>OX031316.1:58630366-61030366 GCA_943737955.2 Myopa tessellatipennis
ACACCCACATATTATATATATATATACACGTATAAACTGAAACTTACACGTAGACAAATTTTCACATTTAGCTCAAGCTTCCTCCACTGTCTACCTCTACCTCTACCTCTACCTCTACCTCTACCTCTACCTCTACCTCTACCTCTACCTCTACCTCTACCTCTACCTCTACCTCTGCCTCTACCTCTACCTCTACCTCTACCTCTACCTCTACCGCTACCTCTACCACTACCTCTACCTCTACCGCTACCTCTACCACTACCTCTACCTCTACCTCTACCTCTACCTCTACCTCTACCTCTACCTCTACCTCTACCTCTACCTCTACCGCTACCTCTACCACTACCTCTACCTCTACCTCTACCTCTACCTCTACCTCTACCTCTAGCTCTACCTCTACCTCTACCTCTACCTCTACCTCTACCTCTACCTCTACCTCTACCTCTACCTCTACCTCTACCTCTACCTCTACCTCTACCTCTAGCTCTAGCTCTACGTCTACCTCTAGCTCTACCTCTACCTCTACCTCTAACTCTACCTCTACCTCTACCTCTACCTCTACCTCTACCTCTACCTCTACGTCTACCTCTAGCTCTACCTAGCTCTCAAAAAGTTTAAACTTTAACTTCTTGAACACTCTAAATCCCCATCAGAATTTTTCAAGAAGGAAATCTTCATTAAATTCCAGGTCGATTTATACTTTCCTTTTCCTTGTCCTCCATCTCTTTGTAGACACTAATTTTCGGAGACAAACAAGATAGAAAATAAACAAAAAAGGAGAGAAGAAAGAAGTACAAAAAAATGGCAAATAAACTTTTCCCCACAAGAATTATTCTTCAAATAAAAGAATCGCAGCAAAAACAAAATTAAATATAGAACCCAAGAAATGAGAAAAAAAATTTAAAAAACTGAGAGAAAAGAGAGAGAAAACAGAGAAAAGCATTGGAAAAGGTATTTGAAAAAATTAAGGTAAAAAAATGGTAAAAAATGCAAAAAGTGACAGAAAAAAGGAAGGAGTCGAGAATGGTTCCCCTCGAGAGAACAAAAAATGAGCATAGAAAAAAGCCAACGACAACAACAGCAACAAAAAGACGAATCCTGTAAAGTGCAATTCTGTGTGTGGATGGTGTAAATAGAAAAATTGTGCGAAAAATGTTTTTAACCATAGAAACAACAACAATAACAAAAACCACAACAACAAAAACAACAAAAACTTTACCAAAAAATTTAACATCGCGAACAAAGGATTGTTTTACGAAGTTGAGTACAATTGTAGATGGTTGAAAGGATAACAATTTTCGGGTTTTAGAAATAAGTACGAATGGCAGTATATAGTTATGTGTGTGAGCCTGCGTGGTTTTGTATGTGTGTGTGTGTGTGTGATCAGAGTGCGAGTTGGTGGCAAACAAGTAACCAAAAGTTATATAAAAACTTTTTCACGTACCTACACAGTGCAAATACACGAAGCTTAGACGACCAGATATTTGTCAATCAATTGAATTTTCAACTGTGAAAAGAGACAAGAGAGAAGCGAAGAGACAAGAGTGTAGCTGTGAGGGTTTCTAAAAGTGTCTGAGTATGTGTGTGTGAATGGGAGTGCATTTAGTTTGACTGTATGCGGAATAACGTAAAACTAGTTGAAATCCCAGCAACTAAATTGGAAGAAAATACTTTTTGAAATTTCTGGAGCTAAAGAATGAAGATACGTCCTCCTCTCATCCTCTACCTTTCTGCACTCTTTTTCCTCACTCTCTTCATTACACTTTTGCTCTCCCCGTCTCTCTGCATCTCAAAATGTTCTCCTTCTTTGTTTTTCCTTCTTCATTCCACATAGCAAACACACTTAAGACAAATAAAAGTTGACATGTACCCGTAGAGTTTTTTGTTTTTTATGGAGGTGAGCAGTGAGAACTGCGACGTGTGAGAATTTGAGGCAAAATAATCGTGTGGGAAGAACAGGAAAAATGTCACAAGAAAGTCGTACAGAATAAGTGTTTCTTGTAAAATATCATTTGATATCTCTACCGGTATCTCTATCGTATTTACTACCGTATTCTCTACTCTACTCTACACTACTCTACCATACCCTGCTCTACTCTACTCTACTCCATTCTACTCCATTCTACTCTATTCTACTCTACTCTACTCTAATCAACTCTACTCTACTCTAATCAACTCTACTCTACTCTACTCTGCTCTACTCTAATCTACTCTGCTCTACTTTCTACTCTACTCTACCCTATACTCTTGTGCCCACTGTACTCTATGCTCTATCCATCCATTATCTCTATCTCTTAGCAGTAGGTACTACTCTACTCTTTACCGCAGAAAGTGCAAAAAAGGAAATATTATAATATTAGCATAAAAAAATACCAACAAAGTTATAACCAAAAATACAAATACACCATCAAAAATATCATTGTTGCCAACTTAAAGGGTTTCTCGGGGCAAAAGATCAAGACAATAATCCGTGTGTTTCAATGTGTGTCTGTAGATGTATTTGTAAATATATCATATAGTAAATTCTTTCTCTACATTTATTTATTATTTGAATTGTTTCTCTCAAAGGTAAAATTGTCCTCTGGCGCTTTTTATTTCAATTTATTAACAAAACAAACTTTTATTTGAGGTTCGAAATCTTTGCTTTGTTTTTGTTTCTGGTTCTAGTTTTCTTTACTTTATTTTCTTTTTGAATTTGGTGTCTCTAAGCAAAATTTATTCTGACACATAATGATAGAAAGGATACAAAGTACGTGCTTTTATATGGGACACATGCCCTCAGAGTATGTATGTAGGTATACAGATATAATACATATACACACATACATATAGAGAAAAAGATTTCTCTATAAAAAATAACAAGTGTGAGAAAAAAAAATCATTGAAAGAATGTTCATCTCAACGCAATTTCGATTGAAAAATTCTGATTCCGTTCTTCATTTCCGGCATCATTCGTACATGGAGACAGCCATTGAACCATACACAACACACACATACAAACCATCACCCACTCACTCACTCATATAAACACACACACAAACACACGCACAAACACACACACAAACACACGCACACATTTACAGAGATGACTGATAACAGCTGAGTTGTTGAGTTGCGTGTTTCAGTGCGATATTTTGTTGCTTTTAATGTTTGTAAATCAATTTTAAACTCATTTTCTACAAAGTGTTGTTATTTATTTTATTTCATTTTTCATTTTACTTTTATTTGATTTTGTTTCGGTTTTTGTATTTGGGAATTTTGTATTTTTTTTTTTGTTGTTTCACAAAATTTGATTTTACTTTATCGTGTATTTATGTAATTTCAAATAATTTAATTCGCAAGAAATGGGGAGTTGTGAGTGAAGTTGTTAAAAAAAAAACAGACAGGTTATTCGTAGTGCTGACGATACTCTGTCCTTTAAAAATAAGGAAAAAATTCTGTTTTCATTCTGTATCGGGTGAAATCAATCCCCAATTATTTACATTTCTCTTCGTGCTTACTTAGTCGAGCTTTCTCAACAATGCTCACTTCAGTAAACCTTTCAGTCTGACAGTCATTCAGTCCGATAGTCATTCAGTCACTCCATGTCACTTGTCGACTGCATGCACCTAAAATGTTCCATGCTGCTCATGAGCTCATGAGTGCCGTCGTCTAAAAGTGTGCCACATGCGATTGCAGTTTAATCAACGATAGTCTTGTACCATCGAAGCAGTAAAGCGTAAAGTGTGCAGCAAGTTTGTACAACATTTTTTATACAGCTTCATAGATAAACAAACTTTTTCAATAGTAACATTTTAGAAAACATGATTTTATATGCCGTAAACTATTCTAAAGTAGCTCAAAATGTGTGCTTGTGTGTTTAGATACCATGTACTATACATAGATGCATCAAATCCTAAAAGTTTTTTGCTTTAAGTTACAAGAACCAAACGAAAAACTCAACGGAAAACATTACTAATTGGTTTTGATATAGAAATAAAGTTTTATATTCAACTTTTTGAGAAGGTTTCATATCATTTTCAATTTGTATCATACACAAAGTTAATGAATGAATGAAAGGAAGAACAAAAAATTAATCATTAAAATATAAAAAAATTTCAACCCTACTCTAAAAACTAAAAGAAGCTGGAGAAAAGCTAATTAAATATGAACAAAAGAAAAAACACAAAATACAAAATCGAAAAAAGAACAAAATACAAATAATAAAAAATATACATAAAATTTATAAATAAATCATTAATTTAAATTTTAAAAAACAAGCATTTAATTGAATTGGGGTAAAGAGTTGTTAATCAAATATTTAATTTAACTCTGAACAGATTCAAGTCACCGAAAATATGAACGAACAGAACACATCCAGAAACAACTTATGCTGCTTCTTATTCAGGCTTCATCTTCATGCTTCTTCTTCGTCTTTTCCGTCTTTCAAAATGTTTAATTAACAGATTTCCACAAGTACGTGTATGAAGAGTAAGTAAACATAAACAAGCAAACCAGAAAATAATCTGCGCCCAAAAGTATGCTTAACGAAGAGATAAAAATCCACAAGTAATAAACAAGTAGAAGTTATGATGTAGCCAAAATAATGCCTATCGTCGGCTAGAAGATGCTGCTTTGGGAAACTTATTTATAGGCAGGTTTTATGGTAGAAGAGCACAAGACGGAGGCAAGGAAAGCAGACAACAAAGAAGCAAGCGTTAAATGAGAAAAAAATTAAGAAAGGAAGGAGGACAAGAAGGGGAGGAAGTGAAAATGAAGATGAGTGATGATGAGGGAGGTGAAGATGAATAAAAGATTAAAAGTGGTGTGATTCAAGGTAAGAGGGTTTTAAACAATAAAACGTACACAGGAAACACTTAATATGAATTATAACCTAAATTAAATAATAGCGAAAAAATTAATACTAAATTTAACTAGAATTTAAATCGCATGTTTTTCTTCAAGTTCCTCAAGAGGTTTATTAAACGTCCTTCATATTGTAGATATTTGAGATTTTGTTCTTTGCCCCATCGAGTTTATGGTTTAGATTTCTCGATTTTCATTTTAACTTTTCTGTTCTCGATATTTTTTTCCAATCCGAAGCTCCGTCCCTGTTTATATATGCATGTACATAGACATCCATGTATTTATTATATATGTACTTACATAGTATTCCATGTATTACATTTAATCTGCTTCTTTTATTATACGACTTCCAATATATTTATTCGTATATCTTTAAGCTATCTATTTTTCCCTTTGCTCTTTGATATTAGAGTATATTACAGATACTTATTTCTTTTGTTATTTCTTTCCATCCATTTCAAGGCCCTATTCTCCCGTTCTACTTCTCCGTGTATTTCTTGTATGTGCTACAAAGCTTCTTCGAACTCATAGGTTTAAATTGCTACTTTAAATTTGTTTGCATTTCTTTCAAATAGCTAGATGGATACACAGATATGTGTCCGAGTATCTACTCATCTACTAGTTATTCAGATGCTGATGGTGGAGAGAAAGAAAATACAGTGAAAAATGCTTTGAATACTTTAAAAATAAAATAACTACTACGAGTAGAGATTTAAAGAGCATGATTGGTAAAGTAAAACGAGATAAGAGAAGGAGAGAGAGAGGGATATACTGAATAAACATATCGTATATAAAAAGGAGTGCATCACAAATGTTCTCAGAAGAAAGAAATCCTTCTCATGTAGGTCTGTACACTCCTTTTCAGCTTCTCTCCGCCTCCTTTCAGTTTCCATCATATACGCATAGCATAGCATTTTTTTCTCTTCATCACCCAGCGATTATCTATGCACAGGATAGTATCAGCTACCCACCTACTTTCGTATCTAACCTTTTAAAGGGACCAAATAAAGAAAAAATGCTCGGTCTTTCAAAATTGTTTTTTTAAGCCTTCATTTTTCGCAACTCTATGGATGTTGTTTCGTTGTTGCTGTTATTGTGAATGTTTTACGGTTTTACTAATACTTCAACCTCATCTTCGTCTTCCTCTTCGTCCGCTTCTTCAACTTCTCAATCTACAAGCTAAGTTTAAGCAAGTCCTTACAGTTTAAGAAAAAAGCAAAGAGAGAGAGAGAAAGAGAGAGAAGGATAGAAAGAAAGAGGGGGAAAGAGAAAGAAAAAGTGTATTGGTTTACTTGTTGTTGTGGTTTACATTTTCGCATTTTTTTCTTCAGTTCAGTTCGTAGTTGATGTTCCCATTTTTCTCTTTTTAAAATTGGGTCAATTTATTAGTCGGTTCAGAGAGTAAATAAACAAAAAAAAGAAAACACAAGAAAACTTTGTAAGAATTACTAACAAATGCAGATTACAAAAAAGTCTGTAGATAATTTTTTGCTGTGCTGCATGTGCGGTGACTGTAGTAAAAATTAAGGTCGAGGAACTGAAAACGGTTCAGTTATTAAAGAATATATAAGTGATTATAGAATATGTGTATATACGCACGTACATATGAGGTTAACAGCAACAACAAGAAGAGAACACAAGAATGCAGAGAAATAAATCTTTAAATATCACCTTAAGATTTAAATAGAAAACATTAACAAAATTAATGTCAATTGAGCCAAAGCAATGCCAAACTATTCTGCAGAGCGTTAACAAAGGATTTCAAGGTAAATAAATCAAAGGGCTAAAGAAAGGACACAGCGAGAAACAGTGAGAAACAGATATAGCAACACAGTGAAATATCCGTAAAGCTATAAGCAACTGTAAACAAACAATAGGCATTAATTTTGATCCATGTCAGCCCTTAACATCAACCCAACTGAACTTTAACCCAGTCACTCATATTTAAAGGAGGACGCGACATCAAATGAAAACTCAAAATTCCAAACACATCTGTGTACATAAACCTTATGACCGGAATAAGTAATTCAATCAAAGGCTATAGCAGCCACACCAAACAGCAAACACGGGACACAGTAAAGCATCAAGAACAGCAGGAGAGATCCGCAGTAGCACAGGAATCAGCAAAGCAGTAAATGCTTTAAACATAGTTTTAGGCGCTCAACATCATCAACAACAAAAACATCTACAATACCAACAACAACAAATAATGCTACTACGCTATGGACACCGACAACGATGACGACGACGATGACGATGATGGAGATAAGTGTGGCTCATGTGATACGGCAGCGACGTGTGGTTAAACCGTTAGACAAAATCACAGGATATGCAAGGACATGCTTAACGTGATGGTAATGAGATCCAACCGGAGGCGTATGCAAAAATATATCCTATACAATGATGATGTTGTTGATGATGATGATGAAAATATCGCTTACATGAAAAGGTTAAAGCTAAGTGAGGTTAAGTGTAAGAAAATTTAATAGTGAAGAGAAAATCGAAGAAAGAGAAACTTGAGAAATAAACTAATTGAAATACAAATATAAGGAACTAAATGAAATATAAAAAAACAAAAAAGAAAACGAAACCAATTCAAAAGTGAGTAGAATGTTTAACTAGATTCTTTTCTTAGTTAGTTGAATTGAGGGGGTTTCTTTAAATGTATAGACAAGAGAATGAGAGAGAAGACAGACAGAAAGAAAGTACAGAAAACTTATTATTGAATTGAATTCAGAAATGTTTAAATTTTAGGTTATAGCATGCATTGTATACTTTTAGGACGCGCTGTATAAGATCTACCCTCTCAACCTTTACAAAATAGCTAGCATACTTTTAGGTCGAGCTAATAGAATACTAAATTAGCCGTGAAAGCGACCACACTTTGTAATTCTCACTAAGTTCATATAAATTTATGCCAATAAGTATTGGACAGACATTTGATCCATTAAATACTTAGTACATATGTATATGCATATTAACCAATCTATTTTCTACATTATTACTAGTTTCTAAACGCTTAAAGCACTACCAATAGCTTGAATCTCTAAAAGCTTAAAACAAGAGAACAGGAAAAGTAATTAAAGTAATCCTTAGAATTTTAATTATTATCATAGATTAGTATTGATGCTATATATACGTTCGACTTTGAAGCTTCTTTAAAGAAACACTTCTTAGAACTTAAAATTGAGGTCTTTAAGTTTAACATTTTCTCACTTGGATATGGAAAAATTATACAATATTTCACAAAATTCCTATAGTAAAAATTTTCTAAACTTTAACTTAAATTTAAACATTTTTAAAATTAAAAAAACAACCATCATAATTTCAATGGTACAACAATATTTTACACAAGGTCGTTGTTTCATAGAGTTAAAAATTTTCACTAATAAAATTAATACCGAGTAGATTAAGAATCATATCCTTGAAGTGATTCTTGTAGAAATTCTTGAAGTGGTTCTTTCAGAGATTCTTCATGTGATTCCTGTAGATTCTTGAAGAGATTCTTGTAGAGATTCTTGCTGAGATTATTGAAACGATTTTTGACGCGATTTTTGAAATGACTTTTGACGAGATTCTTGTCGAATTTCTTGAAGAGGTTGAATGTTAATGTTGATGAGTTTTAAGAGCAAAGATTAATAGAAAAATTATTTGCCATCTCTCCGCGAAGGAAGAGAGATTTGAAAGGCTTCTTTTGTGGTATAAAACTAAACCTAAATTTAGCGTGTATATATTATACAACAAAACCTTGAATTATATATTTTTTTTTAACATTTTTTTTCCAAAGAGAAAATTTATTTCAACTTTTTTCCTTCAATTAATTTTATCAAAATATTTTCACATTTTTGCAAGTTATGCAAACAATTTAAATGCACGCGGAACGGAAGCACATAAAAACAAAACGATAGACGAAGCTGAGACGGTGACGAATGGCGGCAGAAGAACGATGAAACGTACGAAAGACCGTCAGAAAAGAAAGCAATAACAAGAACCAAAAAAAATTAAATCAGCCCAGCAGGTTATCCTTTCAAAAATTTAAGGATAACCATCAACGCTAACCACCGGAGAGAGCTGCACTAATTAAAGAAACGCACAGAAACGCTAGCAGCGTAACGTAACGTAAGCACGAAGGAAAACAAGCAAGTAACGCAACGTGGAGAACTTTTTTTTTCTTATAGGAGCGATTTTTTTCCCCCTTTCAGATTTCTTACGTTTTTTTTATCTCTTCTTCTAAAGTAAATAATTTGTTGGAATTTTGATATTTAACAAATTCTTTCTATTTCTTTTATTTCTTTCTTTTTCTTTTTATTTAATTTTTAGGTATTTATCTCTAATTTAAATTCGATTTAATATTATTTCTATTATTTTTATTTTATTGTAATTTTTTTATTTCTGATTTTTTCTTCCTATTAAAGAAAGTTTGTTCTCAACACACAACGCTTCATATTTTTATAGGAATTCACACAGGAGGGAAGAAATCGACCGACCGCGCCAGAGCTTTGCATATCCTTACATCCTGGCGAATCCCGAAATTATACTAAAGTGTCCCAAAACACGGAACGAATCAAGGCACCGACTATGAAAATTTGGAAAAACATTCAGCTGCGAAGTCGTGTTCGGATGTGTGGTGAAAACGAGGATGCAGGCGGATGTTGAGAGCGAGAGAATAAGCACTTGGGAGATAGAGAGGAAGAGAGAAACAAATGCAGAGAGAAAGAGAGAAAGGGAAGCAGGGAGAGAGAGATATAGAGATATTGAGAAAGAGGTGAAGAAAAGAAAATTAACCACTGTTAGGTTGAGGTGAGCTCTTAAAACAGCTTAACGGGCAGGTGAAAAAAGGTGAATTCCTAATCACAGGACTCCAGAGAGCGAGAGAGAGTATATGTGCTCGTGGTGAAAAAACTGAAGGAAGAGTTTTGAAATTGCTGAATTACTTTCAGGTGTTGAGATTTTTAGACTCTCCATGCGATAAATTGGCACATGTGTGGTGGAAATGGTAGAAATGGTGAGAATGGTTTACATGGTGGAAATGTTGTGAATGTCAAAGGACTAAGAAGCAGGTCCTTTGACCTCCTCCAAGTAGAATTTTTAATTTTAATTGAATTTAACAATTTCTAAACCAAATCAAAAACATTTAAAAGGAATTCTTTTAAATTGCTTACATTTCAAAACAAGTTGAATAAATTTGAAAGCTTTACAAGTTTAATAAAATTTTGAAATGTTTAATAAATTATTAAATTAAATTATTATTATTAAATTAATTAAATTAAAATAATTCATTTCAGCTCTGAGCTATCTTTTAGTTTGAAATTGTTTCCCAAGTTCAATACATATTATTTTTTACCACAATGCCTCCTATTCACCACTGTAAGTAAGCAGAAGCTGTGAATTCGCTCTCTACAGAAATTCGAACACCGGCATGAAAACTACAACAACAGGTGACTGAAAAAACAAGACTCAAAAATCTTAGAATAAAAAAATAATTGTCAATTCAAGAGAATGTGTGGCGAGTGAGTGTGTCAATGAGGTGTGTTTCTAGAAATGGGTTTCGCTCTCTTTCACTTTGTTGATTCCACTGCGAGAAGAGAGAAATAAATTCAGGAGGAGAGTGAGAAGCTCAGAGAAAAAGAGGAAAGGCTTTGAAAAGAGAGGAGACACAGATTAAGAGATGACAGAGAGTAAGAGATGACAGAGAGTAAGAGAGAATTTGACAGCTCTCAACTGAGAATTAGAAGATATTGACGCATGAGCTTGTCGACGCATACAATTGTAAAAGCTGCACGTCTGAAATAGAAATCCTATCGCTATACTCACCACAGCTGTACAAAATGAGTACAAAGCAAAGCACATTCTCATTATTGCAAGGATGTTCCTTGGTTGGTTCGCTGGCTGAATGCTTGGCTGCTTCCTTGCGAGCTTCAAGTAGCATTGACTTTGACCGCCAGTCAGTCTCAACTCGTGCCACAGCGAGTAAGGAGAGGAACAAATTCGCGACGCTGTCGTTCAGCAAGGAAGCGCGAACGAAAGACCGGCGTGAAAAATTAACGTAGCATAATTTTTGGCGCGCTGACGAGTTTTGCAAACGCACAGAATAAAAAAGTTTTAAGTGACAATTCCTGGTGTTGTTGTTGTAGCAGTGACAGTGAATGTTTAGTTAAAGAAAGAAAAAAGCACACGCCCACACATACATACACCTAAACACTTTATTAATCCAACTGAAAATGTTGTTTGAAAACTCGTCGTGTCACGTGTGGGATGGTTTGTTAACGTGTTAAGCCTCCAGGGATGTTTAACATAATGTGAATGTGTTGTTGTAGCTCGACAGCATTCATCAACTTAGTTATTGTTGTATTGTGTTTGTCGTTAGCTTTTTTTGTTGGTGAAGAAGAGTGCCGTAAATAGTTTAGACTTGTTTTCTACAACACATAACGTACAGTTGGCAACCACAATAAGAAAACAACAACAATGAGTGAGTGGCACTGACCCTTAGTTAAAGCGATAAGCCGGATGAGTCTTTTGTGTAATTTTTGCGGTGTGCTTTGAGGCGTTTTCTTGCTTTCAAATGATTACAACAGCAGTCAAAAAGTGAGCTGAGTAAGCAATACTATGAACAATTCTTTGGACCAATTTAAGTGTAAAGGTAAGTGTGAAGATATATAAATAGTAATAAAAAATGTAGCATTAAAGTATTTCTATTAAAAGGATTTCCATTAAAAGTATTTCCATTCAATTTTTATAGTCACTTCTTAAAGAGTTGCTACTTTGGTCTCTTTTTTATATGATTAAAATAACAAATAACTGCAATGAAATCTTTTTAAATCTTATTCTATTAGTCATAAGTATAAAATCAAATTTTAAATATATTTGTATACGTTTAGCTTGGAGAAATAATTTGTATTCTTATAAAAAAGCCGACAAATTAAATTGTATATCGAAAAAAAAAGACGGGAAAGAAAGACTTAAAAGAAAACTTAATTAAAAAATCAGGAAAAAACGTTATTTGGACGCAAAACAAGAATAATAAAAAGACTCCTACAAAAGTCTTAAATAAAAATACATATAAAGCACATTATAAAGACCACATACTTATACAAAAAATTCTAAACAAAATCGTACATAAAATCGCACACGGAATCGTACATATAATCGTCCACAGAATTGCACGTGATATTGTACACGAAATTGTTCGGGAAATCTTTCTAGAAATCGTTAACGAAATCGTACACGAGCATTTATAAATATGATGTACTATAAACGTATAGAGACCTCGCGAACAACGTTCAGTAACTTAGTCAATCAGTGACTCACAGAAAGAAACATGCAGCGAATCCCTGAGTCCATGGCAGCTCCAATGAGTCAGTGACTTCGTCGGAGTTGGATGAACACAGCTTTGACTCTGTCAGAATGATGTTGCTGATGTTGATGAACCAGCAAAAAAAAAGCCGGCTGCATCTAAACATGAAAATAAACTCGAAATCGGAACGTTTTCTCGTGCATCACAGCGAATACGCTTCAACTAAATAAAATAAAAAAATTTTTGAAAAACATAAAAAAATAAACATAAGCGTACGCGTATGTTTTTGAAGCGAGGAGAGAAAGCGTGAGGAAGGGGGAGGCGGGGAGGGAGTGAAGTTAACCAGAGCTACAGTGAGCAGGAAGTGTAACTTGTTTGCAAACTCTATTTATTTGTTGAGAGTGTTTTAAAAGCGGTTTACTGAAACAACAACACAAAAAACACTGCATTTTTTGGAGAAGTTTTGGGAATTTTTAAAAATGTTTTCTTTTTTTTCCGTACATATTCGTTTCGTACATTTTCGAAGAGAAAGAGAAGGGAGATGAGGAAGAGAGATCCAAAGAATTCTATAATAAACTACGGTTGATAATGTGATGTATCAACTTCTAATCATGAACTACTAATCATTACTTTTATCCTGTTTTTTGTGAAGTTTTAACCACTCACAACAACTGACCGTCTTCTATTAAATATCTACTATTAAATCATCGAATTAAATTCCAATTTATACCAAGCACGATTAATTTATCGAGTCTTGTTGTGTACTTGGTCAATATTAAGTCACATTTTCATTAAAATGAGATGTTAAATAAATGAATTAATTAAAAATTAAGAGTAATTAATGACTAAATCAAGAGAAAACAAAAAATTGTAGCTGTGACAAAAAAGGGATCAAAACAGGATCCAAAAAGAAGAGACCAAAAAGGATCCAAAAAGAAGAGACCAAAAAAGGATGCGAAAAAAAGAGACCAAAAAGGATCCAAAGAAAAGAGACCAAAAAGGATCCGAAAAAAAAGAGACCAAAAAAGGAATGAAAAATTCTGATTCAGTTTCGGAAGAATTTATGACAAGCTAAATTAAAAACGAGAACGTGTAGGTTTTTCTTACAAATTATATAACAGGCCAAACTAATTGTTCCTATAATTGTTACTAAAGAGGAAGAGGAAAAATACAGCCCGGGAGGGGGTGGGTGTGGGGGATGGACAACAACAGTAGAACTTTCAACATCTCATTAAAACATTAAAAAAGGCCTGCGGAGTACCACCAGCACCAGTAACAAGAAAAACAACAACAAGCAGCTGGCCAACATTAAAAGCCAACTGAGCGGTGAGTGGGGAGGAGGGGGAGGAGGGCGTTGGAGCGGGTGATGGGCGAGAAATGTGAATGGTAGATTGTTCTGAGTGCGATACTTGGATGGCAACTCATGAAAACAGCCAGACGTTGCCAAAAGAGAGCCATTTTATCAGTTGGCAGTGTTGCCAACAAAAATTATTGTTCGCAAAAATCATCGAAAATCCTATCAACGAATAAAATCGTTGGTAAAACATGACGTAACTGAAGAAGAAGAATAACGTGAGTACGAGAAGCAAATAATAAAAGAGGAACATGATACGAAGAAGAAGAAACAGAAGAGCTAATAAATAATGAAGGAAGAGAAAGAAGACTTAAACTTTCCTCGACAATTTGGAGAATTTTAAAACAACCGCCTAAAATTAAGCAATGTTTTAAAATAATTTTTAAAAACTCTTTCTCACTATCTCTCTCTTTTTCTCTGCCTCTCTAACTCTCGCTTCCTCTCTTTCTCTCTCCATCTCTCCAAGCTGGACATATTTTTAAGCTATGAAATCTACTTAAACAGAGTAATGTTGTGGCGTAGGGTCCCGAATGGTCCGGTCCGGTTCAAACAACGGCAGAAATGTAAAAATTTCGACTAAAGAAGAAGGGTGGAGGGGTGGCCGGGGAAGGTGCACTTCCGTCCTGTGGAAAATTTATGAAATGCATATAAAATCCATGGCGACTCTTTAGAAATTTTATTAATTTTCGCGGTTTTCGGTGGGAAATTAAATTGCTTTTCAATATGGACGCGGTGATGAGGATCAAGGCGACGACGCGAATCGTGCGGTATAAACATACTGTATCATTACATATAATGTGTATAAATGAGTGTTCTTTTTACTTCCCGTCTCTACCTGCTTTATCTCTCTTGTCTCCCTGTTTTCACTGTCTTCTGTCCTCCTCTTCTCAATCGACTCGACTTGTGTGAATGTCTCATATGCGTGAGGATATTTAATAAAATTTTACTATGCGGCTGTCGTGGTTTCGACGGCTTTGATGAAGTAATTTTTTTCTTCTCAGTCTCAGTAATTCTTTTCATTAAAACTACATGCCTAAAAGCACTCCTGTGTTCATCACAGGATGATGATTTCAATTACAAACTCTTCCCGTACAAAATTTCACACATTTATTTGTCCCTTTTTAAACAGAGTAAGTGAGCAAGAGAGAGAGAGAGAGAGAGAAAGAGAGATAGATCATCAAGGCAATCATCAGTTCTCGCTTAAATTGCTCAAAGTTTTCTTCACACAGGCATTTATACATTTAAGACATGCATTCATACACTTAAAGCACTCATCCGCGCACACTTACCACTCATCGACGGAACCCATGGCACCATCTTTCCTTTGCCATTGTCACATCCATCCTCAGCAACACCCTCAAGTTACAGCACTCACATTTCGAGCCCTCATATTTGAGTCCGCTTGTGCTTTTTTGATGGCATATCTCAAGAGGTTTTCTATGTATCCGTTTTATTGTCATCACTACTTCATCGCTCGCGTTGTTAGACTCACACGCAATAATTTCAACTTCACACTGCCAACCCCCTTACACCCCCCCCTCCCAATTCCCAGACACATCCAACTACATTCGCTTAAACACACACGTGCGCCAGTTAATATCAGCCAGTATAATCCAAGGATATCTTTACGTCTGAAAAGCTTTTTTGCTTTACTCTCTTATTCCAAGTTTTACTTCAAGTACTCTATTTACCTCCTTCTCCCCCCGCCCCCTCTTACAATCTTCTTTTCTTCGCCTATCTTATTTCTTTGTTTTTCGTACCGTTTCTTGAGTTTCTATTTCAGGTTCTGCGTTGCAAATCTGCGGGCTTCATAAGAATTTTAAACGATTTAAACAACTTCTCACTCATTTTATCAATCGGCGATGCAAGCAACAACAACCACAGCCTCCTAGATATGCTGGTGCTTTTATTGTACTTTGCTTTAGTTTGTCTTCTTGTCATTTCCCACGAATTCGGTTACTTTGGTGCCAATTTAGCAAAGTGATAAGCTTTTAATGAAGACAGAAGATAGAATTTTCAGAAAAAAAGTTGACAAAAACGTAGAGACTTTAAATTTAATCTACTCTGAAATAGAAACCTTTATAAAATTATATCCCGCTCTAGCCTGGAAAAAGCCTGCGGTGTCCCTGCCTACGAGTCAAAACTTCAGATCAGACACAGAGATTACTTTATTAGTATGAATTCCTTACATCCTAAAACAATGCAAACATATAATTATTTTCGAAAAGTTAAAAAGTACTTCTGAGAAATAGAAACGTAAACATTACAAACAACATGTTAATAACACATAGAAAACGATGACTTTTCATGACATTCACCAAAAACCACTGTAAGTTTTCCTTTTTGCTGATGCTTGCTTTAGAAAGTATGCAAAGCTTGAAGGATATTGAGAAAGTACAGCGGGAGAATGAGACATGGAGAGAGGAAGAGAGGGAGAAAGATATATGGTGAGACAGGGACAGAAAGGCACAAATTCCATAAAATAATAACTAAAAGTTTAGATCTGTACAAATATGAGATGAAATCACAGATCATTTGGCAACATTTAACATTTTCATTGCGTAAGAAAAAGTTTTTCGATAAAAGGAACGAATACTCGTATTACAGAAAAACTTTACAACAAACAGCAGTCTGTCGTCATCCTCGTTGGTATGAAAAACGAACTCTGGCAGCTTAAAAGTATGCAATTTTGTTGAATTTTAAAATAAATGAAAATAGTTCGCTTGTTTAGTTGAAAAGCCAAGTGAGGAGAAGAGGAAGAATCAAGAGAAATTGAGTGCGGATTTAGAAAGAGAAATATAGAAGGGTAGAGAGAGAAAGGGAAAGGAGGTAGTGAGAGATACAGTTACAACGAAAATGTTTTTTCATTTGTAATTGTAAAGTTAAGATTAAAAAAAAACTATTATAGTGGAGTGAGCGAAAGCATGATGAAAGGAAGGCCAAAATATGAGAAGCCGATGGCACCACAAAAGTGAGTGAAGGCCCACCAGTGAAGTCACAATGGAATCTAGAAGAAAGAGCTTTTAGCCTCATATAGAATTTGGTACCACATGTCGTATGATTTGTATTACTGCAGAACTCGAATATTTGTAACTTTTGACTCATATACATTGTAAGGGAGACTAAAGAAGCATGAGAAAGATTAACTATTCTACTCTTTTAATAATATCACTTTGATGGTACTGAAGTATGTACCCGGTAACAGGTGAAGAATATACGTACGTGCCCGGGGTTCAAAGGATAACTCGTACAAGGTTCATATCATTGAGTAGCTTTGAGTAGATGTACTCGTATTTGTGTTCATCTCAATCCAGACACAAATTTTCACAATTTAACCCAACATTTTTCATTACTGTCAAACTTGTAGACGCACGAAAATCCTTCAAAGGAATGCAAATTCCAATCCAAATTAAAAAAAAAAAAAAACAAAGCTTTTGCATCCTTTTCAGTGCGTACGATGTGACATTATGTTGTTGCTACTCTGCTCTAAGGTGAACGTAATTTTGTGTTTAATTTAGCTCTACTTATTTATAGCTGAGTGCTGAGTAAATAATTTTAAAGTTCGAAAAAGTTCAGAAGTTGAGTTCAGAGAGTTTAATGAAGAGTTTGTTTACTTTTCTCCTTCGCAAGGAGATGATTAACAGTGAAACTGTGGAAACTAATTTCATATCATAGTTTCTGTATGATGTTAGAGGATGTTTGGGAACTGCATAGCAATTAAGTGGGTTTATTTTGGCTCTTTATTAGGCTACATGAAGTTAGGTGGACTTTTTT
This sequence comes from Myopa tessellatipennis, assembly GCA_943737955.2. Taxonomy (NCBI): domain Eukaryota; kingdom Metazoa; phylum Arthropoda; class Insecta; order Diptera; family Conopidae; genus Myopa; species Myopa tessellatipennis. Next base: position 58,647,634 of record OX031316.1, read on the forward strand.
TAATTTGAAACATATTGAGAAACTTCCAAACAGAGATTTATAAGAACAGCTTAATTAAATTATTATTATTATTCTCTGGTTTTTTTTAAGCTATAGTATGTGAATTTTTCAAGCTGTGCTGAATAGCTGACAAAATAAAAAAACAGAAAAAATAAAAATGAAACACAAAAATAAAGAAATACAAACAAAAACCAACACACAAGCAAAATAAGAAATAGATAAAGTAAAAACAAAAATACTTTCGCAAACAAACAAATATATTAAATAAACAAAAGCCGGAAAATGTTCCACATGGGAGAAAAAGGGAAATTTGAATAATAACAATAACAATAATAAAAAAATAACAATAACAAGAAGAATATCAACAATAAAAATAATAATACAAACAACAGCAAGAAAAATAGTCAAGAGCAAAGAAGAATAGCGCAAGAAATAAAAATATTGTAAAACCATAAAATTTATTCAAATAGATTTCGGTCCTTTGCTCTTCTCGGTTGTTTCTGATTCCATCATTATTCGTTGCATATTTTTTGGCGGTTTGTGATTTCAGATTTGTTGTGCGTTGTTAATCTTATGCAAATAACAACGGAACAGCAGCAACGTCAGCAGTCGAAAGAGTAGCGAACAGAAGGAGCAGCTAAAAAGTAGCAGCACAGCATATTTTCAGGCCACGGCAACCGGATGCCCCCGTGTGCGTGAGCGTGAAGGAATACGAATACGAATACGTTTGTATTTATGATTGTGTGTCTACTGTGTCTAAATGTGTGAATAGAATAGAATGGAGCAGTTCTTCGGTGTGGGTGCTTTGATCTTCACCCAACTTCAACTCACATCAGATTGTTGAATGTTGTCAGAATTTATTTGAAATTTAATATTTTTCTGAGTGCTCTTAGCGTGGATTTATTGCTAGCATTGAAGTACTTATTTCCTGATTGCTTGCGTGCTATCTTCATCAAAATAAATAAAATCTTGCTTTTCTAGGTTTTCTTCTATCCCTGTGCAACTTGAATATATTGTCTTTTATTAACTTTACATTCCTATATAGGCTAGTATTGCTTAAAATCAGATCAAATAAATGCTGATCTACACATAAATGTTTTAAGACGTAAATGCATGAAGAAAAATGCACTTGAAGAAAAAATAGAGATGGTTGCATTTATTTACAGCCATAAAGTCAATAAAAATGTTGATTTCATATTCTTATTTTCCACAATTTATAGTTTTTATAAACAGATTCTAATTGTTTTTAAAGAGCGGCGAATCAAATATTCACAATTTAGAAATTTACAATAGATTTTAATATATTTTAAATTTTAACATATATTTATCTTTATTTATTTTAGCTAAAACTTTAAACGAGAAAAAGTCCATAAAACCTTGAAGCGAAAGAATCACAAGAAGCACAAAAATTCACAAGAAGTAAGTCACAAACATTTAGTTTGAAAAGTTGAATGGCATTTCCTATATTGTAGACAAATTACTATTACAATAATATAACTATAATCAAACCTAACCCTTTCCGATCACCTTCTGCTCATCTTTTGCTCGTACGAGGTGTCTTCGGCCTGACCGAAGCTGAAACACCCTACACCCATATGACCTATGGTAAAAGAAATTCTGAAACGGCCCTCCAGGTTCATTGGTACTTAGGAAATTAGTGCAGGTTATATTAAGTGAACGGCTATGAAAATAATGGCCATAGTAATCTATTCACCGATTCCGTCACTTAGTAATACCAAACAAATGCCGTTCGTTACCTCTTAATCATGACTTCCATACACAGAAGTGTAGGGTATAAAAATTCGTATATGTACATAGAAAATTTAGAAGCACGTATTTATATTTCCACCAACATGCGGTTCAGCAAGTCCTCATCCTTTCCTCGCTCATTTCAATGAATCGTCTTCGTATGTACTCGTAAAATCTCGGCAATAACTATTTTGTGTTTAGATGCTTTTTTGTGCTTAGCAATATATGTTGATATGCTATGTTTAGATAGGGAGACTGAAGGATACTATATATGTACTTATAACCTCTATGATCTTACACACTCCTTTAAGCCTGGAATATAGAATTGCGTAGCACATGACGAATTATTCTCATAATTTAACATTTTTCATTTTAAATGTGATTTATTTTATGTGATCAAATAATGTTGAATGTATTTTTTAATTTTATTTTTATTTCGGCAGCACATCGAGCACCTGAAATTGAGTTTGTTCTTATTTTTCCCCTTTTTTATTTTATGTTTCGATTGTAATTTCTGAAGATTTATTTACAAGCAGCATCTGCATTAAGTTTTTATGATGCTCTTAATTAAAAGAAGCGCCACAACAACCCAACTTTTATTAATACTTACATTTTTCTTCTGTGTTACCCTGTCTTTTCCTTTCCCCTTCTCTTCTCTTTGTCAGTTCTCAGTCAATAACAACCTGCTAACACACTTTATTATTTTGTTGTTGAATTACTATTATTTCAGCTTCATACGTTTTCTATTAGTTTTTATTTGTACGCAAAAGTTTTATGAACTGCTAACATTTCCCTTAGTGAGGTGAGAGACTCACGGAGAGATCGTATTCACTGCAATCGTATTCTCCTCCCCCGGGTGACATGTGAGTCTAGTCGATGTCTGTCTATCATCTGTCTATCTACGTAAATATTTCCTGCTTCTGCTTCTATCTGTATAGCTGATGCTTTCGTTTATCTGTTTGACTGTCTGCTCATTTCTTTTGTTTGTTTTTTTATTAGTTTTACTGATGGCTCTCTCACTTCCCTCTTTTCCTTGTATTTCATCCTTGCTTTAATTACACGAGGGTATATTAATGAGTTTCTCTCTCCTTCTCTAAAGGAAGCTATAAAAACAACTGAAGAGCCTTGAGAAATAAAGAGGTACAAAAGGATCGAGATATAGCAAAAGAGAAAGAGAAGGGAGAGAGAAAGAAGGAGAGGGAGATATATTTTCCACTTCAATAAATACAAAATAATTAACAAAAGAAAAAAATATCTGCTTTTATAATCGTTGTAATTTGTTTTGTTTGGATTTTATTATGTTTTATTTTATTTATTATATTTTTTGTTTACTTTTATTTTAATTTTAGTTTATTTTATTATAATATTATATATTTTGTGTATCTCCAAAATTTATAGACATAAGAAATATATTGTCATTTACGTACAGTTTTATTCGAGAATATTTAAAAATTAAATTGATTTATCATTTTATCAGTGTTTCTTTTATCACTATTGTACATATAACAATCACTTGGCTAGTTGTTTGTTTGTTTTGTTTTCTGTTTAACGTATATTTATTTTCTTTTCTTATATTTATAGGCAAAAATATTTTTCAATTTTCATTTTTGTTTTTAATGATTTTAAAAAAGCAAAAATGAGTAATGAAAATGTTCTTTACAGAATACTTACGTTTATTTATTTTCCCAAATAATGGTTCTTGTTTTTCTTGTTGTTGTTGCTATTGTGAGACCTCCTGTAAATTTAGACAGCCCCATAGCTGGAAAAAATTTGAAGAAAGAAAAAATTCACTATTAAAAGGATTTCAGTTTATAGGAATGAGAAATATAATCACTTAAATTTAATACAATATTCTTTCAACTCTTCCCTTAGTTCAACTCCGACCCTTAGTAAAACATAATAACCATAAAAACGAAAGAGAAAGAAGATGGGGAATATAAGCGGGTTGGATTTTAACAGTGGGAGGGGGGAGGGGGGGTGGAGTCCGTAAGATGGTCCTATTAAAACCTGTTAACGTAACTATCATATAATAAAAACTAGCTAAACTTTTATATGCAATTTTAACACAGAACATACTAAATGATAATGAATTCTAGAAAATTCGGTTTCAGAATTTCGCAGCTGGTGTATAGAGGGTATATACTTACACACATTCATACTTGCATATAGATGAACATACATGACCACGTATACTGAAGCACAACTAAAGGAACAGAAGTGGCACGGATTCAGAGCCAATTAAACGGTGCCAACATTAGACAAACAGTGGAGAAATAAAAGTTTGAAGGCACACACACACACAGCCTTGTCCTGACTAATTACCACACACACATACCATATACATACACCCACGTACACACGTATAGTTATACTTCCGCACAAACACAACTCCACAGACACATGTAGTGCATATAAATTAAATTAGTCGCTGCGTTTTTCCATAACTAACTACTAATTTTCCACTCTGGAATAATAGTTTCATACCCTTAACCAGATGAGAGAGTATATTAAGTTTGTCCTTTCGTTTGTAAGGTGAAATGTATCACGCTTGCATGATAAATTCTACAAAAATTTACTTTTATTAGATTGGAGTAAGCTGTAATAATCAAAGCCAGTCTATCTGTACATTAAATACATTATATTATCGCCCCTGTGAAGAATGGGCGTGGTCCACAATTCAACTATATACTCTACAAATGTTTTTCTTGATATTTCATAAAATAACTCAGGCCACTCTTTCTCTTCCACCCCCGCACCACCTCTCTTTCACTCATCGTCCTTACAAATTAAACCATTTTTTTCTAAAAGTTTTAATTTCTTCTCTCCTTTCTTTTCTTTTCTTTCTCTCCACTCTTTTTCTCTTTTTCGCTCTCTATCTTATGATCTCAATCTATTTGCAGGAGCAGCTGTTGTTATTAGTCTGTTGTAATCATCTCAAAAGAGAATAATAAAGGAAAAATCCTGGGGCCAAAAATGCTCATCTACCTACTTGTGGAGTAGTGCGTAAAGCGCCATAATCAGGTGCGCCAACTACAGTAGCCAAGTTCAGCGAGGATCACCGGATGCAGAGGCGTACATCCGCTTACAAACAACGCCGCATTTGCTCACACGATTTCCTCACACAATAATTAAACACGTTTTTGGATTTCAAAGCCAAGTATAAAAAATAAAAATATAATAATAAAATGTACGAACAGCTCACCGCATCACGCATGCAGTAATTTTCGCCTTTACGTTGGCAACACTTCGTTGCAAAAGTTGCAGCTGGATTTAGCGGAAATTTACGTGCGACAAAAGTTTCGTAATTAATTTAGAAATAGTTTTAGAGCAAAGCTAACAACAACACTTTCGATATTCCGCAGAGATTAAAATTAAGATTCAACAATAATTATATTATTTTATAAGACAAAAAATGTACAAGAAAAATAAATGAACGAATAAAAGAAAAATAAAACTACAATCGATGATGAAGTCTTCTTGCTTTCCAAGAAGCCCTGAAAACAAATAAAATAAAACATTATTTCAACGAATTATTTCAACGAATAGCTTCTGTTTGAATTGAATCAATGACATGAAAGAAGTAAGTAATTTTAATTATTAAAATAAAATAGAAAAAATGTATCGTCTGGTATACTGTACGATACGATGGCAGTCCCTGAAGTACCCGAACTTGACGTATAGATGGCTATTATTGCTGGAAATGTAGTCGAAAATATGTACAATCCATCTATTAAGCCTTTTTTTTATTGTATATTAAATACAATAAAATTCCTCCCCCCCACGAGAAGATTTATTAAGAGTGACACGTGATAAACCACGAAAAATTGCTCTGTAAATAAATATTGCTTGTATCTTTAGAGGAATCTATCTGTCGAAAATCTTCAGCATCGACTCAGCATTTTTGACTTCCGCAGATTTTTTGTTGTTCTCCGCTTCCGGTAGCAAAATTTATGGTTTCCTCTCATGTCTTCGCACTTCCGTGTGTCTTGTATTCTGTTGTTGTTGTTAGTATTTTTTCCGCTTGTCTCAAATAACAATATTTCAAGATTTCATCGCTTTAATCAAATTTTAAGGTTTTCAGTACGGAAGACGACATTTTTTTGGGGTACTCACATAAGCAGCTTTTCTAAATAAATATTTTCTGTTTATCTTTTGTCAACCTAAGCAGAATTTTTTCTATAAGAAGAAAGGAGGAAGAAGGCAAAAGTTTATAAAAGAAACACTTCCCATGAGTTATGGGAGAGTTATTGCTGTGGTATTCTTTTTATTACATCATATTTAATTATTAAACAATTTTTACTCTAACAAAAAACATACCCACAAATTTGTGGTATAAAAAAAATCCCTCACAGGAAATTTTTTTAAATTAGGAAAATAGGATTCATGCTCTACATAGAAATACATAGAAATAAAAAATTCACTATTCGCTAGAGTAAGCTTACGATTTTATCGTACTGTAAGAAAAGCAAATTAAAAACAACAGAAAATGACAGGGAAAAAAGCACATTTTCTACAAACAGTGCCTCTAGCAATAAGCGACAATAGCAGCAGCAGCTCAAAAGAAAGGCAACACTTTAGAGTACAAGTGAATAGAAAAGAATACCAACAAAAACAACACCTTCAACAAAAACAGCACCACAAGCAAAAACAACATCACCATAAAAAAACAACGCCACCAACAACAAAACCAAATACAAAAACAACACGAAATACTAAAAGTACGTGCAGCAATGATGCCAACACGTGACAAAATAAACACCGACAGTCAAAGATGAGCGAACGAATAAAAAGACAAACATGACGAAACAAAATGAAGAGAAGCGTGCGACGCGTTGTTGCGGAGGTGAAATTTGACGCGTTTTATGCATGAGCTTAACTACAAAAAAAAAAAAGAAAAACAAAATTCAGAGGGGTGCAGGAAGGTGAGAGAGGGAGGAGAGGGAGGGGGCGAGTGCTCATAAAAGACGTACACGACATGTATGCGTGACATATTAAATTACAAAATTTCACGTATTTTGTGGGCGATAATAATCTGGTTATATAATTTTTGTCCTCCCCCCGGAAGAAAATGTATACTACACCATATTGTTCTTTGGTGATGCTGTTGTTGTTATTGTTTCTGTGGATGTTGCTTCTGTTGTTGTTGTTTCTGTTGATGTTGTTTCTGTTGATGTTGTTTTTGCTGATGTGGTTTTTGCTGTTGTTGTTGCTTCTTCCGTTTATCCGCCAACGAACTTAAATTGGCAGCTTAATAATAATAATTTCTGGGGGCTATGCTGCTGTGCAACAGTTTCATGCCATGCTGCCGGGAACTTTGATTATAAACACACAGACACTATAAACACACGTGAGCAGGTGTCTGTATGTGTGTGTGTGCATGTGTGTGTGTGTACTGGTTATTATTTCTTGCTATTTTACGTTGCTGCCTTTCAGCAGCTGTATTTAATATTCGCCTCTTCTTTACTTTGCATCAAAAAATTGCCTAGAATAAAAAAATTATGCCAAAAGAATATTGTGAAAAAAGCTCCATCTGTCACGGGATATACGAGTACCATATATGAGTATACGAGTATGAATATTGGTCTGCTTTTGCAGTTCAAGCGTACATTCAAAAAGCCTACAAAATATACATCATCTGTTAAAAAGAAACGAAAATAAAAAGAGTAAAATTTAAGTTGTCTTTTCTACCTTTCAATAAATGTCAATGATTGTCACTGGAGCGAAAGAGCATCTCCAGCTTTCATCCAGCTGAAAGAATTTCGAGGAAAACGCGAAACGTGGAAGGAAGGTTTCCCGGAAATGGGCGGGAAGTACAAAAAGTTTCGAAATGCCTTCTGCCTCTCTACCGCTGTCCAAGATAATGCTCTTTCCTTTCTCTTGCCCTGTCCCTCTTCAACCCCATCCTTGACGATTTTCGATCTCCATCTCTTCCTCTGTACCTCTTCTCTTTTCTATCCCTCGTCGACTCCTTACCCTCTCTCAGTCAGCGTTTCTCTCTCTAACAATTTTCTTCTCTCCCACTTTTCCACTCCCGATTTCCCCTCTCAATCTCCCATCTCCCCCATTTCCCATATCTTTCATTACTCATTATATTTCTCTCCCTTCCTGCTCCGTTTTCAACACTTTTTCTTCTCCCACTCTCCATGTTCCTCGTCACTCCCTCACCGTCTTCCTCTCTTTCAAAATCTTTCTTTCTGAGTCTCCTTCTCTTTCCCTCTCCTCATCGTACTCTTCCACAACTCGTCACTCTGTTGTATTCGTCATCTTTTATGGACTCCCTTCCATTAACATTTCTCAGTCCCTCTCCTTCTTCAACATCCTGAGAGCAAAAAACAATCTGAGAGCAAAACGAATGAAGAGAGGCTGTCATTAACATATGTGCACGAAATGTTGAAATGGAGTTGCCACATGAGGCATTTTTATGGCAGTTACTAACGACCGCAAGCCGACCAAAGGTAATGGCCAAAAAAAAAAACCAAAATACAACAAGAAAAGTCAAAAGAAAATTACAAACAAAGAGGGACAAAGAGAAAACAAAGAGAAACAAATCGGTGAATATAAGAAAAATATGCTTTGTTCTTTCATCCCGTCATTTGTTATGTTTACAGTTTTTTATTTAGCAGCTGTGCTTTGTTCTCCTTCAAGCTGTTGTGATTAATTGTGATTTTTGTGACCGATGTTGAAATTAATTAAAATTTAGGTACTTAAGTGACGGGGAAAAAAAATTATCATTTCCTTAGCAGTTGTGATTTTAACTCTTTTTTTATAGTCTCTCTTTGGTTTTTATTTAAATTAATGCAAGTCATTAAAAATCCATTACGTGCTAAAGTAGAGCGAGATAGAGAGAGAGAGAGAGAGAGTGAGAGAGAAAGAGAGGGAGAGAACGCATTCGTTGCTATGGTGTGAATAAATTAAAATTAAAAGGTAAATAAATTAACCTTTAAAACCACAAAAAATAAAATTAATTAAACCCCAAAAAAACTCAAATTTATTTAAATTAATTTTCAAATAAAAAAAAAATAAAACGAAGTTTCAATAAAATACAAAAAATTAAATTTTTATAAATAAAAATAAACTTAAAAGAAGAAGGTTAAATCTTTGAAGGAGCTTCATTTTGAAATAAACTCTGAACAGTTTTCGTTGTATTCTAAAATAAAAATTTGAAAATATTTCCTGAAACTGATATTATTTGCAATTTCTTTACAGCATTTCTAGTAAATTCGTCCATCTATACATCCAATTTAAATCAACAACAATACTGATAACAATAACAATACTGACTCAATTTTAAATGCGCCTGAAATCAGACAACAGAATTTAGCAACTCGTTATAACTCAACAATGATTAACAAACGTTCAATTAGCTTATGCCTAAAGGATCAGAAGATAAGCCGGCAGACGCACAGACAGACAGACAGACAGACAGACATTTTGATTGCATACTTCATGTGGGAGAAGAAGGAAACAACATGAACAACAACAACAATACGCATTGCATTGATAATTGGCAACTTTTAAGTGTTGCTTGCTGTTCTATTGTTAAGAATTGTTAGTGGAAAATCTTGCTTTTACTATTGATGTTGATGTCTGTGTAATTGTTGTTCGGCTTGTTGTTGTTTTTACTACAACTGTGTCTCTCTGGGAAGGCAGAAGACAAAATACTCCCGCAAATAATGATGACAGAAATGAAACGGATACTTTTTGCGGTCGGTTTGGCAAAGGAACCTAAAGAGAGAGAGATAGGAAAGGAAAGAGAAAACTACAAGTGGGTTGATACAGGGAGGATGGGATGTCCGGAGATGAAAGAAGAAGAGTTAAGCACGCACCTATGCATCTGCACCCGAGAACAATTACAAAATGTCAAGCAAGAGATTGCAATACAAAAGAGGTTCACAAATGTAAAGCCAGGCTCAAGCTAATGGAATGCCATCAAAATAAAGGATCGGATTCCGTGCTGTGATGGAATCTTTTGAGAGCGCCATTGAATTGAAAGTTTTAGCGAAGAGGAACCTAGACCTGGGCACATTATCGAGGACGATGTTTTTGAACAAAGTACTTAAAAGCTATAACGACAAACATAACGAAAGGTAAGAAGAACCTATGTTGAGATTTATCAGCACAACAGAAGAGGAATAATGAACAAATACGAGTATGTATATGCTAATTTCAACATATTTATTATTCTTCTACGGTATGATGTAATGCTGATGCTAATGTAATGCAATGTACTGTAATGTAACAAAGCCAGAGACAGACATACAAATAGACTAGACGGCCAGGACTAAATTGACCTGTCACGCCTACTTTTGAATATTACAAACGTTAGGACAATATTAATATAACCTTGGGGTATATGGAATAAAAATACGTATTTTTATTAGAAGGTGAACATCGACTTTTTTATCATACACTTTTTCCATGTTCCATACCCACCTACCTTGGATTGTTTTTTTTTATTTCTCTTTCTATACTATCATCCATTTTATTATTACTCTTTGTTAGACGGAAAAAAGTTTAAAGTGCATTCATTGCGGAAGCCATCTTTATTGCCTGCGTCTGATCCAATTTTGGGCTAGCTTACGTTTTCTACAACAATTCAGAGCAAACCAAGAGAAGCCGAGAAGGTTGTCGGAGTCGTTGTGCCAACTGTCAGGCGGGCTGCCGCCTCCCAACGTCGATGTTGCGTTGGATGCGTGCGTCTCTCTCTAATTGGTTCCTAGCTGCCTCGAAATATGTTGCAATTTGCTGTGGATTTGGTAGGGGATTTCTACATACACACACTTGTGTGAATGCGTGTGAATGCGTGTGAGTGGGTGTGTATATGTGTGTGTGTGTGCGTGTTCGTACATCTATGTATGGATTTATATAACGTTTGTCCTCATAAAAGCGTTTTGTGGACAATTTTTGGTTACGTTAGCTTCAATGTCTTTGTTTTAGAAATGCCCGAATGGTGAAAATAGCACTCGAGTAGTGCTGGTGGATGAACGTGGGTACATGAGAAGGAAGCAGGGTAGCCCAAGAGGTAGGCGGGGGGAAAGATGAATTTTGAACAGCATGAATACCAAAAAGTGGCTTAAGCATGCCATCGTTTTTAAGTAGTCAAAGGAAAGGGTTACGATTGGAAATCGTGGGGAAACGTTTACTCGTAAAAACGATTTGCCACAGGAGGAATAACTCCAAAAGCAGAAAGGACAATCCTCCACTCCTCTCCTCTCTTTTTTCTCTCCTTCTTTATCCTTCATTCTGTTGTATATGCTTTTAAACCTCGCTTCCATTCTCAGCTGCTTTAAAATCCCATTCCAATATTGTTTTCTATTTTCTCGAATATCTTTTTCCCTTCACCAACAATTTGGCATTTTAACCGTGGTGACATAATCTTGTTCAAGCCACACATGTGCACACCTGGCCAGTGTTGATTAAACTTAATTTATTTACCGCTACATTACTGCTTCATACATCAATCATTACTTTATTGCCTCCTTTGGTGCGTGGAAAATATTTTTTTGCATTTATTTAATATCAATATTTAATCATTTCCACTGACACATATTGATTAATGAATGAAGGAATGATGGATTCAATTATTGCATTAAATAAATAATACAGAGTAATACGTAGCAATACGTAGCAATACAGAGCAATACAGAGCATATTACAATACATGAGCAAGTGAGAGAGTGAGTTAAAGAGAGAAGAAGAGCGAGCAGCTGTCACTAGTGACAACTTGTACTTAATTTCAGAATAATGAATTAAGATTGAATTATGAAATAAAATTTATTTAATGAACTCGGTGCAAAAGGGAAAAGAAAAACACAAAAGGTGGCTCATTTTTCAGTAGATGGATCTCACTTAAAATTTTATTAACTCACAGTAAAGATAATTGTTAATGAAATTACATATTTTTCGTAGGGAAAAATATTATTATAATGAAAATTAAAACTATGATTTTAGAATAGTATAGAATTACCGAATAACTATGATTAATTTCAATTAATTCAGTCTCAAATCTAAGTTTCAAACTACGAGGTTTTAAAAAGCATCTTAAATCACATGAGGCTTTAATAAATTCTTAACAAAGTCAACTTAAAAAGTCCACCTTCTTGAAATATTTACGTAGCATAGTTTAAAGTGACTTTAAGTGAAGTAAAGAGGATGTACCTTTTTAGTGTATTTATGTAGCATACTTTCAGGTGGTATTAACTTTGAAAAGCACTAAACTAAATGGCGAAACTCTTAAAACATTTAATGGAATGAAAGGACAGAGAAAGCGAACCAATATCACGCTTCAGTGCTACTTTCTGGACGAGTTAGAAATAAAAAGAGTTAAAGTTTTAAGTGCTCAAACCATTAAAGATATATTTAAAGCGAGTACTGTCGTCTACCTTTAATACGTCTACCTCCCCATTCTCTCCCTCTATGTCCGTCTTCTCCATCTCTTTTCTACATCTTCTCTCCATCTCTGAGGCACTTGACGTAAAATTCATGGCCAAATATAAAGAAACCAAAAAAGCAGAAAATCCTGAACGATGTACCAACAAATATACCGAAAAATAATCTACAGAAAGGGAACAAATTATTTACCAGTCACCATAAATACAATACATAAATGTATATAAAAGCGGTACACGCAGTTGAAAGAAATCACAAAACCCGAACAAAGCTTTTAAGATTTAACGAATAAAAAGGAAATCTTTTCGACTACTTAACAGCAAAAAAACGAAAAAATACTTTCCACTTGCTTACAATTTTCACACTTGTTGGAGCGAGAAGATTTCTTCTGATTTCTTCTGTTGTTTGTTTTGGTGTATTTTATTTTTTTACTTTCTCATTTTTCGGATTTTTCTTCTTATGACGGTTGTTTCTTCTTGTTTCTGTTTAAATCTTATTCAAAAGTCACCGAATCCATTTTGTAGCTAATGAGATGTTTAAGAATAATCTTTTTATTCGTCATTTCTTTGAGGCTAGAAAAATCACCACTTTTAACCGATTTGATTTCGATAAAAGGAGCTAGAATTTAAGTAGGTTATTTTGTGTTATTCAGCTTTGATTTTTCATATGCTACACCCGATGATGATGTTATTAAGTTAAGTCCTTTCGTTTCTTCATTCATTCTAAGTGGTTCTCTGTTAAACGATCTATCATCAGAGGTAACGAAGGTTTGGGCTCAAGTCGAAGGTTTTCGGGTATGTTTTAAATATTTTAAGCTATTTATCGTTGGTATATTATACAGGGTGTCTGTTTGCAGAAAAGATAAACAAGATTACTGCATCGTAAGACGTAAGATAGTAATATTAACAAAAAAGGGACATCCAAGTGGAGAAAGCAGTGTACTTTGAACTCTGGAAGTAAGGAGAAATGTGAAAGGTTGAAGGTAAAGTAGCAATAGTATGTAGATAGCAAGATAGAAGAAAGAATTGAAGAGAGAGAGGGGAGAATACTGAAAATAGGAAGGCAACAAATCAAAGAGATGATAGAATTATTGTCAGAAGAAAGGAACCAGAGCAGTTAAGAGAAATCGTTTTTCAAAGTAGAAACTTATTTAAAATTTGCAGATTGACTCTTCTTTGCACGAAAATTCTGTGACTCAATTAAAAATAAAAATCTCACAAGAGACCATTTTCGAAATCAATTTGGTCCTCGTCTGTTTTTTCCGCTGTCTTACTTCATTCTCCCTCTCTTTCTCTCCCTCCCTCTCTTTCTCTCCCTCCCTCTCTTTCTCTCCCTCCCTCTCTCCCAGTCAACGTCTCTCTGTCCCACTCTCCTTCTCTGGATTCTATATTCACTCTTTATTCAACTCTATTTCTATCGCTGCTAATTTTTGCTGCGAAAATTTTCAAATATTTTCGGAACAAAAACTTCTCGGAATTTAAAACTTTGCACCAAGAACAACAACTACCAGAGTACAACAAATAATATCCCAGTTGGACCCAGTTTTCAACAATTACACTGAAGTTGAGTAGTCGAAATGGTCTGAGATGACAAAAGTAGGAACAGCAACAACAACAACATCAGAAACAACGAAAAATAGTCACTTTATTCGCGCAACAAAATCCTCAAGTGACTCAACGGTGTACAAGGAAATTGTCACGAAATTCGTAGAGAATCTTTAGAGTGAAGTATGCGCTGTCTTCACTACTCTTTGAATGTCCATTTTAAATATTTACTAAGCGCAAACAAATACACACAACATCAACACGAACACACACACAAATACAAACAAAATGGAGCAGCGGATTGGAGAATTCGGATTGAAGAAATCCGCGTGCAAAAGCGACAAAACTGACTGCCGCTGGCAAATTAAATGTGCGTCGTTTGCGAGGGGGAAAAAGATTAGAAAAGAAGGAAAGACAGAACAAAAACCAAGAAAGAACAAATATTGAGAGGGAGGAGGGATGGCATTGCAAGGGGAAGGGAGGGTTGTGGAAGGGAGCAGCGGTTAGGAAGCAACTACAGGATGGTGTTGAAAATTTCTTTATTAAGCCAACATTGTTCGACTTTGGAGACAAAATCTGCAAAAAAAATTCAACCATCCAGTGAAAGAAACGAAAAACAGGGGGAGGAGAAGGAAGCGAAGGAAACGAAGCAGGGGAAGGAGAACGAAAACAAAAAGAGGGAAGAAACAAAATCAGTAAAAAGGATTTCTTCTCTTGACTCATATCAACATCATCCCGTTTTTTGATTTGGGGTATAGAGTTGGTTCAACACCAACAAACAAAGCCATCGAAAACCATAAAAAACTGGGGAGAAAAGTGAGAAAAAATAAAGGACTAAATGGAGATGGAGAGGCAAAAAGCATTGATTAACTTAAGTATTCTTCAGCTGAAGAAGCGCAGTTAATTAAAGCTTCATTATAATAATTAAGTGCTGATTGAATTCACGAGTTCTCACTGCTTATCGAAAAGGAAAAGGGAAGGGCAGCGGGCTGGGGCAGGGTGGAACTGAAATCACTGAAAATAGAACAGGAATAGTGCACGTGACATTCGGGGCAGAAGGGGGAGCAGGTGGGCAGTACTCCATTCAAGAACACAGGCAGGATTTACTGCTGATTTACAATTCGCATTTTATAGGATAGTCACAGGATCGGTTTCAGAATGTCTACCATATTTATACGTATTCGATGTGGATCGAATCGGTGAAGTTTCTCTGATTTTTGGTGGACAGCAAGAACAGTTCACGGAACTCAGTCGATGTATCCTCTCTCAACACTTTCTTGAAGAATTGAATTGAATTACTGTGCTTATGGTACATTTTGACTATATTCAGCTGCTCCTCTGTCTGTCTGTCTGTATATCTGTTTGTCTGTCTGTATATCTGTCTGTCTGTCTGTATATCTGTCTGCCTGTCTGTATATCTGTTTGTCTGCCGATGTATCCGGCGACGTGTATCTATCCTTGTACTAACTGACAGCTGAAAATCGTCTGAAAAGCAGTTTTCATTCATTACTGCTTCGCATAACATTTCAATGCATTAAGAGCAGTTATAGATGGATACCCCTCCTCCCTGCCGCTTCCACAACACACACAACACACACACACACACACACCAATGTCCCTTTACAGAACCAACCCACCAACCCAACAGCAACCGAAGCTTTACAGAGGAGAGCTCACGGAAACGCATAGAAATGCGATTTTTATTGACTTTACAACTGCTTATTACACCTTCAGACCAGCAACAACAACTGAGACGCATGCTACACCCTCTTCTCACTGCCCTTTTGCAACACCAACTGCCCCCCACCCACTTATGAAAATGCATTACCGTTATTACACGTGTTCAAAGGAACAAATTGCAGTAAATTTTGCCAACATCAACAGTTTTTTCTTTACGTAGCGAGTGCACATTCACATTACAGCAACAACAATAACAACAACAACAACAACAACAACATCACGTAGATAAGAAATGGGTAATACAACAACAACAACAACAACATTAACAGCAACAACAACAGCAGCATCAACATGAATGAAATGAAATGAAGCGCTGCGTAAGCATTCGACGGCGGCAGTCCAATAAAATGCTTTTAATGCAAGCTAAACGAACGAACTTAAGGCAGACATTTTTTTTAAGGTCAGCAGCAGTAAGAGAAAGATAATAAGCGAGAGAGAGAGGGAGAGAGAGAAAGAGATAGAGATAGAAGAAGAGTGAGAAGGAGAGGCGTCGGAAATAGAGATGGGTTCGGAATAAGAGCAAAATGTGGAAGAGAATTGAAATCAGAAAAAGGAAAGAATGAAGTTTGCCGGCAAAAATTCACATTAAATAAGCACAACACGAAATAAACGGAAACGGAAGAGGCTACAAAATGACTCTAATAGATGGTTTTTTCTGAAGCCAAAATGAGCTGGTAAATGATCATGTTATCCTTCGGTCAGTATCAGAAAAAGGTAAGAGAGGCAAGAAAATAATGTACATGAAAGAGGTTCGAAGGAACTCAAGAGATACCAACACGTAAGCAATAAAAGGCTATTAAAAAAACACAGCTATGAAAGGGCTATTAAAATGGAGATATTATGAAAAAGAAAAAATATATATTATTTTACTTCAACATAACATAAATTCCTCTAAATTTCCAATGTAAGGTCCCCTGGTGTTCTCTATTGTAGCGTTCCTTCCACGTACTTCTCACTTAGAGTCTTCCATCATTGATATCAGAGATCCATTAGAGGGTGTATGGTATGATAGCTAGGGACCAAGAACTCTAGCTTGTCTTTTCCTTCAATCCAAATTCCAAGACGAAAAGATTCTATTCCATGTTATAATTAAAATGCATGTCTAAAAAGTAACAACTGCCAAGAATGAGAGGGATTTTAGTAATCTTTCTGAAAGTCTTCCCCTTCACCTTCCTAGAGATGTATTTCTGATGTATCCCATTCATTTAAGAAAATCATCACAAGGTGTCGAGACATTCATCACAGACGAAACAATACGCAAAAAATGTCATGAAAGAAATCATTTTATGAAGCGGCATCAATAGAGTCCTGAAACTCCACGCGACCCACACGACGGCAGTTAAGCAGGCGAGCAGGCAGGTCAGAAGAAGAGGCAGACAGTCAAACAGGACGATAAAAAGGCAGGCAGTCGGGAAAGAAAAGCAGACATTCAGTCAGAGACAAGCAGGCATTCAGTCGAACAAAAAATAGTGTTAACCTTTAAACACGATGAGATACAAAAGCGAGGAATACAAAAACAACAACACTTTCTTCACAGTTGTGTAATAAAACATCCGCTGTTCTCCTTCAAGCGCATCAAAATATCCACGTTTTGCATTTTCAATGGCAGCCTCTGATATAAAAGAACTCATTCATAGATTTGTTTTTACACATCTGTCTCGATGACAACACGTACGAACCTCTGCTGCTGAACTGAGAAGAACGAACGTAGTATTTCAAGGCATTCGTAGAGAATAACGAATAACGTTTTTATAGCTAAACATCAGTCAGTCGGTCGGTCGTTCCTTGCGATGTTCGCTTTTCTTTTCGTTAATGTCAATGTTTAAAATCATGAAATGATTCTAAGGACCTCGAATAGAGAGTTCCTCGAAAAGAGTTTCTCGGAAAAAGACAAGAAAAGGCGATGAAACACGAGATAGAGGTAGAAAAAACGAGATCATATAGATCAGGATGGAAAGAGCGGTTCCTTTTGTAATACTCAGAACTCACATAAGATACTTCTTCATTAGATCAAGCATATTTCTTTCCAAATTTAAGAGAAATGTGAAAAATCACTGGGAGAGATTCGAACCAAACTAAGACTCAATGTAAGGAACTGATTTTCTCCAAATAATAATATCATTAAAAAGAGTGAAGATTGTTTTATGCTCTTCTTCAAAATCTACAAAATTATTTCCTTAATCAACTACTACTAAACTCTTGAATTATATGTGAAAATTTGAGAGGATTTCGAGAGGAAGTTAAATCAAATTATAGTATGTATTAGATTGAGAAAGTTTTGTTGTTGGCACTGAAATAATAGCGGAACAACTGACGCTATAAACAACAAAAATACTATTTCGCGAATTCTATTTCACTGCCAAAAAGTATGCTACATTATTTTTGTCTAATGAACGACTAACTAGTGTACGCATTTTAGTAACTAAAAAGGACAGAACTGCGAAACATTGCGCACCATTTGAATACAACCAACAAAAGGCTGTCTAACATATTCCTCTTCATTACCACTGCTCTTTCCCCACGTGACCGTGACTCTTCCTGCTAACGTGTATTACACGCTTTTGATGGTTCGCCAGTGAAAATAATATTGCCGCCACAACATGCTTCCACATTTTAAAACATGTCACAAAGTACGATATGCATCTATTCGAAAGTAAGGATGAATTGGTGAGGTGGTTGGTAGAGCAGTCGGGTGGCGCTTGGTACGGACCTGGCTGCGCCTCTGGATTTGTATTTTGTTTTGCTAACTAACTAATTTCCGCATACTTTGGGGAATTTTATTAACTTCTATTGTAGTTGTATTTGAATTTCTAATGGTTGTTTGTTATTCTTCCTTGTTGTTGTTCAATTATTTTTTGCTTTTCGAAAAATTTCACCAACGCAACATTCGTTGGTCGATGGACGTCGACTGTCGGCCAACGTACCCAATATAATTACGTCCAACACAATTAAAATGATGCCAATGATGCTGGTTGTTAGGGTTGCCACATGTGTACCACACTTTCAGTATTTTGTGTAGCTGTGGGGCGTAGTGAAAGGGTCATAAAATATGCTTGCTTGCGATTTATTTTCGCTAAAATGTTACAGCGGAGTTTTGGACGATTTCCGTACATAGTGTTGGCAACATTCCGCGCATTTTAATGATGGGCATAGACGCGCTCTTCATTTGTTTGTTAAGCCTTTAAACACGCAATAAAAAGAAGACATGTATGCATAATAAAGGAGGAACAATGGGTCGAGAAGAGGAAATGGATTCAACATGGAGCAATGAACAATTATTTGACGACAGAAACGCGGTAGAGAGTGAAACCAAAAGATGGGAGGAACAAGAGTGCATCCAAGTAAATAGAGAGACATACCAGGATCAATTTCAATATCAAACTACATGATCACTATCAAGACCTCGACGGGGAACAGGACCATATTCAAAATCAAGAACAAGAAGATTCCTTTTTTTGGTGATTATTTTAATATTTTTAACTGAAAACCTGTTAATCCTTTATTGCCGTCCTTTATTATAAAAAATTATGTGGGCATTTCTTCTTTTTCCAATATTTAAATAGCTTTTTCAACCTTCAATAATCAAAATCATTTTTAATATTGTATAGTAGCTTCCACTTTCAATAATGAAAATCATTTGCCTTTTCTTTAACCTTAACAAAAACCTAAAGAAAGAAATCTTATAGCCACTCCTTGAAAGTTTAAACGTTTTCTGTCCCAAACAAAGAAAAATTTGTAGTGAATTTCTTCAGATTTCTACGTTAAGAGATTTTTAAAGTTGCAACGGTTATGAAAAAACTCAAGTTACGAGGATTATGAAGAAACTCAACTTGCAAAGAAAATGAGAACTCATTCGAAAACCCAGATTGAACAACTGAACGACACCCGTTTGTGTCGTTGAGTTTTTGTTGTATATAAATTATTATATATGCTCAGATTGAGAGTGTGACAATAAACATGCACGTGTGTGTAGTTATTTATGCATAAGTTACCTTAACTGATGGTTCCATGAATGTAAGATCTTTTGTTAAAACGAAAGACGATAAAGGTTTTTGCTTTCTTGCGTGATACGTTTTCCACACGTAGTTTAGTTGCTTACTTTTAGGCGCACAGTCTGCCAAAAATTTATTGCCAACAAAAATAGCCTGGCTTTCTTTTCTACAGACAGCATTTAAAGCTTATGTTGAAGCAGGCGATAATAGTAGCTTATACGAACCTAATCTCAACATATATTGTATATTTGTATATATATTTTAGAAGTAAAGAAAAATAAACGAGCTTTTAAAAATGTACATTGATTTATGGATGAACAAGATTATGAAGAAAAAAAAATTACGATAAAAAAAGAAGTCTAAAGAGATAAAATTAAAAAATGATTACATATAGCATATAATTTTCTTTTTTTGTACTGAAATTACAGACAAGACAAAATTTATAGATTCTCCATAGCGCCTGAAAGCATACCCGACAACAACCAACAACAAAGTGTAAACAAAAGAGTGTTAGTTTAGGCGTGAACAATATCGAAAAAATGGCACGCTATAAAAACAAACGAACCGAGGTAGAATATTATTCGGTTTCTTCTTTCCCGTCTCTCTCTCTCACGCAACACTCTTTCTTTCTGTTACTTCGTCTCAATCTCTCTCTTTTTCCCTTTCTTCAAGACAGCTTCAATTATCAAAGAGATTGAAGTTGACAGATAAGACGTTTCTTACTTATAAAGAAAAAAAAAGATTGTATAGGTGTATATACACATCCACCATAAGAAGGATATCGTTCTAGAGGGGAAAAAATTACAAGAGAAAAAAAGACCACTC
Source organism: Myopa tessellatipennis (assembly GCA_943737955.2). Lineage (NCBI taxonomy): Eukaryota > Metazoa > Arthropoda > Insecta > Diptera > Conopidae > Myopa > Myopa tessellatipennis. The sequence continues at coordinate 58,667,873 of OX031316.1, forward strand.
TTTTTTATTCTCAAAAGAAAAGGTAATAGCTATAGGTAACGTAATAGCTACGTTAACGTACACCCTTGATATCTACTTTATTTTCCACTTTGATGGTACGACGATAATAGAAATTGAACCACAACCCAGGCGAAACCTCAAACCGCCCACTCCATAAGAATGGGTTTTGTAAGAGTGTCCTGGCCCGAGGCAGAGAAAGGACTGTTGCTTATTTTGTTTGTCAAAGTGGATTTCAGTGTGGAAAAACATTATGTGAGAAAAGTTTATTTACTATAGACATGTCAGTAAATAAGTAAGGGAGTGAAAAAAGAAAGTGAGAGAAAAAGGAAGACAGTTACTAGAATATAAAAAAATGGAGCAAAGGGGTAAATGATTGAGTTGAGACTTCATTCTAAAACAATGATAACACATCATTAGTTTTGCATCTGGTTTTGGGTTGCTTAATTGCCTTTTAATTTTAAACGTATGATAAAAAAACATTTCTCCGAACACGCCAGGACATTTCAGGGACAGTTTTAAATGAGTTACAAGCGTTGATGTGTGTATTATGAGTATCTGTTGTGAGATGAATGAAGATTACATCCGAATGTTCTACTACATCATTAACATGAATGATATGTTGCTTCAGTTCACATAATTTATTTTCATCCATCTTTTTAAGTGATATAATTTTAGTATATTAGAATGTTCGTTAATAATTTTTATACATTCGAATTCAGCGGTTACACGTTTATACAAATCAGTTTAGAAATTTGAGGTTCGTCAAAGATTTTCAATTATTGACAGTGTTTATTAAAAGAGAATCATTATAATATCACTTATAATCTTATCATTTCTGATAAACTTATTATTAAGGGTTCAAGTAATTTTGATGTAACACGTTTTCTTCCTCATTTCCCCTTTTTAGCTTAAAGTTTATCGCTTAAAGTTTAACCTTTATTTCAAAAAAGGATGTAGATCTGTGAAGAAAGGGGTAGATCTTTGAAGAAAGGATATTGACGTGGGAAGAAAGGATGTAAATGTGTGAAGAAAGAATGTGGATGTGTGAATAAAGAATGTGTACCTTACTACAGAAAATGCCTTACATATCATCAAATATTTATAAATTGTATGCCTTGAAAGCATCATGATGTGGTTTCGACGTTTGAAGGTATAGGGGTTGGTTTTTCGCCCTTACTGTTGGTTTGTTGTTGTTGTTTGTTTTATATCAAATATTTTCAACGAAATGTTATTAATGTTTGAGTACCGGAATATCGTGGTTTGTCACTAATGTCGTTTCCTAAGTGGCTGGGTCGGTGTTGTTACACACTCCAGAGCTTCTGAGGGCTAAAAGAGTCCTCGTGTATATTTTATGGATGATTAGATTGATTCTTAAGGGTTCAGAGGTTGAAAGTGAAATTTTTTACTTGGAACGTATATTGTCGCTACTTCATGAGTTGTTTTTAACGCCGTTCTAAAAAGGATTTCACAAAATAATGTGAAAGCTACGTCAGAGTGGAAATGAGAGTGGGATTTAATGCCTGAATATAAGAGAGCTACCAAAATAGTGCTGTTTGAGTGAAGTTTGAGGGACATAAAATGATTCTAGAAAATAGTTTTTTAAGAAGCACTGAAAATTATTAAAGTAAAGACAAGTATACAGATAAAATACAAAAGGAAGAGCTCTACTAGGTGTTTAACATAATAGATACATTTTAACTTGGTGTTATAAACATTTTAGTTTTAACTTCTTTAGAACCACACTATCGAGGACAGTATTGCTTCCATACTACTGACCAGAGAAAGCTAAGAAAAGTAAACCGAAGAATGTGGTTAGCAAAACCCGCTTAAGACACTTTGACAAAACTGTGATGTTTCCTGAAAATGCTAAATTTCCATTGGTAATTAATGCATTAATGCGAAAGGTTTGAAACATTAAAAATTCCAAGAAAGCAAAAACTAGTAAAACTGGTGGACAAGACGCAATGCAAACATAAAAAAGGAATAAAAAGGAAAGAGCCAAAGGAGATATCCTTTTAGCAGAAATGAGCTAATAATAGATTAATGACAACGTGGCAACAACGAAAGGAAGCATCAAAGCCAAAGCCATTTCTACTCGCAGCTTTACATGCACGAGAAGTGATGATGAACGGGCGTTTCTTCATTTTGATGATGATGGTTATGGTGATGATGGTGGGTGATCATGACGATTCTGGTGATGATGATGAATAGACGACGGCGACTTCAAAAGAAATGAAGGATGAACAACAAAATCCGGCAGAAAGGAAGTAATGTATTGACGATGAGGTAGGAGGAGAAGGAACTTCGTTTTTGAAGTCAATGCTACTGCGTCGTCCAAGGATTCTGAGCTGCAGCTGGGAAGCGACAAATGGTCCGCGGAGGGCGAGGTGCGGCTGCACTACACTGCTGATGTCCTGGCGGAAGAAAATGCTTAAGATTTATAAATACTTAAGAGCTTCGTGCAAAATTAATTGCACGCCGCTGCAAGGAAATTGAAAAGGGAAAAACTATTTACTATGCAACCGTATTTAAGTTTCAACCGTGTGTCTTGAATAGTTTTGAGCGATGGTGAAAGGAGTGTGGTTTAAAACTTTAATCCTGAGCTGCTGATTGGCATTAAGTAATTTTTTTAATATTACTTTCTTTACTTTATTACTTTTCTTTAGTGTTGTTTTTGTTTTTTTATTGGGTTATTTTTAATCTTTTTTTCTTCTTCTTCTACACCTTCATTAAAAGGAAGTTTATTTTGTTGAGTTGAAGACTTTATGAGCTTTCATTATTTGTTGCGTTCTCTTGGCGATGACATGCAACTTCTAATTGAAAATAATTGCAGAGCATGAAAAATGCTCTCGCTTAATACACTTAAAACAACTTTATTATTAACATTGTGTCCCATGATTTCACTTAAGTAAATTAACAACAACAGCAATTAGAGTAGAAGTAAAAAAAGAAAAATCTTGGCTACTTTGAGGCGCTTTTGTCGGTTACAAAAACTATTCTATTCCTAAAATTATGCAATACATGAAAGAAGCGAGAAAACTGAAGGCAAAAAAGTAGAATTTTATTCAAAAATCGTGGCCGTTTTAGGAAATTTTACGAATTTGCAGAATTTTGAGTTTGACTCTTAGCTTTGTTTGACTTTTTAAGTAGTTTCTCAGAAGCGTTGATTAACACGTCTCTTTCGTTCTATTAACTTGCTATTTCCACCTTTCTTTCTACCTTCTATCTACCTTTCTTTCTACCTTCTGTCCACCTTCCTGAAAAGTTTCCTTTCCATCGTCTTCTTATTTTTACCTGAATCCATAAAAGTTAGCATCATTAATATACAGCTATTCAATCTCTCACTCAACTGCTAACTATTATTATTATTCAACCTTCTTTTTTCAGGTTCTCTTTCTGCGTCTTTGACTTTGAAGAATGTTTGAAGACTTTTTCTGCATTCTCTTTAATTAAATAAAAATATTCAGTCAATAAAACAAGAGTTCAGACACACATTTTTTTCTTAGTTAACTTCTTCTGTTAATTCTTCCTTTTATTAGGAAGATTCTTTAATTTTCTTCAAAGAGGTTTTTTAATAAAAGGATAGGACAACAGAAATTAGCTAGCCACCACAATTAGAAGAAGCTTAAGCAAAATTAATTACACGTAAAAAATGGAGAAGAATGCGGTGATGATGGCGGTTATTGTTGAAAGCGAGAAAACAGATGCGAAGCAGAAAAGGAGGAAGAAGTTCTTGTAATCAGCTGCAAGCAGTTGGTTAGAGAGGGAGACGGAGCGACGGTCCAAGAAAAAGGGAGAAGGAGTCACAAAGGAAGCGGCAGAGAGGAAGAAGTAATAGATGAGGGAGAGGCAGAGGAAGGAAAGAGCTATACAAGGGTGCAAAGGGAGGTGTAAAGCTGTGGACGAGGGAGAGACATTATAGAAGACAACGTTAAAGAAATCCATCTTATTTCTATTCATTTATTTCGTGCACTTAAAATTCCAACATATCCTATTAGACTTTTATTAGATTTTATTCACTCACTAAAGATATACTCAAGTTTATAAACTCAACTGGTTGTCATTGTCAATTGTACCTACAATTAGCTTACGTAGTGAAGTAATTAGTTACACGAAAGAGCTTGACTCTTTGCTACCAAGTGACCTCCGATTTTGCTACCAACATCGACTGACATCTAAAAATGCTAAATGCTCCCACATGAGGAAGCCGAATAAGTCGAACATGACAATCAGCAGTCGACCGTCAAGAAACTAAATTCGATGTTATTCGCCAGCCAACGAAATCGTCGTCCATGTTGGTCGAATGGTTTGACCGAAATCCATGTCGAGAAAAACTACATTCCGACAAACGTTCATTCATTCCTTGGAACAACGAAATTCCCCAAGGTTTCATTCGATCTGCCATTCAAGGAATACGCTTTGGGGACCGTAGACAGCAGTGTGGAACAATAGCATCGAAGAGAAGCCCAGACATGCAAACAGAGAGTGTAGTAGCTAATATAAGCAGCGTAAATAGGAGTAGATATAGTAATAGAAATAATAGTGGTAGTAGAAGAGGGAATATAGGAGTAGCAAAAACATACGTAGTGAATATAGTAAAATTGCTTGCACGAAACCTGATGAGGAGTGAACTCAATCGGAAGTGGATATGAAAACGAAATGCATACGCAAGAGAAGAAAAAACGAGGACACTTTGCATTGCATGTTTCCTTCTGACTTTTTTATTCAATTCAGTGAAAGAATTTTTATTGTTTTTGAGTTGAAGCCAAAGAGTTCGTTACTTCATTAATTAGCAGCTGCTATTAGATTTTTATCGACTTTAGCAGGAAATAACATCGAAAGAATGTTATCGAAATCGTTGAAAGAAATTCTCGAAAAATTCAGAAGCTTTAACACTGTAAACAAAAGAGAAGAGAAATGAAAAGAGGGAATAACAAAGAATAACTCATCAAAATTAACAGAATGAATACAAGAATTAAATAAGAGATGAGAAGAGGAGGATCAGTTTTATAATGGGTCAGTTATATATCAATAACAAGGGTCAGTTATATATCAATAGCATTCCATCATCAGCAACATATTGTCATCAAAACCTTTTATGAGATTATTAGGAAGAATTATCAGTGACGATACTGACTTCATCTGACTAAAATTAAACTCAGAAGCATTCTGAATTAATATCGCTTTGGCTTTTCACATTCTCTTCTATCACCTACACATCGCTTCTGCTTTAAGTTCTCCTCTTTCCCTTTAAATTCTTCTCTACTTTTTGCTCTTCTATTTCCTATCCAAACCCTTCTCCATCTATTCTCTATTTCCAGTCCCTTCTCCTTATTCTCCTCCTTCTTCCCTCTCTATACCCAAGAAATTCATCAGCCAACATAAACGACTTCCGGCTTCAATTGAAGGCATTTCATCCAAGCCTAGAGGGCCTAAAATTACGTCAGTTACGTCCTGTTGTTCAGGATCCCAACATCTCTAAACCGCATTAGAGTTGACCTGGCACATGTCGATGTTGCCATATTGTTGATTTTATTAGCCTCCCAACATTTAGTGTGGAGAAGTTCATGTTCGCTTATTTAACCGTCAGCAGCGACGGCGTCGGCAAAACAACGGTCAAACGGTAGCAATAAGGATATTTTACAACTGCTTGCATTGTTTTCATTTCTAGCTTCGGGAAGAAGCATGCGTGAGCAACATTTACTTAGTAACAAACAACTACAACATCAGGCAGTAAATAGGTTAATGTAAGCCAAACCAACTTGTGATTATAGTAACATTACGAAAGGTCATAAAATACCGTCACACCGACGGACAGACAGACGGACAGATAGATAACACAAGGAGAGGAAAGTGAAAAGCAAATCACTGCTAGTAGCTACTTAGTATGTCGTCAATATGTTGCAACTCAACACTTGAGTTATTGATTAATATAAAAGCGAGAATTTAAATTCTCTAAAGTAAAGTGATAAATTAATAAATAAGTATAAATTAGAGAATTAAAAGTAATTTTATGTAGTACTAAACTGGAACGATACATAAAACTACATTAGATTGGCGATAAACAACGTGAGATTTCAATTCTAATGTCGTCGGAGATGCCACAAGAGAAAATCATCAGTCATAAGAAGTAATGGAGCCCAGTATACACCCTCCCAGTGGTTAAGAGAAAGTGGTCAAATTTATTGCACATTATGAAGTGGTTTAAATATTAAACAACCAATGACAACAATGACCGGAGAGGAAGAAGAAGTAAAATACCAACAACAATGTAGAGAAGACAATTACGCCTCAATCGATTAAAGACCATGTCGAGTAGGGGGTTAATAAAGGATTTTCAACCCTTTCGAAAATGCGAGTCAGTCGAGCGTATTAAATCAACTCTTAAGCTAAATTTCATGTTTGACAAGAGTGTATAAAACCAAAACAAGAACAAAAACAATAGAAACAACAAGAACAAAAGGAACAAAAACAAGAAGAACATTAAGAATGACAACAACAACAAAAATAATAGTAATCAAAACACAAAGTCGACATATGTACATTCTTATGTAACGTATATAATTTAATGACAAAATAAATGTCAAACACATGCTTCAGAGACATTCTTCTTAAGTCTACGCATTAACATATACATATATATATAGGCATACATATATCTATATCGTATATAGGCATACATATATCTATACTAAAATGTACATATCTATAATCTGCAATATATAATGACCTCAATTATAATTGTAATGCGAATGATACTATTTAAAACAATTCCTTCACGACGTTAGTGTTCATCGTACTATCCTAGTAATGATTCCCATTCCACTACTAAATCCCACAATCCCCCGCCTTCCCCCCTCCGCCCACTACTTTACAACAGGTCATGGTGACATGGTGACAGACAACAAGTTCTGTCACCCGCACACGAAATCCTATTAATAATAATGAGTGGCTGCAATGAAGGAGTTGGCGAATGCATTCTGCTCTCCTTCTTCTTAGCTCATTCATATGAGACCAACACAAGACAAGAGAGACAGACATTCATACATGTACGTTGACGTGTATGTGAGTCTTTGTAGGGGAATCTTGTGGTTTATCTCTTGCTGGTTTATAATCTTCGAACCGAGACTTGGCTTAGTTTGACTTGGCTTTTATTGTTTTTGATATGCTTGCTTCTGAGCGAGTTAATAAATCAAAGTGTTTGTCTTTATGACACTCAGTTGGAATCATTATATCATGTCATACATGCGTGACGCCTATGTGAGTGCATGTTTGTGTTTTAATTGGTATTCGAGCTCTAAATTGATTGTTATGGTACGTGTATTAATAACCCTTTTTATAATTGATTATAAATCATTATCTTTAAATACCTTCACCTTCAGTTGGGTCGAGTTGTGTTGGTTTGAGTTGGTTTGAGTTGGTTTGGGCTCAGGTGAGTGGGATTTGGTTGGATTGAGTAGGGTTCGCTTGGTAGTTCGGTGGCTCGGTCATTCAATAAATTAATTGAGAGCTTAATTATTTTACATGAGAAATTCAATTATGAGTATTTAAGCAAGGGTGATATAAAACGAATATATGTAAGTGAAGTTGAAGGATTAACTTGATATCAATATTGAATACACTCTTTAGCGATAAACTACAATAGTATTAAGGGTTTATCAAAGGATGTAGTTCTGGAACTACCCTCGTAACTTCATCGAAGACAAAGTCGATTCATAGCAAAGTCATAATTCATAAAAATTGAAGGGTAATTAAAACAAACCACGTCTGGAACAACTTCTGTATGTACAGAAACTCATACTAACATGGAATAACAATAAAGAACAACAACACATCATCTTTTCCAATAAATAACTGAAACTTAAACAATAAATATGAAGAGTAAAAACAAAAAGTAAGAAAAAACTAAAAACAGGAATAAGAAAACTGCATTCATTTGCTTAAATGTCTGACTTGAGTTTTCTCCATTGTTCAATAACTAGTTTTGTTTTTGTTGTTGTTGTTGTTGTTGTTGTTTTTGTTGTTGGTATTCCCCGATGACTTCCTTGCAGCTGGTTGCATTTTATTGACTTTTCTAATGGCAGAAAATTTAATTGCATTTCAATGAAATTATAACAACAAAGAAAACAACAACGAAAACAACAAAAGAAAACAAAACAAGAAATTAAAGAAAGTAACACGAATGAAACGAACAACAATGTAAACAGTTAGAAGCAATATAAAAGAAGGAAAACAACCGAATACCAACAACACAAACAAATGCTTGAACTGCTGTCCTTTCTTCGCTCCTCCAACAGGAGATGCACAACATGACATCATCAGAGTCAAGTCGAGCTCCTGGTTGACTTTCCATGCTGTTAACATGTCTGCCATAGAGAAAGGAGCACACATACAGCACTCACAATACACACACTCTCACTCACATTAACATACCTATTTACACATTCAAACGTGCATAAACTTGTGTCTTTTGCCCTTCGCCTCCACCTCCGCCTTCCTTTCAAATCTACTGGAACTCATTGGTTTCCATGAATGAGAAGTAAATCATTTTAAACTTTATACTCACAGCACAGGTTACTATACTCAACTAAAGACCAACGGACTCAACCTTTCGATACTTAGATTAAAACTCATTCCACGGTTGTTATTTTACAGGTCAGGCATAAGAATTTAATTTCTTTTGCAACATTGCTGGTGTGTAAAATTTATTTATTTATTTTAAACTCTGGCTTCATTGTTGACTTTTGTTTTGTTAGATTTTGTGTTGTATGTTGCAATTTGGGTTGAATTTTGAAAATTTGATGAATTTAACTTTCGAAATACATGTATTTAACTATAATTTATATAAATTTAATATAGTTATTATAAAACTCATTAAGTTTACATAATACATTGAGCAATACATTAAAATACATTAAGGCTGGGCCATCGGTTGGAAATTGGATAATATTTTAGACACTTTCACTCAGTGTTGTCCTTTTTAATCCTAGCTTTTTATTATTTTCACATAAAACTTAATCGTAATCTTTCAGGGATTCTTGACAAATAATAATGAAAGAAAACCAACATGCGGTTAATATTAATTGATTGATTGATTAATAATTCAAGTAGTTGCCATTAATCATAAGTTAAAGTACGTGTTTATTGAGTCATGACAAATAAATGCGTGTAGATTACAAATAATTTTCAAACTAGAGCTATTAAAAACACATTAGGTTTATTATAGCAGACCGAATAAAGAACAATATAAATAAATGATAGACACACACACAAGTTGACAAAAAACCACAACAATCAAAAGATAAACAACGCGATGATGATTAAACTGTTAATTAAAGTCAAGGGTCAAGTACGTCGGTCGTCGGTTGATAGATTCTTTGAGTGATGGACTTTAATCAGATGGAATTATTATAGTAAATTTATAGTAGTAAGTAAAAATGATGGTACGTAAAATGAATTGAAATTTACAGTTGTAAATAAAAATCAAAAAGAGGCCTGGAGGAAGCTCTGCATTCTTATGACCTTTGATGGAATATTTATCCTTCTCAAGTACCACACCGGGCCCATGGAGACTGTTAAAAGATCAAAGTATATTAAAGTGAGTGGACCACACCCATTATTTGATAGAATTATTAGATAGAAGATAGAATTTTACCAACGACACCATGAAATTGAATCATGAGGAGTGAATTAAAAGAAAACCACTTGAAAAGTTTTCAAGTGGTGTAGTTTTAAATCCAGCGCAAATAACAACAACCAGAAGTTGCTGTGAGTCGCTTAATCAAGCTGAATTTTAATTCGCTGTTAAAACTCATGAATGATAATCAAGCATCATCGTTTTAATAGCCAACCAACGCACCGTTAAATATCGCACATCAAAGCATCGGCGGATCCTGTTGCCAGCTGCCAAAGACTCATCGATATCATATTAACTAAAAACTGAGAGAGAGCAAAAGAGGTGAAGAGAGAGACAGAGAGAGAGTGAGCAAGAGAAACAGAGAATTAAGGCTAAGTACTGTGAAAAGTTGTAGTTTAAAGTCCATCCATCGAAACTATTAAAGTTGCCAAAGCTCTTGCTATTGGAACCACTTCACTCAATTTTCACTTAAGGACAACTTCACTTGAAATAAGAGTAAGAAGAAGGATAGAAAGAGGATTTTTGGACGTTTTTAGATGAGGAATTTTAGCTTTTTCCAAAGAGCGAATTTGAGTCGTCAAGTGGTCCTGCTGTAGCAACTTCAGCTTGACTTCAGTACTTAACTGATTATTATTAAAACCTTAAGTAGCGGGAATCAAGTTAATTGAATTCGCTTTTGCAGCTCTTTTTTTATATTTCTGACTTAAGTTCTAAAAGGGGGAGATTTTATTTATCGTAGAGATCGTTAAGCAATAGCGTTGTTGTTGTTGTTTTTTCTTTTCCTTACACACCACACTTTCACAGCTGTTGCCGTAGTTACGCTTCCTTCCACCCGCTCCCCCAAAAGAAAAAGATAGACGATTTATATTTAATGTTGGTGTTAATGATGTTCTTTTTGGATTTCTTGGCATTTTTTTTTTCTGGGTATTTTGCTGTCGCTGTTTAATTTTGATTTCATTACGCTTTCCAGCTCGTTAAACGTGTTTTTCATCCTCTCCAGAGATTATTTAAGATATGATTTAGTTTTAAGCACTTTCTAGAAAACGCTCCAAAAGACCAGAGAAAGAATTTCTTCACCAGTGAAGGGTTTACTTAAAACTTTTTATTTAAAAAATGTTAACGATTTTTGGAAAATTTATTTGTTTTCTATAGAAAAATGTTACGCTATTTAATGTAGGATTTAAGGGCTGGAAGACTAAAAATCTTCATTCCAACTACAGTAAAAACCCAGACATACCATCAAAAGAAGCGAATATCTCGCTATATTTCATTCTCCCACCCCTCCCTTGTGTTTCTTTCTCTTTCTCCCTCTGCCTCCCTGTTTCAAACATATACTCCTCCTTTATACACAGGATAATGAAGAAGCTTATCTCCTACACGTTCACCTACACGTACAACAACACCAACAACGAGTTACAATTTTTAATTAAAACAAATCCCTAAAAACAACGAACAAGGTTAGGTTACTGTAGTCATGAACAGGTTCATAGATTTTATACTCTGGATATAAAGGATTTGAAGTTTTTCTTTTTTTTTTATTACAGTGTAACCTGTAATATTGATAAATCAGATGAAACCACGGCACTAAAGTTTGAGCAATATCATTTGAGTAAAACAAAAATCTCCCAAAAGGCTGTTAAAGGATAGAAAGAGAGAGAGAGAGAGAGGAGCGTTGAAAGCAATAGCGACAGGGAAAGAGAAAGAGAGAGATTGAAAAAGAGAGTGGAGAGGTCATGGAGATGTTAACAGCATTAGAAGTGTTAAACTTCTTGCTGTTGCCTCCAGATTAATTTCTCTCTCTATAGTTCACACACTCTATCTCTCTCTCTCTCTCTCTCTCTCTCTCTCTCTCTTTCTTTTACTATTTTTCTATCTCTCTCTCTTTCCTTTACTCTGTGACTGTGTTTTACTACCGACCGCTATATAAACTATAAACAATTCTCGCGTTGACCTCTTTTTATGGTGTTGCTGCTCTCATTCACAATCTATGAAGGATTTAAACTGTTAAAAGTAGAGAACAATAACAAAACTTTTTCACGCACACTCAAGCAAGGAGAAATACACATACATAGTCACATAGAAATACTAGTACACAGTCAAAAACTTCTATGAGCACCAAAACCTCACTTGACTTGCTGTGGTTCTGTTGCTACGATTTTTTGGTATGTTATCAAAAATACTATACTATACAATACACCATAGTATCTATAGTACAATTGTTGTTGTTAAACTTTTTTGGTGAGGAACAAAACGAAGAGCCATAGAAGACAATGTGAGATCTACTCACAGTTTTGCATTACGTGGTCACTCTGAGAAACATTATAGCTCTCTATTCCAACACAACTCATACTATAATAATTCCTAGCATAAACTCCAGTAACTTAAAATAAGTGATAATGTCTAACATTATATACTTTGATGTCTGATTTTGATATTCCTAAAAACTTTTTCGTCAGGATATACTGCCATCAAATCCCGAATAATCAATCGTATGTCGAATTATCTTTCTCAAAATAATATTCGTCTATTTATCATACTGGCAATTTAGGGAACTTAACATAACTTTGACTCTCTACAAAATAACTCTCATTTTCAATCTCGTTCTTAATCTACAATAATTTCGATAAGGTTTCAATTCAAATAAAATATGAGAAAAATTATATAGAAGTAGAAGTTCTGTAATATAAATCGAATAGTATTGAGGGATAGAGAGATAAATGCGAGAGCATATAAATAATCGCTCTCATATCACAATCCACGTTGATGTTCGTTTTGTCAAGCTTCGTTTCACTTCGTCTTTATTAAAAACGCTTTAAATACGGCGACAGTGGCGTGAATGGAGCTTCGAAACGCATTTAACATATTTTAGCAACAGCTGCGACAAAGCGCTGCTACTGCTACCAACCAGCGTTGCCAGACAGCCCATGAATGTATGACTTATTTGGAATGAAATGAAATTTTGGCATTGCCAGAAATAGGAGTAAAGGATTTGCGTATCTTCGGATAGCAGGTGGTTTGATAAAAGCTGTGAGAAACGGAGAAAGAAACGATTAGTCAAAAAAGGGTGCGACGCTGAAAAGGGACGCTGAAAAGGGAAGGGTGGTCCCATGGTAAGGGATACAAGTACGATATAAAGACTGATGCTCTGAATACTTGACTTCGCTTTCAATTTGCATCAATTCTACAATCTTCTTACCAAAAAAACCAATCCGAAAAGCCGAAAGGGGTTGATGATGATGCTGAGAAGGATTGATTAAAGACAGGAGAAGGAGGGGGGAAAATCCTTTCAATCTTAAGCAAAGGAAATTGTCTGGGAGGAAATAAAAGGAAGGAAAGAAAGCAGACGAAAATTTTTTACAGCATCACGTTAACGAGAAGGTTGAATGATGAGGAGAAAAAAACGAAATTGATCGAGCAATGAAAGATGTAGAAGGGATGGGGAAAGACCAAGTGAGAGGGGGACGAAGGAGGACATAGAGGCATAAAAAACGAATTCCAGCAAATTGTGGAAAGTGCAACAGTTATGAATATTTCATCGATTTGTCTCGATTTCTTATGAAACTGATGGAAATCGAATGCGAGATCAAATCATCTGATATTCTCAACAGTAGACGAAGATAGTCCAATCCAGTATGAGGATAACCAGTATGAATGAGGAACCAATTCTTCGAGGGTTTTCCGAAATACTTTTAATAGAATAGAGATCACATAGAGAAGCAATAGATTTAGAAATGCAAATTTCCTGATGACAAAAAATTGACAACTTTTATTCACATAAGAATAAATGCAAGTATTGAACTCACTTTACTGGTTTGCCGATGATTTATATTTCTACATACGAGTATAAGTAAAAAATCCACAGCTAAAGGCAATACGAATTATGATCGAGAATAAGAAAGGCAAGAAAGCTTCTGACTGTAACTTCATCATGTATGTTTGGTTCATATGTATATATGTACATGTGGTATATGCATGTGTACGAAAGCATGTGTATGTTTGTGTGTGTGTCAGCATCAGAAACAGTGTGGCAGCAATAATAGTGCCAACAGAAAGAAGTAGCAATACAAAATGCGGCACAGCTGCTATTTTCCAGCTCGTAATCCTTTTATTAATCTCACGACCAGAATAATCCTTGCCACTGTCATGGCAATGTTCTGCTTGTTGTTGTTGCTGTTATTCCTTTGTTGTTTTTGTTTTATATACCCTTCTGGCTGTGCTGAGACAAAAGATTTACAGACCTTTACATGAAGAATGTTTTTACTTACAAGGAAAAGCAGACAATCTCCATATCATAGGGAAATAAATAAATAAGTATACTAAATATATCACTATCGGTTGGTCCCAGCCCATTTACTTTAGTAGTTGTAAAAACAACAACAATGACAAAATCTGGGCAAGCGACAAACACAAGAGAATTATTTCCAATACGGTGGAAGTTTAGAGTCTTTCAATTGTGACTGGCGGCGAATAAAAGAATGATACTTTATTCCTTAACATGCGAACATCCTAATAATAAGCCACGTTCTACAATCCCGACACCAAATTTATTTAAGTATTGATATTATAGGTAAATATATATAATTATACAATTGAACAACCCAAAAATTAAGTATTCGAATAGTGATCATTATGAGCGGAAATATAGTTTTCGAATGATGTATGATAGTCACCCTTTAGAAGTAGGCTTTCCTAAGTATAACTATACGTCACAGAATCATCACTATCAGACAAATCGGTGGTACTACTCTCATCATCAACGCTATCATCAACCGCATTACTTGTGGTCGTATCGACGGCTTCATCCGAATTTACTGTAACGTCGCTAGTGTTATCGGAATCTATTTTTTCCGTGGAACTTCTATTAATTTCAGTTACTGCTTCATCTGATTTATCGGAACTTACATCGGAACTTACATCGGAACTTTCATCAGAACTTTCATCAGAACTTCCACTAGAACTTTCGTCAGAACTTTTATCAGAACTTCCACTAGAACTTTCGTCAGAACTTTCATCGGAACTTTCATCGGAACTTTCATCGGAACTTTCATCTGAGCTGTCGTCATTAACTTCCTGCAACAACTCCTCAATCTGTTCTTCTACGTCGTACTTCTCCTTCTCAAAATCGTTTATTGTCTCTACAACACAGACACGTTGTTCATAACGCTCGTCCAGTAGACGCACTCCAGCTTCGATTAATTGATCCAATTCCGCATGGACACCATGTAGTCCACTTAATTGTCCCCTAATCGCTCGCGAACAACGACGACCATCTGAATTTCGATCACTACTCTCCAAACAACCCTGAACATCGTCAATTAGACCCTCCAAAATCGGTTGATAGCGTTCAACGGCGTCCTGCACATTACTTTCATGATCTTCCAGCTCTACTTCAACTTCATCGGCACAATCTTTCAAGTAGCCTTCATAACGGTTAACAAGATCATCTACGAGTTGTTCAGCCTGAGCAATTACCTCCTCATTGCCATCACTAGATTCGTCTACATGTTCCAGTACACGTCTAGCCCACAAGTTCCAACTTCGCAATATATCTTTGCCTTGCTGTTCAACATCGGATTTAACCTTTTCCCGCAACTGTTTGATTTGATGTTGTAGATCGTCAATATAATCATTAAGCTCCTCCAAATGCCGTTTGGTCGCTGCGAGCGCTTGACGTTTAAAGCGGTTGCGTACATCCACAACACGTTCATTCAAATTAGAAATGAAAGAGTCGACGATTGCTCGAAAGTTGGGTAGTCGCTGTTGTAGAAGAACGTCTATATTCCTCCGGATGAGCTCGCCAAAGCTTTCTGCACCTCTGATGGCATTTCCGCCAGCATTTCGTATCACTTCCATGAAATTCATTCCATTTTGTGCAATCTGATTGTTCGTGTTTAAATTATTCATGAAACCGTCAAACCTTTGTCTTTGTAAATTAACGGAGTCCTTCGAAATGCCATCTGAACCAAGGTTAGCGTCCTCAGCACGATCTGAGATAGTTATTGGACCTAATGCAAAACCCGGCAAGGAACTTGTAATAATATTACGTCCAGCACCGAAATCAAAGAACCATGGTTTAGGTTTAGCCAAGCTGGGCTTTAAAGGCAACGCCAACGCTAGTATCAGAGTTAATAATACTGTTGACGTCTTCATTGTAAAGCTAACAGCCGTTAAACTAACGCGAAATTGCTTGTAATTAAGGGAAGATTTGATGAAATACTACACAGACTTTCCGTAGTTAACCGCTTTTATAGCACGATTGATCGGTAATTAGAACGATCTTCTGTTTATAGAAGTTTTATAGGGAATTTAATTTCATAATAAATGACGCAATATTTCACATCTTTGTAAAATATTGCAACAATTGTGCTCATTATACAAATATTGAATATTTGAAGCACAGAATAAAAGTTTATTTGTTCAGATGGGATGTGGAAAAAATAATAACTTGTTTAAGATCTTTTTAGATATTCAATCAAAAGTAGTTTAACTAGGGGGCGATTGGTGATTTATAAGAAGTCCCTAAACCTTAAAAATTATTCTCCAATTATAGATGATATAGCTTGAAGTTAAGATGAAAGAACGTAAATTAAAGATGAAAGAATCTGGAGTAAAGAAGAAATAAACTGAAGAACCAAAACTAGAGGTGAAAGAACCTTGAAATACTGGAGTAGCTTCCAGATACGAAACCAGATCACGGATTTTTATAGACAGCGAGGTTAAAATTAAAAAAAGAAAGGTTATTTTTTCATCTTCATACTCGTATAAATCGATGTGTAAGTTCTCATTTGAAACTGCACTTAAATGGAAAAATATTTATTTGACTAACTCTATTTTTTATATCATTTGTGTTTCCAGCTGTTACGTGTTATCAATAAAACTTGGTAAATATTTATGAATAATAAGCAGCTATTTTACGTAATAGATTCGATTATACAAAATCTTATTTGTAACATAACATAACATTTAGTAATATAAAGAAAATTGGATATAATTTATAAATATATTATTAATGTTACTCCGATTTTTTACTTAGATATGAAATATATTTGATGAGATTTTATGAAGTTTAATTTGTGTAAGAAAATAAAACTTCACAAACACACGGTGTGTTAATAATAATAATATAATATAATAATATAATTATAAAGGTTTATAAAAAAATAATAATGTATAATATAACGCAATATAATAATAGATTAGATGACAAATTATGTGATAGTAAAGCTTAAAAGGTTATAAAATTTGGCTTCTACAAATAAGCTTCGAATACAAATATATAAATAAATGCAATTTAATCAACGACAAAAGAAAAAGTTTCTGTATGTGAGTAAGTATGTGAGAATATGTACGAGTATAATATATATGTTGTAAGTGTCTATATATGTAAGGAAATAAAGTTTAATACGTATCCTGTGCTTCAATCTCAACAAAATTTTATGCTTTTTACTTAATGCTATGGAGTTATTGGTACCTTTGAAAATGATTTTGATCACTTAATAAAGTAGAAATCAGTAGTATTATCAGTATCTACAACAACAACATGGTTTCCATGAAGTCTTCAAAACCATAAAAAAGATAAATCTATTACTTGCATACGCATGCAGAAGGACATCAGACACGCATTCATTTGAACAGACATGAGTCAATCATAAACAAATCAGATGCACACTTCAAATATACCGAGAAAGAGAGAAAGAAAAAGAGAGAGAGACAGATATAGAGATAGAGACAAAAAAGCACGGAGACAGACCGACTTTCGCCGAGTATAAAAATCATATCAGAGAAATGTCATTATTAACAAAATGAAAATAAAATAAGAGAAGCAAAAAAGCAATAAAAATGCAGGACGAGAAAAACTTTCAAGCGAAAACGCACAGTCGGTCCAAACGACAGGACGTGAGGTATCCTAGCAGCACATTCTTCATCGTACCTCATACAAACACATATGTGCTGAAAAATATTAAATCCTTTTGGCAATAAAATATCCTTCGCTTCGAGTGGCAAAATGGATAACCCAGGAACGCGTTTCGGTAGGGGAAGGGGTAGGGGGAGAGGAAAAGGAGGAGAGAAAGTGAGAAGTGGAATGGCAATGAGTTGAGTGGGTCCTTGTCAGAGAGCAACAACAACAACGAAGGCACACATGAAATACACATAAATTTATGTGCATTAAAGTAGATTTCGAAAGGATTATATTTAATATATTGCTCTAAAGCACATTTTATGCAGATCGGTGCACAGATCTGATATCCTATACATATATCAACACATATATGCTTGTATGCATAGGTGTGTATATGTGATTATGTCCATACATGCGTTTCTTTTTTTAAGAATGAAGGCGACTTTTTAGTGACGACTGCTGCCGCTTTTTATATTTTGTGTATCTCGAACATGCGTAGGAAAAGCAGCAATATTGTAGAATGAGCTCTCTTTTAGCACCGTCATTATTTTATTACATCTTTTATGCAGACATATTTTAAAATATTATGTTCTGGCTTCAAGACAACGAACAAGACAAGAATGTCAATAATTTCGCTTATAACAATGTTGATGTGAACGTTGTCGAATAATGTTGATGTTAGATAGGGTTAGGTGATAGGTTTGGTTGGGTTAGATTATAGGTTCTAAGTTCTAGGTTATGGGTTATAGGTTATAGGTTATAGGTTTTAGGTTAGGTTAGGTTAGCTTAGGCTAGACAATTCTTGGCTAGGTTAGGCCAGGCTGCGTTAGATAAGGTTATACTAGGTTAGGTTAGGTTAGGTTAGGATAGGTTAGGATAGGATAGGCTAGGTTAGATTGGTTTAGGATAGGCTAGGTTAGGATATAATAGGATAGGTTGGGTTAGGTTAGGTTAGCTTAGGTTAGGTTAGTCAGGGTTAGCTTGGGCTAGATTGTTCTAGGTTAGGTTAGCTTAGGCCAGGCCAGGTCAGGTTAGGTTAGGTTATGTTATGTTAGGTTATGTTAGATCAGCTTAGATTGGGCTAGGTTAAGTTATGTCCACCTCTCTCTCCATCTTACCTGGTTTAAAGTGTCAACGCATAAAAATTTCAATTTAATATAATTTAACATACCTGAAAAGAGACAAAAAAATTACCATCATCAGAATAAATTAATCTTTATAAAAATCTTTACAGTTTCACACTGTTTTAAATTATCTTCAAAAAGCGTAAAAAGTATGCAGCAACGAAGGTGAACAAGAAAAAAATAAATTAACAAAGTAAGAATTTTGTTTATTTTAGTAATAAAAGCTATAAATATGAAAGCATCTGCCACTCCCAAATGAGGGTGCGTATAAGATATACACAAGAAAAGACAAGTGAGTATGGTGTAGATACATTATCAGTAAATCAACAAATGATGTCGGGTGTACGCTGAATAAACAGCAGCTAAATCCACACCGCCAGCACTTCCTCCAGATACCTCCATCCGCCCGACTTCCCGACCTTCCGACCGCCCTACTAACCCACCTCCCACCGTCCCCTGACATTCGCCGCTTGTGTTATTCACCATCTCCTATAACATCGACACGCTAAGCAACTTCCGCAGGTGTGCTAACGTGCATCGTCGCTAGTATTCAGCAACACCAACGCCAACAACAACAACAACAGCAATACAGTGCTCTAAGTGTGAAACATACTTTTCGGCGCGTTGGAGTAAAACTCTTGATATTGCGCGAGACGATGAACGACGCGTTGTTGTTCGTTGGCGGGTGAGATGAACTTCCTAAATGATGCAATTACATTTGATGGCCGCAATTACTAACTGCTTTGTCTGGCGCATGTTTATTATTTCATAACGGTTTAGGAATTTGCTCAAAACCAATGGCGGCGCACTGCTTACAGAGCGGAAGCAAACGAGCAATTTGTAGCGCCTAAAAGTATGCTGCTACATGTGGAAATTTTAAATTCTATTTAAATGCTTCCCACACAGCAAGTTTAATGATCATAGCTCGTGGTTGCGGGCGAAGGTGTGAAGAAAGGAAGAGCGGTGAGAAGTGGTGCGGGGAAAGACAACCAAGGATATGATTTTCTTGAATCCTGTACAATAACAATGTACAATGTGTTTTTCTTTTGTACAAGAGACACTCGGTTTATAGAGAGAGAAAGAGAGAGTGAACTTCTATATTTCAAATCTGAAAGCAAATTTTAAAAAGTACAAATAGATTTGGAGACAATTTTTGGGAAAAAGATGACCCACTATGAGAGGTGAAGTTCTCTCAAGTATTTTGTAACAGTTGTCAGTAGCAAAGACTTCACAACTAACAATCCGTGAGTGTCACTTGTAATTTTACTCGTATTTTCTACCTGAAATTTCTTTCTTGAGTTTGCTTTTCCTCCTAAAGTGACAATTTATTTCTCGCCATTCCAATAGCATCTTTTTTCTCTCTAATTTGTTTCTTTCCACTTTTTTATAAACTGTTTTCGAGCCTACTTTAAAACGAGAGAGAAACGTAAGGAAATGCAATTAAAATTCTTTGTAGTGTCACTTGACTTCAATCACGTGGCGAAAATAAGAGGAAGAGGATGTTGAAAATCTTAAACCGACCGAGTGATCCAACTCACACTATATTCGACAAAACAAAAAACCGAAATTGAAGAATGACACGAAAAGAATGGACAAAATAAGCCGGCAAGTTTTTCGTTGCGTTGAGAATGGACAATGAATTGTTACGATAGCCGCTGCTCGTGAAATTGATGTTCATGTTAAAGCGAAAACAAAGAAAATCAGAGGTAACCTTGTGGCCTCAAGACATGACGAGATAATTCATATGAGGCATAAACCTCTCTTTCATTTCTGGAAATTTGGTGGTCAATTTGACGACAGAAACCAAAAAGAGCGCTATATCCGGCCTGACCGAAACAAACACTGTATACCCCATAATTTGTATGGAAAGTAGGTGATGAAATCTAAGAAATAGTGACAAATATCTACGTCTTCCCCCACCAATTATTTCGCAAAATACCATATTCATATACACCATTAAAACATGCTTCACTTATCAAAGCAAAGTCAACTCAGCTAACCAGCAGAAGTGGCAAGAAACAGTCCCCAGATGTCGCTGCAATCGCAAATATTTTCTGCAGCATTCAGTTAATTAGCATAAAAGCTACAGCGACTCCTGGTGCTCCTTCGCAAAGAAAACAAAATGGAAAAAAATGCAAAATTAAAAAAATAAAAAAAAAATCCTGGGGAAAAAACACAGCCCAGCTTGTGTCTAGGGACCAACGAGGTGAGTAATTTATTGTATATGCATTGGATTATTTTTTCATATACTCAGACCTGCGTAGGTATTTTTTATGGATAAAAAATGGAAAAAAAAACAAGAAAAAAAAGACGAAAACTGCACAAGGTAGGGCAAGACTCACAACACGACGCTCCCAAAGCGAAGGTGTTGCAGCTCGTGTGTAGCTGCTGCTGCTGCTGCTTAACATGTGATAAATGAATTGCGCCCAAAAAAACAAAAATCCCAGCCCCAAACACAACAACGAAAATAACCAGCAACAATCCATTTTATACAAGCAGCACAGAGCAAAGTTATCTGCATATTTTGTGGCAGTTTTAATGCTGTTTTGCTGATGTTGGTGTTGCTGCTGCTTCTGCTGCTGATATGAATATGACTCGGAGTCATTTCCATGTCGCAGGCGTTGAATGCTGCGTCCTGATTTGGATGCAAAATGTTCTCAACAGTCTCTAAAGTGCAACGCCTAAGCTCTAAGTACAGAAAATGAGCATCGCAACAAAAAGAATGCAAAAATATGTGTGTGAGTACGGAAAATTTGATCAATCTTTTGGGCTTAAAAAAAAAAACGGAAGGATTTTTAATTAAAAAGATTGTGATTTCCCGATTGACAAGAAATTGTTACAGAATCACTGAATCTTATCTAATTCAAGAGAGTTTTTTTCTTAACTTTAATTTAAGCTAGAAATATGTTAAAAACAGAAGCAAGTCAGATATAAATTTGACCGGGAAGCACTGTATTACTATGGAGCATATTGCAGTGCTTACAGACGTATTTTTTTTTGCAGTCACACTAGAAACTCGATCGCGGGGAATCACAACGGAAAGTTTAGGGCAATTGAACTTGATTAAAAATATAAATTCTTAAGAATATAACGATATTTAAAAGATTCATTAAAATTTGCCGATTATTTAGAAGTATGAATTACCAAAATTTTTGAAAGAACTTTCCACCAACTGGTACATATATTTTAATAATAAAGGAAACATAAATTACATTATTGGCAAAAATATTTGTAGAGCCACCAAACCAATGATTGTACTCGTAGTAAAAGTAAACGATAGATATTGAACAACTAAAGTCAGTAATAAGAAGAAAACAGAACTAAGACATAAAAGACAAAAGTTATAGTTATGAAGCTGTAAATCACACAAACAGCAAGGTGAAAAATAGTGAAGAGTACAGAGTAAAGATTGGAGAGAGGAGAGTGAAGAGGGATGAAAACAGAAGAGGAATTATTACTCATTCTTACGTAGATAATATGGCAAGATTGGAGGTAAGGATTGGAATCGAAATGGGTGAGTGAGTGAGGTGTTTTATGAGGAAAGAAAGAATAACAAACTTGGGCACTTTAAAGTTTTCAAAAGTTCAAGAAGAGAAGGAGATTTGTCTTAAATACTAATAAATATTGAACTGGTATAAAGGAGTTATATTCAGAGAAGAAGCGAACGTGTATGTGACTTGGTTTTATGATTCTACATACACTTTTGTAGAACGTGCGAGTTCACAAAGATATCAACGTATCAAGGTATGTTTATGTAAGTATACAGTATTTCACAATTAAATACAGTATCTTCTGTTATTATTATATATTATTATAAAGTTTTTTTTTATTTTGCTTGATCTTTGGTCTTCGTAAAATGAGCGTATATTGTATGTGAGCCTCATTGTTATTGTTGTTCTCCACAAAAAACCCGACACTTCTCAAGCTGTTCACAATTTAGAACAAAGCAAGCAACTGTTTCCGTTTTTTGTCTTACAAATAAAAGGCGAAAATAATAGCAAAGCAACCAACGACTACCAAGTTAAGTTATTCTCAGTTTGGCTCTCATCCTATCACGGATTTTTTATATTATTATTTTTTCGTATTTTTTTCAGTGGTTTTTTGTTTAACAACTAAAGAGTACAACGAAACTTTTTCGTGTTTCATTTAAAAATAAAAGAAATTGTAATAAAAAATTTTAAAAAACCATAAAAACAAATATAAATAATATATATTTGCAAAGGAATAAAACTCAAGCGTAATGGAAATCAAAATATAAGAATAATAAAATAAAATATTATAAAAAGCAAAAAAAAATCAGAAAAATGAAAAAACAGCAGACTGAAGCAAAAGGAAAACCAGAAAGTGGATTCAGAGAAAAAGAAAGAAAAAGAAAATCAAAGACAAACACTGGACAAGCGAGCAACGAACCAGGGGAAGGGGAAAAAAAAGGGGGAACCAGAAGAAACAAACCATCGCCGAGCAGCTCAGTTTAACACGGATGGACATCAGGATATTCAAAAGCGAAATGTCCAAATATCCTGGGAGCATTTTACGCTTTCCTTTTGTTTTGCGTCTTTGTGATTTGTATTTAGTTTTTTGCTTCATTCTTGTCACAGTTGTTGTTCGGTTCTTTTCTTTTTTTTTTATTTTTTGTTCTTATTACATTATATTTTAAGCGAAGCTACACAAATTTAATATTTTAATGCTTAATCTTATTTTAATCTTCAATAACAATATCTGAGTTTATGTTATTCTTTAGTTTCATAGTCTGAAAAGTCGAAGACATTTCTTGTAGTTTTAAGTCACTGTTACCCATTTAAGACAGAATAAATGTGTTCCATAAAATACATACTCGAAAATCAATGACAGTTCTTGATTTCAAGAGTCGAACATTGTTTCTTATTTTTATATTATTTATGCTCAGAATAGTGTTTTGAAAACTGTGCTACTGTTTTATGGATTGAAAAATATTGCATATACTAGTTAATGCATAGCTAGTTAATTTAAAGATGATAATAAAACTATTCAAATATTCTTCCTAACAAATATTCTGCCTAACAACAAATCAAAATTATAACGTAGTCATTTTTAGATCTAAGTACATACATGTTATGTTAGTTAACATATAGTACATAACATATAGTTAGTACACAAGCTGAATAACATTTCAAATAATTTACAGACTCAGTGAATGCTTAAACCTCCACTTAAGTGTTATACTTAGTACTGAATACTAAAAAATAATACACGCCGTTTGACACCAAACTTAGTTGGTAGATATACGAGTTAAACATTCAAAAATGTAGGGGAAACAGCTTTAAAATGGTATTAAAAAATTCATGGTTTTAGTACACGATTGAATAAGATAAGACATAAACCAAACAAATTCGCAAAGAGCTGAATCTTTCGAAAAAGATAAAAAAAAGATAAAAGATAAAAAGACATTAAAAAAGTTGGAAAAAACAATTTAGAAATAGTTAATTTATATTTATAATAAATACTAGATTTCCAGAAAAAACGTTAGATATAAAATTAAAGCTTTTTCTAGAAGGAAAAATATTGTATTCTGAAAGAAAATATTATGGAAAAGAAGTATGAAAAATGAGAGAAAAGCTTCTCGTTTAGTCTCAAGTTTAAAGCTCTGATTATAAAAGTATAAAGCTCAGAGTATAAAATTATTAGTATAAAGCTGTTTATAAAGCTCAGAGTGTAAAGCTCACAGTATAAAGCGCAGGATAACTCATATAAAAAGAAACCATAATAAAAGGTATAAATCCCATGTAAGTATTTTGATAAATTAGAGAAAGAAATTATTTATAGGAAAATAAAATTTATGGCGAAAGCCTAAATATTGAAGAATCCAAAAGGAATTAATATTAAGAATAAATCCATATGTTTATTATGACCGACTTTATGAGAGACAAACAAGCCCGACCTGATTAAATACGACTGGACTTATGTACATATAAATATATGAACAGCATAGCAATGAATAGAAACATTCTTCTAGTATGTTCTATCAACTATTTCTATTTTTCCTATCAACCTACATTTTTAGTTTTATGATTTTTACTCCGAGACCCTTTTTATTTCCCATCTTTGTGTTTTAGTAACACAAGCAACAAAATGTGTAATAAAAAAAATAGAGAGAAGGAAGAAAAAGGAAGAATTTGTATTCACAACAATCTGTATTCTCAACAACAACAACAGTAGAAGAACAACAACAATTGAAGAAGAAGAACAATTTTTACAACTTTCATACGAAACAATGTAGAATAAATAGCATCAGAGAAAGATAAAAAGAAAGAAAAGTAGAAGAGAAAGCGAGCGAATGTAGTGTTTCTCTCTCGTAAAAAACAAATTTCCTTAGATTTGCAATTTTTATTTATTTTCATTTTAGTTCAAAAATTAAAAGATCAATTTTCGTGACACGAAAACTTATTTTGCAAAAAAAAAAAACAATGGAGAACGTTTTATTTTTTGTTTTCTTGTTTGTCTGTTGATATATTACGAACATGAATACAACTTTTTTTAAATTGATGGAAAAAATATTATTTTTGCAACAAAATATTTAAACACTATGTAAATACAGTACGAGTACTTTATGATAATATTTAATGACTGGATTTTATTTCGATTTCGAATGATTTTTCATCAATGCTCGTACTTACATCTCCCGTGACATTTTATTGTATAAATAATCAAAAATAAACAACCATGTATTTTTAAGTTGCTATTTCTGTTGTTACAGTAGTGTGTGGGTTTAAATTTGCAACTTTAATTCTCTTCACTGGCAACATCGAAAGGCTGAAAAGTAATCATAATATTGTAGCTGATGTTGTTGTTGATAGTAAATCCCACACGACTGGCAACCATTTGATGCCATTTAAAAAGCTTTTCCCGATGACGCTCATCACCACCAGGGTAACGGGGTAGTTGTGGTGGTTAAAAAAGCAAAGGCTTAAACAGAAACATAAGCAAAAACAAAAACAAAATATCTCCCTTTTACAGAAAATTGTAATGAAAAGGAAAATAAAAAATAATATTAATAGCTAAAATAATGGGCAACATGTGAGTTTGTCGAGACTGTCCTTAAAACATCAAACGTCATAAAAGTGATGTCATTTATGGACGCAAGGAGGAGTAACGGAACGTATAGATTGGATTTCATTTAATCACATATAAATCCGAATCACTGAAGGGTATTAAAGTGACGAAAAACTGGGTCATTTTTGATGGAAGTAACCATATACGTGTTATAATTTGGAGTCTTTATAATGTTCTGTTAGTGTGATATGCCTTAACGCTTCAGATGGATTAGGTTGATATTAAAAATGATGATCTTTAGCTTAGAAATTCACATGATATAAATCGATATAAGTAGGATAAAGCTATGGAATCTAAACGTACACTAGTATAGCCCACAAATTATGGAAGGACCTTTTTTAAGAAGAAGATATTAAAAATTATGATCTTATTCCTCACTCTCGCTCTCTCTTTTCCCACTCTCTCCATCTCTACCTACTTTTTGAATAATACAATTAAAAGAACCTTAAATTAAAGGGTATTAAATAATCTTACCTACTGTTTGATCTCTACTGTTTGTTCTCCTTCACTTTCCACTCACTCTAGCTATACTCGCTATACTCGTACGATAATAAATCTAAAATAGCCTAAATTATACTGCGAAAATTGTTGAAATACGGTTTCTTTTCGAAATAAACATTAAACAATGTTGAATAATTTCACGTTCCATCATTTTGACTCGCCCTCTCTCTCTCTTTCAATTTCTCTCTTTTTTTCTATCTATCTATCTCTTTCTCAATCTCTCCTCTTTCTATTTTTTTCTCTTTCTCCCTTTATAGACGCTATGAATTCTCGTGTATAGTAATTTTGGTTCTTTTTTTTCTATCGGGGTATCGACTTATCGAGTGAGATGCACTTTCTCTCTCTCTCTCTCTCTCTCTCTCTCTCTCTCTCTCTCTCCCTCTCTCCCTCTCTCCCTCTCTCCCTCTCTCCGCATTCAACACCTCCCCGTCCTATTTGTTGAACGACTGTGAAGCGCCAACGTATTCATTGCTTTCGGGAGACTGCATCATCACCGGAGTTTAACCATCACACATGACTGAACTTGACTTGGTCCATGTTGCAAATTGGCATTTTAATTTGTATATTTTGGCAGCTTTTATTTTAAACTTTCACGTTTTTAACACTCTTTTGTTATTTTTGTGGTGTTTCAGTTGTTTATTTGTTATTTTTTCCGCAAAGTGGATATTCGATTTAAAGAGATTTTGACAATAAACAAATACAT
Organism: Myopa tessellatipennis; assembly: GCA_943737955.2. Lineage (NCBI taxonomy): Eukaryota > Metazoa > Arthropoda > Insecta > Diptera > Conopidae > Myopa > Myopa tessellatipennis. The sequence continues at coordinate 58,694,827 of OX031316.1, forward strand.
TGAGTTTATTTAAAATGACGATGGAAAAAGATTTCGATAACAAGAGTTTTCCATGTTTTTTAGGAAAGTTTGGCAAAATCAAAAACATTTCAAACTATAGACATGCATAGTATAGTACATTCGCAAATAGAAGACTAACTACAGAACAATGGATTATTGATTATAATAAAAGTCTAACATATAAGAAAATTCAATGAAATTCAATCGAGATCAATAATAATATCTATGCATTTAATAGTCCAGATTTGAGTTAACACAAAAGTCGAGTGAACACAACCACTTAATAAGCATGTAAAACAAGCAATCAACGTTCGTTTGATTCCTAACAAATAAGCTATTAAATAAAATGTTATCACATCAATAAAAGCACAATCAGTAGAACACAATCAGGGAAACGATAACACATACATACTTAAGGGCAAAGCATCGTATCAATAAAGACTGACATTAAAATTAAATAAAATGTCTGTGAAGAATGAAAATCGAAATGAAATCTATTCCAACATAAAACGGAGAAGAAACAGAAGAGGATGAAAGAGGAAAAGAAGCAGAACTAAAGTAGCAAAAGGATTATCTAAGAATGTGGCAACATAACAATCTAATGACATAACAGATGTATAATTTTATTTAGAAAGATTTCTGGTGAAATAAAGAGCAATCACAAAAGGACTTCATTTCAAATGCGTTCCATTTACTTTTCTCTTTTTGTTTCTATTGTTATTGTAGTTTCCTGTTATGGATTTGTTGTTGTGTTACTTCCGTTGTTGTTGTTGTTAGTGAATGTCTTTCATTGTATATTTGAACCTGTCAGAAACACATAAAACTGTATTTGAAATGATTTACACACATATAAAAAAATGTATGATTTTGTAATTAAGTGAAAGATTTTACAAGTGATTCTTCTCCTAATCTGAACAAATATCGTAATGAAACCGAATAAAAGAAATGGGGAAAAACATTTTCCCAAAAAATATAATGGAAGGAATATTAAAATTTCAATCGCGAAATCTATCTGCTGATGTGCATTTCCTGTTCTGATGATACGAATTCTTTTTTTGGTGTAGTTAAAATTCAGAAGATTCTGCAGAACAAACATTCATTTAAATACACTGTCAGAAACGCTCTCCTCAAAACAACTCTGCTTCAGTTACAAATAACGGAATATGTAACCGCATTAATGACTCGTGCCAAAAACAGTTTTTAGAAAGAGAGAGAGAGAGAGCGAGAGAGAGTGTGTGTAATGCATGTCGCCAGAGCATGCAAGTGACATACATACATAAACACATGAATTCGTATAGTGCAAGTATTTGAACGGTATTTTTTAACACACACACAATCGCGGTTTTACAACACTTCTCTAGCGTGTTGGTTGACTGTTTTTTTTTTGTCTGTTTTCTTTTCATTCTTGGAACCTTTCTGTTACACATGCATACTTGTCACACACTTGAACGTCATGGTTTGCCTCTGTCCATGTGTGGTTGTGTGTGTGTGTGTGTGTGTGTGTGTGATATGTGGTTGTGTTATTTTATGAATGAAATTTTAGCGCATTTGCGTTACTGCTTCTGACATGCAAAAATTAATTCCTTTTTAATTGCTTGTAATACGGAACAAAATAAAAAAGAGACACAGAAAATTACACAGAAGAGAACCGAAAAATTTGAAGTGAATTTTAAAATAAAGGAAGGATAGAGGGGAGAAAATAGAAAAAAGTATATTTATAAAGCTTTTAAGTAGCTTTTTAGAGGGATTACAATTATTAAAAAGACTACAATTATTAAAAGGACTACAATTATTAAAACGATTACACTTATTAACTCTTTTAGAAGGAAAACAATTATTAATCTACAAATAGTACTTTTGACAGTCTGGTAATAGTACCAGAGTACCATTTATTAACTCATTTATCGGGATGCTTCTTTAATCATGTAGAAGTTCCAGCATTATAAGAAATTATGACAGTGATAAGTTTCCCGGACTGAAATACAAAAGGAATTATAATTCGAAAAAAATTTATTATGAATTCTAAGCGAAAATATTAAACACTATGACAAAAACAAGATTTCTGAGGAAGTTGTATACGTAACTTTCTGCTTCAAGTAGTAATATTTTATAATCCCGAACGCATCATGTAACATTTTGAACGAAATCATATGGTTTTGCATGTGACATGATAGCAAATTGTAAACTCTAAATTCAATACAATCTAAATCAAATCTCAACACGGATCTGGGGAAAATTATTACTGTTTGTTTTTGCTAAGCCCAAAAATCAACAATGGTGTCACACAACAACAGAATAGAATAGAATATAATACAATATTATGGAATAGAAAGAAGAGAAGAAAGGAGAGGAGCGTGGTGGAGAGCAGAGAAGGGGAGAGAAGTCATTTGAAGAGAGGAGAATAAAACATAGGCTAACGTAAACCACCGACCAATCTACTTACAACAACAACATACGCATGCATCTCTGTATGTGTTAATAGGAAGTCACGTGCTTAAATTTATTTGCATAGATGCACACTAAGTCAGATATAACAAAAGTTACCGAGAACTGCTTTGCATATGGATTTAATTTTAGTCAAATACGATATTTAGAAGAGAGAGAGAGAGCGAGATAGACGAAGAAAGCTAGAGGAACAGAGGTAGAGAAAGTGGAAGAAGGAAAGTTTCAGGAAAGAGCCGTTTAATACTGAATTTGCTCCTTTCCTCGTTGAACTACGAATGCAAATAAATCATAACTAATTTCATAACTAAAATCAGAATTGTATTATAATAAGTTCCATAAAAGATATTCTTAAATACATCCATCAAATGAGCTTTTAACCGGTTACTGAGCTTTTAATTGCTTTAATGTGTAGCAGTTTATGTCACTCAAATGAATTCCTTTCCAATGCCACAAACTTTGTATTGACTTAAAATTTACGAGTTCCTTACAAAACAATTTGTAAGGAACTTCGGAAAATTATTATTTCCGTGAGGAAAATCACTCTCCGAGCAATCGTCTAATTAGCTGCACTGCACTGGCACCACACTTTGGCAGCACTGCACTGCACTGGCACCACACTTTGGCAGCACTGCACTAGTCACTCTTTAGTAATTTTGAAGTTATTGCGTTAAGTATGTTGCGCTAATTGCTGCAACATGGAACATTTGGCAACCAAACTCAAGGTACTCAGAGAAAAGAGTATGTTTGTATTGACTAATATGTGTATAGGAAGGACGGAGAAGGAGTGAGTGAGTGTGTCTGTGTGTGTATTTGTCCTCTATTACCCACCTGTTTTTCTGGATAAAAGCGCAACTTAGTAAGTACTGCTAAGAGAAATACGCAATGCGTTTTCCTTCCACGGCACGACACACACTCGCGATACGATAATTCTTTCTGGTAACTGAAATAGGAAGTTTTAGGAAGCATAATATGAAGAATGAGTGCCTCCAATGTTCCCATTCTATGCTTTTTTACTATACACTCTTGTTAGCAATAAAAAGGATTGATGATGATTCAGGACTTTGTGGAATTTATTGAAAAATTGTTACAGCGATTCATTTCAGCATCAATTGAAAGCATCATCAGGTGGCTGTTGGTAACGGAATGCAAAATAAAAGGAAAGAAATGCTTCTCTATTCTTCCTCAAGAAATTACTTCTTTCAAAGGTCGCCAGAGTTTATTCAAATTTAATTTTATTATTCACGAAGGGACAGAATACTATTTCACTCTGTATTACACACCATTACAAAGTTACAGTGTATCGTGGCCTAGTTGAAAATTAATATCATTCATACGCAGTCTTGTGTGGACATTTTTAAATATCATTAAATGAATGGCTGCAATTAAGAATGAGAACACTCTGATTGGGCAGAGAAAAATAAGAGAAGGGAAAAACGTAGACAGAGAGAGACAGAGGAAGGGAGATAGAGAGAGCCAAGGATATATAATGAGACACGATGCATTCACGATGCATTCAATACGTATAAATGTACTCGAAATATTATTAAAATAAATCAATTAATTGGAAAGAGAATAATAAAACAAGCGAAAATTAATGTCCTTGTCGGCAAAAAGGATCGCAGCTTAATTTTCAGCCTTTTCACATGTTATTTCACACTGCTGTTGAGGTTGTCTTTCTTCTTTCTTGTAGATGTGTTAAATGGTCTTTTTATTATTGTTGTAATTAAACAATTTGTTGTCGGTTAACCAAATTAACACCTGCAAGAACAACATCAACAATAAAAACAACACGGTCGGCGACATCAGTGACAAGGACAACAATGACAAGGACAACAACAGTGACATGAACAACAGTGACAAGGACAACAACAACATCACCGACAACACCATCAACAACAACATCAACAACTCCAGCAATCTATACAACAACACAAAAAAGATAAATGAGAGCGAATGTTCGATAAATGAACGAAATGAATTTCGTGGTAATAAATTTGTAAATAAATTCCATGAAAATTGTGCGCTGTGTAAAAAAGAAAAACCAAAAGAGAAAAGAAAAACAGGACTTACAAAGGACAAACAAACGAATGAATGCAAACGTTTTTCGTCCTGTTTTTGATGTCAGCAGGCAAGCAGAGAAAAAAGCAAAATAAAATACTCGTAAATCAAATCGAATCATATTTTACAAGTCATCTCCGCCGTTCAGCCAGAATTACGTTCAATCAGGCATTCAATCAGACAGCCAATCAGGTGTTCAATAAATTTGTTAATGCAATTTTTGAATTCTATTGAATCCATGTTGCATTGAAATACAAAAAAATAAATTTTAAGAAATAAGAAACATTCAAAAATACTTATATGTTATATATAAATATATGTACATTCAAATTTTTATGCATTTCTAATAAGCAAAACTTTTTAATTTGGAATTCTTGCACAATTTATTACGGATACGATTACGATTTTGTTTTGCTACCGACTGCAATAAGTTTAGCAATAATTGTGACTCACTTGTTGAGCGTCGACATGTCATGTCATGCAACAATTCTCACTAATTGCAGGATATTAAGACACATAGACTCACAAGGACGAATCACGTTCAGAACTCAGCATTCAAAATTTAGTATTCAGTACTAAAAACTCAGTATTCAGCACTCAGCGCTCAGCACTCAGTATTCAGCACTCAGCGCTCAGCATTCAGCACTCAGCATTCATATGTACTTATATGTGTGTCTCACTCTCTCTTTTTCTATGTTTGTTGGTCTTTGTTTGTATATGTTTGTATATGTGTGTATGTGTGTGTGTGAGACAGAAAATTTGCATACCGAGTTAGCGAGCGAAACCTTGCTGACAATGTCCTTGTGTGTGCAAGTGTCCGGCAAAAGGATTTGCAAACTGGAACTGAGCTCACTTGCTAACAAATTTGTCACTAGATGGCACTCACGTAACAACACACTTTTGACGCTGGCCATAACAATGATGATGACCAGAATGGTTACCACGAAAGGCGACGGCCACCATGAAAAGAATAAAGGACTCACTCCTGCAAGGATTATATAACAATTCAAATTGAAATCGCAAATTAATTTCAAATACTACTCGCAACTGAATGAAGCGTGGACGTGGAAGTGGAAATGAAAATAAAAGTGGAAAGTGGAAATGAAGCAGCATAAAATATTAGCAAAGAATACAAAAGCAAAGACGAGGGGGGAGGAAAGGAACGGAAGGGAAGGAGACAAACAGCGAATAAGGACGAGAGTATGTTTAGCAATTTGTTCGGATTTGTCAACTTCAGGGACATGCATGGATGGCAGGAAAGATGAAAGGACGGAAGGATATAAGGACGAACGGTTGGAGGCAAGGATGGAAGGAGGAAAGGGTGGAAGGAAGGACATTCCATTGCTATTGCTTTTATGTTAGTTATGGAAATTGCAACAAGCAGAAGAGCAAAGACAACAACAACAGAACTTTAGCATTAAAACAGCATACGAAACAGCATTAAAATCGGTTAATTTTTGTTTCGTTCTAATCCCCAAGCCTGTTAGTTTTACTTACATCCCTCTTAAAGGATCAAATCATCAAAGACAATACAATACAAACACAAAGTCGTTCATATTTCCTCACTAAACTCGTCTTCATTTTGAATAATTTTTAGTTTAAACGATTGTTTAATAGCTACATATGTACGTCTTTTGACATTCGTTGGCAAATCGGATGTTAGTCTTTCAAGTATGAATTGAAAATTATAGGAAATGGAAATGGAAATAAGCACTATTAATAGCAATGTGAATTATTCTCTCAGACGTATAAATCTTTGTAATTTCTGAGGAAATGAAATGCGGTTGATATACAAACAAACAGTCACACACACATGAACACATATAAACCACTACAGACTTAAATTTGTGACAAACACTACTGAAACACATCCTGTTTCCTGTTTCCTGTCAACAGTCGGCAGTCTTCGTCGTTCATATTAACGAACGTAAAACAAAAAGTGATAAAGTGATTGACAAAAAGAGAGAAAGAGATAGATCCAGAGACATCGTATACACATATTTGAAGAATTTATAAGCATCAAATGTGTATAAAAGAGACAACAGAAGCGTAGAAATCATCGTAGAAAATCATGATGCACACAAAAGTCATGATTACTATAACAGCAACAGTTGCAGTGACACAACAATAAAGAGAACTACAAAACAACAACAGCAACTACTAATACAACAAATACAACAACAACAAATACAACAACAACAAATACAACAACAAGAATCATCATGACCAAGCGACGAGAGACAACGCGTAACTCGTTAAAAGGAAGCAATTAAATTCAAATGTAAACTTAATTGAAAAGGATTAATTTGCAGCTTTGCTTGTTTATGTGACAGAGTGTGTATGTTTATGTGTATGTTTGTGCGGATGAATGAATGAATGAATGAATGAATGAATGCCAACATAACTGTGGCAATTCTTTTTAAAACCAAAGAAATAAAAGAAATAAGAGAAAAATAAATGAGGGCGAGAGTAAGTACAAAACAAAAACTATTTTTAATTGCACTGAAATACAAATAAAAACAATTTTAAATCGTCGCTTTATATTAAAAATAGAATATTATTAAGAATAATGATTAAAAATATATTTAAAGTTGCTTAAAGTTGGTAAAGCATGAAATTTAATACTTAAAAACAAACAAAGAATATTAAAATAAGGAGAGGAGAAAATTTGTTTCTACGGAGGGAGGGGAGGGGATACAAATAACGAAAAACACATTATTATGAAAAGAGAAACAAAGATTCTCTAAAAAATTATATAGAAGAGTGTTCAAGCATCAACCATAACAAAGAAACTCAAAAGAATTCAAGATTATTTTAAAGGCAGAGCTACTAAAGACAAAGGATTCACAGAAAATTAAAAACGGAAACAAAAACAAAACACATGACAAAATAAATATTAAAGAAATATCATAAAAGAAGAAAAAGAAAAACAACGACAATGAAATCTACTCAAAGGAATATAAAAATCATAGAAAATCAACATAAGCATAGAAAGAAACGAAGAAACTCAGAAAAAAACGACGAGATGATAAAAATTTATGTATTTACAGAACTGACTACAAAAAGTAAGCATTCGAAATTTATTACAAAACTTTGCTATGTGAAGAAAATTAAGATATAATACATGAAAATTTAACGAAAGTTTAAAACTGCTATTTTCTTATATTTTCTTAATGAACATTTGTATATATATATTTTCTTTGTATATTCAATATTAAGTCTACGAAGACAACACTAAAGTCGAGAAGCTATTTGATAGGGTTTCTTCAATGGCAACAACAACAAATGCAACAATGAAGCACTTTGAAAAGCATTAGTTTCCATTACTAGTTACGCTCTAACGTTTTAAGTCCTTGCTAATCTTTTTACGGACGACTGATTTGCTTTTGTCGAATTCCTGCTTTTTAACTGTATTTCCATCGAAAAGTCTGGCTAATTTATGTTACTTGTGTGACTATGTCTGTCTGTGTGTCTAACATAATCTTAGGTTTTGTACTTTTATCTTTTTGTGTCTCTTAGTTCTTTACTTTTGTAACCTTAGATAATAGTACAGAGTATCCTGTCACAAAAATAAGTAGAAAGAGTGCTATATTCGGCCTGGTCGAAGCTCAGACACGCTTTAGCTTCATTATGTTAGTGACATGCGGAAGAATAGGCGGACCACACCTATATTTGGATCAGTAGGTATATAATAATGATCGTAGATGTAGATATAATCAATTATTCTGCCTAAATCACTGCCAAATAAAATCTATAGATGAAAATCTTTTATTGATTGATTATTCGATTACTAAATGTTCAGATAGTGTAGAGTATAAAAAAAGCTACGCTTGCTGCTTCTTTTTCCTAGCTATGTACATAATCGGCTTATTATTTAACACTTACTCTATACAGTTATACTGTAAAACACACTCACATGCATTCGAGTACAAAGTAAAAAGAAATCTCCAAAGAGTTTTGAGCTTTTTTTGCTAATTCTTAGAATAGCGTTTGAAAAAACTGAATATTTTATTACGTATTCAATAAAACAACAAAAAAGAAATTTTACAATAACCAATATACACGTTGTTACTAAATCTAGTTCCAGAAATATGGAAAAAAAACTGCGGCGCTCCTAAAAAGCATGCTCGCAAATATTTAATTCAGATAAATCTGAGCTTTGTTCAGTTTGGGAAAAAAATGGTTGTGCAACGTGTTGGTGATGCACGCAGTATAAAGATTTGTGTCACGTGACGTGTTACTTGCTAGCAGTTCGAAATTTGAAGTTGACTTTTAAAGATACATGAAAAAAATTTAAGTTTTCACTCAACGAAAAATCATATCGTAAACGTATTTTTACGAGAAAAAACGTAAAAAAGTCGAAGAAAAGGAAAATAAAGTGTCGCAAAGGATGTGTTAGTGTGTTTTGAGTAAAATCGAATAACATAACCTAAGGTAAAGTAACATGACGTGACTCTCTGCACGGCTAAAAGCAATCCAACGTTTCTCTATCGTAAAATATTTGAAAGAATTTTTTTAAGGGTCTTTTAGGATTCTGCTTTAAGGTTTTTTTTTAACTTTACTCGTTACTAGTAAGTGTTGATGTTCGTTGTTCTTTCGTTAATCGTTTCTTAATCAAATTTACGAATATTCCATCACGTATCAAAAGACTTTCACTTTAAGCATATTTTATATTGATTTTTAATAATGTTGTCATCGTGAAGTTGTCACTCATCAGTAACGAGTCATCACTGTCACTCCTGCTGATGCTGTTTCTTCCTCTTCTTATACCCTTCTCCATATTGTTTTATGTGTTTCTTTTCTTCACATTGTTTTATGTCTTTCTTTTTGTTATTCTTGATATTGTTTCAATTTTTACAACACTCAACACTCAACTCACTCACTTCTCACGTAAAATAATCTTGTCATTTCTTCTCTTTTCCTCTCCGTCGCTCTTCCTCTCTTTCTCTATCTCTCCCTCTCTCTCGCTCTTCCTATCTCTCACTCTGTGTCTGCTGTCAACGTCGTCAACTCTCTTCGTTTCGGTCTCTCTACGGTCTCTCTCTATCACTCACTCACTCACTCAGCGGCTTTCAACTCAGAATGCTTCGTTGTCAAAATGCGTGAACTTTAATCATATTTGACACAGAACCCTGCAGAGCATCTAAATGCACTCACTGTCACTGTTTCATCGTCAATGTCATCGTTAACGTTCTCGTTGTCGGTATCTTGCGGTCTTTCATCATTTGCATTACTTTCAACAGTATCAAAAAGTGTTCATGGTTCTTCTTAGATTTTTAATATTTTTATTATTTTAGGAATTCTTTACAATCTTTTGAAATATTGTTGCAATATTAATAAATTATTTTTGTTGAAATATCAATAGATTTCTACGATTTTTTCCATGTGTATACAGTATAATGTGCAACAGTTTTCGTTATTTTTAATTTTTTGAAGTTATACAATAATATATTTAATATACATATATCGTAAAAAATATTTAAAAATTGAAAATCCTCACCTCCTCCTCAAAATTGTATGCCATGTTTTTGGAGACTCAACAAATCTCTTTAATAAACATTAAATGACACTAATTATGATTTGTTTGTTTGTGTTTGTTGTTGTTGTTCATGTTATTGTTGTTGTATTTGTTGTTATTGGTTCTGTTGTTATTGTTTCTGTTGTTATTGGTTCTGTTATACTTGTTTTGCTTGCGGTATTTAATTGCATAATTTGAAATGCACTCACTGTCACCCAAGCACACACATAAACACACACACAACCCACGCATACAGACACGCATTCTACATCATTGTTTTTCACATTGCACATTGTTTGTGTTTCATCTGTTTTTGTTTTGCATTTGCTTATAATTGTTTTTATTACTTTTTAATGCACGCCAATTAAAGTGACAAATTATTGACATTAATTCAATGTGAAAATATAATAAATTTTATTTGATTGTTTGTTAAAAATAAATAAAGCAGAAAAAAACCAAAACAAACGGAAAAAAGAAGAAAAGAGAAGCAAAACCAAAAAAAAAAGTGTTTAATGTGGAAAAAATTTAAATAAAATTCATTTTGTTTATTGCCAAACTTTTTCTTTTTTTTTTCTTTTATACTCGTATCAATATTTGTACAATTTTTAATTTTTTTATTATATTTATTATTTTTACTTTTTTACAGATGTTTATTCAATCAGATTCTCTTTAAAATCTTTATCCTTTTTTTAAATGTTCTGAAAAGTGATTTTTTGTGCGTATTAAATAAATGTTTCCATAAACATATTTTTATTTAAATTTCATTTGAAACCTTGTTGTTTCATTCATTTTTTATCATCCAACAAAACGAATATTTTCAAGTTAATAAAATTCTAACTCAAGCAGATTGTACATTTGTTGGTTTTGTTAGATTTGGATAGGATTTGAATAGATATTAAATATTTGCTCTATTTAAATATTTACGCTATAAGTAACGAATTCCGTATTTAATACTCTCGCATGCAATGAAACAATGTTTGGTTTTTTGGGGGGGCAAAATTAATAAACGATTAAGTTATTTATTTACACTATAATGTTAGCTGTATTGGCATATATTGAGAATTAATAATAAATATAATAATAAAAGTTCAATATTATAAAATTCTATTTTCAGTTTGTAATCAATACATTTTTTATTAAATAAAGATTTAAATTCCGTTGCTAATTTGCTTGCTATCTTTGACCTGAGCGAATCTCTGAAAACCCACACCTTCTCATCTCTGGATGAACTCTCGTTAATATATAATAATATATATCGTGTATTATATAAAAGTAAAGTCCGTCCGTTACAAACAGAAGGTCAAACTTAATATCCTTTCGTATACGGGTAACGATACCAACGTTTTTCATTCATACTCATTATCATCATTTTAATATTTGTAAAAATTTATTTATATCTTGGTTCGCATTTATTTAAATATGTAGGTTTTTTTCTAACCTCCTTTCAAGTTTTCATCAAAATCAAAAGAAAAAGAAATAAAAAAATAAAAATATAAAAAGGATAAAATTACACGATGCGGAATTAAGCAGCTTTCGCACTTGACACACTCACTCTTATGTATGTATGAACGAAAACCAAGGACTACATCGCACTGGATGCGTACAAGGACGACCACGAGTGGGTTTGTGCTTCTTATGTGAAAGTTTGCTAGTGTTGAGGAATTCAAAGAGCAAAAGTTTTTGAAGATTTTGCTTCCCATGCGTGCGTTCAGAGGAATTTATTCTCAACTGAACTGTAAGAACTGAAGGATGAGTGGGTGAATGGAGAAGAAGAAAAGAAAGAAGAGGAGAGAGATGGGAGATAAGGAGAAAGATGGAAGCGGAGATGTGGACGATAAGGAGAGAGAAGGGAACGAGAATAGAATGACGATAAGGATGGAAGAATGAAGAAAGGTTTCAAGTACACCTCAAGGCAACAAAAAGTAATCTTATTTTATTAATTTACATGTTCAAGTGTGTGTATTTGTCTGTGTAAGCGTGTACGTATTCACTTATATCCTGAGGAACCTGTGGTGCGTATACACGGATGCCGTCGCCTTCGTTTAGTGATGTGTTTGCTTGTAAATGTCATGTGACATCCTGCCGGAAGTTAACTATCACATGTTGTCAGAAGTTTTCATAATTATTTGTGTGATTTTGTTTAAGTGTTGTCGTGCTGTCATGCATACACACATATACTACATGTATACCGTGAATAAGTGTGAGCAAGAGTGCTTGCCAAGTATGTTTCAGTTTAGCGCGGTTTCGTTAATTATTCAACATAGGCACAAATTAAATAAACATTACATTATAAATTCAAAAAGAATTTTAAGGTAACACCAACCGACAACATTTTGACATTTAAATGAAGGCCTCGAAGAAACTACAACAAAAGTTTTGATGGTAGAAGTTTCGAAAAATTCTCAGATGTATAAAATATGTACTAATATTTATAAACATATTCACATACTTATACATATATATTCACATATACATATTTCTATATACATATTTATTTTATAGTGTTGAAGTGGTTTTTATGAATCATGTTACTTCCGTGAACAAAAACGCCGTAAGATATGCAAAACAGTTTCTGACAGTTACGTAATAAAACACCTTCTGCATGAAGGCAAAGTAAAGTCAAATCATAATGCAATTCAAGTCAAATCATAAAGCAATTCAAGTCAAATCATCAGGAAATGAAAATCAAATCAAACTTCTGTATGACAAAAGCAAAAAGTCTTTCTACATGAAGAACAAAGCCTTAAAGTATGCAACATTGCTTACACAGTCAAAGTTCGTATAAAAACCACGTGAAATGAAATTCATAAAAACACTTATAAGAAAACCAAGGCATGTTTTTAGCAATAGTGTTATATACGCCTGAGGAATCCTGAATCTCAGTGCCAACATGTGAAATGTGTCAATAGTTTTCACAGTCTAAAAGTCATTCTGATGATATCAACCTTAAGGATTGTATTAGAGTTTTAGTCTCTAGTTTTTATTTAAATAGTGCCTTTTAATATAGTTTTATTTGCAGTATAGTTCTTAGTTCAAATTCTTCTTCCAAAATATAAGAGATAACTTAAATAAATAAATAATTAATCAAAAATAAATAAATAATTAATCAATAATAAATACATATTACCATGGTTTAGATAAATGTGGGTAAATATATCTAGATTACAGCTCAAATCAGACTCATAGCTTTAAGAAAGGCACATATTTTATGTCAAGAAGTATATGCATCCATAGGTTCATTAGATAGCCTGACTCTATATTAAATTTGCTTAAAAATCTCTATAAGAACCTATTGGGACCTAAACTAATCACAGTTATTCGCCGATAATCATCGTTATTAACGACGCCATTTAATTATATTTACGCTAAGCAACTAAATCATTGATTAATCTAGTCTAAGGAATAGTTTCTTGGCTGAAAATTTAAACGAACCTTTTTATAGCATATAAAAACATCTAAAAACAAGCAAGAATCTTCAAACCGTATTTCAAATTCCATTTCTTGAATGAATGTTACAAAAAAGTGGATGCTCTGGTTTATTTTATTTTATTTATTTTGTTTTTTTTTTAATCAACTAAAACCGCCCGACCTTCGGCATAGAAAACCCTTCAAGCTCTAATTACCGCGCCTTAATTCCTTAGCCAGCTACTCCGCTATTTTCTGTGAGCTTTTCTCAATGCGCGCCTAAAAGTACACATGCTACATAGAATTCCAGCTAAATTGCTGCTCCTAAATGTATGCTTTCGAAATCTAAAGCGGCTGGTTTTTGCAGTTCTTATTTATTTTTATTTTGTTTTTCACGTTTCTTTGCAACTGCAGCTGACAACAGCGAATAGCATTTATAAAGTAGTCAAAGAAAATAGCGCAAAAGAAAAAAAAATAAAACAAAAAACAAGAAAAAAAGAAAATTTGTAGAGAGTGCGCCAAAAAAGTATGCAACGTTTATTTTGTCCTTTCGCGTCCTTTCAAATCCAAGTTTTTGTGGCACACTTTTAAGTGTTTTATTATTCTTATTTTCTGCTTTTCATTTATTTATTTATAGAAAATTGCTTTCGTTTATTTAGAGAGACAAATATTTGCGGTAAACTTTCAAACTTTCAAAGTTTGTGTAGTCATTTTTTTCTATTCTTCTCTTGTTGTTGTTAGTTTGCTTTTTATGGTATTTTAGTTGGGTTCAGTTTCAATGGCGCATAAAAATCACTGCATTTGCGGTTGAAGACGAGGTTGAATAAAGTTGAATCGGAGTGAAACAAGACAGCCACAAACAAAAGCGATGGCGGTGGTATTGCGGTGGTTCTGCTTTCTTTGACGTTTGAATGCCGAAAAGCAGAGTCGTTTTAATAGCACTTTGAACGGATTGAATGGAGAGACAAGCGACTTTGATGAATTATAAAAGATATTTAAACGAATGTAAAGAAATGTTTCTATTAAACTTTATTTGTATTCTTTTCCAAAAGAACGCACACAATTTTAACCCTGATTTGGTGAGTAAGATGTTTATTTATAAACATACGATATTGAGTCCAAAATATGTTTACCTGCAAAGAAAAGAGAAAGAGATTTGATTAAAGAAAAGGTTTTTTGAATTCCGATTAAATAGTTTATAATTCAAAAACATAGAAAAGAAGTTGAGGTATTTTAATGGTTTAGCAAATTGTTCCAAGGAGATTTCAGATTTAGAATCCTGCGTTTAGATAAATTAAATTTCAAATTACTGCTATAAAGCTTTATCGTTAAATACAACTTTAAGGAGAAAATATATCCTTTATTCCAATCTCAAATAGCTTTGACGAGGGTAGCTCTAGAAATGTCTGAATTTTACGTATGTTCCGAAATGTAGATGAACCTTTGGGTTACTTCCCCCTTTCCTAAACTCAAAAAATAGCTCGGTTGTAAAAGATTTGCCATAAATGAAGTCTGCTTTACTATTGATGGCTTTCAAACAAACACTAAACTACGTAGCGTCCTCAATCTGAAACTTTATTTGAATCGTACTTTCGACTATAGTAAAGCAATAACAACCGACTTCTATACGTCAGTTCTGTGTCTACCCTCGTACATTCTCTTGCTTTTATTATGTTTTGATGTGAAACTCGCGTGTTAGTAAAACTTTAACGATATCAGATGTAATCTTGACAACGTAAAAACAACACCATGAAACTTAAAATACGAGCAAAAGTAACACGGAAACACGGCAACTTCAACCGCCAACAACACATGTGGGAATTTTAAAGAAATTCCTAAAAGAGCAAGTTTGCCTTTGCATTTAATTAAATTTTCTTTAACAAACAACAGGTGGTTAGTGAACTGTGCCCTTTTTTAGAGGATTTTCTTCTTTTATTATTTGTTTTTGTAATTTTTCTTTTCCTGTTATTAGCGCACTACAGAAACTGGCAACTTCAGAAAAGTGTCACCGTATTCAAGTGGCATTCAATTTGATTTCAATGAGAGCAGGTGTGCTTTTCAATTCGATTGCTCCACTCACTCGATTATGTAAAACGGCAATTTGCAAATAATTACGGAAATGTAATTCCCACATGAGCGGAAGTTAAATCCACTTCCGTTCGCATATTGACTGACAAATGATTGAGGTGCTGCTGCAATGAGCGGCCCTTAAATGCAATGAATTCGAATGAGTGGATAATATAATGACTAAATGAACTCAAAAGGGTACAAACAACGGCAATGGCAGGCAATCGTAAACGCATGTTGTTGGTGATGTGTGTCTGTGTGTTTGTGTGGGTGTGTGTGTGTGTGTGTGTGTGTGTTTTTGATAGGGGATGTATTGGTGGTGATCGTTGGGAATGTTTGCATGTGTGAGTTCAGTCATTCGTTCACTCATTCATTCAGTCGATAACTGTTGAATTCTTTATATCACTTCTATCAAATGAGCTGAACTCAGTTGATTGCATGATATACCACGGGATACGGGGTTCGAATACTCTAAGAGAGAGGGAGAAAGGGTAGAAGAGAGAGAGATAGAAAGGGACGGGAGGGGCAGAGGGAGGTGAGAGGGAGAGAAACTCATGTAGGGATAATCTTGAGCAAGGCAAACGATTATATGAGATACTTTACAGCCCCATTAAAGGAATCAGTAATTGGCAAATAATCTTATTAAATTGATAACATAAAATTTACAAAGGGAACAATAGACTTACTTAAGAATTTAGGAAAGTGAAATTAACATGAAAGAGAGACAAGAATAGAGGAGAGAAAAGATAAAAGAGAAGGTTTAATTCAATTGCTTTTAGAGGTAAATTTTATTCGATTGCTTTTTTTAGGTATGTAGAGAGTATACAAATAACACCTTGTTAATACTTCATTAAATCTGCACAAATCTGTTATCTGTAGATATGAATATTTACCCGTACTGGCATTACACATTATAGACATGTATGAACATATCTATAATATTCTACTATACAATATTATCACTGCATATACACAAGTCATACGAGTCAATGTATTTGAATGTGTATCCTTTTACACTCTCCTGCTTTGAGAAGTGCCTGAATAATGCGTTGAGTAGAATACCAACTCTTGTTTAGACCGCTTAAGAAGATCACTCAGTAAATTATTCGCACGGCTGCATTAATTATTGTTCGACGCTAATCGGTCTTTGTCGATTCTAGTTTCTCCTGGTTTCCCTCGTTTCCCAAAATAGTCATGGAATGTCTAATGTCTTCTTTAGCCCAAATGTAACGTAATTTCTGTGGTAATTCGAACGATTTGAGCGATTGAATTCATGCTAAATTAATTTTCGAATTTCTACAGAAATTACAAACAATGTTACAACAAACAAACGAACGAATCCTAGCAATCATTCCCTCCTGGATCATTTCACTTTCTGGGAGTTCGAAATACTTTCCATAAGCATTCAGACCGACATCATTTAAAATTCAAAATGTTCTCCATTCTGCATCATTTCTGAATTCAAATATTAGGCATTTAAACGATCTCATCGTGTGTTTATCGTTCCTGTTCTGTCTGCACCACAATTTCGTGGGTTGCGTTTCAGTTGCGCCTAATTTCATTGCGCTTTATTTAATGGACTTGTAATTCTCAATTGGACATTCAAGTAAAGCGTGTTTGTTCGCTCGTGCTCCTTCTCCCCTACCCATGCTCTCTTTCACTCTTTGTTTCCCGTTGTATATCTCTTTTCTTCCCCGCGAATTAATGCGCGAGTTCGTTCTAATCAACTGACGGTAGAAGCAACAACAACAGCACGAGTGCCTGGCTGTTTAGACGTTTCCATTTTGATATCCTTGTTTGGGGGGCGAAAAAGTGGGCGATGGTGGGCAATCAATAGAGATGGAGGTTGTGTATGTAGGCAGTGCAATTTTTGTTGTTGTGTAGAGCATGTTACTGCCATTGCTGCTGTTGCTCCTCCCGAATTTTCGAGGCAAAACGAGGCTGCATTATTTCAAGCATGTTATCTCAATTCATTTATCTCAATTTTCGCACGCCGCTTAAAAAAAACAACTAGCATAGCATTTTCTAGCGTCCACGATGAGGCCCGCAACGGTTCTTCGCAGGCGTTTGGTTTGCGTTCCGTTGCCTTTCGTTTTCGTTAACGTCAGCGTTAGCGTTATCTTCCTTGAGCTCATATATCTTTGGAGGTTTTTTATTGTTGTTGTTGTAATCGCTGGCATGTGCCACATTTATTTGGCCATCATTTCCGCACTTCCATTCTGTGTTTTTTGTTTAAACTTGCAGAAGCATCCTTTAGCGGGAATTATTTTTCAAGATAAAACTAACAAACAACAGCAGCAGCGATCACAATAACAACAAGAACAACAACACCAACAACAACTACAACAGCAACAACAATGACTACAATGATATAGACCCATCCAAGTTCTTACTTCCGGTTGGTGGCTTGGCACCGTTGCTTTACTTCCTGCGCTTCATTGCTTTGTTCTCGTTAGAACAACGAACCATCCATCTACATTACTTGCTGTCAAGGATTCATATCCTGGTGCGTCCTTGGCGCGTTTCGCGTCTGCTGTGGTCCTGCGTTTTTATCTTTTCTACATTACATCTAAGCTTTTTAATTAAACTTTAAATCCAGCGTGTCGCGTGTTGCGTTATTATTTGTTTTATTATTCCTTGCCGTTCTTTTTGTCCTTGCGATTGGAATTTAATTTCATACAATTTTCTCTGCTAGGTTATTTTTTTCTTTCGCTCTCGGGTTCTCGCTCTCTCTTCGGGTTCAATAAATTTCATTTCTACGTCATGACTTTTCTACGTCATCGTATTTTTCTATTTCTTTCAGCTTTTACTGCTCTTTTTTTTCTTGAAATTGTTTCTGTCTTTTTCTCATTCTTTCTTCAAAAACATTTTCGATCTCTGAAAAAATGTTTAAATTAATTCGCTTTGTGTTGCATTTGAGTCCCTGAGTCCTGAGAATATTGTGTGAAGTTGTTATACGTTGCAGCAAGCAATTCTTTTTGTTGCTGTTGCTGTTGCTGTTGCTGTTGCTGTTGCATTTGCTCTGTTCGCAGATCTTTTAATATTATTTTTCCTTCTTTTTTGTGGTAGTTTTTCAGAAAATTTGTTTTCCATTATTTTGTTGCATTGAATGGAAATTGAATTGTTTCATGCAGAGGTATAAAATAAAAGTAGTTCACAGAGCGGGAGATGATGGGAGGGAAACACAAAGACGCGTTTGAAACAAAAGCGGGCAAAAGTTTTCTCTCAATTCGTTTAGATGCCTCGAGGTATGCTATGAATAATTTCGATATTCATGAATTTCAAATTGAAGAAGTTTTCAAGGTAGCTTCGGAGAACAATAAATAGTTTAATCGAGAATAATATAAAAAAATTTCGTTGAATTGAAAATAATAGAAACAAATTTGAGTTAAAACTTTGTGTATTGCTTTTCTAAGGTCTCAGAATATTTACAGACGGTTTTAGTAGAGTTCAATAGAGTAGAGTATAGATTAGAGTATGTAGTAGAGTAGAGTGTGGAACTGAGTAGAGTAGAGTATAGAGTATGTGGAATGTGGCACAATATCGTAATGTACAATTTTAATAAAACAGAATAGAGTATCAGTACAATCTATCAGAATATAATCCAGTGTTAGTTTAGTTGCTCAATTACGCTTCATAAAACCTATTATCTTAGGCACGAAATTTATTTAGAATTCAATCGGAAGAAATTCTTAGAAATGGTTCAGTAAATCTACAACTTGTTGATATTGATTTCATTTGATTTACTTCAACGACCGTAGACACAATAGAAATACTGTAGACGAAGACAAACTTCTTCTGTTTGCAATAAATTCCCGCCGACATCTTATCAAATGCAGTCTTAGGTTGAATATGTACGCAACCAGTAACAAGACAATCTTGTTTTCCTATCCTATCCTACGCAGTATCATATCCCCATCCTCTTCGTTATCCTCTGCACCATCCTCTTCCCCATCCTCTTCCCCATCCTCTTCCCCATCCTCTCTGTCATCCTCTCTTCTATCCATTCAACCATCTTCAGTGCATCTCATTTAAACTTGAACGTCGTCTTCGCTGCCCTTTCAAATCAACAGATTGTTTGTTGGTTTGGAATATTCTCTAAAGTCGTAACGGGCGAGTGAGATGCAAAGAAAGAGAGGAAAAGATTACAGGTGGAAGAGAGAGAGAGAAATACCATATAGGAAGAGTAAGTGAAAAAGTAAATAAAACGTTCAATTGAAGTGCTTGTTGTTTATTGCAATTCGCTTGGAAAATAAATTCACTTTGCTTAAATTAATGTTATAGTTTTCTTATTCTTTTTAACCATCTTTTGTTTTGTTTTGTGTCTTTAGTCGCTCTTTGTGTCTTTGTGATCTTTGTGTCGTGTGATCAAGAGTTTATGCATTTTGCTTAAGTTTACTTTATTTAAGAATTATAATAAAGAGAATACAAAAGAACTACAATAATTTGTTTGGTACTACAATAATTCATTATCTTATAAGCAAGACCTCATCTAGTATAATAATAAATTCTATGCTATGTGAACAATACAGTCTCTGATCCATTGTACTAATTTATACGAACAAGAAAAACCCTTAAAACGAATAGAACAAAAAAATTTGCAAATCATTTTAATGAACAGCGTATAATTAATTTAAATTTATACCGCGCGACATCTTCAAGTGTGGCATAAAAAGAATGAATACTAAAGAAAGACAAAAGATACTGTCGGAGTGGTTATAGCAAAAAGGGACGATAAGGGCGACAATGATAGAGCGCACCAGTGGGGCAACGGAAAGTATGTAATACGAACGCTCAAGTGCCGATTAAACTTTTAAATTGCCACTCGAAGAAGAGAAACGCTTAAAGCATACTTCAGTTTTGTTTCATTTCCCAGCGGCTCGCTCAGCAGGGAAACGCGCCGGGTCAGTCGGCATGGGGCAAAGGCCAGATACCGATAGAGAAGAAGGAGGAAAAAGGAGGAAATTTAGGAGACTTCCTAAGCATTATTAAATTGTTAGATTTGGTTGGAGAAGAGACAGAAATTGATGATGAGATAGCGAATAAAAAGTACTCGAAGACGGAGCGGAATAGAGGAAAAGGAAATGAAGAAATAGAAGGAAGATGGACTAGAGAGAAGGAAAGGAGGAGAACAGAAAGGAGAGAGAAAGAAAGGGGAATAAAGAAAAGGGTATGGACAGGAGCTTGTTATTATCATCCAATAAAATGGCAACAAATATTTTTCAAGTAGCATTGTTTGTACTGCTTAACGACTTATAAATTGTTACGAATTAAAAGCCATCATTGATTGAAAATAATTAAGAAAGACTGCTGTTCCGTTCTTTTTTTTTTGTTCTCTCTTTTGGCCATAACAAATTTTTAGTGTAATCCTAACAACAGTTGCAGTTACCGAATGTGAAAGCGGACATGGACAAGGATATGCGAGAATAAAAAATAGGATCAACAAATCTATTCGCTTTTAGCAGCTTGTTACAGCTCTTTGTTTTCGATTGTTTTTCTTCCCCGACTAAGCGAGTTTCATACAAATAAATTGAAGCTGCTATTGTAGAGCTTTTCTCCAACGGCGGAAATCTGTTGTTGTTCAATTTAATTCTGTATTTTATTTATTATTGTTTAGCTTTTCAAAGGATTTTCTGCTACTATTCTAAATGGCTATTCGCCATCACTTGCTGAGCACGAGAAAAAGAGAGAAAGAGACTGAAGAAGGGAAGGAGCACGAAATAAAGTGTAGGAAAAACCTACGAATTTCCTTGGTTGAGTTCAATGCAAGACAATCGTAAGAATAAAACACGAAACACTTAAGTACTTAATTCGAAAATAAATCCTGATGCACAAATACTTTGCACTTAACGGTGATTCAAAAAGGATTCAAATAATTCCAAGTCATAAGAAATGAAAAGGATTTTCGTAAAGATTTTCGACAACTACAACTTAAACCGTTAAACTATTTAGCCATTAACTGTTGCGTATTTATAAGTTTATAGTTTTAATTAAAACTTCTGCAGTTGTTGAACTCACAAAATTGTTGCTGACGATTTATTATACTCAGTAATTAATAAAGACTTAATTATGGGATAGTTACTATGAAAGCGTATTAATTTAAAGCCGGTTGTTTGTGGAAAGGGTTTTATGGATGTCCTTAACGTTCATTTTGCTTTTAAACCTTTTCTGTATAAAACCTGCATAAAAAATGTTAAATCAGGTTCTATTATTTTCGCTTTGAAGTGTCACATTATGTTATCTATCTCTCTCTCTCTCTATCTCTATCTCTCTCTTCATATCGATATCTATTGTTGTCGAGTGAACGTATTTTAAAATGGTTTAAGTGAAGATATCAAACGTACTATGTACATATGGGACTCATATGGATTAAAAAGAGATAAGAGAAAATTGTTTTCAAATAAAAGAAACCAAAATAAGGAAGCAAGAATGGAGCAGCAACCACAAGACCATAGGAACCAAGGACAAACAATGGAGAAGCTCGTGAATAGACATCGAACAATGGACAACAGAAGTATACGTATGTACGAGTATATGTATGTATATATGTCCATAGATATGTCCATAGATATGTTGGTCCATATATAGACCAAGTACCAAAAAACGTTTATTCTTCCCTAATGGATTCTTTGGTGTTCTGATACTGATGATGGCCGTTATGATTCTATTCAGCATCATGGCGAGCGCTCCTTGCCAGCGAAGGAGAGAATATAATGGATGAAATAAGAATAAAAAAAGAGAGAAGACAAAAGAAGTACAAGACATGAAAGAGGAAACAAAATGGTGTCGTTATAAATGTGAAGTTTTTTACACTACATTTTTTCGCGATACCAAATTATTAAAAGGTTTTGTAAAAACCATTACCACGCGGGGAGAGGATACCAACTACAAACCCGCACCCTCCCTCATTCCTCAATCTTTTGCATGAGAAGAACATTCAACAGGAGAAATAGATAAAGGAAGCATCATCGAGAAGGAAACAAAAAAGAATGTGGCGTGGAAGGGTGGCTGGTGGGTGTTTAATTAAGGAAGGCCGAGAGAATGACAGAGATAGGTATTAATGAAGAGAATATATATAAACAGAGGAAATGAGGTTGTGAAAAAAGACGACTCTGAAAGAAGGATACGAAGGTAAAAGACTTGAACAAAGGAGGAATGGGAAACAAAGAAAGAAACTACAAGATAGAGGTGTAAGAAAGAAAGGTGTGAAAGAAAAACGCATTGAAAGAAGAATCTGGGAAAAAGCTAGATTAACAGACATAAAGATCGTCAGACAGATAGATCGACAGACATATAGATTGACAAACATATAGATAGCTAGATAGATAGACACACATATAATAGACTAAGTATGTACGTAAAAGAGAAGCGGACAGCACGAAAAGTCTATTAAAACTAGAACCCACAATCAATTATTCAAAGTGTGGTGTTGGAGGTTTTTTCTTTCTGTTCGTTCACCCGTTAAGCGCAACTAAGTTATCTTTTTTCCTATCAGTAGAATTTTTCTTCGTGGAAGCTCATAAAAATGGTGGAAATTTAATTGCAAAATGGAAGTGGATTTTAGATTAGCGAGGGCGCTCTGATGGCCATCCAGATGATTATGAGGATATTTAATTTCTCTAAAAGCTTTACGAGTATCTCTACTAAATTGAGTCCAAAGCTAATAAAAATAAAATGTATCCTAAAAGGACCTAGAAAATAATTTATCAAATAAAAGTACTCAAAGGCATTTTAAGAAGTCTTTAACCTTAATTGGAACCTTAATCATTTAACACTTAATTGACGATATTAATTTTATACTTAATTAAAGATATGATTAGTATATGAGAAATGAATATTGATCGATTATTTGCAATGATGTAGCCTAAATATTTCAATTTTCTTAGTTTTAGTCCAGAATTTAAAGATAAGTAAGTAATACAGATCTAAAATTACTTGTACGATGATAACCAAAGAAGGGAAAACGTTCACCGAAAATCAGTTAAAAAGAATAAGTGTTCAAAATCCGCAAGAGCAACGAGAAAGGTTGTGGTCCTTTTTTATCATCACCATTATCATCATCAACACGAAGAAAAAATATAACCTGAACACATTGGTTTTTTTCCAAGCCCTGAGTGTTTATAGTGTCCATAGAGGATGCTGCGCTTTTTTTTTTTTTGCTGCGCTTAAATCTTCTGCACGCTTTCCGGGGGTTTTTTCTCACTTGGCATGCATGCTTTCCAGAACACTCTCGGTCAGCGAAAATTTTTCTCTCAGTTATCCGTCCTTCCAACAAGTCTTCTAACCAGAAAGTACGTTTTTTAGATTATTTTTACAGCAACAGTTTACTTGTCGTCGTGTTACCCAAACACCAGCGAACCACACGCTGCAGCTTCCGATCCGAACATGGACCTCCATTCAGACTCACATAAATTAAGTGAAAATTAAGACAGCTGAGTTTGGTGCTAATTTATTTTATGCAACGCAAGTGCAAATAATATTTGTTTCTTTAATTTAGATGAACCAGACAAGATTAACAACAACAGCTGCGTGTGTGCGAAAAGTGAGGTGAAAAGAGAATGACAATGATAATGATGAGGATGAGAAGGATGATGATAATTAGGATGTTGATGTTGGTGGATAGCATGGTAATAAAGCAAGATAAGAAGAAATTTAACGAAACAAAATTTAAAATTTGGAATGAAAAATGTATAAGAATTTACATACAATTGGGGAATTGTTCCCCTAGAACAGTATAGGTGTCATTATTATGTGTCTCTTCCACCAAATGGGTAAAAAAACGTCGTCTTACAAGGAAAACCGTATAAGTACTTGTAGTATGTATTAACAACGTTATAGATAGTTCTTTAATTTATAGCATGCATAGGGCATTTAAAGCCTCGAACAACCTGGTTTCGAATAACACGGTTTCGAGTAGCACGGAATAATTTAAACTGGAAACTTTAACGAAAGCACCTTAAAAGTGTTTTGCTATTTCTTCAGTCGTCAGCTTCTTGAGGTACATTCTAACATTCTTCATTTCATAAAAATTCCATTCAGAACTCGATTCTATTCCATTCCCTTCTATTCCATTTATAAACAATACTTATTTTAAAGAAATTCCAAGCGAGAGACACTTTCAACTGAGTCCAACATCGCACAATAAAATCAAAAGGTGGGGAAAAAGAGGGCAAACAAGAGATATTCTAAATTTTTAAACATAAGTAAGGGAGAAGAACCAACCAAGACACAAATAGCGACTGTGATTTATGAACAACTTCAGTCAAGTGTGTCATAAGTCTGACACCCAGTATTTCGTGTGCAACGACAAGAAACACCGGACAACGAACGACCGACAGTGCAAAGAAGACGCTACGCTAGAAGGAGGACAAAGAAAGGAAAGGAGGTGGGTGAGGGGTGGTGAAGCGGTACAAAGACGAGACCACTTCCATTAGCTTCTAGGGTTGCAGTGAAAATGATAAGAGTAATAGATAAAGAAATGTTTTAAAGGAGAGAGAAAGATATACCGAGGACGAGAGAAGGAGAGATATACAGAGAGTGCGGGGGACTAGAGAAGAAGAGAGACATATAGAGACCCAGAGGCAGATAGAGACAGAAGACGACGATGGAAAAATGGGCAAAAAGGAACGACGACTGGGAATTTTTACTCCTTTTCGTATTCATGTTCCTCTTGTTATCTTTTTCCTTATTTTCTTGTGCTACTCGTAATTGAATGCTCACAAGAAACTCCGGCCAGTGAAAAATTTTGGATTAGATACTCTTCAGTATTTTAAATGAGAAAAAGTTCTTGCGAATTATAATCGCATCACAGCACTTAAATTATATGTTGTTTCAATCTTACTGTGTTTACAATAAATTAATTAAAACCTTTATTAACTTAGAAATTTGAATATTTTTTGTGTTAAACCTAAGTACTAGTTACGAATCATATACGAATACCTAAAAACATATTAGGAATTATATTTCAAGTTATAAACATGATTAAATCTATAATAATCCATTTAGGAATGAAAAAATTCACCTCGAGTCTTAATGAAGTAGAATAATTTATTTCATACATAATTAAACTCTATAATGCTTTTTGTGCAATCACAGAAGGACGAAGAAGGAGGAGAAAATAGAGAGTGCGAAAGAAAGAGAGTGAGAGAGAGGGCAGATTTATTTAAACTCTTCTAATGAGTGCAGCTAACTGCAGTAAATCACACAGCTTATTTACGTTGAAAAACTTTCTTAAACATGATGTATTTTTGTATACGTTTAAATACCCTTTTCTATGACGGTTATTTCTAGGAATTATTTATTTTTGTGTTGTTTTTTTTACCGTTTTTTTTTTGCTGTTCATATTTCTCAACAAAATGTTTCACATCATCGCTGCTTTTTCTCTTCAGTTTATGCACTCCATTCTTTTCACCCCCAAACTTTTAACCACCACCAACCAACAACAACCACAACAACAACAACAACAACAACAACAACAACAACAATACCAACAACAAAAACAACATCAACAACAACAACAGGGAGGAAAAGAGCTCGAGTAAAATTAAAAAGTGGGTCATGTTAAGGAGATTTTGTCTACTTTCGTTCTTACTATGTTCGTGTTAATGTTCGTATATAGCTACATATACATACATACATACATATATACAAGTATATTTTTTGTAATTATTTTTTTCTTTTTTAATGCATGCAACAGTGCTTGCAGTTTATAAAAAAACCATAGTGGTATTTATACTCATAGCGTAATATTAATTTTAGTTTGTAGAAAATACTGAAAAGGTTACTTTAATAATCATGAAAGAGAAGTTAAGAAAAAAAGAATGAACGAAAGAAATGCTCTATCAGATAGAAGAGATAACCTGAGATTGTAAAATGTTTCTGATTAAACTACTCTTGAAATGTATTCAAATAGAATTTTTAAAGTTTTGGATTGATTGAGTTTCCGGAGTTAGAAGTGATTATATTCAATATAAGTAGTAGTTTTTTGCCCCGAATTTCTTCAAGTATTTTTTTTATAAATATATGCGACATATTTAGTGGGACTTTAAGCTTAATTAAACTCGGAATCCATTATAGAAACTCTTATTCTTTCGTATTTTCCAGATTCTGATCCAATGGCCTTTTACACTGTTCGAAATATGAACAATAAATACACGCTTCAATAAATCCACGCAGAAAATGTAAAATTTAAGAATGAAAAAGACGAGAAAAATGAGAATTAAAAGGAGAACTCAATCAATTCTTTTTATTTTTTTGCAATCTTGGAGTTCATTGGTTTTTTATTATTCTCATTCGTGTTCTCTTTCGCAACTTCTGCAGAGAGATACTCATAAAAAAACAATCATCTATTCGTCCTGCCTGCCTGTCTGTCTGTCAGCGCATTCTGTGTGTCCTTTTAGTTTGACTTCTCTGAATGGGGAGCTACTACTATCGCGCGTACATTTATTACCAATAGCAACACCACCTCGCGGGCGAAACACGAACTTCGGCCTACACTTGGACTGCTGTCAATTTTCCAATAAGCATCGAAGGAATTCAAACGGCATTCTTTTTATGTCACTTTCAATTGGCCCCAAAGTGGAATTTCATTTTATTTCTCAGCAACGAGATGAAGTGATGGGTTACACAAGAGGGTAGATGGAGGGTAAGGGAGGGCAGGGCATGGATGGAGGGAACTCGTATTGACAGCAGTGAAAAGAGAGAGGATATCACTTAAAAAAAAATCGAGGTTGTGAGGTTTTTTACGCTTCATATCTACATTTACGGTATAAAATCTGAGTTTTTTCAGTATTTTTTCCTGCAATTTTTCTTCCTGAGCAGGTACAATGTTGTTTTTTTCTTCACTTCTTCTTCTTCTCTTTCATTAGCATTTCTACGACTGTTCTACCTTCTTTCATTTGGCTCCTGATTGTTCGTTCGTTTTTTGTTAATTCGTTTTTTTGTTCTTGTATAATTTGTACTTTTTTGTCATTGTTGACAAGTTTAATGAGTTTGTTTGTACAGAGAGAAAAAAATGACGTTAATTTCTTTCTTTCGCCTCACATAATTTATCATTTTCAGTTTCGATTTTCATTTTTTCGCTTCCACTTTTTCCATTCCGTAGTAAACTACGATGTACATTATTTTACTTTCCCGGAAAAGTAGTAACGACTCGTCGAAGGTCGTTGTCAAAAATTATTATCGTAAAAAGGCGCTTAAAAATGATTCATTACTTCATATAACTTTTTCTCCATGCCTACAAATAAGATATGAAGATTAATCTTATTTTATAATGTTGTTATAATCGAATTTAAACATGTTTAAATTTTTATTTTTATTTTTTATCCTTAACAAGAATTCTGTGATTACATTTTTATTACCTTGTCCTTATATTATATTTCTGTTCAGACAGGACTCGAAATATTTTTCTTTCTGAGGATGATTTTTTGGCATTTTTTAAAATTCATTTCAGATTGAATTTTATCATTCTTTCTGTTGTAAACAGAACTGTTGAAATACAGTCTATCAAATACTTTATAATTAATTCAAAATATCATTACTTTAAACAAACATAATTTCTTTGACCTTCTCATTGTGTCCTCTTACAAACTCCCTGATGCTCTAACTGAAGGAGAGCGAAAAAGGCTCTCCTTCAGTTACTAACTAACTGCAATTATTGCGAGCTCCTTCACGCTGTCTGCGATAATTTTTGCTGCTCTTCTACTTGGTAATTATAAAGTTTTTGACAGCAGTAACAGTAAAGTTATGAACTCTCGAGCTTGCCTCATGGAAAATGTTGGACTTTTATAATTTTTCACTTAAACAGCAAGCGAAAATTTGTGTCGCTTTTGTCAACATCATCTTTGACTGTGTTTTTCCGCGGTCGCTAATTTTTTGTAAAGCTCTCCTAATTATTATCATCTTATTTGCCAATTAGTTGGTAACTTTAACTTCCTTAAAATACATAAATAATTCATGCTCAAGTATAAAAACATTTCGAGTCGCGGCAGAGTCGCTCACTGTTGGCAATGAAGACACGCCTTGAGCGCTGCAGACTCTATAGTAACCTACAAAATTAAGCATCCATCTCAGTTGTGGGACATTTTTGAGAACCACCTTTATTGATGTTGTTGTTCTACTTAATTACTTATCTTGACATTTCAACAGAAGTATTTCGAACTTAATAAATTAGGAGAATGTTGTGTTCATGAATCATAGTTACTGGAGTGAATTCTGTAAGACAGTACAAATCATTAAAACTCTCCTTCGATTTGTGTCAAGCAATTTTTCATTATCTCCATCTACAGCATAGCAATTGCCCAGGTTAAACACCGACTCACTTAAGTAGGCCAAACGTGACCTACTGTGTGGATCTCAGTGTCTCTGCCTCTTTTCTTTACGTATTCCTCTTCAATGCATTTAATAAGTGGGCCGAAATCCCGGCGGTACTGCAATACCGGGCCAACCCGTGACAGAGGTGGAGCAAGCTCCTAAACACTCCGTCTATTTCCAAAAATCAGTTTAACATTTGTTGTCCTCCGATGGAGGATCTATCAGATGTTAAGCTGATAAGAACAGATACTACACTTTGATCTTAGCCATAAGGCCGAGAAGCGATAACTTTACCAGCCTCGAAAGCCGATATAAGTCTACAGAATCAGCTAAACAAAATGTGAATTATATGTTCAATGATGAAAATAAGACAGAAAAAGAAAAGCATCTGTAGTTCAGCATCTGTAGTTTCTGGAGACACTTTTTGTTGTGTGGCCAAACACTGTGAAAAGGATTCTCTTTCTATTTCTATGTCTCTTCATCTCGTTCTTCATTTAACTATTCTCCCTACTGTCGCTAAAAGAACCGCAGTCCCGGTTATACAATTAATAACCACGGTTATTATCACAGGTCGAAGTAAGAACTCAAATTGGTAAGCATTCAAATGATATCATTAATTTAATTAATTATTCTACAAGAACTTCAAACTCAAGAAGAACCTGGATGGAAGGTAACTCGTAACTAGCTCACAGAACCGAGTCAGAAAGATTTTGTCAAAAGACTACGTTGTTGAATTAAACAAAAACTAAGATACATACGAAAAAGAAAAACGAAAAATACAACGAAAAAAGAGAAAAATAAGATCGGAATAATCCGAATGTATTCAAAGTAAAAACAACCATTTCAATTAACTAATAAAACTGTCATATGGAATGGTAACGAGACCAAGTAGATAGAGACTCATATTAGGTAAAAATAAGCTGTAAAAAGCCAACCATTCTTTAGTATGGGTTCGTTAGATACTCTGTGGAATTGTAAATTACATTTACGTACCTTTGAAAAGCTAGTTTCTTTGAACTAATTAAATCTCAAACATTTTCTTTCGAAACAAGCATTAAAATCATAAGAGTTCAAGCATGTTCGTAACTACGATTCGTATTTAATTACGATGATGATAATTTTGTTTTTCGCTTAGAGACGAGGTTCTACTGTAACGTTTACTCTATGATAAATATGTGGATATTGATTTGTAGTATGTTTTGTAAGGGGATGTTTTGCTTCCAAGACCCGCATTGATTCAATCGATTCGAATGCGAGCAAATGATTGAGAAAGAATCTAATATCAAGCAAATGCATTGCTTACAGTGAAGGGGAGAAAAACTGAGGGAGAAACTGAGATACACACCAAGTTTCTAAATAGTTTTAAGGGTAAAGCAATAAAATTTTAGATAAAAGAATGTTTCTCGTGAATGGTGACTCTATCGTAGTGAATATTTAGTGAAAGAAAAGTGAAAAAGTTGTATACACATTCAGTAGAAGGACATCGGGTAGTGAGGGAGTGAGTGAGGGGAGTGAGATGAGAGGATGATATTTAATAGAACTCATCTTTTCGAAGAGTATCTGAGTAATTAAAATAAAGAATTTTTAACATTTCATAACTCGTGCACAGAAAACCCAATTTATAGTAATAAATCGTGAAAATGTCTTTTATAAGATATTAAATCATAATCTAGTTATAATGGTAATAACAATGTCTTTAATAGTTGCTGTGAGATATCTTTTATATATCTTTAATTTAATTAAAAATCCAAATCCAACAAAATTTGGAAAACTAAAATTTAACTTTCCTTCTAAAAAAACAGACAACATATTCTCAGTTTTTTTTTTTGCTTTTCTTCTTGAATTCTTATTAATTCTTCCCGGTGTTCTTTTTGAATTCTTATTAACTAAGTTTTCTTCTGCTTGTTTTGGGTTTTTATTGCTTTATTTTAGTATATTTTTTCACTTTTTAGTCAATTTAAAGTTCCTCTTTGTTTCTTTACTTTGTTTAGATATCTACCATTTTTCTCATCGTCTCTTCGCCTTTTATGCTTGTTGTGGTTGTTAACCGCATTTTGATGATTTCGCTTTCACAACAAAAGATAATAACTACGATATAATAACGCTATACGAGTAATTAACTTCACGTCAATAGCAGTTGCTAAAAATAGGAATTTTTATAGGAAGATGACTTTTGTTAGCTCCAAGAAAGTTTTAAAAACTTGTTTCATGGTTTAACTAAATATTTTTATTATCAAAACCTTGAGAGGGGTCAAGAAAAATAAAAAAAATTTCCTTCTAGAAAAGCTACTTTCAACAAATTTCGAAAAACTATGTTTAAATTGTTTACATGTTTTATAATAAATGAAAAATGAAATGAAATGAAATTTAAAATAATAAAATGTACCTTATTTGAGCTGCTAGCAAACAATTACATAATTTCAACTGCAACACTTCAATCCACGCAAAGTCCACGATATACAAAAGTCCGAAATTATTTTCACATTCTTATAAGAAACTCACGTAAAACATTTACAACACAAATGACAACAATGCAACACAACAACAGTGAAGTTTCTTTGAAAAACGACGGATTAGAATTGAATCTATTTATAAATGAGCGGAGTTGATGTCTTATTGCTGGTTTTTCTTGTTGTTTTGTCTTTCTTGTTGTTTGTTTTTCTTGTGTTGAATCTTTTCTTAGAACCAGTTGTTCAGTTGACAAGTGTGGCTCCAGACAGGCTTAAAGCCGCCTACGCAAATAAGCCGCAAAAATGAGGGCGCGGTTGACGCTGTCGCTGTTGCTGGCGATGATTGATACAAATAAAATGGAAATGGTCGATGTCTTTATTGTTAAACAAACTTTGTAAGAGTTATTTTGATTAAGAACTAATATTTCTTTATATATGTATTAAACGCGATATGAAAATTTTCATTTGAATTTTTAATTTCGTTTTTACTTTTTAGGTTAGACACGAAATATGGATTTTATTTAGAGTTGAAATGGAAGTTGCAGCAAAACACATTATTTTAGCTTTAGTCTTTAATATTTAAATACTTCTTTTAATTTTTGTTCTGAAGAATATGTATTTATAAACATAAATAAGTTCTGTTATTTAAACGAAAAACTTCACACGGCTGTTTTTGTCGTTGTTGTTGTTGTTACATTTGCTTTTGTTGATAATAACTCAAATAACCGATATTTATTTTATGTTCATTTCTGCATTCATTTATTTATTGCAACGCAATACGAAATTTGTAATTATATATTATATATTATAGAAAAACATCATTATGTTTATTTTTAGCTTTTGCATTTGTGAAGAATTTTTTGCTGCATTTGGTTTTGTGTGGTTTTGTAAACAAATCGATTTTTTTCAGCCAAACGTCAAGGGTACAATGGAAAAAACACTTTACACACACACATATACACGAACGAACGTTGTTTGCCGACTGAGAATTGTTTTCACTTTTTGTTAATCGAAACAATTATAATAACATGAAAATTTTATTACATTTACGAAACAATGAACTAAATTTATGAACTTCACAAAAAAACTACCACATTCAGTGATATTAATTAATTTTCTTTACTCTGCTCGCTCGCAATAGAAGAAAACACAAAATCGACTTACCCGCTCATATACAAGAAACTGACAGTTGTAACAGAGCTGCTACAGCGAAGGTAGCCGATAAGAAAAATGAGACAATCATTTCAAATCAGATATGTAGGGAGCTTCCTTGTAGAGGTGTAAAAGAGATAGCTATTGTGTTGCAGTGTGTCTTTTGCAGAGAAGAATTTTTTTTACTATAGCGGCGAATTAAATGCAATCGAAAAGGTGGTTGCTTCGCTGTGCTATTGCAGTGCACATCAAACTATTCTACTTCTTTGGTGCTAACAGGAAATTTTAGTTGGGATTTGTTTATGGGTATTTTTTAGAAAGTGTATTTAAATGTTTATAAAATTATTTTAAACATATTATTGTTATTATTTTAAATTAAGTTAATTTATCGATCGAATTAAAGTATAGTGAACATTGGTTTTTCTTTTGTTTTATTTGCACGTTTTTTGTTACTCTTGAGAACAATCTTTTTAAATAATTTTAAAGATTTCGTCTTTCCTTTTTCGTCTTCTTCTCCTGCATTTTATTAGCCGTTTGGTGAACCCTCTCTAACAATGGTTAAAAATTTCTTCAAATATTCCCTGCATTTATTGAAATGAATTTTTTATTAACTGGCTGTCAAAAGTGACAGTTTGTGGTATAAATTGAAAGAACACAACAACAACAACAACAAACCACCGCCAAATAAATAGACAATAAATGACAAGCGAGAAAGAGCGAGAGAGATTGCTAGAAAAATGTACTGTGAGGGAGAGAACGAAGGAAGGTCGATGAGCGAACCCAAGAGAATGAAAAGTGGGAAATATTGAGAGACTGAACGCTTGAGAGAGTGTTTGAAAGAGAGCAAAAGAGAGAGAGTGGAAATTTTCAGATTATTACAAATGATACGGCGCAATCTCCGAAATGTCAAAAAAAGGGGATTTTTTCCTCCAAAGAATTATTTTTGTTCCGAGAGAGAGGATTTTCTTTTTTACCTTTGAAACACGTGCGATACAGTCACAAGGATAAGGAATGAGCAGAATGATGGAGAGACAGACAGACATGCAGAGGAATCTATTAGATAGACATAAGATTGTAGAAACAAGCAGACAGAGAATAAGTATAACAGGCAAAGAGGATAAATAAACACACAAAAAGACTTTAGAAAAGGCAAACAACATTTTGTAGCCTGCATTTTATAACCTCTCTTATTTAAATAATGCTGCTTGTAGGGTATAGCAGCTGAGACAGGTGAGTTCGGTGAGATATACGGTGAGGTATACTGTAGCGTAAATAAAGGGAAAAACTTTTTTGACGGAGAATTTTTTCTGGTCACCGTTTTGGTGTCTTTTTTTTGGTGGGTTTTTTTATAGAAAGCCAATAAAACTGTTGGTTTTTTTTGGTCTAAATTGTCTTTCTTCTTCTTTTCAGTAGTATTCTTTCCTTGTTCTTCTTATCTTCATATCCTTCTTCTATTCTATCCGTATTCTTTTATCCTTCTTCTGTTCCAATCCTTCTTTTTCTATCTGTCTTCTGTTTCTATCCTTCTTTTTCATCCTTCTTCTTTTATTATCCTTCTTTTTTATCCTTCTTTTTCCATCCGTCTTCTGTTTCTATCCTTCTTTTTTATCCTTCTTTTTTTCCTTCGTATTATTATTGTTATTATTACAACTCTTCTTCTTGTTGTTGTAATTGTGTACAAGTTTTGTTGTTGTTCCCTACTTTTTTGAGAGACATTCTAATGACATAAACTTTTATTTATTCACTTTAAGTGCCAATAAATTCGAAGTTAATTTGGATTAATTTTTTATTTGTTTATTTTTTAGTTTCGAAAAGAAAAATCCATCTTTTTGTTATTGCTATTTTTTGGGCTTATTTGTTGGAATTTCTGTTGATTTAAATGACGTCATCTTTTCTATTCTTGTCTGTTGTTTTTGTAAATTCTTGTTGTTGTTGCTGTTTTCTAATCATTCAACCTTTCAATTGAACTCACATTTTTTACGAGTATTAATCGTTTTTTAAACGGTGTCGAATTAATAAAGTGCTTTAAGTAATTTTGTTAAAAAAAAATGAAGTGTAGATTTTTTTCCTGATAATTAATTCTTCTTCTATGTCGATCTTCTTCTTCCTCATCTGCATTCGTAATGTTTTTTTTTTTGTGGACACAATTTTTATTGAATATTTTTATACCAGAACTTCAAAGCACATTCAAAGGTAAAAAGAGTGAAAGAGACAGAGTGAGTGAGATTGAGAGGTAGAGGGAGACACACACACACATACATACATCATCACCCACACACAGGTGCAAACTCATCAACCGTTCAGTGTTCAGTGATAAAATTTTTATCACTAAAAGAATGAACACTTCAATGAACAAAAAATACAGGATTCAGTGTGCATGACATACATGCAGGATGTCTGCACGTAAAAGCATTCAATATAAAGCACGGAAACACACACACACACACACACACACACACAAATACTCACACATCAACACACGCTTCTACACTAAAGAATTTATTTTCTATGCTTCATTAGTTTGCATATTTTACACGTTAGTGAAGCGATGATGAGTGAAGAGAGTGTAGAGAGAGAGAGAGAGAGATAGAGAGAGAGAGAGAAAGAGTTAGAGAGAGAGAGAGAGAGATAGAGAGAGAGCATCATTGAACTCTTCTTATAAAACGAAAACAACTAAAAAAGCACACAATTTCAAATAACTTATGATAAATAAAGTGATAATATAGAGTAGCAACAACAATAGCAACAACAACAATAATAATAGCAACAACATCAATAACAACAACAACAACAACGCTCACAACAATTTATTATCATCCAAGCATATGATTTGGCGTAGAAGAAGAACAAGAAATTAAAGAGAAACAAAAACAGTCTAAAGCACAACAACAACGTGAACATACAAGGTAACAACAACAACAACGAAGGCAACATAAAGTCACCTCATTTAGCCTTCAAAACTGGTTCAGTGCCGTGAATATTGCGAAATTTCAACGCACCAAAATATTTCTCCCCTCCTCTCAACACATCTTTTACACAAACCAACTCACTACACCAGCAGTTCACCTCCTTCAACAGCAGCACCATCGTTTAAGATACTTTGTATGAAATAAAAAAAAATAATTTGTTGACTTTTTTGTAATCTTTTTGCGGCGTTTCATGATAACATGATGATTACAATGATGATGATAATAACAAAAATAATAAGAAGAAGAACAAGCATCTTCTGTTGCTTGGAAATCGAACGATCGACAACGAAAGTCGAATAGAAAGCAGTTTTTTAGTGTTAAGCTCTTGGTTGTTGTTGTTGTTGGTTGTTGTTGCTGTTCTTGGTATTGCTTGTTGCTGCATTTCCTTGGAATTGTTGTTGTTGTTGTTGTTGTAAAAGCTCTCCCACGCTTCTAATAGTTTAAGCATAAAGTAGAATTTCATCCATTCTCTTCTTTTTCGTTTGTTTCTTTGTTGCTTCTTTATTTGTTGTTTATTGTTTTACTTACTTATCTCCGGTCTTACTTTGTGCTCAACCACAACCGCTTTATAAATATTTAAAAGCAGGAACGAAAAAATAACTCAAGGATTTGAAGACTTCAGACAGAATAAAGTTAAAGTTTCGTGTGGTTGCTTTTTTCACTCGGGGTAAAGCTTTATAATATCACAAACACACACATACATATACACTAATACTACTACCAATCGACTTTCTCTCTCACACACACACACACACACACACACATTTAAAGAGAGTCACCAGCAAATTATTCATGCTGCAAATAAACTCACCCTACTCACACATTAAATAATCACTGCTTTAACATGAACAGATGTGTTCACTTTGTATACCTCTCTCTTTCCCACTCTCACAGGTTTTCAACATGGCGGCCATAAATTCGCAGAGATTCTGACGTCGCATTTTCAGTGGCTCAGATTTCAGCGAACAAACGGACACAACGTGTAACTGTGACTACGTACATAAACAGACATTCATGATATCACATCCAAACACACATACACACACATACACACACACACACATACACACATACACACACACACGCACACACACACACCATTCACTCATACGTACCACTTTAACGTCTGTTGAATTGCGTCTATTTTGTGCTTTTAGCTTCTGTTGTGATTAAAATTTTCTCCGTTGATTGGTTGAATTGCATTTTACTGTGACATCTCAACTGCGACAGATATTAGAAATATCCACATGTATGTATGAAAGCTGTGTCTGTCATACACATCGCTCTCGGCTTGTTTGTGGTCATCATTTCTTTGCTGTACACAAAATTTCAATTAAACTCAACTTCGTTAAAGCACAGACTACAAAATGGTTCAGAGCCATGCTACGTTGGGAATACAGCGTTAATGGTTTTTGTCTAATCTGTGAAAATGATTAAAATGATTAAATGAATAAAATTTTTAAATTAAGGAATTCAATAAAGTACGCGAAATAAAATAAACTTAAATTTCAACAAATTTTAATGAAATTTCGGAATTTTAATATCAGAAATTTTAATATCTTTCTTTTTGTTTCCTTTTTAATTAATGAAATTTTATTGTAATTTGTTTTAAATATACTTTTTTATTTATTCTCATTTTATTTTCTTTTTTATTGATTTTGCTTTTGCTTTTTCTTTATTATATTTTTTATTTTTTTATTTAATCTATTGAAGTATTTGATGCTTTGTTAATCATTTGGACATTTTTGGTTCATTCGGAAAATTCTAAACAATTCACACACACAATCAAACAAATAATAATACTTCTCTGTTTATATGTGGGTGTGTATATACATAATGTGTGTGTATATATATACTGTGTGTATGTGTCCGTGTGTCCCTCGTATATTTCGTGCTCCAGTTCCAATAAATTGCTTTACAAAAAAGATTTATGAACGCGTTCTTTATTATTATTTGCTGTTTCCTGTTTTCTTTTTTATTGTTTGTTTCTTTTAGTGTCGCTGTTTATTGCAGAATGATTCCAGAAACTACTGAATTCACGTTGGTTGGATCTGGAAAATCGGACTGTAAAATGGTTTTGAGTTTAGAGCCAGTGAAAAATTCCTTTAAAAACGTTGACGTCGATGCTGCTGCGATGGATGATAATAAAAGCGAGAAAATACTAAAATTTTCAAAGCAATCGAATGGATTTGCTGTCGTCCATCCCCTTTCCACGCCCATAAAAAGGAACAACAACAAAAACAACAACGACAGAAAGGAAGACAATAAAAGCACGTTTCAAAAACAGTCACAGCGTCTAAAACAGCATGAACACACACACAAAGACACATACACACATACACACAATACAGAATGAAGATATTCCTGTTTGTGTGTGTGTCTGTGTGTTTAAGTATGTGATTGTGTACAGTCGTGTGTGTGTGTGTGTGTGTGTGTGAGTTCCTCGTTGATCTCCTTGTTTGCTTGTTGTTTAAATGTTTGCTTTCGTAGTGGCTCCTGTTGTTGTTGTTGTTGTAGTATGGTTGTTGTTATTATAATGATTACTAACTATTATTATTATCATTACTACTTTTATTATTATTATCACTCTACTATTGTTATTTTTAATATTACAATATAATTTGCATGTTTGTTGCATTTCTTTCAATTATGACGACTGATGCTTGTTGTTGTTTTTGTTTCTACTACTCTTCTATTGTATGATGATGATAATGATGATCGAATCATGTTGTTGTCTCACTCGTTCCTGAACTTTTTAATGAATTACACTTGTCTTTAGAGCCCAATCAACTGCGGTTGCAAAGCTTCAAGCTACCTCTGCTCCAGTGGATCTCCACATTAATCTCTCTAAACAACCCACTTCATATCCCTCTTCTCTCCCCTCTCTGAACCATCTGCACTCCTCATTTGAAACTCATTGAAAATGCCTAGAAAAGGGAAAAAAGTATGAGAAAACTGAGCGAAAAACCCACTAAAAATTGGAATTCTCTCTCTCTTCTTTCTCCCTGTAAGTAGTCGTAAAATCAACGGTAAACTAGTGAGTAGAATGAAAAAACAAAACATTATTATTGTCATTTTCACGCACTAAAGAAATTCTTTAACTCATGAGAAACACCGAAATTAAAAGCTTAATAAATACGAAATTCTTACTTAGCAGCAAAAATTTGAACAAAAACAACAAAAATTGTAACAACAACAGCAACAACAAAAAGTTTAACAACAACTTTTACAACAACAACTATTCGAACAACAAGTTTTACAAAAACAACGAGAACAACAGCTGTTGTTGTTATTGTATTTGATTTGCTGAGTGTTGGCTTGCTTTGTAATTTGTTATGTTAGCTTCTGTGAGCTCCGGTGCTTTGATGGTTCTTTGATTCGGTGGGGGCACCGAAGCCCCCAGATCGGTGCTTCGGTGGCTTTTTGCTTAGTTACCTAAAATTAAATTACAGGGGCGGGATTGTAGGCGGCTTACGTGTTCGAGCAGCGCGTCGAGTTCGTCCGGCGACGCAAGAAACAGCAGCGAAAAACTTTATAAACGACAGCCACGAAATAAAGCAGAGCAGAACAAGAGCAACAACAACAACAACAACAATAATAACAACAATAACAACAACAACAACAATGTATATAATAGTAACACCACAAAAATAATAACAAGGACAAAGAAAAACCGACACCAAAGACGACAAAAACAAGGACGATGATGATGAGGGCTCGGATTTGAATTTGAAGGCTTATAATGATGATGAGGATGAGGACGGAGATACGGATGATGATTATAATAAGGTTGAGGATGTGGATGACGATGAGGAAGAGGATTATGGCTGGAATGAGGATGAGAATTTGGACACTGATGATGAGGATTCGTATGATGATGATGGGAGCTCGTTTTCAAGATGAAAATTCGGTGGACGCTTTCAAAGCCGCTTGAGTAGTTTTTGGCACACTTGTGGCTTCAACTACGAGTTCAGTCAAACTTCTGTCAAAGTTCAGTCAAACAAAACTTATCAAGAATTATGTTGAAGCTTTGTTATTAGTTTAGAGAATCTTCTGACACAGTATTTAAGCGTTCCTTGGTTCTGACATGCTTCTTAAAAGTGATTCCATGATGTTTAACTTTATTTGGATACTGAAGTCTTTCCAGGACATTACAGGAAACTTCATTGGTTTCATTGAATGAATAAAATAACACTTTCTGCGTGTGAGAGAAAAGAAACTGTAACAAAAAAACCAACCTAAACAAAATAAAAGTTGAATTCGAATTCAAACTCAACTCAATTTCAATAAAATTTCAGTTTCAATCTCAATAAATTATAAAAATATTCTTTGTTTTAAAAATAACTCTCTGCTGGTGACTCTCTCGTGAGTTCTTAACCCTTGATTGCCCTGTTCATCACGTACCAATGAGCGAAACACTACAAACGAGACTTTAATACGACAACGAAAGCGAAGCGCTCGAGAATGTGGTTTGTGTCTTGAATAATAAAGCAACCAACGGAAGGGAAAAACTCCCAACGATGTCTCAAAGGTGTTGAGCTTAAAAATGACGGAAAAAAATACATTTCACAACCTTAAAAGAAATGCTTAAAAATTCAAAAGCGAAAATCGTAGCGGGTCCCAATGGTAACTCAGTCTCAACCAAGCATTCAAGTATTCAAGCAAGCAAGCAACCATTCATCCAATCAACCAACCATTCAAGCAGCTACAGCAAATCCAGCAAAGTCACTAAATGAGTTCGGAAACACTTCGTTAAACCCAACTGATTAAAGAAGACTGAAGATGATGAGGATAGAAACTGAGGAGTGAGGAATGAGGATATGGGTGAGGATGACGATGATGGCTAAGGACCTGACTGAGAACTGAGCATGACGTCAGGATGGCGACTAAGGAATAAAGACTGAAGAGTGAGATTAGGGATGAGAATGCGGAGAATGGACGACGTCTTCGATGGACGATTTTTAAGTGCTCTCCGAAAACCAGAACAACTGCAGTTTCTGTCACAATAACAACACAACTAACAACAGCAACAACATCGTCAAATACTGCAGCTCATTCAAAAAACTACTCAGCCCATCCTACTCACCTCACCACGCGTCAACATGCTGTCACTTCTCTGTCAACTCACCTTCACCATATTCGAAGCTCGTTTAACTGTCACCTGATGTGGCATTTAGAGGAAAAGAAAACCCAAAAATTCCAACAAAAAACACTCTGCTATACAATCTACAAAAATAACTGCACCGAAGTAGGCACTCTTAGGGTCCAGTTGCTTTTTTTCAAGAGATGCAAACCGATAAAAGGCAAAAAAGTGCCTAGAAAAGGACTATATGCAGAATTGAAGAAGAGAGAGTAAAAAAATTCGTACCGCAATCACGTCCAAATAGAACTCAGCTCTTCTTCTTCTGCTTCTTCTTCTTCTTCTTGTACACTTCAGAGTTAGTGTTTTTTTCCTTGTTGATTTTTCAGACTTATTTTTCTTGCCACGACTGTAGAACGTGGACTGCAGAGGAGTCTTTTTCCTGGCTTAAAATGTGTGCATGGGAGTGTGTATTGTAGAGTGTACTTAGATATGAATGTGTGTGTCTGCATGACTTGTGTGCATGACAGATATGTATGCCATACCCGTTGATACAGAGTATGTTTGTTTGCAAACATCTGCGACA
Organism: Myopa tessellatipennis; assembly: GCA_943737955.2. Taxonomy (NCBI): domain Eukaryota; kingdom Metazoa; phylum Arthropoda; class Insecta; order Diptera; family Conopidae; genus Myopa; species Myopa tessellatipennis. The sequence goes on from OX031316.1 coordinate 58,735,868, forward strand.
ACAAGCAACATTTTCTCTTTCTTCTTTTATTCAATATCTGTTCTCTTACTTTTTCTTACCGTTTCCTCTTATTCGTATTTTTTCTTGGTTCTCCCCCTCTCCCCCTTCTCGCCCTTTCTCTTTCACTCTTTCTTTTTATTTACACTTCTTTTCTTTTTCTCTCTGCTTGTCACTCTTTTAGCTTTTCAGAGTCACGTGTTCTGTCTTCGTTGCTGGAATTTCTAGTAGTTTTTAGTGATCCCGTTGTTGCTGTTGTGGTGTTTCTCTCTCTCTCTCTCTCTCTCTTTCTATCTTTCTCTCTCTCTCTCTCTCTCTCTCTTTCTCTCTTTCTCTCTCTCTCTCTCTCTCTCTCTCTCTCTCTCTCTCTCTCTCTCCTTGTTGCGCTCTTTGCTCTCGCACAAAGCTTTTATTTCGATTCACTAAGTTTCTGATCGCTTTGATGCGTGATGTTTACACGATTTTTCTTTTATTCCTAACGAAAAACTAGTTAAGAAGCAAAAACTAAAAGGAATAAATAAAAAGAAGAAGTGTATACGTGTTTGTGTTTACTTGTGCTTGTATTGGATCTTGTTCTTGGTTTTCGTGGTAAAGGATTTCAATCTTTAAGTAGTTTATTTTCTTCTAAATTACTACTTCTGTTTCTATATTTTGTGGTCTACTTTCAAGCTTTATTTCGATAAGATTCCCAGCAGTTTTCCTCCTTCATGCTTTTCAGAAAAGATAAACGTTAAAAAAATTTTCTATTTTAACAAAAGATATACAATCATCAAACATTATTTATTAATTCTATTTAATGTATTATTTAAACAAATTATTTATTATCGACATATTTTTATTTATTTTCATAAAATTTCTTAAGTTTAACTTTTTAAATGTTCTCTTACTCGATGTTTTTATATTTTATGGGTTTTCTTGTTGTTATAATTTTAGTTGTAGTACTCTAGAAGTAACGTTGTTGTTGGTGTAGTTAAAGTTAACCCTCCCCCCCCCCCCCTTCCACGAAAAATGTATGCATTTTCATATAAATTCGTGGAGGAACTCGTTTAGAAGAATTTACAACCGCATTGAAATTGCTTTAAAGCAGGAAGAATGACAACAAAAGCAGCAACAAAAGTAATAATAGCAAAAATAACAAGAGCAACAACAAAAACAATAACCCTAAAAACAACAACAACAGCAACAGCAACATAATAATATTGCTCACGCTCAACATAATCAACATAAATTCGTTGAATTTATGATGACTTCACAGTTATGAGCAACAGAGGCAGCAGCAACAATAACAACAACAATCATAACTACTATTACTACAACAACAACAACATCTGCAACAACAACGTTTACAAAAGCAACATTTACAACAACATCAACGGCAACAGCATGGATGAGAGATTGTGTTTTACTGCTACTCTCGCTGTTGTTGTTGTTGTTTTTATTACTTTATGTTCTTGTTACTAGTGTGCCTGTGCTGTTGTTGTTGTTGTTGTTTAAAAGCCACAAAAACCGAAACATTGTTGAATCACTCTGCGTGAGTTTGTGTGTGTGTATGTGTGTGTGTGTGTGTGTGTGTGTATGTATGTGTGGCTGTGAGTTTATTCTGTTGAATGCGTTTGTAATTTTATGCGTGCGCTTTTCGTCGCCGCATATTTTATTGCTTACTTTGGTTCAGTTGCAACCAAATATATTTCCGTAACATCGCTGGATTATTTGAAGCACCCTGTGTCGATGCTTCACAGTGAAAAATATTCCAACATTATCTACATATACATGCCCATCCACTCTTCCAATAACAACAAGCAAAACAACAACAGCAACAACAACGACCGCATTGTTTTCTCTCGCTAATCACGTGCCAACAATAAATAATTTTTTGAAATTTCGGTTTCCGTTTCCGTTGCTCATTTCTGTTGTTGGCAGCTGGCAGCGTTGTTGACAAAATACAGGGTGGCATACGAGCACACACACAGTGTAAACCAGTGAAGGGCATTTTTGGGGGGTAAAAAAAGCGAACGACAACAACAATCTAAACAACTCTGTATTGAAATCGTTAGTTCTGTTTTTCGACTCATCTGTTTGTCTCTCCTTCTGTCTGTTTGTCTGTTTCTCCGTGATTTATTTGTTATATATAACAAAATATATTTGTAGGGAATGCATACATATCGTTGTTGTTGTTGTTGTTATACTCATCGTTATTTAGTTGGTCAAAATCGGAAACTCAGTGGATCACGTGGGGTGAGAGTGAAGTTGTGAAGAGGGAAACGGGGGGGGGGGGGGGTTGAGTGTGGTGGAGGAAACCCAGGGCCTGAATGGGGAGTGGTTCCATTTCGCTCTCTCTCTCTCTCACTCTCTCTCTCTCTCTCTCTCTCTTGGCTGCCACAATTTAACGAAATTCAAAACATTTTACAAGCGTTTCAAAAAATGTAACGGAGTTTTAACGAAGCCTAACGGAATTTCAAACATGTTGCAATATTTTTCAGATTAAGAGAAATTTTCAATATTTAATGAAATTCTAACTAGTAATCATTTAACGAACCTGCAAAAATTTCAAAAAACCTCTTAAAACTTTGAAATTTGAAATTTAAATTTATTGAGCCTTTTTTCAACAACATTATAAGTAAACAAAATTCAAATTACAATTGTGGACAAAAATTAAAGACTATAATGTATTATCTTAAAAACATATATCTACAGCAGTATCATACTTATAGTATTAGAAAGAAGAAAACATTGAAGAAAACAATAACATGAATATTAAACGCTCTTGCTCCCGGAGCTGACATAGATTGAGATATATAAATCTCTTAACCTAGATTAGATCTTAATGCTAACTTAATGCTCTAAGTAAAGAAAAATAAAGAAAACAGTAATAAAAAATTAATACAAAAACAAAAAAGAGAAAACAAACCTTTTAGACACATTTGAGTGCTAACCTCTATGAGAATGAGGTGCTGTATTTTTATAAAAATTGTGACAAAGTGACATATTTAAATCAAAATTAGCGGGAGCTTCGTTAACAAAGCCAATAGGTGATAAATACCTTAAATTTGACCAGCTAAAGACACTTTGTTGATTGTAGATATCAAGAATACAAACGTTATCATGGCATGAGATTCTATTGACAAATCTATGTAGAATATCTGACACGTAAAGTCCAATTGGACATACTTTAGCTTCGGAATAAACGAAACGATTCGAGTAACGTTTTGTAGGCGATTGGAAATACTTTCCAATACAATGACGTAAGACCTTGCGTTCCAAAATTTCAAATTCTCTAATGACAGTTGGAGAAACGTTAAACCAAATGGGAAAGCCATACAAGATAACAGGTCGAATACAGGTTTTATACAACAAAAGTTTTGTTTTCTTTGGTAAACTTCTGTTCCAAAAAACACTTGAAAAAGTGCCCAAAATTCTGTAGGCTTTTTTTAGTACAATTCTTGCATGTTTGTTAAATTTCAGAAGACTGTAAAAATTAATGCCAAGATATTTAATGGTATCCTTAAAAGGAATCTCAGACCCATTCAAAGCGTATTGTAAAGTTTTGCTTTCAGGCACTACAAACGACTTACATTTCCCTGAAGCATTCCTGATGCAAATGGCTTCACTTTTAGATGCATTAATTTTAATACCCCAGTCCTCGTAAAAACGTCGAACACTTTGCAGATGTTGCACAGTCTGATCTAACGCCATCTTAGGGGATCATGGTGAGAGTATAGAAGAGAGTCGTCAGCATACAAAAGACCCGTCGAATTAGGCCCAAAATGTGGGAAATCGTACATTAAAATATTGAAAAGATGAGGGGCCAAGATGGAACCCTGAGGGACTCCACAACTTATGTCACCAATGTCCGAAAGCAATCCATTAAAAAGAACGCAAAACTTTCTGTTGACAAAGAAACTCTTGAATAATTTAATAGTTGAGGGATCGAAACCAATTTGAAACATTTTAAAAAGAATTGCATTATGATATGCATGATCAAAAGCCTTTTCAATGTCTAAAGAAATTGCAACGGTGCAACGACGATTACGCAAGTTAGAAACTATATCATTTTGAAATTTCAATAAAGCATCAACTGTTGAGTGACCTTTTTTAAAACCAAACTGCAAATTTGGAATATAAGATGAATCCAGCCCGACGTCCATAATTTTGCGAATAACATTTTCAAAAAGCTTTCCTAGATTAGACAACAGAGAAATTGGTCTCAGGTTATTTACCTCAAAGCTGTTTGACATTTTTTGAATAGGAATAATCTTAGAGACTTTCCATGCGTCAGGAAAATATGAATTATTTAAACAATTATTAAAAACAATTGCAATATATTCAAACGCTTTCATAGGAAGTCTTTTAATTAAGAAATTAGAGATGTCGTCTAGTCCAGAAGACCTTTTGCTATTCAGTTCAACAGCACAAGAAAAAACTTCGTCCAAATAAGTCAACTTAGGAAGGTGGCATTCATTGAGCGCACTTGAAACATTGCTAAAAATATGGATGCTTTGTGGAGATTGAGCAAAAATATTTGTTAATGTATTTTCTATATAAGAAATGTCCCTGCCAGGAGGACAACCCTTGTAAATATTCGAAAAATGAGCTAGCAGATGTTGCAGTTTTTCATCGTTATTTTCAATATTGACGCCGTTAACTGAGAGGTTTTTTGCTAATAATTTTTTTTTAGCTCCTATTAAACTATAGATTTGTTTATGAGCCCTTGGGCCTGGCACAATTTTGCTCAGTTTGACGCTAAAAATTTTGGACTGTTCAATTTGTACTTGTTTTTTAATAATAATGCTCAACAGTTGAATTTGCTTAGACAGGAGCAAGTAGCTTGGACTTGAACGGTTAAAATTACAATGATAAATACGCTTCAAATCCCTCTGCCAACGATGCTTGATTTTGAACAAATGTTTTATATTGTCAGAAATAATAATTTTTTTATTTTCTCTAACAATTCTTTCGGAATGAAGCGCAACCAATGAATTTAAAGAATTAGAAAACAGTGTTATGAAAGCATCAATTTCGTGATTACTTAAATTTCTAGAAGAGGGAGGAAAATGATTTATTATTTCATTAACGAAATCATTTCTAAACGTATCCCAATTGGTTCTTCTGAAGGAGGTGAAAAAATGGGGGGAATGGAGAAGAAACTCAAAGTCAGTGAATTTAATATGCAATTTAAGAGGGAAATGATCAGAAAAAGTAGGAAGACTGAAAATTTCAAAATTTGGATTTGTGGAGTTTAAAAGATTTGAGCTGATTAGGAAGTGATCAAGAAAAGACGAACCGTTAGGATAAGAAGGTGTTGAGTCCGATAACCTTGTGAAGCTGAGAATATTGTGCTGTAACCAACTGAAGAGTGCATTACCATTGGTATTGTTAATGGAATCACCCCAGTCAATGTTTTTTGCATTGAAGTCTCCTCCAACAATGGTCCCATCAAAATTTTTAGACAAGCGCGCTAAGATTGAAAGCCCATCATAGACTAAAGAATGCGGAGAGTTACACGGAATATAAAACGACCCAAATAAATATTTCTTGGTGACACCATTAACTAGTGTGTCAATTGAAATAAATAAATTAGGAAAACTTATTCCAACAACGTTAATTTTCGAAAATTTCAAAGACTTCCTTAACACTATGCCAACCCCAAGCTGACTATTATCACGAAGAAATGTAAAATCCTCTAGGTAAACTTTTTGATTAGCTCTCAAGTGTGTTTCCTGAACAAGCGCAACGTCAATGTTATTCAAATTTAACAACTGTAGTAAATCAAGTCTTCGGCTCACTTCAATTAGTGACCTAACATTAAATGAAAGAAAGTTAAGAAAATCACGGACCATAGGAATCGTTAACTTCTTTTAAAAGAGACATGCAACGGTTCTTAGCTTCCACTTTTGACAGTGATTTGTAATCTGATAAAAATAACATAATTTTGTCCTCTAAAGAAAGCTCCACAGGTTGACACAGTGATTTTGCAATCTCCAAAAATTCCTCAATTAAAGCAGGCCTTGCGGATTTTTTCGGAACAGAATCACTTAAAACTTTCACAGTTGTAATTAAATTTGAAATGAAGTCAAGTTGTGAAAATTTGCTAAATTCCAAATATTGAATAAAATTTTAAAATGTACCGAAATTTCAAAAATTTAACGAATTTTTAATGGAAGTTCGTTTTTTCTTACTTTCTCCTAATCGATTTCGTTTAATGGAGATTAATCAACAATCTTACTTTCTCTCACATTCTCTCTCACTCTCAATCTCACTCTCTATCTTTCTCTCTTCCCTCTTTCACTTTCCTTTGCTTCCACTTTAAAATATTTTTTAGGTTCAGGTTTTTCAGGGAATCAGGAGTTCAACGAGCACAGCGTCGCTTTTCTGTTGCTGCTCTCATTTTATCTATTTTTAACTTTCCCCCAACCCCCCCCCCTTCACTCATCATGTCCCCTCACCGACGTACTCCTTCAGACCCCGTGAAGAGTCGTCCGTCTACACTTTTACACCGTTAAACCCACAAACAGACAACTCTTTCGAAAAACTAGGAGTTGCGAGTGACTCCGGTGGATGATTCTGGTGGATGATTCTGGTGGATGATTCGGGTGGGTGGTTCAGGTGGGTGGTTCGGGTGATCACCGTGTTCATGCCGATGATGGCTACGTTGGTCCACAGCTGAAAGGTTACCAGAAAATACCGACGAGTTGAATTTTCCTCTAAAAAGATGGCTTGATAATTTATCTCGGTGAATTTGTTTTACGTTTATTTTAATGGAGGAATCGAGGAGAGACCTTCATTGGTCTCAATAGCTGCAAGTGACGAGTAGCGAAGACGAGAAAGAGAGAGAGAAAGAGAGTGAGAATGAGTAGGAAGGGTAGCAAAAAAGAAGTGAGTGGGTGAGTACAGTTTGAGGTCAACATGCGGTTAACGTTGTTAGCTTCATTTTGCTTCACGATTTTGTGATGTACGGTATCTGTCTATCCCTATGTTTGTCCTTCTGTCTGTCTATCGTTGGGCGGAATAGTTTCTTTATGGAAACTCTAAAATGATCCTCTTTTTTATTGTATACTTTTTTCCCTTAAGCTCTGCAGGAATTTTGTAGTAATTTGTTAAGAGTTAAGTGAAACATTGCAGATTGAGTTGTTGGAAAAAATTGGTCGGTTTTGAAGAGAAAGCAGAAGTGAAATAAGGAGGAAGGGAGGGAGGAAAGAACAGAAAATGGCAGGGAAACAGAGGAGTGAGGAATGAGGATGCTATGATGGGGGAAAATGCGAAAGAAAGTAAAAAAAAAACTACTTTCCTTGCTTGGAATTTGTGTTTCCTCTCCTCTCCTCCACCCCTGCTTCTTTTCTCTAGCTCACTCTACCTCTCTCTCTATCTATCTCTCTAAAATGTTAACAATTTCAGATTTTCGCATATTCACAAAATGTTTGTGAAAAAAGGGGACAGTTTGATAGCGAACAGTAGAGAATACTTCGCCTGGAGGTAAAAACTATCATACAAACGCAAGGGAAAATAAAATAGGAACAACAAAAATAGCAACAACAAAAATAGCAACAACAAAAATAGCAACAACAAAAATAGCAGCAACAAAAATAGCAGCAACAATCAGAAAACAACCATCACCAAAAACGTTGTTCGAATTCCCAACAACAGAAACTTTGCATGTTGTAGAAAATGAAGATGAAGAAAGTTTGATTTTCACGCTGTCAAGCGTTTGAGAATATATGACAGTAGAGACAAAAAACTTTAAACCATAGAAACCACAGCAAAGTTTGTAGAAACCCAGTGAGAAGTTTGTAGGTACCCAGTAAGGACTTTAAAGATACCCAGTAAGGACTTTATACCCAGTAATATGGCTCTATTAGATTCTTCAGGTGCTGAATCTTTTCTTTCTCTGCTTTCTTTTGGAGATTACTTTTCATACTGGGTTTTTTATTCATACATGTATGACATTTGTGCATGACGCAAACACCCACACACATACACACACATTCTCCGCTCATGGAATGAAGCTGATTAGAAACATAAAAGTCGAAGCGCATAACAAATCTACATTCAAATAAAAGAAAATTCTAACACGAATTTCGCCACAACGAGAAACGAGAATTTATAAGTAGATGCAGAAGAACTACAGAAGCATGTTGAGAGGGGAAGATAGAGTGAGAGAAACAGAGAAAGACAGAGTGAGACAGAGAGAAAGAAACAGGAGCAGCTTCTCTCCTTCAAAGCAACCAATGTTTAATCCTTTTTTGTTGTCACCTTGTAGGTGAAACTTTTTAACGAGTTAAAATGAATGCCTGAAATGAATTTAAATGAACAGAATTCATTTCATTAAATTTAAATGCATTAAATAGACGAATTTAATGGAATTGATTAGATAACTCAACGCAAAAATGAGTAAAGTTAATAATAAAAAGTTAATGAAAGTTAAAGATAATGAAATAATTAATAGAATTTAATGAAATACATTATATGAATGAATTACATGAGTTTATTAAACAAATGAATTATGTGAGTTAAAAAAAGAAATGAATTAAATAAATGAATGAACTAAATTAATGAATTATATGAATTATTAATGAATTGCAATAAAATAAATTATTAATATCAGTTGAAGCATCACACGAGTTTTAGGAAAAAAGGTAAAATAAATAGAAAAATTAATTTAATTAGAGTTGAACGAGAAAAATTATTCGAAACCTAACAAAATTTAAGTATTGAGAATGATTTTCGTTTTGAACGTAAAATCAAATTTATGGAAGAATTTTTTCAAATAAATTAAATTATTTTTCTTCATTTTCTTTGATACGATTTCAATGAAAACCTAAAAGACATTCTTAAAAACACGAAAACTTTTCTCCATGCTCCATTCTCTGTCCTGCTCTAACTCCCATTCCCCCTCTCACTCGCACTTCTACCAGAGACTTCACAAGACTTGAATGTATGACTTTTGCTTGAAGATTAAGGTTTGTATTGTTTACTTCTACAAACGACTGCAAAAGTTTTCACGCCAGACAAAAAAACAACACACACACACACAAACACAAGAGAGAGAGAGAGAGAGAGAGAGAGAGAGAGAGAGAGGGAGAGAGAAAGAAGACAGCGAATCGAGGAGGAAGGAGAGTTTCTGTGTGTTCATGTTTGCTTGAGTTCAATAATAATTATTTTTATGACGATGAAGTCGTACGAAATGAAGAGAAGACAACAATAACAGCAGCGATATGAGCAAAAGGAAGAACAACAACATCGTCGTCTTCATCACCAGCAACAACCAACAACAACCACGTCAACGGAAAACCGTCATCAACTTTGTGCAGAAGACGATTTCGCCGCCGATTCTATTGAATACGTTGATGATGTTTGTGTGTCTCGTCCTCTCTCTCTCTCTCTCCCTCCATCTCCCTCTTCAGATATTTAAGAGAGAGCGTCTGGAAAATTAGGGTTATAGGGCGTGGCATCATATGATTTTATAATGCTACCATCTTTTATTGAACAAAGATGAAGTAAGTAAAAAAATTAAGAGTTCAAGTTTTCGATTCGATTTTTGTTGAATGCGTTTATTTCTTTCTCTCTCTTAAGATAGTTTCTCTTTTTAGAATTTTTTATTTTCAATTTTCTTTTCAAACTCCTTTCTCTCTCTTTTGTTTGTGATTTCTTTGAGTTTTGTAACTTCACTTAAGAATCATTGAATTTCATTGAATGAACTGAAGTTATGTGAAGTGAAATGAAGCGAAGAAAGAATTCAGTCTGTCTGCTGAGTAAATATACTTATGTACTTACTTAAATAAAGTAAATAAAATCTTAAATCATCATTCATTCTTTCGTCCTTTCAATAAAGTTAACCGAAAGAAGAGTCTGTCGTTCAATAGAAAGTTTGAGGTGAAAATTAGAAAGTTTTGCAATTATTTCGGTTGCTGGAAGGACCTCTTTTATGGGTTGAAGAAGAAAGAGAAGAAGAAGAATAGAAGGAGTGAGTGAATAACCGGTAGTAATAGAGCGGGAATGAGAGATGGAGAAATTAAGAGGGAAGGGGAGAAGGTGAAGAAGAGAAAAGGGAGAGAGTTTAACCAAAAGAGTTGACAGGAAATCCTTTCAAGCTGTTGAAACTTTTAAGTTTTTATTACTTATGACATAATTGTTGAAGTATAAGCGGAGAATGTGATGGGGGAGGGGGGGGAAACGAAACTCTTCCCCTCTTAAATTCTTTGTCCCAGCAAATGAAGGAAAAAACCTCGGAGGAAGAAACCTCTTTGATTTTCGAGAAAATTATTTTAAGAACTTCATATGCCACATCATTGATTGAAATAAATAAAAGATAACAAGAGAGTGAGAGAGAACGGGAGAGAAAGAAAGAGAATAATCGTTAAAATTGTATAAAGTATGGACATATGTAAAAATGGTCTACTTCGAGTTCCTTAATAATCCTTAAAATATCCCACAAAACCCAAACAGGAACTCAAACTAGTATATTTTACAATAGTTTTACAATTGTTTACATTTTCTTTCTTCCTCCGTCTTTCCTTCCTCCTCCCTCGCTCTCTCTCTTTTCCTCTTACCACATCTTTACGTCTCTCTCTCTTCTTTCATTATCTTTTTACTATACTTACATTGTTGTAAAATTGTAATCTAAAATTGAAAACAAAATTGATGATGCTGATAAGAATTGTAATTTGGTTATTCTCTGTTAAACTAAGAAGAAGAAGAAGAAGAAGAAGAAGAAGAAGAAGAAGAAGAAGAAAAGTAGAAGAGACAAGAAGAAAAAGAAGAAGAGGAATAAGAATCGAAATGACACACAAAATGATAATAAACGAAAGTTTTTAAACCTTTTAATGGCATTCATCGTAACAAAATTTTACGATCACGTTTCCCTGTCATTACGGTGACAGAGAAAGGGAGAGAGCAAGAAGAAGACAGAGAAAGACAGACAAATATTGAGAAATGAAAGCAACGATGAGCGACGAGTAAAAGAAAGACGAGTTTGGCAACAATAACAACTATTAATGTTGGCAACAATCTCAGCTCCCTGAAGTTTTTGTTGTTGGTCGTGTTTTTGTTGCTGAAGACAGGGTTGCAAACTAGCATATTTAGTAGGGATGATCAAGGATATGACAAACATGACGAGAGAAGCCAGCAACCGTTAAAAAAGCAAGTGAAAAAGGCGTAGAGAAAAATATTGAAAGGAAGGAGAGGGGGAAAGAGAAGAGGGAGAATGGGAGGGGGTGAAAGAAGAAGACATAAAAATGAAAGGAGGGAAGGAGGAGAGAAAAGTGAAAAGAGTTGAGTGAAATTTAAAGAGGGAAAGGAATAAATTAATACACATAAAAACCGTTTAAAATAAAAGAGAAGAGAATGTATTAACATTCGGCTTGGCCGAAGCTTAGACACCCTACACCCATAGGATAGCTTTATACTTCAATTCAGTAGATGAATCACGCCCATATTTTGTGGGCCAATTCGCTCGAATACATTCGATTCGGGAATAGAAATTCAATTATAGATCTACACTAATATTACTTCAAATGTACACTTAATGTACTTAATACTCTTCTCCGTTCGGGTGTAGTGTATAATTAAATAAGTCGGTTCATCCTGCGTTTAGAGCAGCAACAAATTGAAAACTTTTTGCTGTTGGTGTTGGTACTGCTGCTGCTGTATTTGTTGTTGTTGTTGTTGTAGTTGGCCACACTAGCAACAAAGTCAGCAACTGTCGAAGTCGTTGACATCAACATGAAGAGAAGTTTTTTGTCGAAGCAGCTACTTTAGAGGAAAGATGAGGGAAAAGAACAGGAAAGAGTGAATGAGAGAAAGAAAGATGGATCAAGAAAAGGAGCAAGAGAGGGAGGAAGAGAGAGGGAGAGAGAGAGAGTAGCAAGCAGACGAAATGAAGAGAAGAGTAGAAATGCCAGTCATCAGCATACAGCCCATCAGCCATAACCTATAACCATAAAAACCAACAACAACAACAACCACCACCACCTACAAAACGCCCAACAAAGACGCAGAGTGCAAGAAAATTACAATAACAACAACAATAGCAACAGTAACAAAAGCAATATCAACTCCAACGCCTTCGACAACAAAAACAAAGATGACTTGAAATATAAAAAAAATAAAAAATAAGAAAAAAGTAGAATGAAAAAAAACGTAGAGTACAAACATAGAAAAAAAATAAAGTGTCCTTAGAAACCTAAAAAAAGGATCAGAGAAAAGTCAGTGTTGGCTAACAGCACTTTTACAATAAAGGAAATAAAGGAAAATAAAGGAAAAAATGGAAATATAAAAAAAATAAAACCTAAAAAATAAATGTATAAAAAAAACAAAATAAATAAAAAAGCGTAAAAATATGGCAGCATCGTGTTGTTGTAACATTTAATTTTTTTGTTATTTCTTTCTTTTTGCATTTCTTTGCAGCTGCTTTTACATTGTTTTTGAGTGGACAATTTTTTGTTGTTTTTGTTGCGTAGTTTATGTTTCTTTGTCGCATTTTTCACACCCACCACGCTCCACCTCGTTTATTCTTTTTTCTTTTTGCTTTCTTAGATGTTGTTCTTCTTTTTGCGATGTAGTAATTGTTGTTGTTGCTGTTGTTGTTGTTGCTATTGTTATTACTGTTATTGTTGTTGTTACATGAAGTTGTTTTGTCGTCTTCGCAGCGTTGTTTGAAATGTCAGTGACTTTTTCTCCACTTATTATTAGTCGATGTTTTTAGTATTGTGCTGTTGTTATTGTTGTTGTTACTCTGGCTATTATTTTTTGTAGTACTTTTTTTTTTATAAGTGTTTTATTTGTACTTGAAACTGCCAATATTAATGCACTTTGCTTGGGTACTCTTTTGCTCTTTGAGTTCCTCTCTCTCTCTCTACCTCTCCTCCTCTATCTCTCTCTCTCTCTACCTCGCCTCCTCTCTTTCTCTCTTTCCCTCTCCTTCTATACTTTTTTCTCTTCTTTTTTGTGTTCTACTCTTAACTTCGAAGGCTCACAGATTCATTTCTTATGCTTCTACTCTAAAAACTTCTTTTTTCCCACTTTTGTGAATACACTTGTCCACTTCTCCTTTTATCCTTGGCACTTTAGGTATGGGATAGAAAAAGCCATGTACCGTTATCTTGTTTATTCTACGGTACCTCCGATTGTACATACTAGAGACATATTTCCTTATTCCATATTCCTTTTTCTAGGTCCTTAAAGGTCCTTGAGTAATGTCAAAAGGCGACAGGATTTCCTTCTTCTATAAAAAGGTTATTTGTTAGAGTTCTTGTTGTATTCATTTATAGTTTCAGTGCAGAGAAATGTAGAGATGGGAGGATGGGGTAGAGTTGAGAGAACTCATAGATTGAAACTTTAAAATAATAAACAACTCCGGTTTATCGAAAACTTTATGAAACTTTAGAATCTCTAAAGGATCTCGTTTCTCTAGAGAATTTTATTATCTCTTGTGATACCTTTCATTTGATTATATGTTTGAGGACATAATATTAGCTAAATTCTTAAAATCACAAGAAATCTACCATTTTACCACTTTTTATTACTTCTTCATTTTCATCAAAATGGATCAAGTATCATTTGCGACGATATGAAAATATGGGTATTTTTTCTTTAAGGAAAACTTGGCATTAAGAATAAGGTCAAGATCAAGAGAGATTAGTTTATAGTTGTAAAAGAAAAAAAAGTCTTTAAAAAATATAAAGCTTACCTGTTTTTTTGGATTTCGAAGATTTTTAGTTATACTAATGTAGATTTTTTTCTAGATTAAGTTCTGAATCTAATGTAGAATCCTTCAATAAAATTTTTTGAATATAGAGTTTCGGAAGGTTTCCTGGAAATCTTCGTTGATTCACGAGGGTCGTCTGAGGAGTTTCTTTTGTGCAATAAATTTGATTCTTATTTCCTTTTTATAAACTTTATGACAGCATTTCTTGAAATCGTGGATTGAGTGACACACGCTTTTTTAAAGTTACACTTTATATCTTTTCTCTCTCTCTCTCTCTCTCTCTCTTTTAACACAGATTATATCTATTATGATATATACTTTTCTTTATATGTATTTTCTGTGTATGTATGTATATTTTTTGAAATATTTTTGTAATATTTGTAACTTTTTCTTAGTGATTAATTTTTCTTTCTTTTATTTATTACAATTTTTCTTCTTTTATTTTTTTTTTTCTTTTTGTATACTCTTTTGTATACAATGTATTTATTATTTATTTATTCATATTTCAGTTATAATTTTATGATGGCTGATTCTCATATTTTTAACGTTTTCTAAATGATTTTTTGAATACTTCTTTCTTCGATATTTTTTTAACACTTTTTGAATAATTTCTGTAATAATTGCTGTTCTGTTTTTTTAATAATTTAAATAATTTTTTTTAACTTTTTAAATAATTTTTGAATACTTTTTTAGAGACTTTTTTTAGATATTTAATTACAATTTTTTCCCCTATAGATTTTATGAATTTGGATGGAAATTTAGTGTAATTTTTAATAATAAAAGTACCATATGTAGGTTGTATTTCAAAATTGTGTGTTTTCAAATTTTTATTGAATATTTTATTTGAATAATTTTTCCTAATCACTTATTTATTATTATTTCTTCGATTTTATATGTTTGTAATAATAAATAGTCATTTTCCTAAATTTTTTTAATAATATTTCAATATTTTTATTTGTTTAACAATAGTTTTTATTAATATTTTTATTTTTATTTGGTTAGTAAATATTTTGTAATATTTTAAAAGTGTTTTCTATAGTTTACCTATGATTCTTTTTTTTATTTCATTAAATATATTGTTGTTTTGGAGAAAGAAGAAATGTACTCGAATAATATTAATATTTTTATTGTTTAGTTTTTCATATTTTGTTGTTTTTTTGTGGAATTCTTATTTATTGTTGTTATTCTATTAGTCTCAATATTTTCTGATTTTCGTTTTGATTTCTTTTACTGTAATTTTGATTTGTTTGCTATCTTAATTTTGATGTGTTTTTATTTTTGATTTATTTGTTTTAATTTTATTTTTGATTTTTTTTTTAGCATAACCAACAATAATTGTATCATAACAACAACAATGGCAATTATAACAACAAGCACAACAACATCGTCTGAAGGTGCCAAAAAATTCAACCACGGGGGCAATAACGGGGCTTCAAAAACAATGCCCGAGAACGAAAAAGCAATTGTTTTTAGCTGCTTAAAAAACTGCTTCTGCTGCTTCTCGTATTTAAAAAAACAACACTTTAAACAATACACTTCTATTATAATTTTTAGGGAACTTAATTTTCTTCTTTTCTTATTTGTTATTTCTCCTCTTTTGAGTTAAATTCTCATCAATTTTTATATTCCACTAAAATTCTTCTTCTTCTGCTTCTTTCTTGGGATTTTCTTTTTTCGATTTTCTTGAGTAAACTTTTGTAGAATTTCTTTATATATCTATATTTTATTTTGATATTTTGCTTTCTTGCAAATTATATTCGAAAACTTCTTTGATAACTTTTAGGAAATTTTTTAATAATTAAATTTTTACTTTTTTTTACTTAGCGCATCGATTGCTACGCTTCGCTTTCGTGACCAACACAAGAGAGCAGGCTTTCAATGCAACTGACAGCAAGCAGCATGTCCTTTTGCACAAAGGACGACTACAGAAAAGCATCAAATGAAGTATGAAATAATGGGAAATATTATTTTTAAGGGAAATTTTACTCCCATTGATTTTTTTCGCTGGGAGAGTATAATAGAGTGACTTCCGTAAGATTTCCCAAAATTTCCCCCAAATGTCCCAAAACTTCCCAAGAGGGAATTTTTTTTTCACTTCAACTATGACCTGTACTACTTGAATACCTGCCAAATATAGGTTAAACCTGTATTTACTGTGGTTTCCTTTTCCTTTGATGGTCGTGTACACTTCTTTGCGGTCGTTCTCACCTGTCGACTCATCTGTCTGTCGCTGTGTTTATTTACTTGAAGTGAATTCATTTTTCTGCTGCATACTTTTGGGGATTGTAAATTGTCCCTCTGCTTTGATGAGTTGAGTGTTGAGCGAGTGGCTTTTTTGTGTAGCGCCTGCTTTCTCTCCGTCTCTCTTTCTCGCTCGCCATTCCATCTTTTTTACTTCTTGTCTTCTTCCATTTTCCTCTCACTCTTTCTTTCTGGGTTTGCTCTCACTCCATCTCTCTCTGTGTCTCCGTCAATCTACCACTCTGTCTTTTACTCATTCCATCTCTCTTTGCTTCATTTTTGTATTCCTCTCTCTCTCTCTCTCTCTCTCTCTCCCTATCGCCCGGTCTCCCTCTTTTTCTATCCTTCTCTATCTCTATCAATTGTTTTATTGTTTCTCGGCACGATTTTTGGTCTCAAACACTTTTCCGTCTCCTTATTTTTATCTTTGTCCTTCTTAGTACCTCTTTCTCTCTCTTTCCCCTTCCCACCAGCTCTAACTCTTTCTCTCCTGATCTTTCTCTCCATCCCTTTCTCTCTCTTAACTTATCCACGCATGTTTTTTTCTAACTCTTTGCTCTGCTGCATTTTTTGTTTTATCGTTTCTTTATATTTATTAATTTCGTTGCTTTTTTTGTTGTATTGTATTGTTTTTATTATCGTATTGTGTTGTTGTTATAGTAGTATTTCTTGTTGTTATTGTTGTTGTTGTTATTTTTTTATTGGTGTTGTTGTTGTTGTGCTCAGCTGTAGTTGAAGTTCACTCTATCGCATGACGTTGCTGATGGTTTGTTTATCAGTTCAGAATGAGTGTTGATATGTGGGTGTGTTAGTGTGAGTGTGTTTTAATATGTATACATATTTATGGGGGTGTGTGTTTGTGTTTCAGTGTGTGTGTGTGTTTCTTTGTATGTGAGTGTGTCTGCGTGTTGGTTTGGAAGTGAATTTATGCTGGCTACACAATCAAAATCTGCTGGAATACGCAAAGTTTCTTTATATTTGTATGTGTGTGTGTGTGGATGTTTCTGTCCTTATGTACGTCTCTCTGTGTGTCTGGCTGTCTGTTTTATGGAACAATTTTTCTGTTTCTGTTTATTCACTGCTGCTGCTGAAGGATGTTCTGATGGATTCGAAAGGTTTTGCGGAGAGAGAGTGGTCAGGTTTGTTTGATGTAGTTTTTCGTTTTTTTCCCATCCTTATTGTTGTTGTTGTGTGAGAGACGTGTGTGTGTGTGTGTTTGTATTTCTTTGTATGTGTGATCGAAAGCCTGTCGCCTCAGTTCAAATGTTGAGAAATTGATTAGGTTTAATGTCAATTTATTTGACAGTTCGTTATGTGGATTTAGCTGCGTTTAACCAGACTGAAAACCCAAACAAAGAACAAGAGAACTAAAATAACAACAACTACCAAAATAATAACTCAAATCCGAATCCAAGCAAACAAAATTTCAATTAAATCAAATCAACAGAAGTGATTAAATTCAATATTAGTACAAATTTCGGTACAAAATTCTATAAAAATAAGGAGAAACTTCTTTGGTTAGGTTTTTCCTCATTTGCATTTAATTTTTAATATTAAAAAATTATGTCAAAATTTAAGCACCGAATTAACTCAATCTTACTCAATAAATCAACGAATTATGTCACTCAATCATTTTTTTTTCATTTAAAATGTATTTCTTCATATTTTCATAGAAATAAAAAGCACAAAGATTGTAAAAAGCTATCAAAAAGAGAAAGAAAACAACAAAAACAAGCCAACTAAGTTTAGTTTGCTCTGCACTGAGTTTAGTATCTTTTTAAAGGGTCCACTTTAGTCAATTCCAACCTCACTATTCACCCATTTCATTTATCGCCCCCTCTCCGTCCTCTTCCAATAAATATCTCTCAAAGGGTTTGTATTTGAAAAAATAATCCAAGTCGATTACAAAAATCAGAACGTTTTCTTTGTGTGTTTTTTAAAAATAAAAACGACGACAAAAGCAACAATTTAAACAAATGCACATAATCCAGTATAAAAGAAAGAAAAAATAAGAGTAACAACGACAAAAATAACAAAAAAACAACAACAACAAATACAAAAGAATCGAATATTCTACAGTTTGTTGTTGTTGTTGCAACAAATTCAATTCATGTAAATAAATGAAGAAAAACAAAAGAAACCATAAAAAAGTGGACTTTCAGAGGTTTTGTGAGTAAAATAGGGTGGCCCGCCTGGGGGAGGGAGGGAGGGAGGAGTAAACAGAAAACAAAAAACACAGAAACAAAATAAATTCAAGCAGATTTAATTTATTTTGCTGCCTCATTTGTTGGGTGCCTTTTATTCGGTCAGCCAGCGATGCAAACAAACAAATAAAAATTGAAAGAAATACAAAAAACAAAAACAAAAGTAAAAAAAACGGAAAATCATAAAAATTTAAACAAAGTCAAAATAAAATGGCGAAAATATTGTATATAAAAAATAAAATGTAAAAATTATACGAATTATACGAGAACAGTAAAACAAAAACTTGAGCTGATATTTCTGTTGGTGTTGTTGTTTTTGTTATTTGTTGTGAAGAAGAATACGAAGAAGAGGATGAAGAAAGAGACGAAGAAGATGTCAGAAGAAACGGAAATACAGAATAAAAGGTCATCAGTTAGGATGATTGTTCCAAATTAAGGAAATTATGAAAGATTTTTTATTCTCACGTTTTTGTTTTTGCTTTTCATATTCTTCAAGCAGAAACTTTTAAAGTCTGGCAACGATTTTAATTGCACTACTTTTATCTACTAGATTGATACATATATGTACCTACAAATTATATTCTACAATAAAAACAATTATCTTTTGTGCCAAAGCAAAAAATTGAAATTTAAATTTATTGAGCCTTTTTTCAACAACATTATAAGTAAACAAAATTCAAATTACAATTGTGGACAAAAATTAAAGACTATAATGTATTATCTTAAAAACATATATCTACAGCAGTATCATACTTATAGTATTAGAAAGAAGAAAACATTGAAGAAAACAATAACATGAATATTAAACGCTCTTGCTCCCGGAGCTGACATAGATTGAGATATATAAATCTCTTAACCTAGATTAGATCTTAATGCTAACTTAATGCTCTAAGTAAAGAAAAATAAAGAAAACAGTAATAAAAAATTAATACAAAAACAAAAAAGAGAAAACAAACCTTTTAGACACATTTGAGTGCTAACCTCTATGAGAATGAGGTGCTGTATTTTTATAAAAATTGTGACAAAGTGACATATTTAAATCAAAATTAGCGGGAGCTTCGTTAACAAAGCCAATAGGTGATAAATACCTTAAATTTGACCAGCTAAAGACACTTTGTTGATTGTAGATATCAAGAATACAAACGTTATCATGGCATGAGATTCTATTGACAAATCTATGTAGAATATCTGACACGTAAAGTCCAATTGGACATACTTTAGCTTCGGAATAAACGAAACGATTCGAGTAACGTTTTGTAGGCGATTGGAAATACTTTCCAATACAATGACGTAAGACCTTGCGTTCCAAAATTTCAAATTCTCTAATGACAGTTGGAGAAACGTTAAACCAAATGGGAAAGCCATACAAGATAACAGGTCGAATACAGGTTTTATACAACAAAAGTTTTGTTTTCTTTGGTAAACTTCTGTTCCAAAAAACACTTGAAAAAGTGCCCAAAATTCTGTAGGCTTTTTTTAGTACAATTCTTGCATGTTTGTTAAATTTCAGAAGACTGTAAAAATTAATGCCAAGATATTTAATGGTATCCTTAAAAGGAATCTCAGACCCATTCAAAGCGTATTGTAAAGTTTTGCTTTCAGGCACTACAAACGACTTACATTTCCCTGAAGCATTCCTGATGCAAATGGCTTCACTTTTAGATGCATTAATTTTAATACCCCAGTCCTCGTAAAAACGTCGAACACTTTGCAGATGTTGCACAGTCTGATCTAACGCCATCTTAGGGGATCATGGTGAGAGTATAGAAGAGAGTCGTCAGCATACAAAAGACCCGTCGAATTAGGCCCAAAATGTGGGAAATCGTACATTAAAATATTGAAAAGATGAGGGGCCAAGATGGAACCCTGAGGGACTCCACAACTTATGTCACCAATGTCCGAAAGCAATCCATTAAAAAGAACGCAAAACTTTCTGTTGACAAAGAAACTCTTGAATAATTTAATAGTTGAGGGATCGAAACCAATTTGAAACATTTTAAAAAGAATTGCATTATGATATGCATGATCAAAAGCCTTTTCAATGTCTAAAGAAATTGCAACGGTGCAACGACGATTACGCAAGTTAGAAACTATATCATTTTGAAATTTCAATAAAGCATCAACTGTTGAGTGACCTTTTTTAAAACCAAACTGCAAATTTGGAATATAAGATGAATCCAGCCCGACGTCCATAATTTTGCGAATAACATTTTCAAAAAGCTTTCCTAGATTAGACAACAGAGAAATTGGTCTCAGGTTATTTACCTCAAAGCTGTTTGACATTTTTTGAATAGGAATAATCTTAGAGACTTTCCATGCGTCAGGAAAATATGAATTATTTAAACAATTATTAAAAACAATTGCAATATATTCAAACGCTTTCATAGGAAGTCTTTTAATTAAGAAATTAGAGATGTCGTCTAGTCCAGAAGACCTTTTGCTATTCAGTTCAACAGCACAAGAAAAAACTTCGTCCAAATAAGTCAACTTAGGAAGGTGGCATTCATTGAGCGCACTTGAAACATTGCTAAAAATATGGATGCTTTGTGGAGATTGAGCAAAAATATTTGTTAATGTATTTTCTATATAAGAAATGTCCCTGCCAGGAGGACAACCCTTGTAAATATTCGAAAAATGAGCTAGCAGATGTTGCAGTTTTTCATCGTTATTTTCAATATTGACGCCGTTAACTGAGAGGTTTTTTGCTAATAATTTTTTTTTAGCTCCTATTAAACTATAGATTTGTTTATGAGCCCTTGGGCCTGGCACAATTTTGCTCAGTTTGACGCTAAAAATTTTGGACTGTTCAATTTGTACTTGTTTTTTAATAATAATGCTCAACAGTTGAATTTGCTTAGACAGGAGCAAGTAGCTTGGACTTGAACGGTTAAAATTACAATGATAAATACGCTTCAAATCCCTCTGCCAACGATGATTGATTTTGAACAAATGTTTTATATTGCCAGAAATAATAATTTTTTTATTTTCTCTAACAATTCTTTCGGAATGAAGCGCAACCAATGAATTTAAAGAATTAGAAAACAGTGTTATGAAAGCATCAATTTCGTGATTACTTAAATTTCTAGAAGAGGGAGGAAAATGATTTATTATTTCATTAACGAAATCATTTCTAAACGTATCCCAATTGGTTCTTCTGAAGGAGGTGAAAAAATGGGGGGAATGGAGAAGAAACTCAAAGTCAGTGAATTTAATATGCAATTTAAGAGGGAAATGATCAGAAAAAGTAGGAAGACTGAAAATTTCAAAATTTGGATTTGTGGAGTTTAAAAGATTTGAGCTGATTAGGAAGTGATCAAGAAAAGACGAACCGTTAGGATAAGAAGGTGTTGAGTCCGATAACCTTGTGAAGCTGAGAATATTGTGCTGTAACCAACTGAAGAGTGCATTACCATTGGTATTGTTAATGGAATCACCCCAGTCAATGTTTTTTGCATTGAAGTCTCCTCCAACAATGGTCCCATCAAAATTTTTAGACAAGCGCGCTAAGATTGAAAGCCCATCATAGACTAAAGAATGCGGAGAGTTACACGGAATATAAAACGACCCAAATAAATATTTCTTGGTGACACCATTAACTAGTGTGTCAATTGAAATAAATAAA
Source organism: Myopa tessellatipennis (assembly GCA_943737955.2). Classification (NCBI taxonomy): domain Eukaryota; kingdom Metazoa; phylum Arthropoda; class Insecta; order Diptera; family Conopidae; genus Myopa; species Myopa tessellatipennis. Next base: position 58,757,631 of record OX031316.1, read on the forward strand.
TTAGGAAAACTTATTCCAACAACGTTAATTTTCGAAAATTTCAAAGACTTCCTTAACACTATGCCAACCCCAAGCTGACTATTATCACGAAGAAATGTAAAATCCTCTAGGTAAACTTTTTGATTAGCTCTCAAGTGTGTTTCCTGAACAAGCGCAACGTCAATGTTATTCAAATTTAACAACTGTAGTAAATCAAGTCTTCGGCTCACTTCAATTAGTGACCTAACATTAAATGAAAGAAAGTTAAGAAAATCACGGACCATAGGAATCGTTAACTTCTTTTAAAAGAGACATGCAACGGTTCTTAGCTTCCACTTTTGACAGTGATTTGTAATCTGATAAAAATAACATAATTTTGTCCTCTAAAGAAAGCTCCACAGGTTGACACAGTGATTTTGCAATCTCCAAAAATTCCTCAATTAAAGCAGGCCTTGCGGATTTTTTCGGAACAGAATCTTTAAAAAGACTGGCAAAAGACTTGTTAGGAGAAATGAAGTTAGAATTGTTGATTGAAGTGCGCACATTAGCTGAAGCCAACATTTTTCTATCAATAGATTCTTTTTTACGATTATTTTTGCCTTCAACGAATCTTTTGAACACCGGGCAACCTCTAAAACTGGACGGATGGCCAGACCGTTGGCAATTCACACAATACGGCAAATTGTTCGCATTCGAAACAAACTTACAAGCCCCTGGCAAATGCTTTTGATCACACTTAACACAAGAGAAGGGTCTGTTGCAATTATTGGACATGTGACCCCATTTCTGGCATCTCCAACACTGCACCTCCTTCTTAGAATCTCTGGGTGCCTCCCAAGTGATCTTTTGGTTAAGAAGGAACCTTAGAGCCGTTAACTCATTTGCTGACTTTCCCAAATTCAACGTAATAAGAAATAAACCTGTGTCAATGTTGTTTTTCTTTGAAAATATGGTTGAAAACTTTGAAACGTTGGCCACTATGTTTGGAACTAAGAAATCGATTGCACTCTTGATCTCCTCAGTTTCAGTTTTATAATACAGTCCCCGTAAAACCAACTTGGCATGTTTCAGCTGTTTGGGAGTGTAGGAGTACGACTCCACATTTTTATCTTTTAAGAGTTGCATCATTTCGGAATGAGCAGATGCACTTTTAAGATAAAGTTTACTCTTATTTTTGTTTTTGTTTACAATTTTAAAGACAATATTTTTCTCATTTAATTGCATAACTAAATGTTTGATATCTACGTGATATAGAAAAATTGGAGGACAAAAAGTATTATCAATACTTTTAACACTGGCTTTCTGTTGTGCAGGTTGCCGAGATCTAACGGTAACCGGGTCAGATTCAACCTCCAGTCCCCCCAGTATAGCAAAACGATTTTCTGAACTTATCTGTTTCGGCTGCTCTTGACTCCTCATAGCGTACGATGTCAGATCAATTTCATGATTACTTCCTAATCTGCGGCGTTTATTATCCACATTTTCAATTTCTTTACTGTTGACATCTGTACAGTCCATTGATTCTTTGGACGACAATGCAGTTGCAAATCCAATATGGCGATCAGAAGCCGGTTGAAGGTTGACGGCAGACACATCGGCAAATTGAAACGCCTGAGACTCGCTTGAACCACGACCATCTGTAGTAGGAGTAGCATCAAAACATGCATTCGTCAAAGCATGACCCAGAGACTTTTTTGATGACGTCAAAGACTTATCCGGTGGCCCTTTTTTGGTGAGATTCGCTTTCAAAGCCATTGAAAAACCGTAAACTACTTTAGAATTCTAATGACACGAACTTTTGTGGCCAAAATTATTTGCAAAGGTAACAAAGGCAAAGAAATTAATATTTTTAATTCTTTATATTCTGTGCCAAAGCAACACAATGTACATTATTATATACGCAGCCTAAAAATATGCAATAAATTTTCTCGTGAAAATATTGGAAAGAAAAGTGATTTCACATAACATAAAAATTATATTCACTAATGTTTGAATGGACGAAGCATTAAAAGGTCAAGCATTTCGAGAGATATAATATTCACTGGGCGTGGCATAATAAAAGCACCGTTAAATATAGAAAACATCTTCTTGCAAGAAGTAAATTTTTTTTCGTGACAATTTAGCATTAAATACGGATCTAAACTTTTGTTTATTGTACTCAATGTTTATTGCAGTCATTCCTCATTCCACGCAACTATAAAGACATCCACTAAATAGATGAACCTGTTGATTTTACTAAAAAAAACGAAGCAAAGAAAAAAAACAGCATTAATTATTTAAGTATTTTTATGGTACACGAAAAAAGTAGAACTATAGCAGGATATGAAAGCGAAAAAGAAAGCAAGAAGAAGAAATATCATCAAAGATCATCATCTACTAACCATTCGACGGTTTTTTTTGTTTGTATTTAAATCAAACCCACAAAAAATATTGTATATCGTGACTTCGAGTCATTAGAGTATGCTTAACAAGAGTTGCTCGTGGAACTTGTATTGTTATTGCTGTTGTTGTTACACTTTCTTCTCTTTCGACAGCTGTCATCATTAAGAAAACAATAATCGAAAGCCACGTGCGAAATGTAAGACGTGGAACGTGTTTTTCTTTATTCATCCTTCATCGCCATCTCTGCGATTTACTTGAATCCTCTGGAAATGTTGGCGCCTCTGCGTGGCCCAATAAAAGTGCGCATGTGTTTGTGTGTGTGTGTGTGATATGTGGGATTTTTATTGTAGCTAAAGATAAAGACAACAACAAATAAAAAAAAATAACAGAAGCTCCATTAAAGCCAACCAACAGCAACTTCCAAATTGATTCATTGCATCATCTTCAAAAGAACCAACAATTATTAGAAACCAACAAAAAATTAAACAATAATCTAACACAAAAACATTTTAAAATAAATAAAAGCCAAATTAAAACTACTTAAACTCAAATATTTAATAAAATCACATTAAAATCAAAAAGTACCAACCATCAGAGACTCGAACCAACCATCAGAAACTCGAACCAACCATCAGATAATCGAACCAATCGTCAGATAATCGAACCAACCACCATAAACTCGAACCAACCATCAGATAATCGAACCAATCGTCAGAGATTCAAACCAACCGCCACTAAAAACCACACGGTTGCATCACTCAATGAATTGCTATTGTCCGCATTATAGATATGCGATACCTTGCATTAATCTGATCTGTCATTTATCGCATCATCACCATCATTTCGGGGATCGATGATGGGCCGCATGAATGCCGATCTGGTGCTCATAATCAGCTTCAGAAGACCGAAAGCTCTGCCAAGTCCGACAGTTTGAGTGCTTGGGAACGTCGACTTGGCAGAGCAGATGCTGAAGCATCACTTCCTCCTCAACATATTACAACAACTCCAGTAATCGGTTTTGCCTCCCACTTTCCATGCTGTCATCATCTTGCCATGTGGCAGAACTCTCAAATAAATAAGACTCAAAAATAAAACATAATCACACGAAAAAGTAGGACAAAGAAAACAAACAAAAACCTAAAAAATCGCTTTTGTTGAGGAAAAACTAAAAGAAAAACGGAAAGAAATTCACGCATTGATATCCATCAACGCCTTCGAGCACTCAGTTTAAAGTTTACGAGTGCCTGTCTAAATTTTCTGGCCGGAGAAAGAAAAAGAAGAAAGGGAAGGATTTTTTTCTTATAAGAAAGTATACATTAGTATATAATATGAGTATATATACAAGTATGTATGAAGTATGTACTTTCAAGTGTTTATTTACTGTGTGCAAGTGTGACAATCATTTCTACTCACATAACTTTTTTTACTCAAAATCTTCCACAAACAAATGAATACAAATTGTGGTTTACCCACCACCCTCTCCTCATTCTCCCTCCTCTTTTTTGGTGTGTTTTCCCATCAACGATAAATTATATGCTTCTAGAATTTTCATGCATGACACTTAATGCTGCAACTATTTATGAGGCTATTGTTCCACATTTATTTAGTCCAATATATTTATTTTACATAATTCGGGACAGTTTTATTTTAGTGTGAGTGATATTTTACGATAACATATGAAATACTCGATTTAATATTCCTTCATTTAAAATATCAAAGAGTTATAAGAGTTATAAGCACATAAAAATAGTGAATGTGAATAAAATGTTTATTAATGTCACTCATACGACACGATGAACGATCTACTTTTAGATAGAGTTCGGTTGCGATTAACTACCTAAGTGTGCTGTGATTTTATTCAAATTTTATGCCTCTTTTCATCACAATCAGGATTAGATACCTGATTGATCGATGTTATTTAAGTTACCCAAATTTACTTCAAAATCACCATCAACACCTACAAAATCCGACCACAGCTGATCGAAATAGTCGACACAAACAGATTCACTGTACATACTACACACACAAAAAAGACAGACATGAATACACAAACACATACCCGTGTACACATACATATCCAAACATATACAGACAGACATTCCCACGTACACATGTTATGTCCTTAAAAACAAATCATCCAACATGTAAAAAATGATTAGTATGCATAACAGCAGACTTCTGTGAGTTTTTGCCATTATAGTTGTTGTTGTTGTTATTAATTTTGTTCGTGTGTGCTTACATACATACATGCACATTGTATATGCATGTGTTTATGTTAACTAATCATGTTTGATTTTGTATTTTTCGATTTTATTCGATTTCCAGCGCGCTGTCTGTCACATTGAATGAAAATCAAACCATTGAACGAAAAATAAATAAACACAGCAAGAGAGAAAAGTAAACTGGATGGCAACTCTGTGAGCAGTCTTTATTTTGTAGGTTCCATGTTGTTTTTTAATTATTTTCCCCTATTTATACATACATATGTTCATTTATTGTGTGATTTTTCGTTGTTGTGATTTTAGTTTTGGTTTTCTGTATTGAACTCTTTTGGGATGGTTTTTATATTGCTTTTTGTTTATTTTTGAACTTTATTTATGTTGCTTCTTTTTCTTTGTTGTTTATTTTGTTTTTTTGTTCTTTGTGTTGACCAAAGGATGTATTTTTCATTTCCTTCGTATGATTCGATGATGTCCCGTAGCGGAAGTTATCTGAGTTTTGATTTTTTGAGTTTGTCATTTAATGTTCATTCACGACGTGCTTTTCGAACTGATTTGGTTTTTATTCCTTTTTTTTTTGTATTTCTTTTTATACAATCGATTTCTACAAAGAGCATATATTGCTGCAACACTGTGGAGGAATGGAGGAGAGAAGAGAAGAGGAGAGAAGTGTAGAGAAGAGTAGAGCGGAGCAGAGTAAAGCTGAGAAAAGCGAGGACATCTAGGAACGTCTATATATATGTGTATATCTGTGTTTGCTTCTTATATAAGCCTTGACATGATTTACTTTACTTCCGGACATTTTTACGGAGCTGCTGCACCACTACAACAACCAACCACAACTACAAAAATTACAACAACAACTACTTTGAAGCGAATGGCTTCTTTAAATCACAAAAAATTCTATTATATCGGAATGTTTTATATACATACACATACATTATAGAGAAACACATTGCCCTATGTGTGTGTGTGTGTTTGTATGTGTGTTTATGTGTGTGTGTATTTATCTGCAACGTGCAACAGCAGTGACATCGGTTTTGGTCTTTTTTTGTTTGTATTTTTTTCAAATTTTTCTCTTTTCTGATTTACGTTGCTATACGAGATTTCTTCTTCTTGAAGCTGTTTTGAAGAATTTTAGACTCTTCACTACTTTTATACTTTATACACATATGCTTTTGTTGTGAGTGTAAGTGTGTATACATGTGTACATAGAAGTACCTCATCTCCGTCGTATTGTCTGATGATAAAATTGTTTGCTGCTTGCATTCTTTATACACAAATACACATTTAAACACCCACAAACACACTTATAAACACCTATACACACATATAAAAATACCACATACATACATACACCACAAGGACATTCGTTCTTATCACTGCACACATTTATTTCAAGAATATTTCTAAAAATATACATATTTAAAAATATGTAATCAAAATATGTAATCAAATTTCTACCTTGATATTGTATTTATTTTATTATATGAAATGATTGTAACTATTTCATTATTTTATTATATGAAATAATTGAAACAATTTCATTATTTTATTTTCATTTACTTTGTTTTATTATAAGTAATTTTATTTTATTCAGCTTTAGTTTGTTTTATTTAATTTAATATTCTTTAATTCAAATTTATTTTAATTTGTTTACTTTAATTTTATTTTCTTATATTTACTATTGTATATTTCCTTTTCTTATATTTCCGTTTCTTATATTTTCTTTTCTTATATTTTCTTTTCTTATATTTTCTTTTCTTTTCTTTTCTTTTCTTCTTTTCTTTTCGTTTCTTTTCTTTTCCTTTCTTTTCTTTTCTTCTCTTTTCTTTTCCTTTCTTTTATTTTCTTTTCTTTTCTTTCTTTCTTTTCTTTTTTTCTCTTTTTCTATCCTCTCTTTTTTTTATTCTATTGTATTCTTCTTATTCTGTTCTTTTATACAATTCTATTTCCAGTTTTTTATTTCGTTTTATTTATTTATTATTTATCTCTTGAATTTCGTTTGTTGTTGTCGTTTTTCTGTTGAGGAGGCTGATTTAAGAATGTGAAAATATTATGCAATCGACAATATTTCACACTCCCTCTCTAAAGCTCTATCTCTGTCTCTTTTGCACTCTATTTTCTATTTAAAATGCTTTCTATCTCACACAGAATATTTTTTATTTTCCGGTTTGGATTTATTTTTGGATTTGATTTTATTCTTCTTTTCCTTCAGTGTTGCTCTTGTTGTTTTTGCTGTTTTAGTAGCTCCATTTGCTGCCTAAATAACTACAGGCACATCTTTTCCTCTGTTCGTATTAAGCTACGACAAGCGAATCGGTCGATTGTTGTTGTTGTTGGTGATGATGATGATGATTATATTGTTGTTGTTGCTGATGTCCTTGTTGTCCTTGTTGTGTTCGTTCGCACTGAGAAATTTTTCATCTCTGAGCTGAATGCATTCCTGAATGCATTCCATTCTATAGTACAAGAATGCACACATACATCATCACTCACATACACACTAATACACTCTTATATGCCCAACACACTCACACACATATACACATCCTTACTGTGTTACTCACATGGATCATTCCAACTCATGTTTTTGGATTGTACAAGATCTTTGCTAAACGGATTAAAGTCCTTGTTGAGTGGATTATTAAGAACACGTCCAGTGAAAGCAACACAGGACACAGGCATGTATATAAATACATATGTGTGTGTGTGTGTTGATATACACTCACATTTCTGTGTAGAAGAGATGAGAGTTTTACAGAGCATTTTACAGTCTAGAAATTTTTGATTAGTGACAAAATTTGCTTCCTGGCTGTCTTCTAAATGTTCTGTGACTATCCTTGGGTGCCTGAGTGTGTGCTTATGTCATGGAATGACTTTAGAACTGCCTTGAGCAAATATGTGAATCCTGGCCTATTACCCACTCCCTTGCATCAGAGCATTTCATGTGACCTGGTTTAAAGAGTTTCCTCTCGAATAGAATTTTCAATTCTATGCACAAAGAATGCTTTAGTCACTGAGTTAAGTTATTTCGTTGAAGTTCTTATATTTTTTTATGTATTGTATTTATTTACAATCGATTATCGTCGATAATCGGAACAATCTTAATCAAAGCTCAGAGAAATAATAATACTATATAAAAAGTACCTCAAATACTTCTTACAATGAAACTTTTGACCGGAAATTAATGAAAATATCTTTGGAATTGAAAATGGAATTGAAGATGGGGAAAATCGGCCACAAGCCACACCTATTTTTCATGGATTTACAATATATAGATAACTTTTTCTGTCCTTCGAAATGCACACAACAATAAAAGCAGTTTATAAGTAAACTATTTATGATCTAACGGTATAGTGTGACTATATAATCAAACATAATACCTCTACTAGATACTCTGATAAGAAAAGGCGTGTTTCGCCCACTTTAGCGTTACTCACCCAACCTGTGAATCATTTCTTAGAGATAAAATCATGTTCGTAATGAGTCCTTAAGAGGAACAAAGGATGTATAAAATTTACCCTCTTTTTTCTTCTTAAAGATAAAATGTTTTTTTAAATATTAAAAAATTTGATTTTAAAAAAATTCGCTATAATATTTTTCTGCTTTCACCGTAAAAAGTAATGGACAACAAATTCGAGAAACATAAAAAAAAGAAGATGCGTTCTTCGCGTGGTTCGTGTGTATTTCCGATGACATTTTCCGGTAAATTTTATCCAAAGATTTAAGAAATTCTTAAAAATTAAACATGCGAATTAATACTCAATACATACTCCATCATTCTTCGAAGTATTCAATGCCTGTGAGTGTGTTTGTGTCACTGTCATCATTTGTTCTTGTGATTTTAATAACATTTCCATAATTTGTATGTGTGAAAAAATCGTATGCAATAAATTTGTGCGATATCCCGAGGATCAGCGCTGGTCTTTGTGTTTTCTTTAATGCTTTAAGGCTTGAGAATTATTCACTCTGCGTTCCGAGCTGGTTATCGCAGGGTAATAAATGTAACACTTACGTTACATTCTCATCGACACAGTGGAGCAGACACGCACAAATACACCCGCACACACACATACGCACACACATATACACACACACACGCGTTTACTTATGAGCTTCATTCGCTGTGGTTGTCAACTTGAAGCACTTGTATAAGTAGTTGATTTTCTATCAACAGGGTTCCTTTGAGTCCTGTCCAGAGGGTGGCCCGGCCATACACACGTACGCACAAGTGGCCATTCCACACACAGACGCACATGTACAGTACACACACATACGCACGCAAACAATGACTCAATTTATATGAAATCAGTTCAACATTTTTGCCATCATTTGCATGCGTGAATGATGAACATTGAATGTCTCCGCTGGCGACAGTCGGTTCCACACTGAGAGAAATAGCTGACAAGCATCTCAAATTTTAAATTCCATTTAATTAATACTTAATGTAAGATTTGAAGATTTAAGAAAGAAATGAGACCTAAGACAGTCAAGGTCAAGGTCTACAGGTTTCAGAGACTTAGAATACTTCAGGTAAAGGTTGGAGATTTAAAAGACATAAAAGACTTAAGATATCAGAAAGACTTAGAATATTCCCGAGAATTAAATTAATACACTTACTTTTTTCAGTGAAGTCATCAATTCGAATCACTTCCCTGTTATCGGTGTCTATTAAACTTGTAGAGACTTCCTCAAGTGGCTCACTATCCTGTCCCATTCCATCCCATCCCATCGTCCTGTTGTGCTCATGTCCCGTCAGTTGTCGCCCTACCGCTTTCCGTTCCCATCCTTGCCCCCGTTTTTCCCATCCTTGTTCCCATCCCATTCACGAAACCCTGTTCCCTGATATAATTCCCTCTACTTTTAACTCATCGGATATCCTTTGGCTGAATGAAAGATGATGTAAAAAACCTGCTCATAGGAAGCAAAACGCAGGATATCCAAAGATTGATTCCAGGGATATATTTTTGGCATGTAATCAAACCAAGTCGTGGGGGGGACGTTGAGGTTATACGAGTGTAAAGTATGAGTTGAGGTTATAAACCATGTCTTTCACTATTCTCAATAAAAAATAATAGGAAAAAATGATAAGAAGAAGAAGAGGAAGGTGAAGAAGGAAAAGAAACTGAGTAAAATATAGAACTGAGTAAATTACATACTTATGGTTTTTGTCTTTTGTTGTTGTAATTATTTTAAAAGAAAGGATTTAAAACAAAACCGAATCGAATGCTAATATACAATTTTTTCTTATTCCCTCTCCCAAAAAATGATTTCTACAACAAACACTTATATAATATTTGCTTTGTCACTCTCTCATTCTCTTTCTCCCTCTTACCACACTTTATACACCTGCAAATTATCGTTATTTTTGTTGTAATCAACGAATCCGTTCATTTACAGCACAAAAAGCACAACATACGGTTTAATAATCCGTTAAAAATTGATAATCCTTTCACTGACGTGAGCCTGTCAATGAGTAAAAGACACACACACACAATTTTTAATTTTCACAACCGAAAAAGCAACTTTAAGTATTTTAAAAAAGCATTTTGAACTGAAATTTATATTAAATTTAAAATCAACTTTCCATTGTCATAAATTTATAATTATTAACCATAAATTTTTCGATACTACATAGAAATTACAATAAGTTATTTAGAAAGGTTTTCTAATCTTACTTTAAGCTTATTTAGTATAAAGCTTAAAAATGGTCGAATATCGTGACAAATATTTTCTATAGAAAGAAAATAGAGAATATTTTCTTTAAAAAACCCTGAACTTTGTTATGGTAACCTTGCTATAAAATATACTTTATTATAAAAATTAGGACACAAAAAATATACCAAACCAAAGCTTTTTCAACAGAAGAATCCATAAAAATTACAACGTAAAGCTCTCGTTTATAAACTTGTTTTCGAAAATAAAGTTACATCACAGTTACATATAACAATAACTAGTTATAAACCATTAAAATGGTTTAAAGCTTTAAATATAAATCGAACTTCATTATGGGATTTTTTTAAAATAAAACCATGTGTAAAATTAGATCTGATATAAAAAAGAATGATTCTATACACCACTAGAAATGAAGTTGTCTTTGATAAATTAGTAGAAATTGTTATACTGTTAATGTTAACAAGGTTGAGATCTATGATACATGGTTGGGATTCTACAATGTACTAAATTCAAAATTTGAATAGAATACATTTATTTTAAAGTTAATTCTGTTCAAATTCTGTTAAATTTGGTGGAAATGAATTCTGTAAAAATGAAGACTGGTGCAAATTAATTCTGTGAAAATAAATACTCTTCAAAAGGCTTACATTATAATGAAAACTTGTAAAACCAATTATATTAAATTTAATTTTTAAAAGGCTAATTAATGAATATCCGCTATTGAAATGAATACTGTTCCATCGAATTCTGCTTAAATAAAATCTGTTAAATGAAATTTCTTTAAAAGGAGTGCTTTTAAATCCAATTCTTTTAATTTTAACTACATAAATTAAAATTAATTATGCTAAAATTGCATTTCTGTAGTCGAAATTTTGTTTCCAGAGTTCTTCTTAAATGTACTTTTCGAATATAGAATATTATAATAAGTAAAATAATAAGTCTATTAAAACGATTACCAGCTCAATTTTCAACTTTAGCTTCATAAATAAAACACTTAAATTATTATTTTATTTTTATGTTTTATAAAGTCATTTATCTAAGTATTGTATATATTTATTTATTGTGTTTACATATAATATTTTTATAAAATTTTTTAATTCAGTTGTTTTTTTTGCGTGTTTTGTTTACAAAGAAACTATTTTCGTTTTTTGAAATTTCACCTTTAATATTGATACAGTGAAGAAAACGAATAAAAATTCGATGCTAAAATAAAAGAAAACAAAGCATTGTTTTAAGCATTCCTTCTGTTTTACCAACTTTTTCATATTTTAAGTAACTTTTTAATATTGAATATTTTTGCTCATTCATTATATTTTTATATTATACATTATTTGGTCTATTTTTGAAATTATTTCATTTCCGGTTGATTATTCGTGTGAAATTCTTTTTTGTTTACTTTTGCAAGCTGAATGTTGTTGTTGTGCTCGATTTTTGTTGTTGTTGTGTTTAAATTAATTTTATTTTGTTGTTGTTTACTTTTAGACATATATTTTTATTCTATTATGACAAAAAAGTATTTTACTCTTATTCTTACACTAGTTGAATATTTTTTTGAAGCTTTTCAAGCTTTTTAGAATTTTTTCCCTTCTTGTTTGGTTTTTTGCGGAACTTTTTTTTGCTGAGAAAACCACTTTTAAGCAATTTTTTTCTGTGAAGACATTTTTTGACGGATTCTTGCAATTTTCTAGTAAAAACATAGATTAAGAAGCTTTTTACATTAAAAAGCTTTTGCATTAAACAGCTTTCTTTGTTTTTTTTTTCTTCTGTAAATTTAAATGAAATGTAAAAATTTTTGCAAATTTTTTCTTAACTACAACCATTTTTTTATATAATAGTATTTATAGTTTGCAGTTGTATTTCTTTTGTATTTTATTTATATTAATAACAGAGCTTCATTTTGTTTCTGAATATTTCTTTTTATTTTTTGAATTTCTTCCCTCAGCTTTTCTTTAATTTTTTATTATTATTATTATTACAGTGTTAATTCGCAATAAGTTTTTTATTTTTAACTTTTATTGGTAACTTCGATTTGATTAGCTTAGTGTTGATTTTTGATATGTTAAAAATTCAAAATAGAAATACGATATTTTAATCTTAGTTTCATTATTTAGTTTATTTCATTATTGTTGTTGTTGGTACTTTGATTTAATCGGAAAAGAAAAATTGTTTTGAGCGCTTTTTTATGATTTCAGTGTCTCTTCGAATTTAATTATATTTCTATTTTTTAATTTATAATTAATATAATCCACAACCAAATACTTTAAAATACTTTTTCTTGTGAAAAGTACAAAAGTGTTGCCAGAATTGAATAACTTAGATTGGCACAAAAATTTCTTAGGCGGAAAATATTCAGTTTTTTTGGTTTTTTTCTACTATATACTTTTCTTAGAAAAGAATAGAAGAGAGAGGGGAAGAAAGGGAATAATAATAATTTTATATAAAAATACACAAAATGTATAAACGTATGTATATTGTCAAAAATTTGTGCTGCTTAGTATTTTTAACCTATTTTTAATAGCATAAAAAATTAAATTTATAACATTTTGAAATATATACAGAACTTCTTAAAAACAGTTCAAAATGCATCATAAAATATTAAATTAAAAGTAAACTTAAATGAATTCATTAAAATTAATTCATTTAGTTACAATAATTTAAATAGTTGAAGCTAAATTTAACTTAAATTGGTTTCCACAATAATTACTAAAAATATTAGAATTATAATCAATCGAATTGATGAAACTTCATTTAATGAAATCTAATAATAATCCAAGTAAAATGGTTATAAATATGAAAACTAAAATTCATTTAAAATTATTAAACTATAAAAACATAAAATAAAATCAATTAAAACTAGGATTAATAATTTAAACTTGAGTTTCATTTAACTTAAAATTATTGTGATTGAAATTATCACAATAAAGGAAGGACAATTTAAAAGAAGACAAAATTAACATTAATTATCCGGGGCGATTCAAACAATGAGAAACCAATAAAAAAATTACAATTAAAATGTACAAAAAGAAAAGGAATAAAAAAATTATTATTCAAAATATTGTCGTTAAAACGCCCCAACTCCAACCAGTGCTGCCAGCTTTCGATTGACTCCGCATCGATCTCTCCATCTCCGTTCGATCCCTCCTTTCTCAGGAGTCGGCATCCTTCACCCTCACCACGGTTCGGCCGTCGGCATCCTTCTCAAAAATAACGATGCGATTCGGGTCGTCGTATTCGGTGTCCTCCGATTTGGCAGCACTGTCTTCGGTGCTCAAACTGCTCGGAGTTAAGGCGGCATTCGTCGTCGTGTTCGTTGCTTTTTCGTTGATCGAATAAAGTTTTTCGGTTTCTTTCAGCTTCGTTTTGAAATCGTTGATTATTTTTGTGATGCTTGCTTTTTTGGTGGCATTCATTTTGGGTTGTTTTTGTTGTTGGTGTTGTCCTTGTGCTGGATTTTTCAGCTGGTTTTGTTGTTGATTTGGCTTCTGTTTGACTTGTTCTTGTTGTGATTTCTGTTGTTGATGCTCTTGTGGTTGTTGCTTTTGTGGCGATTTTAATCCAGTTGATTGTTGTTTAAATTTTTGCTGTTGTTTTGGCATCTGTGGCAACTCCGGCAACTCGCATGGCTCTTTGAGATAATTATATACGGCGTTTACACGCTGCACCAACCGATTGACATACTTTGTGGCCGTGCGATCGATCGTCGATGGCGCCTTGATGCAGTCGTTGCCACCAAATTCACAGACCTGACAAAAGAAGACATTTTAAATACCATTTCATTTGACATTTCATTTGACACTTCTTGTGGTAATTTCGATTTTTTCCCCCTTGAATTAATTCCCTGTCTTCGCGGAATCAGCAATCATTCTTTACTTACCCTATAATGATTTAGAATTGCATCGGCCGGCGGCACATTCAGAGATCCTTTGCCCGGTAAGAATTCCCACACAAAATGGTTGCCCGCCTCGATGACAGCTTCTGGTTTGCAGATGTACTTCGAGCGTTGTTTTTGCGGGTGCAACTTGAAGCGTCTGTAGAGGGAGGGGAGGGGGAAGCACAGGAAAAGGAGAAAGAATGTGCAAAAGAGAAAGACGAAATACTATACAAAAATTCATAATAAGTTCCATAATAAAGTTCGCAACAAATTCTCAGTTTTAAGCTCTATCTCGCGCACTCTCCTTGTTTCCTCTCTCTTCATTTCTCGCTCGTAACCATCTCACTTACCTTCGCGTCTTTCGTTGTGTTATGAGGGCCGAACGTACTCGCGGATTCAGACTTTTTTCCGGCTCCTGAAAGACGAAAGGATCATCAGCGAATTGCAAATAAAAGAATGCGTTTTGAAATGAATACGCGCCGGTGTTGCGATTACGAAATCGTTGATTCAGTGAACTGTAAATAGAGAAAATGTGCGTGGAAAGGAAGGAGCGGGGAAAGGGGGAGGCCATTAGGGGTGGCCGGAAAGAGAGAAGAGAAAGAAAATGCAATTAGTTAATAAGTTATTATGGCAAAACTACGCAAAATCTGACAGGAAACACTCAGGGTGGTAGGAGGGAGAGAAGACGGTACTTCGGATCTCTCTCGCTCTCTCTCTATCCCTCTCCCTCCCACCCTACCTTTTCTTCCATCCCTCCTTCACTCTCCGTACTTACTTAATTAATTCATTCAACGTGTCGTTGTGGCGAGGAATAATGAACTCATCCAAGTCAACGAGTGCCAAGTATTTATAACGGTACATCGTTCGGTACAGACAATCGTTGAGTGCCGCAAAAAGTCCTTCCGTACGAATTTCCTTTTGTGAACGCATTCGCAGATTCCAGGGGAAAATCTTAATCGTAGGTTTAACGTAGTTTGTACGATGACGTCGATGATTTTGCATTGGTTTCTCCTGTTGTTGTTGCTGCTTTTGTTGTTGCTGCTGCTTTTGTTGTTGTTTCCGTTGCTGATCCTGGGTTGTTTGCTGCGAACTGGTAGCAGCTGCAACCAAATTCAACGGAAATTTAAGACCAACAGAATCATTAATAATAAAGAAACAACGCTCGAAAGATTATCTTAAAATCCACCGATTTTCAAAAAAAAGAAAAATAAAGGAGAAGATAAAAAAGGAAAAAGAACACATAATAAAAACTTGAGAAAATTAAACGGATGTCGTGGATTTTAATTTTCATTTTTAATTTTTTCCGAAATTTGACTACCTTTTTAATTCTTCGTTAATTTTTCAAAATTTCGTCCAGTTTTCAGAACATGTTAAGTTTTAAAACATCGTGCGATTTTAAACTTCGCAAAAATTGTCAAACTTTCGTTCAGTTTCAAAGCGTTCGATCAGTTTCTAAAATTTCGTTTAATTCCGAACTTTCGTTAAAGTTTTAAATGATGAAATTTATTTATATGTCCATAAATGTTTTAGTTTTTAAGCCCCCCCCCCCTCCCCCTCCGCACGGTCCTTACCACTTGTATTCATTGTCGGATTATATTCCGGATCCCAGGCGGTCGATAGATCGGGCACGTCACCACTCATGTAGTGGCGCAACACGCAAGTCGCGTGCGGCCCCGTGGTGTGGTTGTAGAACGTGAAGTGCGACACGCCCATCAGCGTGTAGAACTCCAAGTACTCCATCAAGTACAGCGCCTGGTCGTAGTTAAAGTGGAAGGGTTTGACGCAGATGGCGATTTTATCGGCAATCTGATCGCCGACTGGCAACGCCGAGAAAGCACTCGCCGACGAAACCGAGAGATTCGCCGACACTGCAGATGAGTTCACCGTGCGGCGATGGTTACCTGAGCGATTCTCTGCGAAGTCCGGATCCCAGTCGGTGTTTCGCAGATCGAGAATGTTTCCGGGGGGAGCCCGAAGACGCGAAACGATGCTGACATACTGCGGCACAACGATGTCGGTAGAGCGAATGGGACAGAGCACAAAGCAAGCGCTGTACTTCAGGTTCCAATTCTCGCGAATGATCTGAAAGATTATCGAATTAAAAATCCTTCGATTTTGGCCAACCACTTCTACTCCTTCGTTTCCCTCCTCTCTGGCCTCACCTTGACGCGTGCCATCACCGTCGCGGAGGTGTACCGCGGCGTACGCGCTTCCGACGCGTTGCGACGGCTCACGTACCAGAAGCGGCACCAAACACGCTCCGGGCCACGTGTCTTTGTGGCCCCCACGACGCGCACCAACTTCGCCCCGTCGCGCCTATCGTAGTAGGCCGAGAAGACGAAGAACTTGAAGCGCGTTCCGTTGACAACCTGCCAGGAGCCGTCGGTTGGCGACGTGCCAATCGGATAGTGCGGCAGCGTCTCTTCGATTTTGTTGGGCAGCACTTTTCCCCAGGGAATAATTGGAACGCTGGCAGAATTGCCGCCGACACCGTAACCATTCGCAGCCGAATTGAGCAGAACGCCCGCCTGGCCACCTCGACCAGCATCGCCCAATGCAGCATCTGAGTACAGAAAAGTTGGCAGATTGGTGGAAAAGAGAAGAGTGGTAAATTAAAAGGGAAGAAGAAGAAGAGATCACAATCACAAAAAACCAAAAAAATAGGCTGAGCCACAGGCACTAAAGTAAACCATTATCGTTGCCTTAACATCGAAAGCACAAATAAAGAATATGATGAGGATGGTGATGATGATGATGAAAACCATGATTGCAGATGATGATTATGATGACAGCTCTGTCATCATGTTGCAATTAAAAATGTGACCGAACTGTGAAATTCTGCTTTATATCGTATTTTGTGAGATTTATTTCGTTGCTTTCCTTCTTTTTGTTGTTCTTATCGGATTTTTCTCTCCTTTCGTATTTCTCATTCATTCAACGGTGAATTCAATTCTCAATTTTCTACTCACCTTGAATTTTTAATTTGCTATCACGAAACTGTACAAAACCTAACTTATTATCACTCAAAAGGCTGTCGTCCAACAGATCATAATCGTCCTGAAAGAAGAATACAGAGAGAGAGAGACAGAGAGAGAAAAAGAGAGAGAGAGAGAGAGAGAGAAAGAAAGAAAAAGACATTTATTTCATTCCACTTCTTTATAATAATATTATTTTAAAAATATTTTCTTTTTTATGATTATTATTCTTTGTTCTAAATGAGAGATCAGCGCTTGAGAAAAGAGAGAATATTATTTCTTCTCTAATGAAACTCATGCATTTTTTCCTTAAATATTTCATATTTTATTTCACCCGAATTCAATGTAAAGGATTAACTACGAATGCAAAATTTGGCGTCGAATGTCGCGAGAGATTTTTGAGGTCGTAGCAGAGCAACGTTTCGCTCTCTCTTTCTTTCTTTATGACCTAATATATGCAAATCTTATAACGGGTAAAAAAAGAAAAACCAGAACTGCGAAAATAGTTGGGTCCAACTTTTGTTTTCCGCACAAAATATGGTTTGGTGAATTTTCCCAAAGCAGTTGTTTCAGGTCGCAGTCGGTGACGCTGTTGTCGTAGTCACAGTCGCAGATGCAGTCGCAGTATGCGTCGCAGTCGCTGTCGAAAATCGCAGACACTATCACAGTCACTGCTGTAGTCTATAATTTTCATAACAATACCATTTATGCATGATTTATGCATGGAAAATCGTCAGGATTCTTTTTTGGTTTTAATTTTTGTTATTTTACGCGTTTCTGAGTCCGAATCTACGTTATAGGATTCATATAGTATGTATGTACAGAATGGTTACCTTAATATTATCATAATCCGGCATTGAATCACCCAACCGGTTGCCCTGATTTCCATGGCGCAGGACCATCATCCCGCCGTGTGTCTTCTCGTCGATCATAAAAAGCTGCAAAATAAAGAATAGTTGCGAAGTGGTTAGGAGTGAATTTTAAGCTTTTATGACAAAGATTAAAAGTTGAGGAACTTAACGGAACGAGCATGAATTCCGAAATTTGCTTTGTGCTTTTGAAAAATTCTGGTACCTCAACAAAGGGGTGTTTTTTTAAATTATAATAAAAGTAAAGTATGTATAATATATAAGGAAAAAATAGTAGGTTTTAAGTTATATTAGAACAGGAAGAAAGTGCAATTTTTTATAATTTAACTCAACACAACACAACATTTTTTCTTCTATATTTATTAAATATGGCAAAGATTAAGTAAAGAGACAGAAAGAGACAGAGGGCAGAGAGCAGAAAGAAATACCAATAGAGGGATCAAGAAACGATGATGGAAGCTTCTGTAAGGGAACTATACTGGTGGACCATCAGATGGTTTCTTTTTACAATAAATATTTATATAGAAAAGAAACCAGCCGATGGTCCACCATTTATAAGGAATCTTTAAGATTATTTATTTAATAATTTATTCTGTCGGGTACTATAATGGTTCTGTGATTGTGTAAGTTTTCCATGAAGTGTCTATAAACGAATTCAGCCTTGGAATCGAATACTTACCTCGGTTAATATAATCAGACCGAAGACTGCAAAGAAAGCAATGACTATTAAGAAACTCATCCCGGCACGTTCTCGAGAGCCCCAGTTATTCTTTTTGCCACGCTTGGTTGGTGCAGAAGATGAAGAGGTGGAGCTGGTCTTGCGATTGGTACCTCTAACACCACCATCACCACCGCCATAGAGACTGTGATGGCTCTGATGTTGTTGGTGATGATGATAGTGTGGTTGTTGTTGATGATAATTTGAAGATTTTAGAGAACCGTGACCCCCAAAGTTTCGACGACTGTCCTCCGGGATTAAAGCGGTTGTGGAGGAATTCGAATTCAATGATAGAGTGGACCCAGAGCGACATGTAGAGTTACCGCTAAGTAGTGGTGACAACAAGAGTGGGCGTGTCGTGGTCGTCGTTGATGCTGTGACTCCTGATGTGGTTGCTTTTTGCCCTGTGGTGCTTTTTGATCCTGGTGTGGTTTTATGCGAACTCAATGAGAGCCTGGAGCCCCCCGGCGGTGAGTGCTTCTGAGATGAAGGGGGGCTCCCACTGAGAAGCATTCTGATGAGAGTTTTGGAGTTAAAGTGGGATATTTTGGTGTTGCAGATTTTTAAATATTTTTATTTTTTAAAGTTTTTTTAAAGAATTTTTTTTATTTCATATGATGTTTTCTTATTTTTATTATTTTTTTTTTAATTCTTAGTTATTAAATTTTCGAATTCTAAAAAGTAAACCTTTTTTTCTTCTTTTCTTTTTTTTGATTTTAGACTAGATTAACACTTGACTTCTTAAAGGAACTTTTTTGATACCATATGATTAATGAAAGAAATGTGCATATATTAATATATGTTGACATTACAATAACTCAACTCACTCAACATAAAGAAAAAAGACACACATGAGAGAATATTAAAAAAAAACATAAAGCTTGTTGCTCATCCTCCACGAAAGAAAAACAGAGAGAACGAAACAATAACAAAAACAAACCATTTGAACTGTCAGAATATATGTGTCTTTGTGTCAATATAAACAGCGAAAAAACTAAAGAAAAAAACATACAAAAAAAAGCCAAAGCAAAATGAAACTCAAATAAAAAGAAAACCCAACAAAAACTACTTGAAATCTGAAGGAAACCATTTAATAGAATAAGAAGGACTAGAAAACTTAGAAAAACAAATAAGAAGAAGAAGAGAAACACAGAAAATCAGGAAAAATCAATAGAAACCCTGATTTCAATGCAACTCCTCATGAATTGGAATCAGGATCTAAAAACTGAAGAAAAACTGAAGATATGTTTAATAATAATATTCGTATTAGTGAAGTATCTGGTGCACTGGATATCACAGCACTATATAGTAGCATATCCTTAGAGGTGGTGTTTTTCTTTAATCCTTGAGTATTTCACTTTGACGCCGTCGGATTTCTTCTTACTTTTCACTAACCTTCTGCTAAACTTTCACTAAATTTGAATGCTTTCAACTATGTGGCTTTTATTTAACTACACTTAAATTTGCTTTATCTACTGTAAATTTAGTGATATTTAATTTGTTGCTATGGTTTGATTCGATTTGGTTTAATTTCTTTTATTTTTCTGTCTTTAATACACTTTAAGTAGACGGAAAAATTCGCTCATGCTGCTGACAAACTGTCTGGAATTTCAGCTGTCTACGAGTTTGGCAAAAAGAAGAAGAACAAAAGTCGCAAAATACAACACTTGCGCAGTGAAGGGTTAAGAGAGAGAATGAGAGTTAGAGTGCACGAGAGAGACCACTAGTGTTGCCAACTGGAAAAGGGAGAGGATTTTTAATTTTTTATTTTCTTCAATAAATTTTAAAAAAGTTTGAATTTTAAAAAGATTCTAATTTTATCCATAAATTAAAATTTTAAAAAAATCCTTAGAAATTAAAAATTTCGTCATCTCTTTTTAACGAAATTTTTAACAACCCTCTAAAAATTTATCGAAATTCAAAGAACACCTAAATTTTTCGAACTTTCGAAAATATTTACTCGTATTTAATGAAATTCCATTAATATTCTTCTTAACAATTCTTCTTTTACGAGAATTCTTCTTCTCGTACTATAATATATAATATTTAAATTTTCTTTTAAAGGGAAACAAAAATTCAAAATTTCCGAACATGTTCGTAGTTCCCAAAATGACATCGAAATCCCAACAAATTAATCGGAATTTGAGAAATTGATTGATTGCTTAACCACCACTAAGAGTTCGAAATCCGCTCCATGTCCTCAACCGCTCCTTTCCTCAACCCCTCGCCCTGTCCATCCACTTCAATTCCTAAACAGTGACCAGATTTCGACAAACAGGTCCAGACACGCGTTATGGCCAAAGCTTCTTGACAAATTGACCACAGAGCCTTTCTGTGTACCGTCTGCTGATCTGAATCCTTTTCTTTCTCCCTCCCTCTCTCTCTCACTCACTCTCTCTCGCTCTTTCTCCTCCACCCTTCTCGCTATCACTCTTATCACATCAGCGACTGATTGATGATGATTCGCTTGCAGTCGCTATCGATACACTGAGACCCGATTCGATTTCTGGACATCGTTTTCTGGCCATCAAGGACTGAAACCATCATCGTATTAATTAGTTTAGTTTGGCGGAATGCCAGGCCAGCTGTTGGCCAACCGGGCTTTTGGAGTTCGATTTGTTCTTGTATTTAGTTGTGAGTAAAATTGACATTTTCTCATCTCTTCTCTTCCCTACTCACATCTTTGATCTTCCTCTGACTGTTGCTTTAATCTTCGAGTAGAAATTTTGAAGAGAGTCAAGATGATGTTGTTATTATTATTATTATTGTTGAAAATAATGTTGGTGTTGCATTCGTTGAGTGTTGCTGAAATATTGTATGTTGATATCTTTGCTGAGGGTAAACATAAAATGCATGGATATTTATGTAGATAAAATCCGAAAAGATGACAGCACAAAGTGCAGAAGATAGACAGATACACAACTAGACATACAGGAAACATGCAGACAAATCGACAGACAGAAAGCAGGTAAGCGAACAGATAAAGTATACAGAATAGTAAAGTATATATTAAAGTATATAGAAAAAGTAAACAGATAAAGAAACATAATCTTAAGTGTATGGGGAATTTCTAAACAGAATACCCACAAAAGTGGTCATTTGCAGTAATTCCTTAACATTTAAAAGGTTCTTAATGACAGGATACCTGAAAAATCTGGTTACTTAGAAATACTTTCCAGTATTTCTATTTATTTGCATTTTTTAATATTATTTGCCTTGTGTATTAATGAAAACTCAAGAGAACAACCGAAAAATCTCTTTACCTCAGTTGCTTTCGTTGCGTTTTAATGAAATATAGAAGAGAACAGATGTTACTTAAATTAAATTAATCTTAAACTTAATCCGGTTACTTAAATTAAACGTTCTGCTTTCCAAGTTATTTCAGGTTTTCACTGGCGCCTTAAAGAGTCATCTTATAAAATAGAAGGCACCAAAAATCCGGATCCTTTCAAATTCCCGGCATACTTTCCTGTGGTCTCCATCACCATCAACATCACGGTTCCCATCACCAACCAGCAACTGTCACCGGTTCCGACTAATTTGCAGCTGCTGTATGCCATCGATAACCATCGCAGTGAGGAAACCACAAAATCTTTTAACCAAATTTATTACCCACTAAACTAAGCCCAGGATGTGTGACGATGAACAACGGCGGCGTCGTTGTTCTCCTGCAATTCAATCGACTCGCACGTTCGCAGCACCACCATCAGTCGCATGCTTGACAGAGTTTCCTGGCAAATTCGGTTTATCAGACGACCAACAACACCGATCGAAGCCACTCCGTCTGCCTGCTCTGTCGTTGACCGCAGCCAACTTGAGCCACGTTTGAGCTCCATCGAAGGAGTCAACACGACGACGACAACGATTACCCACAGTAGCACCACCAGCGGCGATGGCGGAAGTCTTCTTAACCGGCCAGGTCGGTCGTATTTTAAAAATCGGACAGGACACGAGGTGTCCTCGCTTGGTTCAGCAGTCGTTAAGAAGAATTTGCAAACCCAAAACTGTTCCGGCCATCTGTCTACCCTTCGCACTGCTCCGAAGTGACCCGTTCAACCGCTCCAACCTCATCTTTTCCGAATCTCCTCATCCGAATCCTTCCCACTCACCGTCCACCATCATCGTAGGTCTGGAATAATTTTGTGCGGACTCCATTCTTTTGATTGTGTGTGTGAATTCCGAAAATTGGCCAGCATCCGAGAGTGCCACAGAGAGGGCGGAAATTGTCACTTCCTCCACGTTGGCCTCCCCCTCTGTGATTCTATTAATCTTCTATCTTTTTGCCCGCATGACTTCCGGCAAAATCCCGTTGCGAGTTTATTTCACCAGCACGAAGAACGCCGACGTCGCAGCTTGTCGCTGTTCGTTGGTCGCCGCCGTCTCTGCCTCTCTGTCAGCAAGCATCATGCTCAAGCTTAAATGCCTGCAACCAAAACATTGATTTTCACATCTTCACTTCTGTGTTCCATACATTGTTGTTGATGTGATGCGTTTTTTGTAATTTTTTCCATTTCATTGGCGTTTTTAGCTGTCAGGTTCCTTCTATATTCTGTATTCATATCGACTGCAAATAACAATAACAAAAAAAAACAAAAACAATGACTCGACGACAAAAGAACAACGACGACAACAAAATAACAACATCGAGCACGAGCAACAGCAATATAATGATCACCTTCATAAACACAGTAAGAAACGCATGGCGCTGGCAGCGCTGCCGTTTAATCGCCAGCAGTCGGTTTAGGAAAAAACGAAGTCGCAGAACTCACGATGTTCGCCAATAGATGCAAGTATTCATTGCATAGGTTTTGTTGTTGTCTTTTTCAAAACACCATCAACAAGAGCAACAACAACTATGCAATGAATTGGAAAATCAAATAAAACTGACTTCAAATAGTTTTTCTATTTGAAGGCGGAACTTACATAAATGAAAAAAATACCTAAAGTGATTTTATGTTTTTCGTCTCTTCTCTTCCATCCTTTAGCCACGTCCTCGGCGATTGAAGTTTCGTCATGAAATTCAACTGATAGGATCAGGAACTTTATTAAAAAAACAAAAATGAAGCTGAGAATGAGCTTCCTTTCTTCATTCATTCAATTTTCTCCTTCGTCCCTCGCCTCATTTTTCCGCCCTTTCAATCAATATTTCGATCATGCGGCGCTCAGAAGAACTCTCTTGAAATTGTTGTCTTTTGAGGTTTTAACGTGGTTGTTGTTGCTTCTGCTGACGACGTCATCATTGGCTTGGACAGTTTCACCAATTTTAAATGGCAGAAGCAGTAAAAATGGTGAAGTTCGCTTCTTGCAATTTAGCATTTCTACGTTATTAGTTGCCGCTCGGTCGTTTGATTTCCCGTAGTCATCGTCGTGGCGAATGTTTTCATTTCCGATTCGGCTCTCGATGCATTGCCGCTGCCCGCACTCACTGCCGCTCCAATAGCCACTGATGCTGTTCATCTTCGTTATCGTTTTATTTCGACTCGTGCAGTTTTTTTATGGTGGCCACAATGAAGCTGCAGCTGAATCAGAAGTTGAGATGCCACAGAGTTCGAATTTTATGACCAAAAGTCGAAAATTTATCACGATGATCCACCGCGCTGAATGTGAAGAAATTCAAACGCTTGTTTTAGACAATTATATATGAGCTCCGTTGCAGGAAAGAGAGTATATCAGCGAATGAGTTGTGTGAAGCTGTGTGTCTATATGTGTGTATGTGAATGTGTGTCCTTATGTGTGTATGTGAATGTGTGTTTATGTGTATATGAGTGGCCTCGTGTCGTTGTCGATTGCACATGAATTATTTTGCAAGCATTTTCGCCAGCTTTGCAACTTCAATGAGTTCATATTTCGTTCTATTCTCTTCTGCTTTCCTTCTCTTCTTCAACGTCTAGCCCGTCTTCTTCTTCTTCTTCCTCGTCCTAATCGTCCTCTTCACCATCCTCTTCTAGTATGTACGAATACAAACGCTTTTGATGGGTTCTCTTCTTTCTTTGTTTAGTTTTATTAAAATATTTGTATTAATTTTTAAAAATTTAACAAATGTTTAATAATAATATTAAAAAGAAGAAATGCTCTTTGAAAACATTAAAAAACTTTTATAAGTTCTCAATCGCATTCATCATTTCGCATTCTTCAAAACAAATCTTCACTAAAAGATAAACAAAATATTTCTCTTGAGTACTTCTTCTTCTTTTGCTTCTCTTTCTGCTTCTTAATTTGAAATTGTTCTCGTTTAACTTCTCGGTCTTCGTCTTTTTCCTCCTCTTCTTATAACTTCTTCCCTTCTCAACTGTCATTTTAATATCACATTCTTTGACGTTATTATAAAGACGCGTTTAAGTTTCAGTTGTCGTTGTGAATGATGTTGCTGTGAATGACGTTGTTTTTATTATTGTTATTGTTGTTTCATTCACCTGAAGGTGTTGGCTTTTGGGTTGTACCGAAAATTCACTTGGACGTTCAACTATTCGAGATTATAATCAAGTCGTTGAAAACTATTTTCATTAACATCCGATGTACCGAACTCCAAAGAAGTACAACAACAATAACAGAAGCAGGTTTGTAAATCCACGCTCCATCTTCTGATCATTTTCATGGTGAATTGGTTAAAAAGTGTTTATTTGCAATTTTGAATGTGTTTTTCAGGAAAACAAATTTAGGAGGAAGGACAACACAACAACAACCACAGGAAAAAAGAAGAATACCCGTTTTCTTCTTCAGCAACAGAAGACCACTATTTTGTTTGCTCTCTCTTACAAGGGATTTAAAGCTTCTCTGAACAGATGACTCTAAAAACCTACTAAATACTACTTCATTATTTGTGCTTTATATACTATATTGCAACTCTGGTGAAGCAGCGTCAGTTGCATTTCAATTGCTCGTTACCTTTGTGCTGCACAGTCGTCTTCTTAAAAATAAAAAAATAAGCAATTGAAATGCAAGGACTTCAATTTACAAATTTTCAATGAGGAGTTTCTCCATCCCGTTTGGAGCCGCTCAGGCGTCGCCCGTGGGAATAATATACATACATATATTGTGTTCTATGAGTTTAATTACAGGTCAAGTGGAAAGCGGCCGAAGCAACCGCCAACTCCCACCCGAAGACGAAAAGGTAAGCGGGGCGAAGTAGCAGCTTCCGACCAAAAAGAAAAAGCGGCATCCGAAGACGGTTCAGCAGCAGAAAAACGTAAGCAGGGGCCGAAAGCGGTGTAGTAGCCGCCGCTCACCGAGAAAAACAAAAAGGTAGCCGGGGACCGAAGGCGGTACAGCAGCCGCTGTTCGTAAAGAAAAAATTAAGCGCGTGCCGAAGGAGGTGCAGCAGCCACCGCCCAAAAAGAGAATAAGCAAAAAGGCGGCGCAGCGCCAAAGGTAAGCGGGGGCCGAAGGCGGTGCAGCAGCCGCGCCCCCCGTCGGCGGAAAAAGGTAAGCGGGTGCCAAACGTAGTGCAGCTTCTTCCGACCTCCGCCCAAAGACGAAAAGGTAAGCGGGGCGAAGTAGCAGCCTCCGACCAAAAAGAAAAAACGGCATCCGAAGACGGTTCAGCAGCAGGAAAACGTAAGCGGGGGCCGAAAGCGGTGCAGTAGCCGCAGCTCACCGCCCAAAAAGAAAAAGGTATCCGGGGACCGAAGGCGGTGCAGCAGCCGCCGTTCGTTAAGAAAAAATTAAGCGGGTGCCGAATGTGATGCAGCATAATACGGCATCAAGCAATAAACAAAAATCACTTTTAAAAAGAAAATTCAGCCGCACCACATCTTACAAAACACGGGTAACAAAATTGTCACATAAAACAAAAGCTACTAAATAACCAATCAATACTGAATCACTCATCAAAATACCACAAGCACTAAACACACATCTCAAGATCACGCAGGCCGCCATTGTAAAACCAAATATTATTGAGAAACTAAGCCTACTGTTATTTTTTAATAAGAAAATTATCGAAAATATATAACAAAATATAAGTTATATATATACATAAAGTAACTCACGGCGACCACAACGGAATGCAAAATATAAAATTATATAAATCACACAATGTAAAATGTGCTACACACTTTGCTGCACACCTCACAAATGTGCTTCACATACATATAAAACAATTTATATTATAAAATGCATATATATTATCGTGATCAAAGTGATATATTTGGCTAATTATATATATTGTTAATTATTTATGAAGTATATTAGAATATGTTCAGCACATTTGTGTAGTACATTTTATATATGCGTTTTATATTTTCAAATTGCAAAATGAAGTTTGTGTATTTAAAATGCAAATTGTGCATGTATATGGGTATTTAAATAATCTTATGGGGCGGTTTAAATTATCTTATAGACATATTAAATTAAACATACGTAACAGACATTATTTCCATATAAATAAATATTTTAGGTAAAAATTTGCTAACTAGCGTATTTTTTTGATAATTGTGTGCGACAACGCACCTTGCCACAGCCGTCTAGATGAACTTCTGACAACATAAGAAGTGATTCTGTTAAGACCGTCACCATATTCACCCATGCTAAACCCAAATGAGACGGTTTGGGGCAAAATAAAGACCCATGTTAAAAGAAACATGGAGATACCTATCACAACACCAAGTGTAGTGGGAGAACAACGTCTGCAGTACGTTGAAAATCTAATTGATATGACGAAGAGAACCCTTTCCACCAGCGACTGTACACCTGCAATACAGCATGCTATCACATTCCATAATGCTGGTTGCATTATATAACATGGACATGCAAGTTGACATGTGAAACAATTAAGTATTTTAATTAATTATTCATTATAATTTTTTATAGATTATTATAACTTATTATAAGAAAAGTTCGATTTTTCATTTTAGTTTTGTTTGTTTATTGTAATATTATTTGAAAGTAACTATGTCATTAACTTTAGAAAATTTACTTCAAATTACCACATCTAAGAAAAAATAGGATTAATAAAATTTTTACATAAAAAAAAACCGAAATTGTTATATGTATGACTAAACAAGAAACCAACAGCAAGGTTGGTTGATTCTACTAATGACGAACCAGTAGTATTTGAGGTAAATGATAAGACTATTTCAAAGAAATAAAATTTTGAAAGACAGCTTCAAAATGCAGGAACTAACTTTGAATTGGTAAAATCTGCATAAATTACGTAGTCAAAGCCAAGTTCATTAAATTTTGTTTTTTTCAATTGGACATATTATCGGCAACAACAGTTTATTTTCATGAACTCATGAATTTCATATGAATTCATATATAAAATTAATGAAAAAAGAAAGAATTAAAGGAATTATCACTCTGATGCTGGTGCTGGTTACGACGCTCCTGAAAACTCGAAGTTAATTTTTTTCGAAAAGAAGTAAGAACGAAAGAGAAAGGAAGTAAGCTACAGGAAAGCGATTTTTCGAAAAGAGGTAAGAACGAAAGAGAAAGGAACGAAAGAAAAAGGAAAAGCTAAGTAGTAATTATTATATTGTATTATATATAATACCAAAGACAGGTATAAATACCAACAACAGTTGCAACAGTTGTGTGCAAATTCTGCATTTTTGTGTTATTAATTATATTAATAATTCAATAAAGAATTTCTTTAAAAGAAAAATAAAAAAGTGGTTAGAGTGAATGCAAATTCTGCATTTTTATGTTATTAATTATATTAATAATTCAATAAAGAATTTCTTTAAAAGAAAAATAAAAAAGTGGTTTAAAGTGAATGCAAATATAAGATTTGGTAAGTTTCTTTAATAATAAATACATATATTTGTATAAATGTATATATATAGAAGTTTATATAGTTTAAAGTTCATAAAACACCTATTGACAAAAAAATTACATGAGATGAAAGCAAATTTTACAGGAAGGAAAACAACAACACCAGGAAGAAAAGAAGACGACCCGATTTCTTCTTCAGCAACAGATCACTTTTTTAAAACTGATATTATTTAGTTTGCTCTCTCTTTCAAAGCTTCTCTGAAGAGATGACACTAAAAATCAAATTTTGTGGTTTGCTTTATGGCCAAATCAAGCCAACTGTCTGTAATCACTACAGCGAGAATAAGAAAAGAAAGGAATAGAGAAAAGAGAGGGGATGGATAGAAGAGACAGAGAAAAACGAAAAATATGTCTTTTTCTAGTCCTTTGGCTTTGATAACCTCTTTGTTACCACTTTTAAATCTGGTGTCAAATAATTTTACCGAACAAAAACAGAATAAAATTCATTGACACTGAGAATCATTCTCATCGTGTGTAAAATTGTAACCTGTTTCTGTGTGCAAATGGCCCTACTCTTGCCCATAACATGCGATTTTGGCCTTTTTGCCACTTAAACTCTTGCTGTCTGTTATCCCACTCTGTCGACCCTGCTGGCTTCCACTCTGTCCACCCTACTTCCTTCACTCCACTACCCGAAGAGAATAGAGACTTCTTGAACTCATTGAAATCTGTTGTTGTTGTAGAGCTTGGATAACAATTGGTGAGCAAACAAAACGCGATGACATAAATTATGATAAATAATATTATTATTCTTCGCTACTCGTACCACCTCGCACACCCCTTTTGTTGTATTCGGTTCCACTTAGAACGTTCTACTAATGGAAGCCATTAAAATAAATATACTGTTGCACCAAAAAGTAGAGAGTAAGAAAGACGAAGGAAGTAACACACACTTTAAGCCAAGAGCAAAACTAAAAACTGTTCTTTTCCTTTCCACCCACTTCTTTCTGCTATGTGTGCCTCTATCCCTCTCTCCTTCTTCCTTTGATCCTCTTTCAGTTTTTAACCAAAAAACAAGGAAATCGAAAATACGATGTGAAAAGTTTTTGGTGAATGTTCCTCAGTTCCATTGAAACAATATTTTGCGGGTAGATGTAAAAAAGGAAGAGAAGATATAACTATAGAGTGAAATAGAGAGAGAATTGAAGAGAGTAGTTTCGCTAGTTTTTGGTGATTAACATGCACATTTGTGAGATTCGCAATTTCATGCTTCGTTTTAACCTTATGGGACCGAAAGAAGAACAACAACAACCACAATATCACCTAGAAACAAAGCCAAACTAGCAAATAATGCTAGTTGAATCAAAATCTTGTTGAATCAAAAAGTTTCAATTGCCAAAGAATCAATTGCAAAAATTAAACTAAAACGAAAGACAGACCGAACTTTGAGAGAGAGAGACAGGGAGAACAGAGCGTTCTTTGTAGAAGCAGGCAAAAGTTTTGACAACAAATAAGAATTTATTACAAGTTCAACAAGAAAAAAAGATGGTTGTAAAAATCAGTCAAAAGAGAGGAACAGAGGAAAGAAGACAGAGAAGAAGGAATAGCACAATAAGGAAAAAAGTAGGTGACCGTATTGGGTGTGTGACACTAAATTATTGTTTAAATACTTAAGTGGCTGAGAGAGATCTAGAGGTTGACATTGGATACTGGATTGGATGACCTTTCGTGAGAGAGGATGACAGTAACTGAAAGTTACAAATGACGTGTGACATGAGAAAATTCCCAAACATAAATATGACAGGAGGATAGGAATAGGTCAAACTCTCAGCACCTGACATAGTAAATGACAGATCAAGTGTCATAATACACTATTCGAAAGTGGGTGACATTGAGCGATATCAGTTACAGTTGATAACAACGAGTTAAATCAAGTTAGAGTAAGTAACTATGGCAGACAATGAATGACTTTGAAACAGTGACTAACACTGAATGACAGAGAGGCATGACATTAATGGGACACACTACATGTCGGTGGCAGTGACAGAAGCTTACAAAATTAGGAAAAAATGAGAATGAGTTAAGGAAAGCTTCGACTCAGTTCAATTGGATTTAACTTGTTTAATACTAAAACTGTTCGAAGACCTTAAAAGACGGAGAAGAAGCAAGAAGAGAACAAGACACACACAATTTTAACGTGGGTCGTATTTTATTATTATTAATGCGTATTCATATTTCCATGGAAGCCACCTTTACTCAGAACACGGGCGGTATTTTTGTAGTTATTCCTTCTCTCCTGGTTTCTTCTCTAATCCCTTCTCCATAGCTACAGCTACTCGTACATCTTGACTACTATTATTTTTTTTCATATCATTTGCTAGCCAACAATATATTCTATGAATTCGCTTTAAGAGGTCGAACTTTTAAGAGTCGAATCGGTTCTTCGTAAGACGACGACGGATGCAACGAGGAAACAGAATTTGTCTACGACGCTTAAATTTATTGCGAATGGCATCGTGTTCACGAGCTATTGTCTCACTCCACAGATACCTTCGACTGCCGTAAGGAGGTTTCTCCACCTCATCTTCATCCAAAAACTGCACCTAATGCAACCACTCAAAAAATGCATCCCAGTAATGAAACGAACTCCAAAATATATTCTTCACTTCAGTTTCAACATCAGCTTCGACGTAGAGTCCAAGCTCAAGACCAACATCAACCAACCCCGCCCATTCCTAGCCACCTTCCCACAAACCACGTCATTATTTTTCCTGCTTTTGCAATATTATATTTCTAAGTCTTATCCTAGCATCTTACGTTGATGTTTGTGTGAGGATGGGTGTGTGAGTGTGTCAATGTTTGTGTGTTTCTAGGTGCTCGTATGTCTTTCGTCCTTGCGCTTGAATAAATGGTTGAAAGCGTATTTCTCCATTTGTACGCGGTACGTGGGGCCAAAGGAAAATTCTGTCTGAATTGATGCAAGATTCAGAATTCAGTTTGAAGAAAATTTCACTTGCCACAGCGCGCAACCAGAGTAACAACAGGAAGAAGAAAACAACAACTGTTCAATAAAAATAAAGGATATGCATTGCATGAGGATACCTAGTACAGCGTGTTTTAATGATTTATCCTTGAGTAGAGCGAAGATGAGTTTATTAAATTTTTTTTAGGATTCCTTTCTGTTTCTGCTCTTTTTGTTTTTGATCTCCTTTTTAATACAAAACAGTTCATACCTTTTTTAAGCTGTCCAAATATCCACCAATCGAAAAATTTTCAGTTAATTTTTAAAAAAATCGATTGTCGTTGAATGAATTTCATTATTCTTGTTTGGCACTTGATTTTGTTTAAATATATCGATTTTTCTTTAATTTATAGTATAAAAATAGGGTAAAATATAACGCTAAGGGTCAGTCAGTCGAACAGTCAGTGATTTAATATGTCTCTCTGTCTATTTGAGAGTTTTTCAGTGTGTTCTACAGTAAGTCAGTTGATGAACTTTACAATCAGTCAGTTGATCGGCCATGCAGTTAATCAGTTAGTCGGCTTTGCAATCAGTCATCCTAACCAAAGAGTCTTTGATGCTAACAATAATACAGTCAGTCAATCGATCAGCGTTACAGTCAGGTATTAACGAGATTGGAAACTCTTTTATCTTCAGATAAAGATTAAACCAGTAATAAAGCTATATTCGGCCTGGCCGGATCTTAGATGCCCTACACCTAAAAGTTTTAAAAAAAGTGTCGAAGCTAGGGTGGGGCGGGGGTGGCGGTCCACTCTGGTCGGCGCAATGTCGGAGGCGGTTGTGGAAATCAGGTATTGACTTATTGAATTCTAGGCATTTTTGGGGCTACAATTGTGTACTCTGTTATAATTGTGTTCATTTAAACTTTATTTCCGTGGTAATAAACTTTTTTTCATACTGCTATACTGTATATGTAGTGTAAAAGTTTTATTCAGGAAGTTTATATATTTAACAATATAACCATCTTTTGCCTGTGAAACCTAAAAGTGGGCGGATCACGCCCGTATTTGGCGGATTTCACGGATAATGCTACTCTATACCCAGGAATGAAATTTTGTTGTAATAGCTCAAAAACGAACGCTGATATCAATTTTTAATAAAAAATAGGCGTGGTCGTGGACCGATTTTGCCCATTTTCAATACCAACCTGCTCACCACAAGAAACAATGTTTATGCAATATTTCATCACGATATCTTCACCGGTTCTCCAGTGATCGTGATTTCAACAGACAGACGGACGGACATGGCTAAATCGACTCAGGAGGTCACGCTGATCAAGAATATATATACTTTTCTATACCTATCGTCTCTATTTCTATGCGTTACACATTTCGTTACAAAGTGAATATACCCTTACCTTAAGGTGTAGGGTATAAAAAAGATAAATTTTTTATGAACTGGTGAATTTGACTACATTTCTTTTGCAGCCAGAAAGAGATAGCAAGTGATGCTTTATCTTTTGACAGTATTATTCACCAACCTTTTTTCCAAGCGTTTGCCACCATAAGTAGACGAATGTGGGCATAAATTCATTTCTGTGGGTATTTTTATATGATTGTTGAAATTTGATTAAAATTTATTTAGTTTAATTTAATTCAGTTCAAATATTATATTATTTATATAGTCTTCTATATTTGTAAAATTTATAATAAGAAAAAGATATAAAGAATCCGTTTTACTTCTATATTAGATGACAATTCTGAAATTTATAGAGTTCATGGTTTTTCCACACCACCATTGAGGTAAGCGTCAATGCGCGTTACTGATTTTTTTAGGGTGTTCGGTTCCCCAGTAGGCCTATATCACCCGTGCTCAAGCAACTACAACTAAAAACACACTAAATTCATTAATACTAATTACTAATTTTACTACTAGTTTATACTCAAATAAAAAATAAGTAAATAAGTTATGTACTACATGCAAACCTTACTTCATGCAGACCACCGGGTAATGATTTCATAGCAATAGATCAAGAATGCAAATCGCAAGTGGAAACAAATGACAGAATATTTACAACAAACTCGTTTTATTTATTTATGTGTTATGCGCAAAATCTTATTTCTGAAATCAGGCTCGAAAATACTTCTATTAAAAAACCTTATAGTAAAGCAAATATTACTATATATGCAAAAGCATAAAAATTTCCATTTGCTTTACATCCGCACGTACAAGTTCTGTAATACGACATTTTAAAACAATTTGCATAGTTTACGCGCGGCTGTTTTTTTGAACAGCTGTTTCTTTCTAAGTTTCCAATCTCGTTATCTCTGGTCGATTGCCCATAAAGTCCGTCAAACTTTGGCAGCTGCAGATTGCTTTGCGCAGAGTCTTTATACCAGCAGCAACGCTTGTTTCATACTAGCCTATGCATTTGTTTGTGTGTCATGCTCGTGAAGTGATACACACATAGTAGCCGTCTGACATCGACCAACGTTACCATGCATGAAATATTTTAAGCATTTTTCTAAGTAATTTTTAAAAGATGAAAGATCCAGTACACGATTATGTGAGAATCGCCGAGAAAGTTCGTTGAGTGGTGTCTGGCAACAATATATGAAACAACACAAATGTGACAGTTCGATGAAAGTGTTGGTCGCGTCGAATTGTTGTGAATTGAAATTGTTAGTTGAAATTGTGAGTTTAAAATTGTTCTTG
The DNA here is from genome assembly GCA_943737955.2 of Myopa tessellatipennis. Taxonomy (NCBI): domain Eukaryota; kingdom Metazoa; phylum Arthropoda; class Insecta; order Diptera; family Conopidae; genus Myopa; species Myopa tessellatipennis. The sequence continues at coordinate 58,791,711 of OX031316.1, forward strand.
ATATTGTATTTTATGTGATATTTTGTTATAAAAATATGGGGATTCATGAAATGGACTAATTTTACACTTAGCGTAACTTTACACTTAACTTAACTTAAGCGTAACTTACACTTTGTAACTTAAAATTATTTGCTGCATATCACGAACGCCCGTCTAGATGTGGTACCTAAATTAGTGCGTCGTACGTTGCGTTGCTGTCGAAATAAAATTGGAAGACTCCATCTTATGGAAGTGGCTGAAATAACCAACGCACCGACGGAGAGCATTCGAATTTCCAATTTTGGTATGCGCTACGAAGTGAAGTTGGCAGCAAAAGTTAGAAAAATGTTCATGTGCGTGGAAATGTGAGAAGGCTTTGTTTCAGAAACATGGTGATGCAACGCAGTAATTTAGGTTTAGCGCAGCGTCGTGTTGAAGAAGCACTAATTTAGGTACAGTAAGTCAATTGTTTGCGTAAAAGCTGTGTATTGATCACATTGTTTAACATTAAAATAATAAAAAATTTATAATTAGGCCAAAAATTAGACAAAAAACATTGGGAACAATTTGTTTCCTTCATTTTACAAAATTAGTATCATAAATAATTTCACAAAATTGGCGTGAGTATAAAATAAATCATCTTATCTGCACGCAGAGTTGCGTTTACATAAAATTACTCGTTCTATTTACACACCAAAATAACACTAGCATAAAATGCTTTTTCTTATAAAATCCAGCACCGATCCTGATGAAAAAACCTCACTATAAAACTAATGGCCTATGCTTTCTTAAAATTAAGAAAGCTATATGGGCTATTTGTATATTTTTCTCAGGAAAAAATAATAAATGGGAGAGAAGAGTACTAAAATTCGTAAAAAAATCATTTTTCTCTAAAAGTAATTCTTCAAAAACATTTTATATAAAACAACTAAAAGGTATTTAAAATTCCTTTATATGGGTTCATTCTACCGAATATCTTTAATAGTTTAAGAGATATAGTGATAATATCAAATTTCGACGGAAATAACTATAACTATACGAGAGCAGAAGTTGTTGTTGTTATCATCGATAAAAACAAACAAAAGTCATGTTAAAACCCTAAGTTTGTTTTCCCGCTAGTGACTTCAGCGAAGATAACAAAAATCGTAAAAGAAATAAAAGTTGATTGGATTTTTGTTACTCGACTTACTCCATTCTTACGTCTTCTATTCCCTGGCAAAATGTCAATTAAGCTAATTGAAAAAAATTCCCAGATTTTCCGCTAATTTACTGGGAGTAAAAATTAAGTCACTAACAGGTAGAATATTCAGCTAGTATATTTAGCAACAAGCCCAACGACTCGAATCGCCGTTGGCTTGAAAACTTATGTTTATGTTTAAAACTTATGTTTATGATTTTCTTTTCCTTTTAAGATCCTTAATTAGCAGGTAGCTAACCTGCTTAAATTCGGTTAAAGGTATCCTTATGTTTCTCGCCACATACTTTATAAACTACTCGTTGTTCATCCAAATCATTAGTTTTCAAATAAACGTCTAACTTCACTTCATTTCATTTTCATTAACGTAACAAATTATGGACTCTTAATCAGGAAAGTCAGATCAAATCAAAATATTGTGTTCGATTTTGCAGATTATTGGCAAATATGGAGAAAAAATTAATCTCGGCTGTCCGCGAACGTGCTTGCATCTACGATAGAAGTCTCAAGGCCTACAGGACCAAAGAGGCTAAAAAGGAGGCATGGCTTGCGGTGTCGGCTGAAGTTGGAGTAAAAGGTATGGTGACATTTTTGTAAGAATTTCAATAATTAATGAAAAATTATAATCAATTTCATTGCAGTGCAACAGTGCCAGGCAAGGTGGAGATCCCTCCGTGACCGATTTGTACGGGAGCTTTACAAAATGTCGATATCGGACAGCATGGAAAAGAAATGGAGGTACATGGATAGCCTTACTTTTTTGACTGATCATATCGAGCCTCGACGGTAAGAGAACATTTGAGCTTTATAAATAAATTTTATATAATATTACATAAATGGCTGCTTTTTCAGATCATCAAACTTCGATGGGAAAACAGAAAGCGAGCAGCAAGAAGACTATTTGTATAGCCCACCGTTATGCAACTCTCCTCAATTTGTTGGTGTAGATATAAAGCAGGCGGATAATGAACAATTAGAAGAGGAAGACGCCGTTTGTTACAAAAAAAATCGGATAAGCACCGAATCTACAACTGGGGCCAGCGAACGCTTCGATTCCTTGTTAAGCGTCTTAAGCACAATCGGCGAAAAGAGAGAAAGCATCTTCGAACGTATATCAAATGCAAACATCGACTTTATGAGAATGTTAGATAATTACCTCCAACGACTACCCGATATCGAAGCCGAGAAAACCAAACTAGAGGTGTTAAATTTGGTATTTGAAAAAACTATTGAGTATAGATAAGTGATAAATCAGGTATCAATTGTTAAAAAGCATAATTTTTCAAAAACCTAAATTGAACTTAACTCTTATACATGTTTGATAATCATAATATAGATATGATAATACAAGTCCGAATAATGTATCCTATTTTAGCAATATAAACATTAGCCTAAAAATATGTAAAATATTTGTGCGAAATAAAATTAGTCGAATATCAAAACTCGGCTCATGTTGTTTCCAAGCAATTCGACTACCTATCAGAAAGTATATATATTTGGGAGGCTGTGTTTATGTAAGAGAGATAAACATCACTTTTCTGCATCACTGTCATCCTTGATTTCTGCTCACCACGTTGTTTTAGCTTCTCTCTCTTCTCTCTAAATTCTCTTTTTGAGTTTTTTTAATGTTTTTGGCTCTCAGTCTCACCATCTGCGGAATTTGCAGAAGAATTTTAAGAGAAGAGAAGAAACTTTGTTGTGTTGAGAATTAATTTGATGAAATTTTGAAATCACCTCAAATTGTTGACATTGTTTTGAAATCACCTCATCTTGTTGACCATGTGTTGTGTGCATAAGGACATGTGGTAGGTAGAAAATACACCCCGGTCAACTATGTTGTATAAACTATGTAACTAATCTATAGTTTAACTAACTAATAAACTATTGAAGTAACACTATTCCGACAAATTAAATTGCATTCAGTTCAATTTTGAAGATTTTTGTTGAGAGTTGTAATCATTTAATTTATTAAAGCCGAAATAAATGAAATTTAAAATAAAAAAATTTTAATATAAAAGATAAAAAAAAAATAATAAAATAAAATAATTAACAATAAGCAAATAAAATAATTAAAATAAAGGATAAAATAAACAAAAATATAAGTAAAAGCTAAGAAAATAATTAAAAGTAGGTCTCCAAAAATTATTAAAGTAATATTAATATAATTATAAAATATAATATAATGTAATATAATATAAAATTATTAAAGTAATATTTTTCATAAAAATGTGATGTTTAAAACAAATGCCTAATTTATTTTCTCAATTTATTTACAATTTATCTATAATCACTATAAAATTAACGAAACGAGCTAAGTGCACGGTGTTCATGATAATGTCGTTGTTGTAGGGATGGTTGCTGAGGGGAAGGGATGGCAAAATCAGCTGATTTGAAGGTCCAAATTATAAACCACAATATTAGTGATATCGGTTACACAAAATACATGCATGAACTAATACGAACACACGATATACCCTTTGCTCTTCCATGGAAAGCTTAAAAGATAAGTGCGCCGAAATATAGCCAAGTCACGTGCATGTCAACAACAACAGCGATGACAAAACAGACAAATACATATCCACATCCATGTCCATGGAATTGTGTGTGAGTGTTTGTGATTTTTACTAGTGTTTAGCTCTGTGTCCTCAGCCAACCAGGCGAGCAGGAGATTCGAGCTCGGTGTATTTTCCGTTTATACAATCAATTCTTTTGAACTTCACTGTCATAAACGATTTCACCCTCCCACGCGCTCGCCACCGGTAAAGAAAAACATCCTTTTAACGCTGTTCTCTACAAACAAACAGTTGTTTCGTTTAATTCATTTGGTGGTTGGTTGGTTGCATGACTCATACTGGAGGAGGTTGACGTCTATGGAATTGTCTGAAATCCCAGTCGAATCAAAACAGCAGCTCGATTGATTCGAATGTTTTCTTCAATATCAAAATCAATATTATATCAAAATATCCTATACATTTTGGATTTTTTCGTTTTATTAACTAAAACTACTAGAAATACCACAAACGTCTAAGAAAACATGACAAATATTTACAGTTCTTGTTTTATTGGTATTATTATTACTATGGTTTTGTTGTTGTTGTCACAAACTGCATTTGGTAGAATTTACTTATTTATAATAATTTTTAACATACTTGATTTATGATTTATGATATACATAATATGTGTCTTCATTTTGTAGCAAAAAACACCCAAAATGGCGATCAGGGAATCAAAGCTTTGGTTTTTGTTGTAGTCTAAGTTGTTAAGGTAAACAAAATGCATTTTTGGAATATATTGTTCGTGTACGTTTGTGTGACTTTTATTTTAAAATTTATACATAAAAGAAAATAACTGGTAGAAAATAAAAGTAGGAATTCTTCTTTTAGCATATACAAGGTTTTGTTTTTAATTAATTAGAACTGATAAATATTTAATATAGTTGATGAGTTAGCCACCAAAATGTTAGACCATGTTCCAGCCAAAAAGAAGTCAGAATGTTAGCTGTGTGAAATAAATAAAAAACAAATTAAATTTAGTGATTTCAAATTTAATAAACTGAAAATTAAGAGTCTTAAACCTTAAACTATTTATGAATTTATATTGTTATTATAAAATACCGAAAGCAAGAAGTAACTGGCAGCTAATTTTTCTTTTCTTGTTTGTTCTGTCTCCATTTTTTTTGTCGCGTAGTGCATTTTTTTAGAGTTAAAAAAGCTGATTGAAGAGAGAGGAAAAGTGAGAGGCGAAATTACGATTTAAGCTTTTTGAGATGCAGAGAGAATTAATTCCGAAATTCACATCGAAAGAGACAAACTGAGAAAATTAATCCGAAGGCATTCCGAAATTCACTTCGAAAGAGAGAGAATTAATTCGAAAAAGTCATCCACTTACAATTCAAAGCTCTCAGATAGTGATTCCATAAACCCATCAATTCAAAGAAGGTTATGAACATTACTTAAGAAAGCATTTTTAAAGTTCCGCCTAAAAATATGGAGTATTGCGTTTAAAAGCTGCTTACCATGCACTTTTTCTTGAGAAACTTTCAGTTGCAGTCATTCACGTTTGGTTTTTCATGAAAATTAAAAATGTCTGCCTTACATTTCCTAAACTGTATAAGATATCGAATTCCTATTGCTATCGTTGTAAACGCATGATTAGATTTAAGCTTTTTTGGAAAATTTTTTCCATGCATTCAATTTTTCTAAGTTAAATGTACAATTGATCTATATATAAACCCCATATTAGGCAAGTATATTAATATATATTAATATTATTGGAATATTCCAATAACTTGTTGCTACCTTGTACAGTTTAAGAGATGTAAGGCTGAAATTTTTAATCTACTAAGGGCCACAAATCTTAAAGCAGACGAGAGTGACGGCAAATAATATCGTTGTTGGAGTTCTCACAGTAAAAATCTACAGAAACAACAAAAAAATCGGAGTTGCGTCAATAAAGTAAATTTGTGCACGTTTTCCAATATATTGAAAGCATAGAAAAAGCGGCAGTATTTCTTCTGCTTAGTAAACAGCTAATCACTCTTCAGCTAAATTTACAAGATCGCTTACACGTAAAAAAAACTACGTAAATTTCACAGATTCGGTTATATTTTCTCAATACAAATTAAGATATATCGTTTACGCGCAAATATAATTAAGCGGTGTATGAGGCTTTTAAGAGTTGAGATGAATACCCATAATAATTTGCTGGGTTCAGAACAGAAATGAGTTATGCTGCTTGCCAGCTCCTCAAGTCAACGTTGTCTTGTGTTTTCTGCTGACTCAGCTTCATCGAGGTCACTTCTTTCACCGCCGCAAGGGAAATTTTAAGCTAAAGTGCGAGAGAGATAGCGCAAAGTGCGAGGGAGATAGGTTGCAAAAATATCCCGTTTCGGTGCAGACAAAAAGCAAAACGGAAAAATAACTGTTCATTCCCAGCACTCAGTTGAGTGGTCGTGTAACCTCGGAACATGTTAATTCTTCTTAACATGTTAACATATGACAAACCGAAGAGTGTTGGCAAGCAGCATAAACTCTCTAGCATTGCTAAGTTTTATACGTTGTTAACGTTTTACATTTTCCAAGCAGCAATTTTGGAAAACTTGTGTTCCAAATGGATTTTGAGTTCTTGTTTTTGGTGAGGTGATTCAACGACGTGGCAAAATGCGGAATTAACAGGAATTTGTTGGGATGCTGGCTTTCGATTACATTCGAAGTAAAGGATAGTTTATTTGACCGTCTGTCGTCGTTTCGGAAGGTAAGAGTTGTAAAAGTTCATAGTATGAAGTTTTAAAAAATCATAAGTATATTTCTAGGCATTCGAAAGTAAACCACAGCGTAAACTTTAAAGATTCGTGAATACCAATAACGTCTCTGGAGGCACGTGAAGTATTCGTTGCCGAAATATCACACAAAAACGCGCATTTTCATGAATATTAGGTCAAGTTTATGCTACTGCGGAGATTTAAAGTTGAGACCGCGGATGATCTGATCGCGTTCATCAGAATGGCCTTTGTCCTAAGGACAAATAGCTAGTGATTCTGACTTATCAGAGTATAACTGTCATTATGAACAATAACTTAAAACAGTTATACACGAAAATTCATATGAACTACAATAGTAAGTAAAACACATATACTATATACCGTTTTAAAGTGTTTTATAGCTTATAAGATTCTTGTTGAAGATCTACTCTTAATTTAATTTTCAAACGCAGTTATTAACTTCTTCTATCTGTCACCAAATTTCTGTGTTTACCAAATTTACGATGAACCTTATCTTCACAGACTGTCAATGAAGTTAACACGATTAGAGTACGTCCGAATCCGTTCGGTCTACCACCAGCCCCTGTAAGAGCCACATGGGCACCTCCTGTCACGCCGAGACAGTCATCTCGCTCCGACTTCGAGTCCTGTGGGTGAAGTACTGTAGTCCTGCAAGGCGGGGGGAATGTTTACGCCAAAAGCCACACGTCTCAGGATCTGATCTGGACCAGCTGGGCGTCAGAGGCCAAACGTAGAGACCTTTACAACGCTGATACGTTGCCCCGTCAAGAGAAGCAATCCTTATAAAAGCTCGACTGCGAATTTTTCCCAGGAAAAAGAAAATGGGCGAGCTCACCTACAAGCAACCAAGTCACCCTCTGATCGTCAACCAGTAGCGAGAAAACAGCAGCACCAGCAAAATATACCATGGTGCAACTCAAACTAAAGTATCGTTTATAAAATAAGTATAATGACATGGTGAACTCAAAATTATAACCAAATAAAAAAAAACCAAAAACAAACAATCATCTTTTCACACCCTCCGCGAGTGAAGAAACATACATGTATGTATGTATGTACGTAATTATATAATTCTAAAAGACAGAAAGTGGTAACACCTTTAAACACGCCCGTCCCCTTATAACACCATTTAATAGGTTTACAATATCAGCATCTATGACGTGTTCTTGTGGTTGTTGTAGGAATAGCCGAAGATAGGCATATGTAATGTGTTTCAAATCTAACTGAGTGTTTATTTTTTATTCGAAAATAATTCTTAATCGTATATCGCCACGATCAAAGCTTTTGCTGGTGTATGAAAATTCTAAGATATCGGAAAAGACAGACAAAATGACGACGGTTGCGATGAATGGATGATCGTTCAAAAGCAGCCGATTAAAAATATTACCGACTCATGTTTTAAGATATACATCACCTCACCGCACCGCAGCGAACAGTTAAACTCGAAGATCTCTAAACTCTCCAAGCTCAAGTTCGTCACTCTCCCGATCGATAGCTATTAATGCATTAAGCGGTATCAATCTCTTGCATCACAGTACTTCAGGAAAGTGCGGCGAAGCATGATAACCGGAACGAATTGAAAATGAATATGCTGTCTGAAGAGTAATTCGATCAGAATTTTAGGATTTTGCTTCATCATTGCATCAGTGTGAAGAACGCCGGTGGTTATACGAGCAAAGCGGATCCGCTAATAACGATCAAACGACTTGGCGCGTTTACTGGTCACACGTTATCAATCAATACTCGTAGCTTGTGTAAATGCGAGAGGAGTTGTTTGTTGAAATGAAATTAAAACCATTTGATCTGATTTTACACTTACTTCATTTACTCGTAACTATAATATATAAATACGAAACATAGAAATCATTTTATTTACGAGCAGTCAACGCATTATCGATTAACTAGACAGAGTTCAGTTAACAATACTGGATGATGGCCCAAATCGAAAATATTGAAGTTGTTGATTTTACTCGTATTGAATTTGGGAATCATTAAAATGGATCCTGTTGAACCTGATCGCATTACAGTTCGTCAGTCAAAAAGTACAGAGCATTTTTAATTTAAAAGGCCACGCTTTATGTCAATGTTTTTAAAAAATAATAATTTTTTATTCCATTAACATGTATGATTAATGTCGATGTATATACATACGAGTATGTACATATTTATTACGTTTACAGTATTTTATATACATTATAATTTATCGAACTTACTACGATCGATAGTAACTTAACGGAATTTTATTAAGTATCAAAACGTGATGCTTTTGAAGATAAACAGTTCTGTTGGGTTCGCTTTACTGGAGTGAACTTTGATTAACCAGCTTGACTTCTGCTTTTTGTTTGTACAGCGACAAGGAAATGATTCGTTGACTTGTTAATAAAAATGTATTCCTGGTTACAATACGAATTTATTAAATAATAATCAGCTCGAATATTCACAGTTATAAGTGTGAACTGAGGGAATTCATTTTATATTTTATTTCACTGATTTATAATCAATTTTTAAGGCGTTAAAGGCGTTTACTCCTAGAAACGTCAACTCTATTAAAATGTTTATAATAGAAAAGAATGTATAGTCTATTATATAAAATATATAATATAATTCAGATATATAGACTATTAAATATATTAACAGTCAGTAAATACATCCATTAATTTGTTGTCATTAAATACATGAGATTAATTTGTAACCATTAAATACATCGATTAATTAATAATCATTAAATACATTAATAAATTTGTAGTCATTAAATACAAAAATTAATTTATAGCCATTGAACACATCAACACTAAATACACGTCAGATTTTACATTTTTTTCAGTTTAAATAATTTATTAATTTATAATTTAAGTACATAATTCAAGTTTAAGTATTTTAGTTAAAACGCCAAATAATTATCCCCATATCACTATTAGTTTCACAATGGATCTATAATTCTCTATTAAATGTTTCGTGCCAGAGTTATCCGAAATTATTATTATACGAGGGTAGTCCCAGAAGTACAATGTTAGGTCTTCAAACTTAAACTTTATAGTAATGGTTCTTTCGACTATAGTCGACTATATATCTGTCCAAATTTCAAGCCTCAAAACCCAAGCAAAGTACAAAATAAAAAACTTATCCCTTAGAAAATGATACATTACAAAGATTAATGACCTAAGCTAAATTAGAAACATAATCATGCATAAAAGCGTTATTCAAGCGTTATTTAAGTAGTTCAACTTAAATTGAACTGCGTGCAGAGATAATGAGATAGGACACTTCAAATTCGTCGCAAAACACAATGGCATTTTCACTAACACTACGATAAAAAATTGTGATTTTGTGCAAAAAACTTGTACTTCGCTCTAAAAAACTTGTACTTCGCTGCAAAAAATTTGTACTTCGCCGAAAATAAATTGATCGCATGAACGCATGCAAAATCAGTTTTTCGGGGGTTGTTTATCAAACGTCAAAACAAATAATTAAAAATATTATCCTTTTTATAAGTGTAAAATATATATAAAACATAACTCCCCGTTCCGTATAATGGTAATTATTGTATGTTTCCATATTTTACCCAGTATTGGTTGTTTATTTCTCATTTTTACTTTGGTATAAAGTTGTCGTTGTGTTAATTTTTCATTTCAAATGCATAGTTGTTTACCTTTTTACAAAAAAAATTACGATTAATAACTCCAGAATGGTCGCATTTATATTTTTTCATTTGGTTTCTAATATCTTTGAAAAATATGTATTGTTATACATTGTTGATGCACTCGGGGGTCAAACATCCGTTGGCACCTACCATTTTAGGTTTGGGAAACTTCACCACCTTTGTTTATATATGGTGAAATTTATATTTTAAAAGCCAATGGCTTTGGCTATACGAAGTATCTTTTGAAACGGTTTCACTCAGTTCGTGGGAGAGAAAGATGAGGAAGAAAGAGAAAAGTCTACACTCTATTATCGAACGTAAAGAATTTTTGAAACGAAAATAGCCCCTGCTTCTATTTCTTCTTGCGTTTCTTTGCACGCACATAAGAAAGCAGTTGTCGAAACGAAACGAAAGAAGAGCAACGCAGTTTGCCGAACGCGTGTTCATATTTTTCTCACTCTGGCCAACATTTGGATATTCATTAAATTTCACACACACTTTGTCATCACATGTTTACGACTGTTGAAACCAAATGAGAAACCAGTGTGTAGCCACCGATGGTATGGACATACTAGTAGTGAAACCGTTTGAAAAGATATGCGCTTAGCCAAGCTGATTTCATAACTAACTGAATCCGTGGTGAAACATGAAACAGCTGATTTTTTCAACATAAGGAAAGACAAAAACAAGAACAACAATATGGTAGCTCTCACGTATAGTGTATATGAATTCAACAGCTCATAAAAAATAGACGTCAAACCGATTTTTGAAGGGGCGAATTCGAAGTGTCCTATCTCATTATCTCTGCTGCGTGTCTGTTACTGAAAAATTAAATTAGTATCTGCTGTGAAGTTTGACTATTGTTGGTTCCATGATGACATGTGTCTAATAAACTGATGACATGTGATGAACTAACTGTCGCTGAATCTGTCATCTGTCACTGAATAATTAAATTACAGTCTACATTAAAGTTTGATTATTGGCGGACTATGATGACATGCTGATTTTATTTTATGTCTAAATTACATTTGTTCTTCAAACTGTCGATGTTTCGAGTGTCGGAAAGGTTTAGTTCGAGTTGAAAATGCTGATAAATGTGTTTTGTAAATATTTGAAAAATTCCAGTGAGTTTAAAAACACTCACGCAATACATTTCTTTAACACTTTTATACACGACCTTTTTTTATGCTCATGATACTCAACCGAGCGGACGGAAAACCATGATTACTATGATGATGTGCGATGATAGATTATGTTATACGATTTCAAATAAGCCGCGTTCTACTGATTGATGAAGTCGTATATGCGAACAGGTATCTATATGGGCCTGGGTGAGTGTGTGGGTAGCTATACATACATGTGTATATGCATGCAATCGGAGTTAAGAAGAAAACACGCCACGCATTAAGAAATTAAGGGAGATAGAGGAGATATGCTCTCGCTCTCCGTCCTAGATCCGAAATAAGAAACATTAGAGATTAACTATAATATACCATATATAATAAAGTAGATATTTTCTTTAAGCACCGATTTGCTTAAGTAAATAAATGGCAAATATAGATTAGTTTCTCTAACGGCGTTGAATTGCCATTAAAAGCAACGAAGAAAAATTGTAGCATTAATCCAATAACAACAAATTTAACACACATTCAGTATAAAAAGCATTGAGAAAAAGTATCATCTAGACAAAGTTTCTTGAGTTGAGTTGAGTTCATCGAATTTCCACTTTCTCGGGTATAAAATATGAACGAGATTGGCAACATTTTTCTTAACCCATTCAATCATAACACTGCTATCTTAACTGGTGTGCGACCATTATTAAAACTCTTTGCAGTCACACCTCCTGACCTCAAAAATGCTATAGACGCCGCCGTCGTCGTCGTCATCTCAGGTATCTACGGATGCAATAATGATAAATTGCGGCGCTTTTTTGGCACGCACGCTTCTTGTCATATGCATGGTAAATGCTTGCGGTGGCAACTTTCAATTTTCTGCGATTTTAAGAAGATCAGCGCGTTATCATCACCATTTACTCGTAAAAGAAAGACAAGTAAATGCGGTGGCAACTTTCAATTTTCTGCGATTTTAAGAAGATCAGAAAGACACCATAAATATAAAAGGGGTACCCGGATGTTGAGGGTGGGTTTAAATTCAGATTTAGAAAAGCCCAATAAACTTGTCGAATGGCTTTAACAATCTACGAGTATTAACGTGCGTGCGAATTTGCGGGCAAAGCAAATGGCTTTGATTTCTAACGTAGACACATACCGACCTACCTACATATCTACTCTACGCTGACTTCGTGTCTAGCCTATAAAAGCAGTAACCACCGCTTGACACCCACACCACAAGCTGTGGTGGATTCTGTGCAATGCAAAAAGCATTCCGTATGAACGGATTTTCTAGTGTATGATACACAGTAAACTGTTGTTGCGTACCGAAACAAAAATGTTGGGTTGTGACGTACCTTATGTATGTATATAATATGTATGTATGTATGTATGTATGTATGTATGTATGTATGTATGTATGTATATAATATGTATGTGTCTGCTAGGAAATAAGCTTAATCAATATGCAGCAGCAGCATTCGATTCATTATTCCTCATTTGTGGTTTTTGTTTTAAAAATATGAAAATTGCCAACCATTTCTGCATCGACTGAGTGGCCCATAATAGGCTCTAAAGTGCTTATTTGCGGTTGATCTTGAGTCCAGGAATACGAGTAGATGATGATTTTTTTCGAAACGAATTTCTACGGGAACTTGTCTAGTCTAGGAACAAGGAAACTATAAAAATCCTTATAAGAACTGAAAGAGATAAAAGCTATATTGGTATTTTAAGAAATTCTGTGTATGTCCAATGTACCAACTATGATAGACTGTGGCTATTATTAATTTAGTGTGGTTATTATTACGTTTACTATAAGTTTTTATTATTTATTACTATCCTAGACAGTCCAAAACAAATTTGTGATTATAGTACATTATAGTAGATGCTTAGATCTTAATAGCTATAGGATTAAACTTGATTACTTACGTATATCAATCTTCCCTGTCCTCATTTTTTTTCATTCGTACCCACTTTCAAGAATTACCAAATATTTCCGAACAACGGCAACGAAAATCCCTTCGAATTTAGGGTGCCTTTATAAACCCTGTAAATAGCTGAGACCACAGCACCCTCCCGCCACCGCCTCGATGAAACCGCTTGACTGCAATACGTTATTTTTAGTAAATATGAAGCGATCACAGAAAGTCTTTGATGAAATCTTTGATTTCCACAACGCCCTCATGTTGAATCATGTGGATGGTGTGAACCGTAACATATTATAAGTATGTGCAAAATATATGCACCCTTTTTTTGGTTCTCTTTTTTTTGTTTTTTAAGCTGCTAATGTTTAGCTTTACCCATTCGAGTGTATGGCATGTGAGGGTTCTGGATAGTTTCTGCAGATTTCGGATCATAAATCATGGATTTAAATATTTGGGATTTCAATCAAGTGAAAGCACAGTATCGAAATCAATTGGAATAAATAAAGCTGGTCAAAACTTAATAGAGCCTTAAATCCTTTCATTTTGATTTCAACCATTATCGTGGATTTGGTGTTGGGATTTCAACCGATGAAGTGAGCTCTTAAATTTTTACAGGATTCGCTATTTTTATAGATCGAATAACCACTGATTCTCCATAGAATCTCATCGAAATCACGGCTTCGTTTATCGATCTAAAAATGAAAAAAAGAAACATTTATCATTATTTTCCTTGATCTTATCGAATAATTTTCTAGAATTTAAAATGCTTTCCACAAGTTTTCCTTATTTTCTCGCTATTTGTAATAATATGTTAGAAAATATTACAGTTCTTAGCAATGTTTTGTACATATTCCACGTCATGATCCCAACCTATTATTAACACATATGACTCAACAACTTGAAGAGTAGAATTTACACAAGTTTACCTGCTTTATAGAAGAAAATCTCAATAATAACAGGGCGAAGTTTTGATTGGCAAGCAATCTCTTCCTCTGCACGAGTATAGTGGAAAAAAAACTGCACTTATCAACAACGATGACTGTCAGAAGCAATTAGACTCAAATCGCTTGGCTCATGTTTCTAGAAACATGGGCTCATGATTCTTCTAATCGCGTTATTTTGCATTCGCGTTAATATGTAATAAAAATGGATATACTAATATCACGATATGAGGTAGTTTAAATATTTTAAAATGGCGGCTGATCTAACTTCAGTTTGAGTGAAAAATTTTAATAAATTTATTAACTTAAACTTCTTTAAAGTAGAATACATTCGTATAATATATTCGTGAAAGCTTCGAGTGTGTAAATAATAATATTAAATAATTACAGTCCAAATAATTTGAAGAGATACATAATTTTAACAGATTATCGAACACTCATAAATAATGTACATTTGCATATACACACATACATATAATAAATTTTTAAAGTGTTATAAAGAAATATTTGTGGCACGTGTTTCACGGTACGTTAGCATCGTCTTGAGCTGACGTCTTCGACACAACAACCGTTGCTGCGGCTACTTTTGATCAAGCAACCTTTCCCACTCCAATCAATTCCGAATGATTTCCCAACAGCACCACCATGTTTGGGGAGACCTTTTTTATTAGATTAACACGTATAATGAAGTATCTAGATTCCCTCCATAAGATTACAGCTCCCCACGAGGCCCCTCTTGGAGCCGCCCATGCGTTCGTCGTCATCTGCTCTTGAAGTCGCGAGCATGTTTTCCTCACAAATCGTTGTCTGGCGGCACACAGCTGGTGAGCGTCCCCTCAATATCTCACCTTTCCAATGATTTATTGAAGTGTCATTTCGACTTGAACTCAGCTGGCTGAAGAGTGGTAATGAAGATATAGCAATGCATGGAAATGGGTTTGAAATACACCTTCTCTCTGCCAGGTATTAGGTTTAAAATGAAAAAAACGAAGAACGTGTAAAAAAAGTTAACAACGACTTTGAAATTTAAAGCGGTCGGAACAGAGCTTCAACCAAACGGGAATAGTTTCGGGTCTGAGTTGGGTTTATATTGTGTGTGGCTGTGAGTGTGTGTTACTGTCAAATATTAATTTATCTGTGAAGTTAGGAAAGCTATGCTGCTCTCTCTCTTGAGATTTCGTTGAGATTGCACATGACTTTTCAATGAAATCACTTCCAATCCCTGAAGCAAGCATTTCCATCAAATGAGTCAATTTCGAGGCCTGCACTTGTGATGCCTGATGCCCTGACCTGTTGATTTCAAACAAAGCCTTACACTCTTTTATGCATTTCGCCGATTTAGCTTGTTCGTAAACCCAAGCAGTCTAAGAAAAAGTGGCCTTTAGTTTTTAGCATGTTTTAAATTCGGTGAATGTCACAAGGAAGGAGGAAAATGGAGGGTAACTGAGCTGAATATCTTGTGCGTCTCGAGGAAATTGTTGTCCAGAAAGATGCAAAAAATGATAGCGATTTATAGACGAAGTGGGTTACAGTATACACAGTTGCAAGTTTCGAAGTAATAAGACGATATAGTATATATGGTATATATACTGTATATTAATCTGTTTATTAATTTTATCCGCGCCGTCCGACAGGGAGAAATCGTCTTCATCCTGTCTAATTAATTGACGTCATTTGTTTACGTCGACATGAGAACGTCGACGCACCGGTCGAGGCGATGCTCCCCAAATCGAACGGTTGCCAGTTGTAAGCAGCACCTCCTGAATCGCTGACAAGGTGACTGATGCGCGCCGTACGATTCTGATTGATCCATGCCCAAAGTCGGAGGAAAGTCAACGTGCTGCTCGAATTCGGAACTGGTTATCGTTTGCGGGGTGTTGGGGAATGTGGCGGAGGCGGCTGAGTGGAAGATGCATACAAAAAAAAAAGCGCAGAGAAGGCTGCTGAGAAGGCTTTTCGGCTGCGCTTGTGATCGCATACGTACACGTAGCAATACGTCAAAAAGCCACAAGAAGACTTAATAAATCGACGACTACGCAGCACACGTAGTGTTGCTGAAAGCTTCGGGGGTGATTGGAATTTTAAGCAGCCGCAGAAAGCAGCCCAGTCGCTGGTCATTAGTCGAGGCATGTGCCTAGAGCTATAATGCCAACTTCTTATGGCACATTTATTGATCGATTTGATATACGACTCTGGTGGTTGTTGGATGCCTTTTTTCCTGCTGTAGAAGCGACAACGATCGGAGCAACGCGAATGAAACAATATATTTCAATTTAACGCAAAGCAACACATTTTGTTATTCATAATCGAAGGCAGGGAAATCGCGATCGCGATCGCGTTGCTGCAGCACTGCATGCATTGCTGCGAGATTAAGAGGAGCAGTCGAAGCGTTGGAAAGCAAAGCTAACTGCCTCCCATTGCTACCGCGCTTGGCTACCTGAAATATTGCTTTAATAATCGTCATAACTTTTATTTCGTGCAGTGCCAACTCATGCCATGTGGCACAAATGAATCGCCGCCTTGCAGTGCAGCCTCGGCGCGTTAAATATGAGATTTCTTGGAAATTAGGTGCGGATGCTGGCGGCACGAACTGCGGCACACTGCTGCGCGACTCTGCGACTCTGAATGACTGACTACATGTGGTCCTTACATTAGTTCGGTGGTTCGGAAATCACCAAGTCCGGATTAAGCAGCGGATGATGCACAGCGCAAGTTAAACGAGATCCCTAAACAAGCTGACAATTAATTCTCGCGGATAAATCTTGAAGTGCTAACTACATGACAACAACAAAGTAGTTACACTTAAAGCTATCAGAGACGCTGGTCGAGTCGAGGGTACGGAAACATAATACGCGGCGGAAAGGCGGTCGTCGGGGTCGGTCGTCTTATGGTTGTACTGCTGCGCCCACACTCCAGAAGGTATCTCGTCCGAGGGCGGGCAGGCTGGCAGGCTTTTTGCCAAATATTAATTTTAGTTTGTTTGCTGCAAATTTATTGATGTCATTAGCAAACAAGTTGCGGGATAAGCGCGCCCCAGGGAAGGAGTCTTGCTACTGGAATACGGACTAGTATTGTAGATCTTGATATACAGAGCAGAGTTCGGTTTCAGTTTCGGTTTGATAGGGGTTGAGCGTGCGTTTGGATGCGCATGAAAGATTGTTATCGGTACAAATATCTGTGGTAATGGCACTCGAAGGTACTAGAAAATATTAACACAGTTTAGGCTACAATAATGTTTCCCCTATTCTGTTTAGTCATTCGAAATCCTGATGGATTTCTTATTTTATTTACTACATTTCATAGAATTATTTTCCCTGATTGTTTTCATATAAATAACTGCATTGTATCGTTCCAAATATACCACTATTACCGCTTTAATAAGAATAGACATTATTTTGTAAGAACCTAAAAATTATACTACGTATTTCTGAATGATTAAAAGTCTCTTAAAAAGTATGTTTCGAGTCTTTAGCAATCCTGTTTCATAGACTAATAATATATCCCCTAATGAAAACAGAGAGACAGAGAGAGAGAGAGAGAGAGAGAGAGAGAGAGAGAGAAAATATGAAATGTTGAATGCTTTAACTATCAGTGGGTGTATCAGAAACAACCGTCACAACCGAGAAAACATAAATATATGAGTAGGTATAACTTCGGAATCGCACATCCTGTTGAGCTAATTCACTCTGTTCGATCACCGAATACCTTGAAGCGTGACTGCGACTAATAGCGACGGTTAGTTTTGAGCACGTGTCCCAAAGGCACCGAGTAAAAGCTTTTTTTGCGAATTGATTGCGATCAGTTAAATATTAATTGCTCACAAGCAGTTCTGCGAAGGCGTGTGCAGGA
Source organism: Myopa tessellatipennis (assembly GCA_943737955.2). Lineage (NCBI taxonomy): Eukaryota > Metazoa > Arthropoda > Insecta > Diptera > Conopidae > Myopa > Myopa tessellatipennis. The sequence continues at coordinate 58,809,630 of OX031316.1, forward strand.
TACGCACTGTGACTAAATATTTATTATAACTATCGCAGGATGCATCGTTTATGACTTACGAGTAATTGAGCAAAGAGTTATTCTGTGGTTTAGTACACTAACATGCAAATACAACAAATGCAGAAAGCGAAATACGTGTGGATCTACTCGTATGCACTCGTAGGTGTGTGTATGCACTCGTAGTTGTGTGTATGCACTCGTAGGTGTGTGTGTATGCACTCGTAGGTGTGTGTATGCACTCGTAGGTGTGTGTATGCTCTCGTAGGTGTGTGTATCTACTTAATTGGGAGCCGCTTGCTTGCGTTCAGAAGTTTTATGAGTCGATCGCGTGTGCGCATACATCTCACAACTTAATAGTGCTCCTCTATGAAGAGTTGAGTTGAAAGTAGACTTCGACTTCTCGGCTAAACGAAGCGTGTTGGTGCGAACAAATGGGGAATTTGTCAAGTCTTGCCACTTGCGTGTTCAAGACGAGGATCGGCGAGATCATCGCCTACCATGCAGCAGAGATGACGACGATTTCTGGTGGACGACTGTTTCTGATGGTCGACTTTGCAGAATTGGATGTGAAAACCACACGCAACGAAAATATATCTACATTATATGCGAGTATATGTTATGGTTTCAGTTTCCTTTTCGGCAGTTCGCTCCCCCCCAGAGAGCTCCTTTAGACATTTAAAATATGTGCGTCTGTAGATTTGTTGTTGTGCCTTCGCTTCTATGTTCAAGTTTTTCGCTATAAAGTAGGAGACGCGGGACACGGTTCACCGGCTACTTTTCGATGCAGACTGCGTCGATGTCAGCCTGTCGCTAGCTGCGTGATCCATCATTAAGGCGCGTACGTGGCCCAGATCTTATCCAGTACTTAAGTGAGCGATCACGTTCCATCATGAAAATGGTAATTAATTTAGTTAAATGATTTATCTCTATTACAGTTTATTACCAAAACGAATACCGGACACCGTCTTGCTGTGCGTCTGCTATACTACACGAGTAGCATGTAGTTAGTGGATTTAGTGGCATCATTAATGCGATAACTGGTGTAATTAAATCCAAATTACGTGTGTACTTCTCAAACGTGTTAACATAACAAATATTTTTACGATATCTTAACTAAAATATAAAACCTGGAATGGAGTTGAGGCTTGGAAATGAAGATCGATCAGATCCAAGTTTAAGTTAGATGAAAATCTCAAAAGAAAACGAAAACAACACCAGTGAGTCAATGCCAGTAAGTTTATAAATTATAATCAACATCGATTCGATGATTTTAAGGTGAATAAACACATTAATCAAAAATTTAACACATTTGGTTCAGACGAAATTTGATTTCGTCGATTTCGAAGGAAGAACTTATAAAGGACGGTGCATAAATGTGATCAGTAGAGGTTCCAATAGGTTTGTACGGGGATTTTTTAAAGAAAGATGGAAACATATTGTATATAGATTATATTGTAAAGAAATAACAACAAATAAACAACGTTTACTAGTTTATCTTTAGCATTAGTTATGTTTTTATAATAATAATAGTATAATAATAGAAATGCTTTTAAGACAAATGCGTTTACGTAGCAACTAAAAGTTGATAGCTTTAATTTGATTTCCGAGTTGATGATCGTCATCATATAAAGTGAATACATGATGAAGTTATTAACTATGAAATTGTTCGATGTGTTTCTGGTGCCTAAAGAAAGCCATTATTAGTTGGTTTTAGTTTCCTCACCCTTTGTTGTTGTCTTATATTCCTACAAAGTAGCGATACTTTGACAGCACGTGCCTCATTTTTGCCACAAGTCCTTTTAAATCACAAATCCTTTTAACGTTTGTATGCCGGAAAAGTGCTTTTTCGATATAAAGTTCATTAAATGCACGAAATGATTTTTAATATTTTACGGTTGCTTGGCAGACAAAGAAACGTTTTCTTTAAAAGGAGCTGGTAATATTATCAAAAGTTTTCCCCGTAAAGAATCGTTTAAGAATCATAGGCTGGTGCTTTTTACTCGCAAAAAAAGGATTTAATCGAAGTTGATGACTCAAAATTACACACTCTTCTGAAACATGAAATAATCAAGAATAAATTGAGGTACCATGTTATGTATTATATATACATGTTTATACACATGAATCTGTATATATACACTTACATAAATCATTATACATGCATAAATTTATTATAAACACATTTCATCTGCATGTTGATCTGATTTTCTAGTCTACAAACCTTGATTATTCCATGAGTTCAATTTTTAATGTACACAGGGTGCATTTGGTTTGCTTCTCCGACTGAACAAAATAAAAGTTTCTGTAAACTACGAGTATGTACATTAAAATAATCGCAGCAGCAGCAGCAGCTGTGGCAATCTTTCGAAGGCTTGCTTAATACACACTCGTTGTATCCGTTTAGCGCAGTACCGACCAGTAACCCCTCAAACACTGGAACCAAACCGAAAGAGTCGTAATTATTTTCGGTGATTCAACAGAATGCCTCGCATGTTTGGCCTTTCGTACTATTAAAAACATGTACGTACTTCAATGGGCCGCAAACTGCGCCGCGGTCGATAGCTGCATAATAATTACAGGTGTGAAGATAGAATTTACGATAAAAATTTCGGGAATGTTTCGCATTCGCTCAAATACGAATTCCAACTTGTTGTCAAAGCGTTGAAAGGGACACCGAAAGCGGCTCAGCTTAATTTGATAAATAGGAAACTACGTAGCTGGTCAGAACATGTGGCTTCTGGCTCTGAAGGGGGGAGAAGTTTATTAAAAACCGGGAACAATTTATCGGGACATCAGAATGCGAAATGTCTGTGTTGAAACCTATAAAATGCATAGATTTATACTAATACAGATTGAATGTTGCTGTCCAACTAGGATTAAGACGATCCCAACACCTGAAACATGGTTTTATCCATGGGAAAACTATATCCAGAATATAAAATGTCTGTACACCAGAATATAGAATGTCTGTACTGTCAAATGTCACACTTAGCATAGAAATACTCAGATTTATACTAAATCACTTATTTAAATAACTAAAGAGTCCAACAGAACTGTCAATTAACACATGATCATGTTTTATCCATGACATGGATTAGTTTTTTATGGCTGTTTTTTCTTTTATCGATCTAAAAATGAAGCACGCAAACTTCTATATGCACCTCGTTTTCTAATTGAATATAATAACATATTCTTTGAAACACACCCTGTTTGAGTTTAAACGCAGAGCACAGCATCAAGTGGAAAAAAGTGGCGATTCCAACCAGCAGCCAAAGTAGCGGAAATGGAGTGGAGCAGCGACTATTTGCTCACTAGTGCAAGTCCATTGGACCCACAGCCAGAGCTACACGAGGTAACAAGTGATTCTGCAACTGCGCATATTAACAACGTTTGGAAGTCTGAGCGTAACGAATGTTGTACTGTACACTGTAAGCGTACCCTTTACGCCGCGGTACACTTATGATTTTCTATCGGGGGCTGTAGAGCGGAGCGCAGTTAGCGCAGATAATACATCCGGTTCCGGTTAAGCCCATATTGGAGTGCCATTTGCGCTGTCAGCCACAAATATTTTGTTTCACTACAGCCAACATATGCAACCAGTTGTTGCATAGACGACATACTCGATGAGAAACTGCAGCGACAGATAACGAATATTGTTTCTGTTTGTTTCTGCCTCTGTGAGTATATTTATAGGTTTTGCGGTAGAAATCGACACGCACACATTCGCACATACTTTAGCAATAAGTCGGGGAACAGAATGGAGCTCTATTTGGTATACTTCGGGGTAGAAACTACGTCCAGCAAAGTCTTGTCTTCATCTCAGACTCACTGATATAATACTGAAGTTGGAGATGCAGAGAAATGTCCTTAATACAGACAACCTCGAATAACAAGGAATCAATTAATTCCGCTATTCGAAGGACGTCTGTATATCCTCCCATCTTCGAGTATAGTGTATAAAATCTAGAAATACAAAATAATGATGTTTATAGAGGAATGTAAACACCCAAACTTAAAACTAAATTTTAATTAAGATATTTTCTTAGAATTGTAAAGAACTGCAAAGAGTTTTTGTATAATAATAGCCACCTAAATACAATATTATTCGAATATAATATATACTCATAAACGTCCTTGATTGATTGGGTAATGTTTAAGGAAGTGTGGTGAATATTGTCACTTGACTGTTTACCCAGTTGCTTAATAATTTATTTATTGAAATGAGATTTTATTAAGACAATTAAAAAATAAAATTGAAATTAATTTTGTCATGTTTCCACGTGCATCGTTCGAAGCAGATTGACAGCTGCTAAAATGGTTGTATGGGGAAACTGTGGACAATGCATATGTACGTATGTCCCAAGTCCCAATCCCGGTGGTCACAACAACAATAAAATAATAAAACAAAGCAAAACAAAACGGTGCAATAAACTCTTTTCCATTTAAAAGGCACAATATGATGATGATGATGATGATGATGATGTTTACTCAATTGGTTTTTGTGAGAAGTACTGCGCTGAGCCTCAGTGAGTACATTGACACATTTTATCAATACAAAGTATGTACATATGTGCCTCTAGTTACATGATGAAATTAATAAGTCTGTCTGTACTTGAAAACAAAAATCAAAATACAGATATTTTATGTGATTTTGCCAAATGTGTTGAGTTTTTAAGTCACCGACAAACTGAGTTGCCAGATTTACAGATAGTATCAAAAATCTAGCAAATTAGAGACCCAAAAATGCTTGTAGCCGAGAGCCGATAGAACCGCAATCTATTCCCCTTTGCCCCTCACTGCTTCAAGGGTAGCACAATGAAGACATCTGCAGTTGTTGACGTACTACAAGATGAGTATCATTAATGAGTCCATATCGCATTGTGATCAAGAATAATCAAATCAATCCATGACATCGATCCGAAACTTAAATCCCGTAAGAAGGATCTGCTCCGAGTTATATTGTTCATCACAATGTTAATGTTTCTTGATGGGTTCCATCGATTTGATGTCTTTCACCCTTTTGGTGAATTTTAGCCTTAGCATTAGCCTATTAATAGCTCGTCGTGTACCGTAAGAAGAATCTTTATAATACAGTAACAGCAACAAGAACAACAACAACAACAACTACGAGACGATTTTAAAAGCACCACAAAATTCATGCTCCGGTACGAACATGCTTCATCAGACAATCCTCCGCATTTGCACACGCTTCGGTTTCCTGGCTGCCGGAGTGTTGTTCCAGGCCAGCGTAGTGGCTGTGATTTGAAGTGTAACCGTCTAAAATGCGTCCGCTTCGGGGAGAATATTTTAATCGGGTTGCTGGACGGCGGCACGGGAAGAGGGCGCGGTGCTCGGTGCGTGGTTTTAGCACGCCATGCTTTGCGAAGCGCTACGATTCGAGGGAGAATCGTGCTCGTTGATTGACAGGGTGACACGTAACAGTGAGTAGTAACAGTTGTTAGCAGTGGCTAAAATTTGTGGCAATGCAGCACCAGACTGGGAAGGCGCTTACTGTGGTCGGTCGATGCGGCGATGTGACGCGGAGCGAATGTGTGACAACCAAACCGATGACAGGCGACGGAAACTATGCTCAGCTGAGCTTAAAAAGCGGAATCGAATTTGTGAATAATTTCATTTGAAAGCAACATCAACATCAACATCACAGTAGAACAGTCAACATACGATCATTACGGGAGGAGGCGGTGGAGGGGTAGAGGGGTAGTGGCGGCTGGGTGGCAGTAGGCAACCGTATTAGAAACGATCCACTTCCTGCAGAGATAATAATGAAAGCAACATATATCAACGCAATCATTTTAGAACTACGAAATGAATCATTATAAATACATACGATTTAATATGTTTGACATGCAGTACATAATATAAGGTGAATATGTTCTGTTTTCAAACTGTTTCTCACGAATTTCAAGTAACTACGACGTGTTTACTTCGTGGAAGTGCATGAAAAAATGTACCCCGCAGTAGATTCCATAAAACCGGTGACTGATTTCCAAAGTTTTTCGCGTTTCCATTAAAACTAAAAAATTCTGCAACAAGAACTTCAACTTTCTTCACCTTTACTCCTCACTTTTTTGGGGTGGAAATTCCAGAGAGATTGTCGCTTATAAACTCCAACCCTTTATTTGAAATGAACGCATTGGAATTAATTTGCTGCGTTCTGACTTGTTTTTATTTGTTTGTTTCTATTAATTGCAACGACTGGCGATTGAAAAAGCTTTTAAAAAATTCCCACGATTCTAACTGATTATCGCTGGTTGCCTTCCCTTCCCCTCGCTGACCGTAAAACTGCCGGGGACAGCAGACAGAAAGGAAACGTAAGCTACGCGCAACACGATAAACGAGCATGTGATGTATTCGCATGATAAACACGACTCGCAACATGATAAAAAAACTGGAAACACGGAAAGCAGCGTTACGCAAAAGAAGGTGAGGAAGGTGAGAAACTCCGAATTCAATGTAGAGCGCGTATTGCCAACGATGACCAAATTTGAGATCTCGCGGCTCGGGAGAGTTTTTCTAGACGAACTGCGCAAGGGTTGCGTTTGCATCTGTGATAGATGACGAGGGACCACTGACGGCTTCCTTGCAAGATTTGAGATTGCAACTGAAGTTAATCCGGAATAAATCTCGAATAAATCTGAAACCGATCTAAAAGAAGTCCGCCATGAGCCTGAAATTAGACTGCAGTGTCTTCTGAAATCAACTCGATAGCAATCTGAAATGAGCATTAAATGAGTCTGAAATCAGTCTGAAATCAGTCTGAAATCAGTCTCAAAACAGTCTCAAAACAGTCTCAAAACAGTCTCAAAACAGTCTCAAAACAGTCTCAAAACAGTCTGAAAGGAGTCTTTAATGAGTCTAAAATCAGTCTGAAACCAATCTAAAGAGAGTCTAAACTGAGTCTGTAATGAGTTCACTTTGCAGTTGCTATTTTATTGAAGGAGTTAATAGAAGCTTGCTTTCCAAATCTGCATAAATCCAGATCTTCCAAATCTTTCCGCATATACTATGTACACGATTCTTATATATGTACATACTTACACTAGTTAATTCGCTTGTAGTCACAAGAATATCCATGTTCGATTTGACGTAACTATGATATAAAATGAACGTGAGTAAAAGAAATGATTTTTGTCGAAAGCCTTCAACTTCACAGCATCGATATCGTTCCGTCTCTGTCTGACGTGAGCTTCTAATATTTCGATTTTAGTAATTTATCACTTTATGACTGACTGGCTGTCTGCAACGCTTGTCTTTACTACTGCCAAAGATGTCTTGACGAATGACTTTTGCTTGCTTACTCACTCGTCGTCAACAATGTGCTCATCATCATCGTCATCATGTTCGTCATCACCGCCTGCCGCACTCCACCACACCACTGCAACATCAAAGTCACACTCGGCTCTCGGCTTATCGACAGTGGTTAATATTTAATAATTACTACTTGTTCGCGCCGTAGTGATCCGTCGTCGTAGTGCGAGCAAACGACGGAATGCGGGGAATGGGCACCATAGAAAACTACGATACTTCTTACCCGGAGCGGCGACTTAAAAGGCCTCACCTTGTGGTTAAAGTAGGTGAAAGAGACTTGCGTATATGTTGTTGCTTTTCGGTTGCTTTTCCTTTTCTTGGCTTATGAAGCTAAAATAGTGAAGCTAGCAAATGGATGTGATAGAGCACTACAGCCAGATTGTATTATTGTATTGTATTGATTGTATTAATGAACTTTTCATAAACTATTATATGTACATATAAGTACATATATATAAGTACAAAGAATATACTATATTTATATATATTGTATTGTATATATACCATAAGTTTAGCCTTAAATCAAAATTTAATATGTTTGACCTGGTAAAATACCCATATCTTGTTTTTTTAAAACAAATTATGAACATCGACCTCTAAATTTGATTAGTAGACTTCTCCACACAGATCCTAATATAACTCCCAATGGAATTTCCAATGGAGGTCCCAGTAGAGGTCCCAATTGAGGTCCTAATGGAGATATCATGAGATTTGTATGGAGATCTTTTATTAAATTCAAAATAAGATAGATGGATGTGTAGATATTTAAGCCTATAATCCAGACACAGATAGAATTCAAGAACAAAAACTAAGATCGAAGATTAAAGAACATAATGGAGCGCTATTCTGCTAGTCTCATTATGAGCGAGTATAATAAATATTATGATAAAATAACCCATTGAGAAAACTAACCATGTACAAAGTGTAATTGTGATATAATAAAAAAACAAGTGTAAGCTTAAATCAAAGAAATACTATTCCCAAAGTAGAGAGACAGTATACAGAGTATATTGTCATAATTGTACCTGAGAATAGTCGGCAGGAGTCTTCTGTTCTACAGACCCGTGTTCCTTTACTAATTATTATCAATTCGCTAATAAGGATCTCTCCCTAAATCCCAGAGACTTCATTTTGCTTTTCAATGTAAACACAAAAGTAATGAAATCAAGTCAATATGATTGAAATCAAAAGGAATCTTGCTCTCTCTGTCCCTCTATGGCTGAGTTATCTCAGGATCTCGCATGCGTGTCCTTGTTTTCAAATGTGGTGTCAAATTAAAAGGATTTCACCGCAAATAGGTACATGCGAATCGACACACACGCACACATATGGTCTTATCCATGGATTGAATACTGATTCTCTCATGGATACTCTTTTAAATATGAATTGCAGCCTATATCACTCTACGAGGGTTCACTGTGGATAGATTCACATACGAATCCGAATGCCAAATTGTCATGATACGAATTTCATACACACACAGAGACACTGTGAGCCGCCGATAAAACAAAAGCAATGACAACAGAAATAACCTTTTCATTTCGAAATGTGTATTAGCGATAATGTATGTAGCTATCGTGGTAGCTATATCGCCCGACACCGTAACCGCAGCTTCCGAAACCCATGACTATGCAGTATAATTTTAAAAAAAGAAGGGAAAAACTCTTCAAGCGGAACTGCAGTTCTAGAGGAGTAACTTGTCAGCAACCAGATGCATGAAACGGGAGCGCACTTCGGGTGGGTAGGCCACAAATAATGTATCCTGTTTTAAGATAGTGTATATACTCGTACACTGTATTTCTATTTATTTCACTAACCGATTAATAAAATAAATTTATTTGATTATTGATTCCTTTTTACAATTCATTATGATTGATATTATAATATACTTAAAATACTTATTATATTTATTTCTTAAAAAAAGCTGATGATATTTTTGCAATTTTGTTTTTTCTATAATGACAGGTGACGTGAAGATGACTGTCTTTGTATATCCTGACCTCCTGAAATTTGTGAAAGCTTCCATGTCTCCTGCTCCATACTCGAGCTTTTCTCCTTTCTATTCCGTCATTTTTTCTTCTGGTCCCTGAACCGGGCGCCGCTTTAACTCTTTAGTGCTTAGCTTAAATTGCATGCAACATAAGTTCAATGTTACAACCGCAATTGCTACAAACGAATGCATCGGCGACAACTTTTCTCATTGCAGCAATTTGCACCTTTTTAATGTTGTTCTTCTTTCTTCTTTTTATTGTTGCTGTTCTGCCAGTTGTTGTTCTGTCAGTTGTTGTAACCTGATTTAAATTGTTTCTGAAAATCAAAGTAATTGAAAAGACAGACAGACAGACAGACAGACGGAAGGAAGGTCGGCTGCTCCAGGGACTCAACTTCTTCCCAGTCGTATCGAATTACTTAATTGTGCGTAAAATGCACCGCAGAAATGCAACACTGCAGTGGGCACGAAAATATACCCACCCCAGGGACAGTTTGTCGTACAATATGTACAGATAGATTGTATACCTTTTATACCATTGTATATCTTGATTTTGATTTTGATTTCGTTGTTGTTTCTCATGTTGTTGCGCTCATAGATGGCATTGCAATGCTAATCTGTGATTCTAACTGTTCGATTTGGTCTTCATTACAAGTATGTACATATGTAAGTCATAAAATCAGACATAATAACCTTAAAATAGCAATACAGTTGGTATTACATATGTAGCTATGGTATATATGATTTTTTTTATTTAATTTAAGTTGATTTAATACTTCTATTTAATGGTTAAAAGAGAAAAAGCAACAATCGTCCACTAAATGCAAGAAAGGAAAACGATGTGATGTGCTACTGATTTGATTAACATGTCAATTCGCTAATAAGGATCTCTCCCTAAATCCCAGACACTTCTTTTTGCTTTCAAATGTAAACGCAAAAGTTGTGTTGTGTGCGTGGTACATCTGCGAGTGTATTGTATTTGTAGATATTGCTTGATAGTAGAAGTAGAAGGAAACGTTGAAGAAAATGTCGATGTACATACATCTTAAGCCGATAAATTCAATAAATCGCTGTTGAATGATCTGCAATGCAAGAAATGAAAGCAATGCAACAAATAAATGCATTGCAGCACAACCTTAAACGACGTCCATCTGCAGGTTTATAGCAAAAGCCATAGGATTATTATTATTATGCATCAACAAGGAAATGAGGATCATTGAAGCCGGTGTCTTTCTTGAATACGATATGCATATGTTGTGTGTTGATAGAAAGAAACAACAACAACATCAACAAAGACAACGCAACATTTGAAGACGGTTTGAAGGCGGAGCTGACTTCAAATCATTTTATTTTCTGTTGCTTTTATTCAACATCCGAGTCCTATACAACATCCGAGTCCTGTACAACATCCGATTACGGATCAGTCAGGAAAAATTTCGACAAAACGAGAGGCTCGCAAAAGTTTAAAGCATATCCATCCTATAGCAACTAATCCAGAGAGTAATTATAGGCTTATTATTATGGTGGAAACGTAGAAAAGTACGGAACAAGTCAATTATTCGGTCCAAAACAACCTTAAATTTTCGGCACAAGGAATATTTTATGAATCAAAGTCAAATCGAATTGAAATCGGTGTCCAAAATTCCAAATTAATTAATTTATAGAATAATAAAGTATTGCAAATATTACAATAAAAAAAAAAGAATGACACCATGAATTTACACGTAGCCATGGACCCAGAGGATATACAAAGGATATATATATAATTATAAAATATGTTATATGTCAAAAGGGTCGATGCAGTAAATGTGATGAGTGCCTGTGTGATGAGTCGTGTGTTTGTGTGTGTGTGTGTGTGTGTGTGTGTGTGTGTGTGTGTGTATGTGTGTGTGTGTATGTGTGTGTGTGTGTGTGTGACTGTTTTGGTATGGTACTGAACTCCTGTCCATTGTTTTCGCAAGCGGCGGGCCGTTCGTTGAAATAACTCATTAAAATACTTAATTTTCGATAATCTGCTGGCCAAACTCGATATCCGATGAGACACATAAAATGGACGGATGTCTGGCCAGAGGATGTCACAATGCCGAGTATCTGTATATTAAATCTGTTTAAAAACACCATACAAACCTATTGGGAACTCTGCTGCGCACTTTTCTGTAGCGATTTTTATAATATTTTAATTATAAAAATATTTTTTAAGAATAAAGATATAAATCTTTATGTGTCTGGGCTCAAATGTGTTAAATTTTCAGCATAAAACGACTAAAAAAGCACCTTAAAATCATCGAATAAATTTGATAAAATTGTCCACTCAGTCACCAGAACTGTGGTGTTGCCACCCTGTTGTTTTTCTTATGAAATCTTATGAAAATTTTCCAGCTAGTTTAATGTTGTAGCTGGCAAAAGAATCTTTAGAAGGTCCAGCAAAAAAAACCCTCACATTTTTGAGCCATAAGCGGGGAAGAATTCGAAAACGTCTGCGCATTACTTGCATAGAATATTGCAATATTATAAAAAAAAGGAATGTGGAGCTCAGTGAAAGAACTTCGACAGGCGGAAACAGGAAACCGGAAGTCCATCTTACTCTCAGTACCGGCAAAGATACTCAGGTTACTGTCGTTGAGTGTGTGTTTGTCTGTATGTGTGTGTGTGTGTTGGCGGGAAGTGGAAGTGATGGATGTGATGGAGAGAGTGGCAGAGCGGGCACTGACAGCACAGCGGGCGGAGGCGGGCGGGGGCCCAGTCAATAAACAGCACATCAGGGAGATACATCATAACACATCGTCGCCAACATCGCCACCATCATCGCCATCATCATCATGTTGCGGAAGCAGATAACGCACGGACAGACGGCGAGCGACGAGATGCGCTGATGCGGAGGTGGAATCAATGACGCGAGAGCAAATTGCATTGCGGCTGGGTGGGGGGGGGTGTAAAATCGTGTCTAATGTAGCATTAACTACTACATACAATACTAGCAACAACAACAACAGCAACAGCAACAACAATAATAGCGAACACAGGGCTACGGTCATCAGTCGCTTATGTGCATTAGAGAAGGTCCTAATGGATTTTCAATCCCGTATCGCCGCTGAACGACACATTTACTCAAACACGAAGAGAACGAAGAAGAAGATGGCGTTGCCATACACACAAACATTTGTTGTTAAGCGAGAAGAAGCATAAATATGCCGATGAATTTATGACTAAAAGCTCAACTAAACTGCTTGGCTACTAAGCAACTAAAATGTTACCTACGCTGTCAATGTTAATACGCAGACAGATATTAACAAAGGCTGTGACATAACTGTGTCAGGTCATAAAATATAACTTAATACTCAATATTGTCATTTTATAACCCTTTTCAATTCTTTGAATACACCGGCTCTGATGGAAAACTTCTCAGACAAGCTACGGAATGTCTATTGTAAGCTACAAATTAATGTACTATCTACGGAACTAAGTTAACTACTAGATAAGGATCAAAGTTAACTACCATCAACAGGAATGCCTCCACATTGAGATTAAGCAACGACACAGAAACTCATAAAAGGAGGATCAAGGTTCCTTTTTGCTTCCATTGGAGTAACCAGTATCGTATTATTGAATTTACTGTCGCCGCAATACCAATGATATGGGTATTTAATGAATTATTTGAGTGTCTGCAGAGTGAAATAAGCACATTCAACAGCTGGTGTTGTTCCCCTTACCGATGACTGAAGAAAGTCGAATATAAGTATGTAGGTCCATCCATCAGTGCAGCAGCTACGAATTTGCAAACGCTGCTTGAAGGTGATGATACTTAACCATCTATTGTAATATAGTAGAGTCTCATAAAATGTAGGAAAACAACAATTAAAGGAGATTCCTTTAATAGTTTGCTCTATATTGAAATGGTACAAATAATTCTGGTGCATTTTTCCCATTAGATTCTATAAGTGACATACACAAAGTTACATACGCATATATATGTACATACATACATACATACATACACACACAAACACACACACACACACACACACACACACACACACACACACACACATACATACACACACACTGACACACATATAGACACACATACATCCGAAATTCTCCGGTCCACGAAGAGTTGAATAGCGAAGGACGAACAGCTGTCATCTGCACAATGATACGCCATTAATTATCAAATATTAATGGCAGGATAGCCGGACACTCGGACACCCGGACACTAAGTATTTAAACCAGTGCAACCTCACACAATTTATTACCGTTAGCATGTCTGACCGAGGGAGTTAGGGAGGAATACGAGTAACTGCCATACGACGATGGCGACTTATCTATGGTGAGATATGCTTTCATCCACGATATATTCTTTTATCCTCTTCCGCTTTCCCGAAGTGGAAGAGGTGATGTGATTAACTGTTTCGGCTGTCCCTTTGTTGGTGACCCATCCCGGAACGCTGCAAACTGCTGTAGCAACTCTATTATAACTAGTAACCATCCGAACTCGAAATCTGAGTGAGAATTTGATTTTTATTTGATTTTTTTAACTCAACTTTTCGCTATACAGGTGAAGTTAATGTATGTATATTAATTACAGAAATTGTTGAAATAAATCTAGTTCCGGATTCATCTACTGAATCTTTCTTTTCCCTGGCATTCCAAGATGTCATCCTGATTCCTGAAAATACTATTGAACATGTGCCTCGGTTTTTCACATCTGCAAGGTTGCAAGGTGGCATGCAGTGTCGTCGATTAGTCTAAAATACATTAAAGTAGTTGAAGTTTTCACTTCTCCAGGCAGACAACAAGTCGCCTTGTATAACAGCGCCTTTCTTTCTTGTTTTTGTTGAGCTACCATCTCGCCATATCGTACTTTCCGTGTTGCATTCTCTGGAACCCAGCAGCAAGTCATCCCAGATGCAGGTGTCTCATCGGCTGCATTAGCAAACGCGCCGATTTGTCTGTGAACATTTGAAGTGAACATTTGGAAAGGTACGAATGGTCCGGTCCGAAAGGTGCTCGACATGCAGCGCAACGAAATAGCTTCACAGGATTTTACAGCACCGTTTTGGCATTGGTTTTAATTGTTATTTCTTGCACATCATGCTGTGCTGTGCTGTGCTGTGCCCCGTTTCATTGCACTGGTCCAAATAATGATCGGTGGTGGGACCATCAATCGAACGTAGTCGATCGATGTGCGTCGTCATCTTTTAAGCCTTGTCATAACTCGGCTTCTTTCCCAAGGATTCGCTTTTAATTTACGATGCTCGCAATGACGTTCAGAGTCGAATATTAATGGATTCGATACCGTAGACCACGTAGGCAACGAGGAGGAATTAGACGAGGGACCGCGTTCTCGATCGGATCGTGATTTTCGGAGTAGAGGCAGTGCTATAAATTAATTTTTGAAACGAATAGGAACAAAAATGTGAAGAATCAATTCCCTGTAGCTGCGGGGGAACATTTATGTGATTTCGTTTAATTTTAAGAGCTAGTAATGTTTACTAAATACATATATTCTATAGTGTAGAATGAAGTCTAAAGCGTGTTCGCCTCCGAGCTCGAATAATGTCCCCGCCAGTGAATATAAGAGGTCACTGAAAATATACGGAAAAATACTATATCAATTCATTAGACTTTCATTGACTTTTTACCTTAAGAAAAAACCATTTTACCTTCAGTTGCCGGAAGGATGGACAAACAGACAGATGGGCGGGGAACTCACGCTGAGGGTTTTTATGATTGCCGTAAAGAATTCAAAATTTGAAGCTCTTAACGAAACCTTCAGCCAAATCGGAGGCAGAGTCGCTTCGCTAAAAGCACCAGAAGGTAGTGAAATCATAAAAACACACAATTCTACCATATACGATAGTAGACATACCCATCTACAAGTACATATAAGTCAAGGGCACATCTCGTGCTGTGCGCGGTGTTCTAAACAGACATTTCGTCGACAATCCAAGCAAACCTTTTCTGAAATTAGCTGCTTCGAATAAATTCTTAGGTAGCTGCTCGGAGCCACGCAGCAGACACACCGACGTCTGTAATGACCATTCCGATGGGTCCATCTCATGGGCACACACGAGTACCTTCAACGCGTTACCAGCACCAACACAACAAGTTAACCGACTCAGTTTTCGTTGAATGTTCCTTCGAATTCAATTTGTTATTTCGTGTAATTGGGGATTTAAGTACATCGTGTTTACCGGGTTGTCCCTGTTAGAAATCAGCACCACCACCATCACCATCACCACCACCATCACCACCTCCATCACCATTTAAGCGACGGATTACCAACCATTTTGCTAGAAGTTGCCTAGCCAACCATCGGACGGTTTTTAAGAGCGGTTTACCGCAACACACGCAACACTGTAGTTGATTGATTGCCCAAAGCTATGTAGATCCACAATAAGTATCATATTTTTATATATTTGCAAAGAAATCGCTTTGAGCTTCACGGAGGACGGTTACGAAAGCCGAACGTCGTCTACTCTGAAGCATCGCTGCGGCTCACGTGCGTGTAATCCTTTAATTAGGTATCAAACGAAACACCAATTAGGCTGATTTATGCCAATAAATTGTGGGCTGCGCTCGAGTGGGCAGCTTTTTCAAGTACGCGTATCACAGCAACGCACTTGAAAGGAATCCCACAATATGGATGTTATTCTAAACCACGTAAACAACCATAATAAGAGTCTAAACATGTACAAGATTTGACCCACGCAGGTCATGCTGACAGGAGTGTGTTAAGATGATTGTGATTTTAAAGATATTTTACGTATAGAAACCAAATAGAATGCCAAATAATTGCATAATCTTTAATTAAAAAAAAATCATAATTTGCAGATATATAAATATACATGTATAAGTATAGAATAATCCAAGAATATATATAGCAGAATATGACATGCATGTTTTTTCGTAATCTTACTTTGTTGACAAGAAAAAATCGGCTAAAAGCCGACCTCTAAACACTAAAACCCGATACAGAAGAGGAAACACAAAACCCCCCGGAAAAAAAACACACAAAGACAGACAGGACGAAATACAGGCGAAAAACAGCAAAAAAAACTCTGCAATTCCAAGAAAAACTCCGAAAAATTCACGAACACTGTATGGTCCGTGGTCCTTAGCCTATGATGAAGAGATGATAAAGCAGGAAAGCAGTTTTACTTTTGTTGTTGTAGTAGTTGAATGAAATAAAACTACCTGTGAGCTGTTGAATGGTACTGAAACGAATTCCAACAACAATAAAAAAGGAAACACAACAGAAATGGAAATGATAAAGGGCACGAAAAGATTTATGTATTATCCTTGCGGTAGGGTTTCCCGAGAAAACGCAATACAACGATAACAACAACAGCAACAGCAACAGCAAACAGCTCAGCATCATTCCTGTCAGCTTTAGACTCCTCTACCTGTGGCTGTGGACCGAATGAAGCTGGAGCCCTGGAATTCGTAGGGATGAATTGCTTTTTGCTATTCAGAATAATCGCCAGAATAACTCTTGTGAATGTAATGTATTTGCACGACACCTGCTTAGATCCAATAACACACACCCACACACTCATATACTTGTATACTTTGGATAATCCTTTGTGTATTTCTTGTATATGGACACCGTTAAATGCTCCAGAATGTTTCTCAGAAGAAGCTTGGACGACTCAAAGTTCGCGAGTGTGGTTGACGGCGAGGTTGTGGATCGTATTACAGCCGAAATCCAATTCATTGGCAACCCGTAGCATACAACATACATGCACATACATAAGAGTCCTTCTAACACTCAACAAACACGAATGAACGCCGCATCAAACGTGTGACTCGGAATTCTAATTTCGGTGATCATATCATCCAGAGTGGAGATGACGCCCCGCAAATGCAGATGCAGTGTATCACTTTATCAGCGGGTGGATGGATTATTTCACGTCACCGAATGACGAGGATGTTGCCACATGACGACAAATGAAACTTTGTCCGAGTCACGGCGAATGTGTGTGGGTGTGCATAAATACGAAGAAATTATATGAAATTTTATTTGAATGTTGTTAATCCGAGAAGAATAAAGTGAAAAGGATCGCTTGTTCTGGCGACAATTGTGACTATTAAAGGATTTAAGAGGACGATATCTATGGTTGCTTTTCTACAAATAAGGCTGGTTTTTTTGCAGGAAATCCTTTCGCATTCCTAGTAACTCAAGGGGAAGAAGTTTCGAAAAAGCATAAATGTTGCTAAAGAGAAAAATGTTGAAAAGGAATTAAGTTGCAAAACATATAAGTTTAAAGCATTAATAACAATTAATTTCACTACTAATTTAATTAATAACAAACTGTCTTCTTCTCCTCTCTCTCTCTCTTTCTCTCTTTATCTCTTTATCTCTCTCCATACAATATTTGAAAATGAATTGCGAAAGCATTCGTGTGTCCATCGAGCTACCGCAGACACACAAACCACGTAACGTAACGTCAATTTACAGTTTCGACATATCGTTAATATTCATGAGGGTCTTTCTACGCTATAACACACTATACAAGGAGACAAAAATGGATACAGGATACGCTCGAAACGAATTGGAACGAATTCTCGCATTCATAATTCATCATCATCGAATCTTAAAAGCCGAAATCACAAAAAAAATAATCATCAACTCAAGAATTCGTCTCGATGACGTCACGCACTCAAAATCAATTATACAGAGCCAGCATATCCTTATAAAACAGCAACAACTACAACAACAACAATAATAAAAACAACAACAACAATAAAAACAACAACAACAGGAGTATTCACCCATTTACACGTTCGCTCAACTGCAGGGAGAGAAGTGTGAGGAATGCGAATGAAGAATATTACATCCGAGTCACTTCCTAATGGGCTATGGTAGGGTGGGCCGGGGGGGGGGGGGTGGGGAGGGTTAGATAGGTTGGCTGAAAAGATACAGTTTAGACAAACCCACCCCACACTCAAAATTTATACGAATCTGTAGACATTCGGGACGCGTGAATTTCTCCCGGATCTCGGATCTCGAGTGGTCCATAAATTTAAGCGTCAACACACACATTTTGACAGGACTCGGTTTGTGAAGCGAGAGGGAGATGATAGAGAGAGAGAGAGAGAGAGAGAGAGAGAGGTGATAGTGTTATGTAGAAGAGAGATAAGTGTTATGTTGTGGTTTTTTATTCTTTAAATTACATGAAAAAGGACACGAGTGGAACATGTGTCAATATTCTCAGCAGATTGTGCATTTCGGCGAATACTCTGGGTTATAAACCAGAAAAAAGCACGCTCGCTAACAATATCACGGAGGGAGGGGTCAATTAATTGATTATCATTAAAATAAAATGGAATTATATTGGTTTTTCATTAATTAATCATGTTTATTATGTGGAAGGTAATGAAAACTTCGTAATTTACAGGTTTAAGCGGGTAAAACTTAATGAAAGTAGGGTTAATATAGGAACTACGTTATTCTTAAACCTGAGTATAACCTGAGTAAATTATCAACCTCTGCTGTATTAAAGAATGACTCTAGAGATGTACTCGTAACTCCAAAGATACTCGCAATGGGTAACATGGTCCCACCAACGAGTGAACGTGGTAGTTCTTTGATGTGATCACCACAAGTTCCGCCTCCCGAACTACCGCAGTTTCTACTCCAGTATTCGACTATAACATTCTTCGTGTATTAATTATTAAACGACAGCTCGTTGGTGATATCTTAATGGGTTTCAGTTTGATTCTCCGTTCCTCTACACGTTCACTTTCACGCTGGCAACAAGTGGTCGATATAAAAACAAACGGAACCAAGTCGACATCACTTTGGCTTGTTTTTTATTTGGGACTGCAACGGGATCACCTTCAAAAAATTTCCATTCGCTCAGCTAGCAATTTATAGTGCGTTAAAACGAATACCTTTCGTTGTAACTGTTAAATCTAATGCTAATGCCAACCGTTAATTTGATCAAATATTACCGCTACTTACCCCAATTATTGATGGCAATAAATTTCGAATGTGAAGACAAACAGACAGCCGTGCATCTGATTATCTCTTTCGATGAACGTACAACCAACTCTTGAGTTGTTTTCTCCCGTCGACAGTTAAAAATCTTAATACGCCCGCCGATCCGTCGTAAAAAATCGTCGATTGATACTCAATGAATGAATAAATAATTTACGATGCTGGTGCTGGTGCTGGCGGTGATAATGTTGTTGTCACTGCTGTAGCCAAGGTTAGTTAACGAAGACGGAGTTGTAAGAATCAAATCAATAAATTAGCGTCACCCGTTGCGGCTGCTTTCTGGGTGTTTGTAGCTGCCAGCGACAGCGACAGCAACAACAGCTGTCACCGCAAACCAAGATTAAGGCGCGTGAACGGCGCGGCGTGGGGCGGAGAGGAGGCGGAAATTATTTAATGATGCGTGCCAGAAGCCAGCAGCCAGGAGAGCCCGCCGGCGCAGACCACGCCGCACGCGTTCACGTTTTTATTGTTATTAGCAGAGCATCGTAAAATCCAATCGATTGCGTTAGGTTTCGGCTTGAGGCAGTTCGGGCCAGAAATGTGCAGCGTCGAGCTGCCGAATCTTCGCCGTTATTTTAACACACGCCCGCAAAAACAGGGACCGCCACTGAACCGGAATCCGAACAAATAACGTGCAATAAAGAAAGATGTTTGAAAAATTTGAAATTAATAGCGCGAAAGTAATTGCGAACATTTGATTTATTTCGCAAAAAAGATTTGATTACTTTTTGAGTGTGACTAGCATATGTCTTTTCTTACTCTTCTTCCATGTCTGATATAGTGGGGGTGGTTGTACGCCCATATTTGTTCACACGGGCGGATCTGCTGCACAGTAAATCTGCTGTATTGCAAACATAAATTAGCAGGCGTTCACTAAACATCCGCAGCTCACCGACAAACCGAGTTACGAGTGCTCTTGTGACAAACTTCGGCCCATCCCATCCGGAGCCCCTTCATGCTTCCATACGTACTTATGTCCATTCGATATAATTCAATTGCACTTGAGCATTTAATTGCCTCTTCGCAAAACGAAGCATTTCAAGTGCACTGCACTGGCTCGGTTCCGTGCAGCATGTGTACCAACAAATCGTACACGTCCACTACTTCTACAACCTGTAATCATCGTCGGAGACAAACTCGACTCGCCCGACAATTATGACCGAATGCCAACCCACTGGAATCCACTACAACCGAAGGAATTCTTCTTTGCTTCGTCTTACGTGTTGCTGGATTGACTTCAACACATACCTGCATAAGTACGTATGTATAACAATGCCAACAGCAATTTAGTCACAGTAAATAGAGCCCCAACACTGTCGCATACTTACTGCTGATGTTGCTAAACATTTGAAGAGGTGAACTCGTGTTTTCTCAGAATTGCTCACGTGTTGCTATGTAACGAAATTGCTGATGAACCCAGCGAAGAAAGAATGAGTAAATCACAGCAGAAACAATCAGATTTTAATGTCCGTCTACAACAAACATGGCATCCTTTAAGACGGAACGATTTCTTTAGTGGCGTGATGTCACGTCGGCTGCCGGAAACATGTTTAGAAGCAATTTGTAACTCATACCCATCGCATGGAAAGAACAGCAGATGCGTTGAATGGGTGTTTGTCTGTGTGTCTATGAGTGTGCGTTGTCCATTTTGGGGGGCCTGCTATTGGGGGTGGTTATTATAAAATGGCGTCCGGCCAATAACGTGTAGGAAGCGTACAAACTCCAATAGATTTCCGTGTGGATGCGCATCTACACACTGTATGAAGCTCTCATCTCAGCGAAGAACATGGCGTCAATTAAGAGCTGCCAAAATGGCCTCAAATCGACGAACTCATGTCGAGTATAGCGACATCGCACCACGCCACTAGCAACGATCCCAACTTGATTGACATGTCGTTGACTTCGCCTCAATTAATCCAGTGAGCATGCCCAGTAATCAGCCTCAGCCGCCGCTGCTGCGATACTCCTAAATACACAACCCTCCTCATTGCGATACGCCTCGTATATTTAATGGACTCAAAGTGGATTTTAATTTTGTTTTATTTGATTTGATTGCCCGTCGTGCTGCTGATTTGTATGCCGAGTTGCATGCAGTTCGGTTCAGTTGCAAAACAGCAGACAGGCGGCTCGTCGCCATGGTGAAACAAGTACCACACCAGCGACGCGGTCCCAGCCGTGGCAGCGGGGTGGAAATTTCGCAGATTTCGGCAACGCATTGTGCGCGATCGACGGTGGGTTGCGCATGGGCTTTCCGCAGGATTACACGTACTTGCGGTCCAGTTGAGGGGAATCACAAGCATCATCCACCAGCAACAGCAAGAGCAGCAGTAGCAACAGCAGCAGATGTTCTTGACAGTAATGCCCACTGAGTGCAAGTAGCATTACTGGGCAACGTAAACAATCTAAGCAATTCTTCAGCGACCTTCCCTGCGAGTCGCAATGTTCCCACGCCTGCTTCTGGCGTGAGCGAGAGTGTCGCGTCCACGTCCACGTCCACGTCACGTAAGCAATGACGCCTGAGCAAATTACGCAATTACTAAAGTTGCTTTCTCGCATTGTGCGTCAATTGGTTCGGAAATCGCTGCCCGAGGGCTGTAGTCCGAAAGATCTAGTGCCTCTTTGATCCGAGTTGCTTGATTTTTGAATTGGGTGCCAAACTTTGCACTTGAGTTGAAGCGAAGTTCTGCTCATGCACACGCAAACGTCAAAAAATATAGTAGCCTCCTCTTCTCTCTGCCACATAATTAGCAAATCTCATTACCAGCAGTCAGTCTCTTTCTCTTTCACAATCTGTCTGTATTCTTGAGTCTGTGGGAAGTATCCGTTCGTGGGAGTACTTACTGTGATGTGCCCCCTTAGGCACAGCAGAAGCTGACAAGGAAGATGCTAAGTCGAAGTTAATGGCACTAAATTAAGGCAAACACTTAACACTTCATAAACCACAGCGTCTGAGGTACACAAGCGGAATGGCATCGCATGGGATGGGATACGGAGCAGCCCCGAGGCCCTGCTGGTATAAATTACATGCGCCACACCACCGCCCAAGCCAAGCAGATCGACGTATCAACTTTTCATCTCGGACACTTACAAGGATTTCCAGTCGACTTACATGCCCCACGAGCGGCTTAGCAACAACACTGCTTGGAGTGTTGGAGTCGTCGTGACTTGGCGCTAAGTCGCGGAACATATTTTGGAGTTTGGCTTTGTTTAAGTGCATAAATGATTGTGTATAGAGTTGGCAGAATCGGCGGATGTTCAAGTTTCTGTGGAACGGTAGCGGAACGGTGCCCGTTGGGTGATGGAATGGGTTGCAAGCAGCGTACAGCGTGTTTATTACCAACATCGCACAAGAAGACAGCCAAATTTTTCATACACCTCCAAATTGGGATGATGCACTGAGGATAATCTTTTCAGAAGACTGCCTGGAGGTGGAAAGGCTCTATGCTGCCAGACTTAAGTCCCTTTTGCCCATCACTTTATTGTCCATACACACACACTCACACACTCACTCACTCAGTCATATGGAATAAAATTGCACGCCAAAATTATTTAAAAACTCATAATTTACGAGATTATCATTAAAATCAGCAAGAGCACAAGACGATGAATGGAGCGAATCCACTCGCCGCTCAAGACGAAGCAGTGGCGAGCAGGTTTCTCGCTTGGAGGCTGGTTTGCGGGCTGCTGCTTAATTTCTCACCCAAGGCTTCATGGTACATGTTATGCAAAACGGAAGTCATATAAAATGGACTGCGGAGGCCTATTTACAGAAGCCATGAGCCAGGCGAACCCGCCGGGGATCATGCAGGGATTATAAAGCAGGACCACAATAAGTGAAATGGCAGCAGTGACAATAAATCGTGCCAAGTCGTTGTCTGTTAGCAGCCTCCTCGCAGGCCGGCTTACTGGGCACCCGACCACTGGATATGGTCACGGACAGTTTGTTGTTGTTAGACTTTTAATAAACATGTGTATTGCTTAACGTGGACTTAATACAGTAAGTTGTAAGTTCAAGATTAGCACGAATGCGAGGTTTAAGAAACGAGGCTAATCGCGTTTTCGGAGCTTCTTCATTGCCAACAAACTATTAAAGGCTCGTACATTTTTGACACAATCTCTAAACATGGTGGCAAGTCCCAAATAGTTGTAGTAGTTGTTCCTTTAGAAGTTGTGTGTGTAAATATAAGCTGAAGGTGAGGCACGTCTTCAGAAGCGTATATTTCCGTCACGTTAACTGAACTCTAAACTGATTGCGTTCACTTCTACGAGACTTTGCGCATGTATGAAGTGCATAAATTAAATATTCAACATGTCCCTGTTAGACGATCACTAACGCTGCATTAATTTTACAGTAGATTTCGAAATAACACCAACCGAAATAACAATGGCAGTCTTCTTCTTTAACGTTTACGTCAACGCGGCGCAACCCGGCCGACGTCTGATGATTCCGTCTCATCTTTTGACGTCTTTTGTGCTTTCAGTACAGCGCCGTGAAGTGTGCGCGCCGTCGACAGCAGCGAAAATTCATTTAATTAGATGCATAAAAACTCATTAAGATAAGAGCTGCTGAATAATATGCGAATATTGTGCGCTTGCAGCCAACTTCGCAGAGAGTTCCTAGTAATTATCCTGGCGGCAGTTGGCAACGCTGCGGAGGGAGCGGGCGGGCAGCGATGAGCTCTGGTGCAATTAAGTAAAGGACTCCACTTAATTAACGAAGTCAAGTGTTGCAATAAAAAGTGTGCAGTGCGGGTGCAGCAGATGAGCAGTTGCGAGGCATCCAAATGTACCGTTATAGACCCGTCTGCTCTATAAGTAGGTTTATATACATATACAAAGTGTATCGCAAGTAAGTTTATTTCAAATGTTTATATACAAAGCTATACAAAAGCTCGTACATGAAGCTCTCGAACAATGGATATGAGCATAAATGACATGATGAAAACTATTGCATTTCTGGTCTTTCTCATTTCAGAATATACTCGTATATATACGTGGATCAATTGTGGACCAGATGTGGAAAAGCAGCCACTGTCAAGGTTAAACACCTGCTGATAAATCATTACCGAGCGCAGAGCGACAGAATTAATTATAATTATCGACAAGAAGCGATTCTCATCTCATTAGATATTCTGTGAGTTAGTATAAGAAACAATATAATTTTTTACAGCTATTTTACACTATTTCTGAGTAGTTTTATG
This sequence comes from Myopa tessellatipennis, assembly GCA_943737955.2. Lineage (NCBI taxonomy): Eukaryota > Metazoa > Arthropoda > Insecta > Diptera > Conopidae > Myopa > Myopa tessellatipennis. Next base: position 58,834,153 of record OX031316.1, read on the forward strand.
TTCGAAAAGAATGCCTCCCATCGCTCGTCACCGTCATAAACGGCTTTCAGAAGAACGACGGCGGAAGCTGCTTGGAATGTTAACAAAACCGTTAAGCGGCTTTATTAATTGGAATGTCGAGGAGCGTGACATCGAAAACGGTGCCACAAAAAGATAAACGGTCATATAATAAAGTAGTCAATAAGAGAGAATGGTCAACGGTCCGCTATACCACAGAACTGTGGCTGCAAATCTAGCGGTTGTATAATGGATTTATACCATAAAATATAATTTAGCGGCGAAAGCGTTTTTGGTAGAGGAATCTTGGAGTGAACGGATGAGAGATCCGATGACATGTTTCATCAAATTGTGGCAATAATAATGATGCGTCTTTAATGTCGAGAGTATTGAATATTTCTAGAATTTTTAAAGAGGTTTTAAAGGGGTTTTCAAATGGGATTTAAAGTGGTTTTAAATGGGTTTTGAAAGGGGTTTTCAGAGGGGTTTTAGAGAAGTTTTAACGAGCTTTAAAGGGTTTTTAAAGCGAGTTTTAAAGGAGTTTTAAATGAGATTTGTTAGGGGTTTTAAAGGGTCTTCAAAGGGGTTTTATAGGAGTTTTAAAAAGGTTTTAAATGGGATTTATAGTGGTTTTAAACGGGTTTTAATGGGATTTTTAGAAGGGTTTCAGAGGTATTTTGAAGGAGCTTTTAAAGACCTTTTAAAGAGGTTTTTTAAACACTTTATTAAATACCATTGATAGTTAATTCTTGTGAAGATAATGTTTGCAGATATCTATGTATGTATTCTGCATATATAGTTATCCATATATACTGCAAGTTACAGTCACGTAACATGTAAATTGAGTTGCTGCTACATTTAAATTTTCCAGGTGAATGATGCGGAACAAATATTCAATCAATCAAAACCTGCGCCAGACCGTTCGTTCGTTCGCCGCCGTTCTGTTGGTCTTTCGGTCTGTTGGTTTGCTGGCCCGTCCAGGCCAAACATTGAGATTGGCAAAAACATTTCATGCTAAGCCAGCCCCAGACTCATCTATTCATTCATGATGGGATGGATCCATCCATAAGATTCATCTAGAAAAAAGAAACCTACTGAACTCCTGCCTCGGCTTCAAATTGGACATCAATTGTTGGATTTTGTTGTTGTATATATAGAGATATATGTATGTATATATAGATCAATGCATTAACGTCTGCATACATGTGTGTCTGTGTGTGTGTGTGTGTCGGCGTCGGTGTGCATGAATCAGTGGCTAGGAGCGGTTGATTAAAAAATGTAATTAAATTCACCTGCTTGAGTGCAATTTAGAGTGAATCGCACAAGGGCATCAGGGTCCAATTTCGAAGCTTTTCACACATACGAATACGTACGAATTTGTATGTATGTATGTGTATGTATGCACACCCAAACTCTATGCACCAATTAATTAGATTTTTAATTGAAAAACTCAACAGAGAAACTAAGCTTCACTTCAGTTCGTGTAGTTTGGGGTTCGTTTAGTAGTACATCCATCGAAATGATCGACAGATCGGAATTTATCGCCACTGTGATTATTGCATGTATGATCTGCAATAATGCATATATTATCCAGATGGATCGGGAAATCTTAGAAGATTCATATTGTATAGTTTTTGGGAGTTTTTTAAGAGATTTAGGATGGGTTTTTGTTGATATTTGTCTCTGACAAAAGCAGAAAAGAGAAAGGGGAAAACATTACCTTGTTTCGATGATTTCGGTTCACATAAACACGCCTTAACTTTGGGTAAAGCTTAACCTTCCAACCAACCATGGAATAACCATAACCTGGCATAACTTAACCTGGAATATCCAACCATTATTATATTTACAAGTGTATAAGAAATATCATGCATTAAAGTTCATAATTTATTGCTTTTTTAAACACAAAACTTTTAAATATTGTCAACAGACTTGTCATTGTAAAAGCAGGCAGCTTTCGGTCTGAATTTTCGGTCTATATCCGGGTATTTAATCCCTGTTTCTTATTTCTATTAACACATGTGCCCATAATTACGAAAGTTGTTTAACTCATTTCTTTCTTTCACAATTAAATTTCTTTATAGTTTAGGCTTCGACTAACATATTTTTATTAATGTACAAAATAATAATAGAAATGAAGTCATGTAAATAGACGAATTTGGATTATTTATAATAATGTGATATAGTTTATTAGGAATTAGTTTCAGTTGTATTCATTTCAGTTTTATTAATTAAAAAATATACCATAAATTCAGTTCTATTAAATAAAAGATATACCATAAATAAACTGAAAGTAAAATAATGATGTGTAAAATAAATTAACTCTTTAAGATAACCCAAAATAAAAAACTGTTCATATCAATTTCAAGAATATATTAAAGATATTAATCGCCAACGTTATTGTTGTTCAATTGCAGTGATTGCTGTTATTAAGTTCCGAATTTAAACCTATTGAGTTCAGAGGTTGTACATATTTGAGTTGAGATGTTGAATAGATCCGTAGTAAATATGTAAATTATGTCCTCATGGACACCCTTCTATTTGATGTCCTGCACATGGTACTCATGCTTATCGGAACGCAATGGGTTTTAATTCTAGCCTCCAGACTTCAGATCGTGCTGAACAACAGTGATTATAATATTCAATTTAAGGTTATCGGTATAAATTTGAAAAAGGAATATACTATGTTATGGTACATTATAAGGGTTTCTGTGATTGCAATGTGGGTGCAAAAATGATATCTACTGAAGACAGAAGCCTTAGATTTCTCAGAGACTGGAATCGTTTCAGGATGACGGAGATGTGGCTGGTTATGATAAGGTTTTAGTTTGTGATAAAAACATTCTTAACCAGCGATATATTTTGTGGAAAATTGATTTTAATTTATTAACATTAACACAGTTTGCAGAAACGTCCTATAATATATATTGAATTTATGAAATATAAATGAATAAGACAAAAAATATCTGAAGAAAAGTGTCAAAAAATGTTGAAGGATTGTTTTAATCTTTTTACCACTTAACTTCAATAAAGTGGTAATTTTTTAGCTCTTCAGCAATTGATATGCTTATATTCAATATCAGTATTCAATTCCGATTTCAAGTGAAAACCAAAATGCTGACCAGAAACATTTTTTATTGTTTCTTTGATTATCGCGGCGTGATTTAGCCCACGAACCCTTTTTTGAAGGCAATCACAATGGACCACATGAGCCTCTGAGTGGTGACACTTCTATTGTGGCCATTACACGCCTTCTCAGCCTAACATAACCTAAATGCAATGAGTATTTTTTACTACAGTTAAGTGTTTAAATCCATATTAATAATCATGTCATGTAGTACTTGTAGATATCTTGTGAATAGACTCTTTCGAGCCTTTATTGAAGTCAAAGTCACCTCGAAAGACATTCTCTGGAATGGATTATGGATCAATCATTTACATATATCATTCCTAAAACATGTGAAGTAATGCATTTCTGATAAAATTTGTGTCATTTTAGTTGTTCAAGTACTTCAACTGAATGTGATTTTTCTAAACTTCGGTTATTTCATGGAACCCGAAAAGAAGCTCCGAACGGATTCAAGAGAAGCGCCGTCCAACGTGACACTTTGTTATGTTATGCAAATTATATGAGCATTTATTTAAAAATTAGACAATCGAAAAGTTTAATGAAACTTTTTCTTTTCTTTTTTTAAGCTATTCTAACGGTCACAACGACCGGCGGTTTCACTTAATCACGTCACTTAAAGGCAAACAGAAAAAACTACGCGCATCAACAAATCTTCGTGTCTTGTTTAAACACTTGTTAAACGTGATTAACTTAATTTTATGGCAAATAAAATGTACTTAATTTCATTTCTCGCTGAATGCTGAATTATTTTCTTGATGTTCTTATTATTATGAGCATTTCAACAACCCGATTAAAATGAATAAATCGACATTAATACAAAATCAGTCGCAGATTTCTATGCACAGCGATCACATGGACGAAGAACGCACTTCGCATAAAAAAAAACAACCTTTCAAAGCGTAATAATTTATTTTTTTGTTATTAATAGTATTATGAATGCTTGAAGCTTTCTGTACACGACCCTTTGAACTCGACCCAAATGATGCGGCGATAAGTTTTGATGGCGATTGTGATTGCATTTCGTAATGAATAGTGACCTAAGTTTGAACTCTGTTAACCACGTTAAACTCGTTACGTTATTCAATCTGTGTATAGCAATTTCAATCAAAAAGTGGATCGCAATTTCAACCAAGAAGTAGATTCAATCAAAAAGTGGATCGCAATTTCAACCAAGAAGTAGATTCAATCAAAAAGTGGATCGCAATTTCAACCAAGAAGTAAATCGCGATTTCATCAACCGTGTTTACGAACATGGTCAGCATTGTTGCCGTCGGCTTTAGCAACATTTGTTCTTCTTCCCCTCTTCTTTTCCAGTGTTTAAAATAAAATGTTGCGTTGCTTTTTTGTAAACATGTTTTTATGATTTTATTTTGGAATTTTTTATGCTTTAATTTTTTGAATTAATTTGTTTTTTTTGTTTGTTTTTGTGGTTTGGTGGCTTCTTCTTCTGCTTTCTAACGATTTGCGATTTAATAATTCTTGTTTTTCCTCTGTCTTAATCTGTACTCTATTTATGTATATATAGTATCTGCATTAAGCAATAGCTATGTATAAAATGTAACTTAAATAATAATTCAAAATAAAATTTAAAAAATATTCTGCTCTTTTCTAACATTTGCTGTGTGTCTTGTTATGTCATTTGCATGTAATTTAAACATTATTTGAAGACAGATCGAACGAAACTAATGAGGCTAATAAACTATCCAACCATCCATCTATCAATTATTTTGTGAATATGAAATCTGCGTAAAATTAAAACTGTACAATAGTGTACACAGTCAATAACTACAATATAATAATAATAATAATTACAAGATTGTTGCGAAATAAACTCAATGGAAATTCATATTATTTTATCACACGTTTTAATTAAATTGATTGGAACAATTCAAGAAACAATTCAAAAGGAACAATTCCTTCGTCCTGCATCTCTTTCGAATTCATGCTGTGGAATGTGTTCGTTCCGGTGACAATCGACTGAAGCTAAATTAAGTTACGTCAACTTGTTTCATCCATCAATCGACATCCAGATGGAATGCAAGTGAAGAGTGCGAATGTGGAATGCAGCGGAGTTGGAGGAGGAATTCGCTAGGAGTTTGAAGGACAGCCGGGGGACAGGGGGAGGGGGAAGCGGCGGTGGAGGAAACTTTCTACATTCTCTAGTTTAGTTATAATCGTTTAATTGTGTTACGTAAGAATATAATTGTTGTGTAATAATAACTTAGAACTAGTATAAAGATATCTTAGTTAATGTCTAATAATTTACAAAGTGGATGAGATATCCAACAGTCCTGCCGCATCGTGCAGCTGCTGAAGTTGCTGGTGGTGATGGTGGTGGTGGTGGTGCAGCAGGGCCAACGGGCCGCCGTTGCCACTGCCCGGAATGCCACCACCCGCATTGGCACTCAGGCGGCCAACGATCGCCGACGAAACAACGGTTGTGGGTGCATTGAGTGCCGAGGAGCAACTGCTGCCACTGCTGCCGTGCTGCAGGTAACCTAGTTGAGGGTAGTGGTGATGCAACGGCGAGTGCGCTGAATGCGTCGATGAGCGACTCCCGCCAGAGCCGGAAGAGCCCGATGCCGTTGGACTGGGGCCCCCGTTTCCATCACCGCCGCCACCGCCGCCGCTGCTGTTGCCATTCACGTAGTTGAGAATCAAGCTTCCGCTGGGATGACTGCCGGAGCCACTGCCGTCGCTTGCCCCCAACATGCCGTTATGCAGGGAGGAGGAGTTGGTCGCCGATGTCGCCGATGCCGTCGCCGATGAAGCAAGCGCGAGGTGCGACTGGAGTTGCGTGGTGCTTTGATGCAAAGCCTGTTGTTGCAGTTGCTGGTGCAGCGATGCGGACTCATTTTGATGCTCCAAATCCATGTGCGACGGATGCTGGTGCAGATGGTGGAGGTGATGGTGAGGATTGTGGTGCTGGCTACTTGGCTGGCTCCCAGCAGCAGCTGCTGTTGCTGATGGCGTGGAAGGAGGCGAATGGACCAGGGCCAGAGAGGTGACCGGATCGGAGGAGGGGGCGGAGGCCGATAGCAAGGTCTGGCCGAAGGAACTGGCCAATTCTCACATGTGAGCGAGTGGTGCCATGGCGCGCATCGACTGCTGGTGCTGCTGATGCTGCTGCAGGTCGGGCGAACTGCTCTGGTAGTGCATCAGATTGCGCTGGTGCTCGGCGGCTGCTGCAGCCGCGGCGGATACTTGCATGCCATCAGGTATGTGGTACATGTTCATGAGATGGTTCAGGTCGGAGGACTGCTGCGCGCCGTTGTACTCGCGCTTCATGATGTGGTTGTTGTTGTTGTTCGACGAGTTTCCGGCGGGGTTTTGAGACGAGCTATGCATGGGCCCTGGTGAAACCGGTTCGGATTTTATGCTCGAGTCGCTGGGACTGTGACTTTGGCAGGATACTTGGGAGCCGGGCTGTCCGGCCAGCCCATAGGGGGAGCCGGGCTGCTGCTGCTGCACGTTGCTGTAGGGCGAGCCGGGTTGTAGGTTGCCGTACGGCGACGTCTGTCCGCCGGACACTGTGCCGTACATGCTGTAGCCAGTGCCTGCCGCGGCGTTCATGTAGTTGAGCGAACCCGCTGCCGCAGCCGCCTGGTGCATCTGCCCCATGTCGTAGCGATGGTAGTTGCCCATGTAGGCGCTGTGCTGGCTCTGGTAGGCGGCCGCTGAGGGGTCGTGCATCATGTAGCCGTTCGGCATGTATCCGTTCGGAGCGGTCATCTGGTACATGTCGCGATTGACCGCCGCCGCCTGCTGCGCTGCTATCGAGGACGACGCCGTGTTGCGCGTCGGCGTGTTCGGTTCGGAGGCCTGCAGCAAGGACCCGACGCCCATCGGGTACTTCTCCTTGGTTTTCGTCAGGGTTTTTGTCTTCCGGCGCGGGCGGTACTTGTAGTCCGGGTGCTCCTTCATGTGCACAGCCCGCAGACGCTTGGCCTCGTCGATGAACGGCCGCTTCTCGGCTTCGGACAGGTCCTTCCACTGGGCGCCCAGACGCTTCGAAATCTCCGAGTTGTGCATCTTCGGGTTATCCGAGGCCATCTTGCGACGTTGACCACGCGACCACACCATGAAAGCGTTCATCGGCCGCTTCACTCGATCGGCGTTCTGTTGATTTTTGTTGGCGGTCGTCGAGTTGTTGTTGTTAACATTCATGGAGCCATTATTGCCAGAACCTCCGACGCCGCCGCCGCCTCCGCCCCCGATGGAATTGCCCTGTCCTCCACCACCACCACCCTGACCACCGATGTTCTGATGGTGGTGCTGATGATGATGCGACTGGCCTGGCGATGTCATGTGGTGGCTGCCGCCGCTGGACTGCGACGGACTCAGATCGCTGGCGCTGTGAAGCGGCGATCCGTGCGAGCTGAGATGCTGCTGCACGCCCGAGTTGCCGCCGTTCATGACATTCGCCATGCTCGATTGCAGAGAGCTGAGCGCATTGTTTCCGGTGGCCGTCGAGGCGCCCTGACTCTGGCTGGAGGTGAGATGCGAGGTCATGTGGTGGTGGTGGTTGGACAGATGTGACTGCGTCAGATGCGATTGTCCCAGATTCATGAGCGGACCCAAGGCGCTGTACGGCGAAGTGGCGTGGCCATGAAGACCGCCCGAAGCGTGGTGCGGCGGCATGGTGGCGTGCAGGATGCCGCCCTTCATATCAGATTCCATGGTAAGCATTCTCCAAGATGCAGATGGTGAATCTCAGAACCTAAACCGAGAACGTGGCAGCAAAGGCGAAGAGTGACGTAAGATGCTGTTGTTCCTTTCGAAGCTCGAAGTCAATACTAATCAATTGTGCAAATATCACTGACGAGAGGCGACACAACTGGCGATAACTTGAATCTTTTACACGAGGAAGCTTTGAACATTTTCTGAAACCGATTGCGTCATTCGCTAGTGAAGTGCTCCGAGTGCGTGGTGCGGAGAGTGCGTCACTTGAAGCAGGTTGCGTTGCACTGAGTGTTTGTATTTGCTTTTGCTTTCTTTTCACACACAATGTTGTTGTCTTTTATAATGAGGATTAACGAGGTTCGCTTATTGTTTTATTGCCAATTTTCGTGGTTTCCGCGCGGATTTATTAACTGATGAACTTCTCTCACAATAGAAGAGGTTAAATAAAAGAATTAATTGTTTTCTTTTTTGCTAGACGCGTTTCGTTACGATTACTTTCGATTGTATACAATTCGCTTGGGTCAATTATTCGGAAATCTTTTTAGTTTCTTTCAGCACCGACACAACAACGATCGACGAAGAACAAATCCCGAATGAGTTTCCAGAAATGTTAATTTTCCGAAATAAATAAACTCACACACAATTAAACTGAAACACAGACTCGGTTTTTTCCCGTTTTATTTTCTTTTTCTTTTCTCGTGTTGGTTTCCAGCCACTTTCCGTTGTACTAACAGACCTGGTGTCTGATTGTCTCTTGAAACTTTTATGAGTTATCGGACGAGCGACGCGAAATACCTCCACACAGCCCTGAATTGAGCACCTTTCTGTTTGCTGGCGACGACTTCGAAACCTGTTCGAGGTACCCGAGTGCACGAACGTCGAATTCTCGCCGTGTCAACTGAACCGTGCGACTCCGCAGCAGCCGTCCGACACTCTAGCGTGTAGCTGTCTCATGCCGCACGAAGTACGCACTCGTGCTGCTCTCTTCGGTAGCACGGCTGAACCCAGCAACTTGCAGTTAAGCGCAGAGAGAGAAAAAGCATGCAAGACACAACATACTAGTGACACAAACACATACAAACGCGTACCAACACAACTACAAGCTGCACATGCCTGCAACACGCAAGAGTATTTCTCTGCGTGTGTATGCGTGCCACAGGAGCTGTGTTGGTGCTGCGCTTGAGTGTGTGTGCGCCGAGTTGTAAGCGTTCATCGAAATTTCTACCAGCGCCGGGCGGCAGTGGGCTGGATTTTGCGCAGCATGACGTCCAGTGCTGCCAGAACCAACCAATGAGCGCCGCGTGCGACGGGGTGGGCGCTACTGTTGCCGGTCTCGTCGACTCGGTCGCTCTGGTTTGGCGCAGACGGGGTGGTAGTTGCTTGTGTGTCGACTTCTTCTCAGTGGCTGCCGTGCGACTGCTTCTGCAGAGGTGCGGAGGGGGCCCTGAACCTCGGCTAAAATCGATAGCGCTCACGATTTCTGGAACGACGAAGCAGACGGAGAGGCGAGGCAGTTATGGTGATTGAGTTCCCGTTGTTGTTGTTGCTGTGCAATGCAACACATTGCTTGAGCGTACAGCAAATGAACGAATATGCTTGGAGGAAGAAGTTCGGGTACATGGACGGACAGACGACTGGACCGCCAGAGCGATGATGCTATAAAAATACGCACATAGCAATATTATGGCAAACCTTGTTGCCAGATTTCATTCCGTGTAGCGAATGCTTTCGATGAAATAAGATGGCAAATGCCGCTACATGCACACAGTGTAGTTGTTGCTGTTGTTATTGTGCCGTGTGGTACACAAGAGTGTCCTTAGTGGTTGTCTGCTTCGACGCAAATTTCACAATATTACAAATTTGCAAATTTAAGCAACTCTGAAGAAAAGTGAGTTTCGTTGAGCCATCGTTTGGCCTGTCAACGTGGTGTATTGTATGTGATTTCAATGTCATGCACGGGTCATGTCCGGAGCGTTGCAGTAAGAATAAAAGTGAAGATCAACCAGGTTTTTGAAGGGGGGGAAAAATTAAAGTAGATGTCTTTGTGACAATAGTTACTCGGAGTAACTCTGCAGTTTCGACAAATATTTCGACAATATTTCGACACTGTACGTCATCATCGTAAAGAATGCTGAAAGATTGGATAGCAACACTCTTCAAAACTCTCTGTTCAAAGATCTCTGGTGGAAATCCGCGAAAATCTACGTAATAATTTCAGAAATGAAGAAGATACTTAAATTTATTTCGGATTGGAAGCTTCAATCCATGTATTTTTGCTATTATGTCGGATAGGATCGTCGTATAGCAAGCTCTGGTCCAATAAAGGGCTCCATTTCTATGAAAAGTCTATTATATTGAAATATTTACATATTATTATGTTACCCTGGCTGTGTTCTTTTCACCGTTATATGTACATGTGCATTTATCGTATGTAATTGCATCTCTGTAACTGTACAAAGTAACCTTAACCGTAAAAACCCGTAATAAACGCTGTTTTCAGTTTTGATTGTGTTCGTGTTTGGAGCAACAGTAGCACCGGGGATCAGACCAGAATCCGACACCATCTCCGAAGCCTCCGACTTTCCGGCTCCAGGAGAGGCGGCGACTGCTGCTGCCGCCAGCCGCCATCGCATCAGCGCACATGCAACACAAAACGAATCCATTGTGAGCGAGTAACATCATCAGCATCAGCTTCAGCATCGTCATCACATAACAACGGTAACAATGGCCCCAGACTCTCCGGAGCAGCAGAACCTGCCGACGCCGACGCCAACGCCGCTGACGCTGCCGACGCTGCCGACGCCCGATGCTTCAGAAGCCTTCGCTCTGAATGAAGCCTTCAGTGTATGAAGTTGTGGACCTCTCTTTGAAAAGAAATAAAGTCAAGGTCACTCCAAAGAGTTTAATTGTTCCACCAACAACAATCAGAAAGCAACACTGCATAACACATTGCAACAACAACAATAGCAATAACAACAATAGCAATAACAAAAACAACAACCAGAAACACAGAAACACAACAACAACAACAACAACAACAAGCCAACAACAACAACCAGCCAACAACTGTAAAAGCGTCTAGAAAGTCATACAAAACACAAAAATACTTGCCACAAATTACGGAACGTAGACGCCGCCCTCCACCGCATATTTTTGTTGTAAATTAAAAAGAAAAAAAAATAACAAACTCATACACAATAAAATAACATTCAACATTCAACAACAAAAGCAAAAGAAATAACAAGAATAACATCAGGAAGCAAACAAAACACAACAAAAAAACACTGAATTGAATTGAATGCCGCATAAAAAGTGAATGTTTTGGGAATGAAACGGAATTGAATCGCATTGAATACGACGAACCCACGGAATCATAGAAAATAGTCGGCGAAATCTAAACAATTCAGTAGAAAGGAGAACGATGAACCCATGAAAGGACTGCGAAAATGTTCAATAAATAAAGGATAAAAACTTTACGACTTTTTAAGGAATTTAAACATCAATGGAAATCGCTTGTCAATGGCAACCAAAGAACAAAGAAGAACAAGCGAATGGTGAATTCGCAGCGATCAGTAATCAGCAAATAAAAATATTTGCTACTATTTATTGTCTAAATCATGTTCAATTGTGTATGTTTCTATTGTGTACGAGGAAAACTTGTTGCACAACACAATACCGTGGAGTAGGTAAAAAATTATCCATGATATTCGATAGATTTAAGAATGAATGCCCCAGTTTTGAGGAGGTGACACGGTTCCAAGACAGCTCAATAATAATGAAGCCAAACAGAAGTCGTTTATAGTTTGTCTATAAATATATATTTAAAAACACACTTAAATACTCGTATTTTGTGTTTAATAATCCAAAGCATCGTGTCGAGGTGAAGGTGAATAGACTCTTCAACAATACACAAAATGGCGCTATTGTGAACAATGTTCGTCCTTCTTTTTGCACAGCATTTCTTTTGCAAAACTTTGCCATCAATGAACTTGACTTCAGCTAAATAATGATAATGATAACAATGAGGATGTTGTTGTTGTGTTCCTGCCATGATTGCCTTTTGTAAATTACAATATTCGAAAAGTAAACAAACGCAACAACTTCCACATGCATTTAAAACCGCAACAATAACAGAAAATCACTAAGAATAACAACAAAATATGTCATTGAACTCGGCTTCTCTGTACTCATTCGATTTTTCCGACACTGCTGTTGATATCAAAAAGGAGCTGCTGCTGCTGCTGCTTTTGATGTTGCTGTTGCTGCTCTTGATGTTGCTGCCAGACGGCGTCAGTGTCGCAGCGGCAGAGGCGTTTTGTTGGCCATTCAAAATACCAGGCCGTTCGAGTGGAGCGTTTCTATTATATACTTTTTTTCCCCACAACAACAATGGCACTGGCAACAGTCCTTTTGTATTCATTGCAATGCTTGTTGTATGAGAGGAAAGTCGGTCTCTTGGTCGGTTGTTTGTACGACATTTGATCGTAGTAGTTATTGTTTTATATTCAATGTGGAAATGGCCAAAAAAATAGATGAAGCGCCATTGAGACTATCCACATGAATAGAGAGATGGACATGTCCATGTCCCACTGACTGATTTACTCGCAACGATGCTATTTAAAGCAAGATTTGCCACATTTTCTATGTCTGTGCCACAGCCACGTACAACAGTTTCCAAATTCAAGTTCGATATTTAGTGAGTCGCTGTATTGTTGTTGTTGTTTTTGGTTTTTGTTTGTTTTTCTGTTTTTTGTGAGCTTAGAATAAAGTATTGTATATTGTATATGTATTCTTCATTTTGTGAGCGAGCAGAATCGAAATGGAAACTTCTATGCACTCGCCTCCAACAACTGAAAAGTCGTAAAACTATTTTGCATACGAGTACGTATGAATGTACAAGAAAACGTAAACTTCTGCTGCAAACGGTCGCGCGACTGCATACGAAAATGGCACAAATTTGATGCGTGATGTTCGAAGTTCGGAAGCTGTTCTGATTGTCGTAATTTATGATAAACTCGTGTGATACTTAAACTGCCTGAAATGAAAAAAAAGAACACTGTATATTGTATGATTTACTGTCGCCAATTTAAGACGCAGTACGTAATGAGGCAAAAAACCGCAGCGGATATTGTAATTTGCGACACATACTCGTATCTACGTCTATATTAAAGCATAGAGAGGGCGGAGAAGGGGGTGGCAGAGGTGGAGGCGGTGGAGGAGTCGGAGGCGATGACAGCGACGTCGTAGTCTCCATTGAACACAAAAGAACAGACTCTTCTTTGTACTGTTCAGCTGTGTGACTGCATCATTTAAATTAACTTAACTAAAGCTTGTTACAATATATAATAATATAGAATGTGGAATACTTTTCATTATACTATATACATTATGTATACCGTGTGTTATCTACGTTTTATTTTGAAATTAATATAGTAATTAATCATCTGATGATTGATTTAAACAGAAAATCGTCGTTATATGCTTTGATTCCTTACTATTCATCATTTATTACAGTTTTCAGAACTTTTGAATCCGAAACCTTTCCTGAAGTAAAGCCTTCCTTAGCCTCTGTTAAACCTCTTTTTTAACCTCTTTAATTTAAACAGTTTTTGAGTTCAATATTTAGTTATGAAATTTTTTAGGAACTTTTCAATATATATTCGAACATACTGTACAATATACAATATACAATATATTACCTAATATAATATAATACCTAAAATAGTAAAACAGAATCTTATAAACTTTTCAAGAAAATTAGAGGTTTCTTTCCGTGATAATCCCTGAGTAACTCGTTTATACCTCGTTTAAATAGGAACCTCGCGCAGTTCCTGAGTTCCTATGCGATTTCTTCGTCGGTTTCTGTCAAAGATGCCAGATAACAAAGAAGCTGCTGACCACACAGCATCTTCGATAGAATTCGACGTGAACGCAACTCGAGTGCTCGCTCAGCAACAACAATGAGTGGTTTCGGTGTTTATTGAAATAGTCACTTGACAATGGATTGAAATTGTCGCTTGTTGCCAATTCGTAGTCTTTTATAGCAGCCAGCCAGCATTTTTCGGTCCCCAATTAAGACGGTCCACAATTGATGCACGTTGTGGATGTGGATGTGGACGTAAACGTGGACTCAATGTGCTTCAGTATCACTTACTGAAAGGAAGTGCACCATCAGCAGTTTCTTTGCTGCTTTATTCATGGAGCCATTTTCATTCCTGTCCCATCGAGAAGATGTTCCTTCTTGTGACTGCCAACTAAGCGGATTTCTTTCTCAGGCGTTGGTTGGCGTTATCCAACAGCACTGTGTTCTATTAACGACTGTCACACACCACGTACCACGACCAACGTGGAGCGGTTGCGGGGGCGAGGGTGGGGTTCTGTAATTCTGAATTCTGCAGAAGAAATGAAAATAAATCTTAATGTGTGCTCCGACTTCGTGTTCCTCTTTGATTGGCTCGACCTTAATTGGTTTAATGCCGTAATTTTCCACTTGAATTGAATTCATGTTCGACGATTTTCTTATATTAAAAAAGCATCATTAAAATGGTGCACCGTAGAAATGGCGTCGACTCTGCACGCCGAAGCGCTGCTATTGAGACGATTGGGTTTTATAGGAATGACCTCGCATGGGTGAAGTGGTCAGCTCGGAATCATTAACCTGAGGCGAAAGCGTTCCGTGTTATGGGTTTAGGAGTGGTGCGGTGTTTGAGTAATGATTCGTTACGGTTAAACTGCACCATGCTCCACTTTTGACTTCGAAAGATCATAAATATAATGCGTTTATCCAGGTTGTACTAAGAGAGAAGAAATCACTTTTATGAGGCTATGGAGGTGTAAATGTAATCCTTTAATCCAGTCCTTTAATTTGCTTCTGACGGTCAGAAATGGAATTGTCAGGAACCTATTTAATAGGCGTTAATTGGAAGTCGCCTTTCATTGAATTATAAGTCGCATGACTGCTGTTCTTCAAGTCACAGAAGCAGCATCTCGTGTTAAATTAGAAACTCAAATAATAGCTCGAGGCGATAATGGTCGGTCATGTTTCGACGCCAGAGCCGAAAGTTTGTCCACAATAATTCGAAGTTAGTAATTATTCAACAGCAGGACTGACAGACCGACCGACCGACTGACTTGTGGCCGCCGCTTCGACTTCCGCAATGAGGTAGTAATGCCAACGATACCCCATGACACCCTCCTGGACGGATGGCTGGATCCTGCTAGCGCTGGACGTCTAGTATTCCAGATTGCGTCACTTACGCATGAAGTGACAGAACAAGTTTTGATGGATTAAAATCTTGTGACGAAAAGTTGTGGCACAAGTTTAACTTGTGTCCCGAATACAAAGCATCTTTAAGTTCCTTTAGGAAGTTTAAAGAATCTTGTAAAAGTGTTTGCTTTAATATAGTATATAATAATAAAGTCCCCTCACAAGTTCCCGTCTCTCTCAGTCCCTCTCTCTCTCTCTCTTCTCCACAGCTGTGCAAATTTATGCGATTTTATTTCCTTCCGTCATTTCTATTCTCCTGGCCGTTCGTCCATCCGTACGTCCGACAGGCTGAAGTTGCGACGACGTCTCCGTAGCGAAGGATTCGCATTTCGTTTGGCAGTCGCAAATCCTGCGAGGCGAACAAAGCCACGTGTCCATTCAAATGTCGGCCTGTCAAAAAATGCTTCCGTTGTGGATGTACGTTGAATGCGTTACGATTGTCGCCTTGGCAGGGCCGGGCAGGGAGGGCAGGGCAGGGTCCGTAAGAAGGAGTGCACCGGATGAAACAGCAAGCCTCCATCAGATGTCATGCCATGCCACCAAACCGTGTCTCACCGTCATACGTAAAAGTATGCGTTTAAAGTAATCAGTGGCAGCGGCTCAGAAGCGGTTCATTATAAACGAAACGATTAAAACTTCAAGGATATTTACAAGGATATTCCATACGACGCATGCATACGAAATCAATACTTTCAGCCTCCCACATGAAGGTTGGGAAACTTAATATTCATCTGCTTCGACATGGTCACGATCTGTACTGATCGCTAGACTATAAAAATATACGTGCGACGTAATTAATCTTGGTTTTTTGCGGCGAAACACGTTGATGAAGTGATCATGGAGAAGATTACGCGGAACATTTTCTTTGACATACACACACACACACATATACAAAAGTTCTTAAATTACAGGTCACCTGAATACATATATAAATACATACAAATTGCGTTTCGGAACATGGCGCAGTTTTTCATCTTAAGTTCTTCCCTTAAACGCTACAAGAAATTCTTTAGCTCATCTTAAGCATCTACGACGTCTTTCATTACAAGTTTTATTTAGACTTCCTAACGAACTGGGAAACAGATATTTTCCAGTGTAATTACGATCGCTGCGTAGCAGTTGTTATCACATCCACAGTCTAGAGAGTGCGATTGCGGATAATAAATCCGCCAGCACGTTTCGATCCCCGGGAGGAGCGTCTGGCGTTCCATTGAATTGTGTTTTTGATTACTGTTTTGTGTGCGCCGCCGCAGCAGCATCGGCGAAGCAGCCGCTGCGTAATTTGAGACGTTTTTTCCTGCGCAAATGCTGTTGGTTGGCATCACAGTCGAGCTGAACGCTGAAGACGCCGATCAGACGGCCATCCAAACGCAAACCCAAACCCAAACCCGAAAAATGCGAATTGTGCTTGAAAAGGGTCGCGATCACTGGAGTCGGATGGATGGATGTACGAGTGTACATGATTTCTTCCCTGCAATTAGATCTGAGTCGAATTTTATGCCTCTGCGGAGATTGTATGCGAATGATATCTTTCTGGGCCAAACCGTTCTGAGTTGTTGTTGTTGTTGTTTTCGATGATGATGAAGGAAGCATATAATTAAATCCTTGAATTGTAGAATATGCCAGCGCAGTAGCGATCGTGAGAAACCTGTTTAGTGGCCTAGTCTTGGTCTCACATACGAGGGCATAATTATCCTTACCCACAACATCGCGGCAATCTGGGGACTCGGTTGGGAGCATATGCAGATAGGGAGAGATTTTTTAAAAATAATGCGCTTGATATTCGTTCTCGCACCAGAAATGGATCCATAAACACCATAAATAGGAAACAAGTGAAGCTCAAAATTAGATTCAAAGACACTAGGGGTTTGTCC
Organism: Myopa tessellatipennis; assembly: GCA_943737955.2. Classification (NCBI taxonomy): domain Eukaryota; kingdom Metazoa; phylum Arthropoda; class Insecta; order Diptera; family Conopidae; genus Myopa; species Myopa tessellatipennis. Next base: position 58,851,104 of record OX031316.1, read on the forward strand.
GCACCGAATACCGAATAAATAGTCATCTATCCGAAGACCATCTTAAAGGTACGTGCATATATAGGGTGGGCCATCGGCTGGTTTCTTTCCTAATTAAGAAATTTATTTAAAAGTAGTTATATTCATTAAATAATTCATTTAAATTGAAATAAGTTGTTAAAAGGGAAACCAACCGATGGCCCACTATATATGGCAACTCCATATTTTTTCTGAGGAAGTTCAAAAATGCTTCAAAAGTTACTCAAACGAAGATCGTTATCGGATAGCTCAAGGTAACTGGAGAAGTATTCGTAAGAAGCTTATTTATCCAATATTATTTAAATATTATTCTTATTGTTCTTAATATTATCTAATTATAGATAATAGGCAATAACTACCTGTAATTTACCCACAAAATTCTTTACCTAATAGATTAGAATGATAATGATAACATAGAAATCGTTTAATAATAATAAAATTAATTCCTCATTACTTATAACAAAGAATCTCTGAGAATCTGACTGTTGATAGACTCCATTTTTTACGGCGTCTCACGAAATCCCAAAGTTTGCAAAGAATTTAGTGCTTCACAAGGGATTGGATGCTTATAGAGAGGGGCAGGCATTCGCTGATATGGACGAATTCATGAACACATACAGAAGTACACAGGCACACAAACACACGGCGATAGAATGGTGGCGGCAAAAGCATTAAGCAAGCATAAGTGGAAAAACGTTCGTCTCGTCTCGTCTCGCATCGCATCGCATCGCACTGGCAACTCGCAAAAGCATCATGACGTCCAGACCGCTCCGCCCAGGGCCGCAAACCAGCGAGATTCCAATTTATTTTAAGTACACACACTCTGTGCATAGATACTTATGTGTGTATATACGAACGAGTATACTCTCAGGTGTGTGTGTGTGGATATGTTGATGGTGCGCCATGGCGATGGCGAATGCATCCCAACATGGACCGTGTTCGACCATGTTCGGCCTGCGTCCTCCGCGGCCATTCGACGCTAATGTGCAGCTCGCAAAAATGCTTATCTAATCCTAATAACGTCTCTCTCGCCAAACGCGAAGCACTGCGCCATGCCAAGGCCCCTCTTTCGCGTCCCCCCTTGCGCTATTCAGCTACTCCACAGCTCCTCTGCTCCTCTACTCCTCTGCTCCGTCCTTTTCGTTTCGGAAATCTTCTCATGCGGTTTCTTAATTCCACGGCAGAGTGAAGCAGAGTGATTTTTCCTTCGCTTGTCCGGCATAAACGACCAACTCGTTTCTTTGAAATACGCCCTCCTCCTGTTCATGCAAACTACGTAGTATATCAGTTGTGAAATGGACGCGGATCTGAGGATTTGAACAGGCTTCTCTAAAGTCGTAGCGCTCCGTAGTTATTTATTTCCTGGCAGCATGTTTGTATATATGTATGTATGTATATAGCATGTATATAGTTGCTAAGCTGGCATGGCTTTTACTCGTATATACTAGAGCTATGTATGTGAGCATATGTCCGTCTGTGTGTGTGTTTGGGTGTGTGTCATACTATTGGAATTGCGTCTTATTCTATAAACGACAAAAACGTTTACAAGTCACTCTGCGTAGAATGCGAAAGAAGAAAACCCAGCGATAAAGATAGAGATGGAGAAAAACGAAACAGATGAAGGGAAAAAGAGAACTAGAGAACTAGAGAACGAGAGAGAGAGAGAAAGAGAGAAAGAGGGACAGAGATAGTTAGAGAGAGGTGCAGAGGGAGCCAGTGAAAAGCAATTTAAATGTAATCTAAGATGCATAAGCGCAAAAAAGTTTCCATTAAGCTTGCTTATGTTTTAGCAGCAGCAGGTTTTTGCTGTATGCATGATGCAGGGGGGGGGGGGGGAGTAAGGGTGTGGGGCTCCGATTTGGTCTGAAGGGTTTTGAAGTGTGTACCAGTGAGTTACTTGCAGAGATATCGTATGTTAGAGTAAAGTGCTTAAGAAGCTGAGCAGATATACTCACTTCTACATATTCACACATATGTACGTATATGTACGTATATGTATATGTACATATGTATGACCATGTGTATGACCATGTGTACATATGTATGCACCATATATATTTACGTACTCGTACTACTTACTATTTACAAACACACGAATACTGAGGTTAGTTTTTTTAACATCAGGTGTTCTGCATCTTTTCAAGACCCGTGACTATCGATAACACTTTTCATTAATGATGTCGTAATGGTGACACCCTTTCCTCAGATGGTTTCCTAAGAGATACGAGTGATTTAATCTTCTGTAATCTTCAATAATATACAATAAGTACTAAGAAACGCATCAAGTAGGTTTGGTGTGTTTCTTTATACAGTATGTCAAAATTTGTGAAACACTGCTAAAAAGTGCAAAGTTAAAAATATGGTGGCACTCTGTCTCTCACTCTTTTCATCTCTCTCTTCGTCCCCTTAAAAAACATTAAACTGTGGAAGCAATATTATTGCCAAGAATCGTGGGATCAATAAAACCTAAAGCGAGTGTGTGGTGGGGAGGGGGGCAGAAAAATGTGAAGGAAAACTACTCCATTAAACTACTTACTTCATTGGCCAATGTCAGAGTAAGCCTCTTAAGGCCCGACTCACTCGCTCTGATTGGGTGGTCCATGTCACGAATCAACGAATCAGCGCGAGTGAGTCCTGCCTCAAGAGGCTTAGTCTGACATAGGCCATCGTACCTCCTCAGCTAGAGATCGGTCCAATGTTCAGTAAGTAACGCATTTTATCAACGTGGTAAAGTTATTCTAATGATTTGGCCACTAATTCCAGTATATACGACAATCATGATCATGATGCTCACAATCAAAACCATGCAAAATTAGATCATGTAAAATGATCATTGATCAGCTTTTAAGGCAACAAATAATAGAGTAATCTTAGATTTAATTAGAGTTATTTACAGATGCTAGTATAATTGATTCTATGTTTCTCTTAATATGAACTTACATATATATTTAAGATGTACAGATGCTTCTTGAAGTTTTTCTTAGACTTAATAGACCTTGTAGACCTTGCAGACTTCGTAAAGACTCTCTTAGACTTACTGGTATTTATTCCTGGATATCGTATGTTCTCTCATACTTTAACAAACAAATAAATGAATGTTTATTATTAGGGTTCCTTGTAGTTGAAGACTCCCAACCTCCCAAACGAATGGGTCACTGCAAATTATAGAGTATTTTTGGACCTCAGGAAGAAAAACCTGCAGACAACAAAGTTGGGGGTTTAAATCAAAAAAATAAACCAAACGACAGGCAGAGAGACAGACGGGCAGGTCGACAGACAGACGGGCAGGTCCACTGACTCAATCGGAAGCTACAGAAACGCTGAAGGAGGTGATGTTGGTGGTACAGGAGGTGGTGTTGGAGGCAGAGCTTAAGATTGCATTTGGAATGGAATGGGAAAAGGACGATACAAGGTATTTGTGTCCTGTTGACTGTATGTTTATACGCACACAGAAACACAGCCATGCATACACACACAGACACACATACATACACATACATACACACACATGCAACATACCAAAGCTGCAAGTCTGCTATTGAAGCTGGAATTTTGAAAATTCCTGAAGGCAAAGGAAGGAAGCTGTTTTTGTTGTTTTGTTGTTGCATAAAATTAGGATTCGCAATGAACTGCAGAAGGCAGCGCGAGGTACCAGGAGGGTGGTGTCGTCATCGGAAGCCAGAGACTGCAACTCCACGATAAGAGTGGGCGAGAGAAAGAGGGTGATCGGGTGGGTGAGGAGAGTGTAGTAGGCATAGCAAAAGCGTGGCCTCTGAACCCCGCTGAGTTGCGGATGTCATTTTCGGAATGTGTGTGCAAATGCATTTCAATCTGAGATGGTAATGGAAACCTCTCAACGGTGCTCCAACGAGCAGCAGCAGAATAACGCTGCTCCGTCTACTATACTACTTAAGTCGCATGGACGTTTTCCGGTGCCCTTCCCTCGCAGCGCAGAACAGGACATACGAGGACACGGATTTGGTCAGGAAAACGTTGGTCTAGGTTACGTTTGGAAATGAAAATATTTTGAGCAGAACAGTTGTTTGTCTGTCTATTAGTTGGTTTATTCTGGGGAGTTGAAGCAGTCGGTGGACTTCCTCTATTTGCAAACATCTCCATTTAAAACATTTCCATTTAAAACATTAAAGGATATGCTTTGTATATGTGTATTTCAGATCCAACATGAGCACAGAACAGGACTCCAGTCCAAGTTCGAAGTTCCAAGTGGAAGCTTACTCTTTTAATCTTTAAAGCATTGTTTAAGTTAGTAATGTTTATTATGCATCCTTCAAAATCCTAGATTTCAATTATTAATCCATTGAAACAAAAGTGGAAGTCGATTAGTAGTAAGTATAGAAAAAACTCCTCAAAAAACCATCGAAAACTTAATAATTTCATTAGTTATAACCTAATCACTGGAATGTCATGAGGATTTTTTACTTTTACTTTTATACGCATCACCCGAAGCGGAAAGAGTACGTAATGTTGGTATTTCCAAGCCGAAGATGGCAAGTTTTGTGGTGTTATTTATAATCCCTTTCATATTTGATTTCAAAGGGTATCCTCATTAAGCCTGCAAATAAATTCATAGGTAAACTTAACTTAAACGTATGTATATAAATCACTAAACACCTGCTGTTCGAGGAGTTGCACGTAAAGAGTTCATAAGAACACATGAGATAGTTTCTCAGGGTGCAATATGGGTCTCTCAGGATAATGCTTCTGTTTGCCTCAATTCTCATTCCTTGCATTAGCATAAGTAGAGCTGGGATTAACGCCTACCCGCATCTGAATAATAATAATAATCTGAATAATTAAAAAAAGTAATAATTACTCTTTCGGTATCTCTGTAACTCTCTTTCCCTCTCTCTCTCACTCTCTCTGTCTTTCGGTAATCATGTTTAGAAGCCGTCTGATTACAGTTTCATTATTCTGCGCTTGCATTTGATCTTTCATTTAGTATTTGCCTATAAATTGTTATATATACTGTCGGAATTATCCGGCCAAAAATTGCAGTTGGTCAATGATTTCCCTCCGTATTTACATTAAGGGTTTATGCGGAGTGGTGTAGGTGCTCTACAGCAAAATAAATAAATGTTGAACCAAAAAAAAGAGAAATCCTCATCACTTCATCACAACGAACAATGATCGAAAGCCAGGTGTTCGGTCGTGATCCTTGCTGCGATTTCATTTGAGAGGATTATATTAACTTAGCTTGGGTTCACATCAAAGAAGGGAATGACTACCTGTCTACCACTGAGCTACCTCTGAGCTACCTCCGAAATATATACCGACGTAGGAGGATCAATTGGTCTTAAGAGCCTTATTCTTGTGTATATATAGTATATATACATTTAGATATGTTTACGTGTGTTTGTGTTTGTGTGCGTCTGTTTTCTTTGCAACCTTTTCTCTCATTCTGTTTTGTACTTTTAAATTACCGATTTGCAATTTAAACATTTTATGCTTCCCCGAAATTGGCAAGGATACTTTTAATCCCGATCCTACTCGGTGCTCGTATTTACCTTTTTCTCCCTAATTTGATTGCATTGTCCTGCGTTTTTTTTTCCATTATCCCCTACTTGTTGCCAACAAACAAGTTACAACTGGTTAAACCAGGTGTTTCACATGAAGCCGGGACTACTTTAAATCTGGTTATAAGTATATAGTACATATACCTATTATAGTTATATTATTCTTAAGCAAGGAAGCTTGCAATCTGTGTGCCTGTGTATTTGTTTTCCAAGCCGCAAGTAGAGTAGAGTAGAGTAGAATAGAGTGCAATTTTAAGGATAAGGATAGCGGCTGATAGACTTTCACTGGTTGAGTGGTTTTCGGGCGCTGTTCTGGGATTTAAGATCGTCGACTGTTTTCATACGGTTGCCGTGTCTTGATCCCTCGTGATACTTGAAGATCACAAGAAAGGATTCGCTCTTCAAAGCAACATTTTCAATTCAGTTGAACGAGCGTCAACTTGTCTGGTCGCCACTTAAAGGAACCGTGGCGTAAAAATAAGCAGCGATATGAAACTCTGAGACAGACACCGTGGCGCTGCAGAGAGAGTGAGAGAGAGACAGAGAGAGAGTTAAAACACAGCGAGATAAATTACTTTAAACTACCGCCGAAGTTCGTCCTTTTCGACGGCTGCAAACGTGTCCATCCATCATTCTATCTGCGTGGCACCTGAGAAGCAACCCCCTAGCGTGATTCTCCCCTCTGAATGCAACCTTAAAGCTGCGCTCGGCGAACACATTTCATGGTACTTTAAGAAGAACAAGAACAACAACAACAACAACAACAACTGAAAGGCCTTGTGTGGTCGTCGAAAATGAAACCTGGCAACATTGTTTGTGTTTCAGTATATCTTATATATCTTCAATCGATTTTCGTTAAAAATGTATATTGAACTCGCATTTCGATCCTATATAGAAAGTATAACTAACTATCTGTGCGACAAGCGACACCTTGGCGATCGCTAGCTGTCTCCCTCTCTCCCTTTCATAGATGTCACATGTTTCATGTCCTGTGACTAGTAATAAAATTGTTTTATGGCCTTTGTACCTTTTGCACCTTTCGGTCCGACGTAGGGCACAGCTTGAGATTCACACCTTAAGAATGTCCCTACTTTTAAGTGGCTAGAAAGAAAACCTTAAATGGAAAAATTCTCTCACCTTCGGAAATGTCGGAAAGGATTTTAAGGTTGTTTTTTTTTGTCATTGTTAGTTAGTGTTAGTGTAAGGTCATAAATAGTTTATTATTTTATTGAACTTTTACTACGCACTTCTTGATGAGCGTCGATCTGCGTTGTAGATCTCTGAGGCATCCCGTTGAGCCTCAGTAGCTACGAAGTATGTGAGCGACCATGAGATGCTTCCTTGAAGGACATCTGGTAGAAATGCAGAGACGCTATAAACAGAAACAGTGAGTAACAGTGGGATGGAGTGAGATGGAGTTGGGTAGAGAGTCCCCCATGCAGCATTATAGTGCGTGCATCATGTCCATTACAATTCGCTTCGGTGTCTAGCGAATAAAATTGGCCAGAAGCTAGAGCAAAGTTCACGCTTTTCGCTTTCGAAAACATTCGGATCCACATCAGATCACAATATTTATGAATCAAATCACGTGGGGACGCAGTATCCGAGGACGTGTTGCAAGTCTACCTGGCTGGGCAACTGGTCGCATTCGTGCAGCCGGATCGATGCTCGTAAACAGCTAGATTTATGGCCGCCCTGCACGAGCGACCCCTTCGCGGCGCACTGCAGCCGTTGCTGAGGTGTAATAATTTATAGCCACGTTATTTGGCCACTGGAACATCTTTCAAACATACACAAACAATGCTGCGGCAGTGAGTGCGAAGCGTCCTTATACTCATAAACTCACTTGATATACATACAAACACACACAACAACACATGTACACATTCGTGGCTTTTAGTCATACATACGAATCTTTCGATTTACGGCAGTTCGAATTGAAGTCATTACGGCGATAATTTACGACTTTTCAGCGCACAAGGAAGTGTAAAAATTACACGCACGCACACACACAAGGACACACATATGCACACACAAGGACACACACATACACATACAAAAACACACACATACGCATGAGTACACAACTAAATATTACCTTTCTAAGTACCATATCTATTGAATGAGGAAAAATTATGCAATTCCTAAAAAAGGTCGTCTTGCCGCGTCACCACCGCAGACGCCACATGATCGAGTAGGCCGGGAAAATAAGCACAGTGAGTGGAAGCTAAGAGATGCAAACAATGATCTATAAATACAAACAAACAAGACACTTGAAAGCCAAAAGGATCCTATACAGTATATGCAAGGATAGCAAAGGTTTAAAAAAAGAAAGGAGAGAAGGGAAGGAAGGAAGAAAAGAATGAATAAGGGAAGAAAGAATGGAAGCAAAAAGGGAAGGAAGGAAAGAAGAAAGGAAGGAAGAAAGGAAGATGGATAGAAGAAAGGAATGAAGGAAGAAAGGAATGAAGAACATTGACCAGGTGTTTAAAATTTCCATTCGAATAATAATTATGCTAATAAATACTAGTGATCATAATAATGGTAATGCTGATAGTTAAAAATAAGTAAATTCGACATTTAATACAGTCATCAAGCAATTACGAGGTTATACGAGCTCGTTTTCTTAGGTTTTCGCTTAAATGGTCCATTAAATATCATAAATGGAACGTTCTCGGCCATGGGACGTGGTCTATGGACCACAATCCCTCCTAAGCGAAATCTCCTAAAAAATCTTCCCAAAAAAATGTCATTCAAAGTGTATATAATATGTATATTCATGTGTATTCATGTGTATATAATATGTATATAAATCGAGATATAAATTACCGGGGCAACTGAGAGGGTTTTCGATTTTTCTTTGGTAAATGTTGAATGGTTTTTAATAATTTTAAGCTACAAGCATTAAGAAATTAATTGACTTGACCCAATGTAAACATTCGACATGTTTAACTATTTACGTATGTACGAGTAGCAATGAAACATGTTTACCAACGTTTGCCCACGAATGCCAACACAACAAACAAAATATTTGCACTCAAACGCATGTATGCACACTTTAAAATATGTTGTTGGTTTATATTGTATGTATGTATGTATGGGTAAATATATATGTACATGGGTACATAGGCATGGACATATTTGAACTCGCTCTGGAATCACGTGCCATTTATAATATTGAAAATATTTACTTTTGCGGAGTGAGGCAGAAAGTCCTTAAATATTTGATACTCACATTTGAAGCACTTGAGGTTTGTGTGCGCTACAGTCAGGTTGTATAAACTTCATGCACAATTGGCAATTCGCACCGCACCCCACCCCGCGTCCACTCCTCCCGCCGTCGAACAAACAACCCGAACCAATCTGGACTCCGCATCCTCAACCGCATTAACAACCCGAGGCGGTCGCTCGCTCGGTTCGTTGCTCTTGCGTCATAATATTTTCCTTGAGAATTTTAAATCATTTCATAAAATGAAATGTGAAGCAAACTTGGCACAGTGGCACACAGGAGCGGATTAAGGAGTGTTGTCAGAATCCAGAGAAGTGACAAAAGCGATGTGATAATTAGTTTATTGGGTTGAGTGACGACATTTTTAAAATCCGGGTTGGAATTTAGCATTTGGAGGCATGGATCAATCTCCATTTCATTTGGAAAATACATATCAATGTTTTCTAAATAGTTTTACGTCTTCTGAGAATTGGTATTTCGTTTCTTGTCAGCTCCTTCCCAGTTAAAGTTGGAACCTTCAGTCACTAAAGTGTAATCACAACATGAGTGCGCTGCCAGCTTTCGCAGCATGTCGCGCTCCTAATTGATTTTCTTGATGGCGAAATACTTGTACTTCGACACACACACACACACACACACACACAGAGACACACACACACACATTGTATCCTATGTTTACTTTTTTGGCAATTTAATAACCAAGCAGGATCAACCCTCGCTTCTCTTCTCCACTCGCCGCACTCATCGTTTTCATTCATGCAGTCCTTTCTTTCGGTAGCTTTTCAGAAGCGGCTTGGTTGTTGCTCGCCGCACGTGGAACAGTTTTGATTGACAGTGGTTGTTCCACGGATACATAAATCTTTAGTTCCCCACAATCAAACCTCGTCGTTGTCCTTCATTGCAAAAATTGAACGAACAGCTCTTTCGTGGCACGTAACGTTAACTACATTTTCCTCCTTCGTCGCCCGGCTGCACCACCTTCAATGGAACTTCAATGGATTCCGACAGTCAGCTTCTCCAACTCCTCGTAGCAAGCTTGATCAGGAGCCCGATGAGTGAACTACGACGACTCTTTACTTTTGAAGGCAAGAAATTAGTTTTTCTATCAGCTCCTCGCTTTGACTTTCGCAGTGCGATGCGATGGTCAGAGTGATTCATCTGTGAAAAGCTACGCGCAGAGGGTTTTGGGCCCAGAGAGGCAGGTTTTGTTTCGGGCGGTAACGTGTTTGCTGTCCGCTTGTGTTCCAATTAGATACCCCATGTACCCAGCGTGTGAATGGGTCGCGTGAATGCAAACAACTTTGGGCTTTTGGAGAGATGATGCTCTGCGTTGCTTTGCGTTGAGGTTGGCGGACGCGAAGGAGGTCGCACACACTTCTTGATAAGGGTTTAGCAACTGAATGCTAAAAGTGTTTGTTCAGCTTCACTTGCAGCAGCAACCATTTTGAAAAGTTGTATTTGGCAATGGATGTGTTGAATCAATACGCTACGCTACACCCACTAAACATGGTCTGGCGTCCTTGCATTGGTCGGGCGAAGTGAACAGCGCAAATATTGGAGCGAGCGGATGGTTTCGAGCGGCAAGAAATTCAATTAAATCAAAAGGCCAGATGAATCTCACAGCACAACATACGAAAGTCAGAGGAATTGTGTCCGAAAACAAGGCAGGTGTAAACACAAATGGACTTCCAGTAGCTGGTCGTCCAACTAGTAGCTCAGTTGACACTCCGCTGGTGGGAGGCAATTTGAGGGGACTACTTTCTCCCCTCGACCCCTCCCCCCCCCCACCTGCATAGACTATGCAATTTAGTTTTCAATTTTAATTGGATGCAACCGGCAGGATTCTGATTTATCTGACTAACGAATGCAGAGTCACCGATGGACCGATGGGCTTACTGATGCCACTGATTGGGGATCGGGAGGGGAGTGTGAGATGAACCGTCTACTGGTGCCATCAGTTCCAAGGTTTCCAGCTAAAACGTAACTGAAAAAGAATTTTAATTCAGGGACGTAAACAAGCTCGGAGTCTATAAAAATGCTTGCTTGTTGATTTCGGAAGCATGCTGAAGGCTCTGAATAATTGGAAAATATTAATTATAGTTACGAAAGCCTAAAAGTACTCGCTTTTCTAGATTTTCTAGTACAGAGTTTAGCTTAAAAATCTTTACACAAGCTCTGGTTCTTTAAATCAAACATTAAAGTAAGGAACTTCTAAGCTGCACCTTTCGCTATCGCATGTACTCCCCCAAGCATCTCCCTCTACCTCTCTGCCCTTCCCCACCCACGCATTTAATTCTGCAGTGACAAATGTCGCTACAAAATAAACTTTATGTTTGGTCATATCGTAAACAGGATGTCACTTGGTCGAATGGGTGGAGGAGGGGGGGCACCATTCGTTTCTCTTTTTGTTTCTGCCTTAAACTGAATTCGGAAAAACATGCAAACTTTTTGAAGATTCTTTATACTCGTACTTTCCCGCCATAAATCATGGCGACCAACAGAGTCGCCTTGTCGTTTTCATGCTCTCATTTCCTGCGCAACGTGCGCCATTGTTTTCTTAGACGGTGTTTTCCTCTGCTTTACCTTTTATCCATCTCGTGCACCACGTATCCATAAATTTGTGCGCCAAGACAAATTTCGCAGATCCCAGAAAACTCCCGTCTTAGGACGAGAAGTTTTGTTTATGATTTATGCGTGTAGCTGGTTGGTTTGAACTGGCTTGTTGTTGCTGGCCTAGCTGCTCTCAGTTCAGGCTCGCGAAGTGCCTGAAGTGAACCCCCAACAACCACCACCACCACCACCGCCCGTTGCTCTGCTTTCTTCGAAGTCGCTTCTAATTTGCGAAGACTTTTCGGATTCACGGAACGGAAACGAATTTGCCTCCTTGCAAATGGGGCGTATTTGCGATTGCCGAACCCCTGCCACTTCACCTAACCGGGTGGTTGTAATTTATATAGAACGGAATACGGTACGAAAGTATGAACCCACAGTCTAATTATGAAGGGGGGAGGGAGATGTTTACAACAAACATAGCCTACGTCTTGGAGATTCATTTTAATACTTGGGTAATTTTAAAGCCAAGAAAATTGCTAGAGGAAACTCTCAAGATCTTCTTGATAACTATCTACATATTCCAGGAAGTCGTTCATCTTAGTGAATAATAATTTAGCCAGCTTTAATAATTAATAGTTCTGTAAAGCTTTCATTACTCACACAATAAGCTCTCAGCTCAATTTAAGAGGTAATTATTGTAAACTCTGAATTACTTTCCTCATTGTTGTGTCTTCGCACTTTCGGTATTTCGAAAAGCTTTTAACTTCTTTAAGCGAAATACTCGTAGATGCTGCTTTGAATTAATTGGAAGAACAAACCGATGTAGGTTCCAGGAAGACATGCATATGAATATATAAATGGGCCGAATGGGACAGACAGTATTCCTCCAGAATAATGTATTTAACTGAACTGATCTTATCTGAACTGATTACAGAATACGTTTTTAAACTCTCGGAACTGATTAACTGATTACTCTTCATGCCTTTACATTTTCTTAACTGATTACAATATGGCTTTATTTGGTAATCCATGGATTGTATAATGTTTCTGAACGAAGACTGCCAAAAAAAACTCATCATTGGTTTTTATTAAAATTCTGTATGACGTAAAAAATGTTAGAAAACAGAAATGAAAGTAAGAATTCATGGCGCTTAACACGACTCAACCACACATCCATCAATCATCACGGAATGAAAGGGGCAAAGCTGTTGTGAGATGATGTCTGAGCGCTCCCCCCAGCATGAAGTAAAAAATATCAAATAAATAACGAACGTCAGCAACATAATCTTGAGCGGTATCATCATCATTATCACCATCATCAGCAACAACAGCAGAATGATTTTAATATTTAATAAAAACTGCTTACACACAAGTAGCCACCCTCGCGTCGAAATCCCTGAAGCGAATATGTTAAATTCGTAGACGCTAGAGATGCTAATTAAAGCCATACTTGCGCTCATATTCCAGGGGAATCCAGCGGAATCGGTATGTTTTCCAGGGGAATTTACCGCAACACGGTTTAATTGCTGCAATCACAAACGTAGTGACGTTTTTACTCGATTATTAATAGCTGAATGTCCAAGAAACTGTCAGGATGACATCCTTCCGTCAAACCTTCGACGGTTTTTTACCCAACGATAGTCCATGGCATCGATGTTCGATGTGCCATGTTGATGCTAATGCTGATGATGATGCCGATGTTGATCCTTGCTGTCGCACAGCATGTCTGCAGACCATGACACGTGCAGGCCATCTACTTTATCAGGGTAATGAATTTTGCTGTAATTCAAATTAGACGCGGGTGGGGGTGCGTTGGACAAGGGGTGGTTGTTCGAAGATATGTCAGTGCCACGCTAAATAATCATTACGTCCATCATCGGCACTTGGGGTGTAGATTGCCGATTAGAGTCGGGAAGGGGAGAAGGGGGAATGCATGTTCGGTTACCCGCAAGTGATGCGCGCATAAATCACGCTGAAATTGAGTGGGTGTGGTCCGGACCGGTCCGGTCTGGGTGCTGTGGGCGTATGCGTGGGAGAACCCATCCGGATGCACAGTGAGGTAATCTACACGCAATCGCCAAGCAATCCTAATGACCGATCTGAGGTTGCAATTAGTTGTACGCACTTCTTTTTCATTTCATTCATTCTGTCAAATGAAGAAATAATGATGTAGACATGTTTTTTACCTAACTGCACTAAATAACACCAGACCAAAAAATAGAAAAATGGTGATAAGTTCTGGCATATTTTTAAATACAAAGGATTTTATTAAATAACTTCTACTAAATTTCTTCACGTTTTATGGAGTTTCTACAGAACAGAAGTCCTAATAGTAGTTCTTCATTTCCAAATCATATCCCAAAAAATCTAAAAATAATCTTAAGTTCTTAGAATTCCTATGATTCCCAAAGATATACTATACCTGGTATCGATCCATCTTGGCGCTTATCGTATATTGCTGGCTGTAGAAATAGATATAGATAAATAGAAAAGAATAGACCTGGAAATTCTCAAAAGCTTATTCATAAATCCATTCAAGGGAGCTGTTAATTTTAGTGAACAAACTTGAGAACATGTATTAAAACATGTAAAGAGAGTTGTTGAAAACCTTCATCACTGAATTTACGTTATTTTGAGAGGTTACAAGAGGAATGACAACCCTCTTTCAGAGTTCAGCTATAAACACTACCGAATTTATTCTCCATAATCACGGAGTATATTTAAGGTAATGTTTCCTAAACTTCTTCGCATTTGAAAAGCTGACTAAAAATGGCCTCAACAAATGCTCCCTGCGAACCACATTGCAGATCATATCAATCAGTCCAGAAATTATCCGCCATTTCACCTCCCCTACTCCCCCCCCCGCGACCGTCCATCGACGACACCAAAATATCATCCCACCAACTGCTTGCCAACATCCCCAATTCTGATGCTCACTCAACCACTCGCACGACAACAAACACGCGTGGGGATGTCGAGAGCCGGTTGCGGCCGCCATTTTGTTTGCGCTGCCCGGATGGAGTGTCTGCAACTACCACGACCGTAGTTGGGGGTGGATGTCTGTGCTTGGATGCCAGCATTAGTTGGAATGGAAAAAACTGGATGGAGCGAACTGGAAGGAAACCATGGACGAAGGCGGAAAAAATCCCGTTTAAAGTCCATCCGTGTACGAAGTCAGATAAGCGGATTGAGAGCATCGTAGGCGCATATATACTATGCACTCATCCTATAACGAATGGTTGAACTTTCAGATGCGTCTGTCCCCAATAACCTCTCTTAAGTCGCAACAACCTCTATATTCCTCATGACCCCTCGTCCTTCCCATCGACAATATTTAGTTACAGATGTGAAACAAATCTATATACGAGAACGTAATTTGTTCAGGGAGAAAGAGGGGAAGAAAGAGAGGGAGTGATAGGGGCGGAGAGAGAGACGCAGAGGGATTGGGACAAAAGATGAGGGACGGCGAACGAAATCATTGAAATCTCGCGGCCGTCCGCTCTGAGCGAAGAAGGAAAGAAAGAGAGGGCGGTAGGTGAACCCTTTTTAAATGAAGTTTAAAAACTGCTCTTTTGCGAACTTAAAAACAAAGTTTACTCTTCATTGTTTCGCAAAACTTCACTAAACTCGTCTGCATCAGACGTGGTCAGTCGCCAGCTGAAAGCCAATCGATGTTGACTTAGTTTGGGGCATCAACGAGTTGGAGCATCGATGAATATGGCTGGCGGAATGTACCCATCATGTAGCCATCAACCATCTTATCGCTACTGCGGCATTCCTTTAGTGGTCTACAGCACTCTGCGCTATCGGCGGCATACGGCGGCGGTATTGTGGCCGTACGGACGGACGGACTGGCGGACGGGCTGCCGGACGGACGGATCCAACGAGTTCGACGACTGTAGTTCACTTAATTGGACGAATGTTCACTTGAGTGAGTTATTGAAAGAAAACCAGCGACTAATTTAAATTATTAACCACTGCTATGAGCAAAGGGCTTTCGAGCGAGTGCTCTCCGTCCTCTGCCCTCTGCTCTGTGTCTGATCAACCATAAATAACGCTTTTAATGCTCGCAGGACTGAGCACCTGGTACAGCGGAATACACGCAAGTACACGAGTCTGGTAACGTTCTGAAGCGAAAATTAAAGCGCAGACTTAGAAAGGGTCCTTCAATATTCGGTTACACTCAACAGTAAAAAAAAGACACGCAGCACTCACCCACATTTTACACTCACGAAAACAATAGGCTCCGTAGAAGTGGTATCTAAGTACTGCTCAAGTGGCCACTAAGCTAAGAAGAACAAGAATCTGTATGGCGAATGGTGAAGTTTTTCTGCCCCAGTATCTGCTCGAGCACTTGAAAGGTTTGTATGTTTATACGACTATATATACATATATATTGTATATGAGGCTGCGTCGGCGAATGGCGGATGATGAGTCTTTAAAAGCGGAAGTGGAATTGGTACTCTCCAGCGCAATTGTATGTAGAACATCCTGTTAAATGATGAGCAGAGTGGTTCAACTCATCTCACCTGGATTTTGTTTGTGGTTGTTATTATTAGGAAAAAAATTATTATGTCTACTATATACAGTACATTTTTAAGACTCTATGCACTCTTTGATTATATATACAATACACAGTTCACAACTCTATAACTATATTTGAATATAATGAAGTTAAAGATTAGAAATCAGCAACATATTCGATGATGATTAGATGATTCCTTCCTTATAAATTGCAGTACTTAAAAGACCCCAAAAATGGACAATCCGAAAGTTCATAGATTTGACTTGCATAGTGAATGTGACGAGACTTTTACTACTTTAAAGATCCCAAAAATGGACAATCCGAAAGCCCAAAGATCCGGCTTACATAATGCATTTGATATAATAAAGAATAAACACAGGAATTAATTTCGAACATACTATATAGTAGTCCAACGTATCAAGGGCTCGAGGGTTCAATAAATCTTCAACGATTTCAGTTGAAGTTATAAAATATTGCCCACGGCGATGAGATGGAAGTGCGTGTTAATAGGCTGCGAATAACCATGATAATAAGCAAATAATTACATTATGCAAGCAAACGCTTCCGCGTTCCCAAGCCACATGCACCAGGTGATGAACGCCCAGTGATGAAGACGTGAGACGCTCCCAACTACGCTGAGATACGATCGAGAGTTGCTGCTTCCAGCTACCATACAGTTTGTTGACATATGCTAATAAGGCATACGTTCGGAATTTCAATTTCATTGCTCGGGGTCAATCGCATTAAATCGAATCTGAGGGTCTGAGGGTCTGAGTCTGTGCGTGGCACAGGAGCAGAGATTGTAACAGTGCAAATCAGTGGAACTACTGGGAGAGTGTGTGGTACATCCTTCAACATTGGCAGGAATTTGATTGGATTGAAAGCCGAAAATACAACACGTGCAACAACAAATCCGCACGGAACGAGCTGGTGAACAACAAGGATACCGCCTCACACGCGGGGGTGGGGTGTAAGGAGGACAATCTTTATGCTGGAAGATAATTTAATTTGGATATACGAGCACACACACACTCATACATACGAGTACATACACATATACGAGTAGTAAGAGAGGTCGAGGCAATACAGAGACAACAACAGTGCTGTTGTGTGAGCGATGAGATGGCGACGGTGACGACGACGAGCAACAAGGATGAGTAGCATATTGACGCAATCATCTAATCTTCGCGCTTCCATCCGCATGAAACACACAGGATTGTGTGATTCAGTGAAGACAGCAACCAAGCAGACGCTGAAGAAGACGGATTCGGCGATGGGGCACCAGGAAAGAAAAGTGAGCGAGGGTGAACATTGAATTTTATTAAGGACCTGACTTCGGAGATCCTTCACTATTGATAGCGATGACGTTGGCGATACGTATTATAAACGCAAACGTCACTTCGTTATACTCGCATCGGGATCTGTGATGCTCGACGATTGGATTAACAAGCTGCATCTGCTGAGAGGTGGGAGGGGAGGAACGTGGCAATTCGTCAAATCAACTTTGTAGAAGGTAGGACACATGGACCGACCATCGACGGAGCGCCGCTTTGATCCCTTCGCTCTGATTGCTGCTGCTGCGTTTCGCTTCTCATACTTTCTACACTCATGTGCCTAATGCGTACAAATCCATCAACTTTGGTCTGAATTTCCAGCAACTCGCTTGGGTTTGATTATTCATGCGGAAGGCGTGCATTGCAGTGATTACGCCACACTCAGTAACCGAAGCACTCATCAGAGATTTTGGCTTTTATGTGCGTGCGACCGACCGTGCGTTACCCAGTTCCTTCTTCGTCCTTTCGTTCGTCCTCTCGTTGCGAGTTCGAGGGAAGAACTCTTTTTTTTGTGTGCACAGGGGAGCAAAAAGTAGTGATTTCACTTAAAGATTTCAATACCAACAACAAATGCAGTGATTCTGATGGTTACTAGAATTTGCTTGGTGAAACTTTTTAAATGAATGGCGAAACGGTGAAAACTGTTACATTTCTTTTATCCGTCTTCAAATTTCACCATCTCCTTCATTTACCTAAGTGAAGCTCTATTATATTAATGAAAAGTTGCGTGCCAAAGTAGCCAAAGTTGCCAGTGTTACCCAATGTTGTGCCCTTCTATCGGGGTCTCTATTTTGTCTGGCTGACTGCAATCTTTAACAGAAGCATCGACCGACGCTGGCGAAAACATTCTCTATTAATCAAATCTTTGTAGCTGCAGCCGCTCTAAAAGACATCTTAAGCTCCGATTTTAATTTCTGTTGACATAAAAGACATCGTTATTGGCCCAGCGCCCAGAAAAATTGGCGACTTGAAACAGAAACGCGCCAAAATTCCGCAAATATAAAGCTCTCTCCCTCTCTCTCTCTCTCTCTCTCCTTGCCTTTCTCTCTCCTGCCACGTATTGTCCGAGCCCCCGAAAAACCGTCTTTCATACGCTATATTCCGATAATTTTGTTTCCGGACTTCCTGCTGCCCCTTTCCAAAGTCTGTCATTCATTATGGTTGATTATACTGATTCCCTCGCCCATTTCATCGCCCCATCATCCCAGCTGCTGAAACGCTTCCCTGGGATTCATCTCAAATAAGTACGAGTACTTTAAAAATGCTTTCAACTTTAAGATTACTACCTCTTCCCGGAGTCTCCCACTCATTTGCGTCGCTGACATTTTTAATTTTCACGTCCACCCAACGACAACAACAACAACCCATTTTTAAACTCGAAAACTCAGCAGTAGACGACGACTCACAGGGTTGACGTGATTGCGATGTGGATGTTGATGTTGATGGCTGCTATCAAAAAGCTTCCCCAATTTAATTCCATCATACTCTCCAGCGAAACAAAGCAACAACAGCAACATCAACAACACCAACAGCAACAACACCAACAGCAACAACAACAACACCAAAAACAACAGCAATAACAACAGCAATAACAACAACAAATTCAAGCAGAATCGCAACGTGAAGCCAGAAATAATGGCTGCCCTGTTATTTTAATGAAAATTGGAAAGTGCTTCCCATTCCGTGATTGTGCCCGCTCCCAATCCAAGGTGAGCGCGATGGTTCATCGTCCATCAGCCATCAGCTTGTAGACATAAAAGTATCCAACAACAAACACGTAAATTAAAGAGTCGTATTATTCATAGATTAAAAAGTTACGATATAACTATAATAAAAAAATTATAGGAAAACATTCTTTAGTTTTTAATTTAAAGAAAACGTTTTCCAAAATATTTAGGAATATATTAAATACCAAAAGAACGTACATACATTAGATTAGAAGCAAACGAGAAAGAGTGCGGGGTGTAATCATGTAATCAATAGAAGTCCCAATATATTATATAGCGATTTTTAAACAGATCTAATATCTAGATTATAACATGATTGAGAAGTTAATATTTCAGTTTATAAATTATAAGTTCAATTTTTCAAAATCCATGTCATTAAAGCATATACAATTATTTTATTTAAATTCCGTTTCAACCTAAATTAGCTCACTTTCCACAACTTTACTTCAAATACATATCTTATCCTGCTTTCCTAGCGCTATATAATTGCATCTTTTTTGATCGCAGAAGCAACTGTTGGCAAATTATCGCAACTGACGAATCGGCAATAATCAAGTTCGAAGAATTAATAGAAACCTCAACGACTTCAACTTCAAAACCTTGAGGAACCTCACAACCTCTGACTCTCGCGTTCGCTCTCATCCAGTCGCTGTGTCTATCATTAAGGATATCCAGCGAAGCATGCACATCGACCGCAGATGCTGACGGGATGTTGCCGTTGCAAATTTCTTCCGTTCCAGCGGATAAGCCGAGAAGGGCTCACCAAGTATGCATCAAGTACATGAGACTCCACCGATTGCGCGCCCTGCTACGATACCGATGCCCCATCTTATCGCCGCGGGATTCCTTGAACTGCGCGACGAAACGGAATGAATGTTTGTGTCATGATTACAGCTGAAGGACCTGCGAAGCGGTGACGCTGGCGGATGCCGATGCGGAGGCGGAGGTTCAACTGTACTGCGACCGACAGACAGACAGACACACAGACTAACTGCAGGTATTCAAATGTACTTGGCGTGTTAAAAAATCTGGAAGTTGTTGTTTGTTGAGCGATGCGTATAACGAAAGTCAAACTGCACTCAACAATAACAAAAAAAAATATAGAATTCCACACAAAATACAAGCCTGGAACCTGAAGCTTTTCGTCAGACAAACAAACGAGCGTAATTTCAGGATCAAACTTCACAATGCGCTGAGCTCTTCCGTCAGCCATTACGATGGTATCTAAAACAGTAGGAGTTTCTAGAGATCGGCGGGGGCGGAGGTGTTGCTTCTGTTCCTTTTATTCTCTTTCATATTCTTGTCTATACAGTCAATATATAGTATATAATACATAGTTATAAGCATGACTTCTTTGGTTGGGAAAAATAAAATAGCGATTCTGATTCATTGAGCAATGAGCAAAATGATTGCCGAATCAATATCTCACTTAGTATAATAAATATCTGAATACTATTCAGTGAATATCGATCGTTGTTTATTATAGAATCCATTCATTCGCTTGTTTTACCAATCGTTTAGTAATTTACACCTTTTGTGGGTGTTCTTTGAGAGCACGATTTACTTTCTTTGTTGTGTTGTTGTTTTCGTTCCTTTGAGAAGGAAGGAAGTAAAGAAATTTTGTAGACGTGCTTTTTTTTAATGAAGCAACTACTTTTGATTTATTTTATGCATGTTTGCATTTCGGCTTACTTTCGGTTTTCCGCTTATTTTCGATAATAGTTTTATAAAGAAACTTTTTATATGCCACTTTTTATGCCACTTTTTATATGCCACTTTTTATATGCCTCTTGTTTGTTTATTATATGACCGTGCAGCAGCACTAAAGGTTCTCTTGCACCCTACAATGGCCACTACATACTCGTCCGCGTACATTCATCCGCACGAACAAACTGAAATGATGCGAAGGAAGCTATTTATTCCTAGAAATATGAATGCAAGCAAAGTATTTTAAACTTTTGCTTCGACGCGCCTCCGACGAGTACTGACCAAACTTTCAGCATTTTTATGGCTGCAACACGAAAAAGCAAAACTTTTGCTTTAACATTTTGCATGCTCGCCTGTTGTTGTTGGAATCGTTGTTCGTTTGTTCGTTTGTTTGGCTGCCGTTGTTTTGTTTACTGTGCGAAAACGGTTTGTTACTCAAATGACGAAAGTTTAATGGGTTTCTGTATGTGTTAAATGTTAAGCACTAATTATGGAAACTTGGTCTTCAGAGAAAATATGACAGGCGATAAACATACGACATACGAGGATAAACATACGACAAGCGACGATGAACATGCGACTATAAACACAGGCGATGAAGTACGCAGCACCGAAGTGAGCTGAAACTAAGCACCACTAAACAAATGAAATATCATTAAAAACAACAAACATCGAACACAGAAGTTCTAAATAGGGACCAAGGATTGAATGCCAGGGATCTCTATTGAAAGATCGCACCATTCATGAAAATACTCGTACTTACAATAAACTGGATGAACAATCAAAGATGAACAAAGATCCATGGAATTCGGCGGAAGGAGGAGGGGAAAAAGAAGTGCAAAGAAGAACACAGAACTTGGAACTAACCGACTTAGGGCACATCACGGATCCAATACTTCGGTGCCGAATTATATTTCCACAATAGTGAAAACGTCAGAATTGCAACATTCCGAGAAACACTGCCGTGCATTACATTTTATCTCTTGCGACACTCAAGTAAATTGATTGTCATTTCTTGGTAAATGCACGGGAAATGAACAACATTATTTTAGCAGAACCTGGCATAGAGAAGCAGAACCTCACTTGATGGATGGTCGGATGGCCTCTCTACCTGGCCGACCAGTCGATGACTTTTTGTCGATTGTTACTAATCGCTTGTGACTCATGAGGCAATCGGTCATTATGAACATGAAAAGAAATTTAAAGAATGCTTGGAATGGCAGCATCTGATTGTTTTTTAGTACCGCCATCCATCCTTTCATTCCTCCATCTCCTCACCTGAAGGGTCAGAGTCAGTCAACCAGCAGCTTTGTCCATGATTTCATTGATGACACCTTCAGGTCTCGATTAAGTAATTTTGCTCTTTTTTGGTGTTCATCTATAAAAGGGCCGAGTATGATCACAGATGACAACGAGTACACGTGTACCTCAAAGACTAAACACCTGGATCGATCACGGATGTGGGACATACTTTATATAGAAATATGAAGAAGATCTCTAAATAGAATGACCAACCAAACTTTCCCTTTATTATGATTATCTTAAGTGAGGAGCATCTCATTTCGTGAAATTCAATTAATTGATTGATAAAATCCTTAGAGAGAACATGTGTGTTAGAACAAAGCACCATTCATGTGGACAGACACGCCCACGCTAAATCATGGCCTCTGCTAACCGTTGAGCAACTCGCAGGTTCGAAAAAAGAACTTCAAGAACTTTATTGCTAAAAGAAAAGAACTCAATAATTACATGAAGTGCCCCCGAAGAGCGCACCTCGCCTGAACGAATGATTACGCACATTGTTCTTCCATGAATTGTCGAAAAATTAAGCCGCTCCAGACTCTTGAGAAAGGGCAAAAGTTTTCGCCAACTTGCGCTGCATACGCAATCAACGCGGCGAGGGGTGGATCCAGCGAAAACCAGCGACATCCAGAAAAACCGAACCCAACCGAAACCAAAACAGCAGCGTAATATCACGTGTGTGGGCGTGTTATTCTACGCCCCTCATCAGATTCCAATCAAATTAACAACGGAAAGTACGAAAAGTCCCAAATGAAGTGAACCTTGACTCGCTGTAAACCTTAATTTCAATTTGATTTCCGGTGCTGTAGACGAATCTGTTGCTTCATGTTGCTAGCAGTTCGTGGTTATTGTTATGGTTGTTGATGTTGATGTTGTTGTTGGCCTATTATACGCCAGCTTCATTAGGTCAACACGAGCCACATGTGGTACAGGGAATCACGCGCTGCCGTGAAGCAGGAAACATTATCGGAGAAAAACTATTAATTAAATACCAATTCATTTAGTCCCTTAGTCGGTTGTGGGGGTCAGCCAGCCAGCTAGCCAGCCAGCCATGGCACAGATTGGGACAATCAGCACAACCCTAGAAAAACGAAAGGTTTTCGCCACCCTCACGACGCAACTCGCATCCTTTGTTTTGTGCTGCCCTCTGGTCTCGCTGGATGGTGCGTGACTAATTCACGACTACTCGCAACCTGCGATAATGAAGAACCTCCGCAAAGTGAAGACAGAAGCAAGCTTGTTGTGATCCCAGCCAGCCAGCCAGCCAGCAAGCAGGCAACTAAACGGACTCAGAATAATTAATTGCAGTGTTTATTGTCCTTCAATTAATGAGGATGCTGGGGATCCACTGTATTATCCAACCGCCTAAAGTGTTTTTGTCATCATTTTAAAACTTCAAGCATCAAACATTTGCTGTGGGTGCCACGAGTACTTCACGTTCACTTGTAAAATGGCGAGTGTTAATAAACCAGCAGGAACAGCAGCCGGAGCGACTCTTCTCTTCTCTTTTTCTCTTCTTCTTCAGGTCGTCTATTGTCATTTTGACAGAAAAACAAACAGAAAAGGCAACCAATAACACATCAACGAAACACCGCGCAATCCAACGTTTGTCACTCGGAGTTCACAAGGATCTTATCATCAACATATCCACAGGTCATATTCACATACAGTCTTCTATCGAGAAAAGTCTTCTACAATCTTCTAAAATGTGTTAACTTTACAGTGCAGCCGGGTTTAGAGAGTGTGTCAAGAGGTTAGCAAACTATTTAAGACTCAGTTAGGTTAGACGTAACGTAACGATCTACATAGTGTGAGTAACATTTGTTGACATACAATTGCTGTTTATCAGCTGACAGTTTAACTAACGTCCACCACGATCATGTTGCGATACGCGCAGACTAACTGATCCTTTATTCGTAATGATTAAATGCAGAGTACCAGTAAATCAGTAAAATAATAATTCATTACCTGTCATCTCGGGTACCCGGACAGGGCTTTGATCGGACCCGAGAATGGAGTGTCCACTGTACTGCGCCAAACACTCATTATGGAAAGAAAGAAGGAAAGAAGAAAAGAAAGAAAAGTATGAGCGAAAGAACTTTTCTAATTTTAATATTTTTTCACCTTTCTTCATGCTTCACACTGCGTCATAGTGTTCAGCTGTTTGTGTGCATGTGTACGCAAATGTGTTGAGTGTCAATGTGTGCTGGAGCGCTTGAAGCTGCTGCTGCTGCTGCTGCTGCATGCATCCTCAAAAGGACTCCAATGAGTAATTAAAACATTTGCGCATTATGAGATCTCTGTCGCTTGAAGAAGTTTTCTTTTCACGCTTTTGCCTTGCATCCTTAACAACGAAAACTGCGGCGCCAAAGGAAATCAGCACAGAGCTGCTTTGGCGTGGTTTTAAAACTGCTGCTTTGCTGAAAAACTAGCGCCCCTGAAGCGGTGCAGCAGAGTTCAGCTTTATTAACCCAAAGTGCAATAATTAGAAGGATATGAAAGGAACACGAGGGCGCTAACTACACGCTTGATGCATTAGGTTCTGCTTAATTAGGGGCGAATAGCGGAGTAGGCGTTAAGCGTCGCCTGCAGCATGAGAGCGATGCAGTAACAAATTTAGAATAAAGAAGAAGAAGAACAACAAAAAAAAGAAGAAGATTAGTTAATCAGGAAAATAAGCTGAAATCAATAAAAAGTTTAAATCAAAGAATCTTTCGTCATCGTCAACAACACCCACAATAATAACAATCATCGCGATTCCCTAACGAAAGCTCAAGGCGTTGCTTCGGATGCTTTGTATATCCAACTGTTATAATTACGCTGTTTGCAGTCAACGCGAGAGGGACGACCCCATGAAGTGTAGGGAGGAAATCCCGCAAAAACAAAGGAGCGCAAAAAACGTTACTTCAAACAGAACATAAAAACGGCAAAAAATGTCGCAGACACGTTAACGGCGCGGTGACATCGAGAAACATCAGATTGGTTGTTGAACGATAAACACAACAAAACCAAAATCAAAGTGTTGATGCCTGGGAATTGTTTGCACGTTGGATGAGCGCACCGAGTTTGCAGGATGAAAGGATTGGCTTCTAAAACACAACCACACAAATTTCTGATTGTATGCAGAAATGGGGATCACTTCGCACCGTTCAGTTCTGTGATTTTAGAGGCACAACGGTGAATATTATTGAAGAAATCGGAGAAAACGCAGAGCTGCAAAAGGCCACAAAAAATGATTCGTGGTATTCGTTCTACGAACTCTAAATTAAACTCACTTAGTGTCTATTTACTGTTTATCAAATAATTCCAAATAAAAGAAAAACATTCCTTAAAGATTCTGGAAAGAAAGTTTCTGTAAAGAAAGGTTCTGTAGAGAAAGGTTCTGTAGAGAAAGGTTCTGTAAAGAAAGGTTCTGTAAAGAAAGGTTCTGTAAAGAAATGTTATATAAAGAAAGTCTATCTATCTATAAAGATAGATTCTGTAAAAATCCAAAGAAAGGTTCTGTAAAGGAAGGCTCTTTAAATAAAGACAATGTACAGGAAGAGTGTGTAAGGAAAGGATCTGTAAAGGCTCTTTAAAGAAAGCTTATTTGAGGAAGGTTTACGATGGACTCTGGATGGAATCTGTCGTGATCCGTGATCTTAAGGCTGATGACTGGTCGCAGCAGCTCATTGCCATGCAGAGCTACTCCGGGGAGTCGGTCTTGGCTCTTGAATATTATCATCTGAATCCCCACCCTCGCACATCGTCCAATGTCGCATGTCCTCTGCGGTTTTTCAATTTCCTGCCGCTTGTTGTTTGCTTCCGTAACCACTGTTTGCTCGGGATTCAAACGACATTCAACCTTTCAGCCGCTGGTATGGTGATATTTGGCGACGTATGCGACGTGTGCGAAGATGGGGAATTGCTTCAATTAATTACAAATGCCAGCGGACAAGCGCAAAACACACATGCTCACATATGAATGCAACATATCCTTCATGTAGGATACACCGCCAGCAATTGAAGTCGGCAAGTGCTTGCCTCATGCAGTCATGCTCGAGCAAATTAGGCGTGGCACTCATTGTGCTGCCCGACTCTGTGGCAGCCTTTGTCAATAGAGCCTCTTGAAGGTTTGTTTGCTTTTAATGACTTGCAAACTATACTTGGTTGGGTAGCAATGTGGTCGCGATGCTGGAGCTGAAGCTGCACTCAACGCAAAGTGTTTTTTGATCAAGCTCTCATCACTCGTTCGCCCGTCGCATTTGCCATTTTTAGGTTATGTTTTATAAATAACGTTTTCTAAATGGTTTCTTCCACGTTGCATTCAAACTGGTAAACATACTGAATGGCTGGTCCATGTCACGAAGTGTGCAGTGCACACAGAAAAAGGTTAAAACGCTCTCAGATATCCTTGAAAATAAATTGTTTTGTTAATAATTTATGCTTGGTTTAATGAGGGCCATTTCAAAGCAGCACACACAAGTTCCTTGGTTCGGTTTGCCGTTTTTAATCCTCTAATGAGTAAATCTTCTTTGAGGTATAGAAATTATGAGCGAGTGAGTTACAGAATTTCAGAAAGCCGAGGCTTATTCTATAATACCGTCAGCAGCGATGAACGTTAAATGAATGCGATGATGGATAATGATTATAAACTTTATAATTGCGCAGGACTCTTTTTAAACTTTTATAAACCTTCCAGAAAGTGTCAGTTATCGTTTAGAAAGAGTTTGAGTTACTGAAATCTAGAAAAACTTCAACTATCAAGTCTCTAATTTACCAACCTTTATGCTTTCTTCATTTCGAAAACAAAAATTCATATTTGCAGCTACGAAAACAGGGTCGAAATTTTCCTGGAATCGCTCTTTTAATAACTGCAATTAATAAATTCATGAGTCGTTGGCAAAGTAAACAAATATACAAGCCAAATAAAATTCATTTGGCCGCCCCCTCGCCGGCTGATGCAGCTGGCTGCCGGAGTCCCATGGTTAACGTGAGCGATTCCATACAATTTACAGCGCAGCATTTAAACTGCAGACTAATCATCCCCTGATTAAATAAACAATCAGCGCGCGAGCGGCTTTCGACACCATCGTATTATATCGAGAAATTACTTAATCAAAGTCGGCTTATCTGCACGCCTCTCTCAAGTTCACCCGCAACCACCACTGAGGCGACTTCCACGCCCAGCCCATGAGTGCCCTACACCCTCTTCACATACCAGGGATTAAACGAAGACAAACACTTGGCCAACCAAGCCACACCAAGTTCGGTACATGGCGGCTAAAACTTATTCGAGCACAACAACAATAAAACTTACATAAGCTTGACAGATTCGTCAGTCCGGGGAAGCTGGCTGTTGCTTCTCAAAGCGTATGATTCCATAAGCGAGGGAACATGTGACGCCTCTCCTTGCGCCGCAGCGCCGGTTACCGCAGAGCTACTAAATTAAATTCCCATTTACGGAACCGTCTAATGCTCGGTCGGATTAAGAACTCCTTTCAACTGCGGATGTGTTCGGCAATATTAAATAATTTCCCGTTAGCACATATGGTAGGATATCATGGCATGGGACGGATGGATGCGGAGCAACGCAAAGCATTGTTTCCGTCGAATCTCACTTTTGCCGGCACTGAGATTAAAGCCTCCTGCGGCGCGCAACGTAATATTAAGCAACCAACGGAGCAGATCACGGGGACGGTGCAACAGAATCCAAACTAACGTCCTCTCTTAATTTCGAACATGCTTTGGTATCAAGTAATACTCAAGACTTATGTCGTCCCCTGCTCTGGCTTCTGGACAAGGCGCTTATGTAGAAGACTTAAAACGAGGTGGCCGAAGTCTCGCCTTGGATCCATCCATGCATTCTCAAGTGCAGCTCTTGAGCTACACAAAAGCAATTTGGTCCTTTTAGAGGATTCCGAATTTCTAAAGGGAAGGGTGAAAGGCTTAAGAAATCTCTTATTTCGCGAAATCCTCTTCCCCCAACCGGCATAAGAAGAGTCCCCGGCTCAGCGCTAGGAATTAATCGCTTCCCAGTTAACTCGATGGTGCGATTTATCTGCTCCGCTCTAGCTTTCGCTCTTGTTGCTCCTATTTAGCACCCGTTGCTAATGCCAACTGCAATGAGGCATTGGCCCATTGTTCTAGCTGCCATCGAGTGTGTGTTCGAACGAAATGTTTGCCGCTTGTTTGCCACTTCGTTTGTCTCCTCGCTGCGTTCCGTCGAACTCTGAGCACTTTGATTTCTACTGGCAGCTGATAATCCGCTTCTATGCAACACCATCGGGAGTGACATCGGGGATTTTAGACTGCGTCAGTGCAACAACAGCGCAGCGATTCACTGGGCAACATACGAGTAGGTTTTCAAACAATTGTCCTTTGACTCGACGGAGTGTCATCCTTCGGCTTCTTCGCCAGGTTTATTGAACCGCGAATGTGTTCGACAAGTCCGGATTTTACCGATTTATTGAAGTTGGGTTGGGATAAACAGCAACAAGTTCTACAAATACACAAACAAAACAAAAAAAAAGCATAGTGTTTATAGACTTGTTGTCACGGTGGTTGTGTCACACTCGATTAAATCGCTGTTGACAACTCGACACATTCACGATGTCATCATGTGTTGACGATGTCATCACTTCTGTTCATTAAGTTCGGCTCAGTTAAGCGATGCTGACGGAGCCGGGTTCGGATTTGTTAGGGTGCCTGTGTGACTTCAATTCAATACTTCAACACTTCAAGAGCAGTTTCGCGCACCCATTTTGCAAGATGTCATTAAAGAAGTTCTGCTTCTCATATAGTAATTTATTGCAAACAACTCCATTTCTCTTCAAGAGCCTCCGAACCATTTCTAGTTTGACCCCATCTACCATCGTCACCATTACCGTTAGTTTGTTGCGTATTACTACTTACTGCGAGATGGTGACAATTTTTGGGAAAATGATGTACGACCAATAAATTATCACGAATAAATAAATTATCACGATGATAGCTCTTCTCTGTGGGTATGTTTGTGTGTTTGCATTCGAAGCTCGTTTGAGCGAACCTTCGGGGTAGTGCTCAAGAAAGCCACCGTCGCCTCGAGTGCCACATCTAATGGGTTCCTGTATGAATCAAGATTCAGCGCTATCAAATCGGGAAATAAAAATGTTTTATTTTCTTTACCCACGTGGTGAAAATGTTTCGTGGTTTTTTACGAGATCACAGTTTCGTTGATTTCGCTGCCAGCACCGAAAGTCTGTGAATTTGGAACAGCGGTGCTGTCGTCCTGCAGCTCTCCGTGCTAATCTACTACGGTACTGTTTGCCGGTTGCTGTGCTCTGCTCCGCGTGGTTCTCCGCGGCCCAATAAATCATTACCCGATTTTGCCACGCCGTGTTTTTGTGTGTTGTTTGTGTCCTTGGTTCTGTTGCTTTTGACTGCATTCATTGGAGACCGCTTTGTTTCGGGAAGTATGCAGCAGGGCGCATACGAGTACTGTGGGTCCTGGCTGAACCACCCCTTCTCTCTACCCAAGAGCAAGAGGCTTTCTTGGGAAAATATGATTTAGATTCGCATGGATTTCTGGCCAAAGAATACTGCACATGTGTGTGTATGAGCGACAGCTCGACCTTTTCGATGTCATGTGAATATTTATTCACTACATAAATACAATCTTCTATACATATCCATATATATTTCTCATAATTTTATTATTGTTTTCCTGTAATTTGAATAAATCAGCTGAATAAAATTTTTAAATGTCTAACTCGAGGGCGTTGTGGTTCCGCGATGGGAAATTAGAGGCGTAGCTGGTTAAGAATAGGAGTAACTTATAAGAACAATACTCGTTTTTATTTTCATCATCTTAGCAGCACCTCCTTCGTTATCGTCTTGCATTTGCTCGTAATATAATGTGCGAATGTGAGATACTGTGATTTACTTCTGAGTGGTTGTTGCACGTTGTACACAGACAAATGCTCACCATTCAACAATGCAAACAACTCAAGGAATTGAATATAGAAAGCAGATCTCGCAGTTGAAACATTTATCTAGCATTTCCCACATTTAAAGTAAAGTTTTGAATGATCTTAAGAAAGCAAGATTTATAGTATATTAACCGGAATGAGTTAAAAGAGTGAGGGAAAAATGAATTAAAAAAAGCGATGAATCAATCGTTCAACGAGTTTATAATCATGATCTACCTACGAATGTATGCTTGTATGGATTTTATAGGGGAAAATCGTCCTTGGTCCTCTTTTTCTGATGCATTTCTGCGTGCTTTAAATAAAGTCCAATGCGTTGTGGAATTTTCCCGCACTGATTTATTAGCTTTCCGCGATTTATTGCTGCTGCCCTTCGCTGCAGAGCGTGCATAATAAAACGACGGTTCGTATTGGCCATGTCCCGGTTTTGTTCGCATGTCCCCGCTGTTATTAAATTTGAAATTTATGAGTCTGTGAATAAATACGACAGAGTTGTCTGTAAGGGTGAAAAATTATTCTTTAATTGAGGTTGTGACCGAAGTGGACGACAGACGAACGAGAGCTGTGTTAAATTTCATTTAAAGATTTGAAACTTCTGAATGTTTCAGAGAGAAATTTACGTGAATTAAATAATCCTTGTTGATCCTTGTAGCTGTCAAATAAGTTACGCCTATTGCGGCGTCATGCGTCAATCTTGCGTAGACACGTCATCCGGTGGTTGAATGTACCAGCAAAATAGAAAAGAATATTGACATTTATTCGGGGAAGAAAGCATAAGAAACAGTATTCTTTTTTTCGGTCGCTGTCACGTTAACGAAATGTTCCTTTATTTCGCGACATTGTCTCCTTTTTTCCTCTGAATGCGGCGCTCTGCATCCGGATTTCCCAGTGCTACTTCGCTCGTGAACCCCTGCATGCTGATTATTTTTAATATTATGGAGGTGGACGCAACCTCAGGCTTCGCAAGAAATTATATTAATTTTTTTTCCGGGGACTGCCGCGGGTTGCTTTCGGTAGAAGCTGCCTAGCGTGTGGAGGATTTCTTGTTTCTTACTCACTGAATGATGATGATGCTGGTTGCTGGACGTGGAAGAACTGGTGATACATTTTTTATAGCTTATTTGGGAATATTTACTAAGCTTATTGCATTGATTATCATATTTAGCACGTGCAAAGGGAAAAAACCAACGTTAAGTAAACATTTTTGAACTTAATTGAATTGCTAATGAGACTGTGTTTATTTTAAAACATATTGTGGCAACACTTGCGCAACAACAATTATTAAGTATGATTTCATTTTCTCAAAGAAGTATAAAGTATGATTTCATTAAACTGCAACTCAGTAGAAAGATTAATTCATGTATTTACGCAACCCTGCAGCTGGTTAGTTTATGAGCTTTTGTTTTTCTTTGCTTTTGACTTTTATGAATTGAATGAAACACTCTGTTCGTTAAAATAAACTTCGAATAAAAATATTTTCCGATCTTTTTATTAATAGATCGCTGATGAACATAATTTTTTATTTTAAAAGATTTCAAAGGATAACAAATTTAAGATCTTTTCTTTTGCTAAACAAGCTGAATCCGAAAATTTAATTACAGGAGACACAGTATTAAAATCAGCACAAGTATATCGAAGAGGTTCATGCTGTAGATATGAAAATCTGCCAAAACTTAGCCTTAATCTGCGGGGAGGACTATTAAGATGAATATTGGTTAAAAATATGGACTATCAGTAAAACCATATAGTTTGTTCACCGTTTAAGATGATTTAACGATTAATAACTGATGGTAAGTTTCACTAATGCTTAAGCTGAAAATATACACCACTCAGGCACTGGATAAATAATACCTAATGAGAAATCAAGGAAAGTCCTTTAATTAGTCTCTCATTTCCCGCCCCTTGTGAGAGGGCGGCTTCAGCATACCGCTGATCCTCCACTCCTTCCCGGTAGCAGCACCCAGCATGAGTAGTGCTAATTTTCCACCGAACAATTAAACTCAACCATCCGCGCACATCATTTTTTCACACGAATCCATCAAATCCATTAGTGCGCGGCTCATTAAATCCGCAATAGCCTCCATTTTGCTAATGGAAAACGACACCAGCTCACCGACATGACATCCACTCCGCAACCTGCCCCAGCACTGCTATTCTACTCAACTAATTCGGCAGAAAATGAGGCTAAAAACGGGCCTAAATAAGCGCAAAACACATCGGCTCACAAGGTGCCGTGAAAGCTGTGCAACTCATATGCCAGATAGGTGCTTGCTGCCCTCCCATTGTCGGTCTCCAACGCTGCTCCTCTCTCTCTCTCTCTTTCAGTCTCGTGTTCCATTTCTCTCCCTCTCTCTTAGGCCGTGCAACACATGCAACACGCTAACAACAACCTCATGCGGAGGTTGTACAAGAAGTACGCTGAATTTTGAAAAAGAAAATGGCGCACAATTTTCCTAATTGGCGAGGATATTTCTTCGCCATGTCATCGGGTGGGGGTGTGAGTGTGTGTGTGTGTTTCTGTGTACTTGCAGGCTGCGCTTTGGAGATTGGAAACCTCCATTAGTCATCCACCAGAAGCACTCACGTGCAATTTATAATGAATAGATGGATGGATGGATGGATGGTTGGCCGGATGCAAATGGATAGCGAAGCGTTGTGATGCTTTTTAAATCTCAGAATAAAACGGCACCGCTCTCCAAGCAAATTAGCCATCGTCGTGCCTGCTGCCGGCGGGCGCGAACTACGATATTATATCCCCTAAGCTGCCCGTGCCTCCAGCATCAAATGCAACAGCAGCAGTTGCTAGTCCTCTATACAGTAACTCGTCGTCAGCAATTCAGAAAACTAGTCGCTCTGATTGATTTCCGACCAGTTAGGCGTCGGAGCAGCTGAAAGTGTACCCACCAGCCAACCAGGAACTCAAGACCAGGGTTGCAACTGATTATCTATCAAAGTTTAATAGAACAGTACAGGAAAGTATATAAAACTAAATGATACAGTGATCCAAAGTGCCTTTTTTTCTCTGCGATGACGGAATTTTTTACCCAGTTACCACAGCGAGTTCTGCCTTCTCTTGATTCTTGATGTTGGCTGTCCTGATGTTGTGTTTCTGCTGATTCCTTGTTCCATGAGTCACTCACTCACTTTTCAATGTTGAATGCAGCCCTGGCTTTACGTTGCATACTTGTGAGGCTGTGGTAATGTCACCCTTTCGACGTCCTTGCGTGATTGCCAGCGTGTTTTAGGTATGAAACCAAAGCAGCCATGCAAAACATTAGCAGATTTGTTTGCGGAGGAGGAGGTAAGAAGTGAAAAATGGCATTATTTAGCGTAATGGAAGGCTCACTCAATCGAGCGCCTGCTGAGCACCAAGCATGCTGAGTGCAGAAAAGGAGCTCCTGAAGTGGGTGTATATTTAGCGAGTATATTTTTACGAAACTATGGCATAAACAATATTAAATTAATAACCCAACAGTGAGAATTGAAATATATCGTGATAGATGTGGGCAGATATACATATACATATATATTGAATATAGAGAAAGAGAAAGAGAAAGAGAGAGTGTGAATGGTGTGTCGGTGTGAATGGTGACCAAAAATGTCATATCAAGTGTCAAGTATTCATCGCCTTCAAGTTTATTAACAACAATTTTTCGCAAACTCATTTTTCACTTTTCCACGTCATCCATGAATGACAACTAAACTGAGGTATGTCTCTATGTAGGTAGGTAGGAGTATTACAAAGCTTCTTCTTCTTCTTCGACTCAACCACATCACCAGCATGAGCCATGTTGCTGCGTGACCGCATTCATCAAGTCCAAGAAAGAAGGAAAGGAAGAATCGAAACTCACGAACAACACGAAATGCCAAATGAATAATTTTAAAAATGAAATGCATGAAAATTAATGGAGCATCATCACCTGCCTGCCAGGCGAACGTGGGATGGCACGGTCCCCAGCGGTCGGTCAGTCAGTTGCGGCCACTGCTGCGGTGGCAGACGGTGGCGGTGGATTGTGTGGAATTTTTGTGGAAGAACGGATCATTAATAATGTGCTTGAATATTGCTGCACGTCTTAATTGAAAGATGTCGGTCTGTCTTCCCCGGACAATTGACGTCGCCGAACTGACAAAAATATGCACTCACTCACCAAATCAGGAAGGAATCCGGCCAACTTAATGACCTCACTGATGCGCTATAGTTTTCCGGACTAAAGTCTAAAAGAGTAAACTTCGAAAGGTTCCAAACCACTAACATTTCGCAGCTTCATTGCCTCGATTCTTCATTCTGTAGACACAATACAATCCACGATGTTTAGACTCCACTTTACAATCCACGACGATTAGACTCCACTTTACAATCCACGATGATTAGACTCCACTTTACAATCCACGATTAGTTTAGACGAATTCCTTCTTATGGTATACGATACACTGACTTTTTCCATCAACGTCAAATGTATATCATCTAATATATTTTTAAAGATACTCGTCTTCGATTCCGTCGATGCGTCGTTACGTTAGCAAACATCTCCGAGAACATTTCTAGAATAATAATGGAAGTTGAGGTCCAATCATCCAGGTACGGTTGAGCGTAATTACATATATAGCTGTACTGTGTATAGAGCGGGTCATTCAAAGACATTAGCCATGTAGTATTCCATCTCAGTTGAGATACAACGTCAAGAAGTCATTACTGATCCTATTATTCCACTCGGGGATCATTCGTCGTTCGTCAGCGGCGTAAATTGAGTTTCCATCCGCCGCGTCGAACGAAGCTTTGATGTCGGCTTAAGCGTTTCTCCGGAGAAGCCATTAATTTACATTAAAAAACAATTACCCATCCATTGGGAGCAGAACGTGAGTCGCAGCCCGGCGTGGAAGATAAACATAATAAATTGACGATTGACACATACGACGAGTAGAGTGTAATGAGCACAGGAAAAAGTCAAGAACAGGAAATTTTGTTGGCCACTCAAATGCCAATTAAAATTCACCAGATGAGTCCGAGAAAAATCTGAAGAATATTTAGAGAATTTCTCTTACAATACAATCGCTAGTGGATGGTTAATCGCTATAGTGGATAATATTGAATATAATATACTGTATGTGTGTATAAATTAACTAAAAACATTTGGAAACCAACATTTTTATTTCAAAAATAATAATGTGGCAACATCAGGCAGTCAGTTGGTGATAAACAGAAAGTTAACAAAGTTTTTCCATGATTTTAAACTAAATAAAATCTTATTTATTTATAGTTTTTATGGAGATTTTTTCTGCCTTCCCTCATTCTTATTATGGTATATTTTTATTGTAGAAACACCTCTAGCCACAGGTCTATCTGTGTGTGGGTGGTGTGTGAGTGTATGTATGTGTGTAGGTGTGTGTGTAAAACAGGAAAATAAAGTTTGCATAGACGGTTTGTCCTAAATTGGAAAGAATTCTCTATTTTATTTTGAGATATTAGGGACATTTCGTGTTTCATTTGGAAGAATTTAAAGAACACTTTTGAGTACTTCTGCACCATGCTCCTTTATGTGGCTAGTGCCACAGAGGATAGATTGCACACAAACACACACACACATACAGACTCACACACACAGACACACCCATACTCACACACACTTTTGTGTGGCGAGCTCGACACTAACGTTTGTGTCACTGTGATTTAGCCAAACTTTACTTTGCTCAACTTGTGCAGAAAGGATAAACTTATTCTACTTCGTGTTTGGTTCACAATTTTTTCTTTTATTTTGAGGCAAAAATTTGCCACAGTCTCAGGCAACAAAAACAGTATAAAACAACAAATCTTGCTTCTACTCGATTTTACTAGGATCCACTTTTAGATTCACGATGGTGAAAAAAGACAAAAAAGAGTAGAAGAAGAAGTGGTAAAAGAAGAAGTGTGGTAAAAGGAGAAGTAATGGAAGAAGAAGTAATGGGAGAAGAAGTGGTAGTGGAAGAAGAAGAAGCAGAAGGGTACCATCTCCAACCAAAGTTGAGTGAAAACCCACGAAATCGCTAAGAATGGCAAATATCGAAAGTTCTTCGAACTGGAAGAAACTCGCGCACAACACAAAGACTACAGAAACTTATAACGAGAAAACTTTGGCACTTGGTGAATGCGCGATAAAGAAACAAACCCAACACCGCGCCATGCTGCCACACTGCCACCTGCCAATGGTGTTAGTTGATGCGAGTGATGAACCGAAGGGGGGAGTGGGGGAGGGGACGCGAAAAGTTTACCGAAAGCAAAGAAAACCCAAAAGAATCGTAGCGCTCGCGAGTTTTTAACTAACTAGGAAAATTATTTACGCGCGGATGGTGTCATCTAATTATGAATTCATTTCTATACAAAATGGCGTCAGTTCTGAAGATGGCGAAAATTACGGCGCAACGGATGCGGTTGGCGGGGAAAATACACCAACAACAACAACAGCACCAGGTCGCAAAACGTTCAAAATGCATTTTATGCCGAAACTTAAAGAAAAACTTGTTGTTAAGTAGCAGTGGACGAAGCGCGTTGGTGCGCCTGGTGCCGCTTCCACGTCGGTGCCGGTGGACAAAACATACCTTAAGCTTCAAACTCAGCGCCAGCTTCAGCTTTTTTTGGGATGAAAAGTTTTGTGCGTTCCCCGAGTTCCCTGAGTCTCTCTACTCTGAGTTCGTTCTGCGTTTAAGAAATTTTATGCTTCTCGGCAAAAAGTTTTCCGAGGCGATGATAACCATAATGGATGCCTCGTCTTAATAACCGAAATAATGGAAATTCCTAACAAGCAAAAAACTGCGAAAGCGAGCCAAATAAGCTTCCGTAAAAATGCAAAACTTACGATGCATTTAATAGAAAGGGACCCACTGGAAGGACGACGACTCTACTGTGTGTATGTTGTAATAATGTATGTTATGCTAATGCATAGAAAAAATCACAAAACAAATTCAAACAAATTCTACTAATTTTTAATTTAAAGTTGTTTTAAGGTTTTAGATTACATACCGAAAAATATGAAAGAAAGACGTTTATACATCTTCAAATATTGAAAACAATGGATATTGAATAAAAATAATCAGTTTAACTGGTGCAAAGCAACTGGTTTTGGTTGAAAACTTTACTTAGAAAGTACTTACGTACTTATTTAGAAGGAACTACTTACGTTCTCATTTAGAAGGAACTACTTACGTTCTCATTTAGAGGGAACTACTCACTTCATGAATAAAATTGGAATGGAAAGTCAACGGAAATGACTGATAAATCATTACGAATAAAGGCATCCCCTTCACCTGTCATCCTATATAGTAAACACCACACCACAATAAGAAAATCATCATTAAAAATTAGAACAACTGCACATCGCATCGGCAACTCGTACTTGACTTTTGCTTTAAACTGCATCTCTGATTTGTTCAATTAGTGATGCGTATAAGAAATGAGAAATTCGAGTACTCACTCACTCACTCACTTGTGTTTGCAAATCATGTGGACACAACACAGAATCTTACGTGAAATTATGCAAGGCTGATTTTTATTTATTGCATATAACCTCCGAAATAAAAAGCTTGCAATCTCACGTTTTGTGACTCAGTCAGAGATACGAATATTCTAAAGTGTGCATTATTTTCGTTCAATGGGCGTGAGGAGGGGTTTACAGAACATTCTAACTCACAATACAAAAGTCTGTGGCGGTGAGGGGCGCTGAGGTGCCACACCTCCTGCCAAATACACACACACACACTCACAATATGTAACGGAGATTTGAACAATATTGCCAACGGAACGTGATCAGCATTTTTCCTTTTCAATAATTTTGCAATTATTTACTGAGTGCCATAAATTTCATCGAATACAATAAATATTTATAAACAATCAACGTAAAACCCCACACCTCAAAAAGGGTGTCCTAGTTATATAGTATGTGTGTAGTGAGTCACCCGATACTCTCTCTCACTCCCTCTCTCTCTCTCTCTCTCTCCGTCCCAGTCGCATGCTGCGTTCCATTCCGTTCCGATCGTTTGTGAAAGGAACTCATTTTCAAGGTCATTAGAGATTGCAACAACTTCAAGCGTCCGTCCGGTCGACGGGCAGCCGCCATTGTTCAACCGTATCGCGCCACATATCTAATAAATTGCCAAACAATTGCCACAACGCTCAATGAAAGAATTGAATCGAATTGAATAGGATGTCGAGGAGTTGAGGCAAAGCATTTTGATTGCCCCACTATTTATTATTGATGCAATGGCAATGTTAATGGCTGACTAGCTGACTGGCAACATGGCAAATGGCGCAACTTCCGTTACGGGTTTCGGTCCACGCGACGCAACGGAAATTATCAATAAATGCGACGAACGGTGCAAAGCGAAATGTTTCACTTCGCAAATTCGGAAAATTTCGCCAACCGAACCCGCCGAAAACCCGAAAAAGGAAGAATCATTAGCATAAATTATCATTTGTAGGAATTGCTTCCGGTGTCTTTTGAATGGCCGGCCGACCGGCCTGCTTCAAAATCCCCCAAAACAAATCACTCACAGGGGTCGCTCAGATCCGTTCGACGACAAACAAAAACCAAAGATAAGTGTAGATAAATATAAATTATCCACAAACATGGATTTATTTATTGTATTGTACTCTGCAGTGCTCATTATTTAACGGCAGACACTCGATCCGGGGGACTGTGACAAAAGTCGTATTGTTCTCTTATGTTCGTGATGAATTCAATATTCAGTCATTTTCAATTCATAGTCATTTTGATACTGTAAATCTTTTTACTTTATATTGAAACTTGTTCAAAAAATATGTTTATAAGGACTTTATTATAAAATACCCTACACTCGAAGAATGAAGGTAATATTATGTAGTTATTCCTTCCTTTGTAACGTACAGAAGCTGATCAGCATCACCTCTTCAATAAATTTATGCGTCTGGTCTGGTTTGGTCCTGGTCCTGGTCCTAATTCTGGTCTAATTCAGTTTTTCAGTTTTTAATTTCAGTTTTCCATTTCATCATCACCCATCATTTGACAAGTCTTTTTAATGATCACTTCCAATTCGATTTGGATTTCAAAAGCTTTGATACTTTAACTCTTCTCTGTCTTCTGATGCTTAAATTTAAATTGGAAATGCGGCAACACTGATCTAAGCCCTAAGCGACTTAGACACAGATTAAAACTCTAATTGTTCAAATCCATGTTCAATAAGAAATGCTATTATAGAGAAAGAAATCATTTCGAATTTCCAACGTGGTTGCAAAAGTGATGCATGTACGTTTGCATTGAATGGCATTCGATAAAAGGTGAGGCACTCGTAGCTCGCTGCAACCATTTCAGGAAATGAATCTCGGCTACGAAATGAATCTCGGCTACGCTACTTATACGCGAAGCCGTACTTTTGTGAAGCGCACGATACACGAGATCTTCGCTCTCCTTAATACACACACACTCTCTCTCTCTCTCTCTCTCTCTCTCTCTCCTCTCTATTCATACGGCGAGCGTTATGAATGTCCTTTGAAGTCGACATCAGGTCTCCAAGGAAATAAAAGCAATAATAAAATCAATCTTAGAGGCTTTATTTTTACTAAATAGGATGGTGAATGGGAAGCGCGAGCGAGAACTTCATTGATAGCAAGTATTTTCCAAACACAAAGAAATCCAATCAAAAAATTTTTTGTGAAAGGTTTCACTTCATTGTATATCCGCAGGTCGAACTTTATACCCACCCAATGCACCACGTTACCAGCGTCAATCAAAGGTTCTGTGACTGGAGCAAAGCCGATGTCCTGTACGTCCAGAGTCTTTTCTGCTGATCAACCATTTCATCGTCATCCACTGATTAAGTATGAAATAAGAGAAAACTTTAAAATATTTGTATTAATGTATTTTTAGCCAGGACGAAAAATATTTACCCAGGACCATTATGAGTTCGAGAGCAGTGCGTGTGTGTGTGTGTCTTATGGGTCAGTATCCATGAAAAGCTACTTCATTTAGATGCGTCATCATTAAACTCACTTTAAACTTTCCTTCAAGCTCAACATTAAATTCATCGAGTTCTCATCCTTAAAGAAGCTTTCTTCCTCGTATCATAATGCATTCAATAGCTGAGAGACTATAGTATATCCGTAGCAATGTCTTTATGGCTAACTGCAGGATTTTTTGCTCTCTTCCTTACTCGACTAGGAAGACCTCCTGTTTTCTTTCTTCCTTCCTTCCTGTACTCAACGCAGCGACGTCTACAGAGCACGTTGATCTCCCAAGTGGAATATTCATTCATGAAAAGATAATTACTGGCGATTAAAATCAGTGAAAATTTATTAAATTCCATAAATCAGAGCGCTTGTTTGTGGTCGTCATACCTCGCCACCAACGTAGCCACCAACGTAGCTACCAACCTAACCACCAACCCGGGCACCAACCCGGGCACCAACCCGGTCACCAACCCGGTTACATAAGACCAACTCATTGCCACCCAACGAATTCGCTGCCATCCCTGCTCTGAAGTTATTATTATTATTTTTCATCTTTGAGAAAAATCTGCTGTTGAAGGGTAAAGCGGCGTTTTTGATTCAGTCAGTCCGCACCTTGAGTTGCTGTCACGGGACCACAGGAACACCATTAAACTTTGTCGCTTGCATGGTTGGTCCGGCAATAATCGACGCTTGGCTTAGCTTCGACACAAGTTGACAGCCGTGAGGGCTCGTCGGTGAGGGGGGGGAGGCTAAATGAGGGCAAGGAACACCCCCGCCCCGTGCTTCTTCTTCGCTCATGATTCGCATTGATGTGACATAATTATTTCCAACTACCACCACATCAAATGAATTCGCTATGATACTCTTGGACATGCTCTTGGGCTTTGTGAGCCACCACCCACCCACCCATGATGGTTGTCACAAAATCGGCTGTGCAACGAAGTTGGCATAAGTAACCACATTCGGATGCTTAATTTAACCTCTAAGCATGTACTGTTATAAAAAACGCAATGTTAGTAAAACCTTGTTAATTTG
The DNA here is from genome assembly GCA_943737955.2 of Myopa tessellatipennis. Lineage (NCBI taxonomy): Eukaryota > Metazoa > Arthropoda > Insecta > Diptera > Conopidae > Myopa > Myopa tessellatipennis. The sequence continues at coordinate 58,891,966 of OX031316.1, forward strand.
AAGGATTACAATATGAACAACGAATCGGGGTCGCTTTTTCACTACGCGAATGTGAACTTTATCAGCATTTTCAATCTCAGATGAAAACAAAAACAGTTGTCAAGTGCTTGTTGCCGTTTGAACTTGCTGTTGTTGAGTTGAAAAAAAGGATATTATTCCTTTAGATATGGTGGGTTAAGTGCAAGGATATATTCGCTACAAAATTCAGAATACTCAATACAGAAAAAGAGTTGCCAACTTCAGCCCAAAGCCTGTAGAGCATGGACATTGTTACTCCAGATTTGCTCCAGAGAGTATATCCGGGATACTATATACGGGTATACAGCAAAGTAAGGTCTGAAATATAGTAAAATAAGACCAGAACGACGAAGCCACCGGCCACACCAATCAACCAGACAAAACTACCGAACAGAGAGACCAATTGACAAGACCAAAGATGTCCCAGAGAGTATAGAATATATAGGATGTATTTGTATACACATATACTATAGTAAAGTAAGTTCTAAGTATAGTAAAATAAGATCTTTCGATATTCCAGTAAAGTTTTCGCTAATGTTCTGGTGTAGTGACCCTTCCTTTCAGAACACCCCCCTTTGACGTAAAATCCAGCGAGCTTCTTATCTCAAAAGGCGTATCTACTTCAGAATCTCACTCACTCTCTCTCTGTCTCGCTTTCTCTCTCTCTCTCTCTCCGTACAAGGACAAGTTCCAGTTATGACGACATGCTTTTAATACCCAAGCAATCAACATCGAGCCGTACTTCCTGCAGTTGTTGTTGTTATTTGTAACATTGTTGTAAACACTTCACAAGCTGCTCACAAACATGCGCCTAAAGAGGACGCTAAGCTAACAAACACGATAAAACACACCGTTGGCCATGTGTTACTCTCGCAGCATACAATCGAGAGGCGGCCGGGTAGCACTTGAGAATCCGTAATTCTGCTTGTTTTTTATGAGATGTCGTTCACTCGAATATCGACGAGCTGACATCTCCTTGGCGCATTGCGAAAGCACCAGAGGCACAGCCAATAATGACGGCAAAGTTGTTGCTGTCGTCCTTCCCGCTCACCCCCAGTCCAGATGAACAGCCATTAATTGGGACATACTCGACAGCGACACAGCGATTTATCTTCTTTTTCCCATTGTGCTAAAAAAAGAAACGAATTCGCAATTAGATGATTTCCTTTGCCGCATTCAGTGATAAGAAAGAAAGGCCCAGAGAGCAAGCGAACACGAGAAATCGTGGACCGACCACGTGATTAAGGAAGGAAATTGTTTCGGACGATTCTACGACTGTCATCGCAGAGTCATCTGAGGGATGGGGGAGGAGCGGAGGACACTGAAATAAAATAAAAATAAGACCGTGATGTTATCTACTTAATCTGAATGCAGACAACTCGGCAAACATTAGCGACCCAAATTGCTACAAAATGGCGACAAGTTGGAGGTTCGTTCAAAAGAGTCAAAAAAACAACGACGATTTCTCGAGACTTTTTTCGTTTTTGTTTTCAATTTCAAATTTAAATAAAATTACATAATGTTGTTTTAAAACAACTCTAGAGTTTTTTGTTGTTGTCTTAAGTTTCAATTTTGTACTAAAGTGATTTCGTTTTTAAATATTTTCCTTACGTGATTTAGTTACGTTAAGATTCAGAACACAAGAACAATCTTTTTTCATAACATTTTCCTCTCCTACTACTTGTAGCTTTTGCGGTAAAAAGGGTCGACTGGTCGAAGGATGAAAAGAGAAAAAAACCTATAAAAAACCCCGACTACGAGAATGAGCCACATGCTTCGCCTGGAGGGTTGGACGCATGCAAGTAATATCTGTCAGAAGTCAATAAATTTACGTTTTCAAATAAAATCAGAAATTTTCTAATAAAATTCCTTGCGGGTACGTAATTTGTCATGGAACACGCCCTTCAACAGAGCAAATGTATTGAATCCGTGTTCGTGTAACGTTTTTTACGCTATTTTATTTCCTTATTGAATTCCTTTATAGGTTTTATAACTTCAAGTGGTATCAGTTTTTCCCTAACCCTGTGGTCAGTGGAAGAAGAGGATGAAGGTGCGGAAGAGGGGAGAAAACTTAATAGGGAGGCGAAGAGTCCAACAGCAACGTGAGTGTATATACTATAATATTTTTCATAATGTTGTGGACCTTATGAAAAGAGATACATTATGTATTATATACCAATGAAATTTTATGTATATCCATATTTATCCATATTTCTCAAAGATCTTTGGTCAAAAAATATCAAGAATACGGGAATATTTTAAAATAATTAGAAAAATCGGCGCATGCATTAGCATTAGCATTACTATTGTCTGAAAAGGTCATCTCTTCCGTCAGTGAGATCACAATGACATTTGCTAGAACAACAACAACAACAACAACAACAACATTGGAACGAGCAATTATATTCCTACGTACATAAGGAAAGAAAAAATATACATATTGTAATTCTAAGATCGGCCCGCATACTGACCTTACCCAACGCCGGACGACGATGTTTATCAGCGAAACTACTCTCGACGGTGTCATTTCGTCGTTATTCTTTTGCGGTAACAATACCAATACCATCAATTATAGTTGTCCCCTATGTTATGCGTATACTCGTTGCGGTTATTCTGTAAACACAAAAAGATTAATAAATACAATAATTAGAGGAGCCCGAGTGCTACATCGAATTAAGCACCCAGTGATTTCCTTTTGATTAATTGAATATCTAAAGAAGTATTAACGACAATTTAGCGACAACAACAGCAGCAGCAGCAGTAATAATGAGAGATTACGACGTATCTCTTATAGGACGGATATTATATGCAGTAAACTGAGCGGAAGAGAGTTGGTGGAAATGAGAGGGAGAGCGAATGGCGAGGGCATCGAATAATCGTCGGGGGAATTATGTTGACAAAATAGTAAATGCATCCCTGATTACGAACAAAGATTATGTCGATGCTAATCGGCCTAAATTGGCATGAGAATCCGGCCACATTGATCGAGATTCTGGAGAATGTTACGAGCATGGTCGGCATGAAAATATGAAGCGGAAAGAAACAAGAATCCATAGCTAATGCGTATACATAGTTTATTTTAAATAATAAGTATTTCCAGAGAGACAGACGAAAGGTCTTACTTTTATATGTACGGAAGGAGAATCTTAACCTTTAACCTTCGAATAGCCGACATCTTTTAAAGTATGATAATAAACATCATGATGAACCAATTTCAGAGTCAATATCAGATAACTAGAATATCAGAAGAATTCTATAGCTTATTTTATATTGTATTTAATTCTATACACTGCTACGAATCAATAAATGTACGAAGAATGCATTGTCTCAGTCTACGTCACAGTCACGGCGAGTGAGTGGCTCCTTCGTGGAAGCACGTGATGCACGACATACATGCATGCATACATACATGCATACAATACATGCATACATGCATACGTATTTGTATATTTCGCACTTGTTGGCATCACCGATGATAGGAAATTTAACACAATTGCGCCTGAATTCCTCCCGCACTTGAAGTATTTACGAGTATTTGCAAAATCCGCTTTACAAAACAAGTCTGAACTGTTTCCAAACGAAAAGGAGCAATGGTGGAAATCACCAATGGTGGAAAGAAACCCAGAAACAAGGAGGCAGACAAGGAATCCTTCGCTGGATAAAAAAAAATGAAAACTTAAAAGCTTCTGCGCATGTTTGGAGCTGATTGGAGTCCTTCGGTGCGTTTGTTTTCTTTTCTCCAACGTATTCGATAATGAATACAAACACAACGGTTAAATACAGTTAATGTGAGGGTATCGTGTGCTCTGCTTGTTCTTTTCAGTTGTGTTCGTGTTAAATTCGTTGTGTTCGTGTTGAATTCGTTGTGTTCGTGTTGGTGTTCGAATTTCTCTGCTCCTCCAATGAGAACAAAAGGAATTCTGTGTCCTTGCATTCGCCTTGTGTATCGTAATTATTCCAAGTTTAATGGAAACTTGAAGCCGAAGAACTTTTCACAAACATCCACAAGTTTGGGTGAACTTTTCTACTTAATGTTTTACTCACAATTGCGCGAGTAAAGCGACAAATGTATCCATGTGAATATATTTAATGCATTAACATACATATATTACACTAGACTATATACTGTATTCATATATTTTCACATGTGCATACATATACTTGGATACACAAGCTAATGTCAATGAATCAATCAGTTTCAATACGATAATCAAATTGTTGACAAAAACAAAGAAAAGTCCACCAAAAAGAGGGATTCTGCGCAGCATTCACACAATAAATACGAAGACCATTCGGAGGAAAACAGAATTGCCAGCATCCAAAAATAATGACTCTAAAAAACATCATATATTGTAGCATAATTTTAGAAAAACTTTAAATTTCTGTAGGAATATAATTCACAATCGGTAAAGAATAAAATTTCACAAATAAATTGAATCTAAGAGTCCGGGTTTTTTAATATCTCACTAGAAATATGATAAAAAATAAATGACTTGAAGTTTATTGAAAACTCCGAACGTGCAGAAAGCGTGGCTTGGCCATCTTTGACCTATAAAACCAGAAAGAGTGCTATATTTGAACTGATCGAAGCTAAAATACCTTATAGAAGCGGGTGACCTTTGACCTCCACATGACCTCCTCCCCTACAGCCTCATGTACCAAATTTGTACCTACATATACGCGTATTCTTATGTACTTAAAAGTATGCAACACATTCCTTCAGTATGTTGGTATCTCCAAACAAAAAAAAAACCCCAAAGCCCACGAATTAACCAGCTCTAATTTCATCTTCCTGGTAACCCTAATAAATGTAATTATCATCATCATCGCTCATGCTACAGGAACTGAGCCAATACAGATGCCATAAAACAAGTGTTAATGTGTTAGTGATGTGATGACAACACACAGTTACAAGAACAAGAAGTCATTCAGAAGCCGTTATTTACCGCTTTTATAACGCTCACAGTCGCTTGTCGCCGTGCTTTCAGGTTGGAAACGACTTCTTAATTTTCATTACATACGGACTTCCCTTGAAGAGGGGGTGAATGCAGCAGCGATTGCCAAAAATACGAATGAACATCTGGTTCCCAAAGGGTTTGCCCAAAACTCCGTGTACATCAATTGGGGGGGAAGGGAGGGCAACCACCACAGAAACAATATCATTTGAGCTGCTGCTCCTGCTGCTGTTGCTCCGTTACTGAGAAACACACGCAACAACGCAACTGGAAGAAGTCGAAATGAAATCAGCACAATTTTAATGTTGCTGCAGCATGTCGAGAAAGTACTGTTGTTGTTGTTGTGATGCTTGGTTGAAGATATGATGCGGATGATTCTGATGATGTCGACGACTTTAGTAATGGAGTAGTTAAACATAATCATGCACGCGTTGTTGGTTGCCATCCCTTCTCATGAACATCAACGTCGCCGTTGCGAACGGTTATCATCTGTGAAAACAAAAAAAAGGGCGCCCCACCACCCTCGCACCGTCACTGGAAGCTGCTTCCTTCTTGAATCCTGCCTACTTTACCACTCGCAATGTGATGCCTACTATTTTGCTTTATGAATGTCTTCATTCAGCGATAAAAAAATCCCAGTTATTTATTTGTTCGTTCGTTCGTTCATCTTTTCGCTTCCCCGAAAGGGGTTCGGTTACTAACGGAGCCCAAGAAGAATACCACTCTTAAATGCCAGAAAAATTATGTGACATCAACAGCCACAACATCCAGCATCATCTGCAGACATGCAGACGATATAACAACAACAGCAACAAGAACTCTCTGGGGTATTTAATGTTTGTCGACAACATCATTGCCGAAATGTGACAGATTCAGTCACAGATCCTTGAACAAGGAACAGTCAGGAGGGGGAAAACTTCGAAACGGGGAGACGTCAGCATGGCTGATGTGCTAATATAAGATTATAAATCTATTTGCTTTTGGGATTGCAACAGATTTCGTGCAATCGAGTGTTTAAAGGAGAATGAAGAAAAGGGGAACAGTTCGAAGCAATCAAAATGACGATCAAAAAGATCAATAGAAACGATCAATAGATAAAAGATCAATAGAAAATGTGCACGGAAAACTGGATAAATCTTATAATCGAACTGAAAGTTTCTTTAATCGAGAATCACAGAGCCAGGATTCTAATTCCCAAGTTTTTTCTAGAATGCATATTTGAGGTCATTGATTCACATGAAAAAATTAATTAAGACTGATCTCAGTATAAACCTTTCGCTGATCTTTTCTACCTCCTTCTTTCTCTGTATCCTTTTTTTTTTTGTATCCCTTTTTTTAACTCCTTCTTTTTCTATATCCTTCTTTTTCACGTCCTTCTTTTTCTATATCCTTCTTTTTCACGTCCTTCTTTTTCTATATCCTTCTTTTTCACGTCCTTCTTTTTCTATATCCTTCTTTTTCACGTCCTTCTTCTACCTCCGCCTGTTTCCACCTTCCATCCTCGACTCAGTGTAGAGACTTAAAGAGTCCTTCTTTCTGGACCCGTTCCGTCTTCAGTCGACAAGCAATCGACGGCAGACTTTCTTTAAAATTGATGTTCTTGGCATCTATTACATGCCATGACGTGTCAGCATACAAAAAGGATAGCACTTCCTGACACTTATTGCCCCGAAGGAACGAAGCAGCAGCAACAACTCGACGTTTCGTCATGAATTCCGCATCAGAATAAAAATCAAACTCCAGCAAGAAACCATACATGAGGCCGCCGCATGAGAAGGATCTGGATGTCAAGGAGCATGAGGCACACACGCACGCACGCCAACATGCACGGCGACGTATGCTTGTTGCGACTTCCGCCGGGCACAAGAAAACATGACAAAAGAGAAACTAAATATTTTCACTTCGCTGAAAAGTTTGTCTTGTTCGAAAACCAACTCTGGCGAACTTTAAGCGGAAAAGGCGGAAATCGCGATTTGTCAACGGATGCGAAATTCAACAACGACGCACAGCAGAAGAGTCAGTATCGTGTGTGTGTGTGTGAATGCATGCGCTTCTGTGTATATATCCTTACAATGAGCGAGGCTGTCCTATGAAGGAATTAAAACATAAATACAAATAAGTCAGCGTCAATATTGAAAATAAACAGAAAAGTACTCGTGGGCATCGCAGAAGCAGCTGCTCCAGTTCCAAGACGCGTGGCGGCGACGAGGACTTGGCGACAAGGATTTTGTTTATTTTTTAATTTGCAACACTTAAACTTTAAGAGCTTCATATTTGCAGAGGATCAAATTGCAGTATTTTAGGGTTACCACCGCGGTTTTTTCGCATTTTATTTTTTTATTAAATTCTTTCTTTTATTAATTTTATTTTTTTTTTAAATTTAGCTCGCTTTTTTCTTGTACTTTCAGTCCTTGATATTATTTTTTTCAGCAGCGGCTTTGTTTTTCAGTTTTGTGTTTCAGAAGTGTTACAAAATCACTGCGTTTCCTTGACAGGGAGTAAGAGAGAAAGGTGGATACGGTGGGAGAGAGGGAGAGAAAGACAGAGAGTCGTAATCAGCGGAGCGAAGTGAAGTGTTCTTGAAAACTGTTCACTGCGTCGCAGGGTCGTCGTAATCGCAACGAGGAGTTTTTCTCTGAGTGTTGGTCCTGATTTTAATTGAGAGTCGCAGGTGATGCAACGAATAATAAAAATTCGCACAATTTTTTTACCTCCATTCGTCATTTCAAGAAGAAAACATGTCAAATGCGATGAATTTAAAGAAAATTTCGTTAATTGAATTTCGACAATTTTAAGAAATAATTTCCATTAAATAAAATGTTTCATTTAAAGCAAAATACAAAAGGTATCTAGAATAGATGACTGTATAGAACTGTGTTCGTATTTCATTTTACTGACTCAATTTTTATTCAAGGACGGTTGTTGGCTTTTTTATGGCGACTCAGAAGCGACTTTGAAGTCGAATAAACATCATTATTCTCATTATTTGTATTTTTATTGTTGTTGCGTACGTAACGCTTGAATTCAGGCAGAATGTTTGATTTAAGAGAAACGGGGAAACCCCATTTTATAATGACTCAACTTGTTATGAATCAACTCGCACTCTGCCTATCAACGGTGTAGAAATTATGCAGTTTTTAAGTTTCTCAGGTCAACATTTTCGACAATACAAATTCAATTTTTGTTGAATAGAAAGAAAGTTTAGAAAAAGCGCCAAGAATGAGGGCAGAATTTTCGTGAGAATAAAAAACGCCCTCAGTTTCAAAATATTTCATTGTCAACTCTGAGCTCGGAACCCCCGTAGATTAGCAACATGATCCTTGCCGAGAGTGGACTCAGTTTGAAACTCGACTAAGAAACGGCTACATTATCTTATTTTCCAATATCGCTTTAATCGAATTTATGAGCAAATTCATGAGCATTGAAAAATGTTTTAGAGAAATGCATGTCCTTTTATCACCTCAGAGAGCCGTAGGCGTGTCGACGACGACCCAATTGTGCTCCAACCTAATGCATGCTTCCGCTGATCGCTTTGAATATATAATAATGCTGGAGGATTATTTAATTCGAGTTGAAATTCACGCTGCTCGAACAAATCCATTAGGCGAAAACGTGTCCGACTGCGTCTCTCGTGTTTCTCCTCGTGCTGCTGCAGTTCAAACGAAGGTGCACGTTCCACAAATCGAATTACAAGGGTTACATTGGCTCTGTGTCGACAGTGTGGCCATACTTTTACGACAAAATTTGATTTGTTCTTTTGTGAGGGGGCCGGAGGGGGCGGGGGACTGCGTGAAGGATGAAGGGTGTTCGATAAATGTTGTCACAACACTTGTCAAACCGATAAACAAAAAAAAAACGACAAAAAAGACGCACTGGCCTGAGAGTGGGTGGGTGGGTGGATGGGCGGCCCGGCTGGTTGGATGGGCGGGCTGGCGGTCATGTTGGCAACACGGCATGGCATGTGGCATGACACAAAATTAAGAGCCCTCCGTGATTTCGTTGAAGTGAAAAATAAATTCAATTTGATTATGTTTGAATTTAAAGCAGGATGATCGTCGAGAACGAACGAATGTTGAGGTCACGTGGCAGACACGCGTGCGTCGCAAGCATGAGTTGCATTGTTCAGATAGTGATGATTGGGATGGCAGTCGCCGGGTTGGCTGGATTGCCCGCCCTGCCCAGCACCCAGCACCCAGTCCACTCGTTCAGATTGGCTTTTGGAGTGCGAATTGTTAATCGTCGTCGGGACACACGTCACGAGGCCAGCGAGCGATGTCAGCGGCGATGTCAAGCAGAAGCCACACCAAAAAAAAAAAGGAAAAAACACCCGCCATGTTTTAAAATAAACAAGTTTTAACTTAATCATGATGCATGGTTAATACGCTAAATCAAAAGCCAACTGATAACTAAATGATGGCATCCATAAATTAACTGTGCGACGTTGTTTTGGTACGAAAGACGTATCCAATTCTTTAAAGATTTTATAAAAACTGCACTGATAAAAACTGAACTGAATATAAACTAAATCTATAATTAAATCTAATTTAAATCTTACTTAAATCTAATTTAAATCTATCTTTAAATGTAACTTAAATCCAATTCAAATCTTACTAAAATTCTAAATTAAATCTAACTTAAATCTTATTTAAATCTATCTTTAAATGTAACTTCAATTTAATTTAAAACTAACTTAAATATAATTTAAATCTATTATTAAATCCAACTTAAATCTAATTTGAACCTAACTTAAGTCTACTATTAAATCCAACTTAAATCTAATATAAATCCAACTTAAACCTAATTTAAATCTAACTTAAATCTACTATTAAATCTTATTTAAATTTAACTTAAATCTAACTTAACTCTAACTTAAATCTAATTCAAATCTTACTAAAATTTATTATTAAATCTAACTTAAATCTAAATTAAATCTAACTTAAATCTTATTTAAATCTATCTTTAAATGTAACTTCAATTTAATTTAAAACTAATTTAAATATAATTTAAATCTATTATTAAATCCAACTTAAGTCTAACTTAAATTCAACTTAAGCCTAATTTAATTCTAACCTAAATCTAATTTAAATCTAATCTGAACCTAACTTAAGTCTACTATATATTAAATCCAACTTAAACCTAATATAAATCTAACTTAAACCTAATTTAAATCTAACTTAAATCTAACTTAATTCTACTATTAAATCTTATTTAAATTTAACTTAAATCTAACTTAACTCTAACTTAAATTTAATTTAAATCTAACTTAATTCTAACTTAAATCTAATTTAAACCTTACCTAAATCTATTATTAAATCTAACTTAAATCTAATTCAAATCTAACTTAAATCCACTTTAAATCCAACCCAAATCTAACTCAAATCTAACTTAAATCTAAAATCTAAACTAAATCTCATAAAAGTCCCCCAAAATTATCCCAAGTTCAAGGTTTATCCTTTAGATTGATAGACAAAGTGTAGCTTTACTCTTTTATGGAGAACTCTAAATTCAGTGATGTAGAAAATTTAATTGGACATGAAGCATATTTTCCTAATAAAAATCAGCCGCAGGACGAATGTGGCAGAATTCTGCGCCACTACAACAACAGCTCGTAATTTCCCACCCGCCTTAAGTTAGCGCAGCCAAAGCAAGCAAACAATCCAACGCGCCACCCTCGGTTGAGGATGTGTCGACTATAATTCAGAATAAACAATAACAGTAGCAGCAACAACAACGAAACGCCAAGCGCAACAAAATAAATACTTAAATAATTCAATTTAAAACTTAATGGAACAAGAAATAACCCGAGGGTAACTCCTGGAATCACCCCATGCGACCGCAACACCAGCAGCAACAGCAACAATCACAGCAAGAATTACAACAATTCAAAATGTTGAAAATATTGTTTTTTAAGATAAATGCGAAGCATATTAAAGAAGTTGTCTGGAGGAGAAGCCAAGCCAGGGCTCATTCCCAAGTAAATCCCAAGTAAACAACCTGAATTAAAACGTATTCGTACCTTGCAACATTAAACACCAAGATAGACACTCGGACTCAGTTAAGCCAGAAGAAGAGGCTCCACGAGGTCCAAGGGTCAAGTTAAAATTTAACCAACCAAAAACACAACTTAACGTAATATTATTAAAGCAGGCAAAATCCAAAAAAGGAAACAAAACCTCATAATGAAGGCTCAGAAGCCAGGTGAGCCCTGTAAGATGTGTTTATATGTGTGTCCAAATGGCCGATGTCAGACGAAGCCTCTTGAGGCCGGACTCACTCGTGCTGATTGGTTAATTCGTGGCATGTGGCATGGGCCAACCAATCAGAGCGAGTGAGTCCGGCCTCAAGACGCTTAGTCTGACATCGGCCAGTGCGTGTGCGTTTGCGTTTATAATATAATAACCTTGAACGATCCGAAAACTACAACAAAAAATACCTCAAGCGTTCTTCAATTACAAGAAGTTTTATTTTCAAGTACATTCGAGTTGTTTCCACACCGAAGGATAATAAATTGGGTTCAAACGGACATATGGACTAATTTGATTACCCAACTAATTGAGTTCTAAATCAGAGCACAGGAACTGTGAAAATGTAAAGTATAAATTTTAGTTGAAACACGACTTTAAAGATGCACATCAATTGGAGTCCGTCTAAAACAAAACCTAAGACAATTAATTAAAAAAATTCAATTAAACAATTAAATTAACAGTTGAAACAAGAAAGTTAAAAAACAAGAAAACTTAAATTAAATCATCAGATCGGCTGTGAACGAAGAAGAATGAACATGATTAAAGAATGTGAATTTTTATTGCTTTTTCTAAATGAATTCTTTAAATGAAATGAAATTAAATTGGGTCCAAATACGGATTTCTTACATCTGCTTGTTGACACACACGTCAACACACACCACCAGCCCACGGTTTCCGAAATGCAACCCAGCATCTACAATCGCATGGTACTCACATGTAATTAAAAATGCAACTCTTGTAATTTAGTGCACCCATCAAGAACAACAACAACAACAACGATATCATTCATATATAAGTGCATGGCGCAATCGAGTCGCGGCAACAAGCAGCAGCAGGACCTCAATAATTTGTCATTAAACCTGGCTCGGCCCAACACAACTCAAGCATGGCGTGTGGATGGATGGCTGGATGACGATGATGAGAGGCGTCGTCACAAGAGGCACGCTTTAGGGAGGTCCCAAGTACAACAACATCAAGGCGCTGCTGCGCGCTCACGCTAGGCGAGCTCTACGACATGTTTTGTTAGCTTCATCATTATCAAACGTAACGGTGCATCCCAGCAGCTGAGTCCTCCAACACAGGGCCCTCGATTATTCACACCCTGTGCAGAGCAGCGTATTTTATTCATTCTGCTGCTTAAAAATGTAAAAAGCCAAGCAATTCAAGAAACAAATAAGGATGGAGGAGAGTGAATACTGCGAAAGCCGCGTGTGGTGCGATGCTGGATGCACCCACCTCAGGTGGGTAGGCAAACTTAAACTCTTTTGTCTGCTGCTTTCCCTTCTTGAAGGACTACAAACACATGCAGCTAAGCGAGTCCGTCCGCTCGTCAAGGTGTTAAGTGCGTTCAGAATTGTTTTTGTTATTGTTGGTGAAGCTGCTTGCAATTAAGAAGCAAGTGTCCTGGGGTGTGGGGCGGAGGCGGGCCACCACCCGTTCGGGTACCATTAATTTTGCGGGTAATTGCAATTACGGAAGCTTCGGCACCTCCACTCCGAGTGTGAGGGCGAGTATGCGGGTGTCAAGGGGGTTGCCAAGTCACTGCAGTAATTAACAAATTGCAAGAGACAATAAAATCGTCGAAAAGGAAACAAATTAAAAGCAAGCACGAGCATTTGGAAGAACGGTGCATTTCCAAAAGCGCTCAATTAAAATAATACTGCATTTTTTTAAATACAGCCGACTGACTGACTGTAGGCAGGTTTATAAATTGAAACCTCTGGCGACTTGGACGACTTAGGCATCAAAACCACGCGTGTGAAATGCGTCCCAGGACAGGATTTGTTTCGCATTCTCACAGCTGAAGAAATACTTTATTTCTGCAACAAATATTCCTCTAGTGACGAAAAATAATCCTGCTAATTAGAAAAATTCACCCATTGGGCGGGTGGATGGAGTACATTTTATGGCGATAAGCAGAGAATGTTGCATGCAACTTTTTCATATTTTAATTCTAAATCAAAGGAATGAAAACCAAGTGTTTTTTTTAGAGCGTTGTATATAATATTTACTATACATTATTATTATTTTTGTTTTAATTTTTCCATACACTTTCTTATTTATTTATTATCTATATTGACATGAATTAAGATATAAAAACTATATACATATATGTGTATATATTATATAGATATTGTGTATAAATATCTATATTATGGTTACCATGTGTCATTTAAATAATTTGCGTGTTGCGGGTTATTGTTACTTATTTTATACATTTTATAGTAAATTAATAAAACTTCACATTGAGATTGTAATTTTTGATGTATTTGCTGTTTTAAAAATGTTTTAATAAATCAATAAACATTTAACATTAAAAGAACGGTTAACATGAAATAACTGTTTCCCGTCTGGTTTTTACATGACAAAATTACAAAATTCGATATCACAGCTTGACTCAACTGTATAACTATAATAAATGATTACCATAGATAGGAACCAAAATAATAAATGTCCATAAAGCGGATAGGGTGATTTAAAAACGGAAATAACTGTACACAGTGGAATAATTATAATCAAGCTTAGCAGAGACAACAATCACAGCATGACCCGAAATGTGACAACCGAAGTTCGATAAATTGCCTTCAGAGATAAAATTGACATTTACATTTAACAGGTACAGGTCGATTTTCTTGCGGCAAGTTTTCTAAATTATTTTCTAAGTATAAAAAAAAATTTAATCTTTAGTAGGACGAATTTTTTGTTCTCTATAAGACGATTTATATTTATAAAATAATCTTAGGAATTGGGTCGCCCTGTGAAATATTTGACGTTTTCGTATTCGTCATTTGACAATAAAATGTCATAATAAACCTGTGCTTGCATTATCTATCTTTATTTGTACGGTTTTCTTTACAATTTCCGTAAAATGTGTGTAATAATTTGTTTAAAAAAACGTCGGAGTATTTGCAAATGTTTCAGTGTTATTAATTAATGCTCTACAAAAGGACTGCGATATTGATTATCATCTCATTGCTATGTGAAAAATCTTAGACGTGAAATTAGCAACTAACAAATCACTCTTTGTTTAAAATACCCCAAAACTTCACCTACAAAGTCCCGGAATTGATACAACTTCAATATTTGTTTCTGGATTAACTACTAATTACTATTAAAATATGCTCTTCTCTGTATGTACATATGTACACATATTTAAAAAAGCGGTTCTGAATAAACTGGATCATTACGAATGTGAATGATCCACATTCCATGTGTGCCTGATGGAAAATATTGCAATTAAAAGAAACGTTTCAAATGTACCTGAGGCATTGTTTAATACATAATTATCAACACTAAAAGCAACAAATTATGACGTACAGAGAATGAATGTAGTAAAAATATTTTTCAGGTAAATGGCTTTTCTCTTTCTAACAATGAATCAACCGACAAGATCAACAAACTGACTAGTAAATAAAATGTCGCAACGTCAGCGCAGCACTACATCTCGTCTGACTAACTATGATTCCTCAAAGTAGTTTCTGTCCATATCTAATACAGCGAGCATTTCTTTCCGGTATTTTTTAGCATGACGTAATACTGACAACAAAGACCAATTTAGTGTGAGAACATAATAAGTTAAGTCTAGTTTTAATCTAGATCTATTCTCTATTAAAAATTTGTAATTGCAGTCAGAGGTTCATTCAAACTTATAGTAAATTGTTTACAAATGATCGTTTTACTTAAGTTTCATGAGTTAATTATAGTTTATCGTTTGTTGTTGTCAACTTTATTGTAGTTTAACATTTTCAACTATTGCTATCAACCTGCTTTACTTCAGCATGGGGTGACTCAACCTTATTGTTGTTGTTGTTGGTACTTCATCACTGTTCAGCTGAATCAGCTAATATCCATCATTCTTTCGCTTAAATTTGTTCAAAAATATTATTTATCTTATTTTTCTATTTACATTATTTCAATATTTGGTATTTCGAACTTTGATCCGTAAATGAAGTCCTCTTATTATTATAACAACGTTATCTTATTCAATTAGAATTTAAATATAAAATGCATAGAAAAATCGTTTCCTGGTGTTTGAAAAATTACTAAATTATTAGATAATAATATTTATATGTACTTTATATCGTATAACATTATAGTGGATGTACTATCGTAAATATACTCATAAAAAGACTAAACATATATTTCTATATTTCATACACTCAAAAAAATTAATTAATAACAAGAAAAGAATCAGAAACGCGATGCGTTGATATCTCAGCAATGAAAAGCTTTCCGACTCCAGGCACCAAAGTGGAAACAGTGGCCCTGGCCATACTAAGCATCATGAAGTCGTGCATCACTGATTGTTTTCATAGGCTGAATACCTCACCTTGCATGTACACAAGTTTGAGTCATGCATTATTTTGTGCTTTATGGCCGTTAGCAACTTTAGAGCTTGTGTTGATGGGCGCATCATGATGCGTAGTATGGTCAGATCCCATCGCATTAAAGCTTATACCCCCAAGAGAGCAACATATCGAGCTCTCTTCATTTGCGGACTCGACTTGGGGGAGCAACGACAGTCTTCTGCGGAACTCTAACAACGTGCAGACGTAAAGCGCTTCGAATCTTTTCCGTCTGACTACTTTTTTGCTACATGGTATTTTGAAATAAAAAAAATCAGAAAAATAAGAAGGAATGAAAATCACAGCAGAGCTGTAAGCAAATTCAAGTGACGAAAAAATGAAAATGTTTTGGAAAGCGATAGAGGCAGAATCTAGATGAGAAGCGGAAGTAAATGCATTCAGAATATAATGAAGGTTGTTGTATACGCTCGAATTTGTACCGAAATATAGACTGAGAACAGTTGGAGTAACGGAACGATTCAGCCATTTATCGATTAAATGCATTCTGGTTGGTTGCTACTTTTAAGATAAACAGTGAATATTGCAAAAAAACCGTTTCTTTGTACAAACAAAAAGCATCTACCGACTTTTGTAGAAACTAAACGCTGTAGTTTCACATCAGCCACTACTACAGTTGTTTGTGCTGGTATCTGTATATATCTTATCTAACCTCAATGTGTGCAGATGGCCTAAACGCAATTTTCACAAAGTGAACGCTTGGTTTTGTTGTTGTGTCGTTGGCTCGTCATCACCTTGTGTATTGTTAGTGAATATCTGTAAGCGTTTGTGGAAGAGTTTTTCTCAATGATCGTGTAGCAAAGAGAACGTTTGTATGTATGTTTAATGTTAACGTTATTTAGACACAACCTGAGAACGATTCCTCTTCGCCTTTGAAAAGCTCGGCTTGGAACATCGGAGTTTCTTCTGAGCCTAAATTTCTACATCACACAAACGAACTGTGTTGTGTTTCGATTCGATTTTGTATACAAGTCATTTTGTGATTGCGTCGTGGTTTTCGTTTTTGTTATTCAGTTGACTTCGTACGCTCCGCCAGCGCTAGTGGATCATTTCTAATTTTAAAAATTATTTAATGTTGACTGTGTTCGCTGCCGCTCAGTGAGAAGAAATTAAAATAGGTACAACATTAAATTAAAACTAGAAGAGCGCCAAAAAAACAGAAACATTTAAAATATTAACAAACCCAACTCCGAGATATTTTGACTTTCTACGTAGGCACCCTAAATGCTATTTTGGACTGCCCACACACAGGAATACATGCACGCAAACACACACACATACACAAGACAAGACACACACGCTGTGGCGAATATATAATAATAAATACTTATAAATTAATTTTCATTTTGGATTCTTTTTTTTTGTTATTTTACTTAATTTATTATTGATTTGCGTTATATTCTTGTTCTCATTGTCGATTTTTATTGAACTCGTTGTGTATAAACAGTGACACACACCCACACAGACACACACAACACACAGCCGCAGTGAAAAAGGAAGTGCATTCATGAATTCAATATGCTGGTCATAAACTCACTTTGAACTCTAATGCAAAGAAGGAAGAACCTATTGAAGATGGGGTTGCGTGCAAAAAGTGCTGCCAGCAACAACGGCAACGCCAACAGCCTTAAAAGTAACAGCAAACTCAAGCAAACGACAGCCTCAAAGCTTCCAGCATCACCTGCAGCAGCAATCACATCGTCGACAACATGCATCACTTCAACGTACCGCAGTAACTCCACCTCAGCGATTGTTGCAGCATCTTCCGTGCGGCCACAAACACTGAATGTGAACCACTCACGCGAGACGCCAACGGATCAAACGCAATCGTTTTTTGGGTACGTTTTTATTGTTTTATTATTGCTGTTTTTCTTTTGTTTGTTTCATTTGTTTCATTAATTGTTATCGTTGTTTTGTTGCCCATGTACGAGTATCTGTGCATCGGGTATGCAATGGATTTTGTCATCGATAATTTAATTGGCGTTTTTGCGGCGATCGAACTCATTCGTTATACTGCGAGTCAAAAGACAGCCAGTCAATGAGCCATCTTCTTCCATCGTATGCTCCGTTCTCTGCCCAGATGATCATTGAACTTGAATTCTTTCAAATGAGGCACTTCAACATTTTCAATGTGATCTTAATTTGATAACCTCGATTAATTGTCGATTAGTTTTGGTCTTAACAAGAGAATATTATTATCAGATTTTAATTAATTTTTTATCACATAAACTCTCTTAGGTTTTCCCTGAGATTGTAGCATGGCTCTTAAGATAACAAAGTTAGTCAGTCCCTTTGGCTAGCATGGTAATCAGAAGGCTAATTAACTTTGAATCGTTAGTTTATTGATTATGACTCAGTTGGAAATTAATCCCAATTTATTGCTTCTTTATCGCGTGGCTTAGTTATAAAGAAACAGGTTGAAAATCTTTGCCTTTACCTCTGTTCAGTTACTACTATTTTCTGATTCGTGAAGCTTAGTCACGGCGGTGGCTTATACAGCGATAATGGAGGTCATGATCCACCGAACATCAGATATTATATAGGCCTAATTTATCCACCAATTAAATGACTAAAGGTTGAGTGTTTCTGATGAGTTTCTGTGATCATTCTGCGTCCTTTTAATTGAAAGATATAAATGATCATTCTGAAGAATAATTAAAAAAATGAAATATCGTTTCGCGATCCACCAAATCAAGCTAGTTGAGTAAATAAAAACCCCATCATTTTAATTTCTAAACGTAAAACACTGTAAATATTCAGCAGAAGTTATGAATGCTTAGAATGTTTTCCTCAAATAATCGACGCTCCTGGGGCGGCGTTATTCATTGAATAATCTAATTAATAGCAAAAAAACGGAGAAGTCGGAAGACTGGAAGAACATGTTAACTGCAAAACATTTTTAAATCTCAGCAACTATCCAAACACAACAGCAGCAAGAACAACAACATCCAAGTTGCTGTCTCTTTGATAAATTATCAAGTCAAATCTATTCTCTTTTCGGCTCTCTTTCTCTCTCCTTCTCTCTCTCTCTCTCTCTCTATCTCTCTGTCAATCTTTCCACCTTAATTCGTCTCTAGTTATAATGCCTTCGATTTGTTGTTGTTGATGTTGTTGTTGTTGTTATTGTTTTCGGTGTTGGTATAAAGTCATTTTTATTATTAGTTATGACCTCATCATCGATTATTTAGTGGTTGATTCTTATTGAAACATTCGCTGTTGCTCTCCTACTTCGCCCAACCAGAGTCAACAACTTCGACTACAACTCCCTCCCTCCCCTCCCCTCCTTCGTGCAATGTGTACGTTGCCTTAGTTACCTTACCTTAGTTATTTCTGTTTTCTTGTTGTGTTTATGAGGGCAGACTCTTGTTGTTTATTATTGCATTGCTTTAATGAATGCATCTCACGATTAGCAGCAGTGCAGATATGATTTTCTTTCATGAGTTGAATTCATTACTCGTGACTCTTGTTTCAGCAACTTCATCTTATTACTTACATTCTTAACAATAATTCTTTTGCCGGAAGTAGAGGAGTATCGCCGCCTACGACGAAGCTTTTAGTTGACCATCAGATCTTCACATGTGTAGAAATTCCTGTATATACGATATGTAAATTCAAATTGTATGATCATCAGCGACAAAACTGAAAACTGTTAAATTCATATCAGAATTAAAAACCCCCGCTTCTGAAATTCCAAAATTAGAAACTTGTTGGCTAATGCTTCGACTGGACTCTCTAGACTCCATGGTGCAAGTTTCATGAAAGTGTTACGATACATGTATATAAACTCGAGTATAACACTAACAAAAATTTGTAACAACAAGAATTGGTAAATGAGAGTACAGGTTCACTCGTTTTGGTAGTGGTTTTGATGGTCAGTTGGCACAACTGTGAGTAGGTGATGAACTGGGAGTAGGGGCAGAGTATTTCTTACGAGATTCTTGTTTTATTTCAGGTGTATTTTGATGAAATTCCGTTCACACTCAATATCCACCTATGTTGCATGTAAATGGTGGGCCATCGGTTGGTTTCTTTCCTTTCTAATTATTCAGTACTTTAAATTCAAAGAGAAACCAGCCGATGGTCCACTCTATATTTCCAATTATGTTGGCTGAATATGATAATAAAGTAGTGAGTTGATAACAATTCCACTATAAAGAAATAAACAATAATATAATTTACATAAAGATTAAACGATATACAATTACATATTCTCTGCTTTGAGCTTTAGGTTGTTTACAGAACCTTCTTTCTTTAAAGATGTATGTATGTTCAACTTCGCGACCCTTAATCACCCTGTTTCACGGTGTTTATGAAGATTAAATTCCCTGCTTTTTTAACATCTCAATTATTTAAATAGGTCCACTTATCAGATTCAACACACAAATATTATCAGACTCAGTATTTGTACAAAGATTTCTATATTATTAAAACGTGTTCTTTATACGCAAATTCTAAGTGTCGTATAGACTCTAAATACGTCACAATATATGTTTACGTAATGTGTATGTTAATTTATTTGCTTCCGGGCCTTTATACAGTTAAATAGAGCTCAATTGATTTCTTGATCAGTTGCATTCAGTTACAGTTTAGAATTTTTTTAAATATTTACCAAGAAGGTCTCAATACTTTCAATTGTATTATTGTTTTGTTGAGGTCCATAAAAACAAATTCCATACAAATCATGCTCCCAGAAAGCATACAGCGATACTTTGTACAGTCCATAGTAATTATTTTGCTGATAGCTAAATCCAGCAGCTCTCCATTCGGAAGCAAAGGCTTGGACAACAAAAACGAAACCACCGAATTCTTTATGTAGTTTCTATATCTCTGAATGCAGTTGATAAGTCTATTTTTTTAAATCTTTATTTATTTCCACTTTCAGCGAAGTTCTTAACGCTTGGCGCACTAAAGCCAGATGCAATGTGGTCCCAGCAGAGCGGACACAAGAACTCTTCCATGAGCTGAGTTTCCATCCGAGCGATAAACAGAGTGAGTATGATATGAAAGTTAATTAGTTAAGTAGGCGAACAACTAATAATAACTAATGCTTGAACTTATTATTTCAGTGAACTACTTTTACTATTATTATTATTATCATTAACTACTTTCAACTTTTAGTTGGTGAAATGCTCCAAACAGCCAAGAGCCTGGCGCGAAAGGGAAGTCATCAGTCGAGTGGCTTGACTTTTGGCGAATTCTGTGTTCTTGCTGCCGACTTGAAACGTTTCAGGTGAGTGCTAAATAAATGAAAATCATTCAGATTGGGCAATTGTTTTAGTGTTTCATATGCTTTGAGATGATTCCATTTCTAAAATGAAATTTTTTTTTATTTAATGAAGGGTTTCGTCAATGGCTCCAAGCACCCTCAACGGCGACACAGTGAATCTTTTGAGCTCTGTAAAAAATGTCACCAGAAATCCTTATGAAATGAGAACAGCGCCCGGAAGCACCCCAGCGGGCACCGAGCTACGATGCACAAAATCGTTGAGTAACATGAACGACTGTGACAAGAAAGTCGCAGATGCATCCACTCCCGTCGAAGTGTTCCTAGGAGGTTCTTGCAATCCAACCACTTGGCGGGCAGATGTGGCAATTCCAGCATTACAGGAATTAGGCATTTCTTTTTACAATCCTGTAAGTAAAAATCAATCAAAATGTTCACAATTCTGTGGCACTAATGGCTGTGTTTTTGCTCTCTCTCTCTCTCTCTCTCTCTGTGATATCTTACAGCAAGTTTCCGATTGGACGCCGGATCTCATTGAACTTGAGCACCGCGCCAAGGAAAAGGCCAGAGTTTTGTTTTTTGTTATGGATTCTGAGACACGCGCATCGGCTGGTGCCATTGAGGCAGCACATATTGCGGGTCAGAATTGCAAGCAGCTGGTATTGGTTCTGCATCCGTACAAACAGAATCAGTCCATACTCAGTGAGCACATATCTCAGCAGTAGGTTTCCGTAGCAGATCTCAAAATATCTCCATACCGCATGTGCTTAAATACTTATTTGCCTATTTTTAGGGAATACCTTGACCTCACGCGAAATCAGTTGATACTAAAGGAGTTGGTGAGCCGTCGTGGTCTGCCTGTTTTGGATAGTATACCATTGGGACTGCAGCGTACTAAAGAGATATTACGCGGCATCAGAGACCCTCCCTCGAATATAGCTTCAATTTTAGTGTAAGTTAGTTAGTCGAAAAATGTCCATTGAAGTTGCGCAACATCATCCAGAGGTTGTGATTTATTTCTAGTGTTATACGCGGTGCCTTCGACCGTGTTAGTCCCGTTAATGATACCATCTCAACAGAGCAGTGTCAACGCGCGCTCTCGTACTTGGGTTACGCTCAGAGTCTGCTTAGTTTAAACAATTTAAATAAAATAGTTGCTTCTCAAAGAGAGTCGCTAATCTCATTGCAAAAGCGATCTAAAAAAAAATGCTGCACCAATTCTACTACAAACACTAGTAACGCCACTAGAACCACATCGAATCAGACAGCTGCTCAGAATGCAAATTCTATTGATTTTGAACTATTCTGTGTGGTGTCAGCATATCTGTCAGTGCTCCAGCAGGAAATTCACGAGAGTGGCTGCATTTCGCCGATTAAAGGCACTAATGTTCCGCCACCGCCAGTGTATTTAACGAATATGCAAGGTGAGGTGATATACGGTGACTTCTTTCTCTTCATTTCATATTATTGACGCATTCAAATCTAATTTAAAGGTGATGAAGGCTTTGCTATTAGCTATTATTATAGCAAAAATGTTTCCCGTACCTCGAGCAGTACCAGTGTCCCCAGCAGCGATGAACGTCAGGGTCTTAATGATCTGTTCAGTCAAAGTCGTGACAGTGGCACTTCCTCTCCACAGCCACCTCTAGAGACGTCTCAGAAATCGAAATTGTGCACTTTACCAGGTAATAATCAGAATATTTTAATACATAATTTCCTAGTGAATCTTATATCGAATACAAAATATTCCACTGTGTAGCCACTTTGACTACTACTACTCCAGGTGCAACAAACAGTGAACACTCCACTACGAGTAACAACACTAACATAGCAGAAGAAGAAAGCGATTCCAATGACTCGGTGTTTTCCAGCAGCAGTTCAATAAATTCCGTGAACTGCAGCATCGATTCATCGTTATTCTCTGGTCTCGATTCTCGTGATGTTTACCTTGGCGGTAGCTGCTATCTACGTACAACGTGGCGTCAGGAAATTGCTATCCCCTATTTAAAGTCCAAAGGGGTCAGCTTCCATCTGCCGGCGTTACATGAAAGTATCCAGTCGTTCAAATTGGATTTACCGGACAAAGTATTTGAGGAATCTAGCTCTCTTAATACACATGAGCGCAGCTTCGTTAGAACACGTAGAAAATGCCGCGGCACAAGTACATTGCCACAAAACAGTGATGGCGACAACTTGTTGCAGGTGGATGAGGAGGAGGAGGAGGAGGAGCAAGAAGAAGTCACTACAGAAGAATCCATCAGCACGTGGTTGCTACCTCCTATACGTACGAATCTCTTTAACCCTTCGTTGCTTGACTCTAGTCGGGTTTTACTTTTTGTCATCACAAACGAGACACGATCATTGGCTCCCATGACATTAGCTGCGCACTGCATTGGACTCATGTACAACGTGGTGTTGGCCGTGCAGATGTTACCAGATGATTGTATCATTAGTCAAGAAAAGGTTGGACCCCACCCGCCTACATAAATATCTCGTAATAGATGATAATTCATAATACATACTTCTTTTTGCAGCTCACTGCCACGGCTGTTAAGGATTACAATCGTGGTCGTGCGTACCTGATTGATCTGGCTAAGCGACAAGGCGTACCTGTCTTTAGTGAACTTAAGCCAGCACTAGAGTGTACTGTGGCAAAAATAAAAGCTTTTAACTCGCGAAACTAAGAATAGTAATTTTATAATGACCACAAACTACGATAATGACTACAAACTACGATAATAATTTGATATGCGAGGATCCTTTCGCTTTTGTTTTACTTTAATTGACTAGCACTAAAAATTGATTTGCTACAAATAAATAACCAATATACAACCTACATAATTTTAACTACTGTACAACTATTTTAATTGGTACATTTAGATACATTATTTTACCTATTAACATTTTATAATTAACATTTATTTTTCATATAAACTAAGTTGTTCTTTGAAATGTTTTCGATATACGAATAGTTTAATAAATAAGAATATAATTTTAATAATAGAGAGACTTGTGGGAAAACACCGCATAAAATTTTAATCTTTATATAAACTTATCAGTCATCATGTGAACCTAATCGGTTTACGGATTTAAATGATGCACAAACCTACTAATTCAATAATCTAAAAGTGCTAATAAACTAAGATATAAAAACAATACTCAAGACTATGTCAACGAAAACTTATGTAAATATCAACATCTTTATTTTAAATAAGTTAACATCTGGATAGATTTTTTTTTTAAACTTTCACTTAAATCATTTCAAATTTTAGGGTGAGGTTTTATGAAGTTTTAATGTACCATTCCAGTGTTTATCTTCTGAAGAAAAGCTTGTAATACAATACGTCTCTCTCTCTCTCCCCCCCCCCCTCTATCTCTCACACTCTCCCCCTCACTCTCTCTCACTCTCTCTCTGTCTCTCTCTCGTTAGCTGTATAGAGTGCATTAAAATCTTTGAAATTTTATGTTTCTGAAAAAAATTACGGTATAAACGCGTTCTATAAGTATATAGATGTATAATAACTTAACATATAATAATCTACTTTAGAAGAATAATTAATCAGCAGTTTATAATTTAAATTAAAGTTTATAATTTAATATTTTAATTAAACAAACAAACCTAGCTTCTTAATAAACGCTTATTAAAACAAAAGTTGTACAACAAAATCAAACCTGAAATAATTATTATTAAACGAGATATATATATATGATATAATACGATCACGTATTGCAATAGAAATAATAATATCAAAGACATTATAGTTATGTATCTTCGGATGTATAGTATAGTATTATAGTGTCTTGAATTCGATAGTAATCTATTCATAACTCAGTTCTTTCTAAAGGAAGCCAGACAATTATATCTTTACTTTTATTATATATGTATGTATGTAATTGGAATTATTTTGGGCTTTTTAAGTACAAAATCAGTTATTTTTTGAATAATATTTGTCGTGTTAAAGCAGAGTAAAGAAGCACTTTAACCAATGGGGGCTAGATATGAGGCCAAAGTGCCTTTTACATTTTTAAGCTTAGTACCATTTTCTTTTAGAATTTCTGAGGATTACTCTAAATCAGAAAAAGAGACAATATTTAAACATTTTTATTCATGGCTACTAATTTTTATATTACGTTTTTACTACTGAAATATTTTCTCGTAGTAAAAATGTTATTTATTTAGTTATTTGTTTTAAATATTTATTTATAATTGTCATTGATGGAGCAAATGTGGGGATGCAATTTTTAGTTTCGCCTTCTCTGTTTTTAAACTATTTCGTATATTTTTTGAAGACGTCTCGATGTCTCATTTCAACGCATGGAAAACAAGTGAAATAAGAGGCAAATCCACTGCGAGTTGGTGTTGTTTCAGTGCTTTCATTGAAATGGAACGAGTGGCCCCACTCGATCGCACGCATACATGGAAGAACATTTAAATGGGAGAGATCAGAGCTCCAAAAGTATCTTCGTTTGTGCTCTTCTGTGGCGCTCACTCACTCAATGAAAACAAATACGGACCCGGCAAGACAAGTTTGCCTGCTGCTCACCACCACGTCTTTGTACATTTTTATGAATGTGCTAATCGTCGACGGTGTATGTACGAGCCGCGAGCGAGAAAGCAAGAACGAGCAACTCTGGTGAACAACGGGGAGTATAATTTGACGAATTCCAATTGATAAGAATATCTTGATCGGTTAAACGAGGTGTCCAGCGAGATCGGCGGTCGTCGTCGTATATTGTGATTATTTTTTTGTCCATTCCTTAGTTGATTCGAAAACTAAATGTTTCGCTTTTCATATAGGAAAATGTGTATATGTACTTCTCTAAACAGATAAATACATAGTTTGGAGCAGATCTTGTTGTGCACTCGGGGAAATGAATCGACTAAAAATTTGTCGCCGTCATTGTCGTTGTCGTTTCCGATTAAGTGGCGCTCCGTAAAATATAATTACCTTTTTTTGTTATTGTCTCTGACTTCCATCGAGTTTCAAAGTATTTAGTGGGGCAAGCGTGAAAATCTTGAGCCTGGCCTAAGAATGGAATGCGGAAAATTCGAGGTGTAGTACGAGTTCTGAGAAGCGATTTCACGACATCCAAACGACGTCGTTGTGCAGTCAAACGGGTGGTCAGACTTCTTGATTAGCGGTTATCGAGGAAAATTGTGACAATTGCACTATCATTTCGAGTTATTCATGTAATATTGCGGAATTGTGGTTTTTTTGCAAATTGTCATACGCGAAATCTACGTAACAGTACGACACCCAACAACAATGTTTGCACATCCATATTCAGTGCTTAGAAGTGTGCCTGTGTGAGTGGTTTTTTATTTATGCAAACACAATGGCTGCTCTCCGTGCTCTTCACTCATTTGAGCTGCAACCGAACTGAAAGAAAAATTAATAAATACATGTTACCTATAACGAAACATGATTGTTTTTGTAGACTACGTTTTTTTTATTTAAATTTCCGCGGTTTAAATGAATTAACAAAGCAAAAACAATGTCAAAATAAGTGAATACACTTTACCGTAGACCGGCCCATCATTTAACCCACCAGAAGATCATCACTTTAGAGAGGTTTTAGTAGTTTAAATCTTGCCCACAGACGATTAGCTTGCACAACGAATACTCATCCAGAGACTGGAAAGCAACAACAACAACTTTAAGGAGGATCAGGTGTAAGTAACAGGAGAAGCACACAATCGGGTGAGCTACTAAAACATGTCAACTGAGATTTGAGCTCCCCCCCCACCTGCCCTCTCCAACGTCATTGACTTGGCTATGCAGAGACCAGTTAGTCACTCATTCCGTCAATGGTTCATCGCTTCATTCGCTTTATTGCACACAACAACACGTTCGGAGTTTCGTTTAGTTGTTTCTAGTCGTTGACTTGCATAAATTTAAACAAAACATGCCCAAGTGCAGGGGCTGATCTTGTAAACATCCGTCCACGTAATCGGTCCATTCGTGGAATATCGATAACTGAGACACATTCCGAAACCTGATTTCGCGAAACCTCAATCCAAATTGAATCCACACGAAATTGCAAGTGAATTTCCAGTCCTTTACGATAAAAAAATGTAATTCAGCTGAATTATACTCTCTCGATATTTACACGTATTTACAATAACAATTTCTCAGTATTATCAGTATTAATTTCTCAGCTAGTAGATTACAAGTAATTGTCTTGAGGTTAATGTACTCGAATCATCTAAAAAATTTTGAAATTTTTCTAAATTTCTACAAATTAAATAATTAAACATTTCTTTCTTACGCATTGAATATAAATTGACAACATCGTATAACTTAAGAGTACGTTTTACTGAAATCTTTATTGAATAATATTATTTTACGTTATCACAGTAAACCTTGTGACGTAACATCTGCGAATACTTTAAGTGTTTTTATTTTATAATCGTCAGGTGGCAGCCAAAAATTCTGTTCCTTCATATTCACCAAAGCACTGATAGTAAAGCGCTATTTTTTGAATGCTTAACGTGGCCGTATTTATACCATTAATATTAATAATAAGAACAATGAATTGATTTTACGATTTCGGAATAGTTTTGTGCGTTTTACTGATTGCAGCGAATTTACAACCATAAAAGAATAGACGACAGCGATGACCAGATATGAAAGATTCTCGAGGAAAGATTCTCATTCAGGAAGTAACTGTTATCAAAGCACGGGAAATGGAGAACGTAGACGGCGAGCAGAATGAAAACGGTGAGTGATGATTATGTCCTTCCTTATAATTTGTACATAAATACTTCAAGCTTGGAGCAATCATCCTTCAAATGACAAGTATTTCTCACTACTTACCTTAGTAGAACCTTTTTCCAGAACGTACACTTTAGCTTTGACGCTTCACTTTCATAATCTGCAGTACCATCATAATCTGCACCACCACCCACATTATATGTACATATGCAGGTATATACTATATATAAGAATGTATATGTACATTGTAACAAACGGTCAAAATTGTGATGTGGATTATTGTAGCGTTATTATCTCTCATACAGCAACAAGCAGCAGAATATTCCTCCCCTCGCCTTTTTTCCTCATCCAATCGATGATTGAAAATCAGCAAAGTTCGCGTCTAGACGATAACCTCAAATAAAACTGTATTCTGACTGCAGTCCACGCCTCTCGTTGGTCCCTTTGCCCGTGATTGATTTACGTTTTTTCCATTTTCACTGGCGAAGACTTACGAAATGCAAGTCTTGCATGAGCGAAATACACGTTGTAGGTGCAAAATTGCAAGACCCTACTAGAGGCCAACTAAATTCGAGGGACGTCTGTATATTTGTAAATACATATATATCGAGTATGTTTACGATGAACTTTTATTTTAGTGTTTATGGATTATAAGTATTTTTTTATAAGCATTTGTGACATTTTTCAGAAGTAAGTGCAAAGCAAAACTCAAGCGTATATTTCATATTTCCCGATCAAATTACAATAACTGTTATTATTGCCTAGATATTTAATATTTGTTTAGGTATTAAGATATTTGTTTTTGGATATATAATCGTAAAAATTAATAACAAAAATAAATACAGCAGCTTATCAATCATAAAAGTTTCACTCCAACTGAAATTCAGCTTCAGAAAAAGTTTTGTAATGCAGCGTCAAGAGGAGTTGAAAATTGGGTTTGGGATTGGGGTTGGGTTGGTTATAGAGATTTACTTGTTTTTAACTTGCTTCATCATCATAGAAATTTGAACACAGTTGACACTCAACGTGTTAATATGTTATGTTAACTAAATAAGTAATAATGTAAAAAATTAAGTTATGAAAGAAACTGAAACTAATGTCGATGTGAGTTTTTTAAGCTTAACCTCAAAATTAGGTGCTAATTATGTTCATATATGTACATACCGTATGTATTTCTTAAAATGTACATGTATTTATAAAATATAGTAACTCGTCTTAACTGTGTCAAAAGTCTGTCGATATGAAAAACATACCAAAAAGAATGTCCTTAAAAAACTTCCAAATCGTAAACAACCCAAACTTCAAATGCAATTGATTTGAAGATTGCTTTGATGCATGGTTATCATAGCGAACTCCACCGCTTGTTTATTCAGACATAGTTTTAGTCAAAGCTTTTATCGGATAAAAATAACAACAACAGAAATTCTACATGATTCATATTTGTTCTTTTCTGGAATAAAACACATTTCATGTTAGTCAGTCAGTACAGACAGCTGCTGTTGGAGGCGCTACAATCAGTCAGTGACAGCAAAGCGAAGAGCAACAACAACTTCACGAATATGCTCCATGAATATGAGTACAACACTTACTCACACGCAAATGCGTCACCAGCCCAGCTACAAAGTCCTATAATAAATGCTGCTAGAGCAATAAAAGTTCAACTTCAGTGGTAGCTAGCATGCGGAATGCTACTCGTACATAATCACAAGAACCACGTTTGTAGAAACCATTCCCAAGTAGCAAAACAACAGACGTTAGAACGATCAAAATAAACCAAAGTTCAGATTGTTTCGTCACTGGCCGGAGGATGGTGTTGGTGGTGGTGACGCTGTGCTTCTTGCAGGTCGACCAACCAGCCAGCAAAACAAACCGCTGCCAGTTACTCAATCGCATTGCCGTTTAAAGTACAACTCTATTCGAAATGCATTGAAATAAGAATGCAATGAAATGAATTGCAAGCAAGCCACGCACTGGTGGGTGGATAGAAGACGGGTTGAGGGCGGGCGGACAGACGAACGGTTGGACAAACAATTCAAGCCGGTGCTTATGCACTTAATTACACGCCGGTGCTGATGTACTTCATTACACGCCAGTGCATTTGCACCTCATTAGACACGTTGAACGTGGGGTTTAAAAGACGAACGTCTTCCTCGTTTCTTATGCTCCTCTTTTCATCATTTGCCATCACCATCATTATGTAGAGCGGCTCCCTGCCGTCCCAATTAATGCGATGTTTTGCTACTATGTGCTATCATTGAATATACTGCGCCCAGCGCTAATCACGTTTACTCGCTGTCGCCCGGGTTGTTGTAGTCGTGGACACAGCGAAAAACTTCCTGATAACATATCCACAAGCAGACGTACAAAAGCGCTAAAGCGAGAGCAGGAAGAAACATCGAGTTATCAGAACGATACGAATCCCAATCAGTCGAGTAGAAGCTCTGATATACTGATCGTAACATTAAGTGAGTGAGTGAACACGTTCGTGATTGTCCACTTTTCAGAGTGATACACACACACATACATACACAATTCCATAAAAATTTACATTCTTCCATAGAAATCCATCATCATCCTTCATCGTTTCATGTAATCGCATTTCCGATACAGCCGACGATCCTTTAAGATTGCTTTGGGTTTACTACGTGTGTGTGTGTGGGTAACTGGGTGTGTGGGTGTGTGGATGAGTGTGCTTGTGTGTGTGGGTGGGTGCATGTGTGTGTTATCGTTTACTGACAGACACCGGCAGGTACTCAAAACAAAGACGTTGGAATAATCAATCAATCGTAACGATCAACCATTCTGCAAGCATTCGTAATCGCAGTGTTAATTTAAGTTCTATCGACTCCGGTCGATCAACAGGTCGCTTTAAGTTCTTCAATTGTTGTTGTCGTTGAGCGTTTTACTTTGTATAGCGAATATTATTAAACGCTAAGCGGCGCTTACAAAAACAAACACGCACCTGAACAATTGAAACAACTGAAATAAAAACAAGAACAAAAAACCACCGATCGCATATATTGCAGGACGGAAATGCAGCTGATTAGCAGCCAAACATCGTGGAATTATTAACTCAGGTTGAAGTCACAGCTCACGGGGCGGCATCATTAAACGCGCCCGCTTCTGGTCGTAGTTCCGTAGTCAGTGCCTAATTTTCGCTAAAGGCTTCGTACTCGGCGCTGGTGGTGGTGGATCAGCACGATTGATCGAACAGAATTGCGATTTGCCGAACTGTATCTAGCTAGAAGCTATCGTCGGCAGTCGGTGCAGCAGCGGAGCGACCTACCTACCTGTTGAAGATCAACAGCTGATCGTATGCTAAGCGGCGTGCGCACGCTTCTCTTCTGTGTTATCCACCGCGCTCGTTATTAGTTCAGAAACATTCTTAGCGCTTGACGGACGGTTCACACTTCTTATTGTCTGAATTGCTGAGTCGTTAGTCGCGAGCTGCTAAAAAAAACTCCTGCCTACCTTCGAGGAAAATCTGAGCGCACTCCTGCTGAAGGTGATGGTTGTGGTGACGCTGATGGTTACACTGACAGTGACAGTGACAGTGATTTATTTATAAAATCGACAGAACGCGTTCTATGCTAATAAGTATCTACTCTGCGCTGCAATATATCTCTATCGTATTGCAAATATATCTATCGTATTTATTCGCATTGAGCACAGTGAGGTTGTTGTGTGTGAGATACGATTAAGTTTAATCCTCAGACGCGCCGAACGATGAGGTGACTTTTTCCGATTTTCGGAGATTACAAAAACAGTAACGTTTTTCGTTTTACGTGATCGTTATTTAGAGGAGACTATCTTAAGATGAAGACCGAAATCCTAGCGGGTAGCGCTTTTGATGGCTCCTACATGTTCGAGGATAATCTGCTCAGCATTATGGGTAAGTTTAAAGGGGGGAAAACCTATTTCCACAAAGATCGATAACTATATTTTCCTCACAGTAAAGATTTATGATAAATTCAACTCGGTTTTATTACTGTTTTGTCGAGTATTCAAAATATTCATCACTCTGATCTGGTTTTCATTCTGTGATGATTGCCGAATATATTGGAATTTCTATTTTCATTACATTATATAAAAACCTATCCTTAGTCCGTAGAAAATATTGTCAAAGATCATTATAAATATAGTTAAAAATCAGTTTTAAGCTTAGGATCAGTAATAAAAGTGTTTTATTTTCATAGAAATCAATCGAACTTAATATTGAGACTTCTTTCTGCAATATACTAGTATATATTTTCGACCCGTCATTAACTTCTACCTGTTGTATACAATTTTCGAGCTAAATGTAGTTTTTATAACATCCCATAGCTCTTAGATGAACTATTAATTAAAGCACTCATTCGTGTATAAAATTCATTCCTGGTTCTACTATTATTAGTTGTGTCTCGAATTTTTGTTGCTTTTATTATATATTTCACTTGTGTGAATACATTTCTTCAACTGATGAATTGATATTTTGTTAAATTCTCATTTTTCTTCCACCTGTCAAATTTCTGCACGCAAAATAATATCTACATGCACATATATTTATATAGATACATATGTAGATACTAAATCTGCTATAAAACTTCGTATACGGACCTTGTGGACCTCTACTGATTATATTGATGCATAGATTTTTATAAAAATTAAATTTTAAATAAATTTATAAACCGTTTTTTTCTGGGGCAAATGGGTTCAATTTACTAAACTGTCTATTAACTTTAATAATCATCGAATAAATTGGTTGAAATATTACACTTAATCACAGTGTTTAAGAAAGCAAACTGTTTCTCGAATTTCAAGTATAACCACCCATACTTAATACTACTACTATAATTATACTACATAAATATAATTACATATATAAATATAAATATATATAAATATACAAAAAGTTAATATAATTATACTCAATTCATTAAACAATTCATCACATTTCATAGTCAGGAATGAGTATCAACCTGAGATTTCTATAAAATATATAAAAAAAGGATTCCCAAGGATTCGTATGATTAAAATATGATTATATGGATGGTGGACATCGTAATAGTCCCATTATTTGCAGAAAGATTATAGAAAGAAAGATAGGGATCGATAGAGAAAAACAGAAGAGTTGCAGAAGGAAAGGAAGGATCATTCATAACTTAGATATGATTTGATTTTTAATGATCCATTTTTATATGTTATATATTTCATAAAGTTCTACGCTTGACGTTTCAAGACGTTTGCTTAGCACTCACGTTCTTCTTTCGTACTGTAGTGTATATCAAAAACTGATCGTAATGATCGCGACGAAATGGCTACTAAATTGTGGGGTTTTTTTGTTTCTCCAACCTTGACAATTCTTTAACCTTCTTCATTTCTATCCTTTATATAACTACGATTTCTATCGTCACATAGACAACGTAGTTAAAGTATATCGTAAAAGCTTTCTTATGGGGCGAAAAAAGTCACTGTGATAAGATAAACTAACTAATGTTATTCTCAGTTTTATTGTGTGAGGTTTTCATATACCATGCATTTCTACACACAAAAGTGACATGTATGATTGTGTGTATATTTGTGCAAATAATCGGATTTGACTAAAAGAATAATAATAGCTACCATTTTATTTTCATAACATCATAATTTAGCAGTTTTTTTCATTGTAGTGTTTGTATGTAGATCCAATTAACTTGTAATGATTGCCATTTAAATTATTTCTAGTTTTTGTTAACATTATTTTGTTTTTCATTCCATGATTTTCATAACGATTTAATAATTAAAAATAATAATAAGAAAAAACGACATCTTTATTAATTCGATTTGATTATAATTTACATATGAACTAAATAAAGATTGATTTCAGCGTTTGCTTTAACCTTTCCGTAGCTTTCCGTTGAAATTGAGAATTGATTGGTAGATAATTAAAAATATAGTTGTGAAAAATTAATATTTAACAGGTCCGTCTAAGAAAAGCGGGCTCTACGACCTTCGAGAACCCCATGCGTCGTAAAATATGAGGATTTGACACCATTAAAGTAGTAATGAGAAAAGTGCTTGAATTTCAAAGCATTATTCAAAAGCACATTATTAGGTATATCTGTCATATTTCTCATAGAAGTGACTTGATTTATCCCTGAACCCTTAGCGACTCAGTATCGCGAAATTGAAAATCCTCTATTCTATTATAACAAAAAACGTATCAACGACATCATCGTCACAACGATGAGCAATGATAACTCAGAATGCAAAGTCTCCGAGTTTGGAGACAACAAATAAGGTCTCAGAATTTATGTACTTATTGACCACTGTCCAGAATAAATCCAGCACCGGCACCAACAGCACCTGAACTCAATGCAGTTGCAGAACGCGGTCGCCACCCGACAAAATGAAGTCTTTGGTAAAAACAATGATTGTAGACGACAATTTCGATGTTGCTGTTGCTTGAAATTAAGTCTTAAATCACTGCTTAATAATACTTTGCTTAATTTGCAGTTCAGTTGCAGCCACACATTTTTTGTTCATACAAATGTTCATACGTATTCGCTGTCTTAGTCGAATGTTCCACTTGATTGTATGACATCGTAGAACCCCCGGTGCCTAGTTGTGAGGTAATTAAAGTTTCCCTTGAACCACACTCTACGCTTGCCTAACATGAACGGCTTTTAATTAAATAATAAAACTTGCTTTCAACTGTTTCTACAGAACCGTGTAGACAGTATTTAAATAATCAATGAGACAAATCAGTATAAATAAAAACAAAACAATTATCTCTTATATCTTCCATATATTGATAGATATATTTTTATATATACACCATATATATTTCTACTTATATCTTATCACAACTTCAGGATCATTTTTCATTTGGAAAACCATTTAAAGGATTATAATGAAAGCATACAAAAACAAAACACCTAAAAACTTTAGTTTCTCTAAAAAGGAAATAATTTTTGAATATGTACTCGACTTCTTAATAGTTTTTTTTAATTTTAGATGATTAGACTAACTTTGTGACACCATTTTTTTTGTTTATTTCCAAAAACCTGCACATAATTTAAATACATTTTTTAAAAAAAGTACAACCCCAGAATTGTTTATAGGATAAATAATACTGTAAGTAGTCTTTTGTTTGGTTGACATTTTAATGCCATAATTAATGCCACTGTTCTTAATATTTTTTAACAACCAAGGCGTAGTCAGGAAGCAGTCCATGTAAAAGGGGCTTCAGAACCCTCGAAATGGTTAGCAAAAACTTACAATGAACTAGACAGGTCTGCTCCATTCAAAATTGCCTTTCAGTTATATTTTTTGACGTTTTCGGACATGCTTGAAGTTGGCTAGATTCAAAAAAGGGGGAAATCTTATAGGAACTTAGGTAAAACCTGGATAGGTGCCATTGGTATGGAGCAGATCTCTACAGTTCATTAAAAAAAGACTCAATATCTAAATTTATGAACAATTCCGATATTCAAACGTTTCTGAAACCAAATTTGTTTCTGGCTATGATTGACCTCATAATGGAACTTAAGAATGGGTTTGTAGCCTCCATCTGCCGCCCCTCCTTCTCATTCCAGGGTTTCTAACATTTTTGTACAATTTAAGTAAGAAAATAATAACATAAAAACCATATTCAAACACTCAGCACGAAATGTATGCCCCAAGTTGACATATGTACGTATGTACGCCCATGTTTGCATGCTGTACAGTTGTTTGTACATTCTTAAGTACCGGTGTACGTACATGTATGTATGTGTGCATACATACGAGTATATGACATCAAGATATACACAAACCTACCTAATCTACAATAGCAGCAGCTACCTTGCCCAAGTAATTTAGTTTAATTTAATTTGTTTCTACTTTTTTTGCTTTTTGTTTGTGTTGTTTATACGACTATTTAATAATATTAAGCATTTGATCTTTGACATACACACGGCTTATTTAAATCTGTTTTGTTTTTCTACGAGTACTGCTTCTATACACAATGCAGTGCAATACAAACCCCAGTCTAGGTTCTCTGAGAAGCGACAACAGTTTGAATGGCCGTTGAATTTTCGGATTTAAATTTTGTTTAACGGAAAAGTATTTACATATATACTCGTATATATAAGCACACATTAATGCACTCTTACACACATACATAGGTATGTAATAATCGTATATTACTATATACTATATGTTATAAGATGTTCTATAATTAAATGAAAGCCGCTGATAAGATTTATATTTTTATTTACTTTTTATTGTTTACTTTTGTGCATATGTTTTGTTTAAAAAAAAACAATTATATATATATATGTACATACATATGTAATATATATATTGCTTGATTTTTCTACCCAAAAGTCACTGATTTAAGTATCAATTACATCGCACTGATTGATTGATTCGTGGCATGTGACGTGGGGCAACTAAACAACTTGAGTGATGCCGGCTTCAAGAGTCTTAATGTGACATCGACCATCCCCAACATCTAGTTAAACGTATCTAGCTTTAAATCATAAGTGTTCGGCTTATCAATGCACACCATATCGTGCGATCTTTTAGGCGATTTCGGAAAAGAATTCAATTCGGATTAGAACACCACCGTGTGGGAGGTTGTATGTTCCCCGTATTTTCTCCCTTCCTTCCTTCCTTTCTTGTCTGCTGATTAGCCAATCTATACTGTGAGTGGATTTGTCAAAGTTTTGACAACACTATTCAAAGAAACAATATATGTACCTACATATTTATGATAAGCAAATATACCCAGCAGTGGCTCAAGTATGCACTTGATGTGTGTGTGTGCGTGGATAAGGCCTATATGCATCTAACTATGTATACGTATTTGTGTGGAAATAATCTAACAAGTTGAAATGAATTTTCTATGCCATGATCCATACAGGTACGTCTTCTGGTTATCACACATAATTTATATGTGCAACTTCAACCTTCAAAAACAGCCAACAAGATCGAAAATTGTTATCTAAATGGTTTATCGGCAATAATTCAGGCTCTCGATAATGATTATCAGCTAGAGTTTTAATGAATTTAGCCTTCAATGATCGCTGCAATTTTTAATTTCGATTGCTTTAAAGTTTGTATGATTTTAGAACTCTGAAAACGAAAAGCGAATATATATGTATGTACATAAATAAATATTAAGTATAAATAATAATAAATATTTACACATACATAAACACATATCGTATGTTTAATATACATATGTACATACATTATAAACAAACATAAGAATACATAAAACATAATAAAATGTCTATCAAAATAAATCAAACACGATTCATCAGAAGAATTCATCGCTTTCTTG
Organism: Myopa tessellatipennis; assembly: GCA_943737955.2. Lineage (NCBI taxonomy): Eukaryota > Metazoa > Arthropoda > Insecta > Diptera > Conopidae > Myopa > Myopa tessellatipennis. Next base: position 58,928,777 of record OX031316.1, read on the forward strand.
ATCCCTGACTATACGCAGATAAATAAACAAGCCGCCCCTGTACTCCGAAATGGGCCAAGAGACCGATGAGTAAGCAGATTCTTGTCACTCGCAGTGTTCGTAATGTTATTACAGCTCATATTTAGATAAACGCTTGGATTTGTTTGCGGAAAATTAAGTCCAGGGGACTGAATTCAATTCTGTTAGAGTAGATAACAACACAGATTTGTTTACAATGCGTATTCGAAGTGTGTTCGTTTGGAATGAGTAAATTGGCAACTCTGGCAAGCAAGCTTTAAGTATCTCTATCTGCAAGCCGTAGATCGTTTAAAGCAACATGTTTTCAAATAACATCTGCCCCGCACCGGACCGGATCATGCCAGTGAGATTCATTTGAAATCTTTTATTTACCTTTTAACCTCATCAAGGGTGGCACATGAAGCCAAGATTTCAGATGAATCCGAAATTTCCGATGAATCCAAGATTTCAGATGCATTCAATATTTCGGAATAAATTCAATGCTTTGGGAGGGAGTTAAATTAAGCACTTAAATTAAGACGTTTAAATATTTATATGCGATTCTACCCATGATATTTTTTTTCATTCAGATCTTTTCTCTTTTGAGATCCTTTTCATGTTTGAGATCATTTCTGTGTTTCAAATCATTTCACTGTTTCAGATCTTTTCTCTGTTTGAGATCTTTTCTCTGTTTGTTCAGATTGATGGAGATTTTTTAAATATTTCTCATTTTCCAGAATCTGAAAGTCACGTGATGCACAGTGATGCCGTGAGCGTTACCCAATCAGTGCATAGTCCGGTCAACCAGGCTCTGAGTCCAGTACTCAGTCTCGGCGGTAACAGCAACAGCGCACCGAACAACAACAATAATAATACTCAATCGTCAATCGTTTGTGCCATTTGTGGCGATCGAGCCACCGGCAAACATTACGGCGCCTCCAGTTGCGACGGTTGCAAAGGTTTCTTTCGTCGTAGCGTGCGCAAAAATCATCTTTACACCTGCCGGTAATCAACAGCTGATTTATTATCTGCCACAAACCTGATTATTTTAATTTCTTTCGCTAAAGATTCTCGCGTCACTGCGTCGTCGACAAGGACAAGCGTAATCAATGTCGTTATTGTCGCCTGCGGAAATGCTTTAAGGCTGGCATGAAGAAGGAGGCGGTCCAAAACGAACGGGATCGCATAAGTTGTCGCCGTACCTCGAACGATGATCCGGATCCTGGCAATGGGCTGTCGGTGATTTCGCTGGTGAAGGCCGAAATCGAGAGCAGGCAATCGAAGGCGGGCGCTGCCATGGAAGCCAACCCGAACGAAGATCTGTCCACGAAACAATTCGCTAGCATCAATGATGTGTGTGAGTCGATGAAGCAGCAGCTGCTCACGTTGGTCGAATGGGCGAAACATATTCCGGCATTCAATGACCTGCAGCTGGATGATCAGGTGGCGTTACTTCGAGCGCACGCCGGCGAGCATTTGCTCCTTGGCCTGTCCCGGCGATCAATGCACCTGAAGGATGTGCTATTGTTGGGAAATAATTGCGTCATTACCAAACATTGTCCAGGTACGTCGATTACTTAAATTGAAGTGTATTCGTATTATTTTCACTTTCTAAATTGTGTTTGTGCTGTTGCTTCCAGATGCTAGATTATCCCCGAATTTGGATATATCTCGTATTGGTGCACGAATCATCGATGAACTCGTTTTTGCTCTGAAGGATGTCAATATCGACGACACAGAATTGGCGTGCATTAAAGCGTTGGTCTTCTTCGATCCTAGTAAGTTCTGTCCGTCGAAAAAGAACTCTTTCAAGAATCCAGCACTAATGTTCAAATCTTCTTAGACGCCAAAGGACTAAACGAGCCGCAACGCATTAAAACACTGCGTCATCAGATCCTGAACAACTTAGAGGACTACGTTTCCGATCGCCAGTACGAGTCTCGTGGACGCTTCGGCGAAATACTTCTGATCCTCCCAGTACTGCAGTCCATCACCTGGCAAATGATTGAGCAAATACAATTCGCCAAAATCTTTGGGGTGGCCCACATTGATTCACTGCTGCAGGAAATGCTACTGGGAGGTACTGCAATACATACATCTTGAGATTGAAATATTTTTTACATTGCTACTTTCTGCTTTTTATTTAAAGGCGAGCTTGCTGACAACTCTTCGCCGCTTTCGCCGCCAAATCTAAATAATTACAACCCCACCAATATCATAGACTCAGGCCAGGTCAGCTCTTCGCTGGACGTTCTGTCGCCATCCACGCCACCCGATCAACTATCACAAGATTCCCTTGGCAACTGCATGGACGGCGGGCTCGAAGTCCCGATGATGTCGCCGCTCATGGATAACTTGGGACACGACGGCAGCAGCTACCATATGCGCGGTGTCTCGCGTGCGCAACTAACCACCGCCTGCCAAAGTCCTCCGTTGCAACAGCAGCAGCAGTCTCACAATCAAATGCGCAGCACGGATTCGCCTATCGTCGTTGTCTGTGGAGGCCAACGACAACGTTTGCGGGAGGTTGGACATACCGCAGACTGCAGCAGTAATGCTTATATTGAGTCCTCCGGCTTGTATGACAACCACAATCAGCATGCACGCATATCGCCCTCTGAGCACAGCAGCCCCCAAACGCACCACCAGCAACTGCCATCGTCTATGCATCACACATCGCCGCCCACGCAATCTTCTTCGATGCAGCAGCAACCAACAGGTTCACTCCGAAACCATCCCTATCAGCGGCTCGACCTGCTCACTCATACCTCAAACTCGATGCAGTCACTCGAACGCGCTCCTCCGCTGCGCAGCTCCGCCGAAATGACGCTTAACGAGTATAACCGCAGTGAAAACAACAGCGGCGACGAAATGCTGCGTCGGGTGCCAGTTAAATTACGCGCCTCAGAGGCGATCTCAAGTCCCCCAACAACAAACTACATGCTCAACGCGGTGCACGAAAGTGACGCCTATCGCCTAGCTCTGAAGCAGGAACCAGAAACTGGATACTAAACTCTGTGTAGTGAAAACAGGAATCAAGGAAAAACAACCACACGGGACAAGCGTGCAATTATTGTGATCCTCAAAGCCTCTGTAAGGCGTTTCTACACAAAATCATACTTCAGAAAGAACTCCTCTATTAGAAGACATCATTTACAGACTTTTATTTTGTTCTTTAGCCATCTTGAAACGAAAGGGGTAAAAAATGGAAGCTGTACGGCATTCTAAATATTCACATGTATATTTTAATAATTATTTTTTGAAAAGCTATTATATTTCCTCCAGGTATTTCGGATATTGTTATTGTTCTTATTTTTTTTAAAACACTAGTTATATAAGTAGTTGTTGGACAAAGTAAAATGAAAATTTTTAGGTTTAGGTATGTGAAATTATTATCCAAATTATTGAATTCTATTGATCTTGCATTCAAAGATACAATTAAATATACAATATGCATGCATACAATATACATATGTATATATTTTATGTATTGAAATAATCGGATGCTAGGAATTTCCAAAAAGAAGTACTGTGTAATATTTTTAAAATCATACAATTTAAGGCATTTTTGTAAAAATCCTTTATCTTAATCAAAAAGTTTTATGCATAAACCAAAAACTAGAACTAATTTTGTTTCTGGCGACTGCATTAAAAATAAGTTGTGATGGATCATATACTTTCAATAAAAAAATAATTTTAAATAGTGTTTAGTGTTAATTTTTTTAGTGACGGGAGGATGAATGGTGATTCTTATCTTTGAATACCGACGTTCGACAAGCTTTTAAAAAGGTCATCCACAGTCGTAATCTAAAGCAACACCTAAGCTTCTTTAGCCGATTTAGGTAAGGACTCAACTGAACTCATTGCAAAATTTAATATTCAGATAGATTAACATGCATTTACTTTACACATTTTCTCAATGTCTCAAATGTAAATTGCGTCGCAGAAATGCACATTCACTTTGTTAAGGGAGAAACACCACTACATATGATATGCATGCAGCAACTGTTTCGTTTTAATACCTGGAGAGGGGTTCGGGAGGGTGACGAAAATCTTGGCATTGTACTCACAAAGGATGCAGATCGAAAAAACTGTTCATATTATATGCACAGAGTTATGCATATATGCATACATACAAACCGCTCGGAGTCCACATCATCAAAACTAAAGAAACGTGGAACTTATGGGAGGCAAACTTTATTTACTAACAATATACTCATTTAGTTATCAATAGAACTACAAATAGATTTTATTTTACATAGGTAAAGAGCACTACATATTTCTTTAGAACCGTACCCATCCAATTCGTATATCGTTAATAGTTTAGGAGATATAGCGGTAAGAATTTCGATTTTCGAGGGACTAAACCTCGATAACTATACGAGAAAAATAAGATGTTGTTGTTGTAATCAATCATCAAAAGCAACAAAAAAGGAATGATTATCCTAGTGTTGTTCCTGACTACCTAATCTTAAAATAGGTTCAATAGGGAACAAAAATCGAACGCATCGCCAACTCTCTCTATCAGAAAAAACAAAATGTCGGCAATTTTGAGAACCATCCAAGTTTCATCAGTGTAAATAACTTGGGTGAAACAAAGTGAATTTTCTTGCTAATGACCTATTTTCCGTTATAGTCTCCTCAGTGTAAACTGCAGGCATGAGACACATGACGACCACAATGGTGTCTCCCGTTAAGTCTGCCCAATTTAAATTTCTCAATTATATTATTTTGACACATCAAAAAAATATACATTTACGTATAATGTTATATTAAGTTTTTTTAAAAATTAAATTTCTTTACAATATTGTATGTAATTTGTACTTATACTCGTTTTAGAATGATGCATGCATCATTACAAGTATGATACAAACAATGGATTCCGATAATAACGCCCCTGTAAAACGCATTCCCTTACACCGTACTGGTTTAAGTCTAAACTAGCGACGAAAAATGGCGTTTGACAATAGCACCAAGTACTGTCCCTTTCTCGCAAACACATTATTATACGGAATGAGTGAGCGGGGATATTTAAATAAATTCGGCGCGACGGTTGAAAGACTATCTGTCAATTCTGTGGTGTTTTTAAAACCAGCTTGCATCGGCGGATTAAATACCAAGAAAGTTAAGTAAAAGGAATCTGTACACTTAAGCAGCCGTCAATTTTCTGTTTAATTCATCACAATTCGGTTAAGAAATCTAGTAATACGCACATAATTGAACTATAAAGAAGCTGGGAATATCGAGTAAAAGAATAATAACTATGAGCAAGGATATCTACTATTCCGACAAATATTACGATGAGAAATACGAATATAGGTGATAAATATATATAGACAAATCCTGGATTTATTAATTTACATATCAAATGTTTCACAGACACGTTGTGCTACCTAAGGAATTGGTTAAACTCGTTCCCAAAACTCACCTCATGTCCGAGACGGAATGGCGATCGATCGGCGTACAGCAGTCTCGCGGCTGGATTCATTATATGATACACAAACCTGAACCGCATATTTTATTATTCCGGCGTCCAATTCAACAGTAACCTCATGAGAATTCACAGATTTTAACGCCAATCCGTCATTCTTCAAAAATACCATCCCTGTCATGGTTCCTTTGCTCTATCAATCTAGTTAAATAGTGCAAAATAGAAGCGGCTAGAATTGCGGCTCTTAGGCAGCCTGGTGGTTCTTTCGAAAAATTATAATTGCAAATTTATTACATCACCGAATTTATCCATGTTGTGCATGTTGTCCAACCTGGTCCATGTTGTGTTGTTGCCATTTATTCCTTCATGTAAATATAGCAAAAATAAAATTCCAAGATTCCACTAATTTTGGAATCTTGGCGCTGCCATATAAGCCGCTGCCTACAAGTGTTATACAAACAAACGCAAGTTGTTAAATTATATTCTAGTTGCTAATAACAATTTATTACAATTTTTTAAAAAATTATTAGGTTTCTAATTTTTATTGTAATTTTATGCCCACCATATATTTTGTAATTTAAAATGTATTTGTTTTATTTAAAAGTTGTAATTTTACCGTGTTTATATTGTCACAAAATTATGCGTCAAAATATGCTTGCTTGGTCCGTTCATTAATTCGTGAATAAATTTAGCGTTAATTGCTTGTCGAAGTTGGTGTTTTTATTCATAAATTTGCTAACGAATTTAGTAGTAATGCAGTAGTAATGCTATCTATGAAATCACTGGAGAAAGTTGGAAGCAATAACAGCCTCACGTTTGGCTTCTATTTAATTGAATACTCTGCATAGTCTACGTAATGTGCTATAAGTATTGCTGGAGGCCTGGTTCTATAAATATTACCCCACTGATAACACAAGGAAATTTCACCGGATCTGTCGATCTTCATTTGGCGATCCCCACAAACAAATAAGCAAGTAGCAAAACTCAAAGTGGAGCTCACACATCGCAAGCAAAGTAATTTAGTTTAATTTAAATATCAGCGTTACCAATCACTCGATGGGATGATTCAAAACTGTACTTAAAGACCATACAAAATAAGACCCGGAATATAGATTGCAATAAAACCGAATATTTATGGCCACCCAACACAAAGAACGATCAAATCATTTGATTCTATGACGAGGACATGACGTTTTAAACATGTATAGTGGACTCAGTTAGCATGAGGAAAGTTTTATTGTGCGCAGGACTTTTTGCAAAATACATATACATACATACATACATGTGTGGAATGAAATTTCGAAATCAATTTCTTAGTTATTAATTTATTATCATTATATTATTTATTTATTATTAGATGTTATTTATGTATAATTAAATATCTTTTATTTATTATTAGATGTTATTTATTTTTTATTAGACATTAATTATTTATTATGAGACATTATAGATTTATTATTAGATATGATTTCATTCTTAGATATTATATATTTATTTTTGGATATTGTTTATTACTAGCATATTTCAGACTATCAAAATTAGATACGTTTAAATTAAATTTAAAATTATAAATGAAAATATTCACAACTGAATTATGAAATCAAATATGAGACTATAGATGAAAGTGAAAGTCATATATTTCATGTTTCGATATATTTAAAGGAATTATATTTTGAATGAATTAATTCATTTAATAATATTGATATGAATTTATTTCAAATGTACCTTAAATATATACTTGTAAGTTAAGAATATTCCATTATTTAATGTATGTGTTGTAATACAATACTTATGTTATTTTTCGAATTCATTATTACCTTTCTAAAACAGTTTTAACTATTGTGAAATGGTTTCAACTGTGGAGGCACTCATAATAAGTGAAATAAATTATAAATCAATTAGTTTGAGAATAATAGCCGTACAATTTTGCGGTTAAATGTAGTAACTGTTTGTGTAAAATACTAATTCACTGATTTTCAGCTTCTTGAAAGCATGCAAAATATTTCAGTGGAAACACTCGCTGACCAAGCAACACCACAACGAATGCCGACCCCCTTATTTGTAGATTACAGAGCCATGAGTAAATAACATTGCATTACGTTAGTGATAAGATAATCGTACTTCACCGATGAGATTATCAACATCCGAAGCAGCTCAGGCTGCAAAGATTCAGATCTTTGATAGAGGAGATGATAGAATGGGTATAGATGTGATGACACGGTGAACGGAGAGATGAGATGAACTGAATCGATTCCGTGACAGAAGAACTCGCGAAGATTTCGTTCGCCGCTAAACTGAGCTATCGTCGAACCACGACGATTGGGTGAAGCGACAATGACGTCACATCGGAGCAAATATGATGAGGAGCAACAGCATTGCGATTTACACTCGATTATTTGCCCAACAGCGACAACCACTCGGAATTACTACGTCCGCTGAGTTAGTACCTTCTGAGAGCTAGAAGAGCAAAGTTCTTGCGTCGTGAAGTAATCGCGCCTCTCAACTGTTGATCATCACACAGGTTTGAATATTCAAAAAGCGAATCCAATTAATCGAAGCGCAGATCGTTCCAGTTGTTAACTATTAGAAGCCGATGCGCGTAATTTAGAGCTATTCGAATACAAATCTCTGGTACGTTTCGACTAACCAGATATAATATGTGTTTATCACCGCTAAGAGTGACTGTGACCAAAGAATATACAATTATAATTGTATATTCTTTGCTGTGACCCAACGAAAGATGTTGGAGACAGTTTGCCAGATTTGAGCATTTGCACTTAAGTTGCAATTATCGATAACTCCCCAACTCGGTTCGGTTTACAGTCTGGTGCACAAAAACTAATTTGAAGTTATTGTTGTTACTGTTGTTTTTGATACACTAAATTCACATATGTATTTGTATGTACATATGTAAAACCAGACGTATTTAGCACGTATTTTCTCTGCACTATGCGATGAATATGTTGAAGAGCAATAAACAAACACAACAAACTATTCTGCGATTCACTTTGTTGCACTATTTTCCATATAACAACAACTCGTACCTACTCTTAAAGTGTGTTCCGTTTTATTTTTAAACATTATTAAGCAAAAGTGGCACTGAAAATTATTCATATTATTCTAAAAGTACTTCAGACGCAGAATATCTTAATATATATTGACTGACATCAGGAAACAGCAAGCAATTTCGGGCGTTGTGTGTGTTCAGCAATAAATTTAAATGCATGCACTTGTTATGGAATTAAAACCACAAATAATAACACATGAAATTTTGACAACAACCACAATTGACAGCGCTGCAATATCGCTGCAATCGTAGGGTGTCCCTGAAAACGCTACAAATGTCGAGCTGATCTCCACTTTGTAATGAAAAAACATATACAAATTGAACGTTCCGCTTCCGGTGTTCTCCTGCTTAAAAATTTGATTTCTTCAATTATGCAACATTATGGACAAAATATTAAGTGGCTCAAGCTGAAGGTTCAATGTAAGTTTTGCTTGGCTTTGAAGTTCGTCACTTGAACATAACGTAACGATGTAAGTTCGAACAGTGATAAGATGGCTTCGCTTTGTGCTTTTGAATTTAATTGCTTTAAATATTAAAAAAGCTAAGCAACTAAAGCGTACATTGAGCGCCTTCATCATCAGAATCCAAATCAGAATTGTATGCTTCTGTATAATTTTCTCGGCATCCTTTCTAGATTCAAAATTTCTTGATTTATTTTGAAAACGATCTCATTTTGTCCTGTGCAATGAGATGGACAAATAAATTGGAAACGACCAACTAGGAGCTATTTTTAATATGTATGGATGGCCACCCTATTACATAAAAATATTTGTTCTACCCTGTTTATAAGTATTTATATCCATACAATATGTACAATAATAGAAACATTAAATGTGAAAAAAATTAGAAACAAATTATGACAAAATGCCAGGAATTTTTCCTCTGTACTTACATTCATACGTACATGTGCCAATCATTCTATCCATCCGAACTTCCAATTCATAGATTCTCGGCCAGACAGAAGAAACAAACCCAAATTATATAGTGCAACAACCACTCAGGGCCGTCCTAGTAAAAGTGGTCGTCTCTTCTATTGACTGGTTGGGTGAGAATCTCAAGCATCAGCTGTTCTTTTTTCTCTCGATGCCAACTGTTGCTGTTTTACATGTTAACAGGTTGCATTGCTTTGACATATTGTATGTGTGTAAATATTTATGTACATACGTCCGATGGAACAGCGTTTGAAATAACTCAATTCAAATCAAATTGCAGTCTCATCGTCGTGTGCGACGTAAGTGCAATCGCTTTATTGTTCTCCATTTCATTTATCACCGGCTCTTTCCGTGAGAGAACAACTTCAAATAATCGCATTGCATTGCACTATCAAGAATCTCAATAATATTTAGATTCGTTCAATATCAAAATAACATATGTATGCATCGTTCAAACGATCTTGTAGTATTGCTTTTAATGGCAACTTGTTATTCTCCTATTTGTTTGTGTTTTTCTTCCGAATTTACTTGAAAAACTACAAAATTTGATTCATGATTATGGGTGCTCAACTTATCGGTAATAAACTTCCTTTAACCACTCTACTCATTATTATTATTGTCGTTCATAAACACTTCACAAAGCGAGCGATAAAATCACACAGGTGACAAAATACATACAAACGATATAAACACAAACCTTAACCGACTAACTCGATTTAATCAATATTAACTAATTACTAATAATTAATAATTCTAAATTTAATTTCAATATCTTTATATTGGAGCATGATGAATAGTATCCAAGCGCTCGAATTTCGTTGTTGTTGTTTCATACGATAACTCTAACAACATCAAAAATGTTCTTTCTTAATATTCCGAGATGTCTCCTAAACTATACGAGACATCTACATATTATTGATATGGCTGGAAAGATATTAAAAATTACTTTCATTTATGGAAAGTAATATTTTATAGAGAACCGTCTGGTTTTGAAGAAAGATTAGGTTTTTGATTTTTAGTAACATTTTTTTCCATTCATTCATTTTTGCGAAGTAAAATGTATTATTAATCAACAAAAGTCTCTCAATGTTAAGAAAGTAGAGTCTCTTACCTTTCTAAGGATATATATACTATCGGAATCGACGCTTGAATTTTGGAGAAAATGCATTTTTAAACTCAGATTCAACATAAGCCTTAATTCGTACGATTCGTTCTAAATTTAAATCTAACTCTAAATTCAATATATAAATATTTATTATAAATATATTCTAATATTTTTTTTAATATTTTTAGCAAATCTACTATAGAAGTCATTCTCTGAAAACCACATACCTTAAGTTACATTTATATTAATTCATTATTGCATGTTTTTTGTACACTACATTGTTCTTAAGACAGTGAAAGAACGTGTAAACTGTAGTCGTTGAAACTTTAAATAATTATTCTAAAAAGTAAGTAAACCCGAGTTAGGCGGTTACGGCTTGTGACCACAGCTACATACATATGTTGAAAGCAATCAATCGTGTTGTAATCGATGTGCGAATAACCCAGTCACAATCTAGAGATTTAAAACTCTATAACTAAATTTTTAATTAAGAAAATTTAATACATAATTTAATTTTTGTCATATTTTTATGTTGTTGTCATGGCCCTTGCCCTTGTAGAAGGTTATCTCACTTTTTAGTGATAACATTTAATAATTTTTTTTTAACAATTGCAAATACTTGTGAGTGCTGCCATTTGTAATATATTAATAATTATGTTCGAAATTTCAAAAGTGTCTAAAAACGTTTTCAAGAACACTTGAAATAACTTATAAATTTAATTAAAAAATATTCTTATCTGTATTGTAGGATTTTTAGTGAATATGTATTTACGTTAGCAACTGATGTACTGATGTAATGAAAATGTGGCAAAAAGATTGTTCTGTTTTTGTTGTTTATACATTCAGATCAGCTTAATGATTACTTTGAAGATAGCTTTGAAAAAAAAAGACTTTTATTCCAAGACTGACCCTGACCTGTACTACGTTTTATTACTTGCCCTGGCACGGAACATTTTAATTTCGTCTTGATGAAGAAAAAATATCATCTTTACTCACAGAAAGAACAAATTCAGTGGCGTAACTTCATTCAATGGCGTAACTTAATTCAAGGGCGTAACTTAATTCAATGGTTGTGTAATGATGGTAAACGTCACCCCCGCTCCAGCCCCGCAAACGTCGCCCAGAACCTTCAGCGAGCAGCAATTCTTCTTTCGCAATCAGCAAATCGACTTGCAGCTTGAATTGCTGTAGAATGCAAATCTGAGAGGATTCCTTAATCCTCGAGTTGCGGAAGTCATAAGAACAAGCACAAGGACAAGAGTGAACTTAAAGACTTTTCATTCACTCCTTCATTCATATAATGACTGTAAAATGACTGTATTCATATAATATCTTTGTACTATTTTCTGTACAGCGTGAAGAGAAATAAAATTACTAAAAGCGTACTAATTTTAAGCACCCACAATACCTACATAGACACAGTTCAATCAATAAAATACTAAAATACAGACTCTTAATTCTTTAAAAATTTATAAAAATGCGCATTCTTAATCTTTAATAACCGGGTGCTTTAATTTAATTCTTCCAGATATCAGTATTTACGACTGTGTAGATGATATGATTGTGTATATGATAGTGTGTAAAACGAATAAATTTGATTTCAATTCTTGTCCCTTCACTTAATTCAATTAATTTAGATTTATATGTAAATCTCGTAAAGTATTTCCTATTATATATTCTACATACTCGTACCTTCAATTGGAATATTTGGGGTGCTCTTTGTTCTTTATTGGCCCTAAGTTTATTAAAACGCTTACATACTCGTATATACGCAATTCGAATCGACGTAGGTGACATAATCACAACAAAAACAACCATACTCGTAGATGGTTAGGCGATCTATAATCTTACAAAATATCTACATGAATTGATCCCAGAACACAAAAGAACCCATTCGAATTTAAAACCATTTTTGGCTGGTTATGAATTACGTAACTAAAGCAAGTTTTTTCCGCTCATTTCCAGAGGGAACTAGACAGCATTTATTCAATTTTATTATATATACTCGTACATACCTACATCTGTATATATGACTATCGAATTGTTAAGCATAATCTCATGGTGAAGCAGCTTGTTTTCTAATACACTATATAGTATGTGGAACAATGAGTGAGTGAGTGAAGTAAATGAGTTAGATTAGCATTTTGATGAATCGAAAATACGTACAATACTCGTATCCATACGCGACCGGCAAGCCTTCAGTATTAATATTATGCAAATAATACACTTATTAATGAGCTCAATATGTCTCTATAAGCCTGAACAGAACTGGCTTATAAACAGGCACTTAGCTTTGAAATCATGTAACGTGTAACGTGTTCCTAATTGACATTCTATTGTGTGCGTTGCTTTTGAGAACAAATCAAAATGTCGACGAATCTTTACAGAATATTTGTTACTACATTCAGACGATTTAGCATTTATTGTCATTGAACAACAGATTTGCTTGCCTGATATAAAATCTTCTACTCATACACGACATGTACATATGTTCCTAAATGTTTATACAAATGTTTTATGCAGATATAATACGCGTTTGTAGCTTCATCTAAATGATGGCTCAATATTTCTACAATAGAATTCTAAAGGTTGAAAAGTATCATAATTACAATTATGATTGCATATCCAGTTGCTGGAAACAACTGTTGGGACCGTTGTTGCTAACACGAGTGGAAACAGTGTTGGAAAGATTGTTGGTAACTAACCATGTCTTATTTTTCACCATGCTAAGCTCACACAACATACCCAAAATACGGTATGTTTCATGGCCAAGCCATTAACAGTGGTATTTTATTTTAGGTGTTTCCTACAGAGATTAGTATTTACACATACGAGTACATATTCTAATAGTATGTTCTGTATGTTGAATATGGAAATTAAAGAATATTGTAACATAGGAATGTATAGATTTTTTTGGCATGAAACGTTTGTGAAATCCAGTGTTTAGTCAAGTGATCCACCAACCCCACACCCCCCCCCCCCCTCCACCCCTTCGCCTGCAACAAAAGGAATTTCATGGACACATAATCTAGTTTTTCGATCTCGATTCGCTTAAAATTCGAAACCTCTTATTAATACTCTTATAGAAGCGTAGCATTGACTTGGAGGCCAGAAGGTGAAAAGATTTCTTTGGAATACTTAATTATTAGATTGACATCCGTATTCGAAATAAAAACTTAACAAGAAACTCATGATTAACGCCAGAGTTCACTTGTGTATGTATGTATGAGCTAATCAACTTCGCCGATCGTTAGCAGATCATCACTTAATTCGTGTTTAATTTGACGCAATCGAATATATCTGGAAACCTTGTAATGCAGGCGAGCGCGTCTTTGAGCCCCGCAATCACATTTGCATTCGATCAGCAACGCGAGCTGCTTTTTACCGAACTGAACTGGAATTGGTGCAGTAAAACTGTCTTTTCCTTGGATTACAATGCGCGACATCCACATGCTTCAACACTTATTAACATGACCTAAATCAATTGAAAATATTTTCATTCAGACATTCTGAAGTAATCAGCTGAAATAAGAGACAACAGATCATAAATGGAATTATATTTAAACTGCATTTAACTGCCATCAATGAATGAATATTTTTTTGGTTTAACTTAGTATGCAAAATTAGTGCATACCTTTCCTTGGAAGAGTTCCTCTCTGGCAGATGAACCTTTTTTTAATATGTGACGTCGATCAATTTCCTTTAAAAGAATATATTAAGCGAACCCTTTCGCAAAAAATTCATAAACCTTCATAATCTTTATATATAAACGGATACACTTTAAGATCAGATTACTATCAGAATATTTTTGTTAAATAAATTGTTGACTTATTACATAACTGTGAAATAAATTATATACGCTAGTAACCCTGTAACTAGTATATTACACAAATAAGCTACACAAAATTAATGGTTATATTATCCACTCACAGTTCTTTTTCTACTTTCATTGACTTCGATTCCTACTGTTATTTAATTCATTTCAATTGAAGTGTTCGCGGTCGAAATCAGCTCACGAAGTCAAAGAATGCAGAGTCATCTCTTCTGTGATGCATTCTTGTACTATGAAAGAGATTTGTTGTAAGAAACATATTCATTTTAAGAAAGACATGTCTATTCCATTTACACTCACTGCTTCCTTGACACATTCCTGTAGTAAAAATGTAATGTAGTACATCCCCCGAGATTTCGCCGATTGCAGTACCCACCACTTGGTGTAGTCGTATCCAGTTTGGGAGTTTGTACACTTATTGTTTATGTGTATGTATGTACACCTCACACTCAAACATATGTACATATGTACGTGTGTAGTACAATAATATGTATGTAAATGTATGTATGTATCGTATTTGTTTGTGTGCGAGGTGCAAAAATTGTATTTGTTCCTGTGTGAGGCACAATTGCAGCAGTGTAAAAGGCTTCTGGTAACAGAGACGTCCATCGATGCCATCCGGTTTAATTGACTATGCGCTGTGCTGGGCTGAGCGACGACGATAGCAGCAGGCTGCATCATTGCATAGAAGAGCCATGGAAACCGAGTGCGTCCGGTTTTAGCTGGATTCCGGTGAGGGTCCAAAATGCTTCAGTTTGGGGTTTGAAATTCGCATTTGCGCCGATCATCGCCAGACGTATGTGAATTGTTGTGCTGGTTACACTTGTTTGCGCAAATACAGTCGTGCGTGGTTCGTCAACTCAGTCGGTTCGTAGTCGGTTGGATGGTTTATTTATGGATACATGTGTTTTGGATTATAATATCGTATTTTCTAAAGAACTTTATTTCACAGTTCTATTAAAACATTTACAAAATAGAATTATGTTTATGATTAAATGTACTATCTACTAAATTTAGTACTACTGAACAAATCCTTTCGTACATTTTCAGATCATTTATATAGCATTCGGTTATACCAGTAAACAATAATCGATCGAAATGACGCGGCCGAAAAGTGGTTCCAAGTTTAAGATATTCATGCAGGACAACTCCTTGACACTCCTGACAGTGGCTGGTGTGTTCATGGGTGGCGTGGCTGGGTTGATTATCAAGAATGCCACAGGACAATGGACGAAGCGAGAAATTATGTACATTTCTTTTCCGGGAGAACTTTTTCTACGGTGCGATTGCATTTGAAGTTTTCATTTTGGTTTTTAATTTTTCAAATTAATTGATCACATTCCAGAATGTTGAAATGTCTAATAGTGCCGCTTCTGGTGTCGTCGATAACAAGTGCCATTGGAGGACTGGATTTGAGTATGTCCAGCAAAATTGCCACCAGGTAAGCACGAAGGTTGTGGATAGAACGGTCACCTCATTGATAACTATTGCGAAACATTACAGGGCGATTACGTACTACTTTATAACCACCATTTCCGCTGTTGTGCTGGGCATTTGCTTGGTAACCACAATTCGACCCGGTTCCGGGGCGAAAATAGTGGAGACGCACACTGAATCTGTTGACAGAGCATCGAAAGTTCTAACACCAGATACACTGATGGATCTAGTCAGGTAAATTGACCTCTGCTCTCTGAAGAACAGCA
The DNA here is from genome assembly GCA_943737955.2 of Myopa tessellatipennis. Classification (NCBI taxonomy): domain Eukaryota; kingdom Metazoa; phylum Arthropoda; class Insecta; order Diptera; family Conopidae; genus Myopa; species Myopa tessellatipennis. Next base: position 58,944,844 of record OX031316.1, read on the forward strand.
ACTAAAACGACAGACTAAATAAATTGTTTAATTTTAGGAATCTTTTCACAGACAACATTATTCAGTCCACAATGTTTCAAGTAAGTTCTACTCCTTGGTCCATCATTTGAGTCCGTACTCCAATAAAGAGGAGACGGAATTCATTATTGACAGAGACCATTTAAGAAATTATTTAATTTAATCCCATCACTTTTAAATTTCCCTGCCGTCCCATAAGAGTCGAACTAAATCGGATCCGATCTCATCCAGAGACGATTCCCCCTTAAAACAATCGTGAATAATTTAAAACGCTCATCAAGTCCCACTTGAATATGAATATTAGTTGGGCTCTAGAGTTCTTGTTATGTGGCCATGACGGTGCATTGAAATTAACGAAATGAGCACACGAAACAGACTAGTAAAAGGTTCTCCCCCACCTCCCCCAACTGATGTTAGAGCCCAGTGTTATTCACCATCATGCGTGTAAGTGCGTAGATCTAATGTGAAATTCAGCGCTGTTGTCGTTGTTGTTGGTGTTGTCTTGGATGAATGGCAAAGCCGTCAAGCATTACGTCAACAATGCTCAGTCAGTCAGTTCTTCATCACTCGAATTTACAAACACGAATTATCACACCGATTTCCATTCGCACCCCCAGCAAAATTCCGCGCATTTATTTTTCGTGGCGATTTAAGTGAGAGTAATTTGATATGATATAGTACTGAATGGGTGGCAGTGTAAAATGCTCCACTAGATCAGCTCTATCTACGCGGTTGCACGGGGAAATGATATATGTATGAGTCACAATACAATTACGTAATAAAAAGAATACACGTTTAGGTGAATCCCCGTTTAGGTAAATCCCCGTTTAGGTGAATTATACTCCGTACTATCTTCATTTTTCCAAAATACCGAAAGCTTCCTATACTGGATCTAATCTTTAAATGATTTAAAAATACTGAGTGATTTAAAAATACTCAATTTTAAAAACCCATTTTTTGCTACAATATTAACAATCGTTTCACATTTTCAGTACCGCACCGAACTCTTTGAAAACACAAGTATTACCCCATCTCGTAAGTTAATTTAATTATACACTCGACTGTTTGTAACTTTAACCTTTCAGTCCCGGTTTATGTCCTATTTACATTGTGCCAGCCGAGTTATAATAAAATATACATACTCATTCTAACACATCCTCTAGGATTCTATAGAGATTGGACTCTTAAAGAATCATCATCATCATCACCATCATCATACTAACATTTTCAGTTGGCTAACGTTCAGTTGGCGATTAAATTTGTATCCAGAGTGGTGGACACCAGGACTGAAGGGGTCATGATTTTGTCAGATTATACCATGAGATTGTTTTTGCAGAACCTATGGAGATGTGGGAGTTTAAGTCAGCCCAAAGAGAAGGCTCGAATGTACTGGGGCTGGTCATGTTTAGCGTCATCCTGGGAACCACCATTGGCCGGATGCGTGAGAAAGGAAAGTTATTACAGGACTTCTTTTCAACACTTAGTGAAGCTATGATGACCATAACTTCCTGGGTTATTTGGTAAACATCATTTATTTATAATACTGAATTATTAAAAAATATTTCTCCTCTCTCTCTCCCTCTCTCTCTTTCTCTAAGGATTTCTCCATTCGGTGTCGGAGTTTTGATTGCGGCAAAAATCATTGAAATGGACTCCATCGCGGCGACGATACAGTCGTTAGGTTGGTACTTTATTACTGTGATGTTGGGTCTATTCATACACGGCCTTGGTAAGTTTCTATTTATATATACATATATCTACATAGGTACAGTCCTTTTTCCTTTACGCAGGTACCATTCCTCTGATTTTCTTCTTGGGAACTCGCACTTTACCTTATCGTTACTTGGGTAAGCTCAGTCAAGTGATGGCCACCGCTTTTGGTACCGGTTCCAGTTCGGCTACGATGCCGCTGACAATTAAATGCCTTGATGGCATGGGTATTGATCCCCGAGTTACCCGCTTCGTCATTCCGGTCGGTGCTACGATCAACATGGATGGTACAGCTTTGTACGAAGCTGTGGCGGCTCTTTTTATTGCACAGTATCGCGAAATAAATTATTCTTTTGGGACAATTGTAGCTATCAGTATTACTGCCACAGCGGCCTCTATCGGTGCCGCTGGCATTCCACAAGCCGGACTTGTTACTATGGTCATGGTGCTCGATACTGTTGGCCTGGAGCCAAAAGATGTTTCACTGATCATTGCTGTCGATTGGCTGCTGTAGGTTTTTTGTGTAAATTATGTTTCTGAAAGACTTCAATAATATAATTTCACTTCTCTTACATTTCAAAGTGATCGATTCCGAACCACTATTAACGTTATGTGTGATGCTTTGGGTACGATTTTGGTGAGCAAAATGTCGAAGAAAGATCTGGATAATGTTGATCGAGTAAGTCACAAGGTTGCATTGTATAAGATCCTTTTTAAAAACACCCGAATGCTTCTTTAAACCTTTTTAGCTTGCCGCAGAACCTCATGAATTGGTGGAGCTCGGCGCGAATGGTCACGATATGAAGGAATGAAAATGTCCCAGCTCCAAGTTTACAAATTGGGAATCAGTTTTACAGGATCAAGGAAGACATTAGAAGCGCTTTATAGTTCAATATTACAGGTTCATAGAATATATTTTACTTTCAAAAAACTAAAAGAAACTTTTCTCAATGATATGGATATAATCAATATCAATCAGATACTAAACATTTACAGTGTAAATATTTTAAATTACAAAGTAAATCTAATATATACTCGTAATTATACCGATATACACAATAGAGCAATTTGTTAAATTCTAAATGTTAGTCTTAAAAATAACAATTGAATACAAGTTTGACCAATGATATTCAAGAACAAATCTTTAAACAAATCTATTATATTAAAAAAACATTCTCGTACATACATACATACATTTAAAAATTACCTTTTGTAAATGAAACTATATCTGCCAATACTAAAAATCAGTGTTATTTTGAATGAAAATAATTTCTGAACTGTCTCGAAACAATTATTTTTATACAACCGGAAAAGTTTTTTATCTGGAAACCTACGGATATAAAAGCTACTGTTACGTTTACCATTATTACGCCCAGAATTATTAATTGAAACTTGTAAATACAGATATGTACGTATACTTAATAGTATAAGATCGATTAATGACAATAAATATCTACATTATGAATTTACTAGAATTACTACAAAATGTGTAGCATGCATGCAACAGACCTTCAGACACTCATAGGTCCATACAAATGTATTGAAAAATTCTAAGAACTCATGTACATCAAAATAATTTATAGTAGGTACCTGTTTATAAACTACGACAGCAATGATTAATAAATGCGATTCTAAAACATTAAAGGAAACGTGTTTATAATGGGTTTTTGTCATACTGGGCATTTTTTATTTTTTCGCGGTTGTTGTTATTGAAATGAGACACTCCAAATTTCGGAATCCTCCAAATTTCGTGCTGTAAGACAAATATCCATACCCATGTTGTAATGTCCTACGATTTATGAATATTATCTAATAATATAGTGAATTTACATAGATAAAAATAAATGAAAACACTATTTTGCCCATCTCTTGAGAAAATAAAATTTAAAACGTTTATAAAAAGAAGCTAATGTCTTGGAACTCAAGGGAAACCCATCCTTTGTATGCAATCCACGACAATTTTTGTGTGGGTTTGAAATGAAAGTACAACTTTAACTTTAAAAAATACTACTTTACTTTTTATAATATAATAGTAGGTTTTCAACACATAAATACATAAATAATATATATATTATTAAATACTTTCCGGGACACCCATTTAGACCTCACGGGTGCTGTCAGTTCATGAGCATGAATTGTCTTATAAGATTTCTAATAAAGTATACAACATCAAGTACGAGTAGATTGAAACACATCGCTGATATGAAAGAACATTACTGGCAACGGAATGTTCTATTCTACCTATCGACCTCTACTTTGTGTTTCAAATTTGTCGGCAACTCGTTATAGATGAGCTCTGGAACGCGTGCTGTGGAGAAATTAAGGGCAGATATTTTACAGATATCACAAAAACATTTAGGAATTTAGAAAGAACCTACTATTGCATTTGTACACTAAATCGGACCAGATGATCATCTCCTGTGAAAAACAGAATACACCCAGACGCCCACCTTTCAGTGTGGAGTCGAAAACGTTTCTGGAGTCTAGTACTAAATTTTCGCCTTCGAAGAGTCTGAGAATAATTGAATAATAGAATAATTGAATAATAGAAAACTCTACGAAACACTTTACCTCAGACGTATCAAGCCAATTGCGGGCCGATGTACAAGTGACCAGCGATATGATGTCTTTTCTTTCCAGCCTATATTCATAGGATCCTTCCACAATAATTTCGCTTGATCCGGTGTGTCTCCCGAATGCCACAGACTGTTCCGTAGAATTGATCCTGGACCGGAGACGCTATCAATTAGCTTTATTTGGACACCGGGTTCTGCTGAGGCACGGAAAGGCGTCGAATGCCAGTAGGTTTGGGTGCCTTTTTTCCACATGACCACGTAAAATTTGCGATTACTTTGATAACTGAATATGAAGCCTACGTAATCGTCATCCGTGTCGTCGTTGACGTAGAACGTGCCTTCAAAGTCCACACCGCCGAATGCGTCATGGCCCACTGCCAAGCCAGGATCGCTGTTGAGAGTTTGCACTATTTCGGATCCATTTGCATGAACCTCCCAGTTAGGATCCTGCTGAGAATCGCCTTCTGGATCTAGTATAACTGTACGAATGGTTCGGAAGTCGGTTGAGTATATCATCGAATTGTTGGGACAGTTGTCTACAATATTGGGTACTCCGTCTTCATCCTCATCGAATTCGCAGGCGTCTCCTTTGCCGTTGTCTACATTAAAGTGGAATTGAAGGAATAAAATCGAACTATTCAAACATATACCGACAGTTCAAATCCAATTGATCAGGGTTTTTAGCCAAAGGGCAGTTATCGCGATAGTTGGGTATTCCATCGCCATCGATGTCATCATCGCAGAGATCACCTCTGAAGGATTGAGATGATAAATGAATTATATATAAAAAATTGAACATATACTTACTTTCCGTCGCCATCAGTGTCCAGCTGGTCGGAGTTACTAACCATTGGACAGTTGTCCTCGCTATCCTGTATGCCATCATCATCACCGTCAATGTCACTGTCACATGCATCTCCCACTAAGTCATTGTCACGATCCTCTTGTGAAGGATTTGGAATCGTAGGGCAATTATCACAAGCATCGCCAATACCATCGTTATCCACATCTGACTGATTGGGGTTGGGAGCAGTGGGGCAATTATCGTACATATTAGAAATAGTATCATCGTCCATATCTTCATCGCACTTATCGCCGGCACCGTCGTTGTCTGTATCCACCTGCTTGCGATTCGAAATAAATGGACAGTTGTCACAAGCATCACCGACGCCATCATGATCGCCATCCCTTTGATCGGCGTTAAACACGAAGGGGCAGTTGTCTTTGTCGTTCTTTTCCAGATCACCGTCAGCATCGTTGTCACAACCATCGCCGATGCCATCGTTATCAGCGTCCTCTTGACCCGAGTTCGGCAAATCAGGGCAATTATCGCGACGACACTTGAGCTCACCACAAGGCTGAGTTTCATCGGGCCAGTTGTCCAAATCTCGATCACGACCACAAACAAAACCGTTACCGGCCCAGCCAACATTACATCTACAGGTGTATTTGTAGTTGTCGATCAGTTGGCATTCGGCATTACGATCGCAGATCGTTCCATCCGAACACATGTCGGACATGGGATAGCAACCATAAGTTCCGTTAGCCACAAAGCCCTCGCGACACTTACACTGATACGAACCCTAAGGAATCAAAGAATTCTGTCTGAGTGTAGATCATGATCATTGGGAAACTCATGGAGCACCCGTGTTGACTTACAATAGTATTGAGGCACACGGAATTCGATTGGCAAAATGAAAGTCCTGTATTGCATTCATCGATGTCGTGGCAGGTTTGTTTTTGATACTCCGGTACCATGTAGCGGGCTGAGAATCCTTTTGGGAGAAATATGTTTAAACTTTGACTGCAGATTACAAATTCGGTTGTCGAACACGACAAGAAGAAGAACTACCATTCGAATGTATTCCATTGAAACCCAGCGGACAGGGCTCGCACTGGAAGCCTGGATTGAGATTAATACACCTGGAATTCGGATCACATGGCTCATAGAGATCGCACTCGTTCAGATCACTACAATTACCGCCAGTTCCAAGAAAGCCGCGTGGACAGGAAACACATTGAAAATATGGTGGGTATTTAAGTTGAACACACTCAACACCTGTTTATAAATGAAACAGAGAGCGAGAGAAAAAGAGAAAACTAAATAATTAGAGTATAACCGTATAACAAAATATTTCTGAAAAAAGCAAATATTTCTGATGATTTAGCAACTATTATGTTAGTAATCTACTTGTATAAAGTGACATATGAAAATTATAGGATAGACATAGATAGGAAGACATCCTCTAGATATTGTAATAAGTCTGCTTCGAGCAAAGACAGTCTGTTTATGACGCCGTATACTCTAAAAAAATAACCGAAATCCGTGAGCTTTGAAGAAAACTATTGCAATACTTCTATTGTTAAAAACTAAAACTATTCCAATACTATTCCAAGTTAAAATTTAGTTAAGTTAGCAAACTAGCAACAGGAGTTTACAATATTTACTAGCAAGTTAGTACTCTTAATGTACCTTAATTAAAGTGTGGATTAGTTTGCTACGATTGTAGGATAAATTAATTGTGTAGAAAGAATGTTATCAAACGAATTACCAGAAAATGGAAAGTATACATGGTTCACAAGTAGTGTTTTAATAACTGAAGGACTACAAAAATCACCCGCAAGGAGCAGCCAAGAACGATCGATGGCCTAATCGAACTGAATTAATATTCGTTTCGAAATTATTGACCGGAATAATGAAACACATTTGCATTTTTCTGATTTCATATTACATTTTATTTATAGTAAATCTAATGTGTATGTTGTAAATATATCCACATCAATAATCAATATTACAAGTACATCTAAACGAATATAATCTCCACTTTCTGGCATTTAGTAATAAAATACGAAAATACAATTCAACTTAATTTATAGGCTTACAGTATAGAATACAGTTTTACAGATAAACACTAGATATAATAATAATAATTTACTACAAATAACAGTTAAATTTTGGGCACGCTTAGTGCTTTAATTCCAGGCTACATTCAAATGGTGACACTTTACAGAGTCGACTGTTTTCTGTAAACCGATGCTTATCTTATGACTATTGTTATTGGTGCTGTTGAAAGAAGGTCTCAACAAGTTCAGAACCTTCGGAATCTACGAAGTTATTACAGAATATTTTCGGGCGGAATACTGCCGCTGATAATGCTGAACATTATGAGTTGGAACTAGAATATTTCCTAAATGTATGAAAAACAAATTTTTGAATTAGTATGAAGCGGAAATATTGAATTAGCAATGAATGGATACATCTTCAAAACTCGAACGGTTTTGAATAAATACTAAAAAAAGATGAGTAAATACTAAAACTATTTAGCCTCTTTCTGGTTCGATAGAACTATAATAATCTTTATGAAATTAAGCTGCATTACATATAATATAATCATTCTATACGACTATGTTTCCCGAAGCCCAATACATCGATTGTCTCTTTATTCACTAATGTTGATCAAAAGTATTCTTTTCTTTGGAATAGTTGTGTTATACGCTTTATGATATATGATAGAAATGGTTCACGCCCCAAGCATCAAAACAAATTTTTTGTATTGTACTTTTAATCCGTTTCTTAATAATAAAAACACACACACGAGTGGCAACCAAAAGAAACACATAAATCACAAAAAGGTCCTAAGTATGAGCTCACCTGATGGGCACGGACCGTCCAAACAATGATTTCGAATCGTACATGTTCTGCCGTCGCCTTCGTAGCCGAGAGGACAGGAATCACACTGAGCGCCGCTCACACTGTCGTGACATTGAACGCCTCTGCAAAGACAAGACAAGACCCACAAAAATTAACACTATACGAAGAAGACTAACGAACTACGACTAAACGAACGTAGAAATAAAAACTAAACTTTATTTGGGGTTCGAGGTTTAAAGGAACCTTGTTTATTTTTCACGAGAATTGACCGAGATCATACGAGGTTCGCCGGTTAGGGACCCTAATTCTTCAATTAGGTAAGCATAAGAAAATGTGGTCAAGAAATAAGTGAAAAAATAGTGTGGGATTAAAAGTGGAATGAAGTCAAGGAGCATTAGAATTGTTAATCGGATTTATCTGAAAAAAAAGAAGTAGAAGAAAAGAAGAGGAAGAGAGAGAAAAGAGGGTTCTATTCTCGAAAAGTTTACCAGCTATTTTGCCAGGCTAGAAAAGTTTTGAAAGAATTGCAACATCCAAAGAAGACTGATGTGCTGGATGGTGGTGATTCTGGAGCGCACTCATGATTAACATCGGTCACATTATCATGATGCTATCACACTACTCCCTGTCCACACGGTTGCCATACACAGTTTGCCGATTTTTCCCACAGATACACGGATTGATTGCGTTGCAGATACTGATGGATAAAATGAGTGGATCGACTGAGGAATACGCCAACGTAAACATGCAAGGCAGAAAGCACACAGCTTGCTGCAGACACACACACGCACACACTCATCACAAACACACACCCAAAGCGGCTGCATATCGCAAAGCAAGTTCGCCTACGCAAGCTCGCGAACGATCGTGAGCGTCGTTTCTTACCTTAACGGCTGAAACAGCACAACTCCTTGCGTTTAAACCATCATTGGTTTGGTTACTAGCAACAACTACGGCAGCATACTGATCATCGAGAACCAACAACATCAACAACAGCGACAACCGAAACGCGACCGCGACCGAAGTTGCTGCAGTGTTGGACGCTCTTGTAGCTTACTCACGCACAGGTTATTCTCGATCGCTTCAGCTGTTCTGAGCGGGAATTATGAAATATGAACACACGGATAATAAAGACAGCCTTCCGGCAAATGCCATGAAGCGTATAACTTGGGCTCTCAAAGACAAAATCCAATTTTCGAAGTGATTGAAAAGTCTTCGTCTTCAGTTGTAATACGTACTGCATTGTATTGCAAGTTATTAGATGCTGGGCTGGAGTGAGTGACAGCACCCAGTAACAACAACGCGCCCTCGGCATCGCCATAGTTATCCGTATCCGTATCCAAACGTCGCAAAGACAAAGAATTTATCTTTGAACCAAGCGGCTTGCCCACGCACCAACGCCAACACCCGCAAAATGCAATCGCCACGTATTGTAATTACTGAGACGCTGCGAACAGCAGCAACGCGTCTTGACCGGAGCCTGGAGAAACCAGCCAGAATCCACCAGATGTCCAACTCTAGATGTTCACACTTCTGGCAACTGATGAAATCGTTTATTGTGGAAATGGATAGGTTGAGCATAGTATAGGATGTTCTATAATCTGCTTTTAACGCGATGGCCGAGAAACTAAACTCTGCGTTTTCACAGTGTTGAGTCAAACTCAACAAGTGATTAGTTAAGACACAGCGGGTTGTTATTTTTTAAGTACAGTTCTTGTTAATGATGCCCAAGGCAGAAATTCCTTTCCTTTCGTTGCACATTGCAAATCCGTCCAAAGGGCTAAAGCGGGAATGCGCCCAAATGAAAGACTTTCATATGAAAAATAGTGTCCTCTATATCCGCATTAAGACAAAGGATTCAAAATTAGGATAACCTTTTTCAGTCTAGTATCATGTCTCGAGGCAACCTGTGTGGCTGCCCCACCTTGTTGCACTAAACGATGCACTAAATTTACACAAAGAAAAGCCTGAGCGATTGGGGTTTCCTCTGAAACAAACAACCCGCAACATACCTGCTGTACCGCATCCACGCTGTGCGTCACAATAAATTATTGTATAAGCGACAATAACGCCTGTGAGTCGAGTCCTAAATCACAGAGTCCTAAACAACCATTAAATGTCGCTCTTTGTCATTTTTAGAACAAAACTTAATGTGAATGAAATGTGAAACCATTGTTGAGAGGGCCTATTTGAGGGCCATAATTTTCAGAACAATAAAACTTGCCCCACGCTGAACCAACGGATTCCAAGCCAAGCCAATCCGAGCCACATACAATAAATTAAATCAATTAAAGGGCTTCAAAGGGAGTCGAGCAACTCATTCGGGCAATGAAATCGAATCTTCTATGATATGTTGTAGGTGTTGAGCCAAGATCAAAAGACATTATTGTGGCTGCAAGGTGCGCCCAATTCATTGTTCAACATGTATCCAACATCTCGTATCTACACCGTGTATATTGTCACCGGCATCCATGTGAAGCGCATACCTGTGAATCGCCGACTGTCATTCGATCGATTGTATCTCCAAATCGGGCGATCCAGTTGGTCCAGTTTTCGGCTGCTTCTTACCTTTTCTGTGTATAAATTGTTAATAAATTCAACATGTACGAGATAACATTTTATAGTGTATTGATTTGACAATAATATTAATTTAGGAACCACCAGAGGCCATTAAAGAAGAAACATTTAAATCATTGTTGCATTGTGTTGCGTTCTTATCAGCCGTTAGTGATAATAACGAATGCGGGGCCGAAAAACAACAGATGCCGACTGGTATAAACGGTATTTTTGGACGAGAACCGAATTAATACACCATAAATAATGGTGGATATGAGCACCTGTTGATCCATTCGGCGCTGGAGTGATCGTAATCGTGTGCAAATGTCACACAATGTCGTTTAGAGGCCGTCGTTTAGAGGCCACATAATAAAAATGTTTTACCCTTTTAGCTTGAATGTCCGTTGACTGTGGCTACAAAACCCAAAAGATAAACATTTACTCTTAACGAGTAAGTATCACTGAGCATTTCCACAAATATTCTGGATCCCTTCAAAAGCATTTTTAAACTTTAAAAGAACGAATCATTGACAGTGGCTCGCCCTGTGGAATTCCTAGAAATGGCACTCATAATGCTACAACTTAACGCGTTTATTAAATTAACTAAGCCCTAACTTAAACGATAAACAGCGCTGAATTGGGTTTTCCCATTCAGATGCTTGGTGAGATACTTACACAAAGCAAGGTCTGTCGGCGCAGGTGACGCCAGGTTTGCAGATTTTGCCGTCGCCAACCATTCCTGTAGGACACCGACCACACCTCAGGCCCGAAGATGTCTCATGACAGTCAACACCTATGGACGAGATATAAAAGCAAAGCTAATGAAATAAAGTTAAGTTTAAAACAAAACAAAACCAATCGCAGACACGAGCAGCTCCTGCCGCAGAACACAGAATTGTTGTCAATAAACCTTCATTGTTTGCACTTACTTAGGTTATGGGAGTTGGCAACAGGTTACGATTTGGCCTCTAGTACGTCGTGCTAATGAAAAGTGAGTGAAGTTTCTAGCACTGGCCTAAGGCTGTGTCTATTAAACTTTAAGTGAAAATGAAATAAACTAAATTCCACCTCAGTGAATTCACTTTTACAACCTACACTTTGTGTCCGGTCAGATTTGTACACGTCAAGCGGGCCTGAAGCGGGAGGAGGACCACTTGAGTTAACTTTTACTATCTGCGTATGTGCTCTTTAAGGTTTTAACGCCTTTGAATTAAAGTCCCTGACTATTTGAGTAATACTTCGGTCATAAACTTAATAAAGTGACTTGAGTTGAATTGAATGTCGTATCCAAAAGAAAAACATCTGTGGTAAAAAGTCTCTGACAAAACACTGTGTATGGTAATTTCGCCCCTCCCCCTCTTCACCCACACGCACACAACTTTGAATGAACTCACCAGGATAACAAGGATTCGATGTGCGACACGTAGGTTCCTCGCGTATATTGTTGCTGGGCTCCTTGCAGCCGGCACAGTTCTCGATCAGGCTGCGCAAGTACGTGATTTCTTGTCGCTGGTGGGCGATATCTTCGCGCAGCAGTTTCACCAAAGCCATTAAATCGTTTAGCGATTTCGCGAGGGCGTCTAAACAGAAAACAGAGTAAGAAAAACCATAACGAAAACTTCAACTACGAGTATATTAAGAGAAAACTTCATCTGTAATCGCACACAACACATCCAGGCATGTAATGTACAATAGTGTGCGGTGTATGTGTATAAGTTGTAAACTGCACACGCGCCAGTTTAAACCAGCATATCATGCTTCTTAGCCGAGGTCGAAGCGCGTGGGAAGCATGCTGCTTGACGGGATTAAAACTCGACTCAAGACCGGACCAAGTTTTCCGCCAGCGAAGTGCTCTGATTTGTGTTGAAACGTAATGTGCGATGCGATGTGACAACATTTGCAACAACAACATCTACAACGTGACGCCTCTGATCGCATTAATACGGCAGCAAACGCCACATGAGAATCAGAACCGATGGCCGGACGATGTGCGTGTTATGTTATCCTTACCTTCGCAATCGCCATGCATTACGGGAATATCGCCGCGTCGTTGAATGTCGAAATTGTCCAAAGGAATTTCCTGCTGACTATACTGCTCGTTGCTACCGCCCAAACCGGGCTCGTGATTGAACCAGTTGCGAACGTCGCGCTTTTTGTTCTTTTCTATGGGAGTAAAGAAAATAACCAGTTCCTCAGATCCGTCCTAAGCTAGAAAAATATCACAAGTACTACTCTACTTACCCTTCTCCGATATTTTATTCTTGAGCATGCGTCGATTGCCACGCCGATGAAGACCCTTCTGGCAGTTGGCACGTTGAAGAGCGCTCTCAACATTGCTATCGAAATGCAGTGGATACTTTCGTTCGCGGAACTATGACAAAGAAATCGAATTATTCAAAGACATACTAAATATTTAGCCACATTCACTCATTCGTCCAAATTCAATAAATGTTGAGCGCAGAAACCACTTACCAATTTAATTACTGGGTCATCCATTTGCGTGTAGAGCTTCGTCAGATTCATGTCGACTTCTTGCGATGCACTCTCTTTGCAGTCCACCAGCAGAGCGATGCGATTCTTGTGGAAATGCAAAGCCAGCGAGCGTATCGTACTTGTTTCATTAATATTCGGTATTTCGAAGTGTTTGGATATCAGTTCGCTGTTAGCACTGATATCCAAGGTCACACGCTGCTGCTTGCGGTCCAAGAAGAAGGACATTTTGTGTTTCAACGTCGGGAAATCAATCATAAAGAGTGCCTCAATTGAAATGTGCAGCTTACGACGAGGTCTATGAAAGTATTACAAATTAAATCAAGCAATTTGATCAAGCAAATCTTTGGCTCACTCACCGTATGTGTCGCATCGATATGACGCAGTCTCCTTTCTTTATATGCTGTTCCAAGTCACCAGAAGCCACTAGAATGTTGATAATAAACAGGTATGTTATAATAAATTAGCTCTTATAACACGTGAGTGCTAATAAACAATTGAAAACGTTGTTTGATGTTTGAGACAAGTTCGCGTCGCAGTTGAGCTTGAACTTGACGCTCATTACGAATACGTAATGAACTCCTAGGAGTGGCCTAAGCTAACCTGACGCCTGACAATTGATTATGTTATTATCTCTGCCACTTATCTACAAATTAAAATTGCATGCTTATTTTAAAATGCATCAGAGATAAAAGCAATGTAAGCATTTAAAATACCAAATTGGGATATCAATAAGTCATTTAAGACAGTGTGAATGTACAGTGTATTTCGTATAAAGTCTTGTTCACACGATATTCGAGCAGTTTTCTATTTAATTCTCTCGATATTTATCGATTGCTTTCTCATAATTCTTCTCCATTTAAGGAAAGTAACGAAATCACCTTGACACTTCATGACGTACTCCTAACTTGGGCACAGGCGACACACATATTGCTGATATTTGTAGACGCTCGATTAGGTTTGCAAACTCCGAAACAGTTTCTCAAAACAAACAAACAAACCAAAACCAAAATAAAGCAAATCTGAGCGAAAACCTACCTGGGTCCAATGACAGTGACGCAACGTCGCCAACCAAGAGGGCGACCGCAAACATAAACATGCGCACCCAAATCATCGTCTTCGTGTGTTGTTGCTGTCGTCTTTCACCTCTGCGCTGCCGGGAGGCTGTGGCTGGTAGCTGTTGATGATGTCGTGTCAACAAAGATTTTATTTATCTGCTGCTGGCCGTCCACTGTAAAAAAATCATATAGGAAATGAGAAATGAAACAAGCAGACGCACCACCACCAGCAAAAGCAAACTTGAAGAAGCACCAAAATAAAACAACAATAAAACGGTGGAGTGGAACACAACGACCATTACACATACATTAAATACGCATATAAAATATATGTATAATATTAGAAAAAGTTTGTGCTGAAAAAAAAATACGAAACAAACAATAAATGTTGCCAGCCTTTTAAGTTGGCTGCAAGCTCCCCAAAAACTGTGTCGCGCTGTGTACGAAAATAAATCCAATGAAGAAATAAAATATCAATCCACACGATCCATAGTATTGCATAAAAGCCACGCGGAAGAATGAAAATCCGCAGCGGAGACGCAAGATTCTTGGCCTAATGCGGATGCAGAAATGTCGTTATATCCATAGTACTCAGCTAGACACAAGGTAGAGCAAGATTACCCAAGTGCGGCCAGGACCAGATTCGATATGGAGAACTGGTCACCATGATGGCGTCGCCTGTCACCATGCCACCGCCATATCGAGAAGGCATCGAAATGTTCTTGCCATTTCAGGTTCAGATGATTATGGTTGAATGGGCCACGAGTGTGGAGCAACAGTTCCATTGGAGGGGGATGTTCAGTGGCATCGGATAAGGTACTGGTGTCCATTACGCATCAATCGCACATCAGCTTAAGATCAAATCACACTCCGAAGCTTTTCAAGATAACTTTCGAGATGTTCTTAATGGAAACAGAGGTTGGCAGGGGATAATCCCAGAAAAAAAAACATTAAAGATGTACGCACGTCGTCTGATTTTAGGTTATTTTTTTTTCTTAAATCAGATTGAATTTTTCTCAGAATTGTTTAATCTTAAAACTCATCTCATCGCATCTTGAAAGCAGCAACGCATCTCATTTGAATCTGAATCTGATTGCGAGTTTGAATACAACGAACGATTATTATTGATTGACGTTTAATTAAGGAAATCTTTTGGCTATGCATTATTGCCGCAATTGACAACATCACCACCCACCCCAAAAACGACATCGATCACCATCAGTTTCACAATCAAATTGGAACAAAGCTTCTCATACCGCCAGAGCCGGCTCCCATTGAACCATTAATAAATCTACACATCTAGCAACATCAAAACGTCGATCAAATCGCGATCAATTCAATGCAATGCAAAATAAAGTGAAGGGGAGCAACAGCATTGAAAAATTTGCTTGGGCACGAGTAGGAAGGTGAATTTATGGCGACAGAAGATGCACTACAATAGAAGGCACCACCATCGACAACAACAACGAACTCTAAACTGACCGCTAAGTAAAATTCACGTAGTTATCATCTAAAATCTTTAGCAAATGTATGTAGATTTTTCGTGTGCGTGTTTCGGAGTAGTTAAAACAATAAAATTGACATTGTGGACACCGTGCCACGTTAAGAATGAAATGCGTGAGCGTTATATTGTATTTAGGCGTCATCCTAGAAGGCAAGTCACTCGGAGGAACGAGATTCAGTCTGTCTCCTCGGATTTGGTGCAAACTCGCTTGAGTGTAGGCAGGCCAGTTGTCTGTCAGTTGTGCCTGATACACGTCCCTTTCCGCCGGAACCACGACTTATTTTAAGCCACTGCTGCGTGTTTTGCACAAGATACAATTGTTGGTGCTCGATCGCTGGCTCAATGATCGCAGTTGCAGCTGCAGCTTACACCAACACCAATATCAACATCAATGCCCGGCTTTGACGTACGTGAAACGAAACGATTTTGGCGCCTACGCACAGATTTAAATCGGGAGAAATCAGCAGCAACAACAAAAACAGCCATGTTCAAAAGCAAAGTTAAGCTTTGAACAACATTTCTTAACAGCTTTACTGAAACTATAGCAAGCGAGTGGAAAGCGAGACAACGTAAATACAGCGTTTGTTGTTGTTTGATGTTGGCCCACGCTTTTTTGCTGTCTCTACTGTCTACGGTGTCTCTATTCAGGCAGCTCATGTATATTTATATCGGTGGTTTTATTATTTAACTTCCGCTGACGGTGCACTTGTCTATAATCTACCATGAATATCGATTAATGAATTTTCGATAGTTATAACTAAGAAATGCAACAAATATTCATTGCAAAAGTTAAATTTTCCCCATTTCAATGTCATCAACATCCGAAATTACCATTAAAGGTTTACTGTTAAAGGTTCACGGTTGAAGATTCACTGTTAAAGATTCAAAGTTAAGGAATCACTGTTCAAGATACACTGTGAAAGATTCACTCTTAATGATTCACTGTTAAAGATTCACTATTAAAGATTCAATGTTAAAGATTCACTATAAAAGATTTACTGTTAAAGATTCACTGTTAAAGATTCACTATTAAAGATTCACTATTAAAGATTCACTATTATTGATTCACTGTTAAAGATTCTTCTGTCAAAAAATACCCAAAAATTCCCCTATATTTAAAATCAACAATTTCAAGGTATTAAGTACAGCATATTAAGTCTTTTAAGCTGAAATCATGAGTTAAAAACTTGATTTCTATATTGCAACAAATCGATATGAAAATGTATCGATATTTATGGATGTTAAAAAATGTATCAATAAATAAATTCAGTAATAATATGCAATTCCAATGATAATCAATAATAATAAATAAAGAAATAATCTTCAATTCTAAGCGAGTGATTGAAATAATTATAATATTATTCATTTTTTCTACACTCTTACATTCTGATTATGGCCGTTGAACTCCTTGTCGGTTGCTTGTCAATTAATTAGCTCCTAGCCACTACTTTTCAACCTCCACAACAATACAACGATATCCTCCCAAACTTAATGACTTCCATACGCAGTGACTTGCACAGAAACACACTTTTATGGGTTTTAATACTGTCCTTGATTGAACTCTCTTAAGAACTTCACACCACAGAGAACAACGTCACTGAGATTCACTACTGCGACGGTTCGACGCGTCGTCGCCTTGCTTCACAAGGATAAGTGAAAATATTAGTATAATATTTAGAGAATCCTTTAATAATCGCACACAATTAAATATCATAACATCGCCTGCCACCTGCTGCATGTGATGAGAGCAAAAATAAATCGTAACTTTCGCAATTTTTCGTATATGCTACGCGCGCTGCTTGAAGACGGTTCTCGACAGTCAACGACAATTATTATTATTGATTACTTTAAAGTAAAAGAAATTCAAACAGAAACACTTAACGAGCAATTCTAAGGAAACACACTATTGTCAATTAGATTTGTTTCACTCAGCTTCACCGATTGTATTCAGCAGTCAACGACGGTCAACGTACAAACGTGGACTGATGTGGTTACTGGCAGCATAGTGAGCCGAGAGCTTAGTTGGCGGCGCTGAAGAGAAATACAATATATTGGATAAAGCAAGCAAGCACTCAGTGAGAAAAGAAACTGGCTGGAGAAGCTGATCTGATCAAATCGAGCGAGCAAACAACTTTTGACGCCCACATGACTAAACAACAGCAACAGCAACAGCAGCACTGCTTTAAGGCAGCAGCAGCATCAACAGCAGCACTGCATCAACGCAGCAGCAGCATCAGATGCAGGTTTTGCATCCTGAGAATTGAAGCAATCGTGTAGAAAGAAATAGAAGGGATTCGCAGCGGATACGATGGTCTTTATTTCCCCCTTCCCCCCTAAAAGAACACCATGCAAATATTGTGCATAAGTCATTCCTAGATATTGTCTTCGTTGGTCTACTGCGTTACTTTTCTCTGGTTCTTGCTGCTCCTGCTCCTGTTGCTGCTGCTGCATTGTTTGCGTTTCATCAACATAAATAATTTCGAGACTGCAGCATTGGACTAGAGAAAAAGCAACAACAAAAGCAAAGCAAAAAGAGGTGCTACTCTAGAGACCACGCGTCGACGCAAGATATCGGCGACGACCTATCGTGGAGTTATTAAAAGTTGCAAAGTTGCAAACATCCCGTCACCCTTAAGCAACAAATGTGATTGACGACACTGATGGACAAGGGACATACAGACACATGTTCATACATTCGAGTATAGTGTAAAAACTGTTTCATTTATGAAAGTGTTCTCAAAACAATTAACACTTAGAAGTAAATAAAAATAAGTTCTCTTATTTTTAAACGATCTTCTTTAGCGGTTTCTCCATTACATTTCTGTCCATTATTATATCTATTTAATGTATAGCTAAATACACAGCTGGCCATTCACGAGTATTGACACATAAATTTATGTTTCAGGGCCAAAAAATTGAAACAAACATTATTTAAATAAATGAGTATAAGTACATATGTATGCATATATGAATGGATATCTGTGTATACAATCTATTGTTTTTATTTTTATGTACTCGAGACACCACTTTATTATATTTTTTTCAAGTCGCTCACTTTTTTTCTAAAGACTTCTGTTGCAAGATTTACTATTTTAAATTTGATTTTATCATCAAATTTATCGTAAATGACTCGCAACTCGTACCGTCACATGTGTATTTGTACAAAAAAATTTACTTTTTTTGACGACACTAGGAGAATACTTATTTTCTTTAATTACAAAAAACAATCATCATTTTAAAATTATCACTTTCACTATGAAAGGTTGAAGTTTGACTATTTTCAGTTTACTCATGTAAATTACGGTAAACTGCAGTCACACTTATCGTGCCATGTGCACTATAACGGGTCATCGTACGACGTGTCATCGAATTTGTTTTTGTTATCGAATAATTAGTTCAGTCAGCTGAACCGTCACCCGTCTTTAAAAATTTACAAATGGAATTTACACATATTTATTGTATATTGAAACTAGGTTAGAACTAGTTTACACGATCAGTTTATGATTCAATATCAAACTTTTAATTTTATTGTTCTTTGACGTTGTTGTTGTATTCCTTATTTTATTAATAAATAATAAATAAAATTAATCTTGTAATTCTTGTAAGGAATCAATTGATTCGGCTGCAGCATTAATAGATATGGCTCTATGAACTCTATTCGATAAATGGTGCATTTGTAGTTAGTTCCACAGTTCCACTTCTTAATATTATTTATTCTTAACTCTAATTAAGACCTCAGTAGGCAAACAAGTTCCATGGAGTCACTGCAACTAAAACACAAGGAATAATTAAAAACATACAAATATATATAATTACAAATATGTACCATAATCTTAAAAAATTTTTAAATTAACACCTGTTATTATTATTAAAATTAATATTTATATATACATATATTTCAATATTCATATATATAATGTATTCAATATTCTGATAAATAAACTGAACAAGATTACGTAATGCGAAATTTAATACGAGAGACGACGATTAGACTCGAGAAACTCGTAGAGTTTGAAGATTTAAAATTCTAAACCGTCTATTGACTTGAGTATACCATCTACAATTGAGTAATCTTAGTCCAAGTGAATCATATAGTATAACGTGGGTATATGATACACTAATAAGTATATAGTATAACGTGGGCCAACGATTGGTTTCTTTTCAGAATTGCTGTTCTTTGAAATGAAAATGTGAAAAAAAACCAGTCGATGGCCCATTCTACACATGGTACATATAATCTTAATAAAATACTCGTCATCTTTATATAATCAATTTAAGAGAAGAATTTAGAGAAAAACCTATAAAAATTAATATTATTTAAAAAAATCTATGTAAATATTTAAATTACTGTACGTATTCATCAGGTAGTTGACTTCATTTTGTGTTTGGTTGCCTGGGTCAAAATAACTTTTGACCTGTTACCATTTTCTTCTGGGTGGTGGACCACATCAGTAGCAATATTTGCACTTTGATGCACCGTTGCAGTAACCACCTTAACTGTGGCACTGTTAGTCAAGCTTCTGGACGAATCCAGTCGATTGCTAAGCGAAGTTAGACGCGTGTTAATCGACTGTAGATGATATTAGAAATGTTTTTTAGTTAGTAGGACATTTTAAATCCCCCCACTCACCTTTTATCATCACCCCACTCACCTTATTTTTGTTGCCCCTGCCACGTATGTTGAACGCACCGTAAACAAGTGGATTCATGCAAGAGTTAGTCGAGGCGAAAATGAACAATCCCTTGCGTACCAACGAACTGACCTTGCCCACAGACGACTTGTCCAGCCAATACCACATGCATATAATATAGTAGGGTGTCCAGCATATAATGAACACAATCACGATCATTATAGTCATTTTCAGCGTTCGTTTTTTAGCACGTCCCAGTACATCGTCGTTCGAACGTCGAAATCGTTCTGGAAACAATAAGGACTGAGTTAATTTTGAAATCGGAAGCCAAATCGGATGTCCCCCATTACCCAGGCCCCGAGGGACACGTTGACTTTTTCGATAGATCTCCAAGTATATAGCGCCATAGCAGTAGATAAAAGTGATCAAGGGGCAAGCATACATGGCGCACATGTTGCCCATATTATACAGCAACTTATGCAATTCATTATCGAACGAATGAAAGGTGACGCACTGATAGTAACCTTTGACAGTCGGGTGCTCCTCCAGATGAAAAAGGAACGCCTAGTGTAGAAGAAATCAAACGAAAAAGCATTGAAGAAGGATTTCCTAAGCAGAAGTACAGTTAAATAAGACAAACACACACTTGGGGCGTACTGCACACCACCGAACCGATCCAAGCCACCACGAGCATGATGCGTCCTCGATCAGTGGACAGTTTCAGCGGTTTCAGAATTGCATAGTATCTGCAAAGATATCAGAGAGTGGGAGTGGAAGTGAGAGAGTTTTTTTTTGTGCAGCGAAAAATATCTGTTGGCATCTCAACTCACCTATCTACAGAGATGCAGACCAGCACAAAGCTGGACAGATACAAGCCGAAAACGCGGAAGAAGCTCATGACGCGACACATTAAATCCGTCGACTGCCATTGCACCGTATAAGCCCACGCGATTTCCAGCGGCATCAAGAGAAACGTTACCATCAGGTCGGCGATCGCCAAATGCATGAGCATTATATCGATGCGGGATGGACCACGCAGACGCCTCTTTGTTAGCAGATACAGCACCGTTGAGTTTCCAATTGTTGAGATCGCAAAAAGAATACTAAAATTTGTCCGTTTCAATCATTTTGCTCAAATATAATCGGACGAAGAAAACGATCGATGATGCTTGAACTAACCGATGCTTGTGTTTATTCAGTTTCTTGTTATTTTCATCACAGGAAGTTATGTCAAATATTATATAAATATAGAAGCTTATTTTCGAAGAGTTGATATTCTCGAAATTTTTGAAAAACTATATTATAAACTCGAGAAACTATTATTTATATAAGCCTGTGAAACTAGAAAGTCTTTTTTTAGAATATTAGATACTTCTTTCGAAAAACTCATAATCCTAATCATTAAAAATTGCCTGAGTCTGATTACTTAATTCAGCTATTTAATATCACGATAAATTAATTTGTCGTTTTAATGAATTATGTAACATTATTTTCATGTATTCTTCCCGCCCCGCCGCCCGCTCGGATATTTTGACGGGATTTTGTAAATTCCATCTTCCATCACTCACCTGTAAACCGTTATTGAGAGCCTATGTCCATCGTTGAATATCATATCCTTAGAGTAATGCATAGTTCCATTAGTCTCGTTCACGTTCGACCAATCAGCTAAAACCCGATGATCGTAAATCTTCTCATTCACCTCAGCGTGCTCCATTTTCGGGTTCTTATTTTGATTAATTAAGTCATGGATTAACGAGTCTGCTATCCAACTGAGCCCCAGTCTCTCCACCGCACCAAATGCGACCGTACCTAAGCGATGTTGTTTCGATGGACCGACCTGTTGATTGTTGTACTCTTCGAATAGTTCATAGGTCCGAGTTTTGAAGGGCTAGAAAATTATTTTGTATTTCTGTGTCTACAGAGAGTACTGAATTATCTAATCTTGCGATTGCGATTGCGATTTACAGGCAGAGTTTAGACTGTGCTACTGTAGGTCATGAAAACACAATGAAAAATTCCTACAACTACAAATGGGTCTGGGAACGTTTTTTACTAGACAATCCAGTTAGTTTTTTCCAGTAGTTTTTAAATGTATTTAATCCACAATAACAACCACAACAACTACACTTCTATACTGTACTAATTCAGGGTTAAGCTCTGTGAACTGATATGATTCGATGTGATGATGAATCTAGTTCACTACAATTGATGATTTCTCAGGTTCAGCATTAGCTTCAGCTGAAAGGGAAGCACTAACAATAATCAATGAAATATCCTTCACACAACAGACAAAAATATTAAATGAAAGTGTTTATAATCTTCAGGATCGATTGTCTTCTTTTATAGCACACCGTAGCATCTCGTCGTTGATCACACTTTTTGCTTTGCTACGCTTTCAGATGCTCGACTGTTAGTCGTACGAGAAGAGAAGATAATCTAATTACTTGGTTCACCCGAATCAATGTGCATGAGTACGGAAAGTACAACAAAATAATCTATGATGTTTTTTTGTTTTTAAGTTTCTAGCCTCTATTAGTTTTTTTTCTTTTTTGTATTGCGTTTCGGGAGATAAGCTCATTGACTTATTTTGGCGGACACACACAGTATTGATTGGTGAACGTGCTGTCCAACTTTTAAGGGTATTCCTGGATTAGATTAGGCTCAGCTCATTTGGATGTTGCAATTCTGGACCATGCCAATGATATTGAAGGAATCGATATCACTTTATCAGTTATGAAACAGAACCACGTTTCGAACTTTTAACTTTAAAATAACGAATCTTTGATAACACTCTCTTTTCGTCTACTTCCTCACTAAGATAGCTGGCTGTCGCTGGTTGACTCGTTGGTTGGATAGCCAATTGAATTCGAATGAATACAAAATTATCTCGTACTGACTTCGATGGAACTTAATGCCTGCTTTCAACAGTCCCATCCGACCGCCATTAAGGCGCCCGCAATCGTGTTCACAACTTTTATAAACCAGCCCACATTCAGCCCGCGCGCGCTCTATTAAGATTCAGGAATAATAGAGAAAAGCAAAATCAATTGTTTATAATTGCACAAAAATCAATCACACAAAATGTTCGTGCACATAGCAAACAATGGCATAAGATATGATTTAAGGCCCGCCACCCGGCATTCGTATGGTCAAACATTTTTGACATGGATTTAAATACTTGTGTCAGCCGGCTGGCGCATTTCCCGCGCTTAATGAGCTCAATACTCGAAATGAAAGTATGAAAGGCCACGAATGTCCTGTGGTGAGAGAGTGGCCCATAGTACACGGTCATGGAATGTCACAATGAAAAGTGTTCTATTGTTTGTTATCCTGTTCTGGCCTTGCAAACCGCATTGACATAGTTAAACAGATGACCTTTGTTTGATAAGGAAGTTCTTTACCTTTACATACGTTGTCTGTTCAACCACAGATTTGCTTCAACCACGATTTAGGAAGTGGCAGGTATACAAAATTATATTGTATATATATTAATGATTGTTACCAACTACTGATCGAATTACACTACAGATAGGATATCGCAGATACACTTGTCTTTCTCACTTCTACACTACCTGCTCTATGAAGAGTTTACTAAAGTCATCATTTAAAATGTACTTCTAATTTTGTTATTAACTTC
Source organism: Myopa tessellatipennis (assembly GCA_943737955.2). Classification (NCBI taxonomy): domain Eukaryota; kingdom Metazoa; phylum Arthropoda; class Insecta; order Diptera; family Conopidae; genus Myopa; species Myopa tessellatipennis. The sequence continues at coordinate 58,968,676 of OX031316.1, forward strand.
TTTTAACGCCGTATAATGGGCGTGATGATTTGCCCCAGTCTTACATTAAATATCTTCAAAAGCATTTAAATATTGACGAAAGGCGAGACTTGTATAGATAAAAATTCATACCACTTTTCCAACTTATCACCATAAAACAATTTAATTATAATGGGCGTGGTCTGACAGCTTTTATATTATCTACCTTATGAAAAGACCACATCCATAGCGACTACGAAATACATCTTTCGCTGTCAAAACTTCATTAGCTCTTATGGGAAACCAGAGAAAACCTCATCGTCGCTAGCGGTGAAGGGGAAATTAAACTTTTTTCTCATATCCCATAACAGCCAATGTAATTTTGAAAACAAAAACTATATTAAGTCGCTATGGATGTGTTTTTTTATTACTTACGTTGATCTATTACATGGTAACATGATAAGTATTGCATAAATACACAAATCCCTTTACGCCACTTTGAAAAGTTGACAACTCTAGCAACACGTGCTGTCAAACAAAGAAAATCTTCCATATGTTTACTGTGTGGCTGTGAAGAAAATTATGATAATAAAATGTTGAGCAAAACGAAAAGTAAAACTGTATCGGAGAAAGTAGCGGAACTTATACTGAATCCTAATGGTGACGACGAATCCTGCGATGAAACTGATGAAGAAGCAACTGCGCCAAAGGTTGCCGAATACGATGAGGATATTTACGAGCTGCCTGACCCACGCACTTCCGAATTCCGGAAGCGGAACGCTAAGATGCTATCGGAGCAGAGTGTCAGATACCGTGGAAAGATTGCTTCGAGAAGAGATTTCGAATCTGAAGGAAGTGAGAATGATGATAGAATTCCTAACGACGAAGAAAACGAGTCTGAAGTCAACGAAGCAACAGAAGATGAATCTCCAACGCAAAGTGGTCAAAACCATCATATTTCAATGGATGAAAGCAAAAACGAATCCTTCTCATCTACTGGCGAAGAGGAAAGCGATGACGAGACCGATGAAATAGTGGAGCACGAAGAGTCTGATGATAATATGGAGATCGGCAAAGAAAAGAATACAACCCATATATTCACCGAAAGTAGTAAACAGGTTGAGATGGAAAAAGGAGTTTGTGTACAAAATCAGCTCAACATTTGGGAAAAGTTATTGGAATTACGTATACATTCGCAGAAACTATTATGCAAAGCCAACATGTTGCCAGAACCGTCAGTTCTTCAACAAGAACAGAAGGAAAACAAGGCAGTTATGAATTTGTCGAATGAATGTAAAGCCAATGTTGCGAAATTAATCGGCCGGATGTTAGAACTTCAACGTTCGCTGTATATGCAATTTTCGGAAATTAAAACCACTCTTAAAGGTGTCCACAAGCGATCACTGCCACACAACACAGACTCACCTCCCAGCAAACGAGTTGCCGAACATTTGGAACAGAATTTCTCCGAATTTAAACCATACCGCAACACGGTTCTTCTAAAGTGGGACGACCGCACAAAGCTGCTGACGCCTGGTGCTGGCTCCAAGAAAAAATCCCTCAATGAGGAGCACGATATCGTACAGAAAATAAACAATACTTTGCAGAACCGTATTTCGATGATTGAGAGATCTCAAATACTCAAATACGAAAAGAGTGCAGCATTAAATATGGACGCAAATACTACAGAAATTGATATTTTGCTAAAAAGGAACTTTTACGATGACACCGACTTTTATCATCAACAACTACGCGAACTAATCGAGTACAAGACGAATTCATCGACAAATGCTTCTGAAGTCACAAAGCAGCTCATCGAGTTACAAAAACTACGTCAAAAGATGAAAAAGAAAGTGGACACAAGGGCTAGCAAAGGAAGAAAAATACGGTATAAAATACTACATTATAACACTTTAATTTTCTTACAATTTTTAATAATTTGCAGCTATGTTGTTCATAAGAAGTTGATCAATTTTATGGCTCCCAACGACGAATCGGATTGGACTGCAGAATCGCAAAACGAACTTTATAAATCATTATTCGCTTCATAAATCGCAATTTCTTTATAAATCTTTGCAATGTTTCCTAATAAATTCAAAAACTTTTCAATACTTTCCAACACTCATTAGACTCGTTAAATTAATGAACCTAGAATGAATATGGACAATAATAGGCAATAGTAATTCTTCAAATGTATCCAAGGTTGCACGATATAATCCACTGATAGTTGGATATACACGATTTTCAATAAGAACCAGAATTATTTATTATGACAGTTCTTATTATATTCTTTGTCAAAAAGAATTAGTATATCTATTAATTAAACTAAATCGTAACATTATGATTATTAGCACTATCAATACTTTATTAATTGTTCATTCTTTACAGTTTTAAATAAATGTGTTAGGGTTAAAATTACGTTCATACAATAATTGTAATTATTTACTATTATAAATCACACGTTCAGTGCGAAATGTGTTTTGAAATGTTTAACATTTTTAACATATGTATATATAGTACTTTTTGTAACCATGTGTTGTTGATTGCCCGCTGGTTGGGGATTCATAAAATTTCACATGATTTCAATTCTTGAAGTTCACTAACAAAATCATGAATTACTGTAGTTTCTTTTTTTCCAATCAGTTCTTCCTTAATATACATACATTCGTTTATTTGTGTCGAAAATTTAAATAAAGATAGTGGCCACAATTAGCTGTGTGTTGGCTTGCAAAAGAACCAACTAGTCTTCGTTAATACAAAATTACAATAATACTTTATAATTATATAATTTATTATATTGTGAGATTATTTTTTAGATGTGATATTTTTAGATTACTAATAAACTAATGTTGCTATTTATTAAGTAATCATATCGGTCGTCATCGGTTTAAGAAATTAAAGTAATCAAAAGATAAAACATAATAAATGAAAACAAAATTCCAATAAATATACTCAAGCACATATCATCATTACGATAAATGTTCCTTCCATTCTGCTGGCCAAAGCTGAAAATTCTAACACTGAACTCTATATTCACATACGATATCACACAATACAAGAATATCAGGCACCTTTAAAAACCATCCCGTTTTCCAGCTAGTGGAATGGAAATCAATACATTTTTGCTTTATTTCAAAAGCCACACTTAAAATATGTGATCTTATTTGAGGCTTGACCCAAGCCAAGCTAACCCAAATAAATCAACAAACAATCAAACGTATCACAAGTTAGTACACGTAAATAGAAATAATGAAATGAATTTCCACACTTTGTTCTGCCAACTTTCATCTTATTATAAATGTTAATCTTATAATGAAATGAGTATGAACCTTATAATGAAATGAATATGAATCTTATAATGAAATGAACTATGAATGCTATAATGATTATGAATCTTATAATAAAATTAACTATGAATCTTATATACCTATGTATGAACTAAAGTATTCAAAAATCTTTCGGTTTTGAGAAATATTATTTTTAAAAAAAGGTTGGAAATCAATTCGTAGATATTCTTTTGACATATAACTAATAGAAACAGTATAGTTCCATGCGTCATAATTGATGTTCCGATATGCAAATGAAAAAAAACCCCCATTTATTATTATCAGACAAAACTTTGAAAATACCCAACAACAAATAAAAAACCTTTGGACCTAATAAAAAATATTGCACAAATTTTTTCTTCTACTCACAATAAACAAATCTATCAAATGCAACAATTAATCTAAATCAATGAGTCTTGAGTCGCTAACATTTCGATCCGTCAAGAGACTGGATGAGCTGCTCGCTGCTTTTCTAATTAATAGAATTTTTTAATAATAACGGTAAACCTGTTTTAGTTTTTGATTTCGAGACAAGTATGGTTGCTGTTTTTCCACCGACACCGCCTTCACCACCGGAGACAGCTGCTGTTTTAGTTGGTGACACATCTGTTGTGGCTCCCGTCATATTTGTGTTCTTGCCCACCGAATTTGCAGCTGCATGAGTCAGGTGCAGTGATTCTGTATGTTGGAGGTCCTTTAGAAGATTCGAGTTGTTCTTATCCATTGCTTTAAAATAATTGCTATCGTTCATGTTTGCTGTTGCTACGGTTGGTTGAATGCGTTGATATACCTTCTGGTTTGTATGCTTAATATTAATGTTGTTGCAAGTGCTTAGCTTGTCATATATTTTCAGCGTGTCGTCACATGTATCGTACAATGATTGCAGCTGAGATTGCATTGATGTGACATTTGATAGTGTATTTTCGGCACCAATGTTGCTGCTTGAGCCAAAAGAATTTTGTATTTGTATTTCCATAGTTGCCATTTGCTCAGATTCGGAAACCTACAAAAATAAGTGACCACATTATCAATCATAAGGAGACTTCATTACAATAATGATACGTTTTCATTAAGATTAAATAAGTAATTAAATTAATATTCACTTAATCCGTATATACTTTGTTTAAAAAATTTAACTTTGTGTCTCAAGTGCTCTTTGCGATTTGTAAAACGCTTTCCATATCTTTCTGAACGCCAAACATTTCCGATAGCAGCTTCGCGAGCACTGCATTTAATTCGCTTAATTTAACCATCTACAATATAATGAATTGATTGAATTATGATTAATTAATCGTGAAGAACGATCGGAAAATTTAATCAATTACATTCTTATCACGCAAACATTTGTTCGCCGCTTTCAGTTCAATTTCCTGATCCATTAACTCCTTCTCCAGTGATTCGATGCGTCCTTTAAGTAGCCCTATTTCGCGACGAAGATCCTCTGCGATTTCCCCTCCAGCTGTCGAAGATGGAGTCGTGCCAACTCCGCCTGTACGTAACAAATCCATCTCTCTCTTCAAACGAATATTCTCTTCCTTGTAAGTATGTAGTTGCCGTTTCCATTCGTCAACGTTTGCTGTTGATTCCTTTTGAGAAAGAGTGATGGGTACATTAAGATACACCAAGAAGTCATTACATTAAGATACACTAAGTCAATATTTTTCTTCATTCATACGAAATAATTACCTGCAGCGCACTTGTAAGGCGTATGTTGTTGTTTTTAAGTGTAGCCAATTCTATTTCCCATTTCTTTGCATTGGTACAGCTTCATGTGAAAAGTAATTACAACAATAGTTGTGCTTTGCTTATAGTTTAACTTTAAAAATCGCTTACCTTTGAGCCAGAGCCATTTTTAAACGTTCATTTTCGTATTTTAATTGCTGTTCGCCGGTCGGTGGAGGTCCACTGCCAGTAAAGGGACTCAGATTAGCTAAGCCTGTGGTCACGCCAGTAATATCAGGTTTGACATCCACAGCGGGCAATAATTTATGAGATGGACTGTCCGGATTTGCATTTTGTGTATTAGTGTTCGACATATTTGGTGGCTCCACGGTATGCGGGTCCACTGTCATTGTCGTGTTGTCATTCTGTTGCATTACACCGGTACGTGATGATATCGGAGAAGTATTCGCCGACGTTGTGGGAGTGACAGCAGTTGATCCTTGTAATTGATATAATGGAAAGTTTATAAAAATTAATATTGATTGTAATAAATCCTTGAATAAATCGGCTTCGACATTCGATATACCAGCAGTAAAATAAACACATCCTGCTTCATATAGGATTTATTTAGAAATACAAAATGTTCATTACAAAAAATTATAACAGCAAAGTACTTCTATGGTAGCTATAAAATAGTAAGCAATGTACAATAGAAGAATTATTGTGTTGACATACAGTAACATTTTAAACAAATTAATATAAATTAATAAAATTAAAGGATTTTACTCTATACTGTTAGGAAAAATCAAGCTTTGGAACAAATTGCCCGCCCATATCAGAAATGCATCCTGATATTTCGTTCTTTCATGTTCGAATGGTGACACTTACCGTTAGCCGACTTCATGGCATTTTTCGTTGCTTCTTTAACCTCTTGGAATTTTTCAACAAACTACATAAGAAACATTATTGAGTTGATTTTATAATCTATTATAATTTGTATTCTAGTTACTTTTGTTAGTTCAGCTTCCGAGGCAAACCCAAGCCCATAGACTGTGTTGGCACGTACATCGCTCCACTGGCCAAATTTCTGAGACGTCTGCGTAAATGTCATGGTTGGTGTTATGGTTGAGTTGATAACAGCCTTTGTGCCTTCGACACTTATTATTCGATATAGATTGCGTGAGGAGTCATAAAAGAAACTCACACCCACCGCCTTCATACTAGCCGTAATCCATGTTCGCTTTGTCTTTGGATCGATGTGGAACACATGAGCTTGACAAGTGAAGATTGGTTGTTCACTATCGAAAAATATTAAAAATAACACTCAATATCTTCATAAATTTCTTTTTCTATAAAACAAACAAAATTACCCCATTTTCGCTAGCACAATTAGAAATTAATGTGAATGTGACAAATGTTAGTATTTCGATTTTCCAATCTTCCGTATCAAACAAAAACGAAAACCGAAAGTCATAGTGATGCGAATTACAATTTCGATTATAATCGAAAATGATTTTGCATGTATCGACTTTTTACTTAAAGCGACCAGTGTTGGATTATAACCACTAATTTATACCAAAGACGAGTCTAATTTTATAAATGTATATCCAATAATTTACTTTAAATACTTAGCATTACAGTACCGTTTACCGTACACATAATGAGACGATTTTGTTGTTGTTTCTTACAGGAACTCCAACAACAAGAACATAATTATTATAAAAAGTAGAACCTCTTAGATTTTTATACATATACATACATAACATCATAATCGATGATAAAGATACCACTATCGTGTAAGTACAAAACACTTTCTACAATATTTCAATTTCATTTCAAACGAAACAGGACAAACAAAACATGATTAAAGCTTTTATAGAACATGCAGTTATCTATTACATGGCTAGAACCCGAAAACCAGAGGAGAGCAACAACTGTTCAAGTTCTGGTAAGTAACAGTAACAAAACCGCAGCGTGAAGTGTACAGTACGAAACAGGTTTATTCCAAATATTTTTAGTGAATTGTGTAAAAATATACAAATAATCGTATCATAAAAGAAATTACTACAATATCCTGTAATTTTTAAAATAAAATAATTGTGAATACAGATTTTAAATACGAAGATCAGAATAAATCGATAAATTTTATACCTCCACATCCCTAAGGAAGAATTAATAATAAACACAGTAGAAATAGTGTTGGAAAAGGTATTCTCATGGTTGCACTGAAGTGGGCTTTCATAACATTTTGGGTACATTTAATACAAAGCGGTTTTTCTGAGAAAAGTTACAATTTCTTTTTGCTATCGTTGATAGTTTTCAAATTTTCCATCAAAGGAGGTTTCAATAAAAGAAAGAAGTGTCAAAGTTTTGCAATTATTCCACAGATGAAGGCCTTTTTTGTAGAGAACAGTTACATTTTGCTTATGTAACTTTTTTCGAGAAATACTCCAAGGCAGCCATTCTCACAGGCACCGAACGTACTCAAAAACTCACTAGTTAGATTGACAGTGAGAATAAACTCGTTTGACAACTGACGTCAATTTCGGAGCGACATGCGAGAATTACAGAAACGACTCGCTATAGGCTGTTTCTCGGTTGAAAGGTGATCACTATGACGCTAATTCTGGAACGTGAAATGAGTAAATCGTTCGAAAAAAGTTACAAAAACGGGTTACTGGTTCAACATAGATTCTATACCAATTGGTACTTCTCACACAATATTACAATCACTAACTTTACACTTCCTCCAAATGGGGATTCCTAGATTCCATGTTCCATAGATTACATATATGTATGTGTACAAAATGTAGTTGCAGCATATGAATTCTTTGACCATCATACGAAGAAATAGAATCGACACTAAAAACCATAGCATCTCTTGAATGAAAACGAAATTAAAAGTAGTAGAAAATTAAAAGTAGAGACAATATAATAAGAAAACTATATTTCACGGTTTTTTTTAATTTATCATCAACATTTATGCGTTCGCATATAGTTTGTTATATATTTTTCATTTTGTTAGGGTTTATTTATCAATATATATATATATTGTATATATATATGTAAATATAGCTAGTTATCTCTTTCTAAAAATAACTTAAATACACATTCATAAAGAGAACAATACCAATTCAATTCATTTGGGCTTCTCTACAATCTGACTAAAGAAAGAATAACTGATTTTAAAGAAAAATATCTGTACGCTAATGTAACAAAAAAAGTAAATAAAAATGTCGACACATTTTTCAATTAACAACCTTCAAAACATTTTCGCAAGAATTTAATTAATCAGTAATAAGAAAGAAAGAAAGTGAAAAGTACAGTTTCAAATAATTAAAAATATTCAATTAAATCTGTTACTCAACAGGTTTAGCCAAATGTGTAAGGGTTCCATATGGCTGCACGGAATCAAAAGTTTCCTATAATATGTATCCAGTTCAGCTACTTGAATTTTCAGTTAGTTATTCCTTTATTTAGGCTTCCACGATGTTAAAGAACTTAATATTCGGCCAATTTTCTGTTGTTGTCTATCTGAATAAAGTAACATCAATGACATTTTAGAATGGAACATGAGAGGCCAATTATTTCTTATTTCTGAAAAAGCGAAAGATACTTGGAAAAAATCGATTAAAATAGAAGATTAGAATAAATTTTACCGTATGGCTTTATCCAATATGTTATTAATACGCGTCTCTGAATAACCAGGAACAAGTTTATGTATTATTTCTTTCAGAAATAGATCACTGACTCCGGGACTACTGCGTTCAGCCAACTCAAAAACAGACTTCAAATCTCCAATATCCGAAACATTTGAATTTTTGCTTGAGTGAGCATATTTCCGTTGAATCTAAAGGTTCAACACAATAACATAACATAATAGGCTTAAAAAGACAGCTGGGAAACTTACGTCTGTAAGAACTGGGAATAGGAAGTTATTTAAGCAAGCACTATTGGTTTGACTTAGGCGACCACCGCTGCCTCCTATTTTATGGTTATTTGTGCTCGATGACGAAGTTGCTAAGCCCATAGCCGGGGCATTGTTGGTGACGTGCGTACTACCCAATACTACGTTTGATCGGTCATTCGAATTTTTGATTGCAGAGTTTCCATTAGAATTGCCACCAGTACTCGTTATAAGACCCGTGCTGGTCATTGTCGAAGACGGATGGATAGAATCTCTATTGATAATGCGCCGTTGAGATCGATCTTCGCATGACTCATCATCTTTACCATCATCAATCGGCCCATGCTTATAGAAAGAAAAAAATGGTTTTGAATATTATATGATCAAGACTGCGAATATTGGTGTTATATACGCGGATGTTTCTTGCTATATTGCTTAAATGTGTACCTTTATATCAACTGTTTATATTATTATTATTATTAGTATTATTATGCACATGGGTACCTATTATGCACATCGACGAATAATTTATTTTGCCCCCTTCATATCTCCTGTATATTAAAGTGCTTCCTCTAACCTTAAGCTCTTGACAAAACTCAATATGTTTAAGTCTTTATGTTCATCCTTCCTGGCCCTATGAGAGCCCAAGTACTCCATTCTTCTCCGAGTAACATTATATTATTAATATAATAGCATACATAATTTATATTAAGAATATATAAAATACGAGTATATTGATAAATAACTAGTAAATACTATTTAATCCCTTTTAGTATATAGGAGTATAGTTAATCCTAGTTATTGCTGAGTCATTCGTTTGTTTTGTTTCTTTTTTACTTACTGATGATTTGCTCCTGTCGTTGTCATCATCGAGTGATGTAGATTTTGTTTGGCGTAAGTTAACCTTATGTTCTTTATAGCCCACGTTGACTGTCATTTTGGATGCCGTTTCCGCAGTGGAATGCTGTTCGGTTGGAGACGTCAACTCCTTGTGAGAATGTTTCTGAGGTGGATTTAACGACTGTTGCAATGGTGATAGTGCTGAATTTGAAGAAGCTGTAGAGTGTTTGTAATGATTAAGATTGGAATCATGCGGAAAGCCAGAAGACGACGAAGGCGATAATGATGTTGGTGACGTGGTGGAGGAGGAGGAGGAGGGCATATGAACAGTTGCAATAGCGTCTCGCTGCTGTGGCAACACCGAAGTATTTCCATGAGACTGATGTTTGTGAAGGGCAGTGGTAGTTGTCAGCAACGGCGACGTAGTATTAGCTGACAATTTTTCCATCATTATCTCATGTTCTTGATCCTTGAATGCATTGCTTACATTCGGACGAGGTGCATTATTTATATGCAGACCTTTCACTGTCATAATCCAAGGTTCATCGCTATTACCAGGTTTTGAATCGTCCCTACAACAACAACAACATTTGTGACAGCCAATTTTATAAGAAATTTGTACAAATATATAAAACTATATATACATATAATGTACTCACGAATCCGAATTTTCCGACTCCGTCTCACTGTCATCTCCTTTTTGCAGTTTCCATTTTTTGTAGCGATCAATTAGATCGATGAGGTAAGAATTTTTCTTCGCTTTTTTTATAAATGGATACTTAAGTAACTCTCTTGCTGTCGGTCTCTACGCTCCATCATGGATTAAGTAAAATTTCTTCAACTCTGGACAATGATTGACTATTTATAATTACTCACATTCTCGGGATCCTTATTAAGGCACGCTTCTACAAAATCCTTAAATGATTTAGTATAATTTCCAGTCAATTGTGGCGGATTATTTTTTGGTATTAAAAACAGAACTCTCATCGGATGGAGCTCCGAGTTCGGAGGTTCACCTTTAGCAAGTTCAATTGCCGTTATACCCAGAGACCAAATATCAGCTTTTGAGTCATACATGGACTGCTTTATAACTTCTGGTGCCATCCAAAAAGGTGTTCCAACAAATGTATTGCGCTTAGATGTGGTATTGGTCAATTGACCAGCCACACCAAAATCGGCTAACTTGACGTCACCCATTTCACTCAGCAGCACGTTTGCAGCTTTTATGTCTCGATGAAGTTTCCGCTCCGAATGTAAGTAGTCAAGACCCTTCAAAACTTCTCGCAATATAATCGCAATATGCATTTCCTCGAAAGAGCCAGCTTTCATTAAATCCAATGCGGATCCACCACCTAAATATTCCATAATAATCCATAGTTTGGTACCCTATAAATAGTTAAGGGAAAAAAAGAGCGTGTGTTACGAAGGCTTGTATTACGAATGTTATGTTAAATTTACTTTTAAATATGATCCGTAATATTTGGTAACAAATGGCGAATCACACTGCGAAAGAACCATTATCTCTTGTTGTATGTCCTCGATCTCATCCTCAGCTTCTTCCAAATCTATAATTTTAATGGCAACTACCTAAGAATGTCAATTAGTTATGTATATACGAGTAAATTAAATTATTATTGCAATTACCTGTTGTGAACGATTGTCAATTCCTTTAAACACCTCGCCAAAGGAACCTTTTCCTATTCGTTCCTGTTTCGTAAATATCAGCTCTGGATCCACCTTCTACAAAGGTTTATGTTAATTAGTTAATTATATATACTCATATTGTACTACATATTTACAACAATATTCTTTTATAATGGAAAATAATCATCGGAATGTACTATATAAATACATAGTTTGACATTTTCAAATTTATCGCCTGTTTATTTGCATTATTATTATAGTTGAAGAAACTACATATTATAATAATATATTATACTGACACACATTTAAACAAATGCATAGAGCTATCATATTTAAATGTTCATTTCATACATGCATAAAATGTATGGACAGAAACTAAGCTTCCTGTAAAATCCCTCAACGCCAAAACTCAAATTCCAATTAGGAAACCCTGTCTTTACCAAAAACTACCCAAATTAATTGAATTTTTTAAGCTATGTAACGATTCCTGGTTCGATGGATGTATAATGTGATATCTGGATTTTTTACTTGCATTAGGCAATTCATTGGAATTTTATCTATGAACAAACTGCGGTCGCAGAATGACGGAATGTACGAACGATCAAGTACAGAAACTGGAAATCATGTCTTGGCTAAACAGGTGCTGCTTTTGTAGCCGCTGCTGCTAAAACAAGTGTAAACGCAGCAGCGATATATTTTGTGTTGTGCTTCGGAAACTCAAAGAAGCGACGAAGAATTTTAAAAACTGATAATATTATTGTGTATCTGGTTGACTGAGATGCATACCAATTCGCTGGGGCTTTGGCGTAAACTGCTACTACTGCTGCTGCTGCCGCTACTACTACCACTAATATTGCTGTTGTTGTTATTGTTGCTGGTATTGAGTTTTCGGAATGATGGCCTTTCTGCGGATATGTCCTCTGTATGCTGAATTATATTTTTGTTTTTTAAATAGTAGAAACTCTCAGTGCGTCCAACAGGTACCGATGTTGGAGGTGGTGAATCGGTTTTTGTCGCCCGTGATCTGAACTGCTCAAACATAGAAACTGGTCTTGGTTTAACTATCTCGTTCCGTTCTGCGTTGTGGCGATAATTAACGAGTAGACTTATCTTTGATTCTGTTATGGCATCTTGTAGAATATTTTGTGTGGATGAGAATCGATCATGTTGCAAGTGCGAAGGATTTTGTCGATGCGTCCCTGGTGATGTATTGGAGTCAATCTGATCAGTAGTCGACACTTGCGAAGAAACACTACGATGAAAACCGTCACCGTTTACATTTGTACTCCGCCACATTTTAGATAAACCACATAACAAACAATAATGACGAACAGACGGTTTATCAAAAATCAAAGTGGAAGCAACCAAATCGCACCCTAAATAAAAAAACCTCTTTACGGCTTATTTATTTAGAAAACCCTGTTGATATTCATGTCTTTATGAATTTAGGGCGCGGCACGGAATATGGTTACGGATCACCACGACGCAGCGGTAAAACGAAAACTTTAAACAATCGACCTGTTGCGAGCACGAAAATATCACAACAGAACCCTAGCGCACTGAACGTTGAACACACAAGACACTTTATGCAAATTACTAAACTTCACTGTCAACTGCTGTAAGAGCTCTTGTAACCAATGACTAGTTAAATGCTGAATAGCTCAGCACAATGAGTTTAGTTCTATATACTCAGATGAAAATGTATTCAAGTGTTTATGGAGAATTAAATTAGCCAAGCCAATAGCCATTATCAATAACATTTTCTAAATAAACTACTAAAACTAAACTTTCAACGGAAGCTGCAGTTTTTATTTTGGGACTTTTGAAAACTACGAAAGACTTCGTCATGTCACACTTCGTAAATGCAAAACTCAACTGACGAAACATTCGAAAACTCCGTCAGTTAACAGAACCGACCACATCACACAACTTTGTCTCTTTGCATTCCACCAATTGCCAACTAAGCCAACAATGTGACCAAAATAATTTCAACCGCACAAATCATGGAGAAAATAAGTTTTCCGCAACAGAAATCGTGTGACAAAATGAAATTAAGAGAGAGTAACATTTTCAAAATACTCTCTTGATTTCAATGCTTTTTCGTTCTGTGTTTGGTTTGAGCCAAAATAAAACATCAAACTAGCGGTAGAACTTTATTCACATGCGATCTAGTATCATACCACTGTAAACTAGGTAACTAGCTGAAACAAGTAAACACGTTTGCGCTATGACAACAGTCTTTATCAGTGTTGCCAGAGCCATGCTAGGAAATTAGATATCTACAGACAATTGTACTATTATTATATGTGTAGTAGGCCTGGTGAACAATTTTCCGTGAAGAGAAAGATTAATAAGTGTTCTCTTCAATAAACCAAACTTGATTTACTATAGCAAGTGGACATTTATCAGTGTTAAGGCTCAGTTAGTCGAGACGTAATGTACCGTAGCGTGACATATCAGCTGTTTCAACCTATATTGCTACTACAACTGTTGCGATATCAATAATACCTTTACAGTGGCAGCCGCAAGAGCGAAGGTAGAACGTGTTAAGTAGTCTAAATCTAAAGAGCGTAGTAGTAGTCTAAATCTAATCAGTAAGAAACATGATCCTGTAGACATTAGATTAACAGCCCTATTTTGAGTTTTAAAAGTGCAGGCGACAGCTATTATATTAAACTGTTAATTTGATGTAGAACGTATAGAACACCTAAGTGTTTCCTGCATATAGAAACGTTCCTATGCACTATTAAAATACTACAATAGTACAAGAGTAAACAATTTCAAAAATTATATTTTGTTATATATTGTGTATTATGTTGATGGAACAACCTTTAAACTCTCACTTGTTCAATGCCTAGAAGGTATGCGAGCATATCCTCAGTGTTTAAATCTTATTTCAAAGTCTTAAATATAGCTAGATATCTGAAATATTCTTATATATTCACTTGTAAACATACCTCTGTCCAAGCCATTTTATCCTTAGCAACGACCTGAAAGCAGCAGGCTTCACTGTCGTAATGTCGATTAGGTTGGTTTGTTGGAGAACTCTTTACTTGCTCCTCGGCGAGCTGCTGCTGCCTTATGAAATCTTCCAACTGGTAGTATCCAGTAAGCGGAAAGCGGTTTACGCCCACCTTTTTGTGTAACAAAGTAAGTAGAGTGCCAGACGACACGGTTGTCGAGATGGTGCTAATACTAGATCGGTGCTGCAAACACTCCCCGTCGTAGAGAGCCGATAAGCTGGAAGTTGGCTCGGACGAAGCAGTAGAATGTCTTTTATTTTGAAGGCGATTCCAAAGGTAACAGAGTATACGACACAGTGCGCTACGTTATATTGCATATAACATCCAAAATTTCTAATACGATATCGGATCAGCTGCTTAGAAGAAGTACTCAGTAATTTAGCCGAGACGGTGAAGAAGACTTTTACAACCAAGTAGGAAACCAAGCAAAAAATTAGGTAGCGGCAAAAACGGTTCTATAACAGCACCAAGTATCCTTGAGCTCTGCGAAATACTGGATGGGCACTTGTCTGTTTTTCTTCGATTTTTCACATCAATTTCTTTGAGCCGAAACAGCAGGCATACAATTTTTAATTTAATTATTTCAATTTAGATACATATATTCTCAATTAAATATATTTCCACGTGAGTTTGTATTCCATAAAATCTGTTTTCAACTGCGTTCACTAGTAAAATATTTCAAACGGTTTTTATTAAATTTTGTTTTAAATTTGCTTACGCAAGTCAAATTTTCTAATTAGCTTCAGCCTTCGGTACAGAATCGCAGTCAAAATCGGAATCAGTACCTTCAGATCATGTTTTTAATTTGCTTATGCTATATTCTTGCGACTTACTTTAGTTTGAATTGCTTTAAACTCTTTCTTCCAAACTTGTGTAGATTTGTGTTGTAATGTCGTGATGTCCCACAAAGTGATTGCTATTTTCCTTTTTTATTTTCTTTTTATGTAACCTACAAAAGCGCAAGTTTTAAAAAACTGAAATTTATAACCTTTTTTTCAAAGAATACAATTGAAAGGAAATTATTTTCCACTAAACTCGGTACTTATATAAAATCGCCAAAACACTTTACAGTCACAGAACACATACTATTCTTGTTATTAGTCAATGCCTTTGCATCATATTTCCTTTTGACATTTTCGGGTTTTCTCTCGATTTTTTTTTCTTATTTTAAGCAACGTTCTGTTGACGTTTAAAATTTGTAGAGGAAGTGTTCAGAAGGACTTGACAGCAAATAAAAACCAACTCGTTTCATTTCCAAACAATAATTAATTATTGCGGTTTCCAATTTTTTGTTAGCAATATTTTTCCCTCTGCAAAACTTTACCACGAATTACGAACGTAAAAATTTTCATACATTTTTAGGTACGTTGCTAAAGCAGCACCTTTTTAATCAAATTGCTATGTTCATAAGGATTTTGGATTTCAGGTACGAAATTTTAGATTATTGTAATGGAGTTTTCCCGCAATAAGCAAATGTTAAATCTGATAGTAATATATAACTTGATACTTACTAATTATTAAATACAGCGTATGCATTTTGCGTACAATATTATGATCTCTAAAACTCCTGTAAATTACAAATTAACAAATAAATGTAAACATAAAAATTTGATTTCATTTATTTTCAATATGTATGGCTTATGAATATTTTAACTAGCTTTTAATACTAACATAAATTAAACAAAACATATAAAAATGATTACTCCGATTTAAATACGTTTTACTTAAGGATATGTATTCATACAAATACACATACTATACATATAAATGTTGATACAATACTGAATTTTCTAATGTTGTATTCTTGTATCTAAGCATAACAGGAAAATAAATATAAAATCCTTTTTTTTATATTTTTAAAGGCTTTCAAAATTTACATATAGCAATGATGTATGTAGTAGATATTGGATGCATTTATGGTCAATTGAGTTTCCAATTACATTGAATAGTAATCGATTTTTCCTTAAACTTATTATTAAATACAGCACATTTTTATATTAAAGTAAAAATTTACACTTTGCAAAAAAGGGGAAATGAGATTAATATTGTATATATAACTGAACACTATGAAATTAAACACTTTCGATTAAACACAAACTATTGAATTCGATTGCAACCACCCACATTAAATTGTTGTTGTTTTTTTAAACCACACGGTTTTTGCTTTTGAAATCACATACTTCAATACGTTTATTTATTAGCCAATTTGCTGTCGAAACCTCCACATTTATCTCTGTATATTATTATGACATATTTATTATTATAGAAATCTTAAATTTTAGATGAGTTTCTATGTTGGGGGAATGAAAAAGGACATAAATTTCAACATTAAATTCAAATTAAATTTCTACATGAAACAAAAGATAAGAAAAGTAAAGCGGTTTCACAGTTTAAGGTCATTTAAATAAAATTAAGTAATGTTCCCGGGTTTATAGTTAATATTTTCTGAACTACACACAGTCTACTCGCTTTAGCACAATCATTCATACTTAACGCACGCACATAATGCACGCACATTTATCTCCTGATATTGTGGTAATGTGGTGAAGCAATCGTAAAATCACTGAATGAAATGAAAAATTCTGAAATGCTTAGAGTAAGCTTTAGAACTTAATCGGAACAATTGTAATTGTGTTAAAAAACACTCGAAAATGATTCAAAATTCTAACATTTCTACAGATAAATCAAAATCTTTCTATATCTTAGCCCTGTAGGTAGGTATAAATGGGGTCAAATTTGTGCTGCAATTACATACGTGTTACGTTTTGTGGTATTTTCGTGACATTTGATTAGTTTAGCTTGATTTTTATTTAAACTCCGATTTTGACAAGATCGTTTGATTGTACACGATGTACAACAATGTTTAAACAATATGATGTGGTACATACAAAATAACAAAATGTAGCATTAGCTTTAACAAATTAAACAGTTTTAATTAGTAGAATCTTACTTTTAAAACAATTTTAACATTAAGTTAAGTCGTAAAGAAGCTTTTATGTTAATTTATGTTGAATATATTGTTTATATGTATGTATGTATATAACTTGTTTATTCTTAATATATGCATATATATATATATATATATGTATGCGACTTAAAACGATAGCCTCACAAGATTTATTGGTTTATTTAACTAAATCTTGAGAATCTAAATCTACACAATGTATAAATAACAGTTTATACATAAATAAATATTTATATTAAGTTGTATGGTATAAAGTGTCAATGTTTATAAAGGAAGTTGGTAGCTACGATTAGCAACTCACTCGTTCATTAGCGTGGTCACGAGGCAAGCGCTTGATCAGGGTTTGAGTGAATCATTATCTGGTCTCCTGTCGGTAGCATTTTGTAACAAATTGTTGAATTCCGCATCAAGTGTTTGACGGGCCTTGAATGATTCAAAGATTACGGTTTAGCTTCAGTAGTTAGTAAGGAATAGCGAAAAATGCCAATACTCACTTGAGCATTTTGCGTTGGAATTTGAAGTGCGAGGGCCATTGCATTCGAATCAAAACTGTCGTCGAGTGCCACAAGAGCGCCATGTACACCTGACTCCAGTAAATTATTACCATACTCCTTTTAAGTCGTAACGCAATGCAAATTATGCAATTAAATACAATTAAATCAAGATTATTTGGACACATGTATTAACAATATTCAAATACCTTTAAGCCAATACTGTACACCCACCGTATCACCCTTTCATTACTCCACACAAGGACATCGCACAGCGTATTTTCCGATATTTTACGCCTATGCTCCAATTCGTTTCGATCATAGTTCAGCCGTTTCAAACAAGAAATACCGTACTGTAGGCTGGTGCGATGAAAGCTATCAACCATTTTAAGTTGACCCCGCAGATCCTTCTTTGTTAGATGATCCAACATTCTAGCGTCCACCAAGCATTCCATAAATGTGGTTCGGTATTGTGGTAAACCTAGACTAGCCAGCCAATAGTTGCCAATCCATTCATGGTTCATGTCACCTTATTATTAAGAAATAGAACGATATTATAGTGCAAGTTGTTGCAAAGATGAAGAAGTTATACCAAAAGCCAACGTGGTGCGCGATGTTTGTGGAGCTGAAGGCGAAGTAAGCGAAACCATTTCCTGTATGGCAAGGCGAAGTTTGAGCCTATGTAAAGGATTACTAATACCTAAAATTAAAGAATGTAGCAAATCAATCATACAATTCATTTTAAAGTACTAGTATATAACTCTGTATATACAAAATTTGATATAATTACCAATTTCTCTTTGTATCTCAGTGTCACTCAAAGCACTCATGATGGCTCCGGACTTTACATTTGCCCTACACGCAGCAACATACCATGCAGGCATCCCGACCCATAATTCTAACCAAGCCACAATCGTTGGTCCATTCCATAGAGCAAATGGTGTGCCTGCTTTCATAGCTTCTCCCAGTAAATCATTTCTATAATCATGTTCTCTGAAAAATAGAAATTTAATTTGATTTGATTGACTTATTTCAGCACTTTAATGATCGATTTTACTTACTTTTTCTGTCGTCCATAATCAACAGAACACAATTTAGAATTAGCCATTCCGGGAATCCCAGGAATTTTTCCTCCTGATAAACTCATTGAATCAAAGTTTGAATCAACGTCACTCATAGCCATCGATAGATTTCCAATAGACATCATACTCGTAGACCCGTCTGGTAAAGTATCCTTAACACCTTTAACTTTATCCTTTTTACTAAAGAAGCGACCTAAACTTGACTTGATTCCTTTCTTCTTTTGCACCGAAGAAACAACATCTCGACCAACGCTAGATGTCGGTGTTTGTAGCATCGTCATAGAGCCCATTGTGTTGTAATGGCGTGAAAGCGATTCCTGGCTTCCATGTCGGGAACTTAATGGTGAGAGACCATAACTTTGACTGTATCCGGAACGGCTGAAAATATGCTTAGATATTATTTAATGCTTAAATAGGATTGATTAAGCGCAGGAACCTTGAGTTATTCAGTCCTTGATTTGGAGACAATCCAAGGGAACGCCTATTAAGGAAATAATTTTAATTATAAAACAGCAACATAAATGTAAATGTTATTTGCCTTCGTAACTCCTCTTGACTTAATGCTAACGCTTGAGCAACACGTTCGAGGCGTATGGATCGTGCAGTTAGTGGTGATGCTGCTCCTCCGGAACTCGAATCAGCAGCCATTGCTAAGCTATGTATATCGTCGCGAGATACATCCGTCGAAAGAACAGGCAACTTAAGCTAATATATTAATAATAATGTAGGCGTGTAAAATTTATTGTTATAATTGTTTGGATTTATTTAAGTTAAAGCGCTAACCGTATGGTACTTTTGTAAATAATCTCTATTGGGACTGTTTGGTGTACTTCGTCCACTTAATGGCGGGCTTTGTCGATCCATAGGTCGTCCCCGTGAGAGCAAATTAACGTGTTCTAAACTACCCACTCGTGACTCCAGCTCCTCGGCCCTTGCTTCAGTTGACTGCTTCTCCTCCTGAATAAGTCTTTAATAAAACAAAAATTAACATTTTACTATACACCTCGAAAATAGAACATTTATATATTCCACTTGCCTTATTTCATTGTTAATAGCATCTAACTGCTCTTGAAGCATCATGGCTAATGTTTGAGCATCAGTGTGTCCGGAAGGCGACATTATATCGGCCGCAGTAAATAAGTCTTCACCATCATCACACTCTGGACCTCCGGATAATTCATAACCTTGTTGAACATGCGATTGATGCAGTTTCCCCCACTCCTGTTCCGTCAGTGATCTTGCAAACTGCTCGTTTTCATCTGCAAGTCGAGATTTGTTTCGCCGTAAAGAATGGGTTTCAAAACTCGTGTGAGATGTGCTACGAGAGAAGGCATTACCGTCTACTGCACTACTCGGTGACAGGCTTCGCGTCAACGCTTCTGTCTGTTGAATGTTATAGGCGATTTCTTGCTGTAACAGCTGGCGTTTGAAATTTTCAATTTCCAGTCGAGTTTTAGAAAGTTCTTTCATAATTTCACTTTTCTCGTGATGCAATTCCTCGGCGACTTTTCTGGCTTTTTCCAATTCTTGTGTCAACAAGTTCTTTTCATCCAGTGCATGCATGCGTTCTTTCAGATGAACTTGCAGACGCTCATTCGATTCAGAAAGCAGTTTATCAACAGTAGACGACAGGCGCATGTTGTGCTCTTCATTCATCTTTAATCTTTGATTAAGTCGACTGACTTCGGCACTTTTTTCGTCTAGATTCGTCTCTAACCTCTGAATACGATCTTCGGCCGATCCATGTCGCTCTTGAGCCTTAAATTGTGCAAACACTAATAAATATTATAAAAAATAAACATTTTTCCACTACTTCCTATAAACCATCATAACATTGACTTTCCTAATCGATCTCACTATATTACACTTAATCTTAACATCTTAATTTAACCCACTGAGTTAAGTGTGTTAAGGAAAATAAACAAAGTATTTCCACATTTTTCGTACATAAAGACTTGTAGTAATTTTGTTAAATATTTCTAAGTCTAATCTTAGTTGTTTTTATTTCTTTGATAATTTTAAGTCAGCAAATTGATTTATTCTTAAAACTGTAATATAATAGATTCTTGTATTTCAGACCTTTCTTCTTATTCTTATTAAAGACCTTTCTTATTATTGTTAATCTTAGTATTTTAAAAGTTCTTTAATATACTATAAATTTATGTTCCAAAAATACATGCATACCTTTGTTCCTACCTTAGTTAAAGCTTCCATTCGGGCCCTGAGTTGCTCTTCCATATCAGGTTGCAGTTTTGCGTGCTGAGCTAACTTCTGTTCCGAAAGCTCTAGTTTCTCTTCTATTGCACGAATTTTTTCTTCGTTTAACTGCAAACGGAAAGAAACGAAATATTAAAAGAGTAATACTAATATTTACAACCGTGATCCTATGTTAACACGATCCACGAACGATCGAAAGTTTGGGGGATTCAATTGGCATGGGCCGATCTTTTAAATCAATCTTAAAACATTTTGATATTCCTTACCATTAGTTGGGCTCCCTTATGTCGAAGTTCCTGTTCCAATTTTTCATTTAGATCATGAAGCGAAGTGGATTCCCTTTGTGCATTTAAGTACCGCTTTTCAAGGGTTGCTATTCTTTCTTCCTGTATTCAAACAGTTTACAAACTTAAACTTAGAAATAATTTTTTTAAAACTAACCTGGTCTTCTTTTTGGGCTACATTTTCTCTCAAATCTCTTTGTAGTTTTAAACACTGGTCTTGAGACTTGCATAGATCCTTCTGCACCTTTCCCAAGTTATCCTCCAAATCGCTGATTTTGTTGTTAAGATCAGAAACACGACGTTGCCATTGAGAAAGTTCTGCCGTCTACAATGTATTGAAAATATTCATATACAACTAATATATTAAAATTATTTGACTCACTTGTTTTTCAATTATAGTTTGAAGTTCATGTGTCTTCGCAGCGAAGTCAATACTCTCACTTGGGTCACCGTTAACTCCACTACCAACCTTTAAAAATAATATATACATTAACGTGTAATTATAGAAATCTCATCCTCGAATAACAATTGTTTAAGAGAATTAAAAATATAAAAGATGTTAGCAAGCTCTTGTGTTAGCAACAATTACTGCAAATTATTGTTTTATTCTATAATTTCATTATCTTATGAAACAAATTCCCAGTAGTAATAATATGTAAAATCCTACCTTTCCATTGACCTCATTTGATGTTCCATCGCTATTGTGGACTTGATTAGCACCTGATTTATATTGCAGCAACTAAAACAATATATATAAAATAAGACCACAATAATACTAATTTTTACCTCTTCTTTGGTCGAATTTAATTCTTCTTCTAGCGTCGAATTTTTTTCAATAGACAAACGAAGTCGCTCACGAACTTTTTCGTCCAAAGCTTTGTGGTGCTCGAACAGACTTTTCAATGCCTTTAACACTTCGACTTCACTAGATACTCCACTTTGAGCCGCAGCTTGCCGCTTTACCACAGTCATTCGTAACGATCGCTCATGTCGAGATACCAAGCATTCAAGATGTTCCAGTAAAAGCTAACGAAGGTTTCAAATTACATACTTTAATATCGAAGAATACATCGAAGATATTAAATACCCGAGTATTATTACGTTCAGCCTTTAGCTCTCCTATTTCTTCATCTCTCTCTAGCAAAGCTTCCCTCGCCTGTGTGAGTTCCTTTGTGAGAGTTGCGAATTCCTTAACATATGTACATATCAAAGTTTATGGTACGCGATTAAATACAATTACAAATTAGATGAGCAAATACCTGCGGCAAGTTAGCATTTATTTGGCGCTGAAGGCTGTCCCGTTCTTTTTCGACATCGTGAAGCCGAATTTCCGCCTCACTCAATCGCTCTTGCGCCTCGCGCAGGCTGTCCATAAGCTTGTCACGTTCATCCAGCATAGACACCATAAGCTGTTCGAAATTGGCATCTTCTCCACTAAACTGCGAAGAACGCTGAGAGATGCTATCTTCAGAAATAGTCGGCATTACGTCGCACATCATATTCCACATTATATTAAATCCTCAACTTATGCACATGAAAATGATAAGCTCTGCCAAGTAGTAGTAACTTTTGAAAAAAATAAAATAATCCAAAAGTTAACTGCATTGTTTGAGTTAAGTCAAGATGGAATTATAGACAAAATTTATTTACTTTATATTTACAGAAATTTATTGGGGAATATGGACACTGTTTCCATTAAACTCAATAGACACATCGTCATTCAATATGTGAGAATACGTTTTACTATTGCCCAGGATACTTTACTATCCATGTTTGTAGAAATCCACATTATTTATTTAGGGAATGCTGATTCTTTGTTCCTTCTTTATATTGGGTTTTCCTAGAAAGTCGTCATATGGCAAGCTCTTTGTGAAAACTTCGCGATGAATAAAGAAAAATTATGCCAATATTTGGGGTAAGGAAAATGTGGACCATATACTTTTTCCTGAATGGATTGGTCAGTGTGGGTGGCATGCAATCTGTCCGATTTGACGCAGCTGCGGCAATGAACGCTTCAGAAAGTCAGCTGCTAAGCAAAATTAGTCTCCGAAATCTTGTTTAAAGAGGTATGTAAAGCATATCTTAAATTTATTTGTATGGATTTAATCAACCCGGACATGACGGCCCATCCCGTTAACTAGCATATTACATTAGTATACAAAACTATGTATACACAATTATTTACACATATATATAATTATATATTATTATAATTATTTATATAATATGTAATATATATTATACTTGAATACATTATTTATACACCCGAGTTAATTGTTGCAGTGCTTATATTTAAATGAACTTGGTCAATGTTTTAAGGAAAAGATGTTGTACATCTGTCGTTCTTTTGTAATGGGTACACATATTTTATGAATGGAAGAAAAAATATTTGTTTCTCTTATTTTGATGGGTTAAATATCCACAGGCGACAGAAATACTACGTACAATTTAACGAACACAACACTTCTTGCCAAACAAATTGCAATTATTTCCACATTTTGCTATTCTTTGACTGAAATTTCCAAATCTCTGCATATCGCCATATTTAACAAAAATTTTCTGCAACATTAAATGTCAAATTTTCATTGCTGCGTTCGGATACGCGAATAATTCAAGCCATGGATGGCTAGGTTTGTTCGTATTCTGAAGTAATAGCATATTACATAACTTCATATAACCAATTATTAAAAACAATATAGGATTCAATGATTTCAGTGGAAACAAGGAAAACAAACATATCTATATTTATTGATATTAGCTGTATTACATATATGTATATATATATATCACATAGTACCATATTATTATTATTATTAGTACCATATATACTACTTTACCATCTATTTTATTCGGCATTTCAATTTGTAATGCATTAAAAAATTATTACGGGTTTAAATATCTTATACTTCAATGCAGCATGTGAGTTTTATTGGACTCATCTTCCCTTCTCAACCACAAAACAAAAACTGGAAGAACTTGTCTGAAATGAATGATAATACAAACTTTAAAAAACCATAACTAAACAGAAATTTTTAATATATGTATCTTAAAATTTATGATATGTAGATATGTATTTGGAGCAGATATATATTCTAAGTCAAAATTATTCGAAATCATAATAAATAAATGATTTTAGTTGAGACAATATTGTCTCACTCTGGCCAACATTCAGACATTCAGCGAATTTCAAACACATACAAATGTGTGCCTAAAGAGGCATTACATGTTTACGATTTCAAATAGCAAACAAAAAACTACGTGTAGCCATGAGGGTTTCAAATTAGCAGTCCTGAAACAGTTTCAAAAGCAAACGCGTTTGTCTACACGCTAGTTGAATTTATTAGAAATTCCACTTCAGTTTGATTCCACTGGCAACTTCTTTTTCCGTACGTCAGTTGTTATACCAGAAAATATTGTTGTTCTTGTCAGTTATACCAGAACATTTTCTTCTTCATGTCAGTTGTTATTCTTTTTCTTTTCGGTGAACGGTCTATTGTCAGTGTCAATTGAAGTATATAATTAATCTTTAATTTAATATAACCATAACTCCGGTTGCTGCAAAGGCAGAAGTATACATGGGCAAGAGATTGAATCATTGCGACGTTTCCCTTGTTTTTTTCCATAACCGGACTGTATTTCTTTTGTAATTCATGGCCGATGTTTTTGATAATTTTGCGTCGAACAAATTTAAGAAAAGATTCCGAGGTATCACATAAAATAATATTTTAGAATAGATAAAGCTTGTCGACCTAAACAATGTTGTTGTTTTCGGCGCTGACCCCAATAACAACATCAATCTTTACTGCTTTTATATAGCTCCGGAGTTCTAGCCTTTGAAGTTAGAAAAGTTCAGGCTTGTATCTCCTAAACGTTACAAGATACCTATATGTTATTGATATTGGAGGAAAGGTAATCGAATTATCTGTGCCGAAAACAACAACAGTAAAACTAACAACAAAATTGGTTAGGTCACAAGCGCTTTATTTAAGCCAATATTTTTACTTAAATCTCTACATTGATCTGATTTAGATTCCCTTGAGGACGTTGTTGTAAAAGTTTCTTCAAAGAAGAACGGAAGAAAAAGTTCAGAAATTACAAACTCGATAAAGTCCTCATCAATTTATTTAGATTCATACAATTTCATATCTAATGACATTTGGATGCATATATCTGAACATGTTGAACCAGAAGATGTACTTACATTTGCTTTAATATGCCGACAAACAGCAGCTGTAGTAAAATCGACATATTTTTGGATTAATCTATTTAATCGTTACTGCAAACAAACTGGACGTCAGGACTGCATCCTTCCAGATAATTTGAAAAACAAAGCAATTCGAAGTCTTGGATTTAAAAAACTGCGAAGTTATGTTATTCAAAAGCTTTTTTACTGTCATGCCCCGTTTTTAGACAGAATTCAGATAGGATATACTTTGGACAATTTAGTTGGGCGATCTTATGTGTCATCCTGGCATAAACAGTGGCAATGCATTTGGATTATGTGTTATAAGTTTTGGAATAATCTATTAATTGAAAAGGACAGCAACATAATACCAACGGCTAACGATTGGGAGTCACTGTTAGAAGAAGACTTCCCAGATAGAAGAAATACAGGAAATCCCTTTGAAGGCGTATTTCTCTTGATTATCTGTTGTAATCGGTATATTCCGTTCAATAATAATCTTCTGTACGACTCTGCAAATGGGGAAGGTCACACACGGCTAATAGCAACGCGAGAGTTGCTTACGAAAGACATTCAATCAATAAATTTGGAATTAGATTTTCAAGATGCATTAAAGAACTCAATTACCACTGTTAGATATCCATCGATCTTGAAGTTCAAAGTACTTCCGTGGTGGCATCCTGATTTTAAAACATTTTGTTCATAGATGATTTATTAATATTATATTATTAGTATATTAATAGAATATTATATTATAGATATTAATAGAATAATTAAATTAATATATTAAGAGATGTTGCATCCAAAAATCGACATGTTTGTTTTATCTTAATCTTAAATTTGTGTTTATAAAGTGAATTTTGTAAAAATGTTAATTGAATATAAATAATACGTACAATATACATAGGTAAACAAAATGAATATATTTGCATTTATTATTCAGAAAGACTTTAATTTATAATACAGTTTACACATAATAAACACCTCCACACGAAATTAATGCCCTTTAGGTACACTTTAATTCCATCAGACTCAACTTCCATCAGAATATTTGAATCACTCGAAATAAATAGGAGATAGATCGCAATAGTATAAATAAAATCAATATATGAGTGCTCAGGTTTTTTATAAGAAAGAGTGAATTTTTGCAATGTTTGGACTTCGCCCAGCGGTCTGGTTTGATTATTTTATATTTTATTTAATAATTCTATTATTTTTATATTATTAAATTTTGCGGACGATTTTTTAAGTCGATTTATTTTTGTACTATAGTGTAAACCATGCAATTCGATCGGTTTTCTATTTTCGTTGAATTGACTGTCATTTTCCGGTTCCGTCGAATTTCCGCGGGTAAAATAATTTTATAAATTGTGTAATGAACGATTAAAATACAATTCAATTATTTATTATCATTATAACATAGTGGTGAGTGAAAACATAAATTTAAATAAATATATAATAAGCTTGTGAAAACAATTCAGTTTCAATGAAACTTGTGGTGGTTTCAAGTAAAAATTTTAAAAAAATGACGAGAGGCTGCTTCAAGAGTCGTTTTTTATGTTTGGAATTAATGGAATTAATTTTCGAATGAAAGAAAAATAAGTATAATCGGAGTTGTTGATGGTGTTGTTAAATAAAAAATAAAACTTTAAAATACTGAGCATTAAAAGAGAATTGAGTTAAAAATAATTTTTTAATATAACCTCAATTGTTTGCTGCTTGTTTGTAAAAAGTTCTCGTTCGACACAATAACAACAAAGTTTTTTGAAAGTTCTCCTTATAATTTAATTCTTTTCCAAGACTTTTATTATTGTCAGATATTTATAAGACTTTATTACTATCTGATACTTGCATTTTCGACATGCAGAATGGTAGACCATCGGTCAGTATGTTCATTAAGCAGAGTCTACAATGGGTCTATAATGAAGAAAAAAATTGTACGGTACAACGTGAGATATCATTTGTACCTTACTAATGCTATTGTTAATAAGCAGCGTGGCAAAAGTCGGAGTCCTATTCAATTTTTTTACCTTTTTTTTATTTAAATTCTTATTATTAATTTAAACTCAGATTTTATACTGTGGAATTTATTATTAACTCTGGAATGGACTATAAACTACCCTTAAATTACCCGCACGAATGTGAATGCTTTGCTTTCGCTCTGGTGGTTGAATACAAAATTTTCATTGGAACGCTATTTAGTCGGCTGATGCTCTCTAATCTGAACGAATGTCGTAGTTATACAGTGCGGCTGATTTCGCAGCTATTGTTTTGTAACTGTCCGAAATAAATAATAGCAAAGTGTGATTTGATTGTTTGAAAACTAAGCTACGTAATAGAAAGGAGACTCATTCGGTTATGTTTTAACTTCTACGGATTTTATGTTAATCAATTGAAATAATACAATCGTCTTCATTGCACAACGAGAAGTGGAATTAGTAAAGAAAAATACGAATATATATAAGTGTATATATATTTTATAACGTATACACAATCGTTTCATCAAATGAAAACTCAAGCAACGATACTAATGAAAGGATGAAAAAAGAACCTCTGTTAGATATTTTAATGCAAAAATGAAAAATCGATTACAGACTCGACCAACTTGAGCTCAGACAGACCTCGTTCAATATTTCTTCACCTCCCACTAACCCCCTCTCCGTCCACTGCTTACCTTCATGGATCTTTCTTACACTCTACTTTCTAACTAAAGGAAGGAAAAGAGCCATGTTACAGCCATTTCTGCCGTAAAACTGTGTGCGGCGTATTTTGTACTGATGCAGAATCTTATAGAGTGCGAATTTTTAAGTTATTCAGAAAACGGGAAAACGGCCGGGAAAACATTGAGTTTAGCAGCCATGCAGTCATCGCCGACAATAGAAACTTGCAGCAACGAACGCTTGAATAATCGCACCACTGAATGTAGTACTTTAGATTTAGCACTTGAGAGCCCGTTCACAGAAAGTTTATCGGAATTCTCAGCTTTAACAACCGAACTGAGCGAGTAAGACGCTGCCGTTTATCACATGTTGGATTGATTTTAAGTAGCTATCTTTCCCATCAGAATAAACTGTGAGAGGGAGTCCAATTTCCATGAAATTCCCGAACCCATTAGAACGTTAGATGATATTCTATCTGAGTTTGAGGAGCCGGATTCCTTGCCGCACGTCTCTTTGCATGAGAATCAGTCGGAAGATGACGGTTATATGAGTCTGAATGGTAAAAGGTAGGTTAAACAGGCATGCAAATTTCCTTGATAATAAATTGAATTATTAAACCAAAAAAAACACCTAATATATCCATGTATGACTTCGTTAGTCAGATGCAAAAAATGTCATCGTCATCGACATCAATTAATTTCGATCAGCCCGATCACTTAGCCAATATTACAGAAACTTCTGCCAAAGATAAATTAAATAACACCGAAAAACATACAGCAGCACTTATTCAAACTTTAGTAAGTGTGCAATATTTCCCAATCTATGCTTAGATGTGTGCATGTCATTCTAAAATTTTTTGTATAGCCAAAAACACGTTCAACTCCATCCAACAACAAGGGCAACTACTCCAGCCTACCCTGCTCTTCATTGCGATCGAACGTGCTGGATAGTAAAATTCGAGTGGGAAGCTGCAGTGGAGACAGAAATATTCTGGGGATCGATATCAGTGCAGTTCATAACGCAGTGCTACGTGGTGGGGTTGCAAAGTTGCCTGGTACATATAATGAATATAAACCGAGTTGCAAGGTCGTTAATCTAATGTAATATTCCAGAACCGATATTAAACGAACATCCTGTAACAATCTATCCGGGACGTAAACATAATGCGTGCTCTGATCAAGTACATCTGCACTCCAACTGGTCCAGCAAACTCGTCAACTTCCGCGCAAGGACACAAATAGGTCGTTCTAAAGAGGATGCAGCTGTCAAAAACGTGCCAAATTCTAGTGGAAATATGAATGTATCACCAACAGAGTACTCGTATCGGAAACTTAAAATTCTTAACACTAAAGTAAACACTGACGAAAACTCGGACGACTTTTCAGAAGATTCATTAGACGGCCAAAAGAATTCCTCACGAAACATGTCAACCGTCTCGGCTCTAGCGACCCCATACAAACAAAATAGCATCGCATGGGAGATAAAGTTTAAAAATAATCGACATAATGACTTCAGAAAACCGAAAGCATACAATAAACCTCAAAACAAAAGCAATCCAAATAAGTTTGATGCCTGCATATACAGAATGTCTTCGAGAAAAGTGCGTTTATTTAACAAGTGTTTTATATACTTTTTATGTAGACTAGTGACTCGTTCTTTATTTTCCCCAATCTTAAAGTACGAACTCTTCCTTTAATTTATTCAGTTTCATTCAAAATATGCAAATTTAAGTGATTAGCACAAGCACCATTTACAGGATAAAAGAGAGCCCGTTAAGCCGGAATTATTCAAACCGTTACCTTCCACTGAGAAATTCAAAATAGAAGATGTTTTCAAACAGCACAACAGTGACCACGCCAGAAACCGTGATTCAGTGAATAAACATGTGAAAGTAGATGATAACAACAGATACACTGCACTTCAGGGCAACATGCTCGGAAAGGGAACATTCATTATTCGCAGGCGTCCTCGATATCGGGTGCAAAATTCCGAAATGTATGATATATCAAATACTTCAACAATGAATAGTCAAGTAGGGCATGATGACGCCGGTGAAGCAAAAGACGAGCAATATAATGTTGATTTGAAAAAACCAACAACACACAGCGCAGCTTTACAAAAATTGAATAGGTACGTCGTTGTTACGATCAATTTTATCATATATAAAATCATATAAATCATAATAATAATCATATAAATAATATCATATCATATCATATCAGCCCATATAAATAATATCATATTATTATATACAATGATTTAATCCTTTTTTGCTTTTCAGAGCACGATTGTCGCTAAATCTAGAACCCGAGCATATAGAATCTACTGTGATTGTCTTAAGTAAACCACAAGCCAAAAGTATGCACATAATATTATCTACCGAATTCTTTAGTAATCTCCGAATTTTTTGTAATATTTCTATTCTATTTCAGAGGTTACAATTGAGACAAGCAAAGAGATGCAGCAACATTCAGATTCCATTAATAGCACATCTTCTTCCAGTTCATTAGAAAATTTGAAAACAACCTGTGATCAAACGAGCATCAAATTGCAAACTATAAATAGCTTGCGATCACCCGACTCTAATGGTAAATAACTCGATAAAATCAAATCTGATTTCTTCTTCTAGAAGTATAGAAAATTTGTACACCTATTTTCCCCGATAGAGCACATCTCTAGCTGCACAACACCGCACAGAGACCTTGCACCACCACTGGAAGAAGAGGAAGAACAATGTAGTGAATCCCAGTCTGGTTGTGCGCCTTTGCGTCAGATTGAACACAACATAAGTGCACTTTTACGCGGAGACATTGCAGTGGCGCGCATCGGAGACACGTCCCAGTCTAGACGTTCTTTGGGATATCGGCCGGGTGTGCATAAATCAGAAAGTGCCAAAGAAATGTTGCTGTCACAAAATGCGTTCGGACCATTGCCGCCATCACCACCATCCGTCAGCCCAGAATTAAATGTATGTCTTTTAGTATGTCATTTACTAAAAACGCATCATTAACATTATCTCATTATTTCGATATATTTTCATATTTCTTAATATTTTCATTGTCCAATCAAAAAATAATCTCGCTTATATTATATTTAAGGAAATGCCTCCCTTACCACAATCACCATCACCCACAGGCACAGATATTGATGACAACATCCTCGACTCGACTGAATTTGTGTCTACTTATCCCGTTCCATTATCGAAAGATAAGTCTCGAAGTAATTTAAAATTATCGAAATATGATCTACCATTGCCGCCTACACCACAAGAAAAAATACCGCCAGCTGTGCCACCACATCGTGGAAGTTTTCAAAATCAAACCATAAGATCGCGATCGATTGACTCTAATTATACGAGAAAATGTCCCAAGACCATATCGCACAGTGGCAGCACTGTCATTCCTTTGGGTTATGGCAGTTCTGCATATGATGTTACGTATACATCAAGACGAATTATTGGATCTTATGGACTAAAGTTGAAGCAGTCGCCACGTGAGGAACAGCGTTTGCAAACTTCATGCAGTCTTCCAGAAACCCCAATCTTTGCTCGTGGGTACGTTCAAGAAGAATTATGTACATTACAAACACTGTTTAAAACATGTCACTTTTAAATACTGTCACATTTTATTATATGATCCACACTGATCATTAGATGCACACCTCACAGACGTCAAGCAGAGTACTCTGTTGGAAGTGGTTGTCGCACAGCTCCAAGATCAGGAGCATCAAACACACCCAATAACATGGGATCATCAATCGTTGGAATATCAGGTAAATGTCATGAGGTGGCACTTTAAAAGACCAACACTACTAAAGTTCAAGAAGCTTAATGATAAGTAACATTAACAATTAATGGCATTTGGCTCTGTGTCTATATTTACTATACCATTTTATATGTTTTGTGTACCTTCACTTTTAGGTGCTGGAATTTGTAGGCAGAGGACAATTGGTCATGCATTAGCTTCTGGTGAAATGCTTAGACTAACTGGTGGCCCTGCCAGAGGGTGGTATCCCAAACAGCGCTCCAATCGGCCAGCTTCAACGGAAAATATTGACCGACTACACCCTTCGCATATAGCCACAATGAGGATATGGGATAGTGCCGGAGGTATGGCTGGTTCAGGACAAGTCAGAAAACCCTTAACTTTGCCACCTAATTTAACCCCTTCTTTCTTAAATAAATCTCCACGTGAGGCTTTACGGCGTGTAACCAGTTTGTTAATAAATAAAAAGGGTAAATCAATATAAATAATCTACAAATGCAATGTTCATATTTTTTGTTTAATTAATTAGGAAGCTCTAAAGATCGAGATAAAATTAGCAAAGAAAATATGTCGCTGGCACTAATGGAGTCAAATAATGGAGTGGGTTCGATAAGTGGTAGTAAGTACAATTTATTTAGCTGAACTCCAACATTATTACTCATTGTATATTTCTTGTATCGATCTTAATTGTATCGTTAATTAATGTAATTCATTTAAAGTGATAATTTATAACTTACAGAACCGTTGGTGCAAGAATCATCTTCTAAACAATGCCACAACACCACACAAAAGGCTCACAAGAAAAAAGGCTTTTTTAAACAATTTTGGAAAAAATCTAAGCATTACTCTCTGGATCAGTAAGAATATATACGATAAATAATAATGTCCAATTGATCGCACAAAAATGCAACTCTTTTATAATTTTATACATCGTATAAATGAAAACTAAACTTTTATCCTTTTCAACATTTTATACTCCAGAAATTAAACATAATGTAAGAAAGGTTTTTTTATAAATGAGAACTAACTCTGCAATTAACACTTCATCGTGTAAAATTCTTCACATCATGGATCCACTTTGGACTAAATAGTAGTTATGTATATGGTTTCTTTCGTTTGTTTATTAAAAGAATCATTATACTCAGTACTCATTCTCATTATAATTTTTTTTTTATTACAACATTGAAAAAGATTCGTTTTTCGATTCGATTTAATAATGTTAAAAATATTAAGTTGTGAACTTGAAAAACTATTCAGAGTTATATTATTTTGCCCTATGATTTTCCTATGGTGAGTATATTAGGATCACCTTAATTCCGGCAATCTGGAGTTCTGAAGGTGTTTTAATTGATTTTTTCCCAAAATAAATGTAATTGCAGGATATGTACTCATATTTAAGATTTTGGATTTTGTTTATATACGTTACAATGGAGACATGTATGAATCTATAAGCTTTCTTATTTGTTAATTTTATATACATTTATAAATACTTATAAAAGTAGCTTCCTGTGTATATCAGACTAGTGAAGGTAGTAGGATATTTTTTATAAAATAAGTCCTATAGAACCCTTATTTATGATTGCAAAAATAATCCTACAGAACCCTTATTTATGATTGCAAAAATAATCCTACAGAAAGTGCTCGTGTAGCATTTTCGAGCGATCTACTTAACCACTCATAATGTGTTATCTTTATTTAATATTTTTAGCAATTCACTTGCAATATTACTCATTTCTTCGAAACCATTAACTTCTTTTAAAGAAAATAGTACTTGTACTTTATACTTCTTATTTCATACTTTAATTGTGTAACTTGTGTAGAAAATAGTGTTTTTAAAAAAAACGAATACGACTTTGCGTGTTTAAATTGTTTACGATTAGAATTGAATCGAAGTGCAATGGATGAATAAAAGAACTTTGAATCGAATGAGGCTATTTACAGTCTTTCAAATTAATAGAAATCTGAATTGTATCTTTATAGAGTATTTATATTTATTTAAAAACAGCTCAGTATTATATAATGCACCGAATCAGAGTAGAAACACTATTCAAAGTAATAACACACAAATTATAATTTATATTATATCATAAATATTTGCACAGCTAAATGGTTATTAAAGGAAATATAAATTAATTTTATTCAGATACTTAGAAAGTTAAATATTGTTTAAAATTCGTTTTGAAATAAGATAATAATGCGACTACTATTTTATAAAAAAAAATACAAATGCATGGAAATAAAATATTTTCAATGAATAGAGAAAAATTGAAATGATTTTAATTTAATGTGATATTAAATCTTACAATCTTAATCCTCGCTCTGGTCCGGTTTTTTCTAGTAGTATCGCTATTGAAATTTAATACCCTTCCAGTCTCTTACTGAATGAATTAGGAAATCGAATCTATGCGCACGCTTTTATTAGTTTGCCATTGTTGCGATGGAATCCTGAATCCCAAAAGACACTTTTCAAACCATACGATGATACCTGATGGAAATCATATTTATTAACCCATGCTTAAGTCATATGAAAAATGGTAAAAAGGCTATTCACTCTAATAACGTGTTGACGAATAGTTAAGGAAATAATTTCACCCACGCTATATAAGAAAAACTATGATCCATATTTGTATTCAATATAGGTTTCAAGGTTCGAAATTGTTCATATATACAAATGTATACATATACTGAACCCCCTTGTTCAATAAAACACAAGTAAATCAGTCGAAAGATTAGTTCGCTACCAAGAATTTATTGTACATATTTATTATTAATTATTGCTTAATACGAAGGAGACGAGTGTCAACTTAAAATATTGATAATATCATTCGCAGACGTTACTTGATATCAATTTTAAAAACAATCCAATACATAACGCTAAATTTATTTATGACACAAACTAGGCAACATAACTATATTCATCGCCTGAATTTGGAGTCCTTTCTATATATTGCTTGTCTATAAGCGATTCTATGCATTTTTTTATCATTGAAATGCTGGGCGTAAAACTCACTTTCGATTGCGACAGAATCTGTTAAAAGAAAGAAATAAAAACGCACATTACAAGGATATTTGGAAAAGGATGTAGTTTTCCGCCCAATATAATCATCACCTCTTGAATTAGAGCGTTGTGCTTAAGCAACTTTCGAGATTTCATAATTCTCACAATAGCCGCTTGTAAATACAATTTGCGATCTTCATCGACAGCACTAATTGTATGCTCAACCTACGAAGCAGATAAATATTAAATAATATTAAGTAATTTTCTTTTTGACTGATCAACAAAAATTACCTCTTGCGGTGTCTCTTTTTGTAGTGCAGCGGTTATTTTGAACTTGGTTCTTTTGTTGTTGTAGTCTAGATTAAGCTCTATTTTCGTGTCATCATCGAACGTCTCGGAACTAGCAGTTAATAGTTTCGACTCAATTAACGATTGCATATGTTTCTGAAAAGTTTCGCAGTTAAGTTGAAGAATTGTTTGAATTTCTTTGCAAGTCAATTGATCGCATGTCTCGAAGAGCAGAAGCATCGCCATCTGATAGGTTTGCATGGTAACAATATAGGTTTTCTTTAGATATCCTATTTTTAACTCGCCGTGACACAAGTGATGTAGCCATGTCAGCTTCCGGCCACTGAACGAGTTGTGGTAAAATGTTTCAAACTGAAATCGAAAACAATTGGCAAGTGCTTAAAGAAAGATACATTAATAGCGGGTTATAATCTCTACCATTCTTATAGATTTCTCAAACTCTTGTGGTACAGCAAAAGGTATTACCACTTGCGCTGGCCCCAGTGGCCATGCTCCTGCCTGAAGTACTTTAATGGACAAATGAATTCCTGAAATCAGATGTAACTCTGAGAATGAGATTTGTTAAAAATATTGTGTTTCAAAATCGTACCCAAATCAATGTCTTCTTTTTTCAAATAATTGTTAAATTTATTGTTGAGATCAGCGGACAAGGAGATATCGGTGAACATTCGATGCAATTTATTAGTAAATTCGTATCCGCAAGCTTGCTGCAATCAAAATATATGGAATTGTGTTGAAAAATATCTTCATTCAGTGTAGCATTCTATTTTTAGAAACAAGCAATTAATTAAAATCTTAGCATAACAACAGTTATTCTTCACATTTCTATGGATCTTTTAGTGCAATTTAAATGAAAATATTCGTGTCGGAGTTTTAGCAATTTTAGAGCAGATGTAGTTATCGACTTAATATTTTGTTATTTTGTGAAATTTTCGTTTGTACCTTTAACCTGTTAATCATTGCTTCTTCAGCATCCATACTTTGAGACTGTTCGTGTATTAGCCTAATAATGAAAACCATTAAATAAAATAAACAATTTGAATATATGAAAGAAACCTCTTTGCTAGCATTCTGCTGTAAAACTTCTGATAAACATCCTTATCCTCAATGTATTTGAAGATGGTGATGTTGTTCGTTAGTTTTTGATCTATTTCCGACTCGCTTGTTTTCGACTTTTTTAACAATGTATCACAATATTTTGCTACGAGCTCTGCACTACGACAGGGCTGTCTATCATTCGGTCGTCGATTTATAACACTGGAGCATGCCTTATCCAAAGCACTAAGAAAGAGTGAATCATTCTCAAACACATCCGATATCAACTCTTGATACTTTTTATGAACTTTTAGCATATTTTCCACAAACTGAACATGCATATTTTCACCCTTTAGTGTTGATATTGTTTCGATGCCTTCGTTTTTTATATGATCCAAAAATGTTTGAATTAGTAGTGCTTTAAGGTTATCAGGAATGGGTTTCAAAACTATATACATATTCCGTAAATCTTTTCGTCTCTCTTGCGAGACCATTTCTTTGCATTCTGAATAAAGAAAATCGAGGCGATCGTTAATAAAGCCCTCCTCACATTGCTTTCGCAGCTTAGCCACTGAACTAGGAAATCGTTTATATTAAATAAACACAAATTGTCATTATTAACAAATATAAATTTACCTGAAATGCAGGAATTTGAATGCCCTTTTATTCTCATTATCGAGGATCTTTATGACTTCCTCCATATACTCACTAACGGTGCATCGTTGTAGCAATTTGGATGCTTCGCAACTGTAGTGTTCGGCACTAGATACTAAAAGTGGCGTTTCAAATAGGTCCTGGTAAAGTTTTAGCGATCCGTTCTTCTTGTAATCTTGTACTTGAACAAAACTTAGTATAACACCATGAATAATCTTAACTCTTTGGGAAGGGGAGCCAAGCCGATCAGCTTGGATTTCTTCTAGTATGTGTTTAACCAGTTCAGAACTTAAGGACTCAATCATGTAAATTCTCCAAATATCCAGACCTAGACTTGAAAAAGTAATGATTCATGAATCATATTCAAAATGCATCCCGTACCCAATTCTCCGATCTCCATTTGTTCATATGTCTCCATGGACAGATTTCCGTAAACAACTTCCGCATCAGAAATCTTTTGTTTTTTTATATGTTGTTGGTTGAGATACCTGCGAATTTAGGTCTCTAAATATATATTATATTTCTTATCTATTTTGACGCTGCTCACGAGTACAAGAAGTGCAAATAAGCTATTCCCTGACTATATTCAGTCCAGGCGTCGTAATAGCGCTGCAAGAGATCAGGTTTTGCTTGACCATTTTCTGCAACCTCTGCAGATGACTCGGACACCCTTGTTGCCAACATATTCTGTACATGCATCTCTAAAAATTGTTTTGTCTCATAATACAGTTTGTCAGCGAAAGGTTCCGGATGTGCCACGCAAAGTGTATAGACGTCGCTACAAATATAGAGCTAATGTTACAAAGTATTCAATAAACGGCAAATAGCTAATTACGTGAAACTAGTGTTCCAAACATTGCGTTCCACTTTGCCAAGAGTGATGACTGCCTCCGCTGTGCTCCTCAAATTGGGCCAGATTTCATTAAAACTTACAGTTTTTGGCTTTAGCGACATTACTGGTTGTATTGTAAAAACCTACTGATGAAACGATAAAATAGAAACAGTTGAACATTTTAGTTTCTGCAAGTCGAAAAACAATCAGTCGAACTACGTCGAGTCATCTTCAGATTTCTTCATTCTTATTTTCATAGAATATCATATGATAGTTCGTGAAAATGCTATGAGTGTGAGCACAGTAGCTTTTGCACATATTCTGATAGATTTCGTAGAAAATTACCTTATAAAATATTTTGTATGGACTGAAAAATAAATTTTTTTCGTAATGTTATTGAAGAAAAAGATTAAAACAACTGTCAAATTGTCATTCACGAATTGTCAAAGTATTTTGACAATATTTGTCATCCAGAGTTGGCGTTTTAGCCCTATATATCACTTTTAAAAAGGAACTATTTGGCAGAGTTTACACTGGGAATTAAGGGTTCAAAGGTGACAGTTTTACTGTTGTTTCGCTAATAAAATTTTAACAATTACATGCCGAGTCACAATACGCATTAGCACTCATGCTTGAAGCAACATGGACACTTACGCTTAAAACTTTAAAGAGAGTTCCAAAATTATGTAGATTATTAAAACTACTAAGAAAAGTTTTTTGGTCGAAACAATTAAAAAGTTATAAACTAATCTATGGATTTTTTAAAACTTGCTCTACTTTTAACGTAAGAAATCTACTTTAGCCCATTCATTCCGATTTGTTTTGCACAGCTATGTAGAATCGCGAGAAAATCCGAATGGTGAAAATAATAAGGCCCGCGATGGATGTTGTCATGAGGGGGAGTTTAAGTCTAAAAGCGGTGTATGTATATATAAAAAACGACTGCATCTGCGTTATGAGCAACAAAAGAAATGTAATTTCATTTGCTTTTAAATTGTATAAATAATAAATAATAGCGCCGCAGACTTCCTCACGTCTACGATGAATTTTATATGGAGTAAATTAGCGCCTCCATAATGTAATATACCATGAGATTTACCCTAAACTCTGATCCTGGTGAAATAAATTTCTAAAAAATGTAAGGATCCCCATTTTGTTGAAATGATTCTAAATAGAAAAAAGTTAATGAATTGGAAAAAGTAGGAATTGGAATTGAAAAAAGTAGTAAAAATATCAAATTGGAACTTTCTCAAAAACTATAAGGTTTTCGGTAAAATGTTATATAACATAAATGAATGAAATTTACAATACCTGCATAATTGTATGTACACCAACCGTATATGTACTATAGTTTAGAAGATTGGTTTACGAAATATTCTAACTTCAAATGCCTATAACTTGCAAACGAGACGAGGGCGGGTAAAACTAATATTGTTGGGTTCAACATTCAAAACTACCATAACATTGGAGTTTCGGCACTAAACTGGAGTCAAGCTGAACAAGTCTCTATCGGCATCTTTAGTATTTTAACTTTACATCAGTGGTGATCGAGTAAGTTTGTTTTTGTTACCTTTGAAATATTTTGTTACACTTAAATTATCTTTCCAAACAGCATAATTACTGCTTAGGATGAGTACCAGCATTTGCTGTTACGAAGGTTGCACGATACGCCGTCTTCCTTGTACTTCCATCGCTTTTTTTTCAATACCTACTGATATCAGGCGGGAACAATGGATTATAAACAGCGGCAACAAAGATCTGAAAAATCTAAGGCCCACCAGCACTCGATTCTTTTGCGAAAAGCACTTTCATGCTAGTGACATTCGACCCCAATTTAATCGAAAAACACTACAGAGAAATGCGGTTCCTATTCCATATCAATCATTTTCCTATGACACTAAAAATACTTCAATCGAAAAGTGCAGCACCAGTAAATCTATGGAATATTTCACTGATGACAGTGATTATTGCAATAAAATTGAAATTTTACAATCCCAAAATCAATCTGACAAATCAAACTTAAGTGTTGAAGTTCTGGCACAATACAAACCAATAGAAGAAAATCGTCCTGAAACTATAGCTGAAAGTGAGAAAAGTAGCAACACAAATGAGACAGTAGATGTTGACAATATCATCAAAGGTGAACTAGAAGAGTTTTCATTAGTAGATGATACGGAGAAACAAGGAGTAATGTGTGCAATGCAAAGTTCAATAAACCAGTATGAAGAAATCGCCAATACGGATCCCTGCTGGTCAGATGAGACAATCGATCACAATCGCAGTACATTCAGTGACGATAAACATTTTGCTCTTTCCTTAGTAGGCTACTTTCAGCGTTTAAGCCACGAGAAAAAAGCGATTGCAAAACTAAAAATACTCTCTTACCTCACTGCTCTTGAATTGAATAATAAAGCAGATCTCTAGTTTTCTAAGTGGTGTTCTTTATTTAGACTATGTCTACACTATAATGTCTACAATATAATAGCACAAAAAACAACATATACACATAATATAGTGGATATAATATAGAGATACTGTACACTGTTCACATAGTTGCAAATTTTACATACTGTTCTTGTATTTTCTAAAACTAATACAAACTATGAACTAATTTAATACATTTATTTAATTACATTACTGCACACAGTTTCCTTTGCCTTAATTGGCTCTAAAGTCTCCCTTAAAGAACCATTCCCAATTACTTTGAATTTATAGTTCCAAAAATCGTTAAAAACGGCAAAACCGTACAAAGAACTGCAATAAAGCTAAAAAAGATTTCATTTGCGGTGCAGAATCTATTTTCCGTGTTCTAAATATACATGCATACAAGTATATTTGATTGTCATTTCGGCTGTCAACAGTTTTTAACATACAGAAAGAATTACTATAAGCAGATATCTACAAATCTGGCCAAGTTGAGCAGATGCTTTATGGGTTAACTATGCAAATGCCAATTACGTATGGATGTGTCTAGTGAGGTGTTGGAATGGATGGTCATCCATGAACGCGTTAAGTTCATGTTTATTTTACTAAACTTCTGATATCTGCGATTCTAGTTCGCGAGGTGGTGCTTCGTTTTACTTTAGTAAATGTTTGTAGCGAGTTATTCGATTAGGGATTCTCTTTCCCTATCGTCATCTTTTTCTTCATCTTCTTCGTTTCTCCTTGCAGTAGTCTTTTTAATACTTATTTGTAAAAGAGGAGTTTTAATATCAGCTTCCATATTCTCGAAAATTCCGCTAGATTTCACCTGCGTAGTAGTCTGGTGGGATGGCGGCGATCGTAAATTTGAATCTTTTTCAACCTGTGAGAATTCAGTGCTTGGGTTTGGTTTTGTACTGTTTACACTATTGGATGGTGAAAACGTAGACTTTGTTTGCGTGTTTTTCGATGTTTGTTCCTGCGATTCTTGCAAACAATTCGTTACTGTAACGGTTTTTATTAAACATGATTTTTCCTGTAAAATAAAGCATATATACATACGAAACTTAAAAAGATTTGTTATAAATACCTGCAGATAGTACGTCATTAATTGCCCTTTACCCTTGACGCTTACTAATCCACGCTGCTGAAACTTATATCCAAATTCTTCAAGAATCCTGCATGTTTCTTCTGTTACCTGTATAAATAAATATTAACATTATTATATTATAGGTAAATATTATTATTTTTTTAAAAATTATAACTATTTACTGTTATACTACATATTTATATACTATATTGGGTATATATTTATATGCTTACTTGAATAGCCCCGGCTTTTCCGGTGCTCTCCATCCTCGATGCAACGTTAACAGTGTTTCCCCAAATGTCATAATGGGGCTTTCTAGCCCCAATGACCCCAGCAGTTATGGGCCCGTGATTAATGCCCATCTTTAACACAAAATGATTAAACGACTGTTCGTTGATACCCTGCAATGCTTTCTTTAGCTCCAGTGCAAACTCAACAAGCGAGTCCAAGTGAGACCACCGCTTTTGAACGCAATCGTGTTTTTTAGAACGGGCGAGATTGATTCCGCTAGCTGCCATGTATGTAGAACCTATTGTTTTAATCTTAATTATGTCCTGAAACTGGGGTAACTCCAGCAGCTGCACATATTAAATGTTCCGAATTAAATTCTTGGAAAATACATGTGATGTAAAGCAAACTTACCGCGTCGAAGTCAGAAATAACTTCATTTAGAAATCTCAGGCACTCAAGACCTTGGTTATTGACGGACTCCTCCGAATAGAAATCTACAAAATTGGAATACGAAAGTTAATCTTATGTTATCATAGATTTCATTGGCCTCAAGTTGACCAAGGGATCAAGTCCCCATACAAAAGTAAAATAGAACATTTGAACTACCTGTGAAATTTGGCATGCTGGCGAAAAGCACTCCCACTTCGGAGTAACTCTGCGAGTACAGATCGTCATATGATCGTTTCGTGTTCTTCATAAAATGTTCGGCTACGTGCACCGGCAAAACATTATAAACTAGCGCTTCGTTGCGTTGCCGCATATCACTCGCCATTTCCTTCTGTTCGGCGACTTCAGTTTTCCATTTAAAAATAACCCGGTCCTCTCGATCCATCTGAAAAAAATAATAATCATCCATTTACAAAGATGATTTGTGTTAATTAATTTTAGACTAGTTAATTTTTACATGACGAGCAAGAAACGAAAGAGCCACCGAAGCCACAACCAATATTCCAGATACACTATAGCTCGTTGTTATTTCCCTTTAATAAAATTTCAATAATTAGGAACTTTGTTAACTAAAGTCAATCAATCAGAAACTTACGGATACGCTGCAAGATAATCCTCCA
This sequence comes from Myopa tessellatipennis, assembly GCA_943737955.2. Classification (NCBI taxonomy): domain Eukaryota; kingdom Metazoa; phylum Arthropoda; class Insecta; order Diptera; family Conopidae; genus Myopa; species Myopa tessellatipennis. The sequence continues at coordinate 59,011,319 of OX031316.1, forward strand.
ACAAGAATAGCTCATTCATTATGTATACATTACAATAACAGTGAAGGGCTTGAGGGATAAAACTATACTTTAAAACTTTAGTTCAGTAAACTTAAAAAAGGTATACCAACCTGTTATTATAATCATCAACAGTATTTTCGTAATGTGTGTCAACTGTGTAATGACTGCAATGGCAATCAGTATCAACACCCCAAAGTTGCTCATGTATGACGGGTACAGGACGATGTCAGACTTTCTTAGAAATCCATCCGTTATAATGGAATCAGCCAGGGAATGTGAAAAATTGCCTGCAGTAAAATTTTCGGTTCCCTCGGTGGTTATGTTGTCCACTTTGAGTACATTTGCAAAGAAATACTGAATGACAGAATTTAAAGTGAGAGTGTTTACAGTGAAATTCTTGATAAGGAGCCTCATGTAACATATAATCAACAACAAAAATATCATCATGTCTTAGAAAGGTTTTCATTACATTACATGAGGCTCCCATCCCATCGAATACCAACCATGTCTATAAGATTACTGAATCCAATAGTAATGGCTATGATAATTGCTGCTAGTTCTCGCAAATAAATGACATCATTGAAACGTTTGCTTATATTTAAAAAATATTCTGGTACATATCGTGGAAAGCTTTCAGAAACTGAGATAAAAACCAACATGGAGAGCGGGATTAGAGGTGCTGTAATATTTATAAGGTGCAGCGGGGAACTAGAACAGGCTGAGTTTAGAGAGCTGGAGTTATGTAGGATCTGAAGATTGAACTTTACCGTGGCAAAATAATAAGCGATAGAAGTATGTCAACACATTGTACGAGGAGAGCTGCGAACAGTGGTACTGACGAGTAGGGTTCCCGATGGCCAGAATATAAGGACTCGAGGTCTTGACGATTAAACTTCAGAAATACTGATGTGTCCTTTGTAAGATTGCTGTCGAACAAAAACGAAAATAGGAAGCTATAGTTTCATATGCAATGCTATACTACTGTATGGGATGTATTACCCGTGACCATCTCTGGCAACTAATTCATGTTGTAGTCTTTTTTTATAATCTTTCTGTTTCTCCAAATCTGTGGGATTTCTTTCTTCCGTATCCGCATTGGCGTTTATGCATTCTTCATCTTCATCTTGCAGATTGCCCAACACATCTTCTTCACTGTCCTCAGTTCCATTGGTGTTGCCATTTGTTGGCTTTCCCGAGCTTGTAGCGACCGAAAACTAAAAATAACAACAAATTTCCTGCTGATCGAACCCTCAAACTACTTATACGCAACTTACTGGTTTCAGAACCTTGGTAATGAAATATGTTTTCAGTCCTGCACTACGCAATGCGTCTTCCCTGCGCTCTCCTAGTGCAGCTTCCACTTGGAAATGTCCCTTTAGATATGCCAGAGTTCGGTTGGAAACATGGACGCGTCTAAAAGCAAGTGACACAATAAATAAATGACCATTTATTAGTGATAATTTCTATCCCGCTCCCGAAATAAAAACATTATATTCATTCCTTACCCAGCTTTGCCACTTGATTCCATTTTGTTGGCCAACTCAACATCTTTTGAGTACACATCAAATTGCCACTGTCGCTGACCCAGTATACCCGCCAACACCGCACCCGTATGAATTCCGACCCTCATGTCAACAGGTGAATTGGTTTTTTGTTGTACGTATCTGTAAACAGTTTATCGAATTCATAGTTAATAAATCCACAACATGGCGCAAGTAAATCGGTCCTACTTGATTGCCTTCACCATTGATAGTCCCATATGTACACATAAAATGGCATGGTCTGGTCGCTCAACAGGTGCCCCGCTTATGCAATAGTAACAGTCACCTAGAATCTTTATCCTTAACTGATGATATTTCTGCATGAGGATTAAACAACAACAGAAAATAGAACATGTTTACACTCAACAACCCAACCTATCCTACCTCTGCTAGTCTGTCAAATCTAGCAAATAATTCGTTGAGCATTTTCACAAGATCCTGGGCATTATAAGTTGAAGATATCGCTGTAAAGCCGACAATGTCTGCATACAAAATGCTTTTCAGCATGAGCAACGAGAAGAAGAAATTCCCAATTTGCACGTTCAACAAGAATGATCGTTATCGAAAAACTTACCTTACATTTTCATGACGGCTCATGTAAATCTTTTTAAATGGCTCGGAACTTGTTGATCCTAGATCCTGGCGCATTTTTACTGCGACATGTTTTGGCAACACAGATAATAAAAGACGTTCCTGGCATTAATGAGGGAATAAAGTGAAGCGAATGAAATTAATTAGAACGCATGAGTTGAGGTGGGTGGACGGTTCAGTAGTACCTGTTCGGCGGACTGCTCTTCTATGATCATCTTCACTTCCAGACTATTTTTGGCTTCCAGGAATGCACGCTTCTGCTTGGCTTCTCCCAGAAAATAACAAAGTAAACCGATAGCCGCTGCCGTTAATGTGAGCACAACATTGGCCAATATCTGAGAAGCGTATCAAGACAATTAACGTTGATATTGGAACAGAAATAGGCTTCAATAGTCTTTTGAGCGACATTCAATTTTCTGTCTATAACTTTGACATATGTAAATATGTACGATATGTAAATAACGCATGCAGCAAATCTTTTGGAAGTAAAGAATCACCTGTTCGACGAACATTGGATCTCGATTGGCTGTTGCGATTAGTGTACATATGTAGAGGAAAGGAGTGAGTCCAGCGCATAACAACGGAATCGGCAACATTACATATATCAGAAAATTCAAGAGCACTCCCCAGCCGAGGGCATCCCTAGGAAAACGAGGGATTACTATTGATGATGTACTACAATATCGGCCGAAACTCACCTGACCGAAACGAATTTCTGAAAATATAGATATAAAGCTATGTGGACGACGGATAGAGCCCATGTTGAATGTGGAAGGTACTTAAGAATCGTATTGGCAACTTTATCTTTCCGGGACTTAAGACGGATGTTACACAGAACCAGTATAATACAAAATACGACGTTAGAACAAAGCACAACCGATGTAACAACTTAAAGAAAAATTTATAAAAATAATTATAAGCAATTATTAAAGCTTTTAAATATCGTATATAAAGACATAGGATTAGGAATAAAACATAACTGTCAATAATCCAAATAAGGGGAACCATTATTATCACATAAAATCCATCAGTTGTCCAGTAACGGCTGAGCAAATATGCATATGAGAGAACTATAACGGATATAATCGTTCTTATGTGCGCAACGAATAACGAATACATATTCGTACAAGAAGTAGCAAGAAAGTAGTTTATTACAAAATACTTTATCAAATATTTTACCAATTTAAATTATTGTTAAAAAAGATAACAACTCGTGTGTGACATACCCAGAGCCTCGATGCATTGACCTTGGGGTATTACCAAAGCCCAGATGTCGAAGAATATGGAAGCGCATAGAAACCATATCAGACCCGCACGACGTTGCTTTGTGGAATATCTCAGATACAACTTGTTCAGCACTGACTCGGGCAACGTTACAGTATTCTCTGCAGCATCCAAACAGCCATGATTATCTTCGCATACTTTTTCGTGTACAACCTTGTTTCCTTCCTCACGCAGCGGCGCACCGTTTTCAATATTGGTTAAACATTTACTGTCATGCAGCATCGTGAAGAATATTTTCTTTAAGGAAATTTTAATTCATATCCCTTTATTGCAATGAATTTCTAAAAAAAAACAAATAAATCATAGAATTAAACTCGTCGGTTCCCCGCTGCATTCACTGCAACGTTCACAAAGTGTGACTGTTCGTTTAGAACAATTCGCTGGCTCGCCTGGGAAGGACCATTTTACTTGAGAGAGATAATAAGGAAGCTTTCATCACTACACCTCCAACTTTAAGGAACTTTTAGCATTCGATAAACTGTTGTTCATTGACGCAATAATAAACACTTTCTGAAGAGCTCTTTTCAGGTACTCAAAATGCAAGAAATCCTGAATGTTTAATTGAGATAAACACAAGAACACACACTCACATACACTAGATTAGAAATTATTAATTTTATTGTCAGCAAGGATAAAGTTCAAGTACAAATTTTTCCAGTTCTAGGTCAAAAATTATAACCTGTATATTTTTGAGAATTGTAGTGTTTCATTGCAATTAACGCGACTTAAACAATTTTGTTAAATTGTTTGATTAACGGTTCAATGTAAATATGGGTATCCGGAAGTAGATTTTTCTATTGTCCCAGGCACTAACAATAATGTTCGAAGCGAAACACTTCTGGGATGGTAGCGTGCTTGCGTCCTGGCCGATGACTGAATTTGGACGATGGCGATACTTTCCTTTGCACTGCTTTGATACTGCCAGAGTAGATCCACTTTTACTTTCACATTTCCACGGAGAAAAAAATTTTCAACTCAGCTCTATAAAAAGCATTGAAAAGCTAAAGTTCTCTTCTGCATGTCCTTAAAGCTCGTAGACTCTTGGAAATGCTGCACTGCAAAGAGCACTTCCAATGCGCCGCGATAAGCTGCGTGGACAAACGAAACTTTTGTGCAAAACTACAAGGTGCAAAGTAACCTGACTGCTGATTCGTCTCTTCTCATTTGATGATAAGATAGGAAAATAATTAGGCATTTAATTTTACCGATTTCTCTATAAATTTTATTTTTCATCGGCGGTTTTTATAATAATATTCTCAATTGGAACGGATCAAAGCGTCGAAGAAAGCGGATTTAAAGCGGGTTCATTATGGGTATAGATAGATTCTATAGATCTCTGATAGAATATAGTATACTTTTGTTTAAATTATAATAATATTTTGATTCTATTTTGGGAAAATGCATAGGAGCAGTAAATGTATGTGTACTTTCCTCAATGAAATAATAACTTCATACAATATAATACCCAATATAAATAAATGTAATCAATTAAAACATAAATATAGCATAGTAACTAATAACATAATCTAACATATAGTGTTAAATATCTATAACATAACATATTCTATGATTATTCTATAATTTATTTTATATTATTGTTCTAAGGCGATAGATTTATATAAAAATGTAGTATTATCCTCAACCCAAGGGATTTGGTCTAAGTATAAATCAAATACATAGCGAAGTACATATGTAAGCCGGCTCTTTGAACATCTGCCGTTCTCGGAATATTTTACATTCTCATCCCATCTGAAGAAAGTTGCACCTCCATTTCAGGTAAAAACAAAAATTATATTGACCTAGTATAATATAAAATGTACAGTTCGTTTCTTTTCGTTCCATTTGTTCTTTAGAAGGATGAAATCGTGCCACCAAAGGATCGAAACAAATTCTGTTTCATAAAAAAAACATACATAGGTATGTTAATATAATTATAGGTAGGTATATAATTATTTCTTTACATTATGCTTACTCAGCGTAATCTTCATTCCTAGAAATAATTGTGTCAAATTTTGATCCAGTAACTTTAATTTAGTTTTAATTCCACTTTCCAAATTTGTTGGGACATGAACAAACTCTGTATAGTAAGATAATAAGATAAGATATAGTAATAAGGAATGCTTCTCCTGTGTGGCATGAACAAAAGTACAAAATTCATAGGTAACGATCGACTTTAGAGTCATAAATATCATAGAATTAAGAATAAATAAAATTAAATTAACGATCACCCTTTGATTTTAGATTGAAATAATATTGTGAAAATTGACACAGAATGGAATTGGAATAGGCACGGAGTGGAAATGAAACAAAGACCGCATTCAGGAAATTGAATCTGTTGCTCTAATCTTTGTATGTGTATATAAAGGTATGTATTTTGTATAAGGAAATTTTATATAGTTATGCCGCATATGCATTTTGAAGGTACAAAAATAGTAATAAATATAAAAAAAGTTTACATAGTGTCTCAATCTTATATTCAAAATATATGTGCATCTGAGATGCATGCAGGTAACAGGATGCATGATGCATGCGAAAATACTGTCTTTCTTTTTAAATTATTCTATTATTTGTTTTTATATTTTATGTATTTTATTTACATATTATGGAAATTATTTCAATTTATCCATATGTATATCAGTTAGATTCAGGTAGATATATGGCTACATTTCTTTTGATGCGTCGTTTGTTGAATATTTTTGCAACACTGTCGATGAAACCAGATTTCGGCTTCGTTCCAAATACCTTGAAACGCAATAAAACGAAGAAACACGCTTTGGTGCTGAACGGCGTTTAGAAATTCGTTCTCATTCGGCGTTGTTCAGCGAAGAAATCTAGACGTGTGCTGTATTCGTAGTTTTCTAGTGTGCATAGTGCTTATTCTGATATACAGACAACCACCGAAAACCTAAATTTAAACTGTACAAATTTCTCGAAGCTTGCTTGTTGCAAAGAAAACATCATTAAAGTCGACAGTAGTTTTTATAGAGATAATTTGAATAATAAAAACAGGAATAAAAATGGCAGATGCTGCAGTAGAAAACAAGTAAGTATTTTTTATAGTTTTTATTGGCGAATAGCTTGCCGAGCTGTTTTTCAAAAGTAGAATTTTCCGATTTTTTAAACTGAAAATTTTACGATTTGTCTATAACAAAAACGGCGTTGTTAGAACAGAGAGTTGACTCGCTTCCGCACTTGCGGACACAATGTCTCTTTCTTTGTTGCCCGTGTTTGGTGTATTCGTGTGTTTTATGACGCCACTTGCTTTTGGCGCGGTGGAAGCGACCGGCATGGATAACAACAATGCTTTATAGTATATTACCACTTGTATTAATATCCTGAAAACAGTTAAAAAATATACCTTATTGTTGTACTTGTATTGTGAGGTTCAAGAATCTTGAAAACGATATTACCTTCAGCCAACTGTAAGAACATGATGTATGGGTAAAATTGTAAATTCCCCCCTGTCACCCATGTGCAAAATGTTCTAGAATATTATCAATTTTTTTCAGTCTTTATCACAGCTAAAACGGTTTCATGGCGTTCGCGCTCGGTACACGAAATCAGTTGTAGAGAATTATTTCTCTCTTAATACGAAATTTTTTTTTGAGGAAATAAAGCGAAGCTTTTTAAGACGACATGGCTCGTGGTCCAGTGCAAATTATTCGCATGCTATTTGTGAGTGAGTGAGGGAGATAGAGAGATCGTCCGTGTATTCGGCGTTGCGCCACGCACATGTGCTCAAAGACCGAACTGTGTCAAAACGCCAAAATAGCAGTGTTTTCAGTTTCTCAAGAAATTACTTCTAGGAATACCACGCTTCATATTGTAAAATGTGATATTGGGTTAAATTATATATTGAACAGATCTTTCCAGGTATTCTTGCAAGATTATTTTTCATTTGCAAGTTGTTGACACATAACGGACTAGAATGAATTTTTTGTATACCTAGAATTGTGAGTTTTCACACAGTTCCATGAGTACCCTTTATAAAGACTGTTGTACCTGAATGCAGGGACATTAGCGACACTTACCACTCGTATCTGATTTTTAGTCACTCTGTACGAGTTTGCGCTATTGGTTTTTGCCGACTGCGTCTGTATTAAAAGCGGCAGATGTTAGGGATGAAAATGTACTGTAAATAATTATAAGCGTGGATGAGTACTTCCATGCAATTTTTATATGAAGGGTCCGATGGCCTGTCGTATAGTAACGGATGGTTAAAGTGAACACCTTTAAAGAAAAAACGCTATTTGTTATTAGATGGCTACAAGATATTCCATTTGCATTACCAAGTGACATGTTTGTGGTGACTTGATGTTGTAATTCTCAATTATTAACGAACAACACAACTTTAATTTTTTAGAGTTACAACCGTCGCTGAGAAAGCTCCATCTGCTGTAGTGGTTGCTAAAGAGGCAAAGGCCGATGTCGTAAAAGCCCCTGCCACTGAAAATGGTGCAGCCGAGGTAGCCACCGTTGCCACTGATGCTCCTGCTGTCACAAAAGAGAACGGCAGTAGCGATGTTGCTGCACCTGTTCTCGAAAAAGCTGCCGCCGAAGAGACCCCAGCCACTGCTGAAGCTGTTGCGGATGTTGTAGAAAAGCCAGTGGTTGTTGCCGAAGAAAACGGTGAGAAGAAAGAAGCTGTCGCCGTTGAGGAAAGCAATGGTGACTCCACAGGTAATTTGAATACTATGAAATGTGATAGGAGGGTCGATTATAACAATTCAATATTTGTAGATTCAACCCCAGCTGAAGCTGTTAAAAGGAAAGTTGCGGCTGAGGTCACCGGTGCTAAATCGGATGCTGTCGTCGCCACACCAGAAAAGAAAGCCAAATTGGATGAGATCACTAAAGAGGACGCCCAGAATGGTTCGGAGGCAACAGAAGTAGCGGCTTAACTTAACACGACAAACTCACTTACCAATATTATTATTACTAACAATTAAACACAAACACAAATCAAGCAGAATAACTATTTCCAACTATACAATGGCAATGTTTTATATTATGTTTTATCTAAGATTATGTATTCAAGCAGAAAGATATAAATTCCTCGATTCAATCACTAGAGACTGACCACTATTTGTGAATCAATTAATTTCAAACGCAACTTGTATCAGTAACTTTATGTGTGGGGATCGAGTATAATTTTAAAATAAGTTCCAATATTAGTTTCCATCAATCAACCGAAAAAGGCTAAAGTTGTTAGGACTTAAACAAACATTCGATTTAAAATAAAACAGAAAGACAAATAATTTGGTTGTTTTATTTATTTACACTCGAAATTTATTGGGCGAGTTTCCTGATGAAACTAATGTGCTGAAAAGTATTGCATTTTTTACAAATGAATTAGTAAATTTAAATTTAAAAATTAACAGACTGCGATGTCTGGGACTTGCTTTTCGTAGATTACAAAACCATACGTTACAAAATGAAAAAAAAAGTCGTCGTGACTCACGAAATATGGCCAAATTTTTGCGTTTTAATCACGAGTTAACACAATCAAGTTCAGTAATAAGTTTGCATCATAGAGTTGCCATTGACGCAGTTAATTCGACATGCGATGCACTTTTATTAATTTTATATATTTATATACAGATTTACAATTTGTTTTTAAATATTTGAGAAAATCCGATAAAATTGAATTGTTTATCGAGTCGCTCGAATCGTTGGGGATACTAATCGGGACATCTGCAATATTATTCTCAAATATTAATATTCCACTGATAACAAACCAAGACCAATTTCCAGCGAAATCTTTAAACAAAGTAGTGCAAATCAAGAATGGAAAAAAGATTGCGCATTGCTCATGCCCGTTAAATTTTTTCATTTCAGAAAGACGTCACAAGACATTAAAACCCACAGTTCTAAGTACCTTGATAAGGTGACCACACATCGCTTGTAGCTTATCAGTTTTAAAGGAAACTTGTGCATGAAGATCATATTAAATATCCGAAAATATATTTTTAATAAAACGAAAGATTGAGGTTTTCAATTTAAAAATATTAAAATAATGCTATTAATCAATTACGAAGAATTCAATCTTAATACTACTTTTAAAGTTTGAGATTCGTATCGCGACCCTAATGCTTTTTCGTTTCGAGAACAACGTCATTATGACGTCACGCCGACTATTAAAAACGATTATATACCGGAACGCGTATATATCTTTATCATTCTTGTATTTGGCGCGTCCAGTACGATTCGTTCCCAACGCCACATGTAATGCCCAACTTGAGTCGACCATTCGTAAAACAATTGAAAACTCTCGCACCAAATTTACTCTTTTGGACTCCAAGCAATCGATAAGAGAGCGCAGCATACGGACAGATGAAAATATACCGCCATTTAAAACAGTGTTGAGGAAGATCCCAATTCATCGATTCGCCATCGACTGTGTGGAGGATTTTGTTCAAGGATCAAGGTGGAAAGAACGAACCTGTCACCATTAAAGAAACTAATGATGGTTATAGAAATTAAACACACCAGAAAAGAAAGTCAAATTGGATGAGAGCTCAAAAAGGTGTTGTACATTAAAAGACTCCGACAGAGATCGCTGATGAGGAACGTTGGCATTTCCGAAATAGCTATACAAACCGCCAGTCAAGTTTAAACAAATTTTGTTACAAATAAAACGCTGAGCCGGAAAAATATACATCGCGCATATAGTATAATACAGGGTCCGCCAAATAACTTTTTTTTTGAAAATGCTATAAAAAAAACTACAGAATATTTTCTAAAATTTCTTTTTTTATTTGAAAGTACAATCCTTCCGGTTAATAATGGAAAATAATTTCATTCAAATGGCTGCCTCGGCTGGCCATGCAGTAGCCTACACGAGTCCTGTTGAAACCAAATGTTGCCGATATCCTCCTCTTTAATTTTTGTGAACAAAAATTCGTTCAACATGGCCCGATAACGATCGCCATTGACTGTAACGGCCACTTGCTCATTTTCGAAGAAAAATGGACCAATTATGCCTCTGGACCAAAATCCGCACCAAACAGTGACTCGTTTTGGGTGGACCGGCTTTTCAATGTATGCGTGCGGGTTTTCTGTGCCCCAAATGCGTCAATTTTGCTTGTTTACATACCCGCCAAGATCAAAATGAGCTTCATCTGAAAAGATGATTTTTTTGGCAAAATCGGCATCTTCTGTAAGTCGATCGCAGGCCCACTTAGCGAAGTGAAAACGCATTGGATGGTCAGTTGGCTTCAACTCCTGAACCAATTGGACTTTGTATGGCGTCATACCAAGGTCTTTATGCAAAATTCGTCTCAATGATGTCTCCGAAATGTTCAATTGTTGAGAACGACGGTGAATTGATGTTGATGGCGCTTCACGCACACTTTCTGCCGCAGCAGCAATATTTTCGGGTGTACGCGTTTTTGGCTTTTCACGCTTTGGTTTATCGATGAGGATGCCAGTTTCTTTCACTTTTTTCACAAGATAACGAACATACGGAGCTGACGGTGCTTCTCTTCTTCCAAAATCAGTACGCAATTTTTGCACACATTCTGCAACATTACCATGATTTTCAAAGTAATGTCGCAATATTTCCCAGCGTTGTTCAAGCGTATACACAACCATATTCGTTCAGCGGAAGGATAAAACTAATTATCTGTCAAATTAGACATGAGCTAAGTGTTACCATTCACGAAATAAGCACTAGTTGAAAAAAAAAAACGTTAGATGGCGGATCCTTTACATATATTCACAATAACTTTCAATTTTTTCATTTTAGTCAGTAACTATCAATGAGGTTGCCATTGGCACGCAATGTAATTTGACATGCAATAAATTTATTCAAATTGTTGCATTCGTCGTTTTGACGTTAGGCTGCATTTTCGCTGGGCGAAACAGCGTCGCGCGATTTAATTCGGTCCTAGCAAACATGAATACATTATCCATGTGTTTATGACGTAGTGATTTAGTGAGTTGAACGATTGCTAGCGACGAAAAATGCCGACAAGATATTATAGTTTAAGAGGGTATAGCGAATTGCCGTTGACAACCGTCTTCATTACCATCAGCAGCAATAAAGAAATATCCATAGATAACAAACCAAGGCCAATCTACAGACGGACACAGGGATGCAAACGATCCCGTTGATGTTTACGTCCTTCATTGATTGCATGCACTGGAAATATATTTGTTTTAAGTCTGTTAAGCATACTTAGCGCAGTACTTATATAATTGCTTCGAACGTCGTAGCGATTTGACCTTGAATCAGATCGCACGCATGAATTGGCGTAGCCATAAAAGTAACTTTAAGTGCGTGTTCTCGATGGTTGAAAGAATTTCAGTTGACAGATGTTCGCTGTAAGAATTACAGTGTAATTCGAGACGGAAAGTTTTTTGAGTGAAAAACGACGTTTTGATCAAAGTAAGGGGAAGGAAGATCGAAGGAAATACGTGAGAATATCTGCCTGGCCGCAAACAATTTGAAATTAGTTGCGTAAGGAAAACACAAGTATCACGCAGTAATGAACCTATTTTGCATTCGAAAAATTATTAGAATAAATGTGCTTTCAAAGTATTTCTGTCAATATAATTTAGAGAAGATTGTGAAAAAAGAGAGCAAAAAAAGAGTGAGTAATTTGAGTAATTCGTGGTGAGTCACATGCTGAAGCCTTGCCTTCCATTTTACAACAAATAAACCAGCTCGTTCCGAGACATCGTCATTTGTTCGAGTACCTTTAAAGCGTTCGTTTCAAATTAATAGCCAAGCGCTCGGTGTCCAACGGTTACTAAAACAGCAAAGTATAACTACAATAAATACTAGGAATCAAAACAAGTATTTAGTGAGATAATTTAAAACTGAAACAAAACAGACTGGGGAAAAGCTGAGGTGGAAATATTTTTTCTCAACCTCTTCATTAACACTGAACATCCACTGGAAATAACTTGAGTCTTTAACAGCTCTTGACTGATCGCAGGAAGATTTCTTCGAAAATCCCGCGTTTCGAATCACCAAATGACGTCGTTGTTAACGGTTAGTGTGGGCAAAGCTCGATCTGCCAAACCAAATCTCTGGGTCAATTTTAGTCATCAAACACGATGCTCATAATTACGAAATACATATGTAGAGTAGCAATAAAAAAAATTTAACACGTAATAACGCATTTGGACCGTGTTAGTTGTTCGTTTTAATACGGAAAACAGGGACGGGATAGACTAAAAGAGTAGAAGTTGTCGCGATAAGAACCGATACATTTCTTAATCAAGACGGAAAAGTAGCGGCTCTCTGAACAAAAACATTAACTTTTGATAAGATAAGAATTTGTATAAAGTCGTTACCCCGTTGCGAACCTAAAATTCATATGCATGAACCTATAGATGAGTACGATTGACGTGGTTGGAGTGTTTGTGTGGTTACAAAAGCCATACACTGAGTCCAAGTGATCGCTTGTAAACAAACCCTGGTGGTTATTGCGTTGAACAGAGACTTGCAAAAACAACTCGGCTTAATAATGTAATTAATATGCATGCGATCGTCGAATATGCAGCGAACCGCGAACTGGGATTTACATATTTACTCTGGTCCAGTGGCGCATTTATAAAACATCATTAGTTTTGCAAAGTTGATAGATAATTTGTTTGCTTTAACACCGAAGTTAAGACGAACGAGTGATGGTGTACATATTTTTCTCTGAATAAGTGAATCTGTAAACACGATAGAGAGCTATTAGTTAATCTATAATTGCAGTGCTACTTAGTCTTAAACTGATCTTAAATTTAAAAAATTGCTCTTTTTTATTAATGTTTATACGTTTTTACCCCTAGTTTTTTACTCGCTTAACGCGAAAAGAGGTGGTCTGTTTGACTTTCTGAAAAATTAAATAAGAAAAAAACGAAATATTAGTGTGCCATATAATGATGAATTTCTAGTAAAATGACATTGTAATTACCGAAATTGAATTTGAACTCTTAAATCTATTACTATTAGTAACAACATCTATTTCCATCTTCGGAAAAACCACTGATGCAAAAACCACTCAAGCATTTAAGTAGTGGGATTTCCAGTTGTAGATTTTTGTTGTTATTCTCATAGGAGCATGACACACGGTGAATCCTGATGTCGTCATCAAAAATAGTCCCTAAAACTGCTCACTGGCACGACACTCGACACTGGCACTTTGAATAAGGCTCAAATTTACACGTGCGACAAATGGCCTTCAAGGGACTGCATTTTTTGTTTTCCGTTCAAAAGAATTTCGCATAGTTCCAACAATTTGTACCTCAATTCTTCCAAGGTCACCAAGAGCAGTGCTGTTGCCTTAGAGAAAAAGGGAAAGGAATAGCGATTACCTCTCAAAACTGTAAGCAGCTAGCTGATAGATTTTGTACCTTGAAGGACATTTTCGCACGTAAACCGGGCTTGAACACTAAATTCAACGAACTCCTTGCGCAGAGTGGTTGATATTTAAAGTGATGGACCCATGCAGATCAGAGAACTGCAATGAATGTAATCGTTCTTATCTGCGTAACGAATAGCGAATGCTGATTCCTACTGTTGTTGTAATGGCATGCTTCTGCTCAACAAATAGCTCGTGTTGACCGATTAAACCTCAGAAACTCGAGCCTTTTCGCGATTGTTTTGTTGATTCGGACTCTTCGTGGTGATTCTTTTATTGATACGGACCTTTCGTGACGATTATTGATTCGAACTCTTCGTGGCGATTCTTTTATTGATACGGACCTTTCGTGACGATTATTGATTCGAACTCTTCGTGGCGATTACTTTCGTTGTTTGCTTTAAAACGATTACGAATAAGGTTTTTGCATTAAATTTACGAATACGAACGGTTCGGCATTCGTATTTTAGCGATTCATTCGAAACTTCATTTGTTTGTATTCGTTGGAGTTCTCTGATGTAGATCGAAAGCTGTTCCACATTTTGCAATGAAGCAATTAGCGTAAATGATGTTGACATCATGGTGCACGGTGTGGCAATCTGAATAGTGCAGGGTAGTGTTTAAAAACGGGAACAAAATTCATTCGTTTGCACCTCCTCAGTTGTAATGTGGCTTCTCCATCGTCAAAATGGCGCCGAAAGGATACATTAAAAAATTTACGTATTGCAATTTTAAATACGCTACTAATGCAACTCACACACACGTTGTTGTAGTTCATGCGCAATAAACTATGGTTTATTTCGCAGCTGCTTGTTCGAGAAGACAAAATCCGCAGCCAGCAATGAAGGAGCGGTACATTTCTTGCAGGCGGTCATTTGTTTCTATTAATGGTTTGACATTCAGTATATGTATTAAAGAGGATTTGATGTACATACTAAGAGCAAAGATAATATAAGACAAATGTAATATAATATTGTCTTTGCTAAAGGTATATATACTCTCGATCCATTATGTCGCTCGTTTGGTTGAATTTAACCTGAACTTAACCTTGTTATTCACCTAATTGTGTCTTATATAAGGAATTAAGTTTTATCTAATTTTGATAACATTATTGAGTTATAACATTTATTATCAGAGTATAATACAATGAAATTGTTTCGGTCAACAATCGGAACTAAAAGCTGCAGATAAGATACAATGCTAGTTAAAGATACGTATGTGAGCCCACATTGTAAGGAATGTGAGTGGTCTCATCAACCGCTTTTGAAATCTGGTCTTGTTTATTATTGATTTTTTTGTATACGTGAAGGTTGAAGGTTTTCTCTTGATGTGAGAACACGCATGTTATTATTGTAGCAAGAGGTGGTTTTCCTTATTGGAGCAGCACTTGGCGTGGTACTAGCGGTCTTTTAGTTCCTTACTAACTCTCTTGATTACAACAGAAATTGCCTGAAATTGTGAACGAATGAACCAACAGCGACAGCGAATTCGCACAATCAAAAGAAATATTCGAGTATTTTTATGGCATGTCAGATGGTCGCAGTGTCGACGTTTAATTTTGAGTGAATTCGGCGGGTGATGGCCTTCGTATTACAGCTCGATACGCTAAAAATACCATAAAATCGCAAAGTATACTTGAGTAAATATAAATAACAATTTCGTGGCATTTGCGAAACAACGGGAAAATATTTTTCATCAGTAAAGTATTGAAATCAATTTCACGTAACCTTGCGGAATCAACGCGAATTTGCGGGAAACAGTGTAAAAGCCTGGAGCAGCTACGTGCAATGTTCGTTGCTCCAATGAAGAGTTTTCGCAATAAAAAACCCGCACGGAAGTCTAACTACGCAGAATGTGTGCGATCGTATTTTAAGGCGAATGTACGTTTTCTTCCTACGATATGGATTGGCATCCATTCTGACCATTTATTCGCATGACCACCAACCACTTCTGCCGTTCGTTGTGGAGTTTCTTCTAAAATCTTTCTATTTTGCAGGCTTCCCTGGAGGAAATTCGCGAGGTCGCTGCTCGCATTTGTCGTGACTACTTGACGGGTCAGTGGAAATCCATAAGAGCAGATGAAATACAGGTGAAACGAATAAGGTATCCGTTTGTGTAGTCTCTAGAGTTGGCGGACGTCATCCGTCCAGAGTTGTAGTACATTTTCCTTTTTTATTTCTGCAGTGGTGGATTGTCGAACTTTCTCTACCACGTTTCTTTGCCTGAAGATGGCAGCACTATGCGACGCCTGGCTCTGGGTGAGGTTGAAAATATATCGGGAAAGCGCAACGCCGCTATGGAAGAATGCGGTGACAACGATAGGAAACGAAATCGCACAAACAGTGGTGAGATGATTGTCGCCCCATCTGCCGCCACTGGTTATGTTCAAAACAGTCGCAAGGAAGAACCGCGTGAGGTGAGTTTTGGCTTGCTTACTGCTTCCGATTGTGGTAGGATTTTGATTATGATTATTATAACCATCTGTTGTGTAATTGTAAAGGTTCTTCTGCGAATTTATGGGCAGACACACGGAGAGAATGCGCTGGAAGCTATGATAACCGAGTCGGTCGTTTTCGCTTTGCTGAGTGAACGGAATTTCGGACCAAAACTGCATGGAATTTTTCCGGGTGGACGAATTGAACAATATATCCCGGTAGGTGACAAAGATGGTGATATATTTTAATAGCAATTTTTACATTCATGATATTATGCTGTCCAGGCACGAGCTTTGGTCACTACCGAGCTATCAGACTATAAGATTTCCATGAAGATTGCTGAAAAGATGGGCGAAATACATAGCCTCAATATACCCATGTCAAAGGAGCCAGATTGGATGTGGAATTGCATGGAACGCTGGCTTAAGAGTGTAAACACGATTCTTGAGGAATCTAACAGGTAAAAGTATTAGTTTGCAAAAGTTATATTTATTTGAATAGTGAAAACAAAGTCCAATCCTTCTGTTTAATTCATCTTTCTTTTGAACTGCAAATAATTCATTCTCTTAATATTAGTTTTATTATTTTTAGCAAAAATGCGGGACAAATACTGGAAGAAGTTCGTTCAGTGGATTTTGGTAAAGAAATCAAGTGGCTTAAATCCATTCTGCAAGGCGGAAATTATCCGGTTCTATTTTGCCATAACGATTTCCAAGAAGGCAACATTTTGTTCCGTGAAACCGAATCTTTTACATCGGCCCACTTGCCATTATGCAGCGTAGAGTGAGTTCGACAATCATACATGCAATATAAGAATTGAACTAAAAGAAATTGCTGTGTCCTTTAGATCGACGATGGATGACTCTGCCATGGAGGAGGCGAATTCAAACATTTCAGCTGTCTCATCTCTTGGAGGCAGGCGAAGGTTGGATTGTGGTTTTATCATTACGCAATATGTTTTCTTATTGAATTTCTTTATAGACAAGATCTCAGTATCGAAAACGGAAATAGATTTTCATCAGCTGATATTGATAACACACGCGACTCTGTTCTCAGCAGCAGTTCAGAGGACTCAGACCCGGATCTAATTATAATTGACTTCGAATATTGCGCCTACAATTATCGCGGGTTTGATTTAGCGAATCATTTTCTGGAGTGGACATTCGACTACAGTAACCCTGAGTTTCCTTACTATTATCATCATAAGAATCAGTATCCAACACAGCAGCAGCGATACGATTTCATTATATCCTATCTGAAGAAACTTAACGAGGCAAATGAGTGCTACGTTACCGGTATGGATGAGGTGCATGCTGTGGACAAAGAAGTACAAATTTTCTCGATGTTTTCACATTTTTTCTGGACTTTGTGGTCTGTAGTTAATACCACATCCAACATTGAATTCGGATACTGGGTAATTTTGAAATACATTCGACTTTGAATATAACATGTTCTTTCGAATTCTGTTCAACGGGCTTTTCTCTTACAGGACTACGCTCTTACTAGGATTTTGGAATACAAACAGCTTAAACAGATGTTTCTAAAAAACATAAGAAGAACTTCTAAAGAACTTAATGGCCAACAGACGCAAGTCTGGTGAATCGGGTGCGAAACTGATTTATGTACTTAACAAGATAAAACGACAAACTATAATATCGAATTATATGGCTTTTGTTGGTCCATACTTCGGACAGGTATTTTGTATGGATCGAGAATGTCGTCGGAAACAATATATGAATATTCGGTGATTTCGAACCAGTGAAAATATTGCATATTTAATGCGCTTTTAAACCTACTTATATTTAGGATCGAAATAACTTATTGTTAAGTCGTAATATATTTCAGTTTGTGTGTTTGCTATAGTATTTATTTATTTCAATTCAATTGATTCGTATTCGCACAATTTCCGTACCTCTTGTACGTTACATTCTTTTTCCTTCATTCGGATTCTCATTTGTTCAGCATTCTGCCATAGGATAAGTTGAGATCACTAAAAAGCCTCCAAAAATAGAAATAAATAAAATACCAATTTGTGATGTCGGCGGTTGTAGGTAGCATATATTATGAAGCTAGATTATTAGAGTAGGAAACCTACTAGAATACGTTTTATGAGTTTTTAATAATTATACGAGTATATTAAATCATTTACATTAACAGAATCATGTTCCAGATAACACTGTGATGATGATAATGATGAAATGTATGTCTCCATAAATTTATATTTTATATTTTTTTACTTCACACATTTATATAAGTAAGAAAATTTGCGAAATGTTTTTAAAATAAGATCTTAATATTAATTACACTGAAAGTATTTTAAGTAATTCAGTTGTAGTGCTTCTGTTCTGCACACTTCATCAGATCCTAAAATGTAAATCTAGCAATTCTCAAGATGTGTTGATACACCCGCACATTCTAGTATATAATTGGTTATCTGGTGATTACACTGTCTGAGACTTTATATAGTCGCATATAACTGATTTTATACCTAATAAATTATGTAACTGTTTCTCTGCAAGACTTTAATAATAAATAAAAGTGATTTTGATTGGCCTCCAAATAAAGACTCCAAATATTATATTTATTGCATTAGATATGGTAAATTACTCTTGTAAATTATATTAACCAGTATATAATATATAATTCGATTATTTTCAACTGAATAAACAGATTAATCAAAAATATAACTATTCGCTCCAGACATGGAAGTTCGTTTGGATGGAAGTTCGTATGGATGAAAATGAATGTAAATTATATCAAGGAAACGAGAACTTTGGTACTGAATGAAAGTGTAGAGTATTGATAATAATAATCTATCTTTAAAACATAATGAAATGGAATTTAGATGTATTTGAAGTTTTAGGATTTCTCATTTCTCAGGTTTGTTCTCACTCCAAGTGGGAGAGATTCATCATGTTATGTTTCTCGCTCTCACCCAAATGAAGGCGAATTTTCTAAGGATGATGAACCGTCATAAACTGAACCCTGACTCACGTGGTACAAAATACAAATATGCATTCATCTCCTCCTCAAACGCACCCTGAAGCCATAAAGTCTTGTGGGGCCAGAGCTGCGCGGTGCTTCTACTGCTTCCCATAAAATTCCGCTTGCCCGACGAATGTTGCTCTCTCTGGTTATTGTTGCCTGGTTGGTGGCATATGTGTGGCGGTGGGATGACGTGGACAAAATTATTTGTTGACCTCTGGGCGATCAACGATTTCATTCTGAAGTGTAGCCACAATAATGGCCACAAAAAATAGGACGTCCGATTCTTGTTATTCGTGACTCCAGCCAGAAATCGTACGAAATGTACGATGAGGGAAAGAGGGAGAGGAAAAGGGAGATGTAGGTGTATGTAGATGTAGGTGGAAATGCTGCTGCCTGAGGGCGACATTCTCGTGGCTGTGTTTGCTCTTGTGTTTATGTATGTATGTTGTTGCAGGTTGCTGTAATGGGAATATAAAAGAAGAATGTATTACATTTTTATCTACCATATCTGAAAATGAGAAATACAATACACAATTTTTTTATATGTAATCGTAGTACTTACAATGTTTTCGGAAACATAAGAATCACCAAAAATATCCATGAAAAAAGCTACAAAGAAGCCTCCTTTCGGGCATCATAACAATTTCTTTTCCTCTGAACTTAGAATTGCTGTAAATAACTACATAAATATTATATATAAAGATACATGGGTTATAACTTCAGTCTAATTTATTAAATTTTGTCTATGAGAACAGTAAACAAAAAAACGGACTATCATCGGAGTAAAAGTTTGCTAGACGATTGGTTATATTCGAAGTTTGAAGGGTCACAAAATGTTTAATGGGTTTGAGTTCCGTTCTGAGTCCTGCTTCTTCAACACGTTAGAAGCGGCACATTTAAATTACTAACGACACATTTAAATATTGGATCCCAAATCAGGAGCAATTAATGCATATGTATAGTGCTTTCTGTGCTCTCTGCTTTTTAAACACATTAGAGGTACCTTAAGTCATTAAAAACGCATTACAGTACCAGTTCCCAAATCACGGGTCCTTAAAACAAATACTTGTACATACATAAATTTAAAGTTTTTGCATTACGCTTTCCTCCTCAATCTTGAAGTCGCTCTGAGATAAATTGATAGATGGAATGGCAGGTAGATTTACAGACTATAAAACAGACAAACGTAGAGCCATTCCTTGTGAAGAGCTACGTATGTATGAGTATGTGTATGTTTGTCTGTAAAAATATCGCTACAAACAGCGTCAAATCCTATTGTCTAACCTCAATTGAATTTACTTCCAAGTGGAACTGAATATTCTTTTTTATTGTTCAACTGCATTCAATTGGCTCAGCTTGGTTCAGGCTCTCAATCCATTTTTCAAAGTTTGGCTATTGTTATTCAAGAAATAAGAATTTTTATCACAATCATGATTACAAATATTCTGTTTGGGGGGTTTTGGTGGAGCAGGGAAAGGAGATCTAGTGAAGGAGGTGCCGCACACTTTCGAATTGAGTTCAAGGAGCTTCTCTGGCACCCTACCAAGGACAGGTAGTATTTAAGAATAACACTGAAGTAGGTGCTCAATATTCAGTCTGTTCTAATATTTCTTAGCAGTTTGTATCTTTAACAGTTTTATATTCTTTTCCAGTTTTATATTCTTCAACAGTTTTGTATTCTTTAACAGTTTTATATTCTTTCAAAGTTTTATATATTATTTAACAGTTTTATTCATATAAAAAAAAAAAGGGCTGTGCGATTGAATTTTCGACTGGGGCAACATAATCAATAACTTCGGAATTTAGTCTTTCATTGGATTTACTGTTACGAGAAGTTTTCGCTGGGCGTGAAGAAGAGAGAATCCGTGAAACATTTGCATACGTAAAGAGATGCAATGATTTTTTTCTCGATTTCTCTTCCTCTTCTTCCTACAAAGCGTCAAACACAACGATATACAAATATACTTCGCGATACTATATATGTATGTATGTATATCTCTTAATATATGTTTTCTTTTATCAACGCAAAAGTTACCTTGATAACTTTACTTCTCCATTGTTTACTTTTGTTTATTTGTTTATATTGTTGTAAAAAAATTGTGCTTACAATTTTCACTCCTAGAATTTATGATATTTTTGCCGATTTGCTATCTGTTCTTTACACAAAATATTATATTGTTTGAATATATAAAAGTCGTATGTGTATGTGTGTAGATATTGTAACGACGCAGATACTTCTAACACGGTTTACAGGTGAAATTACCGTTACCCATCGATGTTTATATACTGTCAGTTTAGAAACTCATTAAAGAGTATTAAAAATTAATGTTAAGTACACTACGCTAAGTGCTGTTTTTGGCTCATGTAGTCAGCCCCTCGGCTTGGCCAATGAACCACACTCCTACTGTAGGAAATTGTTGAAATACCTCTCCCCTGGCTTCTTTTACCCTCCCCACTGGTATTTAACAATGACCAAATTTAATATATCGAAAATAGATATTTTAATCGTGGACAGTCGTGAGTTTCAGCATCGCGTCATCGTCGTTTTGAGATTGAAAGCCTTCGAAACAACTTTATTTGTTCCCCTTCAAGCTGGTTTTTTTTAAACTCAAAGTCCTCTTTTCGCTTTTATACACTTTAATGTAAAAACTTGGCTGCAAAATGCAAAATGGAATGGAAAACGATAAACACGAAAAGGCTTCAATGTGAACTTTTCGATTATTCCGAAGTTTTACAGCTTTCTCTGGAAAAAAGCAATGTCGCATTGAATAATCGTATTGAACTGGCTAAGAAGATGCATTTAATATGGCCATCTTCTTAGCCAGCTTAGTTGTCTTTAAAAAAAAGACGCTTTTAATGCAGTTTTTTTTGCAATGCAACGGAGAAGCCGGATTAGTTTCAGAGATTCTGTGATCCAGATTGAGAAAAGAATAGATATGCTTTTCTGTATATTAGGTTAAGTGTAGATTCTGATAAATTGATGGGATTAGAATTGGTCGCTTTGTATATACATAGATTGAAGTTTAGAATCTACTGTTCCATGAGTGGCTTCCGGGTGTAAGTGTGAAGTTTCCCCACAACGGTTGGCTTTTGAATATCAATAGAATCCAGCGGAGAATCTGGTTTCCTCAAGAAATCCTATCGTATGCATGCTGAGCAACCTGTGTGAAGGTAATTGATTTTCTCCTCGATTCTTTCCATCAGCCATCATCGCATTTTTGTTGCATGCATCTTCGCGATCTGCTCCTAGGTCGTCAGGAAAGAATCCTGGTGAAGAGTCCACCCACCCGCTTGTGGGTGGGTTGTGATGCATGATTGACTTTTGTTATTGATAGCTTGGATGCATGTTGGCCTTTGCCTCGACTCGATTTAATGTTGTAACAATTTCCAAGGTTAAATCAGAATATTTGTCAGGTGAGTCAAAAATTATCAAAAGTACTGTCGCAATTGGCGATGAAATGCGCTTTTGCAAAGTCTGCTTAATGGCGACTAAGAATCGTCTGTTGAAGGCACGTCTGACTCTTGCACTGGTTTTTTTTGAATTTCTTTTGACACACAAAGGAATTTGAGTTAATCTTTCTTTTAAGGATGTGTGGGATTCCTTCAAGGCGAAGGAGAAGAATATTTTAAGGGCTGACGTTGAAAAAAGTGGGTATAAATAAAAATATCAACGCAAAAATGCTGAGAGAAAACATTTTTATTTGACATTTTTTATTGACTGCTATAAGTTACAGTAATTCTCTGTATGTACATTGTACATACTCTTGTGATACATCTTGTGACACATCGCCAAAGCGGTTCATTTAGAAACATCCGTAAACTGAAAGAAAACCAGACCAGTCAAAGTTCAACAGCACGAAGAGTGATTAAAATAATTACGTAACTGGCGCCAGTGTCGCCGACAAACTTTGTCGTATTTCAATTCGATTCGGTCGAGTTTTGCCGCTGGAATGGAGGATGTTCATCGCTCATACCATCGCATCCCATCCCATCGCATTGCATCCCACCTCATATCCTTGGGAGCCGGACGGTCGTCAGAAGCAGTCTTTGAAAGCTGCATAAAATTCAAATTCAAATCCATTCAAAAAATGTACACTGCAGATTCATTGTTGCAGATAGAGCAGCCCAAAATATAAGAAGCAAGTAACCAGTCTTGGCAACAAGTCAAATCCACTTTGGACCCCAGTATTTCTGCCGCCACTCTCGACCATATAAGTTGCCAAAATAAATTGCTAGACACTGAGTCGCGAGAAAGAACTGCATGCGGCTCCATAATAGAGCTGTTTAAAGTAAAATTCTTGGATTCTCAAAGCGAACTTAAATGCTGTGCTTTTTTTTTGGGGGGCGGGCCAATTTAAAGGCCTTTAAAGACTCTCAGTTTGAATTTTATTCGCATTCTTTCTTTTGAACTTAAACACTGTGGGATCAGGCGAAAGATATCTGTGAATATTCCTGAATATCTTTGTAAAAAAGTGCAATTAATTAAATTGTGTTGTTGATGGGACCAAACGATCGTTTCTAGTTGTCAGCAACATTCTTTAAGCCGTTATTTTGTAAAGGGAACCAGGCCAAAACCGCAGAGCAAGCTTCTGCAATTACATTTCTGCATAAGAACATTTATTTTATTGCGGATATTTTCAGCTCAGAAAGTACCAGGATTTGAGACTCGATGACGTTGCTGTACTGTTGCCAATTTCGAAATGATATTAAAATATATGTACTTAAATAATATACGAGTATGTACCTATGTTTATACACGTAACTATGTTAAATATTCCTTAAAAATTTAGGGATTGTGATGAACCTAAGCACAAAGTGGATATATTCAATATATGGCAGACTTTGACACATCTTCGTTGAAGGGAGGACACACAGAAAACTTGGAGCGATGTTATACTAACGAAGTACATCGTAAAAAAGAAGTTTCTGCGAAGTTCTACGACACTTTCTTCAATACTCATTCTGGAAGCACAAGTCTCGGTTCTTGCTTAAAGAGTTTAACTTTGGTCATTATAAACTAATTGAGAATAATTAATTTTGGTTACATTAACTCCAAAAGAGTGACAGCGACATCGTTTAGTTTGTTCTGCATTCAATTCAATTGTTCTTCAATTGAATTTCTCTGGTTGTTTATTAAGGGCAGAACAACGCATAAATAATGTTGGAACATTTCAGCCTTTATTTAGCATGCGTAGTTTGCAATGCTGACGGGAACGTGTTTAAATGCCTTGAGGCAGATAAACAGACAGACGGAGTCGATGAATTAGATTACCAAGGAATTGGGATAACTAAGGATATCCTGTGGTCTATTGTCTGTTCATTAGGACACACACACACACATGCAAATCCATATCTGCATGAATTCGGTTAGATTGGCTTTCAAAAGCCTTGAGGAAGTGAGCTACGGTCCAAAGACCATCGCCCAAGTTGGAAGTGAACAATGCTTCAATGTAAATTAATTATTATTGCATGCAACCGAGATTTTAAAGAAGAAGAAGAAGAAGAAGAAAAGGAAGAACAACGTAAAGTCACCGAGTTGAAACGACAGTGAGCAATCAAATCGTATTGGAGCTGGTTATTTCGCAGCAACGCTAATTTAATTTCTGAAGAATCAATGGAGCTTCATTCTTGAATAACAACATTCAACGGATTCATAGACAAGAATGTCTTAATTTTTAATATATTTATTTATAATAATTTTATGGAGTTGCAGAGAGAGAGAGAGGCAGACAGAGTTAATCTGGAAACCGTTGTTTGACGTGTGGCTGAAAGTTCTTCTTTTTCCACCAAACAAAACAAAGATATTCCATCAATTTTTATTGATTTTCGAAAATGGTTTACAACAATAGGTTTGCAATGAACGTAATAAGATCCCTGCCGTGATGTAGGGTGTAAGATTACCCGTATTTAGTGGATATTGAAGCACTTGTGCCGCTTCCACAAGCCGAAGATTTGCCTAATGGTGCGAGGGTGTAGGGTGAGTTCTTGCCGCATATTCACTTTCCATCCCATTCAGCTACTGTTCAGCTCTCTTGTAAGTGGTTAAGTGGTTTAAAGTGTCGAAAAGAATTGCTTTTTCGACACCTGCGCGGTTCCTTATTTATTATGCGCAAAAAGAATAGGAATGAATAAGATTAAAGCGAGCCATGAATAGAAGCGAATAACAAGAAAAGGGAGAACAATATTCAGATCTCAGTTCTGCTGGTTTGTTGATTCGGTCAAATGGGGTTTAGAATCTAGTCACTTCAATAAACAGAACTGATTACTAATGCTCAAGGAAGCTCTATCTCTCTCTTAATATCGTTCCTCACATGAAAAGGAGAATCGAAATATAAACGATCGATTATTACCTGAAAATGGCTCATGAGAAAGATATTATGTACTTTTTGGAGTAATATCTCAAGTTTGAAAGTAGTGTTGATAGCATCTATACATCGAATGACATTTTACGATGTTATTTGTTGTCGTTAATCTTTGACCTTTAACTGTGGAGTGCACATTGCGAAAGTGATGATCCCAGAAATGAGATCAAATAAGTTTGACCCTTTATTTTAGATGATACTTTCAACTTGTCAAGAACTTCCGAAGTTTTTGCATTTCATAAATGATAAATCGCAGTTCCCTTTGGCATTAAAAGAACGACCGAAATAACAAAAGAACAGACACAATTTTTGTATGTTGCACAACAACAAAGAAATCATATTTTGTAAATGCAAATGTGAAGTCTCCGAGATTGTATCCCCCAATGCTTCAGCGTGTCCCAGCGCTAATGCGATAAACACTCTCGTGGCAGTGGCAACGTCAGACGATGGACCGTCGGAGGTGCAGAGCGGGTGAACCAGGGTTTCGCTCTTTGCACTGATGCAAAAGGACAGTCAGTCCCGTGAATCAACTCCCTTCGAAATGCAGATAAAATGATTTGCAAATAAATTGGTTCAGGAATTCGATTCAGCTTTGGAATTTCTTTTGTTAACAGTGTTAGAAAATATACCCAGTCGAAAATAACCAAGCGAATTACTCGCACTACTTAAAAATATTGGAATGGAAACAAATTTATATCATTTTCAGTCTTAGAAAAAATGTGAAAATTCGTAAACAAGATGTTGAGGTGAGAATGGTGAATATGGTATTTTTAAAGTCCAAGTCCAGATTTTTATAATTATTGTACATAATTAAATGTAAGTATAACATAAACATTTTTATTTTAGTTTCTAGTTAAATTCTTCTAAAAATAATTTATTTCATTTTTATTATCAACATTTCTTGAATTAAGCAGTACTCGTAAATAATTAAAATTGTCGGGCTTTGTTTCAGTTCTCTTACTCAATATTTTCTAACACGTTTGAGGAAGTGTTATGGCAAGGGAACATATTCTCGCCTCTTTCTCTTCGCTTTGTGACCCCAAAAATGTTGTATACGTATTATATGACTTTTTGGAGTACACACGCCCTCACATGAGTTATGTTGAAATTGCTTTCGATGACACTTTGACATGTTTCAAAAAACACCAACAAATTTACGCTTGTCCAGTTTGGCAAGAATGAAATTCCAGAGCGCCGGAGGACAACAATAATGGTAAAGACAACTGAAACGTATGTGGAAATAAATCAAGAACAGACGTACATATTAATGAACAATTGTGTAAAGGAATAAAATGCGACTTGCAAAGATGCCAAAGATACCGATGTTGATGTTGATGAAGCGTGAATTCTTGCAGTTACTCTAACCGATCTTTGACCAGACCAAAAATGCGAACCATTTCTTGCCTGGCTGGTGTCACTGAGCAACAAATGTCAATTAATTCATCGGTTGTGGTTTTCCAAGTGAGAGAAAGAAACACTTTAAATGTAAGTACGAATGATGAAACGAGGAAGTTATTGTTAATTACTGCGATTGTTTTTGTTTTCTATTGTTTTCTATTGATTTTTGGCCAGTTTTCTAGTGAATTTCTTTTATTTCCTGAATTTAAATTCTTATGTAACTTAAGCTTCGTAGATTCTAGTTCCAAAATATGTAATGCGATTTTCGGTACTTTGATAGTTAGTTTTATTTGTGCATCAACAAATTTAAGATGTTGTGACTGCCTCTCTATCACTCTCTCTTTAATACAATGCTATAATTTCTAAATAAAAACATTTCCTCTCCCAAACAACATCCAATAATAATTGTCTTTTTTTTCAATTTCCACTTCAGTTATATAACAAAAACAGCGGAAATTTATAATGACTTGCTTATGAATGAAGGAACTCGAGAGAACAAAAAACCGACGAAAACAAACTGAAAATACGACGGAATCGCAAAGAGCACAGAACTTGGAAGTGAATTGATTGGTGAGTTTGAGGATCTTAAGATGCCGCTACGAACGCAATTCGATTCGATTCGTCATCATTATTCTGTCTGTGAGTACATATTTTGATTTCTGATTTTCATTTTACATCTTACATTCACTGTAAACAAGAATCTATTCAATTTAACCATCCTACGTCAGTTGATAGGATGGTATTGAGTCCAGCCGTACAAGCATTGATTTCTTCGTCAAGGTATTTGATTATGTTGTGTAGTCAGGTAATCAATCATTCTCTACGGATTTTCGGTTTGTTTACAACCCAACTATTCGTCACATTAGCACAAATTAACTGCACTTAATTCAGGGGTATCCTTCCATGCAGGAAACAACCTTTGACCAGAACGAAACCCTGTAATCTTTTGTTTTTTCAGTGGGTGTTTAAAATCCATCACAGTTTCCTTTTTAATTTTAAATTAATCTTCTTTGTTTCCGCAAATTTTGTTGACTATTCAACGTTCGGACTAAACTTTGATGAAACAATGAACGTGTTTGTGGCGTGTTTATTTTTGACGGTTGTTAAATTTAAATAGCAAATTAGTTTAAAAATTCTCTTTCAGTGGTTGATTAGGTCACAGGATATATTTTCGGAAATCGAGTGGTGCAACTACGTCGACAGGTCAAAGGTACCCTTTTCTATTTTAGACTAGGTGCTACGCGTTGCTCTGGCTGAGTCTGGTTAAATAGAAAAGAAAGAAAAGAGAAAGAACACGTAACATATTTAGTATAGCGTGTGTTGCTTTTATCGCCAACAAATGGCGATTTTTTACCTGTTATAGGGAGACATCCATATAATAGGTATATAGGATAAACACGCGCGTATTCAAATGCTACGTTGTGTCAAAATTTCTAAGCAATCGGTGTAGAACTTTCGGAGATTTAAGGTTTTGAAAAAACGACCTCACATTTTTATACCTTACACTATCCGTTAATTAACGAGTAACATTAATGTGCCGAATATGGTCGTGATTCGCCAACTTCAAGGTGTAGGATATTTAAAATTCGACCGGGGCTAATATAGCACTCTTTCCTATTGTTTATATAGATTATATGGGTCTCGTAGGGGGAGGAAGTTTTATAACCTATAATACCTCATACAGCTTAAAATACTTTACAGGATTGATGCTTTCTTATTTCGTTCTGATTTGTTTTTTCTCTCTCTTCACAGGACACAAACTCGTAATTGATTCGAAAAAAATATTTGCATTCATTTCCGTGTGTCCTGTTCAGACAAAAACCGTATTAATTACGCTAATTACGAGTTGCTGGTCATTGCGATGCAAGCAGATGGAAAGGACTTATGCTTCGCGGTATCAAATGGAACCGGCAAGGAGATTCTTGATAGGGTGTTCTTTGAAGTGCGATTTTGCAGTAATTAATTAGGAAGTCTGATGAAATCTTTGGACTGCGGCAATGACATTGGCTAGGGTGGTCTTTTCCAGACTTACAGACTGAATAATAGACTCATCAGTGCTGCCGAGTTTGAACAGAACAGAAATGGGAAAAATGTAGTAATACAACGAAGCCACAGGAAATATTTTGGGTTTTTCTCGTAGGTGTATTTTCCGTTATGGTGATTTCCGAGTTAATTTGAAAAGCTAACTTCATATCTAACTTCTGCTTTATTGTCATATTGTAGAATACTGCATTTTTTTTCTATATAACGAACAAATATTTTTACCCACCTTTCGAAAGCAACGTTTGAATTACATTTCCTTCGTCACCCTGATTCAGTGAAGGTTTCATTGTGAAGAGAGAGGACTGAGTTTCAAACAGTTTCAAGCCAAGCCGCATTTTACGAGCTCCGTCAGCTATTCCTTGTGGCTCGTGCCGCAAATTTACAACGTGTGGCTCTTAGCACCAATGAATTATTGAAGTTGTGAGAGCGAGAGAGCGAGAGAAAGAGGGACCACCATGTAGCACCGGCTTCGGTTTCTTTCATTCTACATAAAATTAAATAAGTGTTATGCAAAACAAGGCTGCGGCTTCCGGAAAGAAGTTCGTTGTTTTTTGTTGTTGTTTTGTGTATAAATGCCGAAATGCTGCACAAGATTAAACTGATTCTGGTTGCCGCTGAATATGAGTCATTAGGACGCTTCGAAGAATGCCACTTTTCACGGAGAGAGAAAATATAATCGCATGCCGCATGATGCTGCACATTTAAGGGGTAAACTCTTGCTTCAACTTTTATGAAACTACCTGCAACTGCGCTACCTGATGCGTGCTGGATTCCTTTCTAAATCTTTTGAAATGATGAGCTTTGACACTCCTGCTTTGAACCCTTTCCTGTCCCTTTCGGTCGGCAGAAAACGACTGAAGAATGTGGAGTAGTAGTGCGCTTTTATTTCCAATGTTTCCAGGGTTTTGAAGGAAACGAGCATCGCCCGCCGTCAATAATGGTTACTGGCTGCTCCTGCTTCTCTCCGTGCTTCCTGTTTCTCCACCCTGGGAGGGACCATTGAAATTTGTGTCTCGTAGATCTGATCAATAGCTTACGTGCTGTTGTCATGGAGCAAACAAAGTGCGCCACGATATCGCCGAAGAGAGCGAAGGACGTGCCAACGGCCAGGAGCTGCTATTAAATTTCAATAATATTCCGTGCGAATGAGCAAGCGATTTCGATTAAATCACTGTGCAGTAAGTAAAACTGTTAGAATCACTGTTCTGTTTTCATCGTACAGTAGTAATTCATAAGTGGTTCGTAATTCATAAGTGAGGTCATCGGATGAAACGTTAAATGCATAATTTTTCATTCTATTGACATTTATAGGAGCTTCGATTTTAGCCTAATCTGTTGTTTCTGCTTAAAAGTCTACTTGAATGAGAAAAGGCATTCAATTCTTAGGATTTGCATAACATTTCGCCAGAAAGGATATCCACCAAAACTTCGAGACTACTAAAATGGTCAATATTCGAGAGAACTCGCATTCCTTTCGAGAGTTAAATTTGCAAAACGCACAGTGAACCCACTCGCTCTACATTCTGGCCCACGACACGACTCCATGTTCGCAAATAATTAAAAGCGCATAAAAGAAGTACCGTTCTTTATTCTATGTTACGCTTTCATGTATGCAGCAGTCGACTGACTGTCAGCCCACTTGTGACTTAAGATAGCCCACTTAACTTGTGACTTGGCCAAACATTGGATGTCGACCGGAATGCAAGAGCCGCCTCGCCAGGATTCGTTGTGGTGCCTCTTAGAGACAAGTGCAAATACTAAAAAGGACATGAATGCGACTTCAACTATGAGTCCTTGGCCACTCAGCGAGGCAGCGCGGACAAAAGATGGGGCGAAGGGGGTGCCTGGACAATGAATATGCATACATACGCGTCAAGCATTCCTTACTTGAGGATTCGTGGAGCTATTCGAGTGCTGAGACGGACTTCCAACTAGCCAAACAAACAACAAATAAATTGTGATTGTGACCCAGTGAGCAGTGATGATGATAGAGCTTCACAGAGCTCCACGTCGCCTCACCAGCTCCGATTTTCGCTGGTTTTGTTTTTATTTCTTATTTGCGTCCATTTGAGTCAATTACGGCGACGGTTAATTGTTTGCCTTTTGCCAATGAAGAGGGCTGGCGAGTGCCTGCTGTAGCGTCTTCGCTTCTTCCGGCTCCAGCCTGAGGCGGTCCCCTTTGTTTATTTTTGGAAGAAGCATGGCCCTTTCTGCGAGCCCAGCTCGCTTGTGTGCAAGTATGAGCTTAATGGTTCCTTTGTCCATTTGATATTTGTTCACTGCCTTGTTTAATTTGTTGTTGTGTAATCAGCAGCAATCGTCCCCCATTCATCCTCACTCAGACGAATGGGCTGTCTACACTCGAAACATAATTTTCCGAAAATCAGAGCGAATTTTCCACGCCTCGCCAGGACTGTCGGTTTCCACTCTCCTTTTCACGCTATTCTAGGTTTTTACTTGACTTTATTGCTTTAATGACGTCTACAACTATCGCGACATGGCTTTTCTTCCAGTGTAGCTTAGAAGAACGTTAATTGGCCGGGCCAAAAAGAAATTCAATTAGACTGACTCAAGTCAAGTGTGCCCAAGCAAGGTCCTTACGTTTAGTGACAGATAATTGGCGGATAGCTTGTGGCTGAAAGCCTAAATGCTGCAGCTTCGCACAGGAGTTGGTCACATTTGCTGAGCCCTTTATGTATATAATTAGCTGGGTTGATTAACCGAATAAACTCTGTGTTCTTCGAAGCAACTTCGTCACTGGGACATGCGACAGTTAAAGCATCCATTCTTATGACCAAGTCAAGTGCTTTGGTAAGAATATGTTTGGGCATTTATTGGACATTATTAGGGTATATGTACAGCTTTCCACCCGACATAACCTTCAGTCCATCGGCAAATAGACTCGTAATTGAAGAATCTTATCGCTTTGCAAATTAACGGCTTCGTTCTTAAATCCTTTGTCGAAATCCCTTTGTGTAAAAACCTTTGCCTCTTTAAAATCTTGAAACCTGTCATCCACTTGACCATAACCATAACCATTTTATTGCCTGTTGCAATTCAGAGACTTTTTCATCGTCGATTTAACAATAGAATTCTGGGTATTTAACCTTGTTTAGCTAAGAATACCCACTTCCTTTTCTAATAGCTTTGAACGACGACTTTTGTAGGGTGACTTCACCGTCAACGGGTGGGTGGCTCGCCCCTCGAGGGGTGGCTTGAGCTAGATTTTAACTAAATGCTTCATGGATTCTAAATTGCTAATTGAGAAGCATTTTGATGTCTTCTTGTTTCCGACAGGCAATTTCGAGCGTTCAAAAGACGATCGTTGAAAGCAATTGAAATTCACCGCAAAGAAAGGGGCGGCGAATTCACTGCGTCGCAAACGCGACGTTTGTTGTAAGAAATTTTATTTGCATGTGCAAATGAACGTGGAATTGGATTTTATTATGCATGGAATATAAGTGAAGCCTATGCAGGGGAAGGTTCCACCCCATCAAGATGCTTCTTCATGCTATCATCACTCGCTTTCAGAGGAAACTACGTCAGTCAAATGGAGTTCATTTAAAACAGGACATTTATAGACAATTTTACTCGTTTCTCGACAACTTCCTGGCGTCGTGAAGGCGAATAGAATCATTAAATATTAAATTAAAAAAAGCCTTAAATGAAAACGCATAAAAGCGAAATGTGTGAAGGTAAACATTATTGAAGCCATAAATCAAACTCTTCAAACAAATCACACAACTTTCTCTACAACATTAAAAATGTTGGATTAACCGCAGAGTGATGAAACCATAAATTTATCTTTGATTTAGTGAATATAATTAAGAGTAATTAAGTAGTTACTAGACACCACATATTAATGTAAGAATAGTTACTGGATCTTCTTTAAAATTCATGCTTAAGTACGTTTAAAAGTACAAAATATCGAAAAATATACAGAAAATATTGAAAAATATACACAAAATATTGAAAATATACACAATAAATTGAAAAATATACAGAAAATATCGAAAAATATATACAAAAACATACTCGTAGTACTATCGTACATCCGAACTGTGATCACTTCCGGCTCCCTTTCATCCTGCTCATCCGTTTGCAGTTGCAATTGCACAGCAAGAGTAAATATTTTATTTGCACATAAATTTAATTGAAAAACTTTTGTCGGTCCGCAGACACACTACCAAAGTCCCAAATACACAACAGAAACCAACAAGTGCACAGAAGTGCGGCTTCTATAAAGTTTAAAGTTTGTCTGGAAACAAATTAAAAGTTGTACACCAAGTTTGCGTTGCCTTGCCTTGCGTTCGAACATTTATGCTGCCGAAACTTGGCTTTCGGTTTTGTTTATTGAAAGTTAGAGGTTAGTCTTGCCAATTGGGAGCTGTTTTATTGAAGCCGTTTAGTCGCTTCAAAGTAATAAAAGTTGAAATCATAACGCGAATGAATCAAAGAAGAATTAGTAAATTCAACTATCCTCTAGACACTTTCTATGGAAAATATGAAGACGTTTTTTGAAGACACTGTCGGACGACGATTTCGGGGACTAATTTGTGTCGTACCATAAATGAAGTGCCAATTCTGAAGTACCAAAATGAGTGAGCGTGTTAAATGACCTAAGAAATTAATTGGTAAAGAGGTGAATCAGGTGACACAGTACGCTAAAGAAAAAGTGAATCAAAATAGTAAAAGGACGTTTCACATTTCGTGCTTCTATAATTTTCGAATAGGTTACTATGTATGTTTTCCTACACAAATGGTTCGCCTACACAAATCACACACTTAAATTTACATTTTGTACTAGTACTGTCACTAGATCACTAGAAGTACAGTGACTTCAAAGCTCCTTTTTCCTTTCTCTTTCTCGTCCATTAGTATCTATGTCGGTATTCTTGTGAGCCTGTCGTTGCTTTGACAATTTAATCAATATCTTTTATTGCCATTCAACCAGTTCTCTGTCCAGTCTGTTTTCGTCTTTTCGTTTCGAGCCAATTGTGAAGAGTGCTAAAAGGGCCAAACCATTAGTGAAGTTTTAGTTGATTGACGAATTCAGCGGCTGAAAAAAAAAAACGCAAAATAGAATTGAAAACTACATAAAACGATCTTATATATCCTAAGGTTTTAGTAGTATTTTTCCTACATAAGCTTTTAGTATTTAGTGTAAACCAGCCTATTGGCGTTGCAATTAATAAAGTGGATCTAATGTTTACATATATCGTAAGTTTGTGATTTCTCTCTAATGATTTTCTCGATGCATTTCCTTGATTTGATGAGAATAGTGATGTCCTGTGATGTGAATTTCAGTATGGTTCTGCGAGAATGGACAACGTTACAAGCCACTGATAACTACATTAATTCTTGACCTGTGCTGGACCAAAGCCTAGTAAGTATTTTGCACAAAGGTTGATTTATTCGTAGCGAATCTGCAAAACATCAAAACCACCGCATTTTACAAACACAAATAGACATTAAAATATATTTGTAACTCTGAATTGAGAGGAATCTTTGAAGTGTAAAAAGTGAAAAGTTCTTTGGCAAGTCGTTTCAAATGAGTTTCACGCGAGTGTCAAACATTGAGTACAAGTTGGAAACTTTTTAACAAAGGCCTGTAACTTGAGACAAGATGAACGTTTGCATCGAATTGCTTTTCAATCCGACACGAGCCAGTGAATGAATATAAATAGAGTCGATATGCAGTTAATGGAGGACGAGTGACTCCGACGAGTTGGAAAACTGAATGTTAAATAATGGAGCAGGCAAGGCGAGAAAACTTTAGTTGCGAACTCTCGTCCCTTCGACCGCCTCTTCACCATCTGCATATACTCCAAATGGTGTACGAGTACAACATGTACCGTGCTGAGGAAGCACATTAAATTTAACCCTTGTGGTAATAAATTTGAAAGTTCTAGAGTTCGATGGTGATCTCGAATTGGAAGGGGAATGACGAAAACATAAAACACTCGTATATGAGAGGGTTGAATAATTAGGTCTTGGTCCATACATCCAACGCAAGCTCAAGCCTAAGTTACTGATGTCTTGAAACGTACATATGTATGTACATTTACGCTGCTCTCTATACTTCTCGAGTCATTCAAAATAGAGGGTTTTTTCTTTAGTAGGTTCTACTACATTTTTGTAGTTCTTGTATTCCTTAGTAATAAAACGTAACGTGTTAATAGCAACTGGAGAACCTCTTCTCTTACAGGTCAGAAGAGACACAAGCACGAACTATTTATGCTGAATCAGTAGAAAATAACTCATACACATCATTCAAAAACTCTAAAATTCCTATCTTTGATACATCACGAATTTCAATCATGAAATTTTTTATTTTTGCTTTCTTCGGGCTTCTTAAAATTCCGAGTTCAGCAGGTTCTTCCTCAGAGGAGCAGCAGCATGGCGTGGTTCCTTCGCGGGAAACATGAAATCATCCACAAGTAACGCGTAACGCGTTCGTAATATTCGAGATGAGTTTGCATCCATTACAGCGTGGCTGATTAAATGCAACCTTAATTAAGTTTGCTTTGTTATGTTGTCATTGTTGTACAGCGTCAAACAAAGCTGCAGCAGGCGAGGGTAACGATGTGTTGTTAATTAAGTTAGAGTGCAACCAAAATACATACAAAGATGAGTGCGATACACTAATTGAAAGGAAAATCGAAATCAACTTCCTGTGTGCGTGTGTTCGAAGGAGGCTCTGCGCTTTCTAGCCTGGTCTAAATATTAATTAACTAGTATACCGCTCTATGAGTTTCTTGTCATATTATCAGACTTTTGGCCGCCGTCTTTGATGTTGAACTGGTTACAAATTAACATGTGGTCTACCACGCTCTCTGCTTTCTTTTTCTTTTTAGAATACCAACGACATACTCGTATGTTAAGAAAAAAAAGCTTTTGTACGCCTTTTTTGAGTGGCATTTACTAAAAAGTATTTAAAAACAAGAGTTTTCCCTTTTGCAATGGTTGGTCCATTGATGGACGAAACTATAGAAAAATAGAGCGGAGGGGAAGCTCTACAGAGTGTTTGTAGAAGACAGAAAAAACTGGGTTTTCTATTATATATTAATTTCAAAATTCAGTTGAATACTTATTTGCTTAAACTACTTACTTGAATTCCTTAAAATATCATCTGTCCATCTACAGACACATTCATACCATTCGACACCTTTCCACCCTACTTAAAGCATAAACTCACCACTTATTCATTCACTGAGCTCACCTTCAAGCATTCCAGCACCCTCAACGTTATCGTGTCTAGATTTCGATGATGTTTTCGATTTACTTAATGATGATTGCTTATGTTTTATGAGCTCGCGTTTCAATAAATTGTGCGTGGAGCTTTACGGAGGATGAAACTAAATTTGTCGCCGCCATTAAAATGCAGAGAGCGAATAGCGAATGAAGTTAGAGAAATCTTCTGTTGATGGCAGACTGAAGACCGCACCGAAAGCGGAAGATTTGCATAGAAATGGGAGTTGTTTTCAGGGAGAAGCACTTCCCTGGCTTAGAAATGGTCTCGATGTTCGTGATCTCGAATTTCGATCTACGAATAAATTATATTTTCATTGACTTTGTTTCGTAAATATTCGATGGCTAATAGCGAGTCTTAAGCATGTGAATTATGGTTATCCTCTTGCTTCATAAAACGGAAAACTTACGCAAGAGCCTAAAAGACTGGCGTTTCTTTGTTATGGAGAAGCATATTAGTCATTTTAGAGTATAGATAAAGCAAAAACCATAATTTTGTGTTATCCGACGATTAAAGTCGGATTAATCCGATTTCTTCGACTAGCCCAATACTCTTTCATACAATACTACTATAAACAATCAGACCGTCTGTAGGGTGAAGAAGAATTTTAAACTTTATTTTTCCCCACAATTGGTCTCAATATCGGTCAAACTTTTCGTCCGCTCGTTATAAAAATTGATCACGCGCTCGTTTGTTTAAGTTTCTTTTTCTTGTTGTTGTCCCTTTGTTGTCCTTTTCTGTCTGAAGTCCTGCTGTTGTTGTTTTTTTCTGATCATCTTCAACAGCGTCCTCATCTAAATCTGTCGAAGTTACTCAAGTGTTCTTTTTTTGTGGAGTTTTTGTTATTTTCTGAGCACATCACGTCTTCCACCTGATTTTTTGTTAATCCTGTGCAGAAATTTTAGTGACTTAAAAACCGAGACGCAGCATGAATACGAATAGCAACAAATTAAGATTAATTGTGGTCTGGATGCAAGCGTGGCAAATCAGCAACGTGGACAGCGTCGGATGGGGGACCTCGGAAGCTCGGAATGTGATAGACCTCTGAGCTATGCAGAATGAAGAATTTATTTCTTCAAGCAAAATAAATACTGCGTTTACTCAACTGATGGGACGAGGGGAGACGCGTCATCGAGCCGAAAAGGGAATCCTCTCAACCATTAAAACTGTGTTGCTCCCCAATTTAAGTGACCTGAATTGAATGTAATTGACACTTGTTTGACATTTAAATGGAGCGAAAAGGGGCGTGAAACGGGGAACGAAACTGCTGCTGACCTCTCGCTTGACTGGTCCACATCACTAAATAATTGAAACATTTTGAACCAATGCTTGTGAAGCGGCGGAATGCATTAGCTAGCAATTTGCAAACTCGAAATTGGGTTACTACGAGCGCCGCTTAATCGCTGCTAAAATCAGACGTAAAACTGTGCACTTTGCGTTCAGCCGACATTTCTGCGCCACCACACATACTCAAACACACACACACACACACACTACTTCGTGCTGCTCTGCATGTGGCTTTGTTGGTTTTGCGGTTAATTGTCCCACTCCCCTGGCAGTTGGTTCGGCTGCTTGGAGGGATTTTTGAAAGTTTCGTTTCACCTCTCAAATTACTCAACGCCGTTAGCGCAACCGGATCGAGCTGCTTGCCGTAGGTGCTGCACTTGCCTTAAATACTCCGTGGTTGTTGCTGGTGTTGGTGCTGTCGGCATTTCTAGAAAGCATCCAGGACCTGCATTTATTCCTTCAATTCCCCGAGTTAATTACGCTTGTTGATGTTAAATTGTGCATTTGAGCACACTTCTAGACACTCTTCGGCAACGACCAAGAAACAGGAGCAACAAAACGGCTCAAATCGGCAACAACATGCAAATGAACGCCGAGAAACAAGAAAGGGCAAATGTTTGCTGTGAATTCTAGAGCATTTAAATGCTGCTCTTACATAATTTTATTTTGTTTTTGTACAGCACTTTTATAGCAGCATCGAGACGTAGCATAGATTTAGTTTGAATGATAAATTAAATTCTTGGAAACTGGGACTTGATTATTTCACAGAATTTCGGAATGTTCTAGAATTCGTTTCCAGCACAAAACTTCAGCACTCCGTCCTTGAAATTGGAGCGATACTTATTTCTGTGAAGCGGAAGAGTGGAGAGATTCTAACGTCCAGAAAATCCTTTTCGCTTCCTTTCGTCGCCATTAATGTTGGATTAAGCAACTATACGGCTCAAGCACATGATGACATCAAAAAGGTATCATCACCTCGATGACGTAATGCAGACTGTGCCACGGAACTTCTTAGTTAAAGGAGAATAAAGGAGAATAACAAGAAAAAATAATAATATGAAATTTTGTGAATTTTTATTAAAATTGTCCAAAATCAACGTAAATATCTCCAGTATTTCCGGCAGCTCAGAAAGAAAAAAAAACAGCCTGAAATGCAGACATGAGCACAAAGAGTTCAGGCTCATGGTTGGCAACACATACACAGGATAGTTGGAGCCTGGCCTCGGTGTACAGCGGGCAGAATGATATCATAATCATCTCATAATATTTTATGGCTCACGTCATGTGATTTCGCAAAGGAATATCACAAGGCCATGCCAGCGCCATCTACTGCAAACTGCCTGTATGAATAAACAAAACAAACAACATTTTAAATCTTCCCGGCTCTCGCCTGAAGCCGGAGAGATGCTTGCTTTTTGCGAGGATGTCGTTGGCTTAGCTGCAGCTTAAGGCTCAGTTAGTGGAGACGTAACGTCAGTTGTCCCTTGCTATTTTTCTGTTGGCACTGTGAATGATTATTGATATCGCAACAATGGCAGCCGCAAGAATGGTTGAAACAGCTGACACGTTATGTCAGATAACAGATATGCCCTAACAGATCCTTGCTGTGGTCGTTCGTGCCTCACGAAAGCAGAAGCCATGCATATATTCAGACATACAGACCTTGTGCTTACTATATATGTTTACTTATAGATGAACATGTGATGAGCTGCATTTACCGTTACGACAAGGAGGAGGACTTTA
Organism: Myopa tessellatipennis; assembly: GCA_943737955.2. Lineage (NCBI taxonomy): Eukaryota > Metazoa > Arthropoda > Insecta > Diptera > Conopidae > Myopa > Myopa tessellatipennis. The sequence continues at coordinate 59,050,604 of OX031316.1, forward strand.
AAAATTTGTTCAAACAAAAGCTCTACGAGCAGCAGTAACATCAACAATTTTGCGAAGAACGAAACTTCTACAAGTTACATATGTATGTATAAAGAAAACGTTTCCGTTTAGTGAAATTTAACCATCGTTGTTGATGTTGAGTTCCAGCGGAGGGCAGGAATACGTGCTGAAAAGATGCACTTAAATGGAGGCTGCAATGTTTACGTAGGATTCCATGGTCATCAGTTTTCTTGCAGCTGGGCTCAACTGAAAGCCTTGAAAAGATGCAATAGCAGTATAAGAAGTGAAAACGGCAAATGATAAACCTTTGAGAGCTTTATAAATAAATTATCAGTTGTCAGTGTGCCATATGGTGGATGAAAGTCATGAATCAGTAAGAGATGTCCAGACAATAAGTGTGTGTGTGTGTGCAAATGCCTATCAACAACTCAGGAATCAAATTCACAACCAGAAACTGATGTGCAGATTGTTGCAAATTAAACTTGATTCAAACAATAAAACATATTCACTTCCAATCCCTTTTCTTCCGATGAAGTCCCTTTTTGGACGAAATCCCATTGATAAAAGGTATTGAGTTGCCGTTGCCGTTGATATACACTGCTAAAATTATCATTCAGTGTTTTCAAAGCAAAATATATTTTCAGAGTGTACATTTCTTTAGGGCACATATTCATAACCTTCTCATATGGAAGGAATCTCTTGTGCATTCAAAAATAAAGCAAGTTGAAGAACGTAGTATGTAATATCAAAGTATGCGGTGAAACTATTTAATTGATATTAAATTCTCCCCACTCGCAAAGTGCTGCGTTTGCTGAGCTGTTCTCTGGCCTAAAAATCTTGCAGATGCAGCTGGCTGCATCAAACGATAATAGGAAAAATAATAGTTAAGGCAAGACCATAAAGCTCTGCACTTTTTCCAACTCAACAGTTAATAAATTCAAAATGATAACCACCTCCACATCAAGCTAAATTCGAAATGAGTTGTACGGGGAGGGGCAGAGCAGGGCGCTAGCTATCATTGAAGCAGACATTCGCTTTTTAGCGAACATTACGGAAGCGCAAGCAAGGGCAACGGACCCTTGTACCATCTCCGAGAGGCTAAGCAACAAATAAACAACCTGGCAGCCAGACGCACAGTCAAATGAACTCAAATGAGATCCAGTCCGAGGAAGCTTCACGTTATGCTGTAGGAATTTTAGGAATGTTGTGAGGAAAGTGAGGTTGGTTCTAAGTCATATTCGTGGCTTTTTGATTAATATGCAAATAAACTCTTAATTGTTTCTAGACCATCCAAAGAAGGTCTCGAACTATTGATCTTCATGAGAGTTTAGTGCGTGCTTAGACTAAGTTACGACTTGATTTCACTAAAGGTATGTGAATTTAAAAGTATCAACTGGATCTTTTTCTTTCGCTATCTCTTATTTCTTATTTCTTGAATTTATTTGGAGATGAGAAGCAGGAAAATGAATTTCTTTAGAACGAGAAGCACTCAAAATATCGTATGCATGTGCTGTGATGATGTGTGTGTCACCAGTACATATGTGCGAATGCGAGTCGACTAGCTTTGAGGTTGAGACTTACTGCTTCCAGCTCCATCTTGTTCCTCCATCTACACTAAACTGAACACTAGAAGAACTGACTTCCTTGTAGTACATGCACAGACTTGGAGTATGAATACCTACAATTCGCTTTTATTCGGGCTTTTAACTACTAATTAATTCAGACGCACCGCTCCGCTTACGAAATTAAGTGAACATGTTGTCTAAACCCTACCTAGTAGTATATTGGCGCCCTCGTCCTTTGTTGCTTTCTGCGCCTGTTCCTCCTTCGACAGTGTCACTGAGGTACCTAAGTTCTCTACGCCACAATCTAATTTTAACAATTTTCACACTTTTACTGGCTCAGTTTACTGACGCATCTTGTATGTGTCGCTAATCATATTTTGGGAATGGTTAATAAGGGTTTTGTTTTAATTTCCGCTTTGAAATTGCGGCTATAAAACTCTATATTTTAAAAATGTATATTGCAACAAGGAAGTTTAAATAAGAAATTTCGAAAATGTTGCATTTAAAAGAGTTATTTTGGAAAGTTGTGTTTTGTTCAAAGCGCAGTAATACAAGAGTCCAGTAAATTTAAACTGGAGTGAATAATTGTAGGTACAGAGCCAGAGAAATAGTCCTTTACCTATTTCCTAGTACTTAGCAACTAAATACTTTTCTTCTACTGTGCCTACAGAATCGAGTGAGCTGATAAAAATGAGTATTGATTTTCTACAGATCAATAAAATTTTTCATTTAAATATATAAATTCGTTTTATTTGAACGTATTTTAAGTTTTAATTATAAAAAATATATTTTCTTGTAAAAAATTTTTTTCCTTCAAGATGGACCACCAGAACGGACAACTGGTGATGAAAGCTTTACAACATTTAGGTAAACCAGCAACGGCAAACAAAATCGTGGCAATGATTGCTGATTATATAGAGGTGAGTAAAAATATGTAAGTATAAGTGTAAAAATAAGTTCAAGATCGTAAATATAGAAATTTGCATTCAAAGTTCGCTCTGATATGTGCCGCGTGTAGTTTAAGTGTTTAGTGACCTTTGAGGTTAGAAAGCTCCCGCCGTCCTCTATTCAACGATATACATATAACACATCAAAGCGGGTTAATGTGAACAAAAAATGTATCCGGTTCACGTTACCGAGATACATACATATGTTTGTATTGGTCACAACTCCGGAAGTTTGAAAACATCACGTTTTTATCGTATAAATTAAAATAATACACATATACAGTGCAATATATTGCATAATACATATTTATATTCTATGAAAATTTAATAAAATATAACGTAATATTTTGTTGCATGGGATGAATACAACACCAATGGCACAATCACTAGTTTTCAACTCGTCAGCCGGTGCATGTGAAGGTGCGTTATCTAGGAATAGTATGGCTTTTCGGGAAAACTTGTTAAGAGTCTAGAAACGGTTTAAGATTAGTATACATCATGAATATTTATGAACCTTTTACTCACCTCAGGAACAAAGTTATGATGTTCCACTCTTTAAAAATGTTTTTTGTCATGCAAGCAATTGCAGAGTGTCCGAGTACCATAGCGAGTTATTCAAATTCTTTTCCGCTCGGGGCGACTTAGCTTTTCCTATTATTAAAGGAGTCAATTTGTGTGATCCTGAAGCATTGACACATCCCAAGAATGTTATTCTTTATTTGGCTATTTTTAAACCTAGTGTATTTCTTTCTGATGGTCTTAAAGTTTGATTAATCCTTGCCAAAATTTTCGCCATTCGCTTGCTTGTTTTTATCGAAGCAACATAATAAATTGATTCTTTGCATTGTAGGTGTATCCCAATGACGTCAAGGAATCTGTTGAAAGAATTTTGAAAACTGGCGTACGTTATGGTTTCCTACAGTACAGCAACCGAAAGTTTTCCTTAGCGCCAGTAGAGGATGATTTAGAGTCTTCTGATGATATTGACCCTGACGAGGAAAACCAAGAGACCTATCACTTGGAAATCTGAACGGGACGTCTTTTATTTTGAATAAAAATTTGTGAAAAATTTTTAAAATATGCATGTGTACTGACAATTATAAATTTTTAAATATTTAATTAATTACGAAATTAAAGAGTTTTAATTTAATTAACCGTAGATCGAAGAGCTTGATAATCAAGCATTCAAGATTAACAGAGCATGTTTTAGTGCTCTCGGTGAATACTTTTGAGAAATCCTTTATTTTTGTGTTTCTCTACTAGTTTTCTTTCCGTTGAAACAAATTACTTTGCGATTTTGAATACACTGGTGAGCAATGAAGTGAATGAAGCGCCCCCCCCCCCCCCCCTTCCTTCGTGAAGTGATGGTTTCACTTGTCTTTTCCTATTTTTCACATCATGACAAGTTTTTTACGAGCCTCGGGTTGTTATGGTTGGAAATCGGAAAATTATGGGACTTAATGCAAACAATCTGTCAACAACTTGTATGATGAGAGAAGAGATTGATTTCTTTTGTGCACCTTTCCAATTTAGGGCGCTCCCAGGATACACGGCAATAGAAGGTTCTATCGATTGATGGATTGATTGTCTTTATTTTAGTATTCGAATTTTGAATTTCGAAGAGACGCAACCGAGGTACCGAGTCATCAATCATTTGCCGGTAAAGCGACCGACGATGAGGCTGAATTAAAAAGCTGAAAATATTAACGTTTGTTTTTTTTTTGCAACAATAAAAAAAGCAATAATTTCGCATCGCTTAACTGCTGTGTGTGTGAAGCTGCATTCATCGTTATTACAAGTATTTGTGTCAAACCATGCTTTTAAACTAGGATCTGAATTTGACGACTTTATTGGCTTATCGACTGTAATGGCGAAAAACCCTATACATATGTCTATGTACTCTATACCTATATATGATACAATATTTCCAACTTAATTCCATTCCATTCGGAGTGACATTACTTTCGAGCGTTGCAGTCTTCCACTGACCCGTAGATTGAACTTGGCAGCCTTAAGAAAATAATTACAGCGTATTTTCTACTCTGCGAATGGCTCCGGTGTGGCTTCCGGACGAAGACACGGCAAATGACACGGAAGTCTACCGACTACGAGTATCCACGTCTTTACGAGCGTTTTTAATGCTTGGATCAATTTAATCCCATGCTGCAGAAATTACAGAATTTCAGTGTAATTGACACTTATTGGACAGCAGCAGCCGCAGTCAGAAGTGAACTGAACACAACTTAACGGAACGGAACAAAAAAGAGCGGAACAAAGTCAGAACGTAATCCAGCTGCGCTCTACGTGAAGAAAGTGAAGGTGAAATATAATATATTCAGTTAACGACGATGAACAACGATGAACGAGGATGCCACATGGCGAAGCTTCAAGGAACTGCTTTGTGAAGACTCAAAGAGACGTTGATAGTTAAAATGATGATTAAAACGATGGTTAAAACGATTCGTGGATGAGAATCCATGGCAATCCAAGGAAGCGACGGTTAGGTATTAAAATTTATTACGAGTTGAAACCATTAATTATTAAAATAATATGTTAGGAGTAAGACTCCGTCAAACAAAAGGTCAACGAGTTTGACCGCACACAAATTTTCCTTGCTGGTTGTGTTTATGCAGAAGGCGTGTCTAGTGGACGGCACGAAGCTAAACAAACGAATGACTGCCGATAATGCATGCAGCCATCCATCCATCGAGCACAATGCATTTCGGCCAAACAGTTTCTTCAACAACAACACAACCCAAAGACGAACTCTCAAGATGAGCTCTGGAGCATCTTCATGTTTTTATTGTTGAGGATGTCTTATTAACTGCAGGGTCTCTCAACTTAATATTCTGAAAATACTTGAAGCTCTTCTGTGATTAGGAGCCATTCAGATTCTCCACTTAAATTACCCGATAATTCCTGATCATTTTCAACCCGAGGCTTAGATAAAATGCTTCTATGTAGCTAATTTGAATCTAAACTCTCTAAGGATGTCTTAGATTCTAATGATCTGTTCTTTAGTGTTTTTGGACTCGTGAATTCAAAGTCTTATTCTGTCAAATGTCATATAAAACTATAGTTTTAAATTAGTTTATATTCGATTCTTAGTTATTTTAGTAATTTAGTTTATTTCGAATAGATTTTTAGTTATTTGAGATTCGATTTTCAATTCACCAATAAGCTCAACCAACAATTAAGACTTCCTTTCATAAATAAATAAAACCCAATAAAACTTTAAGAGTCCCTGCCCCATCCATTGCATTTACGCATACATGACGACAACCTCCGATCCGAATTTCAAAGAAACTAATGTGTTTTCTTATCTTTATTGCTTCTCTTCTTTCAGGCATTATTTAAAAATAGTCAACACGTTCCACTCGTCATTCGATTCGAATGTTGCGTTTACGAAGAGATTTAATTTGGAGCTGACAGATTCGAGGACAGACAGTTTAACAAACTTTACACCGCCTAAAATTGGATAATTATTTGAACTGGTCTGCGAGTGGGACTGAGAGTGGATGAATTAAAAAATTAGTGACTTTACGATCATGACGACGACAAATTAGGGGCATCTAACATTTTCCACGCTGCTTTAATGGCTCATTTTGAAGCGCGCTTCTGACTTGATTCCGTTACACTGACGATTATCCCGAGATTAACGGGTTCACTTAGAATTGTGTCAACGCTAATGAGTGGGAAAACATCACAAGCATTTTCTGTTGAAGAAATCTTTTGGTCGTGAGACATTACATTTTATGGTCCATCATCGAGTTCTTAAAGGAGGGCTTCGTTTTTACCTAACCGATTATTGAGTTCTTCTAATTCGTAAAAGTAAGACTCATCTTGACTTCTGAGATGAGTCATTTGACTGGATTATTTTTGTACTGGAGAGACGACTAGTTTTTTTTGCTTTTGGATTTTGCTTTTTACCAAACGTTCACGCCTCACTCAGGTTTCAGCGCCTCACGGCGTTGAAGTGGCGACATTTTTATTTCTTTCCCTCCGCGTCTTGTTTGCACAAAATTTGGAGCCTACTCAGAGTCGTGCCAAAGATGTTATAACCTTCCCAAAGTAACACTGTAACACTAACTTTTCTAACCCAGTCGGTCGGCGCCATCTTTAATGGGCTAAACTACCGCCGATAACGAAAACCTTGTTTGAGCCAAATTCATCAGGATGAATATTTCAACATTTTAACATTTGCCGAATTCGAAATGGACTCCATTTGAGCCCCTCGCCGCTGCCCTTGGCCAATACCAAGGAGTTCATAGGTTTTTATTACCGTTATGTAACAGAGAACACCGACTGCTGAGCTGGAGACGGAAGAATTGAACAACAACAAGAAAAACACACGAATATTAAATTAGAATCCGACACAAAGAACAGAAAACGAAGTAGAATAATGGAAGAGTGGTAGTGATTGTGTATGTGTAGGAGTGTATGTGTATGAGTATATGAGTGAATATGTGCTGTGAGATGTGCTGTAGGGTGGATCGCCTACTTCATGGCAGGATGTCGTAGGTTGCAGAAATACGAACTTTCGGCATGTTTGCACGCTCTTCTCTCGAGTGAATGGATGCAACAGCGTGTGAACTGGAGTGAAGAGAGCTGCTCACTCCATCAGCCCGCCTCCATCATCGACCGTGAAGTGATCCCGGGGGAGTGGGTTACATTCCTCACTGAATCGGAGCAGGTGCAGGTGCAGGCGCAGCTTCTTTTTGTGCTACTTAAGAGCCGAACAGGCTGAATAGGGAACTCGAGCTCCGGTGGCTGTGGGCGGGAAGAAACAGGAGCGAAGCGGGTTGGTCGCACTTTGTTCAGTTCCTGTTCCGCTTCAACAAAGTGTGTTTATTTCAATTTCAATTAAAGTTTGGATCATATTATAGTCAACTGAAACTGAAGCCAACTTCGGCGTGTGCAAAGTTTTTTATTGTTCTAATGTTCGCACCGACTGCACTGCCAACGGGAGCTGCTGCCTACCTTTCTACTACCTTTCCGTTTAGTTGCAAATGCAAAGTTGTGAGTTGCACTAGTTTGCGAAGTTTCTTCAAGTGCTCCCGTTCTGAGAAAATACAACTTTTCCAAATAGAATTATTTCCGCAATTCGTCTGCTTCTCCCCCCCCCCCTCTGCCCCATCCATGATTGCGACGTCCTCCTGACACTTTAGCTCTGCCCGGTTATCAAAGCTGATTCAATTCCATTTTCACTCATACATTGCTCGAGTTCGAGTGGCCCAATTGAGTTCGCTAAAAATCGGCAATGAATTTCATCTAAAACGTGGTGGAGTACTCGAAGTCCATCGCCTGAAGTGACGGTCATTTCAATTACTTTCCACCTGCGCTGCGCCTCTGCACGGAGTCCACGTTGGCTTTCAACAGTGACTGAGTGCAGTTTTAATATTGACCTCGTGAGGACAATAAATGCAATCGAACGAAAGTTTTTAATGCGGAAAGAGAGGCTAAATTAATTATTAACCGGCATCGCCCACGCGCCCCGCTCCCCGGCTCCCCCTCGGCAGTCGACGCTGTCATTCGTTCCTCCATTGAAACAGAAGCAGCTCCCCTTGCTTTTGATCCTTTTCTGACACATATAAATAACTTAAAGGATGGAATGACGGAAGGAGTTGCGAGCAAATAAACATGCCTTTGTTAGAGTTTCCAGGGGAAGTGAAAAGATTGCGACAGACATCCACGAAGGAAACGAAGGAAAACGAAGCCCCTCACCGACGCTGTTTACCCTCCCTTTCTAGCTAAAGGGAGCTGTTGTGCGCTGGCTGCTCGGATGACTGAAGTCCAGTTAATAATTCATTCGGCTGTCAGTCTAGCTAAATTCTGCAAACATTGCGGATGGCAGCCATTTTCGGCTCGATGCTTAATTGCAACTGCGGCATCTTCAAATGCAAATGCAGATGAAGAACCAGCTGAAACTGTTCCGGATGATATGAACGACCAGAGAAAGCCGCCAGTTATTGATCTTAGTTCGGTGGAACGCAACATTTGCTGACCACACCAATCGCATTAGACGCCCGAGTTACCCGGCTTAATTAATTATTATAATTGCTTTAAAGTTTCGCAGCCTTCACTCCTCCAGTGCTTCCACAATGAGCAGCAGCGCAAGACTTGATGTGGTCTTGACATTTCAATTGTCGTTCGAGTTCCATCCACTCGGACAGGATTCGTACTTGCATTTGACATGGCCTGAAGTGCTTGCAGCTTCTTCGAGCGGCAATGCTTCGCAGGTGCTCGAAAATACTTGAATTGACATTAATACGATGACGTATTACAATGAGCGGCAGGTTGCATAAGGTTGCAGTTCCATTCACCGTCTGAACAAACATTTAATCTGGAAACTTGGCACTTAATTTGCGGTTAATTTTGTTTACTCTGCTTGTTTCTGTTGGCATAATTTTTCCCCCCTTTGAATATTGCATTAATTTTAGATATTTACCCGTGTAGGCTCGAATCGAATCAATTTCCGAGATCGCAAATATTTAAACTCTCTCGGTTCATCATTCATGTGGTCCATTAATAAAGTGTTGCATTTCAATGTTAATTCTACTTCGTTGCTCCATTGATGAACACGCTGAAAGCTTTTCAAATCTTCAGCGGTTTAAAATATAAGATCTCTTCAAAATAACAGCTATGTATTATTATCGATATTCGAAGAGGATTTCAAGAGAATTCGTAAATTAATTATAATGGAAGAAACTTTCTATAAACTTCTGATTTGTACTCGGATTACTATAATAATTCACGGTCTTGACGGTCATGTATTAATTACATTGGGTATGTAATAATATCTTGAAGTAATCTTGATTGCAATTTCGTTTAACCACAAAGAACAAGGAGGCAAAAAGCAACAAAACTTATATGTTGCCATAAACATTACGTTCCTGCAGAAAGCAACCCAACAAGCTCTACATTATGTATGTCTGCCCTCAGGCAGCATGCGACAAGCAGCATCTGGTTTTGAATGCTGACAACACGTCGTCCAAAAAGTGAGATGATTCAGTAGAGCGTTTCGGGGATAATCACAAATATCGCGAAATAGATATGGACACATAAATATGGACAGCTTAAGTCAGGCTTTTCATCAGTAATGTCACAACGATTCAGCCCAAAATGAAGCCATCTTCGGAGTTACCATTCGAATGAGTGGTCATGAACATAGTCAAACATGGCAAATGCGACGTCATCAGCTTCACGTATCTGCAACACAAATCGAACACACACGAAATCGTCCGACTCGCCTTCTTGTTTGCAAGGGCAAGGTGAAGGGAGAAGGTGACCGAAGGAGACCACGCCGCATACTTATACTGGTATACTTTTCAGTTTTAACATAAACATGACGTTGTGAGCGAGCGAGAGGGAGCAAGAAAATATTTGTTAACAAATTGGTTTACAGGAACTTCTATTGAACCGGAGACTTCTTTGTTGCCGAGCATTTGAATAGCAGAAGAAGCAGTCGTTCTTTAAGCCCTCAAGTCCTCTCTGTGGAATGGAATGACTTTCCACTTTTTCTGTATGTACGGAGTAGAACAGAAAAATAATGCTTTAAGTTTTCAACACTTGAACGTTGAAATAATAAACCTCAATGGTACCTAAGCAAAGATTCCGAGTGGAATTTTTTTTAAAATTAAATTCATTTGAATGGATATTCTTGATATTTCTTTAAGTACGCATTTGAATAGCTTCGTAGAACAACGAACGATTTCCTTGGAATTAGCATTCATTGCACTCGCATTTGTTGTAAGACAGAATTTTCATTTCCTGCTCATTTCTAATCAATTAAGAATTCTTGCACCGGCTGACAGCGAATCCTTTCAGCCCGTTCGTCCCTGGCTCGTTGATTCTTTAATTAGAACTGATGAAATTAGCAAAAGAAATTTTGAATGTGAACGCTGAAAGAACTGTGAATGAAATGGCGATTTCAAGTAGCACGGAAAATGTTAAGGAGATGTTCAAAGATGTTCCATGTTCTGAGCTCAGTGTTGAAGAAGAGCAGGAGGGGGGCCTTTTATAAACCTATTTATAGTACTGCATTTGAAAGTCTACCAACATGTTGGCAGGTACTATAAAGCCGCCTCCAAAAGTAATTACAAAAAATGTCAGCAAAAACACTTGTATTACAATTTTCAAGAAAAAATTCTGAAATCCCTAAAGAAAAAATGGTTCCGTATTCCTAAATATACGTGCATTGTACTGAAATGTCTCAGAGCCACAAGAAGTGGGATCTTTCAATGCTTTAAAATTCAATTTTACGGATGTCACAGCGCAGAAGGTTCTATGATTCTTCTAATGATTCATTTCATTCATTTCATGGACTTCTAATGATTCATTTCAGAAACATACCGTTGGACAACGTTACCTGCTCATCGATATAAACACACCTCGTATGAAGAAACCTGAAAAGTGTCTGGTGAAAACTGTTGCTGGACACACGCAGGTAGAATGGAAGAAGGAACATAAACACTTCAACCTCCTGCCTGACTAAAGGGCTGCATGTTTGCAGAGCATGTTCCATAATAAGCTGATTACGAGCTGCACGTTATAATCGAGGAGATACCGAAGACACGATAAACCCTAACTGACGTTTAGGGGCCTGATCCAATCAAGGTGCCTCCCGCAATTCCACATGACTTCACTATACACCATGCATGACCAACGATGATTAATTATTCGGCAGAATGCGTTTGTTCCATGGTAATATTTTTGAGAAAAGCGGTTTAATTAAAACATCTCAATTAGTTTCGGCGAAAGTTTTTACAATAGTTAGTTGTAAACATTTGTTACAAGTCAGGGCTACATAAAGGATTTGTTGGCGATCGATGAACGTAAATCACAACGCCAACAACAACAACAACGTGCAGTGGTTGAACCTTACAACGTCAGACAACTAATGCTCTTAATAGACTCATGGGATTAACGAGTCGGCAAGCGGTAACTTTAACGCCTTTTCACTTAAGTTGGCAAGCAAGCGGATTTCAACGCTTCAGATGTCGGTGGGTTTTTTAATGTACATTGAGGTAATCATGATTTCCATGGCATAAACGCGGCAAATGAAATAATAATTAAAGTGACATCCCTTCCTCCATCTTCTGTGACTGCGGTGAAACGATTTCATTTCGAACTGACTGGCTACCTGTGAAGAGAGCACAAATTTAATATTTTTAACAAGGAAACTGCATTAACTCACTTCAGTCCTGGCAATTTTAAGTGAAAATCAATTCTATCTGCATCTGTGGCCTGCTGTGGCAACATCGTGCTCCAGCCATTAGCGATGTTACGGTGAGCAACTGTCGCAACGAGACGTCAGTGAGTCGAGTCGTTGCAGGTCGGGCCAATCATCGCAGAGCCGAAAGCGGAGCTAAGAAGAGCGATAAAGATAAGTGGACGATGACCATTTATACATTTTCTCTTCACATCGCAGGTTCTTCGCTGTTGTTGTTGTGCTGTTAGGCTAAACAATTGAGGTTTAAATCAGCCGGCGCTCCGAATAATTTATGTACCGTACATATTTATGTGTGTTCAGGACGATTACATAATGCGACGTGAAGCACAATTAAAATTGTGTCCCTCAAAAGGTCAACCCTTGTCTACTCCTATTGCTCTATCCTTGTGGCTGTAATTGGAAAAGATGGAAATTAAATTCGCAGCAGGGGCAGCAGCGTGTTCACTCTGTTGTCTCCTAAATTGTTGCATAGTGATTCGGTAACTTGAAGTGTTGAAAAGCGGCATTTCGTCCACTTGTTATGCATTCGATTTTGTTGCGTTTTGTCGTAGTTTTTCACATTCTTACGCAACACAGTTCACAGCTGTGTGTGTCACAACATTCGCCGCAACGTTCACCAAGCATGCAACACTTCATTAATTTGCAGTAATTGTGCATGCAAACGAGCCTAAACCCCTTGCCCCTTTCCTCCCCTCTCCGATGGGACGAGCACGTGCTCGACTGTGCCGCCGCCGATCACTTCGCTCGGTGCTGGCCCGATGGTTCTCAACAGCTATCAGCTGTTCTAAACGCTGCATCCTACGGACGACGTACGCTGCTGTTCCAACATCGCATGTGCGTGTTTTGCCCACAAGGCCATGAAATTGAATTGTTGCCTTCAAGGCTGAGCCTGGCTTAAGTCTCAATTGGAATGCTGCCCAGAACTGGGATTGAGTACAACCGGCGAGTGGATCGCTGTAATCCTCTTAATATCCGTAGCTAGTTGCTGCTGTCCATTTTGTTGAAATTATTTTCTGTTAAACGAGTGAATTAACTTTAAAATTGAATTCAGAGTACGGCGATGCCACCGATTGCGCCCCGCCCACAGTGCAACACGGTACAGCAGAGATGCCGCATAAATTATGAAAATTATTTGCACTGCGTGGCAATCGCAACAAATGCACACGTGATGGCGTGCGTGTGCCTGTTCGTGTAGCTGAGCGTGTGCCCGTGCGTGTGCCTTCGCGTGTGCCCGTGTGTGTGCCCGTGGTTGTGCTTGTGCCTGCGTGTGGGCCTGTGTTTGTGTGTATGTCTAGCATTGTGTGAATTCTACAATCCAGATTTTTAATAATCGTTTTTTTCCGCAGAGTTTGCAGCCGTCATATTTTTTGGAGCGAAAAGGAAAGCGTGAACACGCTGATTTATTCGTCTTATTTATTTATGGATGACCGACTAAATCCATCATAATGGGCCAAATCGATTGTATGATTACTTTAGCCCACAACTTATCGATAAACGCCTATTCATGACAGAGTCTTTAAAGACGGTAAGTTTTTAACTGTCATAGAACTCATTTACAATATAAATTGCAGCATATATTTTAAAATTGCCCCATATTTGAAGCTTATGTAACACAACTGATTTTACACCACCAAAAAACCCAGCGATTGAATTCATTGACTGAAATAAAAATGCCAGATAATAGCATAAAATAATAATCACGAGTATTTCGCTGAACACTTAATTTAACATCTGTGGCCACAATAAATTGTTTCTGCTTCAAGAGACTGCATTCGCTGCAGCATCCAACGTGCTGTGGAATGTTTTCATCGATTTCCCGAGCATCAGGTAAACCAGAGCTCTGGCACTGTCGAAAACAATTGACTATTATTTGAAAAGCAATCGCTCGTAATGAGCAATCGTTTCGGAGCCCTTTCTTCTGCCAACGACGCCAAGTGATTTCCTGTGCATTTGATTTCAATACGATTCCAAGCTTGTTGTACCTTTAATAGAAGGAAATGCATATCAAAATATGGTCTAAATTATATGCTTAACTTCAAGAGAGAAGTAAGATGAAGCTTAAGCTCCTCTAAACGATGAATTGACCAAAAAATATTGGACCCGAATTGGACTTAACAGCTCTGCTAAAATGTTGCGTGAATCGCTGTGCATGTTGCTACGGTTGCTCGTTGCATTTTCCAGCAACATTTTGAACATTTTTCAGCTCCGGTTTTCACCATTTACGTGTGGTGAAAATACTTCGAGCTCCCCATCAACTACTCAAACGTAACGGCTCTCTGAGAGAGCGCCAAGCATTGGCGAACGGCGAATGACGAATGAATTGATTGTACGAACAACAGGCAACGAAGGATTTTAAGTTGCAGCTCCGATGTCGAAGTGCGTGAGAGCCGAGCGCCAGTTATCAATTGACTGTAAACCGAAGAGGTTGTGGCGTGTTGTATTCCGAGTTTTATACGGAAAGTTCCTTATTGAAATCGTTTTCAAATAAAATTGCTTAATAACTACTATTGACATTCGCATTAAATTGTAAACCGTCGCGACATAAGGACTGAATTCTTCGTTGTGCCGTATAAAGTGGAGCGGTTTACCACCCACAAAAACCCGTCTACCCGTCGAATAAAACGCCAGGCACTCATCAGCTGGTGATAGCAATTTTGTTTTTTTATCTACTTATTAATTGATAAATTAAAAATAATATTAATATTGAAGATTTCTGGGAATCCTCAGCGTAGTCATAGTAATACGAAGCGATTGTATTCGCGCGCATTTAAAATAACTCCCGAAATTCACCCAAAATGCACTGGGGAAGGAAATGACAGTGGAATAGAATAATCAACGCACAGCTGCGGTGTTCAGTTTCTACGTTCGCTTTTGTGTCTGTTGTTGATTGCCGCATGTACCACATGCTAAACCCTGAGGAGGGTTTAAAATTAAGGTGTTAAAAAGTTTACACTAGTGCGAAGTGTAAAAAGTGCCAAGTGTTAATGAAATAATAGCAAAAATCTACACGATTATTGGGAAATTTCTTTGTGACATAAAAAAGAATAACAACGTCTGGACAGTTAAAAAAGGATTAGAAGCTGTTACTCCATGGAATAAGAATCTATCAAGGCCTTGAGGTAGGTAAAGAGGTGACATGGCGAATATTAAGTATTCAATAACCGTAGTGTCCGCAATACAGCTCATTATAATCGGTCGGCCCCCGAATCGAATCAGTCTCCGGTCAGTTTCGGAATAGATTTTTACAGCCAATAAATGGGCCAGTAATCAGAGTGAAGTAATTCGTCATTATTTGAAAACCTGATCCTCTCACTATTCCTAAAAATGGAGCCTTATTGTTCCATAAAATTATTTAATAATATTTTCCGGATTCAATCCTGACTTAAATAAGTCAGAGTAGACTTTTTATAAAAATATAGATACCGCAAACCCCCTGTAAAAATATAGAGGGCGGGGGGGCCTTAACTTTCCCTTAAAAAGATAGAGTTAAGAAGATTCCCGTCGGTTTGAAGCCGGGTGAATATCCCTTTCATCGTAGGAATCTTTCATCCGTCAACCCACAACTACTATATTACGGGACACAATACATAACATGGATATCCGTCTTTATCCCGACAGGTCTGACGATTTTGAGACTGATTCCTCCAGCAGGACACGAGGAATACTTCACAGAAACAAACAAATCTAAAAATAAATATTCCACAGAAACTTAATTGAAAAAGTTTACTTGGCAAACAAACCAGAAAACGGAGTTTGTTGTAATTTTTTACTGTTGTTGCAGTTTCTTTCTGCAGCTCTGATTCTGAAAATCTTCGAACCCGAAAACGCAAGGAATGCAACCAACCCGGGGAGTTGCATTTAGCATTTATTTGTGTTCGTTTTTGAGGAAGAAAATTTAAAGTTTTGCTGAAAACAAATTAAAACTTCTTTAGTTTCCGGACTTCGTTTCCCTTTTTAATGTTTCAGCAAACGTCATGAAAAACCATGCTCAAGTCTGGATTCGAACATGAACAAGTTGTCAATAATTAAAATTCGATTTCTGAAAGTTCGACGGAATCGTAATGCGAACTAATTACAAAACACTTTAAGTTCTAAATGATTAAAGGAAAATTTTCAACATTTCGAAAGCTGGATTAACTTTACAGTTAACATGTTTGTTCCTGGGAAGGATTTACTGACTTTAAGAAGAAGCTTTCATTGAAAAAACTGATTCGCAATTTATTTCAGCTTTGCAAATAAAAGCTGGAATAGATCAAAACTCGAAACTTTCTAAGGTTACACATCTTTAAGGGTTAGAAAAAGCCCTGGATTTAGATTTTCTCCATATGGGATTTACTATAATCCAAGCGAATCTCTTCAAAAGCTAGTTTGTGACGAACTCCAGACACAAACCTCAGAAGCAAACGTCTTTACTTTGATTCCTGACGCATAGCTTCCGTTGAAGAGATTGTAGAGCCTCTACTTGATCTAAATGTTCACAGGGCTCTCGATGACCTAAATTATTACTTCTGTATGCGTAGCTTCCTGATAGAGCCTTCTGATCAGCTGCTTCTTATCAGCTCAGACAGATTCCAATCAGAGATCTTGGACTAACAGAATGTTTCGACGAATGAAGACCGAACTTCTTCGGTGCAAACTTTAAATTTCTTTGGAATTCTTTCCACACCTGGCCGGATCCTGCCAGTTTTTTGTTTTCATTTCTTATTTTTTGCTGTTCAAAACTTCAGCGGTGCTGCACCGCTTTGTAATTCCAACATAAAAAGGCGGAGAAACACTTTATATGAGCCAGGTATTAGACAGAAAGCAGCAGACGTCGCTATGGGCAAAGACAAAAACTTTCTTACTCCTTGTCACTCACGACAATGCATGGAAATAAAAGAAGAACGAGTGCATCGAGACCGTGACAAAGGGTACATCAGCAACGGGGGCGGGGTGGAGGGTGGGGCCGTAGGAATGCAGTTAAGCTTACTAAAAGCAGACAAAGATTTATTTTGAGCACAAGGATCAAGTTACTTTGGAATCGGAATACGTGGTAGTCGAGGCCAGGCGAGGTGGGAGTCAGACGGCTATTGGAAACCTCATCCTCATCCTCATCCTCATGCAGCAGCAGCTTCTTTTATTTTAATTTTCTTTCAAGTTGCTGCTGCTGCTGCTATCTTCGGTTGCAGTCGGCACTCAGTTTGCAGAGCACGGCACGAGCATTTTTTACTGCATTTATTCTGAGCACTCTGCACGCTGTATTCTACTCTACTCCGATGCTGCTCCTTGAACGGCGTCTCTCATTCAATATCCTTTTCGGAAACCGTACGAGTTTCTGCTTTGGTACACTGTATCCGCTATTGTAGTGCCAACTCAAGTGATGTCGCAAAGAAAGGAGGAGGAGATGAGATGAGAATTGATGATGCTGAAGAATGCAACGAATTGTCGCGTGGTATGAACACAAACAGCATCGCAACACTTCTTCTTTGCAATTATCCTTAAATGATTTAAATCGAAACATCAACACTGCAAAATGTTTACATTCATGCATACCGTCGGTATGACACGAACCTGCTATGGTACATGGGTGTGTATGTGTGTGTGTGGCGTGTGTCCCCTTGACTGCCACATGCACATCGTTACTGGACGCAAGCCGCACCAGTAGCTGCAGCACGCAGCTACTCGTAGTCGCTGAAGTTCATGAAGCTGTTTGTTTTAATTACGTTACGTTACGTTATTTTTACTGTAGTCGCACCTTCGTCAAGTTCGACAACAACGGAACTAATGAGATGTCAACAACTATAGTGTTGTTGTGGTTCTTGTGTTTGTATGCTGTGCATGTCAGTCAACGTGCGCCTCGTGTAAGAGTTGCCATCAGAAAGTTACTAACACACTTGTACCACTTCACACTTTCATGTACCATGAACACTTCAAGAGACTCTAATGATTAGGGTGCCGCCCTATAATCTGGTGGCCTTCGAGACCTTTGGCATGTTACGCGGCACGCGGCCCTGATTTGTGTCCGTAGTCTGAAGAGACGGATGTGAATTTCGACGATTATTTACAAATTAAATTATGATTTGCTTGTCATGCGGAAAGCTTTAATTAGTCAGCTTTTCAAACCTCGTGTCTTTTTATCCATGTAATCCATTGCGCTCATAGAGAGTGGTCAGTGATGGTTTTTAACACTCGTTTTTTATGTTTTTACAGATGGGTGCTTATGTTTATAACGTCCCATCAGTACTCATGATAATTTAAATAATTAACTAATTAATCGTTGATTAACAAATAAACTGATTTGCATGTCTCAAAACACAAATAAAACCAAAACTGACAAAAACTGTACAAAGTGGATTAAACAGATTTACAGATAAACTCCAATCGGTCACAGAAAAACACCTACAAAAGAAAATCTGTGAAGAGCATCAGGTCATATTTTTCATTTATCCTTTGCATCAACAAACTCAACCGAGCTGGCAAACGTACACATTCACAGAAATACACTTGCGCTTGAATTTCATGGGGGCAAAAATAACGCTTTAAAGGTTTTTTTGTCGCTTCTGTTGTCGTAGTTCAACGTTGAACTTTTAATTAGTATTTCAATATCGTGCCGGACAAAATAATAACATGCAATGAAAAGCAACAACAACGACAAGGAAAACAGTAGCAGTGGCAGCGGTAACAGCAACACGCGAGTTAATGGCTCCCGTATACTTTTGCACGCTCAGCAGAGCAGATTGAAATTGAAAGAGTTAATGAAGCACTTAATGGTTGAATAATGGCCGAGAACGCTTTGACGTAAATCATGTACCGGACGAGTTCGAGTACATAAACATATTAAAAAGGTCTACTTTTGCAATTGAAAAAGGTTTTTTATTATTTAAATTGAAATGATTTAAGTGCTTCATTCCAGAGGGAGAAGATGTGTTGCGAGACACATCTGTTTACGAAGCGCTGTAATCTGTTATCTGTGCTGTAATATTGCAGAAATGAACAAGGAAAACACCAAAGTACCAAATATACTAAGAAACCACAATAACCACTTTTATGAAAGGAAGTACAACTTCTCTCCTTTTCTCTAGAGTTCGACTTGACTTGTATCCAAGGGATTTCTACATCACAACTGGCAGCCCCCAAAGATTTTCAGAAATTTAAATATATAATAACATTTTACATTACATACAACATTACATATATTTTTAATTTATATCTCTTAGACTCATGTTTTTGAAGAGGAAAATTATTTGAAATCTGTTCTTCGAACCTTTCATATACCTCCAAGCCCCCCAACTTTGTGTGGATGGCGACATCTCAGTGTTTTTCCGCCCATTTTATTTTTGGCTTCTGCATTCGATTCAATTCACTAAAGTTTATCATTTCATATATAATTCATTTTATTAGAATCAATGCTCGCTTTTTACACGAAAATAAACTTTGAACGTGGAACTGGAGAGTTCTCTGGACCGAGGGAAAGAGTTCTTGCAGAGCCAGCTAATTTCAGTCTGAACCGACGGATAACATTGGAATTTTTAGAATTCTTCTCTCTGCTTCGTCTACCATGAATTCTTCCACGTTTGGGCAATGTTTTTCCTTTTCTTGAAAATACACATCCGTACATCCCACCAACATTTCATGCATCGATTTATGAATTCTCTTACTCATCGTCTTGGAAACAAGGTGAGGGTTATTTCTGAATGTTAAATGAGTTAAACGAATGCAACTTCTCTTATGAAATGTTTTTAGATACTAAATATTTTAGTGTACAAAATACTCTAATGCTATAGCTTAGCTATGTAATTTACTGATAACTTATCGAAGGAACTCGTTCCACTTTGCATTCTTAAAGTTTATGTGTGTGTCTTCTACTCCTGCATTAAAGATCACTGGAAGTCATCCATTATATATTAACGACCTATCGATTTATTGAAGTCTATAAAACAAATGGGTAATATTTTGGATACTGATGTAGAGCATCGTCTATGCAATGCGCGGCGGTAGTCTTTAGGTTGATTTTTACTCAAGTTTGTGGAACTATCATTAAAAATGTTAGTCGCTCTGTTTAATTATGTAGTG
This sequence comes from Myopa tessellatipennis, assembly GCA_943737955.2. Taxonomy (NCBI): domain Eukaryota; kingdom Metazoa; phylum Arthropoda; class Insecta; order Diptera; family Conopidae; genus Myopa; species Myopa tessellatipennis. Next base: position 59,070,400 of record OX031316.1, read on the forward strand.
TGTAGCCAGTGGGGCGGTTTATTTGGGTGTGTAAACATGCGTGCGTGTTGGGCTCCAGGCAACAAGACATGTGATCATTTACATAGGATTACAAAGAAAATTTAAGTGTAAACAAAATTTGCCGCAATCATAAAAAATGTTGAACATTAAATTAGGTTGACACTTAATGGTCCATGTCACACCAGGCGTGTTGAGGCCGGCATCACTCATGCAGATGGGTTGTTACATGCCATGAATATCGCAGTTATGCCGTGCTCAAGAGGCCTAATGTGTCCTGGCCCAATACTCATCCTTTTGAAACAGCGGCTGTTTATGAACTGATTATGGGTGAGTTGAACTTCCACCCTCCAGACAATTTTGCAGATATTTTCGTTTAAACAAATCCCTTAAAACCTTATTCAATTTCATCATTGAACACCCTTGAAGCCTTATGGGTTGATGTTTTCCGCCTTTTAAAAGTTTCGACATCTTCTTTGGTTGTTTCGCCACGTTTATGTTATACTAACCATGGAAAATGTAAGAGCAGCATCATTAAATATTGAATTCATCTCAGCACTGATTTCTGTGGGGAAGAGCCGTAGAAGGAGGGGGTCATAATAGCATTCAAAAGGTAGCATTTTCGAAATAAGGAATGAAAATACAAATGTTATCTTACATGGCTTTATATAGTACAGTATAACAGCAGTACATACATCCGAAACTCCTTCATAGTAGACGGCATACGGTCTACCTTCTTTGCTTACGGCAAACTTTCTTGCAGCCTAAAACTTGGACTTCTTTATAATTCAGAGTTTTTGCAATTTTTTATTTCTACGTAATGAGAAAATGTTAAATGAAAACGTACTCTCTGACCTTTACAAAGGTTCTACTTGTCTTGGATTTCTTTTGGGTTTCAGGGCAGAACAGGAGGCAGCATTATCAATCGATGCAATAATTGTTTGTGTGCAACATAAAATACAAGGCTCGGCACGTGCACGACGGGACATTTTCTGAGCTCAACGCGGTTCAAATAATTCACTAACAAGAAAGCTTTGTATAAAATACACATTCGTTGAAAGGTAAACTAAGAAAATAGAATATTTTAGAAAGTTTTTCTTTTTTTTAAATCTCTCATGTTGAATGCTTGTGTACAAAAACTAACTTTTTTCCCGGACTGGAATCGATATCGTGTAACAACCAACAATAACAATTACTTAAGTACAAAATTTTCTACGGTGGAAAATGGTTTACATTACAGGGTACAAAATCGGAAGTTAGCTTATACAGGTCATTTGTATTCGTCGTCCTGCCAAGTTTATTAGCCTTCTTTAGGTGTGGCAAAGGACTGGAATTCTTTAATTGGCTGTGTTTTATCGAGTCAATCGTTTTTGTTGAACGACACGCACCTGTTCGGGGATTTTGGCAGCAAATGAGTGTACCTATGTACATATGTATATGCGGTGATAAATGTAATCGGGTAAATTACGTTAGCTGTGTGAATAAAATAAATACCACCAAATAAATAAATCGGGATCTTATTAGCCGAATTTCTAACTAAGAAAAAGACCAGAACTCATGCAAATTATGAGAAATTTTATACATTATATGGCATTAATTGATTCTTTTCTTATTTACCACATATAAGCAATCTTTACCAGGTTTTCTGGGTCCTAAATCAATAAATGCTCGTTTAACCAAACCCACATACTGCCTGATTCTACGGTAAACCCTCATATTGCACCCTTCTCTTAGCCAGTCACAGTGACCAACGAACTCCACCAACTCTCCAAACAATCACCACAAAGGTGTAGCTTTTCTTTCCCTCTTCCTGCCTGTATTCAGTTATTTAAGTATTACATATTTTGCATTGACTCCGTTTAGTTTTAGTTTATTTATTTATTTACTACTCTCTGCTCTTTTTCTGTTTGCAGAACGAATCATGATTCCCAGAGCATGCAGATAAAAATTATGGACACCAAGAAATCCTTGTGGGCGATCGTCCTGCTGGTAAGTAAACCTTAAATATACATACACACAAATAAATACAAACAACCTGCATACACATCGAATTGAATTTCCATAATAAGCTAGCCACTCAAATATACAAGAATTTGAATAATAAATCGAAAAAGCTTCACCAATAGAATTAAATGCCGAGTGCCGTTGCAATGCTTTCGTTTCAGAACAAGAGCATGAAAGACGAATATGGAAATATAATAAATAAAGTGGAAATTTGAGGAAAATAATTCTCGATCTTATAACAGAGAATCGCATGTTCGAATCGCTTCTCCACTCCAGAACTGAAGAGCAACGGAAGAGCTTCCGCGTTAGGGTTTATATTGTGATGTTCCGAGCGTGCTTCAGATTTTCATAGTTATTCAATAGCATTATTCTATATCTATATAGTCTATGGTATTTATTTATTTTTTTATGTTTCTATGAGGGTCAATTTGTATTCAACATCAAAATACACCCCAAAAAAATTTCATTCGATTTGTTGGAGTAGATCATAATTTTTTATATCCTATTCTCGGATGTTTATTAAGAAGAAGAGTATATTAAGTTTGTTCTTTCGTTTTTAACGCGCAGAAGGAGGTGTAGCACGGATTCAGCCCTATCCGTCCGTCTGTCTGTCCGTCTCTGTTTGGAAATCCAGATTCAGAGAAAACGAAGAGATTTCTTATGAAGATTTTCAAGTTTACTTGACTACAACTTATCTTTAAATCAATAAAAGAAGACTTCTAAGTAACAAACAAAACACTTTCTTCTAAGAAAATTCGTTGGAAGTGTTTTTCTGCAAAAAATAATACTCTCTGCACGTGTATGTATGTATATTTAATCCTGTCTGGGTGCCCGCTTATCATAATATGTGAAACCAATGAATGCATTTGATTCACAGACAAACCCGACGCTGATACACACTCAACGTGCATCGAAAGAGCCGTACACATCTAAACTCACACAAATCTATTAAGCGTTATTATGGCTTCAACTAATCAATCGATAGTAGTCGAGGCTCAATAGGCTAAACACAATAAAAATTTAATTTGTCTCAATTACATAAGTAGCAGCAGCAATCATACGAACATGACAAACATGCTCGCATGCGTGTGTGTTAGCTAGGGATTAATTCAATAATTTCTATACGATTCGTCTAAGTAAGTGAATACATACATACACTTCTATGCAACGTAGACGTAGTGTTAGAGCGATGGGTGTATGTGTGTGTGTATATGTGTGGCTGTATGTGTGTGTGCGATGTGCGTGTTGACGACTGGCTGCTGCTTACAATCGGAATCCACCACAACACCTTATGACTGTCGAGTGTCGAGTTTCTGTAAGCGGGACGACTCTGAGTTTCATGGCAACGCAACAAACTTTCGTCATAAAATTGAATGTGTAATCAAGGGTGATCCCCGACAGCAGAGCTTTAAAGTGTGCATGATTGCACATCTCTTGCAGATTCGAGTAGCTTGAAAAAGTCCTCTCAAGTCTGAGCTCTTGCATGAACAAGTACATCTATAAGCTTCCAAGAACAAGAGATTAAAGTGTCACTTATATTTCGCCACGACTTTGATGTTACGCTAAGCAATAAATTGGCCGGTTACATAACGTGAGCCTCATTTTATTTAAAAAACTATCCAAAAATAATAAATATATGGTAGTCAAAAGAAGGATCTGTTTTCAGTTAGTTAAATATACGAATTTAACGTCTATCTGGTGTCTGAAGACTCTCTTAGGTTTCTAGATAAGTGTTGCATTTCGATCTGGTGTCTGACTTTTCATACTCTAGCTGTCAGTTGTGAGTACTTTGAATTCATCCCGGGATTTGACATGACTAAATTTCTGCTGGGCTCGCAACTAGCAGACAATCACTATGTAGTCACTGTATCGCCCGTTCGATTGCTATGCTTGGTGTGATGCTGTCCTGTGTCGCTCGGCTAACGGACAGCTCCTATCAGAAAATTTGTTTCGGTCAGTTTATTGTAGTTTTCCTTTTTTTCCAGTTGTTCTAATTTAAATTCGCTCGCAATCGGCCACGTTTGCATTTGTCCCCCTTATGCAACACTCATCCGGACGCAAAGCGCTGTCGGTCCGGCGCCCGTGAAAAAACCGTGAATGAATCGATGCGACTGCATACAAAGAGCAGTGGCATTGTCCGGCAGCATAATGGGCCAAGTGGACAACAATGCACTCGACAGAAGGGCATTTTTTGCGCACTCAACCAATTGAATTTTTTCAGTGTAAACATTTATCGTCGTATCACAGCCATCGGGTGGACGGGTGGATGGGCCAGAGAGACGACCTGGGTTACCGCTAATGAAAAGAAAAAAAGAAACTGTAAATAAGCAAAGAGGAAAATCCACAATTGCAAGTAATTTCTGCGGATTTCTTTTTGATTTTTCGTCGCTCTTTTTTATTTGGTCAGAGCTTAAAATAAGTTTCCCCTTTTAAGTTGACCGCTAAAATTTATGTCAAAGACTTGAACTGTCTGAGCTTAGATCACACTCTATTGAAGAGTTCGCAAAGTCATTTCTTCTTATCACAAAACACTACAGTACTTCGGGTTTGCTCAAGGCCATGTTGGGTCGATTTATTTTGCTGGCCCGGGTCCTTCGCCCTTAATCGGGGTTGAGGGTGTTGTTTGTTGAGCTTCGGAAATTGTTTAATTTTTCGAAATGATAAATGAAGTGAACAAAGTGTCAGTGGTGGGCCATGAAAAGTTTGTTATTTGAGTAATGGCAGTTCTACGCTTTTGGTCCGTTTTAGCATAATTGCGTTTCCGGCGACTTTTCGTTCATTTGTCGAGTGGCGAAGACGCAATTTTTAGCATTTATTATTGACATTTCTCAGTGCGATAAGCGACAACTAATTAATGACTTTTTGTTTGGCTTCAAGTTAAAAGGAGTAACCTTTTTGTTGGCCCAACAAAGTTTGAGTTCATAGAGTGTTTGAGTTTGCGGTTCCTTTCTTACCGCAAAGATTGCAATAAGGTTCCTTCTTATAACGTTTTTCAAAAGGGTGCTATGGCGACCGTAAATCGTGGTGCTTAATTTTATATTTTTACCTTGCAAAACCAATTTAATATTCACGAAGGGGATAAATACAACCTCAAGTAAATGAAACTTTTTTAATATTGATTATTTAGATTATATAACCTCGATATCTGTGTGTGTGTGTCTTGACTACCTACTTTAGTTTTCCCAGATCATTTTTAAACCAGTTTCTTAAACGCACCATTTCAACAAATCAATTACAAGTTTTCGTCCGAAAGCAAAACCATTAAAGTTTGGAAATTCAATCTGCCAACCGATTCGGCCAAGTGTGTTCCCCGTCCTCCTCCTCCTCCTAAGGGTTCTAAGGAAAAGGGTTCATTTCGAAACAAAAACTTGTGCTTTGTTGTCCCACACGACCGAAAACATGTTGAGAGCAGGATTTATGTTGTGGAGTGGTGAATAATTCTTTTTTGCTTCGTATTTTTTTGTTTCTTATTCTGGAACATTCAGAGACAGCAACAAGTAACGCGTGGATCTTTTATTTCACTTTGAGTGCATGCGAGTTAACGACGACATGACATGAATCAAGGAAACGTCTCGAGCCGCCTTCGTAATTTTTTCCGAACATCGTAAGAGTAGTCAATTTTATTGGTCAATTTTGAAAACGTTGTTGAGTAACAAAATTAGTGACGAGTTATTCATGAAATGAAGGCCTAAAAAACAAACAATATTAGGATTGAACATGTTATTGGGAAATATACATACGTACATACATTGTGGGCATTCCACAAAGAAATCTAAAATGAATTAAAATCGTCTGAGCTAAAAAAGAAGTTACTCCGAGTTTATACTCAATGTTAGTGAATTCAGAGATTTCAGTATTTCCGCCACCGTGTCCATGTTTGCGTGCGTGTTCCAGAAATAAGAGTATAAACAAGTTGTGGTTGTCTAATCTGGAAAAAGGTTCATACGAGTCCATGTAAAATTAATGACGAAATAACGTCAGCCACCGTAATGCTTTTTCCATTATCATCCCCTGTCAAGATGCTGTCACCGCGAGTCCCGCTGACATTTCCTGTCCGCCCAGGAAAAGCATGACATGATATACACATGATAAATATTTCATTGGGTCAATCATTCGGTATGTCAATCAAGACATCATGACTTCATCTCCATCCCACAGGTTTTGCAGATGACATCCAGGTTGGGGTCAGTCTTTTGCGTTAACGTGACCTTCATCAAATAAAAGAATTCGGAAAGAAGCTTTAAAGGCCATAGTAGAATTGGCGCGCCATTACTTAGCTTAAGTTCGCATATAAATTGTTTAGTTGTATTATAAATTATTTAGGAAAAGTAATAAAAGTGGTTAATTTTTGATTTGCAGATAATCCTATCTTTGGACACCGCTTCCGTGGCCAAGAAGTTGAATGCTAGCCAGGCTTTCGATGAGACGTGGAACACCGCCAGCGATTTGGAGAATGAGTTAGAGGTAGGGCAGAGTTTTATAGAGGCTCTGAGCCGAATTTGTTTCATTCTATCTGTCTGTTGCAGCAAAAACGCGCCAGAGGATCCAAAGCGGGTAATGCGGGGGGTCAGTGGTCGGCGTGGTCCGACTGGTCGGCGTGTTCGCGCACCTGCGACGGTGGGATCATGCAGCAGATACGTCGTTGCCACAACTCGCGAGGGTGTAAAGGAGAAAGCGTGCGGCATCGAATTTGCAACATGCAGTCCTGCCCAGAGCAACAGGACTTTCGGGCGCATCAGTGCGACGCCTTCAACGACGTGCCCTACGATGGAGCGCTCTACAGATGGACGCCGCATTACGATTACGTAGAGCCGTGTGCATTGACCTGCCGGTGAGTGTGACAAACTTTAAAGCCTTTGCAAAAACAGAGTTCATTTTAAGCGAAAAAAACACAACGACCGACGTGGACATATTTTATATGGGTTTTGCTGTGTTCCAATTCCAACTCAGACCTGTCAAGTTTAAGCTTCGAAATGCTGAAATGCCGTTACATGGTTTATGTTGTTTTATTCGCCATGGAATTTCCGGACAATTCCAGTTAAGCCCATTTCTGCATTCATTTTCTGCAATGCAACGCAGGCTTATGCTCTGTAACCAAAGACTTCCAACGGCATCCAACAGTTGAATTATGGCTACATTAAAAAGGTTCCCTTCAGCTAGAAGTATAACAACATAGCGAAGCCCACATCGAGGTGTGGTTCGTGGTTGCAGCACTCCATTTCGTTTTTTCGTATTGTGCCAATTACTTCAATAATTTCATTAACTCAACTTGGTTAACTCAACTCAACTCAACTAATTTCCAATTTAACGAAATAAACACTATAAAAATCTTGTTCTTTTCAGAGGTCGACCTGCTCATTTATCCGAAGACGTGTCGCTGGAGGCGGAGGGCGACGACCCAGAGCAATACGATGAGCCCAGCGTTATCGTTCAGCTGGCGGCACAAGTTCAAGATGGTACCAGATGTCGCTCAGGAAGTTTAGACATGTGTATACAGGGAAAATGTCAGGTAAGCTAGGACGTGGATTCCGACATCCTTGCTTACTCATGTTTATGAATATTAAGCACATCTTTAAGTAATTCCCAAAAAAAATACTGGAATAAATTTCGTTTTTTTTTGTGTATCTATGCTTCTGCCAAATACAAAGTCAACTCGTACTCCTGTTATTTCTTCGAATCATAGGTACCTCAGTTTAAAATAAATACAAAGCTGCCAATAAATCACGCCCAACCACTTTTTGCCAATAAGTCGCATTGATATGGCAATAAAATATGCCGCAAGCTTAGCTATTTGCCAGTGTCTTTTATAGCAACAACAACCCCGACAAGGACAGCAACCGGAGGGTGCCTGTGCCTTTTGTGGGAGCTTTTTTTGTGGTTCGGCTCGTAATGACGCAAATCATCACCTCAATTTCTGGTAGCAAATTCCAATATGTCGTGCTCGTGTATCCGGCTCAAAGGATCGCTTTTCTGGTGTGTCTGTAATCCCCTTTAGCAAAATCAGAAATAAAATCAGTTTTCCTTATTCTGAAAAACGAACCGAAATAAAACACAAAACAGCAGAACGACAAAAAAATACGATGATACAGTGAGTTGTCACAGCTGTAATCATCTGAAATAAGTACTCGGCTTTTTAAAGATGGAAGGTTTTAAAGTGTTTCTCAAAAAATACATGAAAAGAATATATAAAGTATAGTAAGCTGCAATTTCTAGAATACAGTGTATTAAGGATAATAGACGTCTGAAAGAAAAGAAACATGAAAACTAAATGTAACTAAGGGAAGAACGTCTTTCTTTGGAAGCACGTAGATCCAAAGACAAGCAAAAGTTTATTTCAACATTAAAATTTCAATAAGTATGAATATATTAAATACTTTCTTATTTATTGTATAATTTTATTGTTTATTATTAAATAATTTCGGAAAATCAACCTTCTGTAAAGAGTCTAACAGTCGAATAACCTTGAATAGTTGTTGCTGTCCTTAGCGTGTGTTTCTTATGCTCCTCCTTCCGCTCAGTGCTTCTTTGAAACGCGTTAACATCTCTTCGTGTAGTCTTTTCTTATTTAACAACTTGAATTCCATGTTTATTTATTTATTTATTTATTTAAGTCTACGGAAAACTTTTTGTAGATTAGAAAGGGCAGGGCGAAGGAGGACGCCGTTTGTGGGTGCACAATTTTGTTGTATGCTATATGCTTGCTTCGTGCTATAAAATTATTTTATTCTAGCGTGTTGGTTGCGATCTAAAAATTGGTTCAACGAAGAAAATCGACGGCTGCGGTGTGTGCGGAGGCGATGGAAGCTCCTGCTCCAAACCGCTTTATCATTGGGAGACGACAGCGATGTCGCTTTGCTCAGTCAACTGTGGAGGTGGTAAGTAGCTCTGAGAATATAAGAATACAAACCAATAAACATCAAACAAATCGATATGTCATAATATGACAGCATCGGCGTCAACGCCAGCGTCACCAACAACGCCAAAACTCAAAGATCAATTCAGTTGTTGATGTCAAAATTCGAGTTTTTCTAGAAACGAAAAGGAGGGGGAATTCTACTCGCGTGCCTCCTCGTGTAGAAATTCCTGAAACCAAATGACGACACTTTCTCATTTTCAGTCAACTTTCTTGACTCGTCAGAACTCGGAAAAATCGTCCGAAATTAGGGAGGCAGCCAGTCGAATCCCCTAACAAAACCACACTATTGCAGATAGAGAAAAAAGCCAGCTAAGCTGCTGCTGCCAATTGACTTGGATTTGTGTGCGGAGGGGATCGAGATGTAGTACAGCACCCTTCGAATAACAAGCACACAATAGCTATCTTAAATCAGATTAGTACGAATTTAATGCAGAGATTTAAGGAAACTTCAAAAGAGCATGAATCATATCAAGTAAACTAGAACAGAAAATGTGTCAAATAACAGTTTATATATTATAAGCGACTTTAAAATCGCTACAATTATGGAATGTAGACAGTTTTATCTAAAAAAAGTAAAAGTACTAAAGTTTCAGTTTATTAAAAACCACTTTAATCATTCCGATTACTAAACTAAGGAACCACACTTAAAGAACCCCATTTAAAGAATCTCACTTATTCTGGAAAGTGTTTTAAGAAAGAGTGACTTCTTTCAAATGCTATCTACACTCAATATAAAAAGTGGTACGAAAAGCGCCCTCCACACAATTCGAAAACATCGTTAAGTTTATTGATGACCACCATATTTTACTATAGTCCATTAATGCACATAGTTCTCGAAGTGGTGTCGTGTTCATGTTCGAAATTTGAAAATAAAATTATTGGTCTATGAACACGAACACGGCTGCGAAGTGCGCGTGCTGAGTATTGTAGCTCTTGTTTTGTCCTCTTAGTGTAAATGACAGGCTCAATTGGATGTAAATAATAAATAGAGTGATTATTAGAAAGGGGCACCGCGGAAAGAGAGTGCTAACGAGGAAGGGACAAGGACACATTAAAAAAATGACAGCCACATTAGCAGCTTGAATATTTAATTTGATTTCCCGTCGTTGTTGACGGTGACGAAGTAACAACAATCAATGTCAATAATCTCGAGTTTATTAAAAATATCTACACAGATGAATTACCATATTCTGAAACATGTGGTTCAAGTGTAGTAGGCGTGGTAGGGTGTGTGGAATTGTGGGTTGAGAGGCAAAATCAATTAGAAACAAAAAAAGCTCAATTTAGACACTTTACGTTTTAGCTGACTATAAATTTTCGAACTTAATTTTATATGATTTGCCACTAATTTGAAAATAATAAGATGTAATTACATCTCAATCATGACTACGAGTACTTCAGACGATGTAACCTTCATAATCGAAAACTTTCTGACAACACGTGACACGTACAGCAGATCCATTAACAGCAATCAAACCCAAATTCAGATCATAACTTCTACGGAATCAAAATATGGTATATTATGGTATTATTATAGTGTTCGTATGTATTTCCTCCAGGATGGCGGAAGACATCCACCATCAAGCAGAAACTTGTTACAAACTCGTTACTCACTCCTTCAAGGAGAATTAACATTAGCTTGAGTGAATGGCGGCGCTCACCGCTAAGATTTAAAACTCATCGTTGATTGCTATGTCACCTCTAATGGGTTCGATTTACATATTGGCTACGTTATTTGCAGGTGATTCTTACACTCACTCCCTGGCAACAACTTACGATACAGTTCACCATCGTCTGTGATTAGATTGCTATTCAATGAACTCGGAAAGTACCCGAATAGGGTAGTTTTACCCACATCACAGGCATGCAAGTTGCTTCCCCCTTGAATACCGTCTGGCGTGTACTGAATTATTCATGCCCTTATTTGGGATGAACAGGATGCGAATCCACAGATTCTGTATGCAGCTCAGAATGTTCTTCATGTCATGACAACGGATTCGAGCCGCACTTGAAGTGTTTACTCAGTTCTCATTGCTGGTTTTATTGCTTCTGGACTGAATCATACTGGAACATCATATGTGGGGAAAACGCAATCGAGATGTGTACAGAGAAGTTGCGGCCTACTTTTTCCCGACAGAAAACGTTGTAGCCTATTTCGGTCACAAGTGGCGCGCACCTGATAACCGCTTTCAATTTCAATCAATTCAGTGCATTTATACGCTGGATGCACGAACAAATTTCGTCGATGATTTCATTCGAAAGTCGCGACTTAACGAGGATACTCGAGGATAACGACGAGCATACTCGACTCGACGCGTTCCCATGTTTGAGCTCGTGTATTGTAGAGCTCGTTTCCTAGCTCGTGCAGGTTGAGGTGCTTTATGCCACGAGCTCTTGTATTTCTCTCTAACACTTGGATTTCTAGTTTGCGTTTTATTTGATTGTAACTTTTATTGATTTTACACTGACGCATTGTTTGTTTTACGCTCGCTTTCTACATCTGACAGGATACAAAATGTCGCGTCCTACATGTCGAAATCGAGAAACTGGAGCTGACGTCGATGAATCGCTCTGCAATGCATCTAATCGGCCGGAACCATCTGTGGTGATGTGCAACACCCACACCTGCCCACCGAGGTGAGTACCAGACCACAGCAGCACACATCCACAGTAGCAGCACAGCATCAATAGCAGCAGCATACAGTATGTCTCAGTCTCAATGACTTGGTTTTCGCAGTTTCCTTACGTATTCAACGTATATACCCCGCGTCCGCACTTAACTATCACATATCCTCGAGACATGTTTAGTCTCGAGTGACGCGAGGTTTTCTGGAAAACAACAAACAATTACCTGAAGTTTATAGCTGAAGGTCCTGTACACAGATATGTTCCACGCTAGAATATAGTCCGCAGCTAGAGGCATCTAAAGAGAACCGCATAAAGTCAGATAAGCATAAAAATCCTTGTGATTTCTTTTCATTTGTTTATGTGGACTCTATGTGGAAGGGCTCCAACTGGAGGTAATGTTTGCGAAAATATCTATAACTGAGTCTCAAGCTGCTGCTGCTGCTGCAAGAACATCTTGATCTGAATTTGCATACTTCCTCATTTACTCACAAACGCACACACACAAACACGCTTCTTTGATGTCTGTGTTTATCCATTTAACGTTGTAGAATTTCTTCTCATTGCTTTAGTTTTCTTTTTCTTCAGGTGGATTACTGATGAGTGGAGTCCTTGCAGTCGTCTGTGTGGCACCGGCTACAAGGAGCGTCTGGTAGTATGCGCCGAGGAGAGCAACGGCATCAAGACCAGGGTGAGCAAAAATTATTCTAGCAATAATTTAAACTTCATTTCGTCGGCCAAATTTGCCAAGCAGATTGCGAAGTTTGCTTTCGTTCCGTTTAAATTGCCCTGGTGACGGAGAGGGAGGGAAGCATCGCAATTACTTACTTCCATCAGGGAGGAGGTGGCTTGGCGCTTAAAAATCGACATTTTGCGGATATTTACCTATACTAACTCCTTGTCTTTTCTTTTTCTCTCTCTCTTTCTCTCTATTAATCTTTTTCCTTCTTTCTTCTCTCCATTTCTTTCCTCTTCATTATGCTGAGCTATCAGGTGGCGGACATCATGTGTCATGGCCCAAAACCACCAACTCAGGAGTCCTGCATCGTGGAGGAGTGTCCCAAGTGGGAGGTCGAGGAGTGGTCCGGCGTAAGTACGCAAGCAACTGCACTGGTACCCGGTAGCCAAGTAAGCTCCGGATATTCAGTGCCACATTTTTTGTTCTCTTTTTGTTTTTGCTGGCTTTAATCTGTTTTTATGCACCACCATCCCCCCCCTCAGTCCTTTATTCCTTTAAGACAAGCAGATGGTGCCGTTTCGGTGAAACTACGTCTGACTTCCTTGAGGTGCTCGCTCTCCTCGCGTGTGCTTCGAGTGCTTGCGTGACAAGCAGACACGTTGGTGGCTGTGCCTTGAGGACTTTCGACGGCTAGAGCGCCGAGCTTTGACTGGCGCTTGCCAAGCAGTAGTAGAAACAGAGCTGAAAATCTAGTGATTAAGTTCCTCAAGCTATTCACCGGCGCTACGGTGCAAATTATTTACTCGTGTAGCTTTCACTTCTCCAGCCATCTTCATTCAGTCCGACTGTCTACAATCGCTGAGCTTGTATTAAAGTAGTTCTAGGTTATTCCACATTCAGAGTACTTCTGGAATTTTTCAGGTTAAGTTTGACACCTTCAAGTGCTGTAAAAAGTGGTGGATTTCTATTGAAATCAGTTTCTTTTTGTTTTGCCTTTCTTCCGCAACAGTCAGTAATTTTCAGTGATCTCATAGAGAGTACTCACAGCTACTCGAATGTATGCTACGAGTATTCCGCGTGCATGTCAATTACATTCAACATAACCTCTGGAGCGGAAACGGAAACACTTCAGTGAAAGCACATGGCATGCGAAAGCGCGCCGCATCAGGTCACATGCGATTCATACATAATAGTTGTGTGGCAGCAAAAGTATCTCAACGAGCATTCCGAAGATACCTCAGATTGAATGATAAAGGATAATAAACCAACCCCTTCAGATACTCGAGATAGGAAAAGAAGTACTCGTAATTAAAGAAAATGCAAAGCAAACCCATGTTTAGAGGTTTATTTATAGATTTAGTATTGAATTATAATTTCGATAATTACAAAATCAATAATGGACAAATCAAAGCTTTCGAAAAACTGTCACACCGAAACTTGAAAACGAACCCCGAAATCATTACATGTGCACACCGCTTTTCTCGCGAATCGGCTCAAGTTCCAATTACGAGTAGATTGCTTTAGTTCTCTTTGTCTATTAGGCGATGGAGTGACGGAAACTTGTGCAGGGGGGATGGAGAAGGGGAGATGGCACGTGAATATGCGCTTCCTAGGGTGAGAATAACCCCCTCCGCTCCTCCTGTCGCTCGCTGTTCATTTTTGTTTCAACTTCAAGACTGAAATTTGCATTCACCTTTTCGTACACTTTATCGTCATTTTTGTTTTTATTAAAATGTTAGTGCTCAACACGTATGAATTATTTATAATTCGTTATCACTTTTTCACTTTGTGTTTCACTTCCTTTCTTTCTTTTTTCTTTCTTTCTTCTGGTTTATCCTTGTCTCTCTGTGTCTGTGTCTGTGTCTCTGTCTGCCGATTCCCTGCTTTAAATTTAAATCGTTGCCTGCCCGACTGACACTCGTAACGTGCTTACGTTTGGCGTGCGGTGAGTAGTGCTCCGTGTCTTGTGGACGCGGCTTGCAAATGCGGGGCGTCGAATGCAAGTCGGCCGACGGCAAGCTCAGTGCCAAGTGCGACCCACTCACTAAGCCGTCTGCCGTACTGCAGTGCAGCACGGGCATCGTCTGTGACGGCGGCCGTACCGGAGGAGGCTCCATCATTGTTGGCAAAAGCAGTGCGCCACTCAAAGTGAGTACAACAGTCTGGCATTTGTTTTCCCACAGTTATCTGCGCCGCTTTAAGTGTTGCACGCTTTACAATTTACATCAATCCGGGTTACAACATTTAATGCGCTCATCGTTTCTCGCTTCTTCTTTAGGAGCTGACTCGTGATGGCTCAGAAGAGGATGGCGCTGGGGATGACGATGATGATGACTTGGACGATGACAGTATTGACGCGTCTGATGCAGTCGGCGGTGGCGACGAAGCAGAGCTGGTTTCCTATAACGATCGTCCGCCAATGTACTCGCATCACTCAGTCAGCCGTGTGCATCACGAGGAGCTTCTAGAACCCAAGGCACAGCGTTTAGTAGGTGGCGGCGGCGTCCACGCTGCTGGAGTCTCGGAATCAGAGTCAGAGCAACCCTCTGCAGAACCCACGTGAGTAGATAGAAAATTAATAAAGTTCAAGTTAGATGTTTAGAGGCTGTAGTTTAGAGAAATTCGACACTCCATTATAGAGAAATTCAACTTTTCCTAGAAGAGATTAGCAATGAGTTTTCTATCCTTTAAGTGTATACATATCTAGAGTACATATACCCCTATAGTCTCTGAATAATTTAGAGAGATGAGAGAGATTATATACTTCGATTTTAATTAAACTGGTTCAATAAACTCTCCAATTTTTGTGGCACTTTGTTGAAATGTTATCAGTGAACCGAAGGACGTAGTGTATCCATTCGGACGTCCCAACCTTTTTCAGTTTCTCATGCATTCCTTTTTACCTTAATTGCTCTCGTCCTGATTAACCAAACTCTTATTAACTAAAATACTTTAACAGTTCGGAGTGTTTGCTAATGGCGAGTGGTGAGAGTAATGGCGGTTGTGTTTCCGATGTGTTTACTACGATGTATGTATATAATCACAAATGCTGTATATATCGAAATACATACATTTAGATTAAAAAAACTCAAGTCGGCTAATTGACAATCGAAAACCGTCAATAAAAGTTAAAACAATCGATTGGATTGCTTTTTGATTGCAGGGTACAAACAACAAATGTACTCGCTTGATTTATTGGCAGCACAATCGCCACCAGCTCCACCACCACCGCCATCGCCCCGCTCCTCCAGCCCTCCCAGAGATGCCATCGTCCCCACTCGAATTCATCTATTATTCACGCCTCAGTTCAGTCGTGGTCTCCTCACAGTACTCGGCGACATTTAAATTGTGGTGTTATTGATTCCACACGAACAAAGCTGTGGGCATGCTTGAGTGTTTGTATAGCTGCTAAATTCACTCCGCAGTCGCCGAGCGGATACAAATACAACATGAAATTTATTTGGGTTTCCGAGAAACAATGTTTTTGGTGCCATACTCACACTCGCTTTCCACTCGGTTGAACAATGTTTGTCGACAGCGAACTCCTCTCCACTTCTCGCATCCTCAAGGAAAGTAGGTCGCCGACATACGAAACAAGAACAACAAAAGGACAACCTACGGGTGAGGCTGAGGGTGTTGTTTCCTTTTGACGGCTACCAGGCTCGTTTTCTTTCGATGACAGAGTGTTTGCAGCATGTTGGTGGGTTTATCTGGCAAGACTTGAGGCAGAAGATGCGGTGACGCCAAGACGCGACATAATGACGCCACCGAACAAAGTAGGTAGTCTCTTCATTGTTGTTTATTAGGAATGTAAAGAAATATTTTGGAAATAATGGAGCCATCAATTTTTATATTGTTTAACTGTAGCATGCTTAATCGATCGATGAAGATGAGATCGAAGATAAAGTTCCCCTCAAAAAAGTCTTTTTTCCCCCTCACCCATAGTGGACCTGTGTCCAAGTATGGTTTGGTTGGTCCGGCTGATGTCAGTGGGTAAAACCATTTCCTACCTCTATAACTAAAAAAAAAATAAAAAAATCCAAAAAAAGAGGTTTTTCTTAATTTTTTTCTTCCTGCAGCTTCATAAAGGACACCGACTGGTCGCCCTGTAGCGTCACTTGTGGCGAGGGTATTCGTCGGCGGTCCTACAAGTGCAAAATATTCCTGGAGTACTCGCGAACCGTCGCCACTGTCAACGACACGCTATGCGAGGGCCCAAAACCGCACGACGATGCTGAGCGTTGTGTGGAAGAGCTCTGCATGTTGCCATCTCATGGCTATGACGAACAGTACCCGCGCGATTCCATCAAAGTCGGCGTCTCTGAGCCAGGCAAAACATACGTTTGGCGCGAGCAGGGCTACACATCGTGTAGCGCCAGCTGCCTCGGGGGCGTGGAGGAGCTTATAATAAACTGCGTGCGGGAGGATAACGGCCGCGTAGTCTCACCCTTTCTATGTTCGCCTGAAACTAAACCCGAGGCTAGGGTAAGAACATGCAACGATCGTCCATGTCCGCCACGTTGGAACTACTCTGATTACACGCCATGTTCCAAGTCCTGCGGCATCGGCATAAAGACGCGTGAAGTGCAGTGCATCCACGAGGTGACGCGTGGAGGCGAGAACACGATGGTGGTGCCGAATAGCATGTGCCCACAACCCCCGCCCGCGGACAGACAATATTGCAACGTATTAGATTGTCCTGTGCGATGGGAGGTGGGTGAGTGGTCGAAGTGTTCGCACACGTGCGGCTACGGCATCAAGGAACGAAAAGTGGAATGCAAGCAAATCATGGCACAAGAACATAAGATCGAGCGCCCCGAAACGATGTGTCCCAGCGCCAAGCCACCAGATAAGAAGCCTTGCAACGTTAAAGCGTGCCCGCCAGAGGATCCCAAGCCAATCATTTCCATCAACAATTCGACGCACATTCAACACGATCCCAAGAAATCAAAGATAACCCTAAAAATCGGAGGTGCTGCGGTGGTTTTCTTTGGCACGCAGGTGAAAATAAAGTGCCCGGTCAAACGTTACAATCGCACCAAAATTAGATGGAATAAGGACAACAATCCGCTGCCGCGTTCGCGTAAATTCAAAGTGTCCAAGAAGGGGGCGCTACGTATTTTGGATATAACATTCCGCGATGCGGGCATATATTCATGCCATGCCGGATTCAGCTCTGCAGACATCAATATAGAGGTCAAGGCAAAACCCGGACAGAAACTAGAAGATTTCGAGAAAATGGAGTCAGGTGAGTGGATGTCCAAACGCGTCCAAGCTTAAGTACTATTCAATTCACATTCTCTGGTAGATCGTCTGGTCCGCGAGCGCAGTGGAACCGAGGCGTTAACTTCGGCCGACATGACAGCAGCTGAGTCTATAAACGGGTAAGTGATGAGGTCAATCAGCTATTGTTACTAATGGCTTATGGGAAATTTGGCCATGAAATTTCATGACTAGATTTTCAATAAACACTCTGATTCTCTGAATTCGAAATACATTCTTATGCAAAGAATAATCGATAGGGGAACAATTAGGCAACCATCAAGCAACCAGACACTGAGATCTTCAGTGCCAAAATCTTATATATATCTATATGTATATATGTTTTATAGCAAAGTCTAAACGTCACTCATTCCTACACAGCAATTGACAAACAATTAACTGACCAAAGATGAAGGCAGCACTACGAATTCATGCAAGACGATGGATTTATTTCTGAGCATACTGAGTCTGAGCATCAACTTACTCACACCTCATGCACGAGTTCTTCTTTTGTTCGGTTTGGTTGGGGCGGGGGAAAGGGAAAACAAGGCTTTATTTGAAGTGGATTTGTTTCCGTGTTCCATTCACGCATACAACTGCTCAAAATAAGTCTACGTACGAGGACATTATATGTGTAAACTCGTATCGCGACTCGTGCGAGTGAAACTGAAGTGATCTCACTAACGATCTGCTCGCCCGTTGTTAATTGATAAAACACAATCGCAGTGAGTGCAACTTTTGGACAATAGAAGTGGAAAAGTGCAGAAATAATTTACGATTGCTCAACTGAAGCTCGACGGCTCGACTTACACACACCCCTACACGCACACACACCCTCCGCCAGGGGCCGCAATTCCAAGAGTACGCAATACGATTTGAACTCGTCGGGGGCTCGCCGACGCTGGCCGTGCGGCAAATGATGAAATGGTGAAAACATGCAAACACAACTTCGCAAATCCACACCGAAATCAACAACGACAATGAACGACGCTGAAGGACGGACGAACAACAATCGTTTTCACATCAAGTGTTCAGTTGCTCTTGTTGCCTGAAAAGTTTTCACTCCACCAGCTGAAGAACTTCATCCAGTGATAAAGTAAACAGGGAGTGGATTGAGCGAAGGCGGCGGTGTGAGGAGTTTTTTGTGTGTCTATATGTAGGAGTTGCTTTGCGACCTGCAGAGTGTTGTGGCAGATTTTAATTTGACTTCGTGGCGTTTGCTATTTATTTGTTCTTTCGCTTACTCGTGCTGCGCAGCTACACACAGACACACACACAAACGAGCCATTAGGGTTTTGAATGAAAGTTGTTCTGATCAGGATCGAGAACAGGACCATCCACGCTGTGGGACAGACACTGTGGAATAAGTGTTTGTGCAATTGTTCTTAGGTTGACTAGAGACAACCTAGTGTGACAAAAGGATTGAAATTTGCCTGACTGACCTCTGGCAAACAACGATTTCCGAACTCGTTCATAGACTTATGAGGACTTCATCCATCTGCTTAGCGACCGACTGGCCAACGGACAACCAGACAGACGGACTGCTAACGTCTTCCTTGTTTGTGGTCACCTGCGCTCTTCCTCTGCATGAGGAGGCGCTCCGTGTCACGAGTGTGTCAACGTATCTCCTCCAGCGATATGAAGACTTGAAAATCATTTTATCTAAATGTTTTCTCTCTTCGCTTTGCAGTGCAATAAATTGTGTTCGTCGTTGTTGCTGTGTTCATTCATTTGATAATGTTCTTTGTATCTATTGCAGCTCACAGACCACACGTCGCAAGACGCAGAGCAGTCGAGAGCGCAGCCGACGTCCGAAAACGGATGAAGTACAACATGCGGACAGCAGCGTAATGGAGGACGAGGTAAGTGTGGTACATGTTGGCTTCCCGAGGAAGACGCTAAACGTAAATGTTTTCCGACAAGTACGTTTCCATTTCTGGTTGTCCTGTGCGCTGTGCAGTTTACTCAATTTAAGGGTTTATTGCATTTGCGGATATGTGGACAACAGGGTCTTCAGTTTTCCTCCACTCTACACGTTCGACCCGAAATGAGAGGAAAAATATTTTTAAAAAAAGAAAATATTTAATGCAAGAAGTACGATTTCAAATGTGAGGGAAGAATCTAGAGTTTTTTCAAGCTTTAATCAGCCCAGAACCAACATCATTCAGTAAGAGGCAAAAAATGTTCAACGCAATCAGATTTTAGCTCGAAATTCGAAAGACTCATGTCTTTACTCAATTTAGATTTCCTAAGATAGGATTTGATTGTTCAGTTAAAGAAGCTTATTAGTATTTTTTTAAGTGCTTCGTGTAAACTGGACTCCAATGAACAACAAATCCTGAACAAAGCGCGTAAAAGTACTTTTGATTAGTAAATAGCATCGATTATAATTTTAATTGCCATGAAATCCGAGCCATGGTCCAGATGCTTCTCCAGGTTTTCACAGACTCTTTAGAATCTTTCGCGTTTTCAGTACTTCTGAATGTCTCAATTTGTTGTCTAAACTTTTATTATTATTCTTCTTTCGTCTCGACTTCCGATACAAATGATTTAAAATTGCTATATCTATACTATCTATCTATCTATTCTATTCTCACTTTCGAACTTTCTTTGCCCTTTTGCCCTCAGCAGTTGCGACTGGTTCAACAAGCACAGGACGGTCTGCCTCAATCAGCCAGCGCCAGTAGCGCCGGTAGCCGCCACACAAACCTCCTCACGATGCCGTACTTTCAAGCGCTCTTAAGCAATTTACAGGTGAGGCATCCTTGCGATTCCAACCGCTGGATGGCGCAGGATTGTTTGTTGTTGTTGCTGGTTGTTTTTCCCCCAGAAGGAATACTTTTAGTTGATGTTAAATTTTGCTTTTAAACGGTCCGTTTATTTGTGTTTTGTATTAAAATTTCGTTTCGTTCTTTCATGATTTGAGTTGGCTGCTGGCCAAAAAGGAATAACAACAAAGTTAAAGTTTTCCCTGCAGTTCACACCTGCAAGAGTGGTTCGTCCTGCGGTCAGAGTGGTACGAGTAGTTTTCATCCTTTGAAGGGCTGCTCTCTCTCTCTTCGAACGAGAGCACTCTCCTCCGTTGTTCTTCCTTTAATCGCACTTTCGATGATTTCCTTGTATTTTTTCATTAAGTTTTAATTTTTTCCTTCTCCGCATTAATTGAGTATGATTTTTCGATGGCAGACTTCACTCCATCCACATCTAAAATCGCAGCACTTCTAGATTGCATCTGTTAATAAGATTTCGCCATGGTAGCAGATTGTAGTTTCATTTCATTTACATGTGTTTGCGTTCATTCGTTTGATTTGCGTTCATTCGTTTGATTTGCGTTCGTTCGTTTGATTCGCGTTCATTCGTTTGATTTGCGTTCGTTCGTGTGATTTGCGTTTGCATTATCGTCTACGTTTGCGTTTGTTTGCTTGATATGTTTTCGAATTATTAAATGAATTAGTTTTCTATGCATTTCTTTCGCAAATTGGCTCACTTTCCTCATGCGACCCGCCTTCATTCGCCTGCCCAGCACTGATTTTCACGCCATACAAAATGCATTAAACCCCGCACAGTTTTTCTGGGCTGCAGGTGAGCCTTAATATCATGTTCTCCACGCTTAGATTTCGTTCTTTCCTCAGTTTGCATTCTCATTCTCATCATCTCTTCGGTTTCCTTTTCTTTTCTGTTAGCAATCCATCCTCTTCTGTCTAGCGTCCTTTGCGCTGGATTTTTGGTGACATTGAACGCCTCCAAATCTAGTTTGCCGTATAGTTTTCAAGTCAGTTCGTTTTACGCATTCTTCTGCACGCAATTTATTTATTCTTCTTCTGTTCTGTTTTCAATTCGGTTTGTTTTGTAATATTAGCTGATGTTTAAATGGTTGATAATTGAACGTTGTTCGTTTGTAGGTTTGTTTGTAACTTTGTTTGTAGAGAGTTACGTTTGTTTTGTGTTGCTCGCTTAGTTGTGGACATATAAAAATTATTAATTTGTGTTGTTCTGTGTTCTATATACTATGTACTTGTATACATTGTTTCTTTTATGTACTCGTTAAACTGCAAACACGTCCGCCCCCGGGTGGTCATTGCGTCAACTGCCGCCCGTACAACAACAAATTATGTTTTATACAATTTTTGTGTTTCATCCTTGTCTGTGGCTACCATCTACTCACCCACGCCAACGTTTCGTTAACTGTGCATCCGTTACCCTGAACTACTCACACCACACGGAACACACAACATCACCGCGGCTCCCAATACGTTTACACTAGGTAATTCTGTTCAAATTTTGTGTTATCAAACTTTTATTTTTCGCCAAAATACGAAAAGTGCTTATATGCATTAAATACGTTCTGTTAATGGAACGCAGCATCGCATCTGCACCTGGCTTCTTTGCTCTTCGCTTCTCTTCGCCTCTCTTCACGTAGTTACAGGCACATGACTCGCTTGGCATGGAAATGAATGAATGTTAAGCTATCGCTGGCATGCATGGTTAAAAGTCTGCAGAACTTTAATTGGTAGCAATGAAAACCTAGAGCCTGGAGCGCCCAAGCACCTGAATTTGAGATTTTTCAAATATTTATAAGCTTGTAGTGAGTAGCGTAGACTTGCTTCGACTTGCATGCAGATTCACAGCCGCCTCGCATCCACCGACTACAGCTTTTACCCACCCACACGTTTAAGTTTCCCCTGCAGCCGGCGATGCAGACCTCAATTTATTGGTTTCTTAGTTGTTTTTATGTTTCCATAAACTGTGGGCTTGGAGGGTGTGATTTATAGGACAGCAAATTTCCATTTTAAAATTTCCAACACTCTTAACTTTTGCTGAAGAGATCGTTTCGTGTGTCTCGTATTTCTTCTTTTCCTTTCTTTTCCACCAACGTTTTATGAGCCATTTCGAAAAGTAACAGTTTCAGTAACGATTAATCAAAAAGGTCCTTTTGGACACCCTTCTTGCCTTAAATTACAAATCCATCCACATCGCAATGAAGCTTTAATGAAATGTCGAACACTTCATTGAACAAGCAACCATTCGCTAAAAAATTGTTGAATGGAATGCAAAGAAAAACAAACAAAACACCAACATCACTTTGAGCAGAACAGAGCAGACAAGTATTGCATTTAAATTTGACCTGCTTGAATGGACAACAGCACTAGCTGCACATCAGACAGCCCCCGTAGGAAGCGTTTAGAGTTTCCCGATTCAGTCCGATTTAGTGAATGAAGTGGAGAGTACACAGCAGAGAGAAACAGAGAGTTACAGAGATTTTTCCAGTTTAAATTCACTTGAATGGTTGAAGAAAGTATCAGGTTATTCAGCGAAGATCTCAAGACGTATTTACAAGCTCATAAACCCGCCGATACTAATCCTGGTACAAAGCCGCTTCGCATTCCTAGTGGGGCACTTCAGGAAACCATCTGCGGGCAACAACATCTGCTGCACTCGATTAGCGAGCACGTCTGTGCGAGTGTGTAATCGTCACGCTGTTCATTTAGTCGCTAATAATCAAAATGGTTTTCGGATAAAGTCGCCATTTTTAATGAACTCTCTGCTGTACGTACGATAAACTGGCGTACAAAATATAAATTTTCGAAACAAACTCGAACACACTGCAGTGCACCCAATGGCACAGAACGGATTTTAATCGTTGCTGTTGTTTCCCGCACTGAAGTCGATGAAGCGGCAGCTTTAGTTTAAACCGTGGCACATGTGCTTCATTAACAATGGCGCTCGCGTTGCACCGCTTCACCTCGTTAGCCAATAAAATCGTATTGTATTCGCACTTCCGGTTCCTGTTCCTGTGCAGTTGAGTCTGCTGGCAGAGCATCCGTTCAGAATGCGAAGTAATACAGAATGCTGCCGACACGTTGACAGGCGTTAAAAGTGTGGATCACCGCGTTGATAGGACAAGGGTGATGGTGGGTGGGGAGGGGGTGAGAGGGAGGGCCTGGGTTGGTGGTGCGAGAGCGGAAAAATAATGTGTAATTAGGACTTGCATTAGGAAGTGTCTCTCAACAGATTTTTGTTTCATTGGATCTGGTGGCAGCTCTTGAATGGCACCTCGAAACATTTAGAATTTTTTGCAGACACTCCTTTTTTGTATACTCGCTTAATTTGCATGAAGTTTCTGCACGTTTTTTATATATAATACTCATTAAATAAGCCGCATGTTTGTATTGTTATAATGGAATCCTATGTTTAGTTGTAGGAAGGTTCGAATTCGAAATTTCAACAGCCGAACCTTGAGTAACTTTATTTTATTAAAGATATTTAATATATGGTAATAATAAACATTTAAATAAAAACATTCAAATATAAGCATTAAATTACATATGTATGTATATTCAAATGATTGCCATAAACTCAATATGATTTGAATCTTGAAGCATTGAAAAGAATGACAGACTTGCAGTCGGTGAGAAAGGACATCAATAGTAATAAATTAAAAAGTGACATTTTTAAGATTAACTTTTGTTGGGTTCGACGAACGAGTATCGCCGCACCTCATAGAACTCTCATCTCAAATATTCCTCAATTCGTCACCTGTGTGCACATTTTAAAGTTCCGAAAAAATAGAATATGAATCCATTCCTTCACCTATCGTTATCCGTGTAATCGTATTAACAATAATATATACGATGATGTATTTTAAATGCTCCGGAGGTTGTGGAAAACAAATGATTGGAGTGCGGAGTGGCACACTGCGACGTCACAGATGTTTGCGAACAGACTTGGGAGTGAAAGTGGGCGCATGTGGGCGTAACTGCAGATTAGGTGAAATAATTTATGGTTAAAAACACGGCAGGAAAGCAGCAGCGCATTTTTTCCCCCTGTACTGTGTGTTTGTATGATCGTTTTTTCTTTCCACTACCCGCTTTAAAGTTGCCGTTACGGTTATCGTACGTAAGCTTCCAGGATGCTTCCGAGCTGCATTTGACTTGCATTGCAAAATGTAGTGCCATCATTTATCATGCGAAATTTCATGCAAAAATCCGGAAAAACAAATATTTTGTGGAGGCACTCGTGTGTTCGGCAAGCAAACGGTATATTTTAGTGATGCACACACACAAGAGCAACTGCATTTATTTATATACATAAAAATACACACACATTTTCGTAAATTTGGTGAATATTTATGCGAAAATGATACACTTTAAAATGCCCGCAAGGAACCGCAAAAATAACCGCAGTATAGCCAAATATTTGGTGAAATTATTCAATTGATTTACTTCTGAAACGATGTTTAATAGGAATATGTAATTATTTGGAATACAACCAAACAGTACTGTGGTCCAGTCCACATTTAAGGACTTCAAAACAAAATATTATCGATCTGTTGGGTGCATTCATTGATTCCACTTTCCACTATGGATGGACCCCGCACTATAGTACTCTAAGTTTGAATCATAGTCACTATCTCGAAACCGTGGTGCCAATCTTGAGCCCACCACCAACTACGCGCTCACTTTAGCTCCCCTGAAAATAGCTACTTTCAACACACACCGGCATTTTAATTGCCGAAATACCTTGAAAAAGTTGTGAACAAAAACGCAGTAATGGAGCCTGAATTTAGCGCCTCTTTAGGCGAAAGTTTTCTCATCGCGAAACTTGTACATTCCATCAAAATGCAGCATGCGTTGCAGTCATTAGTAACTGTGTTCTTTGCCGCAAAGCAGTCCTCATTTTTACGCGCACTACGAGTTGCATTAATTAAGACTTAAATGGCGCAAAAAACGTTGTGGACGAGGGCAACACTGAACCCAGGGGAAATCGTGAGGAAAGCTAGAACGCTTCCTGGAAATAATGCACCTTTAGGAGCGTGACAGGGGATTATGAGGGCTGACGGGGAGCGGAATGGGGACGACTTCTTCAACTTTCGTGGGCATTAACGAGGCACAAGATGTGCGGTGTTGTCAACTCATTTAAATGTGTTCAACAGATAATTAAAGCTTATTCAAAAGCAGCAAAGCACGTGCTGCGCTTCGACAACTTTTAACCGCGCTTCGGCACCGAAAGCCGCTCCACTAAAATCCCAAAACAAGAACCAACTAAGTGAAAATTTTTAGGGCTTAGCTGTCAATGTATTGATGTCAACGCCAAGCCATGTGATGGTGATGCTTTAGCTGAAAGAAGCAAGTGCAGCAGCTTGAAATGGCAACGCGCTCCGTTAACAGTAATTAATTCTGCATGCTGGCATTAGGCATGGCTGTGTGTGTGTGCGTGTAGACGTCGGGAGAAATGATGGCAGTGATGTTTGGGTGGTTGTTCCTATGATAGCCTTAAGCGGCACGAGTTTCGCTGCAAAGAAGCAGAAAGCTAAACGAGTGCAACAGCGTCAACCACGCATTTATAACAGCTGCAACGGCAGCCGCTCCCACATTATAACCAGCTCCTGGGTAACAACAAAAGCCCTCACATGACCGGACTGCATGTCGCTGGTGACAGTAAAAATGATCATCGTGCAGGTTTCAGAATTCAGTTGGGTCAAAGTGAAAATTAAAAATTTTTGAAATTCTCAAAACAAGAGTTACAATAAAGCAACGGTTATACTAAAATACATAAAATGACAACGTCAACTCGTGCGGCTTCGCTCAATATTGACGAGAACAAACGACAAGCGACATTCAGCGTGCAACAACAACAGCGACCCAACTCAAGTGCCACTCGGGAAATCATTTCATTGTGTAGTCGTAACTGTAACTGTAACTGTGAATGAAGTACAACCAAGCAACGACCAGCCGCGGCAGCCATGGGCTCACTTGTGACTTCACCCTCGCCGCACACCGAACACAACAATGCTTCCACAGAGAACAGTACTTCCGCCGGCCATTTCGTATAACATTTCAGAACAACAGCACCGCACCGAACACCTTCGCTTCATTATTTGCTGCCACTCGCATCATGTCGCATTGTTGTAGCTCTTGCACGGGACCGATTTGTTGCCGGAGTGACCGTCCAGACCCTGAAAGAGTAGGGTCAACATTTCGTACATTTACTTGATTCAAATGCATCCATGTAGTTGTGCAATGGAAAGCCAGCGGACTGCAGGCGACTGGATGTATCGTCAATAAAATTGGCACAGTAAATATTTCGTGGAGAACCAAAACCAGGGTCCGATGTATCATAATTTTTTATTCCTACTAAAAATAAGTACTGACAAAAGCAAACAAACTGGCCGCTGGATTATACATGTACATTTTGACCTTCTGTCCAGGACGTAGTTATAAGAGGTACCCTACCCTCTACGAACTACTCTCTACCCACTCTTTTGAACCGACTGCAAGCTTCTCCAAATCTGCTTCCCTTGTAGGAAAATACACAACCATGTGTGGTAATGACGGTACACTGTATTGCGAATTGCAACCTTTCATTTGGGTTGAGACGACGCTGTTCATGTAATCGAGTCTCTCCGTAAACGTCTATCTGTCTCTCTCTGCATGTCATCCTTTCTACGCGAACTTCATGCATGTCTTACTTCACTGCGCTTTGCTTTTTTTCACTCCACTTAAAATCGATGTTAATGACACGAAGCCTCACTAGATTCGCATCGCATGGGTCCGATTATAATCTGCTTTTATTCTGCTCTTTCTCTTGTTTCCGTTCCTCATTCGAACATGACATGTCGCATGGAACCGCGCAGTACCTCTGGCCTTTTCAGAAATTCGGCAACTCGAGAGGACATCATATGCTGTTCGACAAGGGACTGCAGTTCGGCCTCGATTGGGAGCGCTACGAGAAGGACGAACCGGCAAAGCCGAAAATTGTCACCAAAGATTTAACGTTAACGTCCGAGAACATGCGATACGAACAGGACAAGTATGCGTCCACATCAGCAGCAGTAGCAGCAACGTCAGCACAAGGACAACGTAGCGATAATAATTTCGTGCAGGATTATGAGCAACACACGCAGCTGAAGCATCCGGAAGTCACGTACAAATGGGTGACAAGCGACTGGAACGAATGCTCTCAGAAATGCGATTCAGTTGGAGCTGGACTACGGGTATGTATTGCAAAGAGACTCGGGGATTAGCAGTTGCGGAGTGCGGGCTGAATGGGCTTTTTATGGGTGGCACAGTTGTCGGCTCCCGAATTAATAATTCAGCAGCGCTTTTCAATTGTGAAAAGGAAAGGATCCTTCGGCCGGACATTGTAGCCAGCAGTCGGGGTGAGCATCCGCGCTCGTTCGTTTTTCGAGTCAGCGGTTTTCGCTGATGGCGCTGTATACGTAAGCACGGTCGGATGAGAGCACATGCAGCAGGCAAGTTAGTTGGACCAATTATCCTTTAATTAGCCAAATTGCCCGCAAAGTGCAGTTGCGGTTCGAATTGAAAGAAGGCTGCCGGCCGAAGGACCCACCAGAGCCAGTGGAGCAGATCAAATATTTGCACACTAACAATTGCAGTGCCTGCCCAGGGCGCGCCTAACACTGGGCATTGATATACCTACTACACGAAATATCCTGCTATGTATGCCTAGAGTCCTGCCAAAGATTCTATTCTTCTCTCTCACGTTATCCTCCCCGTTTCCGTTAGCATCGAACTGCGTCCTGCTTGCGCCTCAGAGTCAACCACCCTCCTGGCTTTGAGGAGACGACCGTCGACAATGCAGAGTGCGAGGAATTCGGCTTGAACATGCCAGAAACCTACGAGGCCTGTGTGCCTTCTGAGTGCCCACGTTGGGTGGCAGGCGAGTGGATGCTCTGCCCACAGTCGCGTTGCTTCGGCCGCAACACCGCCATACAGAAGCGCGAAGTCAACTGTCAATACGTCAATGGAACGCTTGTCAACAGCTGCGATGACAACGACAAACCCATCGGCCGGCAGGAATGCTACAACGAGCGTTGCAAGGGTGTTTGGCGTGTGGAGCCCTGGTCGGAGGTAAGTTGCACCTTTTCTAGTTTCTTTGAATGTGCATTCCTCAAACAGGGGCGCCCTTTTGTTTCTTCTGCAGTGTAATGCACCTTGTGGCCGCCAAGGCATCAAATACCGCATACTGCAGTGTGTCTGGTATGGAACGCGTCGACCGGCAGGCAACGCATGCCGCCACCATCCGCGGCCTGCAGTAATGAAGGTCTGCAAAAGTCCGCCCTGTACGCCCAAAGGTAAGTAAACTGAGTTCTGTATCTATAACAAATGGACTATATGTTGGGTTCTGTGTGAAAACAACGCGAAATAATTTTAAAAGTACATGGACATGGTTGTTACCGTTGTTGTTAGTGGGATGTGAAGATCATGGGGCATTGTGGGACGGAAAGGGGGAATATTTTGCAAAAAGAAAAGCAATTAGCAACAAATATTTACAATAGATTAAGTATACGGAATATCAAATTAGGTTAGGGATTGGAGGGAATCAAATTTAGATTTTTTAGATAATTACAAAGAGTACATTAAAGTTTCTACAAAATAGCTCGTAAAATTGGTTCTATTGAACCAATGAAGAAGATGAATGAAGAAAGAAGATGTATAATATAAATAATAATAATATATAGAAAAACGACTTAAATATCAGAGATGCATGCAGTTTATGTGTAGCACAGTAAAATTGGGGCAGGACAGGTTTAGGAGCCATCAAGTAATCAATTAATCCTTGCGACTGCATTTAGTTCATCCATCCGACTACGTGACCACCTACTTATCGTCATCCTGTCGCTATCTCGTTCTTTTCTCCATCTATTTTTCGTCTGCTGTTCAGCTCCTGCTGCTGCTCACTGTAAGGACACTTCACGGTACTGCCGCAATGTGCGCTCCATGGGCCTCTGTCGGCTGCAACGCTACCAGGACAAATGCTGCAAATCCTGCAAATTTAGCACTTTCAATTGAAGGACGACGACGACGGCGTCAACAACAACAACAATACCAACCAACGTGCAAGCAATTATTTATAACAGCAACAACAGTAAGACTACAAATAAATAAAATTTAATTCAATTGTATGAAGTAGAAAGGTTTTGCAAAAGTATGTATGCAGATTTATTTGTAAATGTGTGGCCAACGTACACATACAAACAAACTCGTACACACACACACACACTCGTACATACACACAAAAATGTTATCGAAGTCATTTTATACAGAATAACAACAAACTACAAACGCTACGATTTTATTAACTGTTAACTATAAATAAATGCAGCTATAAAAAGAAACTGTTTAAAATTAATTAACAGCCGCAATTAATTAATTAACTAACCAATTAATAAAAACCCGAAAACAAGGTGAAATAATAACAGAACAACAACAAAAACGAACGAAATTGGCAATGAATAAATGATAAATTAATTAAACTTAGCAAAAAATGTAATTAAGGTTACCAAATGTAATTAAGATTACCAAATGTAATTAAGATTAGCAAATACAAGGCGTACCGAGCAGATTCGCACGAAAGTTAAACGTAGTCTCAAGTTAATCTAGAATAAACTGAATTAAGCCGAAAGCAAACCGACGCGGTACGGTAACCCATAATGGATACCGGTACCGTCAACGTACTGGTACCGGTGTGCTTCATTCTACATATTTAAGCACATTACTTTAAGTTTATATTTGCGAATTTTTATATTTTGGTCCTAAAGTCAACACACTGCAAGCACACAAACAGACTACGATAAAAAAGCCGATTATTATGTCAAATTACGTATGTTAAATACATAATTATAATTAATAAAAAAAATAAAAATTAAACTTTATATAAGAGTAGAAGGTGTGTGTAAAGCCTCCTTATACATGTAACGAAAGCTGTTGACGACACTGTAAATATTACAAACGTAGCTAATTTAATTTATATAAAATTTAATTGTATAAAAAAAAAATTATTTGTGTACTATATACGAAAGCAGTGCATCACAGGGTGACTTCAAAATACGGACTGGACAAAAGTAGACTCCAGCAAACTAGGGTACTCAAAGAGTTAGCAATATTCAAACTACGTAACGACCTTTACGCACTTTACTCCAGTGCAGTTGGTCTTTACTGTGAGCCTGCGGCGGTCCTTTCACGGTACATACTATAGGTATATATTATAAGTATGCAAAACTTTATTGCTGACTAAATTTCAATATCGGGAAACATATTTATAAAATCATTAAAATGTTGTATTCCGTAACCGAATGTTTCATAAGTTTTCCATTTATTAAATAACAACTCGACTCATTTTGCACAAATTCGTAATAGAAGTTTCCAAGAACAACAAGTATTGTGTAATCTAATGTAATCAAAAATTTCTTAGCATCAACTTAACAAGAAAGCAGGAGAAAGTTAAATATTATGTTATGTCTTATGTATCCGGTGCTAATTTAAAGGGACCCTCCTGCCCAGGAAGGAAATATTTATATTTCTTCAGGATATTTTTATTAATAATCTATAGCTTCTTTAATTAATAAAACAAAAAATAAATTGTTCTCAAAGTGTTCCAAACGTCAAAGAAAATCCTCAGAAAATAAAAGAAACATTTGCTTGGTGCTGCAGTAGAGCGAACCATAGAATTTTTATTAAATATATACTGAGAATTATGTAAATACAATATATTATACAAATCTATATCTACATTTAATAAAAGATTTTATTTTAATTTTTTGTTTTTTGTTGTAACTTAAGTCTTTAGAGTTTAAAGAATATTTTTCCTAAAAGACACGAACACACACACACATGCAAACACTGAATCAATACAAACATGCACACCAACATATAAACAAAAAATACAATGCTAAAAACAAAGACTTCAATTAGTTTAAAATTTATTACTTAAGCAAATTATATTTTATTTTGAAGATTATTTACTAAAAATAAAAACATACATATTATAATATAAAATAAAATATTATATGAGAAGAATAAAATATATTAAATAATACAAAATAATTATAATTAATAATAATATTCGTACGTTATTCTAATTCAATGTGGAATTATTTCTTATCAGTTATTTTCGGATTTCGCTTCTTGAAGTCGGATTTTCAGATGCATTTTGGAAACACACACTTGCACCGGTTTTTAGAGTCCCAGTGATTGTTTAGGAACTGTGAAAGCAGTGACGACGGTAAAAAACCCTGCACTCTAGTTTCTTATTTTCCATAAAATTATGTGCGTTGCTATGGGAAATATTCAAATATACAACTCTGTTTTTACTTGTTTATTGTTGATGTGAGCATTCTATGCTTTTTCTTGACAATACAATATATTATATAAAATTATTTTGTTAGTTTCAAATAAAGTTTGTTCCAGAAGACATCGAAACTGGTTTTTCTCAAAAGTTTATAAGGTTCAACACCAGGTTTCTTCAAAATCGACGTGGTGTCAGTTGAATGGTCTTGACTTCCGGAGTTTTCGGAGCATCTGCTACAATCGGTTCTGGACGATCGGGTTCTGGAGGTTTAAGTACTGGAGGTTCGGATTCTTTAATTAATCCTAGAACCCTCAGTGCAGAATCTTTATTTGCCTTAAGTTGCATGTATTCTTCATACGTTAGGCTTTTATATCCGGCCTCCTCAATAACCCAAAGTGCCTTTTCTAGATTTGTCAAATTTCACAGAAACAAGGAAAGATGATTATGATGCTGTTGTTGGAGTCTACAAAACGAGCAACACAACACGATTGGTATTAACGGGCGGATCCTTATATGTTCCAATTTTTTTTTATTACACAAGTTGCAGTTTTTGTACATTATATTGGAATCAATTTTGCAATATGTTCGGACTATACCCAAATTATACTACGTTCGCAAGTGACCCAAATTATACTACGTTCGCACTAGACCCAAATTAGGCAATTTCGTTCCTTACCACAATTTCGGCTAAAAAGTGTTTCTAAATTGGTATTAAACTGGCAGCACTGAATATGTGCAACTACTAGAATTGTAGGAAATAATATTTTTCAAATATTTACAATTATAGACAAATCGTTTATTTGTCTATAATTGTCTAATATAATTGTTTATTTGTCAAAGGTCCAATGAAATTATGAATGCGGACACCGAACATGGTCGATTTCAGATAAAATTGTTTTCATATCTTGAAACCTTTTCATAATGTATTTAGGATCAAATGATTGAGAAAAGATGTGAACAATGCTAACCTTTTAAATACCTTGAAATTGGCAGCATTTGAAACGTTCCACAACTTTCCGAACAACTCCCCGCTGTGAATCATTTAAGAACACAACATTCGCAGCTGTCATTTTGGCAAAATACTTCTTGACATATCTCGTGGAAATTTTGCGTGCAGTAAAGTAATTTGTAAATCTAATTTTGCGAATTAAAGTCCATATCATATTTCTATTTCATTTTATAACTTATAAAAGAGACCAAGTGAAGCAAAGTTCGCCATCGAGCTGAGGGAAGAAACCTAAAAACGATGACGTTGCGTCGCAATAAATGCGTAAAAGGCGCAACACAAAAGGTTAGTCCAAATTAGGAAGTATTTTTAATAAAATTTTATTTAGTTCTGCTTTGGTGACTTTCTGCAACTTATTATATTTTGTAGCATGATGAATTTATCGACAGAATACGCAAATCTCTTTACTTTGGCGGCGACACGCTTGACGAGGACATGGAAGTCAGTCGCCCGCTGGCTGAATACGCTTCGGAGCTTTTCTCGGAACCACACAAAGGACACTCGCTACATCGGTTGAGTAGGGTGACCGCAGGCAGCATTCATTCGACACCTTGTTCCCTGATAATGGCACTAATTTATTTTGATCGCTTGAATCTTACGGATCCAAGTTATGTGAAACAGATTACCCCACATGAGTTGTTCATTGTATCAATGGTGAGTCAGGGAAGGTATTTGCATCAATTTTTTTATGAAAATTTATTGTTTTTCAGATGATTTCCACTAAATTTTATGCAAGCTTCGATGAGGAAATTTATTTAAGCGACTGGGCTGAGGACGGCAACATGACCGAAGATAGACT
This sequence comes from Myopa tessellatipennis, assembly GCA_943737955.2. Taxonomy (NCBI): domain Eukaryota; kingdom Metazoa; phylum Arthropoda; class Insecta; order Diptera; family Conopidae; genus Myopa; species Myopa tessellatipennis. Next base: position 59,103,779 of record OX031316.1, read on the forward strand.
AAAACAACTGGAGAGAGAATTTCTAAACGCAATTGTACGTGAGTCTAACTTTTAGAAATTCGTTCATTGTGCTAAAAGCAATCTGTTTGCTTTAGGACTGGAATATCTACATATCAAGGGATCAGTTCTTCAGGAAACTGGCAAAAGTTGAGTTAATTCTGGCTAAACGCGAAGGATTACGGCGCGGTTGGCTGACCTACACGGAACTTGTACAAATGCTACCGTCCTTTACATTGGTCAAATTTTTGTTTCACAATATCACTGTGATGGCTGTAAGCTATACCGCGGGCGTAATGACGATTGCTGGCGCATTCTTACTGGCCAGTCAACTACCGATCACGTCATTACAGCGCAACGCCAATGTTCCCAGTAGTGATGCTGACGTACTCAATGAAACTGCAGAGCAGGAAACGCACTTGACCGCCGAAGAGCAGCAGCATCTCAACACAACCTCGCAGGACTTGGAAACTACTGTTACTCTACAACTGAACACAACGTTCGCAGCTTTCAATGTAGAAGCGGAACTTCTGAAGCTCAACAGACAATACCGCGAGGAGGCCTTACTTGAGGAAGTACGCACCCGAAGGAATGAATTTGTGGCCGCCACTCACAACGATCTGATCAATACAATTGATGCAATGGCTCGGCAGCGTGCGAGTGACTGGCAGAGTAATTGGATATCGCTGAAGGAGGAATATAGCGATGAGAATTTGCAGGAATTAAGAGCTCTCCAAACATTGATAACCACCGTACAAAAAATCATCTTAATCATGGCTTTCATCTACGGACAAGGTCGCCAATTCAGACACCTACAAGAGCACCTAATTCAGTCGACAACACACTGGTGCGGCCGAAAAGCCGATCATGCATCTGCTGCCTTTGTAATGCTTCAAATATTTATTGTATACAAAGCGTGTGGAAGAGAAATTTTCAACACAACCATTTATTTAAAAGATTTGTTGATTTGAAAGGTCTATATCAATTTTTCTCCGAGAATTTTACGAGCTAAGGTTTAATCTTTTACTATTCTATCTATTCTCTATAAAAATGTTCTCATTTTTGCTTACTAAAAATGAAAAGTATATATATTTTTTTTATAATAGCAGCGAAAACGAATTACTCAGTTTCAAATATTTTATGTGAAATATGAAAATGTTAAAAATTATGCTCAGATTATAAAATCGAATCGTCCTTAATAAATACTAAATATTTTTCAAATAAACTTGCTGTATTTGACTAAAGAATACATTGTTTTTTGCAGTATGATTTATTTTCCATTGGATTTTCCTACTAAGAAATTCCCTACAACATTTATAATATTTACTACAAGTGCTTATTGAATTTCTCAAATATTTTATGTTCACAATAAAGCTTTTTCAAATATTGCTGTTTTTAATTTGGACTCTTCTGTTATAGACATTATGTATACGTTTTATGTATTTTTGTACACCGTTTTAAATTTTATTTAACGAGAATCCATCGTCCATTTTGATCCTTCGCACCTTTCGCAATTATTTCAAAGTGCATTCTAACATTCATGTGCATAAACAGCCCAAATTTTATGAGCATTTAAAGGGATCAGTGCTTATTTCTGTATCGTTGACTGTCTGAAAATTTTAAATACTAGTATTTATTAATACAAAAATTGCTCTGCAAATAGAAAAATTACAGAGTTTCCTTAAATTTTTGTGGTTTTCCGACAGGGTAGTAAGATGTATTTCAACAGGTTTCGGCCGTGTGTCTCCAAACCAAACTTGATACGAAATGGTAAACAATCGTTCCAGAATACATCATTTTACAGAGTATTTCAATTTTATAATGAATTAATATATGTGTAAGTTGGCAGTTAAACTAGCTTTTGAATTAAAAATAGAAAATGTAAAGTTTTGTGCCCGAGGTTTTTAATTGATTCTGCTAATATTATGCCTATTATAGAAAAGTTTAGTCTAGAGCCTAGATTAGAGTTCCAACTTACAAGCTAAAAAGTAATGAGTGGAGTAAGTTTGTTACAAGAAAGAGGTACGTACGTGAGGTTTTAGAAAAATCTATAATTGAGCTACTATAAAACCTAATTATTTATTTAATTATTAGAACATAAAAAAGAAATAAGTGTATAACAATTTTAATATCAAACTTAGAATGCCTTAAAGTTAGTCATATAAGATAAATAAGAGCACATTATTTTAAAAACAATAGATTCCTTTTTCCGAATTTTAGTTTGCTTAAAAACTAAATATAAACACATACATTCACATCAGTACATACTGAAAAGAGTAACAAAAATACAAATGTTCGATTTTTTAGCAGAAGTTAGTGGCTTACATTATTCACATCTAGAATTAAAAGTTTAATTAAATTCGTTTATCTACATACATATTAATTAAGTCAACAATTTAAGTTAAAACGAAAATACAAATTCTTTTGCTTAAATTGAAAAGCTGCTCAATGGTAAGCTTTTTATTGCGTCTTTGATTGATTCACTGCTTGGACTGATACTGGGGTAGTTCCGGATTTATTTTCGGTCTCCTCAACCGTAGCCTCTGAAGCAGCGGATTTCTTATCCATAAGAAGCAATGGGAACATGCCGATAATACAGCCGACTGTGATACCAATCATGCGGCCCTGCAAGTGTGTGCAAGAAGAACTCAATCATAAAATAAGAATTGGAAAGAATCCAACAATAAACCAACCAAATTAGCCGCCCGTCGGCACGATTTCATCTCCATTTGAACCGGCGTCAGGTCCGGCGATCGCAAGCCGACAAATTCACATGCCCTCTCTACGTAGAAGGCAGAGCCGATGCCGAGGATGTCGCTGATGGTGTTACCCAGACCAGCAGCAGCCATGGTCGATATGCACATAAACATGCCGAAAACATTCTCGATGTAATCGCCCTGAAAAAACGAAGAAACTTAAGAGAATGTGTGCGAAATAAATTCACTCTGTTGCAAGTGAACAACATCATCATTTGGTGACTTGAATTGGGTTAGAAAAGGGTTAAATATAGAGGCATTATGTAACATTAACTCACAGCGATTATCATCGTGAAGTTATCCAGGAATCCAAACGCAACGAATGGCACCGCATTGACGAAGAAGGCTGAAAATTAGAGGAAGGAACTCAGACTCGGAGAAGTATTAATTTCCATGGAATAAAACGTTCACTTACTGCGTAACAATTCCGAGCTGGTTGGCGGCTTGACTTTTTCAGCTAAATGAAGAAAAAGAACATTAAAATAAATCTAATTGAATTTTGGATTTCGATATGCAAATGGACATTAAATGGACATAAATACACGGAATAGAGACGTTGAAATCGTGCTCAAAATTAAAGCGTGCTTAAAATTAATGAAGTTTTGGTAAATTACCAGCTTTTTTCTTCAACCAGTCGTCGGGAAAGGCACAAAACGAACCCGTTGGATCCACTTCACCCAACGCCGGCATCTTGGAGGGACGTCCGAAGCGTGAGCGCCAGCTTGTCGCTGCTAGCTTGCCTGTTGAGCGTGTGAGTAGGTGTGTGTTTGTGTGTGTGCGTTCGTGCGGAAATTACAACATAAAGATACATAGAAAGAAGAAGATAGGAAAAATAAATCTTAACTAAAAGTGAAAGAAGAACAAAAGAAACTTTAGAAATGTACAGAAAGACGAATACATATTTTTAAGTATGTACGTATAACATAAACTTAGTGTTAAGTAAAGATAACGCTTGAGCTTGAATAACGATAAGATTTCTTTTTGCAGGAAAAACTGCAACCTTAGAGCATCTCTTTAAAGAAGATTGCAATATAGCTATAGGCAGACTTTGAAAACAGTCATCAGAACGAAATAACCGAAGAAATCGTCAAAACATAGTGATGGCGGAGATACGAGCACCACTCAGATTCATAAAATTAGTGTTCTTCGAGTCAGCACAGTTGAGTGTCCACCGAGTTGCGTTATAAATCAAAAGAAAGCCATTTAAAGCCTCCAAATGCTTACAATTCAAGCAGCTATCCTGTTGTTTAAATAACCATTTTGACGTCCATGGACAGTCATCTACTGTTGATTGTTTGCAGTTAACTATTTTATTAACGATTTATTAACGATTATTTTATTATTTCATTTTATTTTTTTTATTTTTTTTTAGATTTTAACTGCTATTTTGCGTATTCACCTTCAATACCCTTCCTCCCCGGTATGATATATAAAATCGCTTCCCTTAACAACACCAACGCGAAGTGCTTTTAAATTATTTTCAAGTATTCATTAAGGTATGTATTTCTTTATATAAATATTCATGGCTTTATTGCCTTCATTTTACTGCAACCAAACGTTCCAAAAGAACTCCAGACAAAGAGCAGAAACGGCAAAAGCGGAAACGGAAGTATGCACAAGGAACAATCGTTAGATGTGTAAATAATAACATAATAGATCTAATAAAATTGTTATGGCCGGAACATAAACGTTACGGAAAACGTAACCAGATGAAATAAATCAAGAAGCCAATAAAGTCGGTAGTCTGGCTGAAATATTGTCGAAATGCTAAGTTTATTACAGGGTAGAGTTGGCTAAATTGTATTACAAGCTGTTTTATGGGTGCGTATATCATTATTGTGTCAGAATCAAATCTCAATTCAATTACGATTTCTATTAAAGGAACATAACATTTCTTTTGTGGGTAATTTATACATATGAAAGTACTAATCGCTCGGGAATATAAATGAGCTTCTGATAGATTAGTAGAAGATATACTGTTATGTTGTTTTAAAAATGTGACTATAGAGTATTGTGGGAGTGAATGATTCTGAGACTAAAACTAATAATAAGAATTAAAAATAATAATATCTATTAGTAAAAATAATAAAATATTGAAGTTGAATTAAATACTCTTCTTATTATGATTTAAACAGGACTAAATCGAGTCAAGATGTGACGTTGATAAGGAACTTAAAAGTAGAAACAAGAACTCAAGAGGTCTTATAAATCGGCCACGCCTCTACATTTTGAACATCACAAACGGACAACACAAACATTAAGAATGGAAAGACAAACATAATATAATACCTCGTTATAATAGCATGAATCTTTACCTAATTCATTAAATTCTTGAAAATATTAAGTCATTCAATGAATTTCGATTTTTTGTATGAGTTTCATGGTGATTTCTATATGCAGTACATAGGTATTGCAATATCCATATATGTACATATACATTTGTACGTAAGTATGTATGTAAACTAATTTCGGTGCCAACTGGCATCTAGCTTGTTGCTTTACAAAGCAACGAAAAGTCTTTAAAGCAACGACTGGGGGGAGCTGCGTGATGGAAGCTGTTATACACACATACGAACACACACGTACATATGTATGTGTATATATGTGTGTAGAAGCAATGCTCACACAAATGTAAAAAGCAATTATTGATTTTGTTTACAGATACCATACACATTTATTTCTAAAGAACACACATTCATATCCTTTATTACTTTACACGTTAACATATTGTAACATAAACTTAACTGTAACGAATTCCTTTACTGAACAATTTTTACTGAAATACCTCCTGTGGACTAATATAGGTCAAACTTCCGGTACAACAGATGATAATACTTTAGACATTACGTAGCAGTGAAGTAAAAAAAGGAGACCAGAAAACACCTCAGCAACAGTTCTGTGGATTCATAGATTCAGTGATTATCTTGCAACAGTTTCATATTCAATTTAATTCATATCAGAATTCAATTCAATTCAATTCATATTCAACTCAATCCATATCATAATTGAATTCAATTCCTATCATAATTCAATTCAATTCAGATCGTAATTCAATTCAATTCCTATCATAATTGACTTTAATTCCTATCATAATTTGAACATAATTAAATTCATATTATAATTCAATTCAATTCAATTCGTACTCGACTCAATTCCTATCATAATTCAATTCAATTCACATCATAATTCAATTTAATTCATATCATAATTCACTTCAATTCATATCATAATTTAATTCAATTCATATTTAATTGAAGTGACTTTCATATTCAACTGAGTGTACATAAAACTGTTATCACATCTTTTAAATTAAAAGTTTCTTAATTTGCTTGCTTGTTCTAGTTTCTTATCGTAATAATAAAATCATTTATAGTTCCAGGCGTAACAATAGACCCAATAGAGACCTATTACAAGAGGGCCCCAGAGTGGATCCTCAAATCTGAAGGATGTTACGCTTGTTATTGTTACGTCTGTTACGTATTTGGCCAATTAAATTAGTTATTTGTAGATATGGTAGATCAGTTTCATTGGAGATCGCAAAGAGAAAAAAAGCATCGCAGAAATTCAACAGAGAATGTTTCTAAAATTAAAAGGCATTAATAAACAATGGTTCAAAAGGTTCTAAGTAAAATTCACAGCACAAACTAATCGCATTATTAAAACAATTAAACAACAAATATTTCATATTCATTCAAATAGTCTCGTATTTTAATTTGAAATCAAATTATAAGAAAACAAGAAATAAACTGTTCGTAGTTCTGTGAGGCACACTCATTCATGCAACACCAAGTAAACACAATTGACGATATTTGATAGAGACTAAGAGGCATCTAGAAGAGGCACTGATGACTACTCACCCTCATAACCTTCCCTCTGCAGAACAGCTTCATACTTATCTAGAGCTAGCTTTATCGCAGCGCGTTCCGAGTCCTTTAAATTGGCTATCAAATCATGAGCGCGATCTTCGCACAATGGTTGTGAACCAAGGACAGTTTGCTCACGGACGGCGGTGAACTTAGAATAATAACGCCGTGTGGGGGTGGTGGAAGACAATGCGGATACGACATATTTACTGGTTGGGGATAATGATTCTTGGCGTTGTTGTTGTTCTCGTTGATGGACACTTCTATAGAGGTTGCTTCCTCTGCTTGACATGGACCGCAAGTTTAATCGCATTCCGACAACATTCGTTTGTTGTCGCTTTAACTGTGGTCCACTCAGATCAACAAAAGTCCGCACTACTCTCATGACCGTGAAGCACTGCGTGGAATGCATTTTCTAAAATTATTTATTCAATGACTTGAATTTAATGGCACTTTATTGTAATTGACGTTAACAAATTTGAATCTTGAATTTTCGTATTTAAAATCTGTTTATATTCTTTTATGATTTCTCTTCCGTTTATATGCACTTGCTATACTTTCAGCTCTGTCACCTCAATGACGTCAGTGAGCAGCAATTGATTGACGTCGTGTTTTTGGCCACCTTATTTAACTGCGCGGACTTTCATTAGAAGAATTTTTACAATTGCTTTAAAATCCTATTAAGTAAAGTAGAGACATTGCTTCTATTATTGCTATTATTATTGTTTCTATCTATTGTTTAGAGAGACAAGTTCACTGAAGAGCAAACCCCCTCCCTGCGCAGTGATGTCGTTTGTCGTACTGATTTTCGCATTGAAGCTTTGTTTGCCACACGTTCTTGTAAATTGACAAGTATACCTTTCTTCTACTCTTTCCTGTTGCTCGAATTGTGCTTTTATATAAACTTTGTTAGCTTTCAAAAGCCAACCTATCTTGGCCAAATGACGACATATCTCACCAACAGTTTTTTTAAGCAAGGTAAATGTCAAATCGCACAGCTGTTGTATACCTGAAACGTTTTCCTAATGTGGTGAGTATGGACATCAGTGTTGTTAATGTATAAAAGTGTGTAGAATGCATGGCATAGAAAAGTTTGTGTTTTTTCCAAGAGTTGTGTTGTTTCTATAATTAAAAATTTCAATAAATTTTCTTAAATTGTTTTTTAATAAATTACAAATTACGGCTTCTTAAACTAATTTTCGATTTATTGTGTATTGTTATTTTAAAAACGTATCAATTCAATCACTTTCGCTAGTTTTTTAAATATTGTATATTTATGTTAGAAATAAGAACCTTTCGAAAAAATATTTCAAGTCTAAAATATTGACACGTTTTTAAAAACTTCTATCATATTCTCTCCGTCTTTCTTCATGTACAATTATTAGCACGTTGTCCAGGCAGGCCTCGCAGCTCCTGAGTTAATGTGCGTAACAGAGGATGTTTGCCACATCCACAATGACCACCGAAATCGTCCAAATCCAAAGCCCACACCATTCCGCCACCCAGACGTAAACTCCGCACGAATTGGGATTTTCGTCTAATATCGGCGACATCATCGTACGATACCCACTGATTACCACTGTGGGCATAGGGACCGATCCGGCCTTTCGGGTCACGCACCACTTTCCAACCTCCATTGCTAATTTTTTCACAAATCTCATAATAGGCCAGGAAGCCACCAGCTCTGGTGTAAGTGCCAGCTTGTCCGGGACCTATGGAACGCTTATTTAAGCCTCGTGCTTTCGTGTCAGCCAAGGAAAAGGACTGACCATACAATGGCATGCCCATTACCAATTTCTTTGGTGGAGCACCTTTTGCGATCCAGTAGTTTATAGAGAAATTTGCGTTGAAATACTCATTCGAGTCACCTTCGACGTAGTAGAGCGGTGCCACATGTCCTGTCTGCTTGTCCCAATGTCCATGGAAGTCATAGGTCATTACACCAATCCAATCAAAGTATTTCGCCAGTGCGGGTACATCGTAACCAGCGTCTATAACGGTTTTACTGGGAGAAACGGCGGCTGACAATAACAGACCGCGTGCGGTAAACGCAGCCGATAACTCGCGCACTAGTGCAGCAAAACCTTCCTTTTCGGCTGGAGAACCCTTGGAGCAGTCGACTTGCCAGCACACAGGGTATTCCCAGTCTAAATCCAGGCCTTCGAAACCATATTTCTCTATAAAATTTAAAGAGCTCTTAATAAAACGAGCACGCGCCTTTGGATCCAATACGAGTCGCGCATACTTGTCACCCAACGAGTCGTTCCAACCGCCAATAGCAACGGTAACTCTTATTCCCTTCTTCTTGTAGGCAACGATACGCTCGAAGAAGCGGTTGTCAATATCGGCCCATGAATCGTGTGGTCGTATAGTCAAGGAATTGCTATCAAGCACCGCAAAGCCATAAACTATGTGGGTGCAGAGATTTTCGTCGATATCCTCGGGTACATATTTGCCTAGACCTGGGCGATACCAAGCCCAGTTAGTGAAATAGCAAACTACTTTGTAGTCATCACCGCCGCTCAATGGAGGCGCTGGACGGGTAGGCTTAGGACTCGATGTTGGTTTCTTGTTTGGCGATTTAACTGGTTTTTTAGTTGGCTTCCTGGACGGTGTAGTCGGTGTAGTTGGCTTTGGTCTCGGACTTTGAATTATCGGATGTTTCGTTGTAACTTTGTGGCGGACAGAACATTTGCTTCTCTGTGGCCAGTCGCAATACTTCTCATTCCAATGGAGACCTTCGGGACAGCTGAGATTGGGAAAATGGTTAGTATTACATATATCTAGCATCAAGTTGAATGGTTTCTATTAACTTACCGCTGTTCGATCAGTTCCCCGTACTGGCAGATATAGTATTTGCTGCAGTCTCTCTTATGTGGTGCATAATTGCGTCCAGCACACTCCATTTTCTCAATTGCTTCCTCAGCCACAGGTTCTTTGATAGCAGCCGATGGTCTTTTGATCTCTACGGGCTTCGGTCTATGAACTTGTAATGGTCCTAGTCCCGTAGCAACTGCAAAAATAACTTACACATCATATTTCTTAGGTCTTATATTGTACTTGAATTACTCATTGTTTTTTCCTCCAGTTCCAACTTGCAGTTCGGTTGAGGTCCTGGATAGTTCCTCAGAACACGATTGATCGCTTTTAAAAGGGGATACGATTCGCAGTCGCAGTCGTTCTTAAAGTCATCCAGGTCCAAGGCCCATATCATAGCACCGCCTATGCCCATGGCTCGTACGTACTCACTTTTGTGTCTTATCATGAGCACGTCATCGAATGACACCCACTGATCGCGCAGATAAGCGTACGGTCCCATTCGCCCACGTGAATCACGTACCACATTCCACCCCCGATTGCGTATATACGAGCAGATCTCATAGTAGGATAAGAATCCACGAGCACGCGTAGCTTCGCCAGCCTCACCGCCTCCATAAGTAGGAGCATTGAGGTCATGATCGCTGGCTTGCGCCAAAGTGAACGACTGACCGTACATTGGCATGCCCATGACAATTTTTCGGCGATCAGCACCACTCTGCAGCCAGTAATTGATAGAGAAGTTAACATTAAAGGTATCGGTGCCATCTGGGTGGTCGTACATGGGCGCAACATGACCAGTCTTTTTATCCCACTGGCCGTGGTAATCGTAGGCCATTACAGCGATCCAGTCGAAATACTTCGAGAGCTCGTGCACATCGTAGCCAACGTCTATTACTTTTTTGTTTGGAGAGACGGCTGATGATAACAAAAGCTGCCGTTGTTTGAACTCTTGCGACAGTTCACGCACCAAATCAGTAAAGCCTTCCCTTTCATCGGCCGACCCTTTATTGCAATCGACTTGCCAACAAACCGGATATTCCCAATCCAAATCCAAACCATCGAAGCCATACTTTTCAATGAACTCCACCACGTTGCGGACGAAACGAGCCCTTGCTGTCGCACTGCGCACTAGACGGCTATATTTGTCACCGGCCGAGTCATTCCATCCGCCAATTGCAACCGTTACTTTGATATTTTTCGCGCGTAACACTGTAACGCGTTCATAAAAGTTATTGTCCAAGTCAGCCCATGAATCGTGAGGTTGTATTGTGAGGGACTCGCGGTTAAGAACGGCAAAACCGTACACGACGTGCGTGCACAGATCGGGATCGATATCTTCAGGCAAATACTTGCCACCATTCTGTCGATACCAGGCCCAGTTTGTGAAGTAGCAGACAACTTTAAAGTCATTTGTAACGTTTGAAGGATCCAATTGTTGGACTTCCACATCAAAGTCGCCCTCTTCGACGTCTTCATTTGGATCGATAGTGTTTTCACCGCTTTCATGTTCGTGTTCGATTTCGTGCTCGATTTCGATTTCGGCAGGAATTTCTAGCTCGGCAGAAGTTTCCTGTTCCTCAACTGATTCTGGTGCAGCGGGTGTGAGACCAGCTAGAGAATATAATGAAATAGTGGATATATATTACGTTTATTTCATAAGTCATACGTGTTATTTCATGTCCATGCGGTGCATCCTTTAAAACGTCATGTATTTGTGTTAATAATGGATGAACGCCATCACCGCAATGATTGCGGAAATCATCCAAATCCAGAGCCCATACCATGCCGCCACCTAAATCTAAAGCGCGAACCAATTGCGATTTTTTACGTATCATGGCAGGATCGTCGAACGAAACCCACTGATTTCCCTTACGCGCAAAGGGACCCATCCGTCCCCGTTCGTCCTGCACCACTTCCCAACCTTGATTTTTGACACGATCACATATCTTAAAGGGGTTTTATTGATCATTATACGAGTAGATTCCAAATTAAGCTACTAAGATGTAATGCTAACCTCGTAATAGGCCAAGAAACCAGCAGCTCTCGTATACTCTCCCGCCTGCCCTGGACCTGGGGCTTTAGCATTAAGTCCATTGTTTTTAGCATTCTCGAGTGTAAACGACTGGCCATAAAGCGGCATACCCATAACGATCTTCCGCGATGGAGCCCCCTGCTCAATCCAGTAGTTAAGGGAGAAATTCTGTAAAAGAAGCAATCTAGGGTAAAGTATTTAAAACTCGTTTAAAATAAAACCTACAGCATTAAAATAATCATAGTCATCATCTGGGTGGTAAAACAAAGGAGCCACATGTCCTGTCTTTTTATCCCACTGGCCGTGGAAATCATAGGTCATCACTGCTATCCAATCAAAATATTTGGAAATTTCAGCTACATCATAACCAAGATCGATGATCTTTTTGCTTGGCGAAACCGCTGTAGACAGAAGCAATTCTCTTGGTTTGAAAGCTTCCGAGAGCTCACGCACCAAATTTGTAAAAGCTTGCTTCTCGTTTGGCATGCCTCTGTTGCACTCCGTCTGCCAACACACTGGATATTCCCAATCTAAATCCAGCCCTTGGAAACCGTACTTCTCTATAAACTCGATGGCGTGTTTTATAAACCGACTTCGTGCTGTTGGGTCTCGAACTAGACGGCTGTACTTGTCGCCTTGCGAGTCATTCCAGCCACCCAATGCCAAGCTAACTTTAACCCCCTTGCTTTTAATGCCACTGACGCGCGTGTAGAAATTGTTATCAATATCAGCCCAGGAATCATGAGTTCGTAACACCAGATTCGAGTAATCTAGCACAGCAAAGCCGTAGACTACGTGAGTGCAGAGGTCGGTGTTTATATCGTCGGGTGTGTAACGTCCCAACCCTTTTCGATACCACGCCCAATTAGTGAAGTAGCAAACCACCTTATAGTAGCCGTTCAAAGGCTCAAGAACAGGCTTGGCTGGAGGGTACGTCGGTTGTGGTGTTGGCGGAGGCTTAGTGGTTGGTGCTGGTTTTGTCTGCACTGTTGGTTTCGACTGAGAAATTGCATTTCCAGATCCTATGCCGCTTCCACCAGACTCCTCGCAGTTTGCCGCCTCCGGCCAATCGCACGTGCTAGTATCTGCGTTAAAATGCAAACCAGGACCGCAGTCGCCTGCCTGCAAGCGATTCCACAAGCAGAATAGGAACTTCGTACAGTCTCCCGGGTAGGGTACACGTTCTTCGCCATTGCAGGGATCATTTGGATTATCTTCGAACTCTGTGATGCGCAGAGAGGGTTGGACGATCCGCAGATAGCGCTTGGTCGTCACGCATTTGACGTTTTCGGGCCAATCGCAAAGCTGCCGTATAGCATCCCAGTGCAGATTGCTGCCACACGAGTTGGGCACTAAAGCTCCATTAATGCAGATGTAGTACTGGCCACAGTTACGATGTGAATAATACTCGCCTTCATTACATCGTGCACTGGGTTTGTGAGTAATGGGTGGCTTACGAGTTGTGCGATAAGTGACCGGCTGCCTAGTTGTGGTTGTTGGTGGCTTAGCTGCTGTGGTTTTCTTCGGGCGCTTAGTAGTGGTAGTTGCCTTGTGTCGTTTTGTGGTTGTTTTAGTTGGTCCAGAATTCGGGGGCGGATGAGAAGTTGTGGGTTTAGTTTTCACTGAGCATCGTGCTGAAGTAGGCCAGTCACAGGTCTGGTTAAGATCGTTCCAATGCAAACCGCCGGGGCAGAATTGTTGTCGTAATTCTCCGGCAGCGATGCACTGATAGTATGCATTGCAGTTAGAACGATCGCGATAAAATTTACCAACTTCACAATTGCTTGTCTGTACAACGGGTCGAACAACTGCTGGCGAGGGAATCGTTGTGTGCTCCGGTTGTTGCGGTCCTTTGGTGGGTTTGGTGATAACAGGTAGCCTAGTAGTAGTTGAAGTCGCTGGAGACCACCAAATAGTTTGCGTTGTTGTCGTGGTTTTCGTGGTGCTCGGCACAGTTGTTTTGATTGTCGATGTTCCCGTGGTCGTTGTCGCTGCTGTAGACGACGGATTCCAAGTGGGCCAAGCAGTTGTATGTTCATGTGTTGGATTAGCTGATCCGGCACCAGAAGATGAACCGTCACTACTTATGGTTGTCATTTGGGGCGGAAGTGGAGTGACAGGTTGTGGTGGACGATCGCAATTCGTACGTGAAGGCGGTGGCGAACTTAGACGTCCAAGTGCACGATTAATAGATCGCAATAGAGGAAAAGCTTCGCCGCAACATCTATTTTGAAAGTCATCTAAGTCAACGGTCCAAGCTGCTACACCAGCAAAGCCATTATTGACCGCGTAACGAGCTTTCGCCTCCACAGACGCTGCATCTTCATATCCAACCCATTGATTTTTAAGCATAGCATAAGGGCCGGATCTGCGTTCGGGGTCCCGACCGGTCAACCACTTGTTTTTACGTAGGCGTTGGCAGATTTCGTAGTAGGCCAACATGCCGGGCTGTTTTGTATATTCACCAGGCTCGCCAGGACCAGAGCTGGGACTGCCTTCACCTACTAAACTGTTGCTGGCACGTGTGAGTGTGAAGGACTGCCCATAGAATGGGATACCCATTATGATTTTCTCCTTCTTGGCGCCCATTTTCAGTAGCAACTGCATAGCGTAGTCTGTGTTGTACTGCGGATAGTTATCGCCTTTACGTTCGTATAATGGACTAACGTGTCCCGTCTGGTGCTCCCATGGACCATGATAGTCATAAGACATTACTGTCAAATAATCTACAACCTTTGATAATTCCGCAAGCTCGTAAGCTGCGGTAATGACTTCCTTGTAACCGGAAATAGCAACGCCGAGCTGCAGCTTCTTATCAGTTCTGTCAAATTCAGCACGTACCTCACGCAACAGCTTGGTTAAATTGGGTTTATCGCTGTCGGGTCCTTTCGCGCAGTCACTCTGCCAGCACTTGGGGTAGTTCCAGTCTAAATGCAAGCCGGCGAACCCATTGCGCTGTAGGAAACCTAGTAAGTTTCCGGCAAAAACTTTTCGCTTTATGTCATCACCTGCCAAGCGAGAGTATTTGTCACCTGTTGAGTCAGTCCAGCCACCCATAGCAATAAGAACTGGTACACCTCTATCTACAGTGCGTTTATATCCACCATTGTCAATATCCACCCATGGGTCGAATTCCTTGATATTCAAGTGGTCGGGGTCCAGTGAGGCGAAGGAGTAGATCAGCGTCGTGCACAGTTTGTCATCAAGTTGCTCCGGCACAAACTTTCCATCCGCCTTTCGATAGAAAGCCCAGTTCGTTAGATAACAGAGCACCTTCGGGGAAGTATTGAAATTTTTCTGCCTGTTGGATACTTTCAACTGTGCCAGAGCACCGTAGGGAGTGAGGTTTTCATCTTGCTCAGAAGAAGTGTAGGCCGAAGCGCCTCTGGCGAGCAATACTTCAACATCTTGAATATTTTCAAGCTGCTCCACGTCGGCCGCTTTTACCAACTGTTGATAGGGTGAATCGGAACGAAAGTGCTGAGGCACATTCTCGTAAGTCGAAGGAATTACGAACGCTGCATATGGGTCTGCAGCAGTCCATGCATAACTTTTGTCGGGGATTTCATCCTCTTCTTCAGCGAATATTTCCGAATTCGTTTCGTTATAGCTATCAAAACCAGTTCGTATAAAATCGAGTACCTTGCTGTCCTCATCTTCATTGTCATAATCTTGTGGCAACGATTCAACCGAATCTCGCACAAAAGAACGTGGACCAGACGATTCCTGCAGAACAGTAGCAGTTCGCAGATTCAAAGAGGGCACGCTTTCAACGGCATTACGCAGCGGCAAGAAGACGTCTCCGAACGATGGACTCATACTATAACGACTCAGTGCCACTTCGCGTGGCATGCTCTCGACGTCAGAGCGTACAAAACTCTGGTGATGCTCGGGAGCGTTATGTACTTCGAATGCGTCAACGCGTATATGAGCGTCAACAGTGAAGCAGAACAACTGCAAAATTTTCATCAAAATTAATTTAAATGTAAGCATTTTTAAAACTCATTCGAGACAATCTCACCAGCAGACATGCCGCTGTTGCACTTCTACTAACTGCCATCTTCCGTAAAAGTTTCAGCTGCTTCCCTGTTCTTAGATGATGTTCCTTCCTATTCTTAAATGATGAGTTTTACTTTTCTTCTAAAGTGTACGTAGAAATCTGCAAATCATATAATGAAAAATGCAATAAAGTACGAATATTGTACACTTTATAAAGGAACCTTGGAGTTAACTAAGGTTATGAATTTACTAATAAAACGGATAACAAAAAATAAAATAATAACTACATTTATTGTAATAATCCTTTTTCTTACAATAAATACACAAATCGGAAGACGTTGTTGTTGATTTGAAAACGATATTTCTTGATTCACTGGACGCCATTGAGTTTTTGTAAATTTAATACAATTCCATGAGAGTGTGCTTCAAGTGCTTCCTTATTTAACGAAATTCATGCGTGTTGTGCATGCGAATGTTTTCTTTGTTCGCTCTCGGTGACTAATTAGGAAGTTCAAGTTATTAAAATGCTCAGCAGATACGAGTACAAAAGAGCTGTACTCGTATGTGTAAATGAAACAAAATATAAACAAAGTCAACACCAAAGTGTGATGATATCGATTACCCTTGAATTTTTCCGAAAGACACTCTTCCAAGTCTTTCGTGACATTCAATTCCAATCAATTGTTGCACCATTGAACAACTTGTTAAGAACATTGAGTTTTCATAAAATATAATCTCTAGAAACCGTCTAGAAATGTAATTAGTTTTGTCCACTATCAAAAGAACCAATAACATTGTACAAGTCTCATTTTTGTTAACCCTTTCGCTTACAATTTGTCTTCTGTGGCTTCTTTAAAGATTTCTCGCTGAAGTCAGCTACTACTTTAACCCTTTACTCTGGGTTAAAAAAAACTACAAATGGTGCTGGAAATGATCTCTCATATATCATCGTTTCATAGAAGAAAAGATCTGAAATACTTTAAAAAAGTAAGTAGAATTCTAGCTCACAATTAGCTCAATTGAAATGCTTGTAGCGTAGTAGAGAAGCTCGTTTTTTCTGTAGAGAAGCAGAGTGGAACAGAGCAATTTTACTTTGAGTATACAATATATACATATATATCTGTTGTTTTGTATAATGTATTTGAAGTTTATTGCACAGGAAAAAAACCGGTATGAGTGCCAAAAGAGTAATTGATTTATATCCTAAGATGTTAAGATAGCGAAAGATGATATTGATTTTATTCAATTCTAAAACCTTGGCTTCTGTAGAAGTATTCCACTTTTTGTAACCTGTTCCAGTTTGAATTTATGTGACCAACATTGTCCTGTAGTCTTTAAATATTTTGAATTGTCTCAGTACATAGTTAACGAAAAAAAAGATTCACATTCGATTCTGAAGCGATTCTAATGCATTTGAATTTTATTCTTCATATTTCAGCTCAAGTTCGGAACTACTATAGTTTATGTGGATTATAAAACTTGTAATAATGTAACATACTGTAGTATAATGTAAATAATATACTGTAATAAGGTATATAAAGTGCATATTTGGTACTTTATACAGTCTTTTTATATAAAAAAACGAACTTTACTCCTGTTTAACTACCTTAATTGTATTTTACACATTTATTTGAATTTTTTCGATCTTTAAAAGTAACCTCTAGTCCCTATCTAACGCTTACTTATTCATTCGAATATCTGACACGTTAAACTTCTTTTCACTTCTTCTGATGCTCAAATGCTAATTCCTTCTTTTTTGCTAAAGATCAACATTCAAATTGGAGCACTTTTCTTCGATAAATTATAGAAGGAAAGAATATACGAATAAATTAGCAAACAATAATGATCAGTAAATCACAACGTCACGCAGATTAATTTTAATGTGACACATAAAATTTGATTTATTGGTTATTTAATCAGGTTCTTCTAAATCTAGGTTTGTTTAATATTTTACACCTACTCGGCTTTCACACTCAACTGTGAAGCTCTGCTGTATTCAACTGTGGAGTCTGTGGAGCTCTACTCCATTCGACTGTGAAACTGTAAACGAGTCGATGACTTCTTAAGTCTGGAATGAATGAGGTGACCATTCAGAAAGTATTTCGCACTTGCGAAAGTGTTGCTTAGTGTACTCGCTGAGAGGTTTATTGATCCAGTGCATAGCATAACTCTTCAACGCTTCATACTCAACCGATTTTCTGTTGTATCGCAGTGAAGTAAAAGTAAATAATAATTACGAGTACTTTATTTATTTTTCTCACTTTGAATAGATTTCTTTTTTTCGATTTCGTTTTTTATAACAAAACTGTTTTAATAGCAATATTTTTCATAAAAAAATAACAACGATGGTTTTAATTACACTACAAATATCTGTTTTTTTTTTTTATTTGTCTTTATTTTAATTTCCGGTATAAACCACAAAGTATTAAAAATGCAGTAACCAAAACTTAATACCAAAGAAAGCACAATATTATTATGAATGAAATATATAAAAATTTCAATTCAGTTTTCAAGAGAATAATTAATTTTAAAGAATTTTGACACTCCTTTGGTGTAAAGAATGACATATTGAATTAATCACGTTATAATAATGACATTAAAATGAAACATTTTTAAAAAATTGATGAATCTGAGCTGATTTGTCTTTTCTTTAAAGAAAAATATCTGATATAAATATAGCTGTAATATCTGATATATGTAAGTACACGTATAATACGAAATCAGAATTAAACATATCCTTCAGTGTATTTAGTGAATGAATACTATAAAATTAAAGCTTTTAAAACAATTATTTTATCATATTAAATGATTAAAATTACCGTAGAATCTGACAGCATTTCGTTTCCACAAAAGACTTAAGCAACGAACATGCTATTTAAAATCAATTTAGAATTCTGTATTCTTTATTTTATTATTATGAAATTGTTTGTAATTTTAATTCCTCACCTAAGAAAAATTAATAATTTACTACAATTTTTAAATTAAAGGTAATTTTTGTACATTTTTCCCGACTTCACAGACTGAATTTATTTCATTTAGAATTAATAAGGATTTGATATAAAAATATCACTGCTACTAGTCAATAACTGAATGGCTTAAAAGGGTGCTAAATGTAAAAACAACTATTTTTATTCTTTATATTTTGCGCCTTCTGAAAGCAGTCGCTAACGATCTTCAATTCAGACTCCACTTACTTTAAAACACCAAAGAATGCCTCATTTAATTCATTGCTATGCTAGTCACAATTTTTGTTCTGTACTTTATTAACTGTTTTTTTTCTGTCTTTAACGTTATATGTGTCACTGGACATCAAAATAACCACGCTTCTGTAGTTCTTTACACACACACACACTCGAAAACTTAAAAGAAAATCAAGCGATTTTAAAATTCAGAACATTGTCCAAGCAACGAAATGCGACATCAACGCACACGCGAAAGAATGAAACTGATTCTAACTGTGGGCAGACGACGGCTATTTATACAAGTTGGCCGAAACGAAGAAATGTACGAAATGTAAAAAGTTCTAAAGCCCAGAAATGAAAGAAAAAAAAAAATTAAGAAGTAAATAAAATTAAAAGATATAAAGAATCGAAGAACAAAGTTACTGAAATGTGAAGTAAAATAAAAACAAAGGCAAAGAAAAAAGAGTAAACGAAGATTATGATGAGAAATCAAAACAAAATATTAATTCAAAAAAGAAAAATGCATTTAACTATGCTTGCCAAAGAGCACTTCTTATCGTTGGACACGTATTATTGGTGGTAGTTAAGACTGTGCCTAAGATTGGCTTGGATCGGCTTGCATTGGCTTGGATTAAGAATAGGCGGGAGAAACATTTTCCGGTTGCACCAGCGACAGCTTTTTTAAGGGCATTGGACCAGTTGTCATGCGATTTTTTTTGTGATTTAGGGATGCTTTATGTTGCTTATCTTAATTAGTATTATCGTTGTTCTTGTTGTGTTTTCTGCCAATATTATAAGTAGTTGTTGAAGCAGGTGCTTATCGATTTTTATGCTTCTGATTTGTTGTTGCTCATGCTTTTTTCTGCTAATTGATCTTGATTACTGTCTCATATTTCAGCATTATTTTCTCTCTTTGAAAAAAATGTAAATTTTTTCGTATTAGTTCTTATTTAAAGTTTAACATTATCAACACTAATAGCGGCATAAATTGATAAATAAATCTTCAGACGAAAGCACGAGTTCATCGTAATTATGCATAAAATTAAAATCATATTCTTTCTTTATATCTTAAAATAACTTTTCAATACAAAGGAGTATGCTTGATTTATATTTGACAAATTTTCGGGTGAATTTATAACAGAATTAGAGTCGTATGGTGTAATAATAGGAAGAGATTTCACCTTCCCGCACTTCCTACGCTGTTATTCACGGTACGAGTTTTTTTTTTAATTTGAACAATCAAATGAAATTATTTATATTGAAGAAACTCAAATTTCACAGGCAACAATATCAGTTCAATGACTTTGCAGAGCGATATAATCTTCAAATTAACGTACAACTCTAGTTTTTAAATCGGCCTACAGAGTTGACAGTAAAAAAGATTGCTTAGAAACGGTAAGTGAAGGGGTAGCTTGACAAAAGTTGACTTAATATTAATTAATTTGCGTTTAAATGGGTGCGGCGTGTCAATGGTAAAAAGCTGAGATAGCCAACTTATGGATCAGAGACAAGGACAAGCGTTCGTTGTTTGTAAGAACTCCTTTTTTTGTAAAGGCTATCAATTTACTTTTACTGCTCTTCGAAATATACCCAGATAGACAAATGTTCATCATAATGGCATCGTATTAGAATTCTTCAAGTACTTTTGATTCAAATTGACTTGATGATTTGAATGAATTGACTTGAGATAGATGAGCGAGCTGCATCTGATGGCTCGCAAATAGCGTTTCATTGAACTTCATAAATAAATTTATTAATTAAATACACAGAAGTAAAATAGTTCAATTAATATAATTATAAATTTATAACCATATTATAACGATATGGTTAACTTCACTTCGCTTATATTTTTCTCTTTGTTTTGCTTTTGCTTCATTTTGCATCACACACCTTTTATTTTACAATTTAATTTATAAATTCAGAGAAAAAATGTTAGCACTCTGCGATAAAAATTTCTAACATGTAGAACATAAATACTTCGTGAAAAGATATCATGTACATATGTATGTAGCTCATATGTATTTTATATTGATAGATTTTTGTTATTGATATCAACGTGTGCCTCACATGATTGGAACATATGACGCATGAATACACTTCATATTGCAATTGAAATGTTCTACAATATGCAGTGTATTTAATACATGAGATGATCTCATTTTGTAGGCAAATTCAAATATCATCCCATAATTATCATGCTTGTCTATCTGGGTCATTTTTATTCTGTAGTATCATGTATCATCATTTTATTAAAAACGATTCGGAAATTGATCCTGAACTCAATTGAAATTTGGGCACAATGCAGACACTGAAATAGCAAAACAAATGTTACTAAAAATCTAAAATTTTATTTTTCTCCAAAAGTAAAAGGTTTTCGATAAAATTTTATTGTACATAAATGAAAGATTCTCTGTGGGTAGCTATCTTCTACAGTTTAGGATATATACTATGTCTGAAATTTCCAAACTTTAAAGGGTCATAATTTGTAAACCAGACCATAGTCAACATACAAAAACAACAAAAAAATCAAAGTTATGTCACCGTGCCTGAATTGTGCCTAAAATTGATATTATGATAGTTCGAACGAAAATGAATGCGACTTGCTTTACATTTCTTGGATATGCATGTCAAGAATTGTTTGCAGTTGCTAAAGCCGTCTGAAAATCGGAAAGTCGAACTGCAAGTGTACATTTTATTCCAGAACGTCAAATTACAGCATAATTCATTCGTTATATTGTAAAATGTATTTCATTTTCTGCAACTGTATCAACCTGCGTTTTTATTTTGCGGCTGTAAGCATTTTACGAAAGTATGATCTACCTCTCGCTGAACATGTCTGTTGTGTTCACTTGCTGGCTGTCAAAACAGATTGAGTTTTGATGACTTTTACCGAATTGTCAAAATTTCTTCATGCAATAATTTTTGCATTTCAAATTACAAGGCGAATCACTTGCAGGTGTTCCAATTTAGTGAAAATAAAGATATTCAACTGGGGAAAAAATATTTTAAAAGACATTCAATTAAAGAAAAAAGATAAATGGCGCAAATGGATTTGGAATTAAAAAAAGTTAGTTTAATTCATCTAAATAAATATTGTATTTAATTTTTCTCAATACGATTTCCTCAGGCATTTACCGAAATGCAAATCAACAAGATTGAAACCACTAAAAAGTTAAATATGATCGATATGAAAAGCGATATGGTGAAGACGGGTAAGCACAAGTATCACTTGACCGAAAAGGGCACCAGCGATTTAACCGATGACACCAGGTTGGCGTTTCTATTTTTAGAAAATTTCAAGATTTCTTGATCAATTTTTCCATAGAGTTTACCTCTCGGTTGGTCGCATGTTCGTTCTCACAGATGTTCAAAATATGAGGTCAGACTTACAAGCCAAACAGGACAAATGCGATAAAGCCATCGAGTTGCTCAACAAAAAGAAAGAGTTTCTACTAAAGTCGCTGAAAGACCAAGAAGACGGTTTGCGGGAGTTAGTGCAGCAGCGTAAAGATGCCGATGTGCCAACAAAGTAGAGAACAGTTAAATATATCCTTAGGTCAACAAATTAAAAAAATTTCGCATCGGCAATTATATTTAAAATATTGTTATCGTCATATTTTAAATAGTAAACCAAATCGAAAATAAAAACAGTATAAAAACTAAGTGGGCTCACTTTTTTACTATAAAGTCGTCTAAGTCGAAGTTTGCATAAGAAGCGAATTCATTGCCCAAGTTACGTTCGTGTTCCGGCCGAAAGCCGCACTTATTCAATTGTAAGTAGTGCATTAGCCAAGATTCCACCACATCGCCCGAGCAAAATATAATCTTTGCCTTCGGTCTTTGTAAAGCTGTTACGATTTTCGCCATTTTTGCTATGCATTCTTCCGACAGAAAGGGTGGATCCGCTATTAACACATCAAAGCTACTTTGCAGATGCTTTAGACTCTCCTCCACATCAGCTCCGTTCAAATCGTAGAAAACAAAGTCGTCACCGTAAGCAGCAAATCTTTTGTCGAACTCGAAAATTTTTACTAACAAAAAACACAATTTGTATACAGAAAAATGAAAACCGTAATTAAACCATTACCATTATCGTGGATGTCTTTGACTGTGCTATAAAGCGATGGACAGGATAGCAAAGCTATACTATAATCGGTTGAATGGCCAGCTATTAGGTTTTGTATAACTTGTCCCAAGGTTTTTTTAGTGCTTTCGCTGTACCAGAATTGACTTAGTTGCTGCAGTAACCAACAAAAGACGATATAAAAACAATAAACAATTTCTTGCTCATCGGCTCACCCAATCCTCCTCGAATTTCGCGGCCTTGCCCGCTTTGTTTATAATGTGCTCCCGTTCCCTGAGTTCGCGATCGGCTTTCTCTCTTAGAAATTCATGAAGGATTTCTAAGGTATCGTGTCGTAACGCCGTACCATATTCATCGTTCTGTCATATAGAATTCGGTACATATGAAAATAAACATAATAAAAATTAATATAAATTTAATATATGTATATCGCACAAAATTAATTGAAAAAAGATTAATAAGCCTAATACACACAGAACTTAATTGTAAATCGTCCAAATTCTCCATCTCTATACACGAATTTTGTAAAACGATACTATAAATGTCCTGATATCGTACAGGATATATATATCGTTGATATAAACAACAGTAATCAAAGATTGCGAAAAGTATTGAAGTTTGTGCACATTATACTGCACTATTTATCTTCTGAACGTGGTAATTTTCGTGAGTGTTCGTGTGGGCTTTAATTCAGTGTGGCAGTCTAATTGACCTGTAAAAGAACAACTTTTATTTTAAAGGTTCTACTCCACTTTATTGAAAAAGGCTAATTAACTCCATAGTACAGCGATAATCCCAAAAATGTTTATCACATAAAAGTAAGGCCTGGAAATAACATTGCAAATAACAAACTTCGTACCGCTGATTTGACAACTAAAACCTCTATAACTCCTAAACTCCTAAATAATTGTAAAAGTATTTGAGTATAAATCCCAGGAAAAGTGGACTAGTAAACTCATGAAATATGTATCGAAATATACAGAGACTACTTTTTGAGACAATTATATATGTAGATATACATAGTACTAAAAAGAAGAAAGTACTATTTCTAAATCTAAAAATAAAAATTTTTAGTTTTCTTAAATTTTCCAATTTCGGCTACATTCAAGGCAAGTCAGGTGTGATTGTTTTTATTTTTGTTGCTGCTGTTATTGTTGTTGTTGTAGCTACCCACGAAAACAAACCCCGCCCCCGTTTAGGAGTTATGAGCCTTCAAAATTTGAAGCTTTTATGTCCTATATCTCCATAATCCCGGCACATATAGGAATGATATATACATCGTTGGAAAGGTAATTTTAATATCTTTAATTTATCGTTTTTGAGATTTTATGGAAAAGCTTTTAGTTTCCCCGCAAATCGCATTCATTATTTTTACTACTATTTTTTATAGTATTTATTAATTTTTCCCAAATAAAGTTCTTCAGAAACCTGTATAAACGTTTGCATTTTAACAAAGTAGAGTTAAGAAGCTATTTACTGGTGTTTTTTTATTGAGATCGGTTCATATATCGTTCCTATATGTGTCGGGATTATGGAGATATAGGACATAACAGCTTCAAACTTTGAAGGCTAACGGCTCACTTTACTCACTCAACTCCTAAACGGGGCGGGGTGAGGTGCGGGGTTTGTTTTAGTGGGTACCAACAACAAAAACAATTACACCGGACCAGGGTAGATCTTGTCCCCAATTTCAAATGACTATAACTACGGAACTAGACTATACTGGGGAAATTGTTCTTTTTGTTGGGGCCAGCGTCAAAAGCCACAACATTGACCATTTTGTACGGTGACTGATCTGTTAATCAGTAATCTGAAAATAATTTTAAATACATTTAAGAATTTTAGATTAGATTTTAGCTTAAAATTTCGATTTATTATGAATTTATTATTTGTAATTATTGGCAGCATTGTGTATTACTTGTCTGCGGAAGTGTAAGGGGGATAGATATAGTGTCGAAGATTTCTACTAGAAACAATTGACAAAAAATTGAAACGAAGATTAGTTAATTCAGTTTTTTCTGCATTGCAGTTGGTTGTGTACGTCAAGTTTGGTTAATTCCGGAATAAATCGTGGAAGTGGAATTAAAGGGAAAGGGATAATTTTCCGTTTATTCTATAATCATTTAATTAGATTAGGCAGAACTATAACAGGTAAGTACTAGAAGCAATATAAATAGCATGGAAATAAAAGAAAAATGTGTGGAAATGAGTGTTTTTCATCATCGGCGGTGCAATCGTGATGGTCCATAATTTAATTCGGTACGCAATTAAGCTTGTCTGAACTATAGAGCCTGTTCCGTGAAAGGAAATGTTTTAATTTATACAGTCCCGAATATAATTCCTTAATATTTTAATTCATTACAAAAAGCTTTAAATACAGCTGTGTAACTGTATATTGATACGTGTGTTCTATGTTAATACATGTGTTATATATAAATATAAAAATGATGTAAATATGATCTTTAGGTTTAGGTCAATTATATGGGTTACTAAAATTGAAGGTTTTTCGAAGTAAATGTGCTAGATATTCAAAGCATATCTGTAGCAATAAATCTTAAAATCTTCCACTTGACACTGCTGCACGCCGTTAGACAACACTTCACGCTTGAAATGAACCTGTAACTTTGCATAAATTGTACTTTGTAGTATCGATTTAAAATTAATATCTTGATTTGTAGCCGTATTATGTGTACGATACCTTCACGCAATGCAGCATGTTAAATAATTACGTGTTTCCATTAGTCATTATTTGCATTCATTATCTGGGTTGCAGAGTCGTTGAAAAAACCACGTATCCTCATTCGAATTAGAAAATATTTTTTTAATGCTATTACGACCAGTTATATTTGCATCATAATTTTTTTAAATTTATTATTTAATTTATTTTTGAAAAAATCTCTCCTGCAGTTGCATAAAAACTTGCAACTTTTTAGATAATTTCCATAGTAAACGGGTTTGGATTTAGTGTCTCAGTTGAATAAATCTAAGCGCGGGTAGTGTTCAACAAAGTAGTGCTTAATGCTGCAACCTAAAAAAATTTCTTTTGCTGTATATTTATGATCTTAGACGTCATTGGTTTTGCAACGATTTGTTGGCTTTTTTTTGTAAAATACTTTCTCTAAATTCCACGATAAATTCAAAATTATTTTCAGTACAAGTTTTAAGCAATCGTTTTAATTAAACTCTTCATTTATACGGTAAGCAAGTTTTTAATGGCTAATAAACTTGATGTGTGTATGTGTGTGTGAGATAAAAACTGAAACGCCGAATACAACATTGAAACATCTTCAGACAAGAAACGATGGAGTTTCGTAATTTTTGCACATTTTTTAAACATTTATTTATCTGTATTAGTTTATGGTGAACATATAAAATAAAAAATTATACATAAGATAAAATTACTGCAGTTCTTTTTATACTCGTGTTATGATATTTACGTATACTTGACGATATACTTGGTGTACTTTTCCAGTAATACAAAATGAGCGACGACAACGGAGATAATGTTCGAAATAGCGGCTCTTCATCTGGTTCATCGCCGCCGCCACCACAACAACCAGAAAACATTCCTGCCAAACTGATCGAACATGTCAAAACGAACAAAGTGGACGTGGCCATGTGGAGCACACGACTTATGACCATTCTCTTTACGATTTTATACGTGATACCAATAATTGGGTGAGTTTAGTTTCCTACATAATACTCGCCCCTGTAAATCTGTGAATTCATATTTTATCTTCTGCATTTTCTTTCAGCACTCCGCAGAGCTCATTCAACAAGGTGTTGCTTGCAAATGCGGCCACATCAGCCTTGCGTTTGCATCAGCGTTTGCCAGCATTTACCTTCTCGCGTGAATTTTTGGGCCGTCTTTTCGTAGAGGACTCCTGCCACTATTTAATGTTCTCGTTGATTTTCTTCAATGTCACCCCAACGCTGTTAATACTGATTCCAATTGTTCTGTTCGCCGCTCTGCACGCCTCCAGTTATTCGTTGAAGATGTTAGACGTGAGTTGATTGTACTTTTTCTAAGCAATACTTAATATTTGTTCAACTCTTTCCTATTTTTATCATAGCTTATTGGTCAAAATTCATGGTGGGGCGCACGTTTTCTCATCTCCTTGATCGAGTTCCAGACTACGAACATTTTAAGAGCTGCTGCATTCTCAGAAATATTTATCATGCCTTTGGCTGTTATAATGACATTCATGTAAAAACAATTTTTTATCAATTTTTTCAATATTTGAACTCTAATTAAAAAAAAATCATATAACAGGGGCAGATCTGGTCTAATGACACCGATAGTCTACTACCATTTCCTTGTGATGCGCTACAATTCACGACGCAACCGATACACAAGGAACGCTTTCGCCGAACTACGCATGGGTACGGAATCGCTGGCTAACCGCTGCCCAACAATGGTGGCGAAGATAATTCGCACCGTTATTTCATTTATTAGTCGTCTGGCACCAGCACCACAACCTGAGCCAGCAGCTCAATAAAATATAGATTCTGAAACATCACAATTTTTTGCAATCTTTTGCAAATTTATTTATCATTGTTAAATATTCACATTGCTTTTTGATCTTAAAAATGTGTATCGATATTTGCTGGTATAAGTTATGTTATTTTTATCGTCTTAAATATTGTAAAATATTTAAAAGATCTTAAATTTAATGACTTCATAAAAATGTATTGAATATTATACAATTTTGCAATAATAAAACTCAACAGTGTAAGTAAGTACAAAGTAGTTTTAACGATTATTAAGAAGCTCAGTGATGAAGAAGTGTTCAATGCTAACTTATTCAGTAAGTGAAAACTGAATCAGTTTCGTAAGAGTCTGAAGCCATATCGTATAAGTTAATGATTCAGTCATGAAAAATGCTCTACCGATTCCAGCAGCTAATCAAGTAAAACGATAGCTTTATAAGCACAAGTTAAACGACTTTAAAATGATTTTAGTACAAACAATTTCTACGATTTATGAATATCAAACAATAAGCAATTCTTAGTGTTTTGACTATCAAAAACAAATTGTGTATGCATTTTGTTTTTGAAAGTTTATGTTATTTTTAAAATTATTTATTAATAAATATATAAATACGAATTCAAAATTAAAGTTAAAAGGGTTCAAAGTTCGAAAAATATATGAAAATCGCCAAAAGTCTTAAAATAAAAATCTTAATTGGTAAGAATGTTAATTGGTTTCTGACACAACCTGTGTGCAATATTGAACCAATAGGTTGTTGCAATCGGTTTTGACATCATGTAGGTGGTTGTAATATCTACTAACTTAAACATTTTCCACCATTCCGATGTGGTTAAACTGGACAAAAGGTGTCCCAAATTCACAACATTTTCATTTTGTGCCGTGGTGCCAAGCAAAAAAAAGATAGCTGCCAGTTCAGGGTTATTAAAAATGGAGCGAAATGTATACGAAGGACATTTTCTATTTATTTG
The DNA here is from genome assembly GCA_943737955.2 of Myopa tessellatipennis. Lineage (NCBI taxonomy): Eukaryota > Metazoa > Arthropoda > Insecta > Diptera > Conopidae > Myopa > Myopa tessellatipennis. The sequence continues at coordinate 59,131,972 of OX031316.1, forward strand.
ACGGTACAAACAAACGAAATAGAATACAAAACGCATTAAAAATGAAAATGAGTTCATCCACTATAAGGCTGATAATTTGCTTTACGCATGACTTTCCACCGAAGCAGCTCGAAGGGGGATAACAATTTATGAAAGCATTACATGAGTGAACTAAAGAATTTTTTCAGAGCGCCATTGTATAGCACAATATTGATTGGCGAACGAGCAAACAAATATGTGAAAAAAGGAACGAAAGTACAAAAATATATTCACTTTCCACCAAACAGAACCAGGTCAATAACCTTAAAATTACAGAAATCCCACAAATTACGGAATCTCCCCCGTTCACACTGTAGGAAATCCTTTAAGCACCCCACCAATTCGAATTGGCGTTTCTATGTGCTCTGTATTGCTATATTTTGCAAAGGCAAATACATGTTCCTCTCTTTTTTTCGTAGAATTTTTACGAAATCTTATTATTCTAATGCATCATCTGCACTTTAGTGGGTGGGGGTCAATTCATTAAAGAATGCGTGGTGTCTCATACTCATACCGGATACTTTTTGATCATGAGGTATGTTGGAATTTATTGTCCTATAATAATATGGTAATAAAGGTTAAATATTGTAAATTGGACCTACTCTATTGGTACATGAGACACATCGAGATATTTGGAGTTACGTCTTCCATTTAAAATTTTTGATAATTTTTGTAATCCTGAATTAATTTGATTTGAATTAATTCGTTTTCTCAGGTACCGGTTTATCGGCTACAGGTTTTTCCGGTACCGGTTTATCAGCTACAGGTTTTTGCGATTCTGTGTTTTCCGGTACCGGGTTTTCAGCTACAGGTTTTTGCGATCCTGGTTTTTCCGGTACAGGCTTATTTGGTTGAGATTCTGTGGGACCAGAATTAACTGAGCTCTTGTTGCAGCTTTCTGGTGTCTTACTGACACAGACCTTATCATCCTCATCGAAGAAACCTGATTTACAGTTAAACAATATAAATTCCATTTCATTTGAAAACATCTCGCAATAAATATAACTGAGAGACAACAAAGAGTTAATACACGTGTTATGTACACGTAACATATGTAAACGAACTTACGTTTTGCAGTTAGGATCTTTGTTGTTCTGTATATAAAAGAAGCCATCATATGGATCTGGCTTGTTGTCCAAACATTGCTGTTTCAGGTCTTCGGGATTGAGTGTGGGTATACTAATGATTGGTGCGGGGGTGGTGGTGGCAACTTCATTTTTACAAGTCGCTTTGTAGCCAAACTGTGGAAACGGGAGAATAATGAGAGTTTGCTTTCACGACATAGCAATAGAAGCAGACACTTTTATTGAACCTTCGTTTTTTTGTAGAAGGCAAGAGAAGAGAGCACCTTATCTTTAAGTCAAGACAAAGATAAGGCTATAGAGGAAGATAGATAGGAGGTTTCCTTATATAATATTGTCTTTGGGTGAATTGCATACTCACAAAGTCCAGAACACATGCCGGAGCACAAATGTTGCCATGCTGCTTGTACAGCTCCTGCGTGTTGCAGAATTCACCCGCTCCACACGAGTCCACTATATCTGAAGGTTTGCCATTTGTGCACAGCGCGAACTGCGTGCCACTGACGCAGGTGAACTTATTGTTTGCTGCAGTGGATGGCGGACACTTATTGCACTCGTCCTGGCAGCCAATTGTATCGGCTGCAGCTTTGTTTCGTTCTACACAGATAGCTTCGGTGGAGGTGCAGATTTTATCATCTTCACACTGATGTACTGTGGTCTTAAGTGGCGCTTCGCCTTAAAATTTCGAAAGGTTTTTAGTTTGAAGGTGAAATATTCACATCTTAACACTTTACCAACCATTCGGACACAAATAAAAGTGAGTTTCATCGATGCAATAGGCCATGTTGGACATGCACTTTCCGCATTGAGCCTCCTCCGCCCTGATCGCATTCAACGTGGTCCACAGCGCGAACGCCAAAAGCACAACCTTGGAAATGTAGCAATAATAATAAATGAAAGATTTCTGTCCACATAACATGTGATCTGTTTGCAGCACTTACTTTTCTTAAAGTAAACATGTTAGCTTCCTTCATCTGACACTCGATTATATTCTCGAAAAGCTGAACTAAGTTTGGCCAACTTCTGATGCTTTGCTTTTATACTTTAAGAAAGACCTCCAAGAAAACGAAAACATCCATCTTATTGCTATCTAAATTTTGTTATCTAAATCGCTATATTGTAGTTGCTTAAAAATATGATTTATTACTCGAATTACGTCTTCTAAATTTACTGGCTGAATTTGCACGCAGTTTGGCCAACTCGGATGTTTTACTTTTTCACTTTAAGGAAGAGCTTTAAGAAAGCCAAAACATTGATCATAAAAGACGATATCTAAATGTGTATATTGTAGTTGCTTTGAAATATTATTTATAACTCGAATTACTGCTTCTGAATTTAGCCCACGTTCTCCACTCTACGAGGGGTGTGCTCAATACAACGGCGAAGAGGCACAAAAGCGCTGCGTGGGATGCGGGAATCACAAAAAAAAAACAGGTGGCAAGAACTTGCATCCTTTTTCTTGAGTCTTGGCATGTCGAAAGTAAACAAGAACAAATTTCATTACTGTCTCATTATTAATAAGTTTTTATATAATTTTAAGATTTAAAGAAAATTTTAAGATTTAAAGATAGTTTTAAGACTCTTTTAAGTAAATATTTAGTGAAATAAAACTACACGTAAGCTTGTCACAGCCGAGATTCATTCGGTTATGTCGACAATGGCTCCGTTATGAGCGAATTTCTTTAATACGAAAGCATTACGTTCAAACAAGTTTTTCAATAAACATTATTTAGGAATTTTGCGAATAGTGTTTGGTTTCATGCGTGTTAATGACAATTAATATTCTGTTGTTCCACTTTTCGAAATTGCGACGTTCATCACCATCCCCTTCCTTGGCTTTTTGACGTCTTTGATGCTTTTCTTTCTTCAATTAACATGTACTTCAACAGCTCACTCAGAGTGTGTGTGTGGCAACATGAGAAATAATACAAAAATAAGTATTCTACAAAAGAGTTCATTGAACTCAGTTTTATTTGGACTCACTTTCAATTTTTATATTTTGTGGTTATTTTCTTCCTTTTCTTCAATAGGTTGTTGTTACTTCATTGAAGGGGGGAAAACTTTATAAAGAAGAAGCTTTTCGATTCCTTGATTGAAGGGAAAAAATTGTACATCGGGTGGTTATTTTTAAGGCGATTTTGGCAGATTATAGACACTGTTTGAGGCGATATCAACCACTCACTGGGTGCTTTAAGACACGAAGTGAGTAGGTTTGAAAGCGTTCTCGTCTAACAGATGCAATAAAATAGGTTATCCCCCAGAAAGCCACCCCATTCGAAATGACGACTGGTCTGCAGTTCAACCCTGCAACTTTTGCTGAAAACGAAGCAATTTATTATTGGGCCATTAAACCGAAAGCGTAAAGCTCTTCCCTTCTTCCCGGAAAAGATAACGTAATTCTCATTAACATTGCCGGTGATGTGAGGTTGTGCGCGAGAAGGGAGGGACCCCGGCTGTCAGAAGGTCTAAAAATACACAAACCAACGAAGTGACGTTCTCGTGCCACAATAAATAAAAAGTAGAATATTTTCTTCTTTCAGCTTTTTCGGGGAAACTCACTGATAATGGCAACAAAACACCACAGAAACAACAACACACCACAGAAACAACAACAGCAACTAAAATAGCCAACAAGAAAATCCAAAATGAAATAAATACCAAAGACGGAGTTTTTTTCCAAGTAGAATAGAAGTGTACGTATGTGTGTATGTTTGTTTGTGTGAGTGCCTGGAAGGGAACCCAGTAAAACGCACTTTGCTACCAGCATAACCAACAGCAACAGCAACTGATTCATACGCACACAGAGGAAATCCACTCGTTTTTGGGCTGGTCGATGAGAGTTCTTTCAACTCTAGGGTAAATAACGGTAAAGGAAATAGGTCACGCATTCACTTCGTTCCCTCCGACAACAACAACAAGAAGAACAACAACCTAGCGGACTATGGCGCCGCTTCAAATCTGTTCGCGCAATGAAAAATCCCATGAAAACAGCTGATTGAACAATAAACCATCGTTGAGAAAATTCCCTTGACAAGAAAATTACTCCGTACTCTTGGAACGAAAGAGCGGATGACAGAGAGAGAGCGGCCATTGCTTTGCCTCTCTTTCGCATGAGATCGTTTGAGTAAACTTAAAAGCGGGGTGGGACAGAGAGTGACACGGTTGCTCTTCGAAACGGTGACGATAAATGAAACACTCGTAGTCACTCTCTTTACGTTTAAGAGCTCTTATCTTCAAAATTTGTACACTCTTTTAATTGAGGGTGACATAATGAGGAAGGTGCTTCTGTATAGTTAATTGTTGGAGCTGTCAAGTGTGTGTATGTGAGACTGTGTGTACGTGTGTGTGTTTGTGTTTGTGTTTTTCTTTCGTGTAGCTCTTGTTTGAATGCCTGATACACGAAGCATACAGGCCAGTGACCTCGCTTAACGGTACTCAAAGAACTATAAAAGTCTTTTGTGTGTACCTGCGACACTATTTTTGATTTCAACATTGAGACTTGACACTTGAAAGTGCATTAAATTTTGAATATTCATAGAAGAATCTTTATTAATTGTTTTGCTTTTCTTTTAGTGTGGAAAAAACCGGCCGGCTTTTGAATGAAATGCTATAGACTCTATCTATAGTCTGGGAAATCCCTCGATTCAGATGGCTGCTGTAAAAACGACCTCCCGCTCCACAGCCGATGCACAGAGCGCATGGTATTCGATGTTCCACCAAAAATATTACAGTTTTTGAGAAAGTATCGGGTTCAATGAACTCTGCGAAGACGAGAGAAGGGAAAGAAAGGCAAGAAAACTCAACGAAATCTATCGAGACATATTATTCAGAAAGAAAGTCCAAAGCATTTCTGGTGGAATACAGTGGAAAGCACCCTCAAGACAACCGGAAACAACAAAGAAAAACAACACCCTCAATAAGCACCCTCGAATCGAATCGAAGGGAAGAAAATCACTAAAATACACTTTAAGTCTTCGTCAATATTCAAGCTCAATAAGTGAGATACATTTTTATGGCATTTTATTCTCAGTTTTCGTCTCTCCTCACTATAATAGTCATTATGAAGGAAATCTGAGACTCGTAGCAGCAACCCTCGTAACAACAACAACACTCGTAGCAATGAAATGGGTTTCATAAACGCAGTTCTTAAATCTTAAAAAACGCAATAAGCTGAAAACGCACCCTTCGACTTGAACTCATGCTCATGTGGAAGGCTGATTTTGTGAGGGTCCTTCGCTTGTCAGTCAGTAGGTCAAACAGCATAAGAATTGCTTCCATGTCCTGTGATTTCCATGTCCTTTTGAAGCGTTTGTTTACAAAAGAGTCCCCATATTTAAAGCTCTTCAAGCTTTCTTAGAGATGAAATAAGAAAGCGCCGAAATATTCCCCATATTATGAACTAAAGTGAAGCTTTTGATTTCTTTGAGTCACTTTGTTGCATGAAAATATATTAAATTGATTCACTCAGACAAACGTTCGCACTTCTTGTGTCTCGATAAATTTTAGAGGACGATTTCGTAGGATTCTGAATCCGTTCGATCCGTTTTATTGGCTTTCTGGCTTCTGTTACTATTTCGCCGTTTATTCGTTTGAAGTCTTGGCGAGAAGAGTATTTTTACAGCTGAGTCAATCACTGTGAACACTTTAAAGTCTAAATAAGTAAGAAAACTGAATAAAAAGTCGCTCAATGCAACGAAAAATGATTTGAAGAGACTCGAACCACACCCAAAATTTGAAAAAGACGAGTGACATTCATTCACATACGCAAAAAACAAAAAGTGCACAAGTTTATTTGCCAAAAAAGTTCAGCAAAACCAAAGAAAAGAACAAAAAATCCATGTAGTAGGAGTATAGGGAAAACTGCTGGAAATAAAACGAACGACAACAGCAAAAATAGTGCGAGGAGCCGCAGGAACAGCAACAAAAGCAACAGTCGCTGGCAGCACTGCGCAAAGAGCGATTATTGCTGCATGTGCAAGCGATAAAAGCGGAGAGTTTCTCCTCTGGAGCGGCGATGCAACTGTTTTTGACGCAAGCGAGGCGATGGACTGCACCGTGGAGGATGATGACACGTGTGCGTGGTCACTGAACTCGCAAAAGTAGGGAGGGATGCAGCAAGAAGGCGACTCTGTGGATGGAACGGGGAACAACGCACACGAGAACCCGAAAAGATGCCGATTGTCGCTGCAGTTCTTGAAAGTGAGACTGACAAAAGCAACAAAGAGCATGCAGAAGTTAAACCAACTGTGTAGGGACTGCGGAGGAATTACATTGTGTCTGTGCGGTGGGAGGGATGGAGGGAGGGAGGGAGGGAGGGGACGCAAACAAATAAGAATACCAGCGTAAGATCCGGAAAATTCGGATCACTTCAGCTTTTACACACAATATATACATACTATAGACAGCTTTTTTAAAAATATGGAGCTATAAAATTAAATTCTCTCGTCTTTAACTATCTAAGCGTATATAATATGATGTTTGAATTCAAAGTCATACGAAATATGATATAATGAATGCTTATACTCATACAACTGTTCTAAAATGCATACAGAATAAATAAATACAGAGAAAATGTACGATAATCGATAAAAAGTAGGCGATAAAGTTTTATTGCTATAGTTTTTGGACGACAGACAGCAACAACAAACAGGTGATGAGGATAAACGATAACATATACTATAGGGTATGACCTCGCTAGTCCAGACACACACGGCAAAGTTTCGGCTGTATTCGGATTACTGACATTCGTTTTATTGCTTATGGTAGTCAATAAAATAGTCGTTGTTCTTAAAACTTTATTAAAAGTAAAATTATTAGTTACATTTCTTTTAAACTCAGCCTTTCGTACATTTATACCAACGTTTATATATTTATACCAACGAGTATACATTTATACCAACTATTATACCAAAAAGTATACATTTATACCAACCAGTGCGCATTTATACCAACGAGTTTACGTTTATACCAACTATTATACATTTACACCAACGAGTATACATTTATACCAACTATTATACCAAAAAGTATACATTTATACACAAGTGTACATTTATACCAACGATTATCGAACAATTATCAACGACGGGATTGATAACTGAATAGATATCGCTAGAAATATTATATTATATGTAAATATAATTCTTTTGTTCATAATCATGAATCCACTTGTAGAAGTTCGACTTATTTTGGCATCATTTCCCCTGTTTTAAATGGGATTATTATATTAAAATTTGCTAAAAACTGTCGCATCAGCATACGAACGAATCGGCAAATACAAGGACACATGAAGCTATGCAATTTGATAGCCAGCCACCACGGAGCAGATGCAAAGCTAGAGGGAAGCTTATAGAAAGTGAAAAAAACACAACGCAACGCAACAACAAAACAACGAGAACCGGCGGGCGCATCAGCTGCAACAACAATAAAAACAACAACAACGTAAGCATGCTATACACGTAACGAGAATCGTATCTACTCTACTCGCCACTGCTGCATGACGATGACGATAATGACGAGGACGATGATGACGCTCGAGAAGTGAGAACTGAACATTGCGCAGTGCCGCTTGTGTCGAAAACCGTTGCATTGCCACCACGTGCAAATTGATGTCTGGTCAGCACAGCAGAAAACACGACGGCAGCAAGGACCAAATTCGTCGGAGGACGAATTGTTGACGCTGATGTTGGCAATAGCAGCGATAGAAGCAGCGGAAGGAGTTGCGGTAGCAGTAGCGGCAGAAGCAGAAGCAGCAGCAGCCATAACAGCAACTATGTTCGTGAACAACAACAACAGACTGGCTGCCGAGTGTGGTGCTTGCTTCGTGTGTTCGCGAATTCGTATACAAAACGAAGGGTTGGAGTGGGTCGTAATCATTCGTCTGCGTCTATGAGGAACATCGTGAACGCTGGCTGCGTCTGCTGCTGCGGGTGTCACAGCGTTTCTGTGTCAGTTGCTGTTGTCACCTTCGCAGCCGCAGCCGCAGTCGTCGGAGGCAGAAGCGTCGGGCGAAACTGATTGCAACGCAGAGCAGCAGCATTTCGAATTGCATGCGAGTGTGAGTAGTGGCCGGTGTCAGACGGATCATCATGTGGTGCGCATCACTCACGGTGATTGCTTGGCACATGTCACGAATCAGCGTAAGTGATGCTCGCATCATGATGCTTCGTTTGGCAGGGGCCATTGAATTAAAATAAAGTCTAGAGTTCCTTTCTTAATTGAAATAAATAATTAAATAAATAAACAAAAGCTCATCATTATTTAGTTATTCTATTTTTTCTCTTCAATTCAGGAACTCCATCAAACAGGACGTGGATCATTTTTATTCCATCAATAAAAAAAAATAAATAAATTTTTCAGCCAATCACTCTCAGCCAATCTTTCTGGCTTAATAATTATTTTACCAGCAGGCCGATTGGCACAAAGAACGTCAGCTTTTACGAAGCTGAAACCTGAAGCCGAGTAGGAAACACAAAAAAAACATGATACCACTCAAAAATAAACAACGGAAACGACAGGAACGGGAACGAGATATCATAATAAAATTTTTATTGAGTAAGTAAACAAGTTGTGTCGCTGTCAACGCACCGGAGACAGAAGAAGCATCGACCACGAAGCAATCAACACAACGAAGGAAACGAAAACGAGAAACGTAACAACAACAACAGTAACAGCAACAACAACTAAAACGACTGCCGAAATGGAGAATTTTTGGCAAAGTTGCGTTAACTGCATGGATCCGTCGTCGTCGTGGTCGCCATCGTCGTCGTTAGCGTTGTGTGCGTAGCGTAGAAATTCTAAAAAACCCGAAACTCACCGCTACGAAGAAATGGCGTCACACACACACGCACACACACACACACTGGCAACGATTGCCGCCGAGTTGGTGTGAGCTTTTGCGAAGTTTTGTTCTCGTTCTTCTGCCACCCGACTGAGCAGCTGCTGTTGCTACGCGGCAGCGACGAGAGCGACGATAGCTTGAGCAGAGCAGCGCTGCGGCGGCGTCAGCGTTGCGTCGCCAGGCAGACAGCAGCGCGCTGTAGAATAAAAAAACTGCTACTGATGCCGGTGGCGGAACTGCTGCTTGTATTATTTCTCAATCAACCCGCGACGGGGCAACATCAGCGACGTCTTCGATAAGCGGGGGCTAAGAACGGAATTCATTCTAAATTATTAACAATAATAAATAAATTAATAACAATAATAAACAAATTATTAATAACCAAATAAAATAACTTCGAGAGCAGGTGGCAGTGTAAAGAAATAACAACAAACATTTGAGTGTGTGTGTGTGTGTGCATTCAAAATACTAGCAACGGTCCAAACGATGAAAACGGCGAAAAAACCACTGATGAACCTACAAATAGCAATAAAATCCATGAACTTTCAGTGCTATTGTGAAATATAAAAAAATTGGGGAAATAATCCAGTAGAATAGCAGAAAAACTGACTAAAAATAAGACAATCTTTGGCATGATACCATGATAGCTTTCAAAAACATTTCGTCTACAGAAAAAAACAATCAATAACAGCTATTTAAGCAATTTAAAGAAAAGTTGGAGTACTCGAAATGAAGATAGTCACTTCAAAGGCACAAAAAACTCCGAAATTTGACAGGCAGCCCGAAACTGAAGCTTCAATTAAGAAGAACAGAGATAAAAAATTACGGAGATCAATAATAGAACAAAGCAATAATAAAACAGAACAATAATAAACCAGAACAATAATAAAACAGAACAATAATAAAACAGAACAATAATAAAACAGAGCAATGATAAAACAGAAAAAATAATACAGACCAATAATAAAACAGCTCTATAATAACACAGCTCAATATTAACACAAATCATTATTAAGAACGAATGCTCCCAGAACTCGCTATAAAACAATGACAACAAAAACAACGAGTAACGAAAACTATTCTATGATCTGTTAACGGTTCTGCTTCGGACTACTCGAGTCATCGACAGCAGCGACACCATCGACACTATCGACAGCAGCAGAAACCTAGGTCAATACTGTTTATAGTGACACAAGTCGATGGAAGCAGCAGCAACAATAGCAACAACAACCACCAATAAAAGGTTACCCAGAAAAACCTATCTAATGAAATCAAACGAATCAACAGAAAATATTAAGACGCACAAAGCGACGTCAAAATAAAACACAACAACAACGACGGCGACGATGGCTGGGAGCAGTTTTTTTACTCTCCGCTTCGTGGTGTGCGAATGAGAGAGATCAACAGATACAACAACACTAGCATCAGTAGCAATGAAACATCAAGAAAAACCGAGCAACGACAGATTTTGAACCTGACGATCAATTTTTGTATTAGAAAAAATCACAGCAGAAGCAGCAAAAATACAGTAAAAGCCAAAATAAAACCCAATCTGGGGCTGAGTATTAGTGAGCATTCTCTTCCACAAAAGCTTCTACTCAATAATAGATTCCTCTACAAAAGTTAATACAAACATTCTAAACGAATAGCCGCCGTCGTAGTAGCTAAGAACTTGACAATAGTTCTTTCGTCTCAACTCGTATTCGTTCGTTCCTCTTTTTCATTCATACTTCGAGTGACGTTCGGCTTTCGGTCTACTGGTATACGATCCAAGTGAAGGATGGACGAGTCCGGATCCTAACTGTATGAAGCACAGGAACTCCGAAGCAATGGATTTCAAAAGGAACCACTCAACAGAGAGCTGAACTTTACAGAGCTTATAGAGGGAGAGAGAGAAAAGAGCGAACGAGGGAGAGAGACAGCGAGTGAGCTCCCTATTGACTGTCGCTCCATCGCCGATAATTTGGGCTCCGTTTTTCGCTTCATTAAGTTTTGGGTAAGTTTTGGGTAATATCCGGTGCTGGGATTTATTTGTTTATTCACTTATTGATAATCTACTGCTATAAATAATCATTTCGGTGTCTTGATTTGAGTCATTCGCTTAGTGCAGAGACGATTAACCAAGTTTTTGGTCACCATCTGCCACTTGGAAGCTTTTCTGAAAGGTTCTCTACTAATTCTGAACTCGAATGTTTTAAAATTCAATACCAAAATAAGTACGAATGAAGGCTCCAACACAAGGAGTCCCATCAGACTTCGCCATTAAAGTACTGTAGTGTCCAAATGAGTTAAATGTATAATATGTTTTTTACAAGTTTGGGATTATAGGCAACGAAGTTGAAGTTGAAATCTGATGGACTCTATGGGTGGGAGTCTTAAGTTTCAGAAAAGTTGATGCAGAAACTGCTTAAAAGATGTGAACCTCAAGAAGTACAAAAACCACCCCCACAACGACGCCGCGAAAAGAAGGACAGACGCAAAACATTCTTTGATGGACTTATAGAAGGCCGGATGGACTTATACGAGGCCTTATAGAACCCGACTGAGGAACCCGAAGATCATGGTGCCGTATTTCATGACGATGCTCCTCTTCGTTTGCCTGTAATCGTGGTTTTTGGTATTAATGGGCGGACAACACCCATTTTTGGGTAAATTCGTTTTCCTGTACTCGTGAATTCCACAGACAAATGAACGGACAGACGGACAAACTGACGGACGGAGCCCAAATCGATTAAGGGCTGATCAAGAACACTTTTCTACATCTACCACGCCTCTTTTAAGGCGTTACAAACAGAAGGAAAAAGTGAATAATCCTTTCTAGTGTAGGATATAAAAATAATCTCAACAATAATGACAAGAATACTGACAATAATTAATTCAGAGTCTAATTTACATTCTTAAAAATGTATTTAGTTATTGTAGACTATGAAAAGCATTGACACTGACCTTCAAAACGTGTTTGGTTTTGTCTTATCTCGTCTGGTTTTTTCCATCGTCGATGTTCGGGTCATATGATTGAGTATTTCGAACGCTTTGACTTAAGATTGCCAAAAATATAACCACAAACACACTGAAACAAAAATTAAGTACAAAATACACTCAAGTAAGGCAAATTATTTGCAAGCAAATGGCGGATTATGGTGGAAGCTTCCAAATCAAGGTTGCCAGGTTCCCGATAATGTCTAAATTGTGACATAATTTAACGCATTCTTGTTTTAACCTTATGTTTGTATCTAAAGAGAATCAGAATCAGAAACACGGTCATAAAGTGTATACTTAAGAGGATTAGTGAGTGATTTAGTGTTGTCAGCGATCAAGAATAATATCGTAGAAGAAAACATTTCGTATTGCGCAAGTCCGTTATCGGTTATCGTTTGAGAATGACATCATACGCGGTAAGAAATATTGACAGATTCTTTAAGGTGCCTTCACACTATTTTAAATCATCTACTGTCATCATTCGTCGTCCTCGTTGATGTGGTTGTCGTTGCTGTTCATGATGCTGTCGTTGCCTTTCATAATGCTGTTGTTGCTATTAATGATGCTTTAGTTGTTGTTCATGATGCTGTGTTTGCTCTTCATGATGCTGTAGTTGCTCTTCATGATGCTGTTGCTGCTGTTCATGATACTGCTTTCGCTTATGCTGCACAGCTTGCAGTTGGAAGGGGTTTCTTTGCCTAACCCATTAAATTCTGCGTTATTCACGAAAGCGACGTAGCTCTGGCCCAGCCAGACAACTTCTACCATGCGCTTGAACAAATTCACGATAACCAAAGCTGCTGACGTCTTCGAGTGGCTGCTTTTGTGTTGACTTTTTTGTTTTTAACTAATAAACAGCACTTAAAACACAAGCACACACACAATGAAACTGATTTTTTCGTTAAACTTCTAACAGCACAACCTTCAAGAACGAAAAAAAACAAGCAGTCTTGCAAAAAAGTGTCAAAACGAAGCGACGCCATTTTGTTCCCTCTTCAATCTTGTGTACTTGAATAACAAATCGAATACGAATCGAATAACAAAGAAATGTTATCATTTTTCCTTTTCTATTAAGTATTTAATATTATTTATTTTCAATTTCGGCTCGTAGATTATTCTTGTATTGTATTGTTATGGAGACTGTATATTGGGTCAATCCACTTAAAATCCCATGCAAAAACCTTTTCTCAGTGGAGCTTCCAGAAATATATACCTCAATATACAATGTACCTCTATTATAGAGGCTCTATATACATATTTCGAACAAATTCGAGATCAAGTGGCAACGCTATTTAAATTCTAAATTCAGGTTTTCTTGTGATTTTTAGGGGTTTTTTATTTTGCACTCTTTTCGGTTGTGCTTGTTTAATGATTTGCTGGTTGGCTAACATTTTAAAATGTTTGAGACTGTGTGAGTGTTTGTTTATCTGTACGAGAGTGTGTCTGTTTGTCTGTCTTTCCGAAGCTCTCCCCAAGTTCAAGGATAACCGCTCTGTTCTGCTTTTAATCTGACTCTATTCTCGTTTTTATTACTTCTCGTCATTTGATTATTTATATGATCTCCGTACGTTGCTTTGTTTGTTCCAAAAAAAAGTGACCTTCTGCGATTCGAGACGCTTTCGAGTCGAATTCACAATCGATTTAATGCTACGTTTATCAATAGAATTTTCGTATATCTCTATTCTATTCATCATGGCTATTCTATTGCTATCTTCATTTCTCCTCTATTCCTATCTTCCTTGAATACTTTATAAATTTTTCTCCTCTTCTTCTTCTTCCATCTCGAACACGCAATGTTTTGAGTACCGTTAAGTTACTCGTACCGAAGTTAATCAGTTCGCGGTTAAGACGGTCAATTCGGGAGCAACAACAACTGCGATGACTGGGCTCCTTGTTGTTGTTGCTCTTCTTCTTCTGCTTCTTAATTTTGTTGTTGCAAACGCACCTTCCATCTTCGGGATCCATCATCAATCATCGCTTTCAACACTTTGATTTCAGAATAGAATCCTTTCCATATTTCGAAATTATTTCTAAGATTTTGTTGACTCCTTTTTTATGTATTCTTTGTAATTATTTTATAGACTTTTAATAGACTTCTTTTATACATTTTCTGTACTTATAGACTAATAAAATAATATTTTAAATATTTAAATAAAAGTTTTATGACGTTTAGCAAAGACCAACACACCCCAACAGACACACACCAATACACACACACACACACACACAAGCACACCACACACTCATTAAATTGTGTTTGGAGATGTACCCGTACTTCTTTTATACCAGATACACACTCATTTTAAGGCCACTGATAAAAACGCTCGCAGACACTCGACTCGACTCGTTTTCGGTTCCCAAAATTTTTATATTGAGGTTGGTTTTGTTTGAATTCATATCGTTTTTTTGCTCGTTGTTAGCTTTTCGTGTGCTGTTAAAGCGTTTCGGGTTCAGTGACCGCTGCTCGAATGATGATTTGAAGTGTGAGGGAAAGAGTGAGTGAGGAAGAGAGGGGGGCGCTTTTAGATTTCACAATTTTTGTTATATTCACTTCTGAAGATTAGATATTGAATAAAAAACTTAAGAATGATTTCCAATCTAATCTATTTTTTATCTATTCTACTCTGTTCTATTCTACTTTTGTTCTATTCTACTCTGTTCTATTGTATACTGTTCTATTCTACTTTTGTTCTAGTCTATTCTGATCTATTTTATTATATTAATTTTTTAGCTCGATTTCCGATAACCGTATTTCGAGAATACAAATGTACTAATTTTCAAAATAAATTCTACGATTTCCTCAGAAAGCGCCTGAAACACACACGCTCAAGCACAAACACGCACACATTTGAAAGCATCGCAAAATCGGTACCAAAATTTTCTAGCACATTCCCTCCCTTTCCCCCTTCCAAACACAAGCACTTTCCAAAAACAGCCGCCATTCCCAATTCACACACCAAAAACTCACACAACGAGCAATGCAAATTCTGTCTCGCTGCTTGCTGTCGTGCAGCCGCTGCTGCTTCGTTGCTCTGCTGCCGCGAAATCAGCCGAGTAGAACACGACCCGATTGCAAAACGACGACATATCGCAAAAAAAGCTAACAATTCTATACAGACGACGGCCATAAAAACAACAACAACAATAACAACAGCGCCAATAACTTGCTGCGGTGCAGTTTTGAACTTGAACTACACGTGGTGGCGATGCAGTAGTTTTCGACACAGCTGAGCGGCTGTGTGATAGACGACGACGAGAACGAAACGAAGCACAAGGCAAAGCTGTCATACACGAAGGCGACGTAAATACACAACACCCACACACACAAATGTGTGTACAGAGAGATGTCAATTTCGCAATAAAGCGAAACAGTAAAACAATGAAATGAAACAGTACAATAATAAAATTACAAAAGTTGGCAACTCAGCGAAATGAAAGCAGTACATGAGATTGACGTAGGTAACACGTAATAAACAAGAAAAGACAAACAAGTTCCTTCAGTACTGAAAAACTGATTCTTTAAGTACTTAAAAAATATCTATTTCGTTATTTTATATTCACGTGTTATATGAACACTAAATGAATGAGATTAAAATATGCCCCTTCCCCTTCTTCTAACAGCGGCAAACTTCTTTTCTGTGCGATTTTTTTTCGTTACACAAGTTTTGCTCTTCCATTTTTTTGTGACCTACGCCAATGAATAAATTTATTGCTCACACGCACTCACACACGCTCATGATTCGAGTTTTCAGCTCTGCGTATTGCTATAAAAACGTGTCGGTGTAAATTTTGGTTGCTCTCTCCACCCTCCCTCGAGTCCTGCAGTACATGGGTCGCCCTGCCCGCTTGTTGACCGCCAGACAGACTCTAATAATAAAAAAAAACCTCTAATAAAATCGAAGTCATCAAAAAATCAAGTTTCATGCGACAAAAAAGATCGTCACCGTCAAGGTTTATCAAACAACGAGTAGAACAGAAGTATTTATGAATTCTTGATAACATTGGCAACAATTAACAATAAAAATTGCTTTGCTGCTCAAAAAGAAACACAAAAGATGGTTTTTTAATTTCTTGACGCTTAAGCGACAACTAAACACATCGACGTATGCGACCCACCAAGCCAAGTGAAACTATTGTAGAAAAAAAGCCAATTAACGCCAAGAAACAACTGAAAACAGTTCCTAATGAAATGTTCATTGACCTCACTACGCAGCGATCGCCGCGGCGTCCGAAATGAGGGCAGAACGTTTAATGAAAACTTTTTTGTAACTGTTGGCAACGTTGTAGTTTTTTTTGTTTTTTCTTAGTCGTAATAGTTGTGTGCTTTTCATGTGGTTCCGAAGACTTCGTTCGCTGACGACGGAAACAAATTATTGGCCGATGTCAGACTGAGTCTCGTGAGGCTGCACTAATCCGCTCTGATCGCATGTCACATGCCACGAATCACTCACTCAGCGCGAGTTAGTCTGGCCTCAAGACGCTTCGTCTGACACGGGCCATTGAACTCCAAACTTTTGAATGGATGCGCCAGCGAGAGATTAAAAATTGTTAGTTTTTGAGTGCTGGGTTTTCGGTTTTCTTATCAAATACGAACTACGAACTGACTCATCGGCTGACACTATTCGATGTGGGGTCAAAATACTCTCGTCTAGAGTAGAGCAGGTTATGCAGGTGTGTAAAAGTACATCATATCTCTTGATTAGCAAATAAGAATGCACAACAGGTTCACGTTTTGATGCTCCTGATGATCTATCTAAAGTATTTTTTATAAGACTTTCTTGTATCAAGTTTTCCCAAAAATTTAACAACTATTCATCCGTAAATTAAGCGTAAATATACTAAAAACCTCAAAGAATAACAAATGTGAAATCATGGTGCATTAAAAATGGTGGAGGAGGAGAAAAGGGGAGGAATTCAATTTTAGAGGCGATGACCTACTTTTTTGTATTTTTTCGTTCTGATCTCCTGCATTCGAACTCAGTCTGAACTTAAGCAAGCTTTGTTCCAATAAAGCACTGTATTAGATCCACGCAGAGATGAAAAATGTGTCCTGTACAAGTATCAAGTCAATCATTCGAAGTACGTATTTATGTAGTGTATTTGAAGTACATCATCATTCGAAGAGTTTCTCCTCCCCTCACCGAAAACAAAGTTTAATCATTTCTGTGGCACAAGAGTTCATTAACATTCGAAAAGCATATCGTATCGCATTATTTAACGATACTATTTTCAAGGCATCCGCTTGGAAATGAAGTTCATGGAGATCGGAGGGGCCTTCGCTAAACACGAGATGCGGAGCGGGGGGGAGGAGGAGGGTCAATGAAGAACTGCCGTTATTTTGTTGGGATAGCTCAGAAAATAAACTGTTGTGGTGACAGAACATGGAATCGAAAAAAAGCCCTCATTTTAAAGTTTCAAACAGGTTTCGGTTGCTTTGGCTACTCCGCGGATCGCGTTTTATATGGAGTACAGTTTGAGCTGAGGTTGAGGTTGATTAATGATTTGTGGTTGCTTTAAAAACCTTTAAACAACGTTTTCGAGGTCTTCTTCAATCTTACTAAAGAGTAAATCGCGGAATTTAATGTATTTCCAAGTATTTTATGCTTCTTATCCTCCTCTCTTCACATACAATACAGAAATTAAAATGCCCAACTTTTTTTTCCGAAATTTCCCGGTTTTTATATCTGTCTACATCTACATTTTATTGATTGTGCAAGTAGAACTTCAAAACTAGTTCCGGAGAGTCCATATTTTCAAATCTAAACGAAATACAAAGAGAAAACTGCTCTCTTGTGACTACTCTCACTTAAAAGTATGACCCCCGACGACTTCTAATAAGAAATTCTTACGTATGAGAGGAACAAGCATAATATTTGGGACTTTCTTCCATTTGCTCAAATAGATACTCGTAGTAGGTCGAATATAGAATTTTTTTGAAAATCCAATCAGATTTCCAGTAAATAAAGCGTGGAAAACTCACTCACACTCTCTTCTGCAGTCTGCAGCCCCTCTCAGTGGTTGTCTTCCTCTCCCCCACCGTCATCCTCATCCTCGCAGTCACCATCATCCTCTCAGTCACCATCATCCTCTCAGTCACCCTCATCCTCTCACTGTTCCTCTTCTCTTAACTCTTCTTCTGTTGTATTCTGTTGCTTCCATTCTATTCGATTCGAAGTTGGGAAAACCATTTCACTTAAGTTGGGAAAACCTTTCAAACTCTCACTCATACTCCGTAATACTTATCACACTCAACTCTCACTCTCTTTTTTCTTTTCCCTCTTCCCATCGTACTGTCGGACACTATACACTACTGAATTCGAATTTGAAACCTTTAGAGCCCTCAGCATTCTTCCAGATTTTTTGGGAAATTTTTGTGGTATGAGTTTCTTGGTGGTTCTTTTGGTGGTTAGACGCATCTCCCTAGGATACGGGCCCATTAGTAGACAGTGTGTCATTGACTGCGAACCGCTTCGCGTGTCTGTAAGCAGCAGAACATTGTTCAAAAAGCAGTGTTGTTCAGTGAGTCGTTGAAGAATATGTGAGGTGGGGAACCGCGGTTTCTCTGCCCTTTACAACGCTTTTCCGCAATGAGTACTAATCACGAAGAAATTAATGAAATTCTAAAATCTTTCAAAAACATGCGTATGAATAAAAAAGTACACCCGACCGATCCACAACAACAAGCTAAAGATTTAAAGAAGTTCCTAAAGATGATCAAGAAGCACATCATCAAGCGGAAGATTACCAAAAAAACTAAGATTTTGATATAAGAAGTTGTGTGCATATATGGGGAAAATCCAGTTGTTCTATGGACCGTTTGGTGGGGGATAACCCACTGAGATTGTGGAGAAATCTAGAATCTAATATCACACTATAGTCGATAGTGTTGGCGAATAACGAAATTAAATATAAAAATTAATATTAGAAGTGTTTCGAAATTTTAATATAAAAAACTGAAATACGAGTAAGCAATGAATAAGTTTGTACCGATAATTATGAATGCTTGAATGGAACTCTGGTATATCTCAATTATTCAAAGATTGATTAAGATGATGATTTTACAATCATTATAAATCATTCAGAAACATTCGAAGGTGTGAAAAGTCGGAAAGACTGCGTTCAGACTGATTAATCTGAAAGATTTGACTGATTATTTGACTGATTTTAATGAAACAGAAGACTGCATTCGTTCTACAATATTTACAAAGGATTTCGGCGAAACGAAATCGAAGCAGATGCAAGTATTAGATACAAAATGACTGAAAGTGGTAAAAAAAAGACTTGGAGCACGAGACAGAGTTGGTTAAAAGAGGTCCTGTCCAAATCCGGCACCGAATTATTGGAGATCACAACGACCAGCAATAGAATTGCATCCGCTAAGAAGACCAGCAAAAGGGAAGCAGGTGGGTTGGATAAAACATTCATTGATTCCATAACGACTAATTAATGGCTACTTTGGAAGGGGCGAAGGTACTGAAAACTCTAAAAAACAGTGAGAAAACATTTCAAAAGGTTCATTAGTTCTTTTGACATAAAGAACACGTATTTGCAAACTTAAATCTCGAAATTCTTTTGTCTGCCCCCCCCAAAATCATAAACAGCGAGCGCCATTTTGAACCTTCTGAATGAAACAAAATGCCGGAAAATTTCCAAATATCTGTCTTCTAGAAATATTGTACATAGAAAGCTTCAAAAAAGTGCCAAACATCCCCCTCGACTGTGGAAATCGGCGGGGGAGTGCGGGGTTGAGGGAAATTATCGAAAAAGCCGAGCAGAAGGAGAAAAAGAAGAATAACGATAACACGCAACGAGACGGTGGGGGACGGTTGAGGTTGAGGTTGGGTTGTAGTTCAGGTAGACAGCCACATACATTTAAGGGTGAAAGGAAGGAGTTGGGGGGCGAAAAACACTACAACTCCGCAAAAGCCGGGCACGACTAGGAAAACAATAACACCATCAACACGACAACCTCAGCCACAACAACAATAACAACAACGATAGCTGCACCGCGCATCTGGAACAGAAGCACAATCGACTGCGTGGTAGAGTGTTTTTGGATGGTGTGAAGGGTGGGTTTCCCTGCTATGGACTCGCGGTGGTGGATGAAGGTTCGGGTTTTCACTTCGTCATCATGCGAAGCCCACAATTCTTCCGCTTTCACTTTCGAGTGCTTCGGGCGAAGAAAGTGAGAACCGGTCGTGGGGTGGGTTGGTTGCACTGACAAAGGAAAGCTTCACTGACTCCGTGGGCAAGGAAGTTAACTGGGTCTGTTCTCACGTGAAAGTGAAATCTCAATACAGAAGTTGTACTGCGGAGTTTTGCAGTATGTATGTGTAGATTTTCTTCCTGTTTGGCTGGCATTATGAATGAAGGATAAAATTTTTAATGTTGAGCACTAGTGAGGGGTCCGTCGTATTCATTGTGTGTATATGGAGTATGAAGACTTGCCATAGTTATTCACGAGTTAATGTAAGCGGCATCAGATTCGAGGGGGGTCGATACTGCATGCGATTTGTGTGTATACTCAGCGGATCACTAATTATTAAAGTGCTCTCTTCAGAAAACTTGGGCGCTGCTCAACAGCTGCGGGGAATATTTAATTATAGGCAAAAATCTATTTTCCTTGATTGAAATCACACAAGTTATGATCCTTTTCTCTTATATAATTAATAATAAACGTATTTTTGCCATTTTTCTTTTAGAAAACAAAACAAACAAACAGTTTTCTCCTAAAAGAATGGTTTATTATCAACCAATGTCGCTCATTGTTAAAACAGAACAACCGCAGTTCTGTGCCCCCTTAAGTAATGGAGACTCGACTGCGGTGGGGGCAACTGGAACCCCCAACTTGGCGCAACCTCCTCAACAGCAGCAGCAACATCAACAACAGCAGCAACAGCAACATTCACAACAACAACAGCAGCCGCAAGAGCAACAACAACAGCAACATCCACAGCAACAGCAACTACAGCAGCAACATCAACAGCAACAACAACAGCAACATTCACAACAACAACAGCAACATTTTGCACAAAATTGCACTCTACACAGCAACACATCAGCTGCTGTTACCTTTCTGCACCAGCAACAATCGCACCAGCAACAATCACCACCAAGTATTACCAACATAAGCAGCCACATTTTACATGGTGCCAACACAACGCCACTCCATGCCAACGCCTTCGCGGCCACGAGTGTCAAAACGGAGCAGCTGCCGCCCGGCACAGCGATATACAGCGAGCCTTCCGCCCCTGCTCCCGTCCTTCCCATGACAGCCACTTCTTCTAGTTCGATCTCGTCGTCCTCGGGCGTGGCACCGACAACCTCCCAGAAGCCAGTCGTCGATAAGCCGAAATTCAAGTGCGCCCAATGCGGCATGATTTTCGGCAGCAAGTCGGCGCACACGTCGCACACGAAATCGCACGCGAAGGGCGACAAAATCATGGAGGACATGATGGTCGACATGCCGCTGGGCATACCAAAGAAGCCCTTGATCAAAGCCAACCTGGGCAACGGGGATCCCTACCAATGCAATGTCTGTCAGAAGTCGTTCGCAGTTCCAGCAAGACTGGTGAGTAGAGTTGAAGGGCGTTTTTATACTTTTACCGAAACTATAAACTGACGTTTTCATTGCCTTTCCTCCCCTCGTGTTTTCTAGATTCGTCACTACCGCACCCACACCGGCGAACGACCGTTCGAGTGCGAGTGGTGCCACAAACTCTTCAGCGTCAAGGAGAATCTGCAGGTTCATCGCCGCATCCACACCAAAGAGCGTCCGTACCAGTGCCAAGTCTGCGATCGCGCCTTCGAGCACTCGGGGAAGCTGCATCGGCACAATCGCATTCACACGGGCGAACGACCACACGGCTGCACGCTGTGCGACAAGACGTTCATTCAGTCCGGCCAACTGGTCATCCACATGCGCACACACACCGGCGAGAAGCCCTACAAGTGTCCCGTGGAGGGTTGCGGCAAGGGGTTCACCTGCTCCAAGCAGCTGAAGGTGCACTCGCGCACCCACACCGGCGAGAAGCCGTACCGCTGCGACATCTGCCAGCGCGAGTTCGGCTACAACCACGTGTTGAAGCTGCATCGCATGCAGCACTACGGCTCCAAGTGCTACAAGTGCACCATCTGCGACGACACGTTCAAGAACAAGAAGGAGATGGAGGCACATATCAAGGGCCACGCCAACGATCTGCCTGACGAGGGTCGGAAGGAGCTCTCCTGCGTCAGCAGCAGCAGCAGTAGCACTCAGAGTTCGAGCCCGGGTTCGCCTCATTCACCCGTTTCCAGCGTGCAGCAAGCACAAGGGACTCTGGTCCCCCTAAAGAAGGTCGGAACCAAAACCAGAAGAGGCTTTACAGTCGCTGCTGGCCCGGTGTCACCACCCATTGCAGCGGCACATTCGCCACCAGCTGGCTTCATGGAAACCATGGGGTCTGCGAAAGCATCCCCAACTTCAACATCCACAACAACATCGCCAACCATGATAACGGCGCTTTCCTATGAGACTGAAGACGACTCCAGCAACGCCCATTGCCAACGCTACTTGGCCGCAATGGACACTGACTACGCTTTGGACGAGAGGCCAACTGATCTGCGTGTGTTGCAACAACAGCATCAGCAGCAGCACCACGAGCAACAGATGCCGCCCCTTAGCTACAGTAATAATGACAACATATACCAGGCGCACGCTGCCACCTACAACATTATGTTGCACTCACCACCGCCCAGTGTGTCGCCAGCATCTGCCACGGAGCAGCTCCAGCAGCACCCTCAACTCCTATCTGCGGAGCCGACTATCAACCCGGCCCTGCTGGAGGCAGCCAGCATCGCCACGCGCATGTCGCAAGTCAACATCGTGGAGGAGAACGACGCGGAGACGCAAGCTGCACTACAAATCATGCAGCTGCATCGGTCGCATCAACCGCAGCTGCAGCAGGTTCAACAGGAAGAGCTGCATCATGACCAACCTCAACACTACGACTACGATGACACCCAAGAGGCCAATCAGCTGATCGAGCACTACAAACGCGGCGAATTGGCTGCACACGGCATTCACAAGGGATACGCGGCACCGGTTCCGAAATTCGAGTAAGCGAGGTCGACTTCTGGGTTGAGCCGAACGTAGATAGACTGAGGGCGAATTCACTCATTACATTACTATCACAAATTTCAGGTCTTCCCTTCTAAACAACGAGATAATCGTGCGCCAGGTGGAAGCCGCCATCGCGCCGCTGCGTTCATCGAC
This sequence comes from Myopa tessellatipennis, assembly GCA_943737955.2. Taxonomy (NCBI): domain Eukaryota; kingdom Metazoa; phylum Arthropoda; class Insecta; order Diptera; family Conopidae; genus Myopa; species Myopa tessellatipennis. Next base: position 59,155,145 of record OX031316.1, read on the forward strand.
TGAATCACCCGAACGCGCTTCGTCGCCCGAAAGCGATTCCAACATGATGATGGCGGATCGCGATGTGATGACGTTGCCCCTCCGCAAACGAAAGGTTTACATGAGCGAAGGACCACGCCCCAAGACTCCCACACCCGTAGCACCCGAAAATGGGAATGGCACCAGTGGGACAGCAACAACAACAACGATGGGCGCCAACGTAATTCGCATGAGTTCAGTGATTCAATTTGCCAAAGCTTCCTAAGAAGACGATTCAATGATAAAGAAGCTGCTTGAAGCTTAAAACACACTTTAAAGGAGCAGTGAAAGCTTCGGACCATACTTAAAGCTCGATTTTGAAAACCGTAGAATGAATTTCAGTAGTGAAATGATCGTGAGTGAATTTACCACACTACGGAATACTTTGTAAAAAGCAAGAGTGAAAGTAAACGCTTTTGAGTCCTTTTTTTAACTGCAGGCTTTCTGTCTTTTGATCTTGCAGCTGGTCGAGATAATGTAAGGTTTGTTTCAGAGGTTATTTCAATTAAACCGAATGAATACATGTGAAATATTTTAGAAAAAATTAAAATACAACACTTTTCAGAGCTTCACTAAGAAAACAGAGCTTCTGCATTCTATTCAATAATTACTAAGTATATAATTTAAAGCTCTAGCTAAAACTTATTAACATGTCTATGACAAAGGAGAAGCAATTGTGTTTAGTAAAAATTAAAAATCGGTTAGCATTTGAAAAAAGAGGTCCGAACTTAGAGCGGGCGCTTATTGTTTTTATTATTATTACTTCCATGAGTTCTCGAGAACTCATTTTAATGTTATGTTTAATATTCATGCCAAAAGTATTAAGTTTCGCCTTTTGTTTTTAGTTTGTTTTTGCTTTTTGTTAAACTGGGCTCCAGCACAGAAAAACAAAAACACGAAAGATCATCACAGAGCAGTGCAAAAATACTGCTATTTAAGGAAATTTTTAAAAAACTACATCAAATTATAAAGAAACTACACTATAAGCATTAAGTAGGCATTACAATCAATTATTTTGTAAACAGATAGAATAAAACACATTTTCACCACGATCCCGATTATATTAACTCTCGCTTTGATGACCTATTCGATGATATGAACTCGCTGATGCGGGGAAGTGCAATTAAATCATACACAAAATTACACTATAAATAAAATAAGTGAACTACTTTTTTATAATATTTTTCGTGACTTTTGGCTTATTAATAAAAGAAAACTAAAGAAAGAGACGGCAGGAAAAACTGTCATTTCATTTCTTATCTTACAATACTTCTAATATACGAATATTTCGATTATCTGAACTGCATCTGAAACTGAAATCATTAGTTAATGTAATCGAAATCGCGGTATATACAATAATTAGCATGTTTCGTGCAGAGACTATATTCCAATGCCGATACACACATAAATACATACATAAATACATAAATAAGTACATATATCCATACATACATACATACATAGATACATAAATACATACAATCATAGGTAAATACTTCAGTTTGTATAAAATGTCAACATGAACTGACAAGGAAGGTCTTAAAATTTTTTAATGCAATAAAATAAATTAAACTACTTAAGAATTTAAGCAAAACCAATAAACAAACAATCGAAAATAAAGAATTAAAATTACATTTTGTATGCATTTTACATATACGATCAAATACACTATATATAATGAATATATACTTAATATCCCTCCTAGCCATTAAGTCCCAAATCTTGATCAACACGAGCACAGCTAACTACAGCTAACTTTATTTACAATTCATGGGTAACACTTTCTAAATCTTTCGATGGAATCAATAAAATAAATAAATGTTTTTATACCGAACTGATAACGTTTCTATTGTAATTAGGATTAAAGTTAACACTGATTGTAACAAAAGGGTTTTGTAGTTCTTCGATTACAACAGCCCCAAAAAATGTGTACACAAAACCCAAAAGCAAGAACATATTTTTAATTGTATTAAATAAGATTAATACAGGCTACTTGGTTCCCTTCAATATATGGGCTATTGTTGGAGCTCAGTTGACATTGAGGCCAGGGTTCATGAACTTAACACCGCTCTTACTGCTCTATTCAATACTCTGCTCTGGTTAGATACCATCACAAAACCCATGTGTCCTTGGCTTTTAAGCGGGGGTCTAAGTTACACAGCAACTATTAGAATGGAAAATCCGACAAATTAATTTATTTAATTTAATCATTGATGGTTTATTTAATCATTGGACCTCAAATTAAAGTATGTACACCTTAGCGTGATCCATCGCTTTCGCCGCCCTGATTTTCTCAACCAGTTCATCGTTGCCAAACTCCAGCTGAACGCGACAATAGAGAAGTTCCATGCTGTAAAACAATGAACATACATATTTTCTTTATAAAATAAACCAAGTATTTTACCAACATTTCCATTACGCGTTTACTTAAATGCACAAAATCTACGAGTACACGTGGAAATTGTTTTACTTTTCTTTATCCAAAGCTGGAAGATTCTCCTTTTCGAACCACAGCTGCTTTGAGAGCTAGATTTAATTCATAACATCGTTGCATACATTTCCAGTGTAGTCATCAAAGGAGTCGAAATTCTAATTCTAAGAAACTAGTTACCTACTCAAATTTCTTCTAATTTAACCTTACTAATTCAGCAACTTTATAATTCATTGCCTCGGAAAATTAATTTTCCTTGACTATTAAGGAGCAAGCCCTACAAAATTCCATAACGTTCTAAACATTGCTTACGAACAATTTGTTTTAGCAAATCCGAAGTTTATAACTTGTCATTTATGAGCAGAGCAAGAGTCAGGACGAAGACGGCGTCGGTGACTCATTGCTGAAGTTGAACGATTTTAGCATTCAACAAATTATATGTGAATTCATATCAAATCATAGAAGTTATAAATTGTAATTATGGGATTATAATTTCTGGAAGTAACATAGAAACATAATATAGAAAGTAATAATGTGATTATGTGAAATAGACGTTCACTAATAACATAAGACGAATAACACTCGTATAATTTGCTTCAACATAACTATGTTACGTACTTAAATGAAGTACATCGGGTTAGTCTGCATGAAATCCTGCTTGACCAAGCGCTTCTCGTATTCCTGTCCTGGGTCGGAGAATCTCCTCTGCCTACAAATTTTAAGAGTATTTAATACAACCCAAGTTCTTTATTATTAGCATAAGTTCACTTACCCTTCGAGGTAGACACGGCCTCGATATGCAACAAGATGCGCAAGGTAAGCCGGGGCCGGGTACGAAACTACTCGATTGCACCGCGGAAACATGTGGCACAAGTTGTACGTTAATGTCTGCAAATCATTTATATCCATTTTTGCATCGTCTACGATTACGTTGTAACGAGTGGGCCTAGCAGTGCCCTGAAGGGACTGATGACTGACCATGAAGAACTGCACCTCTTTGGGATGCACTATAACTCTGTCGATCACAGTTCCTGGTTCAACATTATTGAATCTATCGCGCGGATTAGCAACTTCTGGGAAGAATCGCGTGTGATGTCGCTTAATGGCAATAATGCACGTCAGCTTCGGATTGCAACCAACCTAAAATTTACACATTGAATCCAATTAAATTTGAGTATCAGTATCAGTATTTCTACATTATCTACCTTCTTGCAAGCACTGCGTATGCTACGCAACTCGATATCCCTTACTTTGGGAAACTGCCCATCGGAGACACCATCTCGGTAGTATATAATATGGTTCGGATATCCATTCTGATATTTCAAATATACTTTTAAGTGATGTGAGAATATAGAATCCATATCGACAATCTCTTCACAAGCTGATTTTTGCAAACGGTATTGCATATTATAGCAAGCCCCGTTGGCGTCGTGTGAAGCAGCTACGCCTACGACGCTAGGAATATGCTTCTGGTCCGGCGAGGGATGAGTCACGTCTGCGCCTAAGAACATGACCTTTTCCAAAGATATGTTACTTTTCGGATTAATTTTGTGATTGGTTCCGTTGAGTTTTGCGTTTACTTTTAGCAAAATATTTGAAACTGTCTGACTGTCGTTACGACTTTCGATGGTTTTTTCCATAATGCACTGCGTGAGTATACCAACCTTCAGTTCGGCCTCTTGTTTTATTTGGGCGTATGATGTGCCGTTTTTTGGGATAACGATGAAAACCAAATCATATTTTTTAGATTTGAAATCTCGTAGAATTGTATCTATTCTATCAAAGGGCACTATCTGTGGCTTCGGTGCAAGAGACATTTTTAGTTTTTTCGCCATATCTGACACCTACAAAATTACAACAAAATTACAACACAAAGCTACATCATGAAGTTAACTGTACAGTTATTTGTTGCTATCTTTATGAAAATTTATCATATTTCAGTATTGGCAGATCAATTCGACTTACTTTGCCAAAGAAGTGTTGGAAAGTGCTGAAGGAAATTCTGCTCTGCTTACTGTAAGCAACCGCCCATTGATGGCCATTGTTCACTTGTTTCGTTTCTAGAAACTTGGTGCTATCATTCATACGCCAAGCTCCCTTAAATGGCATTACCACCTCACCGCCAAAGTATTCCAATAAGGGCGATTTCAGAACGCGCATGGGAACTACTTTGAAATCATTTCCGATTTGTATGCCAAAGCTTTGGACTTTCAAGTCGAGATTATGCTCAAAATACGATAGCATGGTCATGATTTTCTGCTTTCTAATATCTGTTGAAGTGGCCGCAAATCTTATCATTTGCTGTACTTGGCGCGGACCATCTTTTTTCTTGAGAGAAAGTGAGAAACTGTTGTAAGGTTTTACTAAATTTGACAGCTGTTTACTTACATTTATTGTCTGACCAGCCGGAACCTTGCATAGCTCTATGGGTATGTGGATGCTTTTGATAGAAGAACCGACTTTCAAGCAATTCCAATTCGGATATTTAAGAATGTAACCTTTAGATTTAAAGTAATCGGCAACGGTTACAACATCTTTATTGTCTAAAGTGAATTTTAGCGATGCAGCCGATTCTCGGCTTATATCGATTACTCTATATCTCCTAGGAAATGAACCGAAATTAGCTGGTGGCTCATATACTATATCGACACATTTCAGGAATTCCTTCAAACCGTATATCGTTCTGGTCGCCAGTGTCTGGCTTGCATTAGTCTCTCTCAAGTTCTCTCGAATGTAATCGACCAAATGGCACTCCCTCGGGAAAGACTTGTGCGAAATATCAACATTGAGAAACGGACTGTCGCCAAGTATGGCCGCTTGATAAAGACCGAGCCACATTTCGTAACCATCGTTGAGATCATAGCGTTGTTCAGGTTTCATGTAGAATGAACGACCAGCACGCACAGCCTTATTATGGCAAGGATTCGCAAGTACAACCTCAAGGCATTGGAGTGCGCGCATCGGTTTATTAAAAACACGTTCAGTGGAATATCTACAGAGATCAGATTAGCAACAAAAGCAACAAACAATCCTAAAGGTCTACTCACCTTCGTAAAGAGCTCAGATCTACTTCCAAATCTTGTGTCTCTTGAATGGTAACGCTGAACGATTTTTTTCGTGTTCCTCTATCATTAATCTAACCAAAATATTTCAAAAAAGAAAAATTTCCCATATTACTCGTATGATGTTCGAATCTTTTTGGTTGATGTAATATTTAAATAATTAACTTCCGATATAAAGTGGTACTTCCAGGTATTTAATAATATTTATTCTTACCTCAACTTCATGCGTGCCATTTTCTATGGGCAACTTTCGAACCGTGTAAAAGCTGCTTTTTCCATCGTACGCCATTTGAATTTTAGGGAAAAACTGCCGATTAAATTGCTCAAAAGCAGGACGGAGAAATTTCTTTAGGACATCTGGCACTATTGTCACATCATACTGGTATGCTATTGATGGCATTTTGTCCATTTGAATATCCACGTAGTTGACGCCAACCTTTCCAGGACGACCAATACTGCCGCGTGTAATGTTACTTTGGCTTGACTGCACTAATGATATGGAACTAGATGATGCAGCCCGAATAGACGGTGTGGCTGTACCAGGTTGACTTTGACCCGTCCTCTCTACTTGCGCTTTTCCGAAATCCTGTTTTTCCTGTCCAGACAATTTTTTTCCTGCTAGTTGCTTTCCCCTCTGCTGGCCGCCTTGCTGATGCTGTGGCCCGTGTTGCTGCGGTCCGTGTTGCTGTTGCTCCCAACGTTGTTGTTTATCACCCCCTTGCTGGTTTTTCCACATTTGGCCACTTTGGGGTTGATCTTGTCCTACTTGCTGTTTATTGCCCCATTGTTGTACTCTTTGAGTTTGTTCGCCCCTTTGTCTTTGTTGGCTTTTTCCGTCACCTTGCTCAAGTTGTTGTTCTGGAGTGCGTTGCCCTGTTTGGGGCTGTTGGTCACCACCAAATTGTTGTCCTGCCGGTTGCTTTTCCCACCCCTGGCCGCCTTGCTCATGCCCTCGTCCTTGTTGGTGTTCCTTGGTCCATTGTTGTTCTCCTCGCTGTTGCTCACCAGCTTGTTGTTCTCTTCTAGTGTGTGGCCCCTGTCCTTGTTCCTGTTGTTTACCACCACTCCATTGACCATCCTTTGATCCTTGTTGGTGCCTAGTGCCCCACTCTTGCCCTCCGAGCGGTTGTTCACCACTTTGTCTGGGCAGATTCTTTCCCCCAGGCTGACCCGCTAATTGTTGTGGTTTAGGCACATTTTCTTTGTAGCTCCGACCTTAAAAAAAGCAAAATGTTTGAGCAATTTTTACATTTATAACATCTACCTGAAATATTCTTCATTTATCTGCTTTAAATTCCTCAAAAATGTGAATAATTAATATTTTATGGCTGTACTTCACAAACCAATTTATATCATATACATACATGTACATATGAATTTATATTAATTTGAAAATACGGTTGCTTTGTTTTACGAGATTTTTGTTTTGTGCGTAAAGGTGGAATAATCGACAGTGCATTCGTGCGGAGACGATTCATAATAATATTCTGAATATTTTTAAGCTGGCCGATCTCAACTTTAGCTATGATGTATCTTAAATTGTTATTTAGCATTCTTATAATAATAATTGTTATGAATGCAGAACAGCCGAGCTCAAATTTTTTTAATTTCTCTTTTACCATTATGTGGCCCCTTTAGAAACGGAAGTAGTAATTTTTTTCGGGGACTGGTCAGCTATCTTGGAGATATGACCGTTTGAGAATCAAATAAATGGTACTAATAAAATTCAATTATCTCCTGAACCAGGTGAGATAGCGGAAGTAGCATTTCAGAAGCATTTTGAATACATTTAAGTTATGTACATACTTTGTTGCACATAACATCATAGTTAAGGAGTTACATTACTTTTTCAAAAATATGACACTTTGTCCTTGAAACAACACTTTTTTCTGTCGAACGGAAAAATTTGCATGCAGCGCGATTTTGCCATGGTACACATATGCTTTTTACCTATCAATCCTAAGTACTAAGTGCAAAATAGTGGTATGAAGTCTTGACCGACTCCAGCTGACAGCTAAAGTAGAGTTCGCATTCATACAGCAAAGATGGATACAACTCTATACCAAAATATTACTGCATATCTTATTTGTGCAAATGTTACTAGGAATGCGATTTAGATGCATTCCATGGAGTTAAAATACGTGGGCAAGGGGCGAGTGAGACTAAGGCACTTGCTGCGTGTAAGGCTTTATTGGTCACTTTAATGCCCAAAGTAGGCCTGCGAAATTCGATGAAGTTAAATATATTATCCAAGAATTTTGTGTGGGTCTCTGAAACATGGCTTAAGCCTGAAGTTAGGAGTGCATGTACTATGTCTGTCGTTAATGTCGTAGTAACGATACGTTCGCATACCGTGACTTCAATAAGATTAGTACAGCTACTTGGTTTAATTGCATAAATTAAAATTATTTCCTTAAAAAACAATATTTAAATGCAAAGTTTTTTAAAAAGAAAACAAATTTATTAAAAATTTAATTTACTTTAATTTACTGTGTATAATAAAATATGAGCCCAAATTGAAATCAACAGGAAGCAATGAAAAAGCAGCAGAAATGCTAGCGTCATTTGAAATGAAAAAACAATAACAATAAAAACGAAAACAAAAATGAAAGAAAACACATCTGTAGTTAAATGAATGCAAAATTTATATAAGATATAATAAAAATGTTTGAAACCAAAATTTTATTTGTTTTATTACATTAGTTTGAGGTGTAAATCTTTACTAAATATATTTAGATTCATAGATTTCGAGAGAAATTGCAATTTTAAGCAAACGAACTAATTGAAGTTCATAGTAAAATAACGAGTGAATTACATGAACGGTATTTTCACTCTTGAAAAAATATGACAGCTTCTTAAAGATGCCTACACAACGCCTGCTATCAATTTTAAAGGAAATTTTTTGAACGAAGATCAGTCAGTTCGCAGTTTAATGTTCGAAAACACATTTTAGAAAGATAATAAAAAAGTTGCCTAATAATTGTTATCGCAGTTGTTTTCTATCATTAAAACATTACAGTTTAATTAGCCTCCTACACAGCCGTAAGATATGGATTGTGTATAACTGACCAAAATGCGCATACTTAAGTGATCGAATACGATTGAATGTTTGTATTAGCACATTGAATTGAATATTTTTATTGTGCTTTACGACGTTGACAACGAAACAGCGGAAACAATGTCTTCTGCTATCGTATAGTTATCCAGTTATAGCCCGTCGAAATTCTAACCATTTGAAATTCTAACCACTGTATCTCCTGAGTCGAGGTACCATTATAAAGAATATTTTAAAAACCTTTAACATATGTTACATATTAGGTGTACAAATAAGTTCCGCGGTTTGTCAAAAGATGGCCCCACCAGAAGGTTATGGAGAAATTGTCAGATGTAAAACGTAATATCCCAAGTTTCGTCATCCGGCAACACCATAACCTTAAAGTACTAGTGATTCCGTATCAGCGTCACGTAATTTTTTCCTGCAAAAATGTCAAGTTTTGTGCCAAATAAGCACCATTTGCGGGAACTGCTTGGTGTCGTGTATTATGAATTGCTCAAACCAAGCGAAACCATTACTGGAGCTCTCTACCGAACACAATTGATGAGATTGAGTCGGGCACTTAAGGAAAAACGCGCCCATTACTACTCCAGACACGACAAAATTATTCTTTTACACGATAATGTTCGTCCACATGTTGCGGCGCCGGTAAAAACATACTTGGAAACACTCAACTGGGACGTTTTACCCCACCCGCCGTATTCACCAGACTTAGCCCCTTCTGATTATCACCTGTTCCGGTCGATGGCACATGGTCTGTCTGAGCAGCGCTTCACATCATATGAAGACTCCAAAAATTGGGTAGATTTGTGGATAGCGTCAAAAGATGAAGAGTTTTTTCGACGGGGTATCCGAATGTTGCCAGAAAGATGGGGAAAAGTAGTGGTAAATGATGGAAAATACTTTGAATAAAACGTAATGTTCTGTTCCTTCACAATAAATTCCTAACTTTTTATAAAAAACCGAGGAAACTTATTTGTACACCTAATACAATTTTGTAGAAAAAACATTACTTATGGAGAAAAATCATAATATAACGTTTAACGACAACGTTTATAATTTTAGTACTTTCCTCCGATTTCCTAAGAAAAATTTATACATACAATCATAAGTACATACATACATACATATAAACATAAATACATGCAATCATAAGTAAATACTTCAGTTTGTATAAAATGTCAACATAAATGACAAAGGTCTTAAAATTTTTTAATGCAATAAATTAAGAATTTAAGCAAAACCAATAAACAAACAATCGAAAATAAAGAATTCCAATTACATTTTGTATGCATTTTACATATACGATCAAATACACTACATAATGAAAACATACTTATAACTCCCTCCTAGCCATTAAGTCCCAAATCTTGATCAACACCAGAGCTTAAACTACAGCTAACTTTATTTACAATTCATGGGTAACACTTTCTAAATCTTTCGATGGAATCAATAAAATAAATAAATGTTTTTATACCAAACTGATAACGTTTCTATTGTAATTAGGATTAAAGTTAACACTGATTGTAACAAAAGGGTTTTGTAGTTCTTCGATTACAACAGCCCCAAAAAATGTGTACACAAAACCCAAAAGCAAGAACATATTTTTAATTGTATTAAATAAGATTAATACAGGCTACTTGGTTCCCTTCAATATATGGGCTATTTTTGGAGCTCAGTTGACATTGAGGCCAGGGTTCATGAACTTAACACCGCTCTTACTGCTCTATTCAATACTCTGCTCTGGTTAGCTACCATCACAAAACCCATGTGTCCTTGGCTTTTAAGCGGGGGTCTAAGTTACACAGCAACTATTAGAATGGAAAATCCGACAAATTAATTTAGTGGTTTATTTAATCATTGGACCTCAAATTAAAGTATGTACACCTTAGCGTGATCCATCGCTTTCGCCGCCCTGATTTTCTCAACCAGTTCATCGTTGCCAAACTCCAGCTGAACGCGACAATAGAGAAGTTCCATGCTGTAAAACAATGAACATACATATTTTCTTTATAAAATAAACCAAGTATTTTACCAACATTTCCATTACGCGTTTACTTAAATGCACAAAATCTACGAGTACACGTGGAAATTGTTTTACTTTTCTTTATCCAAAGCTGGAAGATTCTCCTTTTCGAACCACAGCTGCTTTGAGAGCTAGATTTAATTCATAACATCGTTGCATACATTTCCAGTGTAGTCATCAAAGGAGTCGAAATTCTAATTCTAAGAAACTAGTTACCTACTCAAATTTCTTCTAATTTAACCTTACTAATTCACCAACTTTATAATTCATTGCCTCGGAAAATTAATTTTCCTTGACTATTAAGGAGCAAGCCCTACAAAATTCCATAACGTTCTAAACATTGCTTACGAACAATTTGTTTTAGCAAATCCGAAGTTTATAACTTGTCATTTAAGAGCAGAGCAAGAGTCAGGACGAAGACGGCGTCGGTGACTCATTGCTGAAGTTGAACGATTTTAGCATTCAACAAATTATATGTGAATTCATATCAAATCATAGAAGTTATAAATTGTAATTATGGGATTATAATTTCTGGAAGTAACATAGAAACATAATATAGAAAGTAATAATGTGATTATGTGAAATAGACGTTCACTAATAACATAAGACGAATAACACTCGTATAATTTGCTTCAACATAACTATGTTACGTACTTAAATGAAGTACATCGGGTTAGTCTGCATGAAATCCTGCTTGACCAAGCGCTTCTCGTATTCCTGTCCTGGGTCGGAGAATCTCCTCTGCCTACAAATTTTAAGAGTATTTAATACAACCCAAGTTCTTTATTATTAGCATAAGTTCACTTACCCTTCGAGGTAGACACGGCCTCGATATGCAACAAGATGCGCAAGGTAAGCCGGGGCCGGGTACGAAACTACTCGATTGCACCGCGGAAACATGTGGCACAAGTTGTACGTTAATGTCTGCAAATCATTTATATCCATTTTTGCATCGTCTACGATTACGTTGTAACGAGTGGGCCTAGCAGTGCCCTGAAGGGACTGATGACTGACCATGAAGAACTGCACCTCTTTGGGATGCACTATAACTCTGTCGATCACAGTTCCTGGTTCAACATTATTGAATCTATCGCGCGGATTAGCAACTTCTGGGAAGAATCGCGTGTGATGTCGCTTAATGGCAATAATGCACGTCAGCTTCGGATTGCAACCAACCTAAAATTTACACATTGAATCCAATTAAATTTGAGTATCAGTATCAGTATTTCTACATTATCTACCTTCTTGCAAGCACTGCGTATGCTACGCAACTCGATATCCCTTACTTTGGGAAACTGCCCATCGGAGACACCATCTCGGTAGTATATAATATGGTTCGGATATCCATTCTGATATTTCAAATATACTTTTAAGTGATGTGAGAATATAGAATCCATATCGACAATCTCTTCACAAGCTGATTTTTGCAAACGGTATTGCATATTATAGCAAGCCCCGTTGGCGTCGTGTGAAGCAGCTACGCCTACGACGCTAGGAATATGCTTCTGGTCCGGCGAGGGATGAGTCACGTCTGCGCCTAAGAACATGACCTTTTCCAAAGATATGTTACTTTTCGGATTAATTTTGTGATTGGTTCCGTTGAGTTTTGCGTTTACTTTTAGCAAAATATTTGAAACTGTCTGACTGTCGTTACGACTTTCGATGGTTTTTTCCATAATGCACTGCGTGAGTATACCAACCTTCAGTTCGGCCTCTTGTTTTATTTGGGCGTATGATGTGCCGTTTTTTGGGATAACGATGAAAACCAAATCATATTTTTTAGATTTGAAATCTCGTAGAATTGTATCTATTCTATCAAAGGGCACTATCTGTGGCTTCGGTGCAAGAGACATTTTTAGTTTTTTCGCCATATCTGACACCTACAAAATTACAACAAAATTACAACACAAAGCTACATCATGAAGTTAACTGTACAGTTATTTGTTGCTATCTTTATGAAAATTTATCATATTTCAGTATTGGCAGATCAATTCGACTTACTTTGCCAAAGAAGTGTTGGAAAGTGCTGAAGGAAATTCTGCTCTGCTTACTGTAAGCAACCGCCCATTGATGGCCATTGTTCACTTGTTTCGTTTCTAGAAACTTGGTGCTATCATTCATACGCCAAGCTCCCTTAAATGGCATTACCACCTCACCGCCAAAGTATTCCAATAAGGGCGATTTCAGAACGCGCATGGGAACTACTTTGAAATCATTTCCGATTTGTATGCCAAAGCTTTGGACTTTCAAGTCGAGATTATGCTCAAAATACGATAGCATGGTCATGATTTTCTGCTTTCTAATATCTGTTGAAGTGGCCGCAAATCTTATCATTTGCTGTACTTGGCGCGGACCATCTTTTTTCTTGAGAGAAAGTGAGAAACTGTTGTAAGGTTTTACTAAATTTGACAGCTGTTTACTTACATTTATTGTCTGACCAGCCGGAACCTTGCATAGCTCTATGGGTATGTGGATGCTTTTGATAGAAGAACCGACTTTCAAGCAATTCCAATTCGGATATTTAAGAATGTAACCTTTAGATTTAAAGTAATCGGCAACGGTTACAACATCTTTATTGTCTAAAGTGAATTTTAGCGATGCAGCCGATTCTCGGCTTATATCGATTACTCTATATCTCCTAGGAAATGAACCGAAATTAGCTGGTGGCTCATATACTATATCGACACATTTCAGGAATTCCTTCAAACCGTATATCGTTCTGGTCGCCAGTGTCTGGCTTGCATTAGTCTCTCTCAAGTTCTCTCGAATGTAATCGACCAAATGGCACTCCCTCGGGAAAGACTTGTGCGAAATATCAACATTGAGAAACGGACTGTCGCCAAGTATGGCCGCTTGATAAAGACCGAGCCACATTTCGTAACCATCGTTGAGATCATAGCGTTGTTCAGGTTTCATGTAGAATGAACGACCAGCACGCACAGCCTTATTATGGCAAGGATTCACAAGTACAACCTCAAGGCATTGGAGTGCGCGCATCGGTTTATTAAAAACACGTTCAGTGGAATATCTACAGAGATCAGATTAGCAACAAAAGCAACAAACAATCCTAAAGGTCTACTCACCTTCGTAAAGAGCTCAGATCTACTTCCAAATCTTGTGTCTCTTTAATGGTAACGCTGAACGATTTTTTTCGTGTTCCTCTATCATTAATCTAACCAAAATATTTCAAAAAAGAAAAATTTCCCATATTACTCGTATGATGTTCGAATCTTTTTGGTTGATGTAATATTTAAATAATTAACTTCCGATATAAAGTGGTACTTCCAGGTATTTAATAATATTTATTCTTACCTCAACTTCATGCGTGCCATTTTCTATGGGCAACTTTCGAACCGTGTAAAAGCTGCTTTTTCCATCGTACGCCATTTGAATTTTAGGGAAAAACTGCCGATTAAATTGCTCAAAAGCAGGACGGAGAAATTTCTTTAGGACATCTGGCACTATTGTCACATCATACTGGTATGCTATTGATGGCATTTTGTCCATTTGAATATCCACGTAGTTGACGCCAACCTTTCCAGGACGACCAATACTGCCGCGTGTAATGTTACTTTGGCTTGACTGCACTAATGATATGGAACTAGATGACGCAGACCGAATAGACGGTGTGGCTGTACCAGGTTGACTTTGACCCGTCCTCTCTGCTTGCGCTTTTCCGAAATCCTGTTTTTCCTGTCCAGACAATTTTTGTCCTGCTAGTTGCTTTCCCCTCTGCTGGCCGCCTTGCTGATGCTGCGCTCCGTGTTGCTGTTGCCCCCAACGTTGTTGTTTATCACCCCCTTGCTGGTTTTTCCACATTTGGCCACTTTGGGGTTGATCTTGTCCTACTTGCTGTTTATTGCCCCATTGTTGTACTCTTTGAGTTTGTTCGCCCCTTTGTCTTTGTTGGCTTTTTCCGTCACCTTGCTCAAGTTGTTGTTCTGGAGTGCGTTGCCCTGTTTGGGGCTGTTGGTCACCACCAAATTGTTGTCCTGCCGGTTGCTTTTCCCACCCCTGGCCACCTTGCTCATGCCCTCGTCCTTGTTGGTGTTTCTTGGTCCATTGTTGTTCGCCTCGCTGTTGCTCACCAGCTTGTTGTTCTCTTCTAGTGTGTGGCCCCTGTCCTTGTTCCTGTTGTTTACCACCACTCCATTGACCATCCTTTGATCCTTGTTGCTGCCTAGTGCCCCACTCTTGCCCTCCGAGCGGTTGTTCACCACTTTGTCTGGGCAGATTCTTTCCCCCAGGCTGACCCGCTAATTGTTGTGGTTTAGGCACATTTTCTTTGTAGCTCCGACCTTAAAAAAAGCAAAATGTTTGAGCAATTTTTACATTGATAACATCTACCTGAAATATTCTTCATTTATCTGCTTTAAATTCCTCAAAAATGTGAATAATTAATATTTTATGGCTGTACTTCACAAACCAATTTATATCATATACATACATGTACATATGAATTTATATTAATTTGAAAATACGGTTGCTTTGTTTTACGAGATTTTTGTTTTGTGCGTAAAGGTGGAATAATCGACAGTGCATTCGTGCGGAGACGATTCATAATAATATTCTGAATATTTTTAAGCTGGCCGATCTCAACTTTAGCTATGATGTATCTTAAATTGTTATTTAGCATTCTTATAATAATAATTGTTATGAATGCAGAACAGCCGAGCTGAAATTTTGTTGATTTCTCTTTTACCATTATGTGGGACCTTTAGAAACGGAAGTAGTAATTTTTTTCGGGGACTGGTCAGCTATCTTGGAGATATGACCGTTTGAGAATCAAATAAATGGTACTAATAAAATTCAATTATCTCCTGAACCAGGTGAGATAGCGGAAGTAGCATTTCAGAAGCATTTTGAATACATTTAAGTTATGTACATACTTTGTTGCACATAACATCATAGTTAAGGAGTTACATTACTTTTTCAAAAATATGACACTTTGTCCTTGAAACAACACTTTTTTCTGTCGAACGGAAAAATTTGCATGCAGCGCGATTTTGCCATGGTACACATATGCTTTTTACCTATCAATCCTAAGTACTAAGTGCAAAATAGTGGTATGAAGTCTTGACCGACTCCAGCTGACAGCTAAAGTAGAGTTCGCATTCATACAGCAAAGATGGATACAACTCTATACCAAAATATTACTGCATATCTTATTTGTGCAAATGTTACTAGGAATGCGATTTAGATGCATTCCATGGAGTTAAAATACGTGGGCAAGGGGCGAGTGAGACTAAGGCACTTGCTGCGTGTAAGGCTTTATTGGTCACTTTAATGCCCAAAGTAGGCCTGCGAAATTCGATGAAGTTAAATATATTATCCAAGAATTTTGTGTGGGTCTCTGAAACATGGCTTAAGCCTGAAGTTAGGAGTGCATGTACTATGTCTGTCGTTAATGTCGTAGTAACGATACGTTCGCATACCGTGACTTCAATAAGATTAGTACAGCTACTTGGTTTAATTGCATAAATTAAAATTATTTCCTTAAAAAACAATATTTAAATGCAAAGTTTTTTAAAAAGAAAACAAATTTATTAAAAATTTAATTTACTTTAATTTACTGTGTATAATAAAATATGAGCCCAAATTGAAATCAACAGGAAGCAATGAAAAAGCAGCAGAAATGCTAGCGTCATTTGAAATGAAAAAACAATAACAATAAAAACGAAAACAAAAATGAAAGAAAACACATCTGTAGTTAAATGAATGCAAAATTTATATAAGATATAATAAAAATGTTTGAAACCAAAATTTTATTTGTTTTATTACATTAGTTTGAGGTGTAAATCTTTACTAAATATATTTAGATTCATAGATTTCGAGAGAAATTGCAATTTTAAGCAAACGAACTAATTGAAGTTCATAGTAAAATAACGAGTGAATTACATGAACGGTATTTTCACTCTTGAAAAAATATGACAGCTTCTTAAAGATGCCTACACAACGCCTGCTATCAATTTTAAAGGAAATTTTTTGAACGAAGATCAGTCAGTTCGCAGTTTAATGTTCGAAAACACATTTTAGAAAGATAATAAAAAAGTTGCCTAATAATTGTTATCGCAGTTGTTTTCTATCATTAAAACATTACAGTTTAATTAGCCTCCTACACAGCCGTAAGATATGGATTGTGTATAACTGACCAAAATGCGCATACTTAAGTGATCGAATACGATTGAATGTTTGTATTAGCACATTGAATTGAATATTTTTATTGTGCTTTACGACGTTGACAACGAAACAGCGGAAACAATGTCTTCTGCTATCGTATAGTTATCCAGTTATAGCCCGTCGAAATTCTAACCATTTGAAATTCTAACCACTGTATCTCCTGAGTCGAGGTACCATTATAAAGAATATTTTAAAAACCTTTAACATATGTTACATATTAGGTGTACAAATAAGTTCCGCGGTTTGTCAAAAGATGGCCCCACCAGAAGGTTATGGAGAAATTCTCAGATGTAAAACGTAATATCCCAAGTTTCGTCATCCGGCAACACCATAACCTTAAAGTACTAGTGATTCCGTATCAGCGTCACGTAATTTTTTCCTGCAAAAATGTCAAGTTTTGTGCCAAATAAGCACCATTTGCGGGAACTGCTTGGTGTCGTGTATTATGAATTGCTCAAACCAAGCGAAACCATTACTGGAGCTCTCTACCGAACACAATTGATGAGATTGAGTCGGGCACTTAAGGAAAAACGCGCCCATTACTACTCCAGACACGACAAAATTATTCTTTTACACGATAATGTTCGTCCACATGTTGCGGCGCCGGTAAAAACATACTTGGAAACACTCAACTGGGACGTTTTACCCCACCCGCCGTATTCACCAGACTTAGCCCCTTCTGATTATCACCTGTTCCGGTCGATGGCACATGGTCTGTCTGAGCAGCGCTTCACATCATATGAAGACTCCAAAAATTGGGTAGATTTGTGGATAGCGTCAAAAGATGAAGAGTTTTTTCGACGGGGTATCCGAATGTTGCCAGAAAGATGGGGAAAAGTAGTGGTAAATGATGGAAAATACTTTGAATAAAACGTAATGTTCTGTTCCTTCACAATAAATTCCTAACTTTTTATAAAAAACCGAGGAAACTTATTTGTACACCTAATACAATTTTGTAGAAAAAACATTACTTATGGAGAAAAATCATAATATAACGTTTAACGACAACGTTTATAATTTTAGTACTTTCCTCCGATTTCCTAAGAAAAATTTATACATACAATCATAAGTACATACATACATACATATAAACATAAATACATGCAATCATAAGTAAATACTTCAGTTTGTATAAAATGTCAACATAAATGACAAAGGTCTTAAAATTTTTTAATGCAATAAATTAAGAATTTAAGCAAAACCAATAAACAAACAATCGAAAATAAAGAATTCCAATTACATTTTGTATGCATTTTACATATACGATCAAATACACTACATAATGAAAACATACTTATAACTCCCTCCTAGCCATTAAGTCCCAAATCTTGATCAACACCAGAGCTTAAACTACAGCTAACTTTATTTACAATTCATGGGTAACACTTTCTAAATCTTTCGATAGAATCAATAAAATAAATAAATGTTTTTATACCAAACTGATAACGTTTCTATTGTAATTAGGATTAAAGTTAACACTGATTGTAACAAAAGGGTTTTGTAGTTCTTCGATTACAACAGCCCCAAAAAATGTGTACACAAAACCCAAAAGCAAGAACATATTTTTAATTGTATTAAATAAGATTAATACAGGCTACTTGGTTCCCTTCAATATATGGGCTATTTTTGGAGCTCAGTTGACATTGAGGCCAGGGTTCATGAACTTAACACCGCTCTTACTGCTCTATTCAATACTCTGCTCTGGTTAGCTACCATCACAAAACCCATGTGTCCTTGGCTTTTAAGCGGGGGTCTAAGTTACACAGCAACTATTAGAATGGAAAATCCGACAAATTAATTTAGTGGTTTATTTAATCATTGGACCTCAAATTAAAGTATGTACACCTTAGCGTGATCCATCGCTTTCGCCGCCCTGATTTTCTCAACCAGTTCATCGTTGCCAAACTCCAGCTGAACGCGACAATAGAGAAGTTCCATGCTGTAAAACAATGAACATACATATTTTCTTTATAAAATAAACCAAGTATTTTACCAACATTTCCATTACGCGTTTACTTAAATGCACAAAATCTACGAGTACACGTGGAAATTGTTTTACTTTTCTTTATCCAAAGCTGGAAGATTCTCCTTTTCGAACCACAGCTGCTTTGAGAGCTAGATTTAATTCATAACATCGTTGCATACATTTCCAGTGTAGTCATCAAAGGAGTCGAAATTCTAATTCTAAGAAACTAGTTACCTACTCAAATTTCTTCTAATTTAACCTTACTAATTCACCAACTTTATAATTCATTGCCTCGGAAAATTAATTTTCCTTGACTATTAAGGAGCAAGCCCTACAAAATTCCATAACGTTCTAAACATTGCTTACGAACAATTTGTTTTAGCAAATCCGAAGTTTATAACTTGTCATTTAAGAGCAGAGCAAGAGTCAGGACGAAGACGGCGTCGGTGACTCATTGCTGAAGTTGAACGATTTTAGCATTCAACAAATTATATGTGAATTCATATCAAATCATAGAAGTTATAAATTGTAATTATGGGATTATAATTTCTGGAAGTAACATAGAAACATAATATAGAAAGTAATAATGTGATTATGTGAAATAGACGTTCACTAATAACATAAGACGAATAACACTCGTATAATTTGCTTCAACATAACTATGTTACGTACTTAAATGAAGTACATCGGGTTAGTCTGCATGAAATCCTGCTTGACCAAGCGCTTCTCGTATTCCTGTCCTGGGTCGGAGAATCTCCTCTGCCTACAAATTTTAAGAGTATTTAATACAACCCAAGTTCTTTATTATTAGCATAAGTTCACTTACCCTTCGAGGTAGACACGGCCTCGATATGCAACAAGATGCGCAAGGTAAGCCGGGGCCGGGTACGAAACTACTCGATTGCACCGCGGAAACATGTGGCACAAGTTGTACGTTAATGTCTGCAAATCATTTATATCCATTTTTGCATCGTCTACGATTACGTTGTAACGAGTGGGCCTAGCAGTGCCCTGAAGGGACTGATGACTGACCATGAAGAACTGCACCTCTTTGGGATGCACTATAACTCTGTCGATCACAGTTCCTGGTTCAACATTATTGAATCTATCGCGCGGATTAGCAACTTCTGGGAAGAATCGCGTGTGATGTCGCTTAATGGCAATGATGCACGTCAGCTTCGGATTGCAACCAACCTAAAATTTACACATTGAATCCAATTAAATTTGAGTATCAGTATCAGTATTTCTACATTATCTACCTTCTTGCAAGCACTGCGTATGCTACGCAACTCGATATCCCTTACTTTGGGAAACTGCCCATCGGAGACACCATCTCGGTAGTATATAATATGGTTCGGATATCCATTCTGATATTTCAAATATACTTTTAAGTGATGTGAGAATATAGAATCCATATCGACAATCTCTTCACAAGCTGATTTTTGCAAACGGTATTGCATATTATAGCAAGCCCCGTTGGCGTCGTGTGAAGCAGCTACGCCTACGACGCTGGGAATATGCTTCTGGTCCGGCGAGGGATGAGTCACGTCTGCGCCTAAGAACATGACCTTTTCCAAAGATATGTTACTTTTCGGATTAATTTTGTGATTGGTTCCGTTGAGTTTTGCGTTTACTTTTAGCAAAATATTTGAAACTGTCTGACTGTCGTTACGACTTTCGATGGTTTTTTCCATAATGCACTGCGTGAGTATACCAACCTTCAGTTCGGCCTCTTGTTTTATTTGGGCGTATGATGTGCCGTTTTTTGGGATAACGATGAAAACCAAATCATATTTTTTAGATTTGAAATCTCGTAGAATTGTATCTATTCTATCAAAGGGCACTATCTGTGGCTTCGGTGCAAGAGACATTTTTAGTTTTTTCGCCATATCTGACACCTACAAAATTACAACAAAATTACAACACAAAGCTACATCATGAAGTTAACTGTACAGTTATTTGTTGCTATCTTTATGAAAATTTATCATATTTCAGTATTGGCAGATCAATTCGACTTACTTTGCCAAAGAAGTGTTGGAAAGTGCTGAAGGAAATTCTGCTCTGCTTACTGTAAGCAACCGCCCATTGATGGCCATTGTTCACTTGTTTCGTTTCTAGAAACTTGGTGCTATCATTCATACGCCAAGCTCCCTTAAATGGCATTACCACCTCACCGCCAAAGTATTCCAATAAGGGCGATTTCAGAACGCGCATGGGAACTACTTTGAAATCATTTCCGATTTGTATGCCAAAGCTTTGGACTTTCAGGTCGAGATTATGCTCAAAATACGATAGCATGGTCATGATTTTCTGCTTTCTAATATCTGTTGAAGTGGCCGCAAATCTTATCATTTGCTGTACTTGGCGCGGACCATCTTTTTTCTTGAGAGAAAGTGAGAAACTGTTGTAAGGTTTTACTAAATTTGACAGCTGTTTACTTACATTTATTGTCTGACCAGCCGGAACCTTGCATAGCTCTATGGGTATGTGGATGCTTTTGATAGAAGAACCGACTTTCAAGCAATTCCAATTCGGATATTTAAGAATGTAACCTTTAGATTTAAAGTAATCGGCAACGGTTACAACATCTTTATTGTCTAAAGTGAATTTTAGCGATGCAGCCGATTCTCGGCTTATATCGATTACTCTATATCTCCTAGGAAATGAACCGAAATTAGCTGGTGGCTCATATACTATATCGACACATTTCAGGAATTCCTTCAAACCGTATATCGTTCTGGTCGCCAGTGTCTGGCTTGCATTAGTCTCTCTCAAGTTCTCTCGAATGTAATCGACCAAATGGCACTCCCTCGGGAAAGACTTGTGCGAAATATCAACATTGAGAAACGGACTGTCGCCAAGTATGGCCGCTTGATAAAGACCGAGCCACATTTCGTAACCATCGTTGAGATCATAGCGTTGTTCAGGTTTCATGTAGAATGAACGACCAGCACGCACAGCCTTATTATGGCAAGGATTCGCAAGTACAACCTCAAGGCATTGGAGTGCGCGCATCGGTTTATTAAAAACACGTTCAGTGGAATATCTACAGAGATCAGATTAGCAACAAAAGCAACAAACAATCCTAAAGGTCTACTCACCTTCGTAAAGAGCTCAGATCTACTTCCAAATCTTGTGTCTCTTGAATGGTAACGCTGAACGATTTTTTTCGTGTTCCTCTATCATTAATCTAACCAAAATATTTCAAAAAAGAAAAATTTCCCATATTACTCGTATGATGTTCGAATCTTTTTGGTTGATGTAATATTTAAATAATTAACTTCCGATATAAAGTGGTACTTCCAGGTATTTAATAATATTTATTCTTACCTCAACTTCATGCGTGCCATTTTCTATGGGCAACTTTCGAACCGTGTAAAAGCTGCTTTTTCCATCGTACGCCATTTGAATTTTAGGGAAAAACTGCCGATTAAATTGCTCAAAAGCAGGACGGAGAAATTTCTTTAGGACATCTGGCACTATTGTCACATCATACTGGTATGCTATTGATGGCATTTTGTCCATTTGAATATCCACGTAGTTGACGCCAACCTTTCCAGGACGACCAATACTGCCGCGTGTAATGTTACTTTGGCTTGACTGCACTAATGATATGGAACTAGATGATGCAGCCCGAATAGACGGTGTGGCTGTACCAGGTTGACTTTGACCCGTCCTCTCTACTTGCGGTTTTCCGAAATCCTGTTTTTCCTGTCCAGACAATTTTTTTCCTGCTAGTTGCTTTCCCCTCTGCTGGCCGCCTTGCTGATGCTGTGGCCCGTGTTGCTGCGGTCCGTGTTGCTGTTGCTCCCAACGTTGTTGTTTATCACCCCCTTGCTGGTTTTTCCACATTTGGCCACTTTGGGGTTGATCTTGTCCTACTTGCTGTTTATTGCCCCATTGTTGTACTCTTTGAGTTTGTTCGCCCCTTTGTCTTTGTTGGCTTTTTCCGTCACCTTGCTCAAGTTGTTGTTCTGGAGTGCGTTGCCCTGTTTGGGGCTGTTGGTCACCACCAAATTGTTGTCCTGCCGGTTGCTTTTCCCACCCCTGGCCACCTTGCTCATGCCCTCGTCCTTGTTGGTGTTCCTTGGTCCATTGTTGTTCTCCTCGCTGTTGCTCACCAGCTTGTTGTTCTCTTCTAGTGTGTGGCCCCTGTCCTTGTTCCTGTTGTTTACCACCACTCCATTGACCATCCTTTGATCCTTGTTGGTGCCTAGTGCCCCACTCTTGCCCTCCGAGCGGTTGTTCACCACTTTGTCTGGGCAGATTCTTTCCCCCAGGCTGACCCGCTAATTGTTGTGGTTTAGGCACATTTTCTTTGTAGCTCCGACCTTAAAAAAAGCAAAATGTTTGAGCAATTTTTACATTTATAACATCTACCTGAAATATTCTTCATTTATCTGCTTTAAATTCCTCAAAAATGTGAATAATTAATATTTTATGGCTGTACTTCACAAACCAATTTATATCATATACATACATGTACATATGAATTTATATTAATTTGAAAATACGGTTGCTTTGTTTTACGAGATTTTTGTTTTGTGCGTAAAGGTGGAATAATCGACAGTGCATTCGTGCGGAGACGATTCATAATAATATTCTGAATATTTTTAAGCTGGCCGATCTCAACTTTAGCTATGATGTATCTTAAATTGTTATTTAGCATTCTTATAATAATAATTGTTATGAATGCAGAACAGCCGAGCTCAAATTTTTTTAATTTCTCTTTTACCATTATGTGGCCCCTTTAGAAACGGAAGTAGTAATTTTTTTCGGGGACTGGTCAGCTATCTTGGAGATATGACCGTTTGAGAATCAAATAAATGGTACTAATAAAATTCAATTATCTCCTGAACCAAGTGAGATAGCGGAAGTAGCATTTCAGAAGCATTTTGAATACCTTTAAGTTATGTACATACTTTGTTGCACATAACATCATAGTTAAGGAGTTACATTACTTTTTCAAAAATATGACACTTTGTCCTTGAAACAACACTTTTTTCTGTCGAACGGAAAAATTTGCATGCAGCGCGATTTTGCCATGGTACACATATGCTTTTTACCTATCAATCCTAAGTACTAAGTGCAAAATAGTGGTATGAAGTCTTGACCGACTCCAGCTGACAGCTAAAGTAGAGTTCGCATTCATACAGCAAAGATGGATACAACTCTATACCAAAATATTACTGCATATCTTATTTGTGCAAATGTTACTAGGAATGCGATTTAGATGCATTCCATGGAGTTAAAATACGTGGGCAAGGGGCGAGTGAGACTAAGGCACTTGCTGTGTGTAAGGCTTTATTGGTCACTTTAATGCCCAAAGTAGGCCTGCGAAATTCGATGAAGTTAAATATATTATCCAAGAATTTTGTGTGGGTCTCTGAAACATGGCTTAAGCCTGAAGTTAGGAGTGCATGTACTATGTCTGTCGTTAATGTCGTAGTAACGATACGTTCGCATACCGTGACTTCAATAAGATTAGTACAGCTACTTGGTTTAATTGCATAAATTAAAATTATTTCCTTAAAAAACAATATTTAAATGCAAAGTTTTTTAAAAAGAAAACAAATTTATTAAAAATTTAATTTACTTTAATTTACTGTGTATAATAAAATATGAGCCCAAATTGAAATCAACAGGAAGCAATGAAAAAGCAGCAGAAATGCTAGCGTCATTTGAAATGAAAAAACAATAACAATAAAAACGAAAACAAAAATGAAAGAAAACACATCTGTAGTTAAATGAATGCAAAATTTATATAAGATATAATAAAAATGTTTGAAACCAAAATTTTATTTGTTTTATTACATTAGTTTGAGGTGTAAATCTTTACTAAATATATTTAGATTCATAGATTTCGAGAGAAATTGCAATTTTAAGCAAACGAACTAATTGAAGTTCATAGTAAAATAACGAGTGAATTACATGAACGGTATTTTCACTCTTGAAAAAATATGACAGCTTCTTAAAGATGCCTACACAACGCCTGCTATCAATTTTAAAGGAAATTTTTTGAACGAAGATCAGTCAGTTCGCAGTTTAATGTTCGAAAACACATTTTAGAAAGATAATAAAAAAGTTGCCTAATAATTGTTATCGCAGTTGTTTTCTATCATTAAAACATTACAGTTTAATTAGCCTCCTACACAGCCGTAAGATATGGATTGTGTATAACTGACCAAAATGCGCATACTTAAGTGATCGAATACGATTGAATGTTTGTATTAGCACATTGAATTGAATATTTTTATTGTGCTTTACGACGTTGACAACGAAACAGCGGAAACAATGTCTTCTGCTATCGTATAGTTATCCAGTTATAGCCCGTCGAAATTCTAACCATTTGAAATTCTAACCACTGTATCTCCTGAGTCGAGGTACCATTATAAAGAATATTTTAAAAACCTTTAACATATGTTACATATTAGGTGTACAAATAAGTTCCGCGGTTTGTCAAAAGATGGCCCCACCAGAAGGTTATGGAGAAATTGTCAGATGTAAAACGTAATATCCCAAGTTTCGTCATCCGGCAACACCATAACCTTAAAGTACTAGTGATTCCGTATCAGCGTCACGTAATTTTTTCCTGCAAAAATGTCAAGTTTTGTGCCAAATAAGCACCATTTGCGGGAACTGCTTGGTGTCGTGTATTATGAATTGCTCAAACCAAGCGAAACCATTACTGGAGCTCTCTACCGAACACAATTGATGAGATTGAGTCGGGCACTTAAGGAAAAACGCGCCCATTACTACTCCAGACACGACAAAATTATTCTTTTACACGATAATGTTCGTCCACATGTTGCGGCGCCGGTAAAAACATACTTGGAAACACTCAACTGGGACGTTTTACCCCACCCGCCGTATTCACCAGACTTAGCCCCTTCTGATTATCACCTGTTCCGGTCGATGGCACATGGTCTGTCTGAGCAGCGCTTCACATCATATGAAGACTCCAAAAATTGGGTAGATTTGTGGATAGCGTCAAAAGATGAAGAGTTTTTTCGACGGGGTATCCGAATGTTGCCAGAAAGATGGGGAAAAGTAGTGGTAAATGATGGAAAATACTTTGAATAAAACGTAATGTTCTGTTCCTTCACAATAAATTCCTAACTTTTTATAAAAAACCGAGGAAACTTATTTGTACACCTAATACAATTTTGTAGAAAAAACATTACTTATGGAGAAAAATCATAATATAACGTTTAACGACAACGTTTATAATTTTAGTACTTTCCTCCGATTTCCTAAGAAAAATTTATACATACAATCATAAGTACATACATACATACATATAAACATAAATACATGCAATCATAAGTAAATACTTCAGTTTGTATAAAATGTCAACATAAATGACAAAGGTCTTAAAATTTTTTAATGCAATAAATTAAGAATTTAAGCAAAACCAATAAACAAACAATCGAAAATAAAGAATTCCAATTACATTTTGTATGCATTTTACATATACGATCAAATACACTACATAATGAAAACATACTTATAACTCCCTCCTAGCCATTAAGTCCCAAATCTTGATCAACACCAGAGCTTAAACTACAGCTAACTTTATTTACAATTCATGGGTAACACTTTCTAAATCTTTCGATGGAATCAATAAAATAAATAAATGTTTTTATACCAAACTGATAACGTTTCTATTGTAATTAGGATTAAAGTTAACACTGATTGTAACAAAAGGGTTTTGTAGTTCTTCGATTACAACAGCCCCAAAAAATGTGTACACAAAACCCAAAAGCAAGAACATATTTTTAATTGTATTAAATAAGATTAATACAGGCTACTTGGTTCCCTTCAATATATGGGCTATTTTTGGAGCTCAGTTGACATTGAGGCCAGGGTTCATGAACTTAACACCGCTCTTACTGCTCTATTCAATACTCTGCTCTGGTTAGCTACCATCACAAAACCCATGTGTCCTTGGCTTTTAAGCGGGGGTCTAAGTTACACAGCAACTATTAGAATGGAAAATCCGACAAATTAATTTAGTGGTTTATTTAATCATTGGACCTCAAATTAAAGTATGTACACCTTAGCGTGATCCATCGCTTTCGCCGCCCTGATTTTCTCAACCAGTTCATCGTTGCCAAACTCCAGCTGAACGCGACAATAGAGAAGTTCCATGCTGTAAAACAATGAACATACATATTTTCTTTATAAAATAAACCAAGTATTTTACCAACATTTCCATTACGCGTTTACTTAAATGCACAAAATCTACGAGTACACGTGGAAATTGTTTTACTTTTCTTTATCCAAAGCTGGAAGATTCTCCTTTTCGAACCACAGCTGCTTTGAGAGCTAGATTTAATTCATAACATCGTTGCATACATTTCCAGTGTAGTCATCAAAGGAGTCGAAATTCTAATTCTAAGAAACTAGTTACCTACTCAAATTTCTTCTAATTTAACCTTACTAATTCACCAACTTTATAATTCATTGCCTCGGAAAATTAATTTTCCTTGACTATTAAGGAGCAAGCCCTACAAAATTCCATAACGTTCTAAACATTGCTTACGAACAATTTGTTTTAGCAAATCCGAAGTTTATAACTTGTCATTTAAGAGCAGAGCAAGAGTCAGGACGAAGACGGCGTCGGTGACTCATTGCTGAAGTTGAACGATTTTAGCATTCAACAAATTATATGTGAATTCATATCAAATCATAGAAGTTATAAATTGTAATTATGGGATTATAATTTCTGGAAGTAACATAGAAACATAATATAGAAAGTAATAATGTGATTATGTGAAATAGACGTTCACTAATAACATAAGACGAATAACACTCGTATAATTTGCTTCAACATAACTATGTTACGTACTTAAATGAAGTACATCGGGTTAGTCTGCATGAAATCCTGCTTGACCAAGCGCTTCTCGTATTCCTGTCCTGGGTCGGAGAATCTCCTCTGCCTACAAATTTTAAGAGTATTTAATACAACCCAAGTTCTTTATTATTAGCATAAGTTCACTTACCCTTCGAGGTAGACACGGCCTCGATATGCAACAAGATGCGCAAGGTAAGCCGGGGCCGGGTACGAAACTACTCGATTGCACCGCGGAAACATGTGGCACAAGTTGTACGTTAATGTCTGCAAATCATTTATATCCATTTTTGCATCGTCTACGATTACGTTGTAACGAGTGGGCCTAGCAGTGCCCTGAAGGGACTGATGACTGACCATGAAGAACTGCACCTCTTTGGGATGCACTATAACTCTGTCGATCACAGTTCCTGGTTCAACATTATTGAATCTATCGCGCGGATTAGCAACTTCTGGGAAGAATCGCGTGTGATGTCGCTTAATGGCAATAATGCACGTCAGCTTCGGATTGCAACCAACCTAAAATTTACACATTGAATCCAATTAAATTTGAGTATCAGTATCAGTATTTCTACATTATCTACCTTCTTGCAAGCACTGCGTATGCTACGCAACTCGATATCCCTTACTTTGGGAAACTGCCCATCGGAGACACCATCTCGGTAGTATATAATATGGTTCGGATATCCATTCTGATATTTCAAATATACTTTTAAGTGATGTGAGAATATAGAATCCATATCGACAATCTCTTCACAAGCTGATTTTTGCAAACGGTATTGCATATTATAGCAAGCCCCGTTGGCGTCGTGTGAAGCAGCTACGCCTACGACGCTGGGAATATGCTTCTGGTCCGGCGAGGGATGAGTCACGTCTGCGCCTAAGAACATGACCTTTTCCAAAGATATGTTACTTTTCGGATTAATTTTGTGATTGGTTCCGTTGAGTTTTGCGTTTACTTTTAGCAAAATATTTGAAACTGTCTGACTGTCGTTACGACTTTCGATGGTTTTTTCCATAATGCACTGCGTGAGTATACCAACCTTCAGTTCGGCCTCTTGTTTTATTTGGGCGTATGATGTGCCGTTTTTTGGGATAACGATGAAAACCAAATCATATTTTTTAGATTTGAAATCTCGTAGAATTGTATCTATTCTATCAAAGGGCACTATCTGTGGCTTCGGTGCAAGAGACATTTTTAGTTTTTTCGCCATATCTGACACCTACAAAATTACAACAAAATTACAACACAAAGCTACATCATGAAGTTAACTGTACAGTTATTTGTTGCTATCTTTATGAAAATTTATCATATTTCAGTATTGGCAGATCAATTCGACTTACTTTGCCAAAGAAGTGTTGGAAAGTGCTGAAGGAAATTCTGCTCTGCTTACTGTAAGCAACCGCCCATTGATGGCCATTGTTCACTTGTTTCGTTTCTAGAAACTTGGTGCTATCATTCATACGCCAAGCTCCCTTAAATGGCATTACCACCTCACCGCCAAAGTATTCCAATAAGGGCGATTTCAGAACGCGCATGGGAACTACTTTGAAATCATTTCCGATTTGTATGCCAAAGCTTTGGACTTTCAGGTCGAGATTATGCTCAAAATACGATAGCATGGTCATGATTTTCTGCTTTCTAATATCTGTTGAAGTGGCCGCAAATCTTATCATTTGCTGTACTTGGCGCGGACCATCTTTTTTCTTGAGAGAAAGTGAGAAACTGTTGTAAGGTTTTACTAAATTTGACAGCTGTTTACTTACATTTATTGTCTGACCAGCCGGAACCTTGCATAGCTCAATGGGTATGTGGATGCTTTTGATAGAAGAACCGACTTTCAAGCAATTCCAATTCGGATATTTAAGAGTGTAACCTTTAGATTTAAAGTAATCGGCAACGGTTACAACATCTTTATTGTCTAAAGTGAATTTTAGCGATGCAGCCGATTCTCGGCTGATATCGATTACTCTATATCTCCTAGGAAATGAACCGAAATTAGCTGGTGGCTCATATACTATATCGACACTTTTCAGGAATTCCTTCAAACCGTATATCGTTCTGGTCGCCAGTGTCTGGCTTGCATTAGTCTCTCTCAAGTTCTCTCGAATGTAATCGACCAAATGGCACTCCCTCGGGAAAGACTTGTGCGAAATATCAACATTGAGAAACGGACTGTCGCCAAGTATGGCCGCTTGATAAAGACCGAGCCACATTTCGTAACCATCGTTGAGATCATAGCGTTGTTCAGGTTTCATGTAGAATGAACGACCAGCACGCACAGCCTTATTATGGCAAGGATTCGCAAGTACAACCTCAAGGCATTGGAGTGCGCGCATCGGTTTATCAAAAACACGTTCAGTGGAATATCTACAGAGATCAGATTAGCAACAAAAGCAACAAACAATCCTAAAGGTCTACTCACCTTCGTAAAGAGCTCAGATCTACTTCCAAATCTTGTGTCTCTTTAATGGTAACGCTGAACGATTTTTTTCGTGTTCCTCTATCATTAATCTAACCAAAATATTTCAAAAAAGAAAAATTTCCCATATTACTCGTATGATGTTCGAATCTTTTTGGTTGATGTAATATTTAAATAATTAACTTCCGATATAAAGTGGTACTTCCAGGTATTTAATAATATTTATTCTTACCTCAACTTCATGCGTGCCATTTTCTATGGGCAACTTTCGAACCGTGTAAAAGCTGCTTTTTCCATCGTACGCCATTTGAATTTTAGGGAAAAACTGCCGATTAAATTGCTCAAAAGCAGGACGGAGAAATTTCTTTAGGACATCTGGCACTATTGTCACATCATACTGGTATGCTATTGATGGCATTTTGTCCATTTGAATATCCACGTAGTTGACGCCAACCTTTCCAGGACGACCAATACTGCCGCGTGTAATGTTACTTTGGCTTGACTGCACTAATGATATGGAACTAGATGATGCAGACCGAATAGACGGTGTGGCTGTACCAGGTTGTCTTTGACCCGTCCTCTCTGCTTGCGCTTTTCCGAAATCCTGTTTTTCCTGTCCAGACAATTTTTGTCCTGCTAGTTGCTTTCCCCTCTGCTGGCCGCCTTGCTGATGCTGCGCTCCGTGTTGCTGTTGCCCCCAACGTTGTTGTTTATCACCCCCTTGCTGGTTTTTCCACATTTGGCCACTTTGGGGTTGATCTTGTCCTACTTGCTGTTTATTGCCCCATTGTTGTACTCTTTGAGTTTGTTCGCCCCTTTGTCTTTGTTGGCTTTTTCCGTCACCTTGCTCAAGTTGTTGTTCTGGAGTGCGTTGCCCTGTTTGGGGCTGTTGGTCACCACCAAATTGTTGTCCTGCCGGTTGCTTTACCCACCCCTGGCCACCTTGCTCATGCCCTCGTCCTTGTTGGTGTTTCTTGGTCCATTGTTGTTCGCCTCGCTGTTGCTCACCAGCTTGTTGTTCTCTTCTAGTGTGTGGCCCCTGTCCTTGTTCCTGTTGTTTACCACCACTCCATTGACCATCCTTTGATCCTTGTTGCTGCCTAGTGCCCCACTCTTGCCCTCCGAGCGGTTGTTCACCACTTTGTCTGGGCAGATTCTTTCCCCCAGGCTGACCCGCTAATTGTTGTGGTTTAGGCACATTTTCTTTGTAGCTCCGACCTTAAAAAAAGCAAAATGTTTGAGCAATTTTTACATTGATAACATCTACCTGAAATATTCTTCATTTATCTGCTTTAAATTCCTCAAAAATGTGAATAATTAATATTTTATGGCTGTACTTCACAAACCAATTTATATCATATACATACATGTACATATGAATTTATATTAATTTGAAAATACGGTTGCTTTGTTTTACGAGATTTTTGTTTTGTGCGTAAAGGTGGAATAATCGACAGTGCATTCGTGCGGAGACGATTCATAATAATATTCTGAATATTTTTAAGCTGGCCGATCTCAACTTTAGCTATGATGTATCTTAAATTGTTATTTAGCATTCTTATAATAATAATTGTTATGAATGCAGAACAGCCGAGCTCAAATTTTGTTGATTTCTCTTTTACCATTATGTGGGACCTTTAGAAACGGAAGTAGTAATTTTTTTCGGGGACTGGTCAGCTATCTTGGAGATATGACCGTTTGAGAATCAAATAAATGGTACTAATAAAATTCAATTATCTCCTGAACCAGGTGAGATAGCGGAAGTAGCATTTCAGAAGCATTTTGAATACATTTAAGTTATGTACATACTTTGTTGCACATAACATCATAGTTAAGGAGTTACATTACTTTTTCAAAAATATGACACTTTGTCCTTGAAACAACACTTTTTTCTGTCGAACGGAAAAATTTGCATACAGCGCGATTTTGCCATGGTACACATATGCTTTTTACCTATCAATCCTAAGTACTAAGTGCAAAATAGTGGTATGAAGTCTTGACCGACTCCAGCTGACAGCTAAAGTAGAGTTCGCATTCATACAGCAAAGATGGATACAACTCTATACCAAAATATTACTGCATATCTTATTTGTGCAAATGTTACTAGGAATGCGATTTAGATGCATTCCATGGAGTTAAAATACGTGGGCAAGGGGCGAGTGAGACTAAGGCACTTGCTGCGTGTAAGGCTTTATTGGTCACTTTAATGCCCAAAGTAGGCCTGCGAAATTCGATGAAGTTAAATATATTATCCAAGAATTTTGTGTGGGTCTCTGAAACATGGCTTAAGCCTGAAGTTAGGAGTGCATGTACTATGTCTGTCGTTAATGTCGTAGTAACGATACGTTCGCATACCGTGACTTCAATAAGATTAGTACAGCTACTTGGTTTAATTGCATAAATTAAAATTATTTCCTTAAAAAACAATATTTAAATGCAAAGTTTTTTAAAAAGAAAACAAATTTATTAAAAATTTAATTTACTTTAATTTACTGTGTACAATAAAATATGAGCCCCAATTGAAATCAACAGGAAGCAATGAAAAAGCAGCAGAAATGCTAGCGTCATTTGAAATGAAAAAACAATAACAATAAAAACGAAAACAAAAATGAAAGAAAACACATCTGTAGTTAAATGAATGCAAAATTTATATAAGATATAATAAAAATGTTTGAAACCAAAATTTTATTTGTTTTATTACATTAGTTTGAGGTGTAAATCTTTACTAAATATATTTAGATTCATATGTAGATATCGAGAGAAATTGCAATTTTAAGCAAACGAACTAATTGAAGTTCATAGTAAAATAACGAGTGAATTACATGAACGGTATTGTCACGCTTGAAAAATTATGACAGCTTCTTAAAGATGACTACACATCGCCTGCTATCAATTTTAAAGGAAATTTTTGTGAACGAAAATCAGTCAGTTCGCAGTTTAATGTTCGAAAATACATTTTAGAAAGATAATAAAAAAGTTGCCTAATAATTGTTATCGCAGTTGTTTTCTATCATTAAAACATTACAGTTTAATTAGACTCCTACACAGGTTCTTATAAGACTTGTAGTGTAATGACATAGGCTCTTATGAGACTAAAATCAATTCTTTTTATATAGCCATTATTCTATATCATCATCATTTTTACTTGTATTACTGTAACTAGAAGGGCGAACCTAAATAGACGTGTAATGACGTAACGAATTCGCACGAACACAGCCGTAAGATATGGATTGTGTACAACTGACCAAAATGAGCATAATTAAGTGATCGAATACGATTGAATTGAATATTTTTATTGTGCTTTACGACGCTGACAACGAAACAGCGGAAACAATTTCCTCTGCTATCGTATAGTTATCCAGTTATAGCCCGTCGAAATTCTAACCATTTGAAATTCTAACCACTATATCTCCTGAGCCCAGGTACCATAATAAAGAAATTTTAAAAATCTTTTATATATGTTACATACAATTTTGTGGAAAAAATCTGTACTTACGGAGAAAAATGATAATATAACGTTTAACGACAACGTTTATAATTTCTGTACTTTCCTCCGATTTCTTAAGAAAAATTTATAATTAGCCCATATAATTTTCTTCATGTTAACAAAGTACTGGCCATTAAGCCGCTATGACACTTCATTTTTCCTACATTTTTTTCCTTCTTCAAGTTGAAAAAGAAGAGCTAAACTAATGTAACCGTGGAGTTAACCGTGTGTGAGTGCTCAGCTATAGATGCGAATCGTTAAAAAATAAGCAGAAAAAATGTGAAACTGTTCGCATTTTTCAGACACTATTTCATTTTCCACATTTTTTCACATTTTCTATGTATTTATCTCGCTATCTCTAATATACGTCGTTATAAAGATATCTCGTTCTATTCGTCTTTGAACGAATCTCTAATCTACGTCGTTATAAAGATATCTCGTTCTATTCGTCTTTGAAGCAAAATGAAAAAATGTGCAAAAAATGAAATGTCATAGCAGCTTCATCCAAATATATTTCCCACAAGAATCGGTGCAGTATTTTAGAAGAATTTAAAACTCTCACATAAGACACTTTTACTACTATACTGTTTTTAATTAATACGTGTTTGCAATGATGTAAATTGTTTGTGAAACAAATTTTAAAGGATCCTAATCATTGTTTCTAGGGCTTAAATTTACGACTTCCCGGTACGGCCAATCGTGTTGTTGTTTTTGCTGTTGTTGTTGCTTGTGATGGAGACACCATAAACAACAAAAACATCTGTCGCTCTCCCCTACTTTCAAAGTTATAGCCCTTTGAAATTTGTATTTAGAAATTAGTATTCCTATATTTTCTAAACTATAGAAGATATCTGATATAGATATATACCGTTAGAAACGTAAGTTAAATACCTTTCATTTATGTAAAGTAAAATTTTACCGAAAAATGGATATTTTTGGAGACATCAGGATTTTAGGAGATAACTAAGAAAATGAAAAATTGCGTGATTTTTGGCCTAAAATTGGCCACAAAACACTATTCTGTTGCGTAGCCGGTGTTTGATATACTGAGGGTTATAATCAAAAAGCGCGGCCGTAGGCCGAAGGCCGAAAAACGCATACACGCCCTAAAATAAACATAATGACCTCTAGTTCGTCATTTTCCGAACAATTATGTGGGTTAATGACATGATTTACTTTATTAATGGGGCGGAAATAGTACAAATATTAAAATCGCGTTTTCCAAAAATATGCACTTTTCCGTAAAATCTTACTTCATATAAATGAAAGTTATTTAGCTTACCTTTCTAACGGTATATACCTATACCGGATATCCTCAATAGTTTAGAAGATATAGGGTTACTAATTTCAAAGGGCTATAACTCAAAAGTAGGAGACCGACATTTTATATTTTGGTTATTGTTGGGGTCTCCTACCAAGCAAAAACAACAACACGATTGGCCGTACCGGGAAGTCGTAAATCTGTTCCGAAAGTGTAAAATTCAGTTTTGCTTCAAAAGTAATGGTTGTTGGGCGAAATTAAGATAAATAAAGGGCATTTAAAATTATTATCATCAATTATGTCCAATACTATTAACAATACAATACTTGTGGTTATTTTCTACTGTTAGTTTGTGCAAATATCAAATAGTAACTTTTGAGGATCATTTATGTTTGTTTTTACTACGTATTCTGCAGTGCAACCTGTAAATTTATGAAAATAACTAGAATATACAAGTGAAATGCAACACATATAACTCGATATTGGAAGCGTTGGCTTCGTTAAATTGTTCGGCATTTCTAGTATTACTTCGTTAAGATCACTGTAGGTGAATAATTGTGCGGCGGTTTTTAATTTTTAAATTAAACGCAGGAATATAATTCTAAAGAAATTAAAAATACAAGATAATACTATTATAAATACTAAATAATATTATTAGAAATAATAAACACTACTAAATAATATTATAACAAATAAACTCGTAACCTTCCTCGTTTTTAACAATAGTTTTAACTTCTAGGTAAGAGTATTTTTTCATTAGTAATTATTTCTATGAATCCAGATAAAATATAAAATCCTATAAAATAATTGTATGCACGTTTTTTAATGCAATAGTTCAATACAATTCTAAGTATATACATATGTATCATTGATGAATGATGCAGCGTCTTTAGTGCTTCAAAAAAATTAAGGTTAGGGCTGACCGATCCCGTTATATTTTTTTCATCTAGTTAAAACGTGGCTTAGCAACAGTAATCACGGTTCGTCCTTGTTTCTTTTTATTACAAACGTTTTAAACACAACCAATTTAAGTGAGAATTTAGAATTCTAATTAGGAATTCTGATTAGATTATGATTCTGTGCCAAGATTCTTATCATGAATCCTGTGCATTGCAACGCAGTATTTGTGAATGCAAATATTTCAGTGCAAAGAACAGACTATTAAAAATAACCATTTCTTCATTCCAATTAGGTTCATTTTTTTTCATATCCAAAAAAGGTTTGTCAAAAGTGAGCTGGTCCTAGATAGAATTGGTTTCTTTTGAAGTAGCTCCTTTCAAATTTGTAGTCTGCACTGCTCAATCTTCATTTATTTTACCGACGGCATTCTGATGGGTGCTACATCATAGAAAGAAACTCCATCAGAGATAGAAGCTGCATTAAAGATAGAAGCTACATCAAAGAAAGAAGCTACATCAAAGAAAGAAGCCACACAAAGAAAGAAGCGATCAAAATAAACCCCAATCTTTGCACAATGAGTACAATTCTCAATCACCTTCATTGTTCTTTTTGTGAAATAAGTTTTTTATTCAATTTTCAAACTTCTTTGGGTCAAAATACATTTCAAAACTGTTACAATTTCAATCGTAATGATTTTATATAGACATACAATTAAAAATCATATTTTCTTAGTATTGTTTAGTGTTTAAAATTCATTACTTCACATGCTGAAATATTTTGTATTTCTACATTAAAACTGTTTGAGTCCGATTGAGTTTGGAAATATTATTGGCTTTATATATAGTTAAGGTTATATATTTTTGTATGTTTAAAGAAACAAAATTACCAACACGATGCTATAAATTTAACCTTTTATTTTACTTGTTAATACACAAAATATTAATTTTTATTTTAAAGTTATTAATTGCAATGATGATATAAAATGACATACAAGAGGTGATATTTTATTGATAATGTTAGGATTATGTTGAGGGTAAAACTTGTGATGATGACGATGATGCTTTAGTTTTGATATTTTATAGTTTGCTATGGAAATCTTTCATATTGCAATATCTACTGAAAATATTTTTAAATTTCTACGTATTTTTTAAAAACAATTTTAATATATTTTAACGAAATTTAAAAGAATTATAATTTTTTTGTTACTTCCGACGATACTGAACAATTCTAGTATTTAAAAGAAACCACAAATTTAGAAAACTTGGCTTGTTATTCACACTTCTAAATAGAAATTCTTAGCGGTTCAAACCACTGATGTTTTTGCTTCTATTGAAGTTTTATTTGTTTGGGTTCAAAACCGTAAAACGATTGGTTTGTCCAAGCTTCGTTTCTTGCATTTCGTGTGTCGGTTGGATAGTTGCTTCTATAAACGTGTTAAGTGTCGTCTAAACTTTTACATAATTAAATATTTTGTTACATTCCTTTCTAATTTCTTAAAGTACAACTTTTTGTTTTGTTTTTGCATTTTGCTGCTTTTAACATGGTTTCCTCCCCTCAATCCTTCCCTTTTGTTTTGTTGATTTCAATATTTAGGCCAGTGTTGGGAACTGGCGTTCATCGTTGACCTTGGGAGCTGCATGTTGTTGAGAATCACCACCGAAATTGCGTGGTTTTCCCACGCCAAGCCCGCCGCGTCCACCTCTTGGACCATCAAAGCCACCACGTCCACCTCTTGGACCATCAAAGCCACCACGTCCACCTCGTGAGCCTTCAAATCCTCCACGTTGAGCACCAACTGGACCAGTTCCTCCACCTACTGATCCAGGACCGGAGCCACCAGCGAAACTGCGCTCACCAGATGGCTCACCACGCGTTCCACGTTCACCAGCACCTGGACCGGAGCGCGAGCCAACACCATCTGGTCGTGGTCCTCCACGTGCACGACCTCGTCCACCGAAACCACCACCACCACGACGCCCATCGTTGAAGTTAAACTGTATGTCAAGAACACGTTGCTGACGACCAACTCGCTGTGGATACATGGCAGGATCGTATTCAAACTCTTCTTCGCTCTCATTCTCCTTCTTCTTCGTGTTATTCAAAGCAACCATTTTCTTCCACTGTGATGTGTCTTCGCCTGTAGGAAAAGACGATGGTAGTTGTAATGAAGTTCTTATGTTTCTAAATGAATTTTTTTAAAGTGGACTTTATCACTTACCTTCACCAGCTTTACGTATATTGAACTGTGGCTTAACTCGTTGTTGTTTCTGTGCTTTCCACTCGTCCAACGTCAACTCTTTGGTTTCCTCTTCAACTGGAATCTGTTCAGCTTGTTGCTCATTGCTTGAATCCTCGGCCTTTTCAGTAGCAGTATTGGCGCCCTCAGCATTAGTATCAGTTACTTTGTTCCCATCATCGATGTCATCCTTAACGGAACCCCAGTTATGTGCACCAGCGCCTTCGCGTTTATCAACAGACTTGACACCTGAAATGGTCAGAATTGTAATTTATAAATAAATTCTGTATACATAACTCTCTGGCACATAACTATATCTATATATTTTTCCAGGTTCTGGTAAGCAAAACATTACGCTCAACCAGCACCAACGTTTACTGAACTAGAGATCATTTGTTGCTATCTTTGAAGTTATTCTACTGTTGATAACGTGATATCGCGTATATAACCTCAAAGTTGCAACAAACTCCACCGCAAATAATGTATTGCATGTGATCTGTGAACACTAAAACTATTTAAATCTCGACACTTAATTTAGTTCCATACTTTTAAATTCTCTTGAAGACCTGGAAATTCTTTTATTTAATCATTAATTCCTTATGTTTGTGAGCACCTACATACAAACGAACTCGTGTTATTAAAAGTCTTATTTTTAACTCAGATGTTGTGATATTCTTGTGTTTGCGTGAGTGTATACACACATTTACGAGCGCGCACTGTTCTCGCCCCCGTGGGCCCAACGTTTTCCTATCAACGGATCGCTCGCCCACTACTTACCAGTTTTATCGGAGCCAGATTGACGATCAAATTCACGTTTGCCTCTAAATTCGCGATTGTAGTTGTTGCCACCCTCAAAGTTTCGTTGGCGTGGTGGTCCACGGTTGTCGCCGCGATCCCTGAACTGACGCTGTTGTCCGCCTTCCGTTGTTGCACCCGCCCCAGCGTTGTTCAGCCCGTTCTCCCGAGTATTGCGTCGATTGTTGCGCTGTTCTCGGGTCTCGCCGTTTTGTTGTCTGAAACTAGGATTACGCCCTTGACTAGCAGCTTCGACGGCAGCTCCACCAGTTGGTCCGGCGTTGCGCTTGCGGTTGACATTACCAACTACGCCTTGTGTCTGCTGCTGCTTTCCATTGACCTTGTCGCCACCAGTAGCAACTCCTCCGCGCTTGTTCGCCTCATTCTTGTTCATCGCCGAAGGTTTGTTCTCCTTCTCGGCTTGATTTGGCTGTTTCTTGTTAGCTGGCTGGGCTTTCGCAGTTGCTGCTGTTGCTGACTTCGATGAAGCGCCTGCTACGGCTGATTTCATCTGCTGCTGCTGTTGCTGTGGCTGTGGCTGCTTCTTCTTGGTCGGAAGATTATCTAATGGATCGCTCACATCATCGTCCATGAACAAGAGTTCATAACGATTTTTTCCAGCGCTGTCCATTTTAAGCGTATTCTACGTTTTCTTCCTAGTGCGATATCTTGTTGCTTTGTATTTTTTCTTCTAATTTATTGGATTAGAATTTTTAACCTTAATTCAGTGTTCTACAGCACAAGAGAGTCAGAAGTTAAAACACATGCCCAAAATAAAAAGCATGGTATACATAGAAGAAAAGTCCATAGTTTTGACAGTTGTCGGGTGCGTTTAATGAGTTGCTATACTATCTGCTTATTCTGTGTTGGTTGGGTTGTCTATCCGTCTGATGTCTGCGCGCTGTTGTATCCACTGGATCGCGTAGCTGTGTTTAATGCCCGTTGAGGAATTTATCACATATGAAAATTGTTGCTGATATTAGAAAACATTCCGGTTCAGTTCGGTTGGAGTTGATTTGATTGTAAGATGTTTAATGATGGTGAAATAAATGTGTTCCAATTTAACAATTCCCCAACATTGTATCCGAACATTGTCTCAATATAACATTTCGAATGAGAAAAATATTTTTCCAATTTGAAAACTTGGTAAGATTTATTTAAGAATTTGTTATTAGTTTTTGTTTTGTGTCTTTCTGTTTTTTTTTAAGTTTGTCGCCCATACATTCGAAGATATTTCTGATCTCTCCCTTTTTGCGAATTCTACCTAAAGTTTTTGTTGCATCCCTAAAGCTTCTATGACATTTCTTCGCGGCACAGACCTATCCCTTTAAAATAACCGGGAAAACGATTAAAAGACAAACAAAAAAGTACCGCTTAACTCCAAGCAAATCAGAGAACGAAGTCGCAATTTTTGTGAAAAATTAAAGTAAAACTTTATCCATTATTAATTTAAATAAAGTCTAAGTAGTAAAATGAATCGCAGAAGTTATAACCCGAATAATAAAAGAAATGATAATATTCCGCAAACTAAAACTCGTCCAACACTTTCCATTGCAGAATTAAAGAAGATGTCTGATTGGGGCGAAGATGGTGAAGTGGTGAGTGTTTGCAACTGATAAAAAATTGCGGTTTCAGCACTTAGCACTCCGTATGCAAGGATGCTAACACGAAAGAAACTTGAAACGCATTCAATTGAGTGAGGTTATGTTTTGTATTTGTTTAATTTTGCTACTAGGAGACCGGCAGAGGATTTGGTGGCAGCAGCTCCAACTACGATTCGAAGCCTTCAAACGGTTATAATGATGATGATGGCGGTGAGCGCCGCTTTGTCGGAGGCGGCCGTGGACGCGGTGGCGGCAGGGGTAAGTCACTTTACTGCTTTGCATTGAAAGAGAATAAAAATAAAATAAAACATTCACTTAGGTCGCGGAAGAGGAGGACGCGGAGGTGGTTACGGAGATCGTAATGGTGATCGGGACGAAAATAATGACCGCGATGACGATTATAACGACGAATCAAATGGTAAGTTTTTGTACTGCTTGAACATATATTAAGCATATATTGTATAAAAAAAATCTTAATACGTTTCCCGTAATTTGCTAAAAGTTTTATCTAATGAAATTCTAATTAAAGACAACAAATATTGTGATATTGATAAATATAGTGAGAACTCCTTTTAGAGCAAAGCTCGAAAACTTGACAAATGACTATTTTCTGTGATAAGCTGAGTTTTTAAATGCTTTAGAAATTTAGTTGATTTGTTTTTTTGTAAAAGTGTTGTTAAAAATTTCGAAATCAAAAATATTTAACGTAGTTTCTCTACTTTGGAACAATAAATTACATCTTCATTCAAAGGGCAATAAATGGCAGTTTAAAGGATTATTATTATGGATTTCGTCAGCGAACCGCACAAGGTTTGTATGCGCACTTGTGTTGCTAACGACA
Organism: Myopa tessellatipennis; assembly: GCA_943737955.2. Classification (NCBI taxonomy): domain Eukaryota; kingdom Metazoa; phylum Arthropoda; class Insecta; order Diptera; family Conopidae; genus Myopa; species Myopa tessellatipennis. The sequence goes on from OX031316.1 coordinate 59,196,284, forward strand.
TCCTTGTATGTTTACTAATACAACGCCCGCTAAAAATACTAAAATTACCTAACTAATTAACTAACGCACTAACTAACTAAAGAACTAACTGACTAACGAACGAAATGACTAAGTAACTAACAAATTAACTGACTAACTCACTAAGTTACGAACTGACCTACACGAGGTTCAGAAAATACAAAAAAAGGTGCTTGCTCAAAATTTGTCCAGTTCGTAGAATATAAACGTTTCAAACAAATTCTCATTTTCCTAACACTGAGCCACTTTTTTTGTGTTTTCTAGAGCCGCCAGAAACAGAAGTGATCGATAACGGTTGCAGTAATAATGCATTAAATGTAAGTCTTGACTTCATACCGAACGATTACAAGCAACAGAAAACGTTGGAGAAATTCATGGACGAAAAGTTTCCCGAAATGTTGAAAAATGCCAATGCTTTACAGATGGGCGTCATCTACAAATACATGATGGTGGCCTATGATTATCACTTGGGCTTGGAGTTAGATAAATTTCGGAACGGGAAACTTAACGTGGAAAAAATTAAAACTTTTAAAGGAACAGGAATGACTGAAACAAACTTCAAAGAAGACATCGTATACATTCGTAATTGTAATGCATTAGTGTTACGTCGTGGTGAGTACCATGGGGATACTCCCGGCAGCTCTTTTCTAGAGAGTACCAGAGTAGCTCTACATCCCCCAACACATCCAGCACTGGACCTTAGTCCTTTATTTTTGGATGATTTGCCACCATTAGAGGCAAGTTCTGAGTTACGAAGACCGCGAACTGAACTATGCGAAAGTAGTAGCAATTCTAGTGGGCAAGGAGTAGATACCTCAACGCGTTCCAGGTCGTCTGTACCATTACGTCTTGCTATGTTTTTAAAGCAGAGGCAAAAACAAGTCAGCAGTATGCATTTACGTGTACGCAAGCCGCGACGGAGGTTTGTTAAACTGCAAGAGCTCGTCACGCGTAAATTCATGGTGAAACGATCACCCTACAACTTCTTTCCATTGACAATGAGTCCCATACGCCGACGAGAATACGTAAGAAGTAGTGACAAGCCCCCGGTCCTCAGAAACATTGAAACCTCGTCCAATCTACGATTGCAAAACGTTCGTGTGGCTTGTCAAAATACTACGTTCACAAACCGTGTTTGCGTCACCTTGCAACCCGAAACGAACATTGAACAGCCAGTTGATTACAATTTGATCCTCACGGAGACAGGCACGGTCGAATTTTTTGACGAGTTTCGAGCCACAACAATGATTAGTCGCGGCGACTCTCTTTCTACTTCTTCGGAATCTCGTTCTACGCAGCCGCCACTGTTAAGGTATCGACACTGATTCTTCAGTAGATCTTCTATTTTTACGTCCGTTTTGGTTCCTGCGCATTTATAACGAGTTTATTTTCTGACGATTCAATACTGGGTCTTTATTTTATAACAATATCATTATAGAAGACTTCATACGTCTAAATGTTTCGACTTTAAGCTCGTTTTTTAAATGCTGTAGGTTAATTTGCCGATTTCCTATATCGATTAATGGACTTTTTAAATAGGATACCGCCACCTCAACTTTCCAACCCAGTTATGATCTTGCCCATCGGGAATACAGACGAAGCCCGTTTAATAACTCTAGATACGACTAACATAACATCTTTTCAAACTTCATCGAATACTATTTCAACGACTGCAAATAAAAGCCTATTAACTCCAGATGATACTAGCAAAACCTTTTTTCAAGGACTAATAACTCCGGATATGACTACTAAAACACCCTTTCAAGGTTCTGTGACTACTATTGCAAATACAAATAAAAGCCCTTTGCCAATCATAGTTGAAGAAACAGTGGCTGATGATATACCCCAACAACGCATAAACTATAGTGTGAACATGACATCCACTATATTAAATCAGCCCTCACAGCTGGACCAAGGTTTAACCGTTGGCAGCATAAATAATATCACTAATACAATAATCGCTCCCGAATCTCTTCTCGAAACCAGAGAGATTCAAAACCTCAACGGAGCCCCATTGCAACCAGTTGTGGAAGACCTCATTAATAATGGTACATTTCAAGAAACGTCAGGCGAAGGTGTTAATAGAGTTTCTACTGCAAATGAGGAACAGCAATTAGAGGATTATCGTAAGGATTGGTATGAAATTTTACGAGAGCGTAAATTGGGGCTTAAATATAAAGTGCCCGAACCTTGCCCACGCCGAAAGCCTAAGAAACGTCGTCTGAGTCATGTAGAGCATCCAGGGCCGACAATCAGCGTTGCGCCAGTGGCTGCTCTATTGCGCTCTTTGTCCTCGTCGCCAAAACCGCATCATGAGGAGTCACTTCCGCAACAAGGTGTGGACCAAACACAGGGTGATTTTACGCAGCCAAAGGATGATGGCCCACAACCACAGGATTACGTTCCACAATCCCAAATTGACCTTCCACAACTACACGAGGATTTACAACCCCACGAGGATGTTTCACAACCACAAGAAGTTGTTTCACAGCCACATGGCGTTGTTTCGCAACCACTCGAGGTTGTTGGACGATCGAACGATGTTGGACGATCACAGGAAGATGTTCGACAACAACAGGACGTCGTTCTACAAGCGCAGTACGATGTTCCACAATCACTTTTAGATGATATTCTCGGCGATGAGCCATTGGGTAATATGTCTACTCCATTCAATAAAAATCCGACCGCCCCGGTGTCTCAGTCGTTGTCGGAGAGTGACCAACTTGAGCAGCCGACAACCTCAGCAAGAGCGGGCAATTTGCGAAATATCATTTCATCCATCGGTGATTGGCACGATATATTAATAAAGCAAAAAACTCTTACTAGTAAACCCTGCGGAAAATATTCACCAAACTTATTGGCGCATGCGACGGCAGAAAGTATTATTGTGAAGCTTGCGGTATTGCAGGAAATCATTAGAGCACCATCTTTTGACTTCACACGAATCCCCACCTTAACAACGCGTATGCGGATTGGCATTGCTTTTAAGTTCCTACTGGAACTTCGTGGTGCCGGCATAATAAGTCTGTCCGCTGATGGACGTCATGTGGCACTAAACTAAAGTCGCTGATTATAATTTTTCTACATTGTTTTTATGTCCATTTTAATTTACCATTTCCAAAAATTGTCCCATTTTAAAATTAGTATTTTAAATATTTTTGAATTGAACACACTCGATTATTTTATATCTGTCATTTATTTTTTACAACATTTATTTATTTCAAATTATATCGTTAGCAGTATGTTGTGATACCAATTGAAGTTACTTACTTAATAAAATAATTTTACTTTCGTTATTTCTTTGAAAATAAATACAAATTTTAAAGTTGGAGAAGGTACTTTTTTGAGCAGAAAATTCAAAGCCTCATCACAGACAGTTTTCTTAAAAAAGGACTTATCTAACTATCTAGTGATTGTTGTTGTAAACTTTAATAAATAAGTTTAAAAACATAATTTTAACATAATTTTATAGTTTTAGTTAAAACTATAATATTTCAAAGGCTTTAAAGTATAAAATTTGTATTAACAAGAACTTGTAAACGAAATTAAGATTGCATATATGTAATTTAGGACACAGCCGTGATGGCGGAGGTGGATTCAGAGGAGGACGTGGAGGCCGTGGTCGCGGTGGTGGTGGGTATAATGGGGATCGAAATGACGATCGCAATGGCGGACGACGAAATGGTGAATATAACAATGACAGAGATGACGGTGGCGAAGATGGCGAGGAGAGGCAAAAAAAACGCGAATTCTATATACCACCCGCACCAACCGATAACGAAGACGAAATTTTCAGCACTGGCATCTCAAGTGGCCTTAATTTCGCCAAGTATGATCATATTCCAATTAAGGTGACTATCACTCAAATCTGATTAGAAGTTAGATTTGCAGGATAATTTTATTATTTGTTTTTTAAGGTATCTGGCGAGGATGTTCCTACATCCATCAACTCTTTCGAAGACGCAGGATTTCGCGATCTCGTTATGACAAACATCCAAAAGTCTGGCTATACAATTCCCACGCCCATACAGAAGACTGCGATTCCAGTTATTTCGGAGGGCCGTGACTTGATGGGTTGCGCTCAAACTGGCTCTGGAAAAACGGTGTGTTTATAGTTTAAAGATCCAAATTGCAAGGTTATATTTTTCATTAAATTTTCACATAGCAGCGAAATCGTTCTAAAACTTTTATAAAAAGTAAAGTTTTATATCTTTAAAATTGCTATTGCCGATGCTAGTTCTTTTAAATTAAAAGGAGAAGAATTCTGAAGCGAAGTTTTTAACCTCTTAACTAAAAGTCTATTTGTCAGAAGCTTTTAGAGAGCTGTATGATGTATCCCTCATATATATTTGGGAATACATGAATATGAAAGAATTACTCAAATTAGTCTTTGTAATTTTTCAGTATTTCTAATTAAAAAAGTCTAAACTATTTCTTTTTAAAATCTTAAATGATTTCATAATTCCCAATCGCTTGGTTGATCTCATATTGTAACCACCAGTTAGCTTTAATCTCGCATCTTAATTTACATTAGAATGGTTATTTTTTCCAAGGCTGCTTTTTTGTTGCCGATCATCAATAATTTGCTCAACGAGAACATGGATCTTTCAATTGGTAAGCCGCAGGCGCTTATTGTCTCACCAACCCGCGAGCTGAGCATTCAAATCTTTAACGAAGCGCGTAAGTTTGCGCTCGGTTCGTATCTCAAGATTAGCATAGTTTATGGCGGCACTTCATCAAAGCATCAAGGAGAGAATATTGCAAAGGGATGCCATATTCTGATCTGTACTCCGGGCCGATTGCTCGATTTTGTTGAAAAAACATTTATCACATTTGAAGATACTCGTTTTGTCGTTCTGGATGAAGCTGATCGAATGCTCGATATGGGTTTTAAGGATAACGTGGAGACTATTATGCATCACCCAACGATGCGCGGACAGCGTCAGAATCTCATGTTCTCGGCTACCTTTCCTGAAGAAATTCAACGTTTAGCAGGGGAGTTTTTGAATCGGTATATTTTCATTGCAATCGGTGTTGTAGGCGGGGCCTGCACCGACGTGCAACAGAGTATCTACGAAGTGAAGAAGTTTCAGAAGCGCAGCAAACTGATGGTGAGTAGTGGGTGTAGTTTTGGGAAACCCAAATCCGGAGCAATTAATCGAAGCATATCGAAAATATTGCCCTTATACTCAGATGATTATTTTTTTATTTAAATTCTTGATTTCTCTCAGGAATTGCTACAAGAGAGCCCTAATGGCACAATTGTTTTTGTTGAAACTAAGCGTGGCGCCGATTTCCTGGCCTCGCTGTTGTCTGAGACCGAGTACCCAACCACTTCCATTCACGGTGATCGCTTGCAACGTCAGCGTGAGATGGCTTTGGCGGACTTCAAGTCCGGCAGAATGAAGGTGCTGATTGCGACTTCGGTAGCAGCCAGAGGTTTAGGTAATTCGCAAGAAGCGCGTTTCTGTTTACCTTATCATACATATATTCTATTCTCTGTGCTTATTTTGTAGACATTAAGAATATTAACCACGTCGTCAACTACGATATGCCTAAGAGTATTGACGACTATGTGCATCGTATCGGTCGTACTGGTCGTGTTGGCAACAATGGTCGCGCTTCGAGTTTCTTTGATCCGGACGCCGATGCAGGCATCGCTGCGGATTTGGTGCGTATCTTAGAAGGAGCAGGCCAAGATGTCCCAGAATTTCTGCGGAATTTCGGTGGTGGTGGTGGAGGTGGATACTCTAAGTTTGGTGGTCGCGATGTGCGTCGTAATGTGGTGGTAAGATTCGGTGACAACTTCGAGTTTCTGCAAAATACCAAAATACCTATTTTTTTTTCTATAGTCCAACGATGATGATATTAACGGTTCAGCAGGACCCGCCGCTCTGGAGGAAGATGAAGATTGGAACTAAAGCATTTGTTGCGACCCAAACTAAATTTTATTATTCTACTATACGATTTTACTTTATGTAATATTGCATTTTTTTCTTGTTTCGTTACTCATACATTATTTTCTAAGAATTGAATTCTTTATTAGTTTTAGAAATGAACCAGTTTTTTTAGGTTTATATTCCGTCATTTTCGATATTCCTGTTATTTATGCAAAAGATTTTCTGTTGAGTATTTCTCATTTGTTCACCCAGACGACCGTGTACGGAATTTGGTAAAAGGATACATACTCTACATTTCTGAACAGGACTTCATTCGTCATTGTTGAATCAAATCATTCACTATTATCAATTATTGGCCATCGAATAAATACGTATCTTGCTTATTTTAATGGAAAAAATATGAAAATATTTTAATAAAAACGACAAATGAAATTAATTATATACAATAAAACATTCGATGTTCAACAAATCTTTATACCAAATACTGTTGTTTTATCGCATGAAGAATGAAGATGACTCGAGTTCTCGTCAAATTTCACCACAAAACTGCGCAGACTCGTCCCAAGAGGAGATGTGATTTGCTCCTGAGAACTGTAATTTTGTTGACATTCAAATGCTGCCGGTTGTTAAATGACAATCGTTGCCTGTTCGGCGGATTGGGTGTGTGTTGCTGCGGATACTCGGGTAGTGAAAACAAATCATAATTTTTTCTACGGCAACCAAAAATCAATACTGCTTTTTCTTCAATTCACCACATCGAGTCGATGAAATGGAATTTCGTAGGTTAGTCTTCGACGGAAATTCATATAAAACGGCTGACTGGCGTGTGTTAATGATTCTGTATGCCGAAAAACAAATTAAAAAAAAACGTTGAGAGTATCGAATGCTAGTGTTACGAAATACTCCTAATTCGGAGCACATGGAAAACGTATGGATGTCACCAGCGTTCAGTTAAGAATATTAAAGTATCTATTATACACAAACTATCTAAAGGATATAACGTTATTGCTAATCATAGGCTCGGCTGCCGCGATTTTTCTTATCCGTTTCCACATTTTGGTCTTGGGGTGTCTTCTATTTTAGTCTTTTCTTTAGATCGTTATTAAAAACATTTGTATTCATTACATTTTGATTGGATCTCTGTACACGCCGTAGTTTTTTTGATGTCTCCCTTTCATTTCTTACGATTATTTTGAGCCTTTAAAATGTTCTGTGTTGTTTGTTTGTGTTTTTTTATTGTGTGGACAGCGTTGTGCATGTGGGGTTGTGCTTGGGTGGGTGGGTGCTTTTTTGGAAGATTTTGAAATTTTTATGTAACAGAAACTAACTTAAAATAAAGTGAATTTAATGCAGAAATTAAAAATAAAGTGAATCTTTAACTGTTCTTAAATTTAATCCCTTTTCAAAACACAACAGTTTTTATTTTCAAGTGTAAATAAAGTGATACATCTACTGTACTGAATAAAAAAAATACCAATTAAATGAACTTTAAGTAATGCACTTAAATCCAAAGAACAAAAAAATATGAATAAAAGTTTGGAGAGTTCAATACAAGACATCGATGCAGCTGGTGGAAGCAGTGCCGCCAACTTTTCCTATGAGCGGCAACTTTCCTCAGATGTACAGGAATCCACCGGCGAAGACAACGTATTTGATGGTGATGACTACATTGAAAGCAATAAATTTGAATCGAATTTGCGTAGACGCAAAGGAAAAATCATATCCTGCGCCAAGGAAACCATACAGCATGGTGAGTTCACTACAAAACAATCACAAACACATCTATTCTTAAGAAATAAAAGATCGTCTGGTTTGAAAGGGGCAAAATGAAAGACGGAATCATTATAATGCATTTGCTCATTAAAGTTTATTGAATTTCAATCCAAAATAAGAAACTAATGATGTTCTTGAAAAATTGTATTTTTATGTGTAGTCTTTTATTTCAAAAAAGCAACATAAAGCCAATTTACATACATACGTTCATGTGCTCCATTTTCGCGCATGTTTTTTCGGCCGACAACCACACCCCTCTCCCTCCTCCACTCCACCCACCAAATCTGCTCTTATCGAATAGTTGTTGAGTCTAACCTGATTCCAAATTTATTCTTAATTTATTTTTACTATAGTCTTTTATTTATTATACAGTTTCTTCCCCTCGCTGTTTGCTTCAACAGTCAAATAAAACTAAATTTTCACACAAAATTGATTCTTATCCTCTTCTAAAATGCTTCTAGTTGTCTTTATAAAGTACAGCTGGTCGACGCCGGGGTGGGTGAATGACGTCAGCAGTCTTCTCTTAAATCCCCCCCCTCTCGAACAGTCAGTTCTTTTGGAGAAGGTTACATGAGGAGGAAATATTGCCCTGCACTGAAAACAATAAATGATAGAGATTCTTAAGCATGAACTAAAATGCAGAAGTTTCTGATCTGTGGAACTTCTTCGAGACTTATGTCGATTATGTATAAACATACATAATTAAAGTACTTGTCTTTTTAATTAATTCATATCATAATTACATGCTCGTCTTTTTATTTAAAACTTACATTTACATTTTATATGTTGTAAAAGTTTATATTTACAACAGGGCTAAATCTAGACATCTTGAGTAGAGGCTTTTGAGAAGGTCTTTGGGAACTATACTGCTATTTATTTAGGTTTAGTTCTCAGAGGATATCCTAATTTGAGGGCACCGAATTTTGTACCTCAGTGAGAATCTTTGTGAACACCGCATTCGTGCGCACCAAAACACAATCCAGCCCTTGTGATTGATATCCATCAACCACTCCACCAATCTTCTGTCTGATGATGCGTTAATCGCACAGACATACAAACTTTTTCCATTATATTCTGTCTCGAATAGCATGGCGTGCCGAAGGAAATTAGTTGCTGCTGCTTTTCCGATTAAAGACTTTTCGATAATTCTTTTTGTCTTTCCACATTTTACACTTTGTAAAGAAACGATGTTGAATTACTGATCGGTCCTTGAGTTGTCTGCTTATTAATATACTATACAGGCACTCAACTACGTATGTACATTAACATCTAAGAGTTTCTTAGAGTTTAGTCTTAAAGTTTTTTCCCTACATGTCGTTTACTGGAGAAGAAATAAGCGATTTGTCCAGACAAAGTTTATCCACTTTGGTTCTAATAAAATTATGCACACTTACGAACTTCTGAAGCAGTCCAGAAATTCCACGAAAACATTGCATTTGAATTTCAAATCACTGCAGTATTCACGACTTTTAAATTTTATACAACATTCCGCTCTTCAGACCCCACATTTGCGGCACTCCTTCAGTCGCATCCGAGCTGTTTATCCGAATTTATTTCCACGTTGAGCGGGATGAAGCTCATAAAAGCGTTTGAAGATGACGGCTATTATAATGATTTGCGACAAGATAATATCTAAAATTCCATACGGCTTATGATGTTTCTACAAAATACAAGATTTGGATGTTGTTTCTGTTTTGAACATTAGAGGGGGGAAATGAAGTGGCAGCTGCACTTTTCATCTTCAATTTGGATGGTCAAAGGTTAATTATTCTAGTATTGCTTATGCTTCTTTATCGTCATCGCTTTTCTAAGCTTTGCTCCTTTGATTGAAATTCACTTAAAGACAGTTTAACCTTGTTTTGTGGCTGCATTTTACTAAATGGCGCTAAAAAAATACTAGTACAAACATTAATTACACTTGGGTTGCGTGTGTGTGTAAAACGCCATACGTTGTGTGGCGTACATGCAAAAATTGCTAACTTGCTTGCATGAACTCGTTTCTTATAGAGTTATTTTTGTTTTAAACGCCTTTGAAGCTTCATCAAATATGTCGTCAATAATTCATCGATAATATGTGTACATATATTATGAATTCAAATGAAGTCCTCCATGATTAAGCACCTAATTAAATAGCGAATGAGCGACTCAATCTTATTATTTTCTTATATTGAGATAATCTTCTAAAAGTGACTAGAAGATGCTTTTCAGAATAACACAATCGTTACGGAAACGAAATGATATACTTCACTTATAAAAGTGAGTTGCAAAATTTATTAAAACTCTTTGAAAAAACTAGTTTTGAATAAAACTGTTAAAAACGCGGCGAGTTCTCTGAGTAAAATGAATCCTTTATTCACATTGTTATAGCAACCATTGCAGCGACACCTGCAACCAAACTAACAAAAACATCTACTTAATCTCGTCGGTCTTCAAGGATTGTTGACACGCTTTTGCGAGGCTGCTGTAGGTACACTTGTTGGGCAAAACAAATGCACACAGACACAGAATCACGCACAACTACTTTCATCTCCGTACACGTCTTTCTTGCTTCTAAAAACAGAAAAATCGGTTTAACAACCCCGGGAAACGTATTTGTATGTATGTATTTCGTTCTTAAAGCAGTTTTAAGAAAGGTTTAACGGTATCAATCTCGTAAAACATTATACAAAAGTTACAGAGTGCTCAGCACATGATACACTATATGATGCATTTGTCTCGCTTGAGTCTCACATACAACGGATTTAATACTTAAAGAATATAGAAATTTCTTTCGCCGAATTCCCAAGAATAACCGCCCTCTTAGCACCATCCTGCTCGACATTCTGCTGGTCGCCTGCAGCATGAATATAATTAAGTTACCTATGACATTCAAATGTCAAGCGATCAGCAGTGAAATTTGTTAGATGGATTGATGACCTCATCACTAAACTGCACCTCAATCGCCTTCTTCTCTTAAGCCAACTTACGGAAATTCACAAAGTTCCCACCTCAAACAAAACAGCACTCAACAAGAATAACAATGCAATTGACTATAAATAATAGTAACGTGTTGATTAACCAACACAAGCTTCGTCTATCTTCTGCTTCTTCTTCTAATTTATTCTGCTTTTCTAGCAACTATGGTAACTTGTGGGCAACCACAAGCTAACATCGCAAGTGAAAGAGCAGATAAGGTCAGCAGAGTCCAAATCGAAAGTTAGTTTTGCGTCATATTTACAATAAGTTTATAATACAGTTTAAGAACTTTTGTTTCCGTGAAGATAAAGTTCGCTTTTAAACTGTACGTGTGGTAAAACGGTTGTCCTCAACTAAACACTTAAATTTTTCCTGGTCGCCGCTTAACACGTAATAGGTTCCGTTTCATTTCAGCTATAAATTCCTCTTGCACATTGTTTATGAAGAAGACTTCGGATATTCGCAACGGATGGTGGGTTTTCGGGAACGATAAATAGAGAGATATAGATGTATGAGTATATGTGTATTAATATGTACATCGTCTTGCACGTTTGCAATAAATAGCTAAGTTGCTATTTACACATCTTTCACATTGAAAGATGGCAACTAGGATGACATGCTCTCAAGTGTTCATGCTGTAATGATGGGCGAGAACACACACGCTGTTGCTACTTCTGCTGTTACTTCTGGTTTCCTTATTGTTGGTGTTGCTCTAAATACTTTTGAAATTTTATTTGGGATTTCTTATCTCACCGTTTGTATTTCCAACAGTTCCCGCATCTAAATAAAACGCCTCCGAGCAGCTAATGAGATGGAGCTTCCTTGATTGCATAGCATCAAAACACACACTATCTTTCTATGTGTTCTTTACTATCGGATCTTGACAAAAATAAACAATCTACTCTGTCCATCAAGGTTTATTGAAACAAAAGTATTTAGAATTCGATCTATTTTGGAAGGATCTAGATAACTTTTTGTGTTCTTTGAGTAAATTTCTCTATTCCACTCTATTATTTTACCTTTTTAGTATGTATTTATAAAAATTTGTTCGGGTTTCAAGATTAAAGAGAATTTCCTTTTCTTTCAGCATCCCGGCAGTTACGTCGCAGGGTTCCCTACGCCGGCCATCTCATGACACCGCGCCGCCTTTGGCTTAACAAAATCCCTACCCAATGCGATGTCGTCATTGAGTTTCCAGAGGACGCACCTGACGAAGCACTGCGTTGGTTGCTCTCGCGCATACGTTCGCAGCCAACCTCTGGCCTGGGTCTGGTGGTGCAGGTGAAGGCACACGAGAGCTCCAGACGCAATGCATTCTACATCAGTGCGCCGATAAATGTGTATGTTCCACATTTGTATATGTCATAATAACGAAGCCGATTAAATTGTTTTATCTCTCTCTTTCAGCCTGTTTAAAGCAGCAGAGGAGGCTCGTCTACCGAAACGGCTGCGACCCGATTTGGGCGGTGCCTTGCGTGAGTTCACTACACGAGAAAGTCACTGCTTTCTACAGCAGAAAAGCGGGGACGGCGTCACATCGCTATTCTCCTCCCAGGAGCGCCAATGGCTGGTTCTTCAAGTATTACAGGGCTTGCGTGCAGGTCAGACAGACATCGATGCGCTGCAGGGACGTGCTGCGGTGGCGGAGGGCCAAAGTATTGTGGCGGCCTGGCAAGAGACGGGCCTCATCACTCAAGTCTTTCCGCTGCATGAGGTGAGCGCTTTGACGCAGTTGCAGTCCAACTGGGTGAAGCAGATATTTGCACCGCAGCCGCTGGGTATATAAACTGGATTAAAGTAAAAAAATCTCTGAAATCCGAAGCTCTTTTTTATCCACAGACGATATTGCAGAGTACTTCGGAGTTAAGGTCGCGCTTTATTTTGCCTGGTTGGGCCACTACACCTGCGCGCTAGGCGTGCCTGCCTTTTTTGGCACCATACTGTATGCCATCCTTTGGGGTAAGGGTCAAACGGCTCAAGACATGGGTCACTTGCTCTTCTCTCTTTTCAACGTAGCCTGGGTATCGCTGTACTTGGAGGCTTGGAAGCGTTACTCTGTTGAGCTGGCTTTTCGTTGGGGAACCCTTTCAACGCCGCCAGAACTGTTGGAGCCGCCGAGACCTCTTTACAAGGTAAAAATATCTGGGAGATACGTAGACTGTTAGGCCCTAGTAAGAACATTTTTACTTCTAGGGTCCTCTAGTCGAGAGCAATGTTACTGGACGTTTGGAGCCCACAGAGGCTCCTGCGTGGAAGCGGCGTGCCTTTCGTTATCTGGTCAGCTTTCCTGTTATTGGCCTGTGCTTATTTCTGGTTTTTGTTGTTATGTTTGTCATGCTACGTTTTCAGGTGAGTGTTTGCTTTTTTTAGGGGGTTTCAAAGCCGACCGTGAAGTACAAACGAACCAACCTACTTAATTCGGTCAATGCACTATTTTGCACTATGAAATTTTTAACTATAATATATATGTACCTATCGATCGGGGTCAATTGTGGAGGGTCAGCAGTACTCGTAAGTAATTGGTTTTTCGCATGCGATGGATAAGGACTTGAAAAAGGAATCTTCTTCAGACTGTTGCTATATTTTAAGCATTGTCTTTCTTGATATGTTTTCATTTATTACAAATAATGAACATTAGACTCCTCACTCTTTTATGCATTTTTAACATGTTTATTTATACTTTGATTTCTCATCAACATTTTCACCACGTTTATTTTGCAGGAGTGGCTGGACTATAATAATATACCTGATAGAGGAATTACTCAGTGCTTGTATAATTTGCACAAGGTCACTATACACAGTTTGGTTTTATTATTTTACTAAATATCTGCGTCTAATTTATTGCTCACGATACACTGTTGCTTTTAAGTTGTTTCCTGCAATACTTTTTCTCTGAAGTTTGTGTTGTGTGTTTGCGTCTTCACTTTTCTTTTCTTTACTCGCTATCGATTGAGAATTTTTCACATGGATTTATCATCTCCATAATATTGTATTTACTATTTTAGATGATGGATTAGCACATTAAAATTTAAATGTATACATATGAAATAAATATTGTGTATTGAAATATATGGACTTGCTCGATATTAATTTTAGGGAAATGACCGAAACAGAACTCTTAGCTGTCCATTTACACAGTACAGTATTCTTTGAAATGCGTGATAGTTTACCTAACAATACCTCTTATCCACTTTCTCAATCACTCTGCCTAGTTTACAATAAATGCGCCTCATAATTCACAAAATTCATAATTATAGACAAAAAATCTTTACCTCGAAAGACTCCACATAAGTAATTAAGTTCGGTGTAAATTAAATATTAAGACTCATTTAGACTATTACACAATCAGCTAACAAACCACTTCAACACTGCATGAGTTCCGATTGAAACTTTTTTTTGCATACATATAAATTATCTTTCGAAATTTTTCAATAGCAAGGCGCCATATGGTTCTGGACTACTTTTGAAGAGTAGCCCTGTCTATACGCACTAGTATGGGTCTAGCTATATGTCTGTCCAAGTGATTGTGGCGGCGACTGCTTTGTTGAGGGAGCAATAATTGTAATCAATCGCTACTCAACACAGAAAATCAACCCACACCTCGACTAAAGGACAGTGAATCCTATGTTTAAATTGAATTTAATTCTTTTTGTCTATCAAAAAACACAAACACCGTCAGTCCACTGATTACGTCAACCAAATTCACGACGAATTCAACACAACCCCCAAGAACAGTGAGTTCCCTGTCCGTTTTGCTAAGGTCAACGTCCTGTCGGTTCATAACAAGTCAGTTAGTTCATAAAACAATCTTAGTTTCTTTTCATCAAGGAGAATTGCTTTTTTCCTCGGAAACTTTTTTATTATTTTCAAAAACGTCTTCAATTTTATGCGAACTCACAGTAATGATTTGTTTTTGTGTTCTTATTATATCTTATGATGTCACACTAAATTATGTTAACTTAAAGATGTCAAAATAATTGAGGCCAATAATATGCACTTCGTACTTCTTCGCTAAGTGCTTTTTCCAAATGGGGAAGCTAATTGTTAAGGTCTTTTAGCACCGGTTGTTTTCTATGATCTCGCTCATGTCGCTGTAAATTCACTATGCTAGTAACTTAAATAACTTAACTTATTATATATGGTATGTTGACAAAACATAGGTTGATTATTATCTTACCAACTCTATTCATTACATTTCAAAAACTACCACCACTTAATTAAATGACAGCAATTTAATGCAAACACCAAAAGTACTCAATCTTTTCGCTGGTTGTTGATGTTCGACACTCATTGTTTCTGTTTCACAGGATTGGTGGGACTCAAAGCTGCCTGAGGGATTCCTCTGCTGTTTGAGTGTGATACCGAAAGTCTTACTTGCCGGCGCCATCACGCTGATGGATGAGGCGTACTACAAGTTGGCGGTGTGGTTGAATGACAAAGGTTTGTGGGTGTTGTTTGTTTGCCAGTGGTTGGCTTTTGTTCGTGACCTGCTTTTGGTTTTGCTGTCGTCTTTCCAGAAAACTACCGCCTGCAGTCGAAATATGAGAACCATCTGATAGCGAAGGTGGCACTGTTTCAGTTCGTCAACTCATTCCTGTCGCTTTTCTACATTGCATTCTATCTGCGAGATGAAGATAAACTGAAGGAGGTAAGTGGAGGAGGTGGAGAAGAATGTTGAGTTAATGCCAAAGTTACATTTTATGATGCATACACGGTCTTTCGAAGCAGAATTTATTGAGCGGAAAGTATGACAGCTCGCTATTTAAGTTTACAGAGGGTCAAAAATCCTAAATTAGTGAATCGAATAGCTCTGTGCTAGATTCATTGACGTTGCACCCTTATTTATTAACCCTTTCTAATCCTAAAAATGCGACTCTTTTAGCAACTTGCTGGTCTTCTTATCTCCCGACAAATAATCGGAAATCTACGTGAGTCGGCGATACCCTACTTTGTGGAACAGCTAAAATTGGCAAAACTAAGTTTCAACATGTGGGGTGCGTTAAGTCCCACCCAGGATGTGAATCGTTCAATTATGGACACTGCATCAACCACAAGTACAGATAATCAGAGCCCAGACACATCACAAGAGATACCTACCAAGAAGCAAGAGGCCGCCTCCTCAAGGCGTAACATTGGACAAGCGGAGATCGAGAGTTCATTATGCAAGGTATTCGTCTATTTATAAAACATCGACTTTTAATGTTTTTCGTAATCCTGTCACTCCTCTAGTATGATGGCACCTTCTCCGATCATCTTGAAATGTTGGTTCAAATGGGGTATGTGGTGCTATTCTCTGCCGCCTTCCCTTTGGCTGGCGTCTGTGCACTCATCAACAATTTGATGGAGATACGCTCGGATGCTTTCAAGTTGGCGCACGTGCACCAGCGTCCCTTCGGACAACGCGTCGCTAACATCGGCACCTGGCAGAATGCGTTCAGCATCCTTTCGCTAGCTGCAGTCATAGTCAATTGTGCGCTAATTGGTTTATCCGGGCAGGTGTCGCGACTGTGGCCCGGTCTGACGACAACACAGACGATTATTTTAATTGTGGCCCTCGAGGTATGCGAGAGCACATGACGCAGTGGTAGTTTTCTAAATGCTTTAATTGAAACATAATTTCTTTCACGCTCTCAGCACATAATGCTCGGCATTCGTTCCGCTCTGACGTGGTTGTTACCCGAGCTTCCATCTTGGTTGGCAGCGGAAATCGCACGAGCTGAACACTGTCGCCGCGAAATGCAGTGCAAGGGTACCTCTCCACGCCCGACACCGCCGACACCTCCGACTACAACATTTACTCAACAAGCGGAGAGGGACTTATTGTTACCCCTAAACGGTGCCAGCATTGGAGCCTGCAATACTACAGATGTATCCTTAGAAAGTCAATATGCTGACGAAGAGATACATGCAGCGGCAGCTGGAGCCGCTATGTACCACCAACAGTTCAATCCACCCTGCTACAACGATGAGAATTCGATGTACGCTCTACAACGAAATATCGAGGCGGATGTGAATGTTTTCGAGAACCGCGATTCTTCACCGGAATCGCCACCATCACAGGTATTTGCATTAATTTGAATTCTACAGGAAAATCCAATTGAACAAAATCCATATATTTATAACGTTACTTATATTTGGGATAGGAAACTATGTTTTTATTAATTTTTCTGATAAAATCTTTGTCGCATTAAACTTTTCAGACCAACACAATTTTAATACGGCCTCTGCTGGACTCAACTCCTCCAAACAGTGGCGCTTCACTGCAAAGCCTGAATCATGATGTCATCCACGGGGTACCTTGTGGGTACGCAATTTCACACTATAATCTATATTGTACCATTTTAAATTCTACATTACTTTCAAACACAACACTTTGCTACCTTTTTGAACGACACTTTTATGTTTCTATACAATTTGAATTAATGCTCTATTATAATATTGATTGCATTACTATTATACTTTGCTAGCCTTTCATTTAAATTATTTTTACAGTCACTTATACATCACTTTATTTCTTGCAAATATCTACAAAGTTTCTTTGCAAATTTTAAGAATTTCAACACATTTTGAGTATTAACTTCGGCCTGGCTAAAGCTCATGTACCCTACACCCGTAGGATTAATTTATAGTTGAATATACTCTCATTCCTTCGAGTGTAGTGTATAAAAATACTGAAGAGTTTTCTTACCAGTCAAGGAGGGTTTTCAATAAAAAAACTGTCAGGAAAAACTGTATAAAGTTGCAATATCAAGATCCATTATATAAAAGTTCGGGCAATTATCATTTTTCCTTATTTCCTTCTTCTTATTCTTGACTTTAATTTATACAAACTTAGTAATTCTTAATTCTATTGCTCATTCCTTTTTTGATTGTATTACTAAGAAGATGGTGCCTTTATTTTTTTTAAACAAAACCTAATTTAATGCAAAAATTATTGATTCAAAGTTTATTTATTTACTATTACTTTAGAGCATGTAAAAGTTGCAGGCTGAAAAAGATTATACCGGCAATACCGCCATTTCATGGATATTCAGTTCGTAACTTAAGCGCGATTCATAATCAAAGAATGCACGTTCTCTCGGGGTAATAATTTAAAGCCTTGTAGTGTGTCAGTCAATGTTTTTATTGTAGTTCTTGTTGTTGTGTAGTTCTTGTTGATGTTTCGTTTGATGCCTGCCTTCAAAATTAGCATAAAATTGTATGTCCACAAAATGTTTCCAAAGATTGACTTGCTGAGCGAACTTTGTGCTTCGTATTTAATTACAAGCATGTGTGTTACTTTTTTGAATCAGTTAAAACAGAGTTAATATAAAATACCGAATAATGTTTTCTTCCTCTTCTTCGACCTCTTCCTCTTTTCTTCCCCTTCCGCTCCTTTGTTTTGTCCATACCATTTTTTAATATCCACTCTTGAAATTAATGTTTAATGTTGTCCTCCTTTCCCCCCCTTCCCTTCCTTTCCCTTCCTCTCTTAGCGCTCCGGCGAATAGTGCGAGTACGTTGGCCCTGACCTCGAAACAAGCCATGCACTTGCCAGAAATACCACCCTTTCGTAAACAGTCCACTAATTCAGCCGATTATACGGGTAGCAGCGCCGGCAGCAGTCCGCAGCGTGGTCGTCAACATTTGCCGAACCCGTCCACATCGCAACAGCAACAGCCGGACAAAATAGCGGAAATTCCGCCGTACAAGCAACGCAAAATATCCGCCGAAAGCACATTAAATTCGCAAAGCAATGTAAGGCTCCGTAACGAATATTTTCTGCTTCCAAAATAATATGAAGGAGCAAAAGTAATGTTTTGTAGTAAAAAACTAAATAATATGTTTATTACGTAGATTTCAAACGAATACCTTTGAACGAATCTAGAATAGTTTACATTCTCGTAACGTGTATGTGGCACTTTGTGTTCGATCATTGTCCATTTTAGTTGGAGTTCTTATGATATGCTTTGTAATTAATTTTTTCTTTAATTTTGGACTTTTTCGGATGTTAAATATTTCGCGGGAACTGAAACCACAGAATTGTTTTCAATGAACAATTAATTTAAATCATACACAGCAATCACTGAGAGCGAGGATTACCCTCAGCTTTTCTGATTGGTGTGTAAATTAATTTCCATGCTCTTTAAATAAAGAAAAACCTTTGCTTTCAAGTTTTGTCATTTCATTCAGTCCTGAATACTTACTGAAAACATACTTTCATAATGTTTTTGTTACGTTTGACAGATACGGTTTATCTTTGACACTTTGACCCAATTTCGGTTTTAACATTTTTTTATTAAAAGATGTCATATGTGTCATATGTGTGTGTGTTATGTATGCATGTATATTTCATAATCTACCTACATATAATAATAGAACTGATACCTGCTTAACTGATCTCTTCACCAATGCACCAATATCACCACCTGCTCCTCCTCCCAATTCCACCCACCATCCCTTTAGGATAAGCCAAACGTCAAACGACACGCTCCCGAGTGGATGTCCCGCTTGAAAGTCAACGACAATGCAAGTCTTCACAGGAGCATTGATTGCATAGCCAAGGTAGGTACCACCTTCAAAGACGGTTTCTTTCCTGGTGGTACCAATGTTTTCGATGTTTTTCTTTTGCAAGAAAAATGTTGCAATTTCGAAATTTTGAACTTTGTCCATTGGTCGAATCGTACATTTTGCAATATTTTAGTGCTTTGTTTGTGTAGATTTTGAAATTATTTGTAGCATTATTAATAAAAACTTACACAGTAAGAATTAAATGAAAAAAGGAACCAAAACAAACCGCTAAATGAAAAGACGAAATGAGATTCTTAAATGAATCTTTTGAATATCTTTTAAATTGGACTGTTTTTAAGTTTATGGCAAATTTAGGGTACAAGTTGTTTGAATGTGTGACTCTAAGGATGAAGAATCATCGATGGGACGGACAGAAGGCTGTAATCCGGTGTTCTTAATTTATATGCGGGACTGGCCCGTTTTTAAACCACTAGTTTTACTTAACACATGGAGTTTCTTGATTCTCCATTCAACCTACTCACCAAATTGTCCAAATTCTTCGTAGAATACAGTATGCGATGCTATCGTCTATATCGGTTATAAAAAAAACTAGAATCTTTATGAAAATTATTCAAACGTTGATTTGCAAGATTTCCACATTATTTTCAACAATATGTACCATATATGCTATCGTATGCAAATATTGTTGAAATAAAATAAAGTTGAATTTATAATTTGCTGCAGTTTTGATTTTCCACTGCTTTTGTGAACTTTTAACGCTTTCGATATGATCGTAAAACTCCTTATTCTTTACTAACTGACTTCGTATTATTTTCTACACCGGCAACACCAACCCATCACTGGCTGCAAATCATCATCACTGCACCATCTACTATAAAAAATACGCCATACTGATACAAAAACCGCACACAAACAAAAGGAGTTGATAGGCAACGCAGAAATCCCAGATATTATTAAGCCAGCACCATCCTGGAGTAACGTTGCCATGAAGTCGTCTGCGTGCACCTTGCCACAGCAAATGGTAGGCTCATCATCCTCCTCATCCGGTGGAGGTGTTGGAACTGCTGCTGCTACGGTTGGTTCACCGGTGGGCGGTTCATCCCGGCCCAGTGTTGGTGCCATCTCCACCTCTTCATCGTCATCACGACGTAGCGAGAAGAAGGAGCAGACCGCCGCCTCGTCGCATAACAAGTCGACGGTGTCTGGAACAGGAAATTCAGGATCAGGGAATTCAGCTACAGCGACAGCCGGCGGCGATGACGAAGCCAAAAAGGGTAACGTTCAGGTTTTTTTAAAACTTATTTTATTTCAGTCAGTTTAACGTTAAAATTTTAAAGCATGTCATTATAATAATATTAACAACTTATCGAAAAGTCGTCAGTCGTCCTTTTTTGCTCACTAGACAAATTAATATTAATTATTATTATATATTAATTATTTGAATTTCATTCGTTTCGCCATTTGAATTTCCACGTTTCATCGTCATCTAACAACAGCTGAGTTGGCAGCCAAGAAATCACGGCTCAAACAAAAACTAGTCAAGAGCGCCCGATCTGTGGCTATCTTTTCCCTCAAACTGAAAGAGCGGCGTCAACGGGAGGCAGAAAAGGCCGCCATCATCGCGCTGGAGCATGCAAAGGTAATAACATAATAATAATGAAGTAATGCCAGCTTTCATTGTTATCTATGTCGTCGTTGTCATAGGCTCTGGCAAAGTTACCACCTCCCCCCCAATTTGGCGGCGAGCTGTCCTTAATTCCCATCGAGCACCTGATTCAAATCGATGACATCAAACCAAACCTCAGATCACCACCATCATCAGCAACACCTGCAACCACTTCTTCGTCGACAACTTTATTGGGCCACCATGACTCATTCTAGAAGATGCAATCATCTCTGTAGGCGGTGCATTTGTATATATAACACAAATATGGTCCTTCGTTTTATTCCACGCTTTGTGTCCATACCAATTTATTAGTGGTTAAGCAAAAAGAAGCACAAATAACTGTTTAGCATTTAGTTTCCAGTAGAAACAAGTAAAAATGGCGAGTGAAGTTTCGCGTAGAAAGACATAAGAACGCATTTACACGAATATCCTACAATTTAATGTAGCAACCTACCGATTACCCACTTAGCGATACACACTTACACACACACACACACACACCTTATTATGAAAGGAAACTGTTTAAAACTGTTGAAAACAGTTTAAATAAAAACTTGGAATATTTTTTATGAATCAAGGGTTTTTAACGAAACTGGTTGGTTCAGGGGACGTGTGAAGAAGATCTGAGTTCAACTGACAGAAGCATCGAAAACTAATGAATTATTTCGGTGTATGAAAAAATATACTGTGTATCAGATAATGTTACCGAATGAAAAGAAAATTTAATTAAGACAGATTAAATCGCATCACCGGATTAAATAATGTTCTTATCCTGAAACTAAGTTATTTCCTAAATTATTTCATTTTCTTATCTTGGAATTTGGTCCTTTTCCGGATTGTTTAAAAATATGTAGAAGACTTCGTATCCCGAAGAATACTATGGAAAAATATGTATGTAGATGATTTCTTATCGACTGTTGATTAAATTAGGAACAACGTATTTTTTTTTTTGTTTAATTTATAAGACATTAATTTTTAAAAAAATGTCTGTATTCAAAGAAACTGCTTAGGAAAAATCTGTTTACGCTGCACAACTATGAGCTATAAAGTATTAGGATCAGAATATTAGTATCAAAATGGTTAAAACGATGAATTACAAAATAAACAAATGTAATTTAGTGCTTAAGGGAAAAAGTTGTTGTTAAACTGTTGTTTAGTTAGTTTAGCAAATGCAAATAGTCAAATTTTCCAAACAGTTTAAACATTTTAGGTTGCGTTCTTTTGCGTTGCCTAGGAAATTATGTTAAAAAGAAGACTCACTTTCTTAAAGAATTTGTTATGCGAATCTTACATATTGTAATTATTTGTCCAAGAAGAGGAACAGCGAAACACGAATTAGGAAATTAATTATGTTGGGCAAATTTCAGCAAATTTTTTTTTTATATCCGACGTGCATTAGAAATCCTTCCGTCACTAAAACGTCGCTTCACAAACCGATGATCGCCACATTTTTGAGAAACATTTTTGAAAAGCTTTATTTACGTAACGGTCATCATCATGCGGAGCTTGTTTGCTATTCCTTTAAATAAAGCATTTGTATTTACACGCTTCATGTAATGTAAGAAGATGAAAAACATATAAGCTTTTATTGGATGATAAAAAGAGTTTAAAATGAATAATAAATATTTGTAAATATTTTTAAAACGTAAAAGTAAAAGACGGGAAATTAAAAATAAATCATACATGTTTTTGTGTTACAAGTAAATTCGTTTAATTTACACAACCAAAAAGACGAGTAAAGTAAGTTATTTCTAGGAGTATATTTTATTTACTGTTTGAAATCATAAAGTTACTTACATACGTTTTAAGTAAATGTAAAGCATCTTTTTAACACTGAGTTGGAACCGCATTCTATTTATCTACACCTATATTTTGGCTCTAAGTAATAAAATTCCCACACTTCTTTAAGGTGCACAAGGCGAACATCTGGACATCAACACGAGGCGCTCTTATCTCCAGCCACGAATTAAACTAACGGGGAAGAGCCGCGTTATCACTGATGAGGACAGAACCGTTAAAGTGCAAAATTCATGGAAGTGTCGTTGAAATATTCCATACAAATATTACATAAAATATTTACCACAAGTGAATATTTGATATAAAAAACGGGCAGCAGAGGTTTCTGGGAAGATGTTGAGTTTAGTGGCGAATGCAGCTCGTGCGAATCGAAAAACTGGTAGTCGAAAATGCCCTTTGAAAGGTATGGTTTTACCCTAATTAATTACCTTAAATTATTGAACGGATTCTTGAGTACTACGTACTACACTCTGCGATGCTACTCATCTAATCTTCCAAAGTTGATAAAAAGTCCAACACCAATCAGCAGCATCTCCCATTCGTACCCAATCACTTCTCTGAATCTAACTTGCTCTAAAAAATGTTGCCCTGGCCACTACATAGTAAATAGTTTTAAGCCTGCAACATTTTTCATTTTTTTAATAGGGATCACTGTACGCTTTACGGCCCGCTGGACCCACTCTCATTCTCTCGCCGTCAGAGTCTGTAGACTCTTCCGTCTGAGGAGTCGTTCGGTCGTTCATTCGTCCGGCGACTTTTTATAGTCTCTCGTTGACTGGCTTTCTGGATCGCAGGTGAATCTTGAATACTCAGCCTTTTAAATGTGAACTTGCTTCCCCTCGCCGCTGTAGTTGAGTTGATTTGGTTGATTTGTGTGCCGCGATAGGAATGTGGTGTGTGTGACAGAATGTTTGTACAACGCACTGTTCCACACGTTCGCTAATTAGTGAGCCACAAAATAAATGGTCGTTTTTTAACATTGCTGAATACGTTTTACAAAATTTATTCGTTTACCTGACTTTTATCCAAACCTTGTCATATCTTGTCCTTTTATATGAAACGCCAAATCAAACACCTCAATTATTGCGGTTTTTTTTCATAGAGGAATCTCCTTTCGACCTTTAACACCCCATCGAACACCTTGTATTTCTTTCATACGTTTCCTTTTTATATAAACCCCTGAAACGAAGACTTTTTTATAGCTTTCCTTTTTATAGGAATCGAACACGTCTCATTTCTGGAGAGTTCGTATTCCCCATTCACAAGAAGTATTCGGTGCTTCTACACCTCGCATTTCAGAAGACTTTCATACCTTCCCTTTTTACGGAAATCGAACCCCTCGTAGTTCTGTAGACTTTTTATACCTTCCCCTTTCATTGGAAATCTCGAATAGAACATATTGCATTTCTAAAGAATTCTTCACACCTCCCCTATAATCGGAAGCCCAGAATCGTTCACGGCGGTATACTGTTTATTATTTACTAAAAAATTAAGTGATTCAGATGAAAAAGTTTTATAATCTCATTCATCAACCTGTGGTTCTGTATGACCTTGTATCATTCCGCTCCATTTACGCTTGATTAATTCTGACCCAACGCATCGGTCTGTTTTGCCAACCGCAAGGAATGAACAACATCGGACCTCAATAACAATGCCTCGAAATGTCTACTAGATCTAGAGTCTAAACACTACTTGCTCTATTTAATGGCTGGAATTTTCCTGTGAAAATAGTCGCATGCATGTTCAAAAATTGATCCTTGACTTGGGTACAGCTTTTAATTAATGCACAAGTTGTACGCAACAAAAACTTAATTTTTCAAGCACATCTCTAAAGTGTAGCAAAATAATAAGAATTAATAAATAACAACAAAAAAAATAGTCCGCGTAGATACGGGTTTTGAAGCCAGCCAACAGAAGTTGTTCGTTGGAATACTTTATCGAGATGCATATCAGTGCATAACCTGTGTTCGGCTGAATAATTCCGTTGGTCAGAAGGGCTGACGGAGGGACGGTCGGGCCGTTGGACGACGAATTAATAGCACTTCGGTGTGTCATCGATGTTATGCGCACTTTACTGAATTTTGTTGAATGCAAAACTTATTTGTTAAACAATCTTGAAATTTTTGTGCTAAATCAGGGCTGCGGTGTCGCTCCGCTCCATCATAACAACAATAATAATTATTCACGTTGACTTAACGTTCTCATTATGAAGAACAATAAAATAAATAAAAAAAAATGCATTAAACACTTAAGAGTGAACAATATTAAGCAATTAAAATAATAATTAAAGATGTACACAATGTGAGTGCATACTTCAATGACAGACAGACCCACAAGGTGAAAGTATATAGTGTTAAATAAATCAAACATCCGAAGAGAATAGAAAGAAGTTATTGCTTAGAATTATTAGAACATTTGTTTGCAAAAAAAAATCAAAATTCGTTTACACGATGAAGCAATGTATTTAAAAATTATTCAACGGTTGGCAACTCGTTATTTCGTTACTGACAATAAATTCGATGTCCTTTCCATTCGTCAAAATTAATAGAATTTATTAATAAATTTAAGTGAAATTTTTATAAAAATACAAGACTAAGATGATCAAATTGATAAAGTTCCTAAAAACAACACACAGAAACCCTTTCTTAATGATCATTCTAAAAGCCATTAAAAGTTCCATTAAAAGATAAACCGAAATAACGTTTAACAACAGCAACTCGGTAGCGAATCAGTAAATTTGGAACAAATTAAAAGCTGTGAGTTTCCAGTGAAGTACATGCAATAACTTTAAAAGTCGTCGGCGAGTGTGTAACCCGAAAAATCACCTGTTGTTGTGAGCCCAGCCGTACGTCCGGCCAACGGCCGAAATACAACCATAAAATCCAGGCTCTTCAGCGAACGTTTTCAACGTGGCGGCTCCACGTCCGAAAGACTGCGACGATTGTGAAACTGTTTTTAACTTGTGATGAACCCGGCGGTGGACCATTTGCAGCACAACGGATGCAGCGCAGCTCATGATTAAGTGTGAGTGTGTTTGTGTTCTTTACTTGAAAAAATATTGTGTGTGTCAACTATTGTGTTCGCAACATTATTTTAATGGTGTTATATTTTGGCACTTTAATGTGCTTCCGTCTGTCTGTTTATGCATATATATGTATGTCCTACTAACATCAGTGGAAAATTCTTTTGACCCCCTTTCTCTGTGTTCACTATGGTAAACACTGGCTGAACAGACGGCACTCATTGGAGTCGTTTACATTTTGGTGTATTTTATTCCTTTTTGGTTCGTTTTATGTTTTTGAATAACATCCAAAGAAAGATTGCTTTAAATCTGTGGGTTTTCTTAGCGTAGCACAAGATTTCTCTACAGACAGCATTCAAGTGGTTGAGAAATCTTTTTTAAGGTTGATCGTGATTTTTTTTTGTTGCTCTTTTAATTAGTTTCGTTGAAGAGAAGTTTCACCAAAATCTGTTTGCTTCCGTATACTTTATCTTGATCACGTTAGTAGCTCATAAAATTAAGTATAAACACATATGTACATATAATATATCGTATGTATATTCTGTCTGTCCGTAGTTCGTTCTGGGTGTCTCTTAAAAAACAAATAGAAGAAAATATATTGGCATAAACTAAATGAAATACACGAGCATGTATTCCAGTGAAATCAGTTATTTTGTTTGAATTGTTTCCGTTATGTACGCCATTTTGTGTTTCTGCATGATGCGGTATAACGCTCTACCAGTTATGTATTGAATACTGCCGTTAAGTAAGGTAATTAAAGGGGAAAAACGCTCTCTGAAATGAATTAAGAATAAAAACAGTTAAATTTTGAATTACACAGAATTCTACGGTTTTTAATTCACACTATAAATTGACCATTCAACTGATTGATTGACGGGAACATTCCCTATCTTACCCAAAAATCAGTTCAGTAAAAATGCATTAGCTCAGCTCCTTCAAACTGAAACTAATTTAGAAGCTTATTTTTTGGCCTAACCATGAATAAAAGCCTAAGGATAAGATAGAGTAGAGGCGGATAGAGTCGAGGTAAAGCACTATACGAGTATATTTTAATATTTTGTTTCTAAAAATTGTTAGTCTTTGGTTTGAGTAACATTGAGTTGTTGAGTTGTAGTGTATAAATCAGAAAAATCAGAGGAAGGTAAAAAAGGTATCTAAATAGCTGAATCTTAGAAATCATAAGAGTAAACAGTTTGTATTGTAGTTAATGCTATACACACACTGTTGTATATTATCAGAGATTCTATTCGATAACCCATCAAACCCTTTTTGCTTTACAATCGAATGGTGTTTGTTTAGTGGCTTTTAATTTCTTTTTATTGTCATTCTTTAGAAAACCAAGCAATTTTTAGTGTGTTTCTTATAACAAATACGTTTAATGTATGTTCATCTAACATAGATTCCTATTATTGTCGGCTATTATTGTTGAGCCGACATTTTTAATTGTTCCAAAGAGAACTGATTTCGTTGACTATTCTTTATAAAGCATTCTAGTTGTGATAATTGTTGATGTAAATAGAATCACAAATTAAACTAGTCTTTTATTCACTCGTTTCAGAACAATTTTAAGAGTATATTCGACCATGTATTTTTAATAAAGACTATTTATATGAATGCATTGTACAACAAAGTTTAAATAACTTTCACGTAATTTCTATGCTTCTAGTTTGTCAAACAGAAATAGAAAAATTCGTGGAGATCATAATTTAAACTATGATAAGCAAAAACAAACTCTACCTTTTAGCCATCAGCTGTTGTCCTCCAACAAAGTCCGAAAGGGTGGCCTTTAATTAAATGTTCTTCTGTTTATGGCAGTAGTTTCAGAAGTAGTGACAGCATCAGTAGCAGGAGCAGCTTCGAATAAGAATGTGGGTTCATTATGTTTACTTGGGTTGCATTATTTTTGTTCCATGGATGTTGTTGGTGACTTCTTGTGGCTGTTGTAAAATGAATGAATGAATGAATGAATGAATGAGCGAACGAACCCGAGAGGCTGTAGCAAAAACACCATAAAAAACGCCACAGCCACTGAAGCTGGGCATAGATAAGATTTTTCCGTTGTGTTACGCAGTCTTAGGAGACATATTTTAGGGTCTTTAAAAAATACACACTTCCAGATGTTTTGTATTAAAATGGTTTTTTCCTTTTTTAGTTGTTTTACGTAGAAATGATTACAAGCATTTAGCGTAGCCTACCATAAAAAAGGCCGCCAGAAAATGTCCATCATCGGACGTACAGTGTGAGAAAACTTTTATTGCTTCGCAACGAGGATAACTCACATGATTAGGATGGTTAACTTGTGTAATGTATGTACTTAAAAAATAATTGAATTTAAAATTTACATCAAGTCAAATCTACAATCAAAATCAAATCAAGTTTACAATAAGGCAAATCTTAAGGCAGTAATAATTTAGGTCCAGAGTTAAATTTAATTTAATTACTAGCAGTTGTGACAGTTTGATTTTTATTCGATTTTAATAGAAGATATGAATGTATATAGTTTTTTAACAAGTATGTTTTCTCCGTGTCCGCAAATGTTTCTTATTTAAACCAGCTTCGGTTCAACTCCTTGAGTTTTTCATAAGTTTTCGCAAACATTTTATAATTCCACATTCAGTGCACCGCAGTGAGTGAGATTTTTTGCAATTCTTTTAAGGTAAACTTCTAGCATTTTTACGTCAATCAAAGCAGCCACGATTCACTGATCCCGCGAGCCGAGTCTTTGGTGCGCTTGTGGCAGGTTGTTCGCTGCGCTAAGCTCAACACCTTTGTTCGTGCTGTCTATTAAAATTGAAACCGCTTCTGATTTTCCGAGGCACCGCCGTTTTACGAGCGCCGGTTTGAAGACAACCCTCATTTTTACTATTGTTGGTATTGTTGTGGTTGTTGCACTTATTGTTAATTATGGTTATTTGTAAAAATTCCCTCTCGCGACTGTGGCATGTTTTTGTTGTCCTTTTTAATAATTGCTATTAAAATAATTACGGATCTCAACACAGTCGGACGACGGGCTTCATTCTATGGTAGACCGAATGATTAAATGAAAACTTATCTCAGCTGCGTACAAGATTTGAAGGTTTTGGAAAAAATTACGACTGTGTGTGTGCTCAGAGATAACAGTTTTATGACCACGATTAGTGACAATTTGGGCAGCTTTATGAATGGACTCTTCCCATTTTGCTACTGTAGTTTGCTGGGTGGAAATATTTTTCTTCATTTTAATCTTATCAATGCACTTAATTCTTATGTAGAAATAAAGTTAATCTCAGCTGCAGACAGATGATGGGGATGGGAAAATTTCAGAATCTTCAAAATTATAATCGTGTGAATTATGAAGGCTTCACAACGTCTTCAGAACTCTTTTCAAATATTAAGGACTATCTCAAAAAACCACACATAAAAGTCGTTTTTTACAACTTTAGGAACCTCAGATAAAAACAAGCTGGAACAACAGGTTGTTTCGTATCCCAGCCCCAAAAATATATTTTCCGAGTATTTGACGCTGTTCGTTCTTAAATCAAACTGATTAGAAGGGTTAACAAAAGATGAGTAAAAGGTCCGGTCCGATTCTGAGTGGATCACAGTTGAATTATGTACATGATTAGTACTACTATTTAATAGTTTTTAATCAATCATCATAGACGATGTGTTGAAAAATTAGCGAGGGAGTACATTTTTGTAGCTTCGTATTATATAATCGAACCATTCCTTAAAACAACGATTCGGACAACTAAAATTAGCTAACCAACGTAACCATAAAACATTGGACATTCAGTATTTGACAAACTCCGATACACGAACAACGTTAATCAGTTGGAATTCCCTACGAATTCCTCAGCGGCGTCGCAGCATTGAAACGAATCAATGGAATTCGTCTTCAGAATGTCTCAGATTTCCTCTTCCCGTGGGATGTCGTCAATTAGCCTAGCGAGAGATATGAATGGTGTTGCCACCTGAGCTGTAAAAGAAGGGAAAAATACTCATATTTTTTATTGGAATTAGTCCATAGACATCTTATAATTATTTAACATAACATTTGGTCGGAAGCTTGATAGAACTTCTCAGATCACCTTGAAATCTTGGAGTACTTAAAAACTTAATTCATATTTCACAAAATAAACAACTAATAATCACAAAGTTCGTTTGCGATGTGGCAACACTTCCATCAAAGATCGTCTTGGACGTATCTGGGGGCTCAACCGAGACATTCCAACAAAAGTGCAATATTGTCACTTGTGATTGCAATTTTACTCACTCTCCAGAGATCAATTATTGTTGTTGCAGTTCCTCACGTAGCCGACATTAAATTTACGTTATTCCTGAAAGTAACTTGTTTTAGAGGAAGCCTTTACTATAGTTGTGCCTCTTCTTTGCTTGTCTGCAGGAAGTCCAACAAATAAAACAGAAATCGCTTCAAGGAGGAATTGAGTATTCCTCGTAATCGTCGTGACCACTTTGAAGCTCTGTCATGTGTGTTCTTTTTTCTTTCCTGTTTGTTTGCCCCAGCGTGTCGTGGCGAAGCATGTCGTGCACCCACCGGGTGCGTGTTTACCCGGACGACAGCTGTTCTTGTCTCTGTAAATTAGCTGCTATTTGTAACTGTTTGTCTACATCTCGGTTAATTGGCGAAATTTATGAACGCGTCCGTAGAACCATCATTGTTCGATTTCCATTGATCGATTGATCGGGCGATTCATGGACTGTGTGCTTGGTCATTCTTGTAAAACTCATTGTGGTTGTCACGTTGTATTGGCTACGTGTACGTTGCGTTCCGCTTTCGTTGATCTTGCCTACACATGCGCTTGTTTATTGACTGGTTGCTCCTTTGATCGCGCCTTCAACTTCAAAAAGGACCCGATCCACCTTATTGTATTATTATTTAATTGAAGTTATGATTTGTAGCGTGATTTGTTGCTGTTGACATTCTAACATCATCGTGCACATGATGTGTTGCGATTATTTTAATCAAAATTGCTGTCGTGTCTGAACGTGCCATTAAGGAAGACATTAAGCGGGCTCTAATGTGTCATAAATCGTGGCATTCGTTGTGTTGCTTAATTAAACGAGCGATTTGAACGTTCCAAAAGCTATTTGCGCTCGCTGATGTCGGAGTTCTGTTAAATTGTAAAAATATATATATACGACGTAGATATTTCATGTATCACGTTGTCTGAGCAGGTTCCATTTCGACAAACTGGGTTGTTTAAGTTTCTTTGAACAAGATTTAGTTAAATTTATATGAAACGTTGCCGCATCTAGTTTAATAACAATTTACTTACCTAACTGAGGGACGAGTATGTAAATATTCGTTACTTAGTTCTGATACTTTTGTATCTTAGCTTCGAGTTAAAAGTTTTCTGATCGAATGAATAGAATGTTTCCTAGATTCTTAGATGTGATTAATAGCGCTGATATCCGCTTTTAAGGTGCAACTGGTCTTGACATGGTTCAAAATCACTCGAAGAGTCCACACATTTTGAAGAATCATTAAAATATATTTAAAAATTGAAACATTTAAGGGAAGACACGAAAACGTATGTAAATCGACGTATTTTAATGTATGCATTAAAATTGGTTTTATTTGAGTAGGTTTGAGGAGCAAGTTTTACGGAAATAAAGAAGTTATTGCTTCTTCCAACTTTATAAAGATTAACTGATTTAACGAATGTTTACACAAATCCAATTTAAATGTAAAATAGAAATGCTAAAAAGAGTTAGGATTCAATTTCAACCTGAAGATGAAGGTGTGTACTACAACTTCCTTGCATTTTCCAAACCGGACATGGACAAATGTCTTCATATGGAAACATAAATGACTCAAGTATTTAAAATTAGCGATAGATATACGAATATTGTAGATATGAGGTGATAGAGATGAGATTTGAACTTCAACAATCGAACGATATCGAATGTAAAAACAGTGAATATAAATGCCACCGATTATGAACTCATCGATTTGATTTTAACTTGAAGCATAGTAAAATAATTAAAAAAGTTAACTAAATTTGCCGGCAATAATCCAAAAATAATAGCGTTTCTTGAGAGTTTCTAACTGAGTATAGCTCACGCGATTCAAGCCAAATCCAGCTCATAAATTCCTCGTGTAACTCCCCGTTATATTTCAACTATTTTAATTAAAACACATCTTAACACAATTAATCGGCATTCGAGTTCGTATGATCGCATCGCATGCCACGTTTTTATCGAGAACACATTTCGTTGGAAATCGCTGAAATGAGATCCAAGAAGATAAAAAAACCAAGGATTTATACTACAACAAATTATAAAGCGAATGGTAACGACTTAAATGGCGACCATTAAGACGCGACAAACAACCTTAAAACATAATCCAACCATCCAACGACAACTGAGTCAAGATGCTGCTTCCAAAAACCAACAGCGAAGAGATGTGTTTAAGCCGCTGAGGGAATCAATCAAACTTAACGATGTGACGAGATAAAATGTAAATTATTTTATTTCACTTTTAGTACACGAGTGATGTGATGATGTGACGATGACATCTACGAAGACGCGACGAACCTAACTGATGGCAGTTCAACATGGCAGGCGGTTCAACGCGCGTTTGAAGTGCCAGAGGAATTAGCATAATTTAATTATGTTTTTATATCAATCGTTGGTTGCTTGTGTTGTTTTGTTTTACAACCGAATCTTCTTGGGTGGTTTGTTGTTCGATTCTACGATGCCCAAAAGTGTTGCTGCTTAATTAAAAGGTATACTAAATGTTATTTTCGGCAAGAATTGTAACCTATACATATAAAGAAACTTATTTAAGCGAATGATAGGCTGATCCTAATCTATGAAGCTTCTTGGGAATATATCTATATATGTATGTAGATATATAATAATAGCCTTGAGGTTCTCTTAACTTTAGTCTTTCTCTATCCTTTAAACGTTTTTAATTAAAACTGGTGAAATTATAATTAAAACCGGTGAAATTATAATTAAAACCGGTTCAAATGGAAGACACAGACTCCAGATCGCAGTAATGGAGTTTGCTACCTCACTCAAAAATATATCTATTCTAAAACATACCCTCCATCCTGACATTCTTCCAGTCTTGGTATAAAATTATGCCAAATAATTTGGCACGAGTTCCGAAACGCACTCGATCCCCGATCTCATTTTTCTATCAGCCGATGCTTAGCATATACATTTCAGAATCGGGTCCATCTTGTTCGACCCATTTGCGAATTATGCACCATCGTAACTCATTTTAAATTGCTTCGTAACAAAATCTTGGCGAAACTCTTTCATTTTCGACGCAGTAAAACTCAAACCCCTGCTGATCCGCAACAGATAACACATGACATTAAAGTTCAACACACGCTCTCTCTCTCACATACACACACATACGGACACACATTCCGGCCGCCGGGAGAAATGGTCCCAAAACATTGCATAAAAGCACACACCAAAGAGATAAATGCTGACCACCTTTTAGATCATCCCGTCCAATAATTAATAGTGTGAACGAAAAACTATAAAAGATGCAACAACGACGTGAAAATAATCGACTCAACTTATCAGATTTTCAGACCAAGTCAAGACAACCCAACCTGAATCAAGCCAACCCAAGTCAAACCAAGCCAAGCAACGCACACGGGACTCAACAGACGGCGACGCACGCGACGTAGACACCACGCCGCGCAGTCGTTGTCCAGAGTAGTAGTCCGAAAATTTGTCAAGATGTCAACGAGAATTTAGTAAATCGGTTTGAGAAAACCGTGGGCCATGCAAACTGGCGCTGGAAGCTCGCTCTCTCCGCACGCGGCCAACACGTAGGTATGTAAAACAAACCATTAGCGGCTGATGGACATTAGTCATGCTTAATTTGAGGACTCGGCGATGATTTACTGGCAGTGTTTAAAATTTAAACAATTAAGAAAACAGCAGGAAGAAGAAGAATAAGATTGCGTTTCCAAGGAATTCGCATTTTCAAGAGAAAGGTAAGTTTTGGAAACATTTTTACAAGCCTAGTTTTGGTGATAATCTTACAGCTGATTAAAAAGCTGGTGGTACCCGAGGGTTGGGGACTAGTAAAAATCGACTAGTAAAAGTCGAAGAGCTCTGAGACGAAACGGTTCGAGTTTTCAAGAGGTCGCTTCTCTTGTAATGAGTCAGTAAGAGAGGAGGCATCGATCACATTTGGTGTGCAAAGGAAGTTGTGATACAGAGGCAGCAGTTTGGGTGGACTGAGCTGGTGCTCAGTTGTTGCTTAGTTCCAGGCTCGGCCAGAGTGGAGAGCGAATGAGCTGATAACGATCATTGTTAACGATATGTCGACACACCAGGGCGACACCAACTCGAACCATTTGCTAGACGCCGCCGACTCGAAGCACTCATTAAGTCACCGCGTTGGTCAAACTATCGCGATGAGTTTCTGTAGCCACGAGTGGGGCCGAGCGTCAAGGATATCATATGTTCCGTTGGTAGTCACCAATCCTGCTTGGTTAATCCATAAATTTGAATAAAATACACTTTTCGCGGTGTTCGCATTAAATTTTTAATGACTACGGGCAACTTTTTCTTCATGTTTCTTGTTCTTGTTTGGGGCGATATTGTTTCTAAATGTTTTTGCTGATTCAGTGCTGCTGCGGAGGCTACTGATGCTATGCAGCACGTTTTTATGTAAGGTGGACGGTTGGACTTCTGGATCGTGATCTACACTTTGCGGCTGAGTTTAGTTAAAATTACTTCAAATTAAAGAGTGTCTAGGAAAAGATGTCTTGGAAAATGATGATCAAGAAATGTATATTTCTATAGACAACCTTTATTTAGCTTTATTATTATCGTCCCGGCTCAGCTTCTCCTTTCAACACGTTACCAAGTTTCCTGTGCGATTGTGCTATTCCACCCATCATCTGCTCATCAGCATTAACGTTGGTTCCGCAGAATTCGCCGCAGCTGAACTCTCAAGTGAAACTCAAGAGTTCGCACGGTGAAAATATTCAATCTTAACGATGGACACACGTTTTATTGCCGCAATTAATTACACCAGAGCAGATCTCGCTCACAATCTTTGGAACGATGCGCACCACACACAAATCCCGAAGGAAAACTGACAAATGTGCTGATGGAAAGAGACAAAGAAAGCGGAAAGGGAGTTCGAGATGATCAACGACTGCGATTTGGACAAATCTAGTTTAGCTTCCCGGGTACTAACTGGAACTCAGACTTACTGGCTACTGGCGAGTGACAAATCGAAACTAGTCCACATGACTGAGATACGAGTTAAAGGTTAAACGCCATGGCCAATGGCCCAAATAATACGACGAAGTATTCTATGAAGGGATCATAATTGTGCATAATTCTAATTTCTCCATTAGAGATGGTACAAAGAGCGAGAAAAGTTGTTAAATGGTCCAAATGCACTCAAGAAACTCTCCTAAACTCCTTCATGGATGGAATACTGGTAAATACGTATAGGTACTTATGTATGTATATAGATTACAATTAATTCTTGAGATCTGACCCTCTCTTCCGAAGGATGTAGTTCAGAATAAGTAGATATACTAAACGTCTCCTCACAAAAGAGCCTAGACGTTAATGATCGCGATGCTGAGCTAAACGAATGCTCGAATTTTTCCCGTGTTAAGGTTTAAGACGTAATCCGAACTCAGTCGCGGTTGAGAGAGAGTGAAGCAGTCAGTGTGAGCGAGAGAGAAACGAAAGAGAGTTGTTAGCAAAGTAGGTAGCAATTCGGATCTGTGTTGACAACTTTGAACGTTATGTGTTGTGCTGGTGGCTGGCTGTAGCTTGACGTTGATCACATGTCGTACATCGCTCTGTTAACTTGGCCGGGATGAGAGAGGCTGGGGCTGTGCTGCGCTGGTTGGTCGTTGTTCGGGAGCTCAACTTAATGTAAGCGGCGCGTAACAACGACAATGCAACATAACAACTTCTGACGTACACCGCAACAGGTTGATCGCGCTCCAGCAACGGAAAGTGTTAATTTTCGAAAATAACTCGCTCTGGACAAAAGGACACAACATTCATTGGAATTGCACAAGTAATGAACGATCTTAGAATGGGCTTTAAACACGCGATACTGCAGCGCATGCAATGCCTCGGGGCCGCTACTCCAGAGCAATCGCCAGGTCAATTAGCATCAGGATCCGTACGGAAACAGACGAGCAGCAACACCGTGATGCATCATCAGTCTCACGTTACCGATTTTAGCATCGATCGGATACTCGGCGGGACAGATGGACCAGCATCTGCAGTTGCGCCTACAAAAAGCAGCAGCATAAAAGCACCAACGGTAACGCGCAGAATATCAACGTCGGCTGACATCCTGGATTTGTCAAAAGGTAGCTGTAATTCCGCTGCCACAGCGCCGCCTCCGCCGTGTGCCCCGACGTATGCTGCTTTTCAGCAGGATTTGCTCGCCTCCGCTGCCGCCGCCAATGCTTCCAAATTCTATGCGCACTTCTTTCCGAACATGTTTCCTGCCTACCATCACGCTTTGGCGACGCATCCTGCCGTCCACAGCAAGCGATATTTTGCGCCTTACGTGCTGAATTCCTCCACTTTGGCAACGAGTCCGCCGACGTCCTCGTCACACTTTGCAACCAGTGCGGTCTCTGCCGGACTATCGTCTTCGCCAGGCAGCATTGAGACAGCGCATCCGAAGGCGTCGTGCCCGCGTAATTGTGCCGAGTGTATTCTCTGCTATCAACAGACACCCGATAAGTCATCCGCTTCGTGCAGATCAGTGCTTGCTTCCGGCTACCCATCTCGATCGTCTTATTTGAAAACTAAAACCTCCGCCGAATTAATGATAAACGCGTCAAGTGCGTCCTCAACGTTATCGAACGCCCCACCGCCCTCCGCTTCCGTAATTTCGCTGACTGCGGTTACCAACCTAAATTTTACGGCCAAAATAAGCAAATCGGACGTGTTGAAAAACTCGGCATTGGCATCGGCTCTGAACTCGGACGAAATCAGTTACAAGTGCAGGATTTGTGACAAAGTCTTTGGCTGCTTGCAAACGTTACAGGTGAGTCCAAGCACATCCTTGCAAGCGACGTTTTTTATTGTTTACTGCATTATATTTATAAGACGATATATTTACATAGTATAATGCTACGAAACAACCATACAGACAACACCAGCTACGATATATCGGTGTCCTGCTTGTGTGATGGCTAATTTTCTGTCAGATGAGAATATCTTTTCGTGGTGTAAACCAAGAATATTCTTTTCTACGAAACCTTTTTGCTTGCTAAAATCAATTGATATAAGAACAAAATTTCATCTGTACAACGATCAGAAGTTAACCTATTATTCAACTCGTTGTACGAGTCAAAAACTCACATGGATTAGGTATTTCAATTCAATTTAATTAAATGTATTAAGTCTATGGAAATAAAACCCACAGGCCAAGAATAAATAAATACAAAAAGTCATAATTTGAACAAAAGACGAAGAACAAAGACAAAATAATTATAAAGACAAAAATTTTAAAAGTAAACTTAACTAAAAATAAAGACTGTACAAAATTTATAAAGATACTTTTGGATAAAGAAAAGTCTAAGGATTACAAGAACACATAATGAAAACCTAACATTTTTAGCTCTTGTAATTATATCATGTTGTTCATAATTAGTTCAGAATAATCTAGGGAAAAAAATATAATAAATAAGTATATTCAAGTTTATGTAGATCTAACAAAAGAAATATATAATTATTTCAAAGTAAAAGGATCACGAATATCTGAAGTAATCCTATATATAAACGCAAGATTGGAATAGGCTTTGGGAATAATATAGGTAAGATTTGGACAAAGGAAAACTTAGTATCAAACAAAACTCCAAGATCACAAGAACCTTTTTTGTGATTAAGAACAGACTTTTCTTAGATTAGCTCTAGCTAGGGAAAATTGGCGTATGTGGGGATTTTCAGTCCATAGACTAGGTTAAAATGGTACTTTATATTGAATGTAGTTCTAGTAGTAATAGTCCAGTAAGTACCAACTCCAGGACTTGCCTCCTGGAGGCAAAAAATCATACACGAAGAAAGTAATCGCTAGTTTTAGGACCTATCTAATCTATCTACCTAGCATAAAAATTCTCATAAAAGTTCTCATAGTTCTCTTCAATTTTAAGGATTAGGTTGAAAAAGATTCTACAAGAGAAAAGATTACAAGACATCTTTTAGTGGGTGGTAAATATTCGTGGGGCAATAATATTAATGACTGAAAGACGATAAGATAGAGAAATACAGGGAGAGCGAGCGAAAGAGAGAAGGTATTGTCTTGTGTAGAATAAAAATGCGTGCTTCAAAACCCAAAACCCTTTCTTCAGGTGAATTCAACCGAGGCTTCGAACAGGCGGAGCCAAATTACCCTAAAAGGTGGTCCGAAGCAGCTCACTAACCGGTTCCAAATGATCCATCTATCTCTCTTTCGTTCTTCTTGCTCTCTCCAAACGCACACATACTTGCACTGAAAGCCTAAAATCTCAGCTCTTTTCATGCAAATGACAGAAAGTTTAGCATAAAATACGAATTCGAATACAAAACTGCTTGGTTCGGTGAGCACAAGAAATGTGCCACGAAATGGGTGCTCACAACAACAACATCGACGATGTTGTATTAACCAACCGCTTTTATTGGCCAAGACCACATGAACAGGTAGCAAATCCAGCAAAATGGCAGAATTACTCAGACGAGCAGAAGCCGGTCAGCTGATAGCCAATAAACAAGAAATACCAAACATCGCTCCTCTCACATCTGCTTAATCTTTCTTCTCTCTCTCTTCTCTGTTCGTACAGTCACATGAGCGTACGCACAAATCACCGCGCTACGAATGCAGCGACTGCGGCAAAGGTTTCTCCCAACTGCGCAATTACAAGTACCACCTGTCAGTGCACCGCGGCACCAAAGAGTTTGCGGCCGAGTGTCCGGAGTGCGGCAAGACGTTCAACGACAAGGGTTACCTCAGCAGCCACATGAAAATCCATCGCAACAAGAAGGAGTACGAGTGTCCTTACTGCCCGAAGTCCTTCAACCAGCGAGTGGCCTTCAATATGCACGTGCGAA
This sequence comes from Myopa tessellatipennis, assembly GCA_943737955.2. Taxonomy (NCBI): domain Eukaryota; kingdom Metazoa; phylum Arthropoda; class Insecta; order Diptera; family Conopidae; genus Myopa; species Myopa tessellatipennis. The sequence goes on from OX031316.1 coordinate 59,234,988, forward strand.
TTCACACCGGCGTGAAGCCGCACAAATGCGCCGAGTGTGGCAAACGGTTCTCGCGGAAGATGCTGCTGAAGCAACACATGCGCACGCACAGCGGCGAGAAGCCGTATCAGTGCTCCGTTTGTGGCAAGTCGTTTGCCGATCGCAGCAACATGACGTTGCACCATCGATTGCATTCGGGTAAGTCATCATATCAATTAAATCATTCCGCCTCTAACGGATCGTGTTAATAACTTTTATCATTTTACTCAATTTTCCTCGTAGGCATCAAACCGTTCAACTGCCCCATCTGCCCAAAGGCCTTCACTAAGAAGCATCACTTAAAAACCCATCTGAACTACCACACTGGCTGCAAGCCTTACGTCTGTCCACATCCCAATTGCAATCAAGCTTTCTCACAGTCCAGCAACATGCGAACGCATGCCAAGAAGTGTCAATACAGACCGTTACAAGCGTTGCCATTTCCGGCCATATCGGCTGTGATGTCGTCAATGAACGTGAAAACCTCAACAACTGTTGCAGCATCGTCATCATCAGCCTCAATCGCAGCAGCAACCAACACAACAGTACACAACAACAACAGCACCAGTCTTCTACCGTTTGCTGCGAATATCGCACTGCGCCTGCCGCCACCAACAACAACCAGCAGCTCCTTTACAGCTGGCATCCGCATGTTGTCATTCGGCGCACCAGCAACACTTCCGCCCGCTCAGCAGCATCTTGTGTCTTCGTTGCGACCGTTTTGATTGCTGATCGCTGCGGAAACGCGTGATCGAAAGATACTCAAATGCATTTTTCAACTTTTGTGATGTTCGCTTTAATAGCGATTTTTTTCTTTAATATAAATATAAACATATTAAATATTATATTAAACATATTATTATAACAGTATGATATACGATTCAGTTGAAAGAAGGATCAAGGTGAACAAGTAATTAGTTTAAGTTCTTAGTTAGTTTTTTATTTAGTTTACGAAATATTGAAATAGCTTATGAACTTGATAAATAATCCAACTGATTCCAATCCAAATCCAATAGATATTTTTATTATATTTAATTAAATTCATGTTTTTAAACTCTAAGTAATTTAGTTTAAATTTAAATTCAATAAATAAGCATTTTTTTTTTGATTATTTAAACAATGTTTTAAATTTGTTTCTTGAATTAGAACACTTAATAACTTAACATCAAACAATCAAGTATATTATGGACAGTTTTTGTTTAAACAATGTATTTGAATTTATTTTTTGGTATGCAAGAAATAGAAGCGACATTTTTTTATTGAAATTGAAGGTTAAATTCCCAGCCGAGGCAATTTTTTTGAGGAAATAAAAAAATGTAAATTTCTGTAATTTTATCTACTACAACATATAAGCACCGGAAATGAAGTCTTTGTTCCGTTTTGGAATACATGAAATATTATAAATTTTAATATTTGTTAAAAAATTTCGTTTTTCGATAAAATATTACATTACATAAATGAAACATATTTCTAATACCTTTCCAGCGAAACAAGTCGTTATCATGTACAGTTTAGGAGGTATACACCTAAAATCGGTGGTGTGGGAACAGCGTAAACGCTATAATTTTCCGAATTGTGATTTAATAAAGAAGCGGAATAGATCCGTTTTAATATTTTTGTACATTATAAATTTTAGAAACATTTTATTTACAAACTTTTACAATATTTGAATCAAAATTCTACAATATCTTAAAAATACCCACAGAATTTTAATTTATTCCCACATTGGAAAACGAAATTTCGTAGGGTGGCAATAGTTTGGACGCCATCCATTGTTCAAAGATTATCTCTGGTTCAAAGTACTTGCGAAAAGTGGTTGAGATTGTGGTAAACTTCTTGTTATCTTAATAAGTATTAGTACAAATTTGATTCAAGATATCAAAATAGTTTAAAAATGCCTCTCGAATTTAGGAAATAAGTGAAAACGGTTAAGGAAATTGTTAAAGCTATCAATGTCATTGCAAAAGCCTCTTGACAGCAAAGATGTGAAACATAACCTAATTTAATTACAATTGGCTTTGCACAAAAAAAAACACGCGACAGTGCTGAGTCTTGGACTATCTCTTTTCTTCATATTGCATTGTGGCTTGTACAATAAACGGTTCTTGCAGCAATTGTTAGGCTTCAAGAGGTAAAATCAGTGTTGCCACAGTGATTATCTTATTTGTTAATTGTAAAATCCAAGTGTGTTTGCCGTTGTCGGTCGCATACATCCTATAAATTTATACATTTTTGTCCAAGTACATTTCTGATGCAAAATTGATTTCATTTCATATTTTTCATTAAAACTATAAATTTACATACATATGCAACAGTAAAATGCAAAAAAGGCTGAACGCTACGGTTTGGTTGCGTTTGTCGTTTCTTGCATGAACTCCAATAACGAAAAGTAACAATGGAAGTAAACGCCTTTCTATAAAATAAAAACATCAAAAACAATAAATCAAAGCCTTCGACACGCGCTCGGATTTTCACAACTGCATTTTTAGATTTTCTTTTGCCAAACAAATCCTTGAAGTTTGTGTAAATGCGATTAAAATAACTGTTTGCCAATATGGCAGCTTTGGATAACGCTTTGCACTTGGTAATATCTCTTTCTGTTCTATCGGATCTCATACTTTAAATTTATCGAATCATCGTCACTGGTAGAATGCTGTCAAAAATTCCGATTTAAAAAAAAAACGAAGTGTGTGTAATTTCTTCGTTATCATTTTCCTCATTTAAATAAATTGCTAGTAAATTGAATTTCACCACAAAAATTAACGCACAAGTGAAAGTAATTCATTCTGTGTTTCCACTTCTCTCTCGTAGCTATAAATTTTTTGTCAGATACGTCAGCGTTAGTTTTGAGTTGAATTCCGTAAATTTCGCCAGCGTGGGCAGAAATATAATCAAAGTACCTGCTTCTGAGCACAAGGAAAACGGCCGTGGCCAAATTTGGCTGCCAACAGGAGGAACTTTTCGTTTCCTTTTCTTGATAAAGCGAGAAAATAATATTATATTTGAAAATAGAGTGAAGTTGTACGCTTACAGTGCTGCCGTAGTGGCAGCAGACGGCCAAAAACTAACGCCACAACATGTCAGCGGAGCCGCATGCCTCGCAAACGGCTTCGCAGCAACCAGAGACGAACTTGGAGCTATGGCAGCGTTTCCTGGGTGGTGGCAACACAGCTGACGCCAGCCCCGGATTGCACGGCGACACCACGGCTAGTCAGCAGCACCAACAACAGCACAACAACAATTATGTTAACTTCAATCAATTCATAATGCAACACAACTTCTTGGGTGGCCCTGGAAATTTGAATGGCACTGAAATGGGCGGTTACGGCGACGGGTACTTCGGCTCAAACACACACGCATTCGATTTATTCGGCTCATCAGATTGTTCAACTGTAAGTCTGTCTTTTCTTCGGTATTTAATTGTTTAGCTGTAGCATTTGCAATGTTCTCCGTGCAGGTATTTAATAATGGCGGCTCCTCCAGCTCGCAACTCTTTCCTTACAACAACGATAGTTCCAACAATGAATTTTACATAACCAGTAACAACTACAACTCCAATGAACATCTGTACGATAATCTGTATACGCCATTCGGCAACACGGGCATCGGAGGATCATCGTACTTCACCAATCCCTTTGCCACAGGCTTCGATTTCAGTGCATTGACTTCACCGTCATCGAACCTTCAGGCGAACGCGCCTGAATTCGTACCACGTCTCAATAACCTCTCGTTGAACGAAGGTTTTGATGATGCAGCAGGAGATAAAAAGGACGAGCCAAAAACAAAAACTAACTTCAATTATTCCAGCATTGTTGCAGCCGGTGAACAACTTGCTGCACTTCAGATCGATAACAAGGATAGACAGGGCACAAAATCCTCTACGAGGGACATAGACTCGGACCAGGCAACTACATCAGCTCACCTCAAACCGCTTTCAAATAATACACCACCAATTAACGCTACAGGCGCCACTATTAAACCTCCTACTCAGCCCTCAAACGGCAACAATAACAACAACTCACGTGCATCTTCCGGCTTGTCTAACGGGAATGGAAACGGGACATCTGCAGAAAAGCCAACTGCTCGCGAACGCGATCGTCGTCACACCAACGGATGCCGCTCGATGGACTATGAGCGTGAGGATCGCTATGAGCGTGTGGAACGTGGCGCAGAACGTGCTGCTGGCCACGCTGTGCATCGCGGCAGCAATCAACGTGATCGTGATCGCTACGACAATCATCGCAGCAACAAGCGTCGTGACGACTGGAACCGCAACCGCGACCGCATCAACGGCTTCCGAGTGGACGAGAAATACTCGTCAGATAATGGAAAGGACAGTCCACTGCCATCTCCAGAAAAGGTATGCAAGAAACGAAACATTGTCCATATCAATACAATAATAATTGAAAGAAAGTAGTTCATGTAGTTAATAATCAATGAATACTTTCAGAAATCCCCGAAGAAAGTACATCCAGAAAATGAGAAGCTATCGCAGCGCGAAAAACTAATACGCGACATTGAAATGCGTCGTCTTGAGTGTCTGGTTTGTGTGGAGCCCATCAAGGCGCACCACTCGGCCTGGTCTTGTGTCAACTGCTACCACATCCTGCATCTGCAGTGCATCATCAAGTGGGCCTCCAGTTCGAAATCGGATGACGGCTGGCGCTGTCCAGCCTGCCAGAACGTGGTGAAGGAGGTGCCGCGTGACTACTATTGCTTCTGTGGGAAGCTCAAGAATCCGACGTACACGCGTCAGGACATCGCGCACTCTTGCGGCGAGGTTTGTGGACGCATAGAAACCTGTTCGCACGCCTGCACGCTTCTCTGTCACCCGGGGCCCTGTCCGCCCTGCCAGGCGAATGTTAGGCGTGACTGCGGCTGCGGCCGGACAACGAAAGTCATGCAGTGCTGCGTAAAGGATCCAGTCGAATGCGATGCCATCTGTGCCAAGTTGCTCAACTGCGAGCTGCACAAATGCACCCTGAAATGCCACACCGCCAAGTGCCATTCGTGCCCAAAGAAGGTGGACCAGAGGTGTCACTGCGGAAAGCAGGACCGACAAGTGGCCTGCACCCGTGATTCGCACGACAAGCGCAACTACTCGTGTGGCAAGCCCTGTGGCCGCGATCTATCGTGCGGCAATCACAAATGCAAGGACTGCTGCCATGCGGGCGAGTGTCGGCTGTGCAAGTTGAGTCCAGAGGTGGTGACCTCATGTCCGTGTGGCAAGATGCCCGTGATGCAGGGACAACGAACATCGTGTCTGGATGCCATAGCAGTCTGCGGGGGCGTGTGCGGCAAAACACTGCGCTGCGGCAAAGCAGCTCATCCACACCATTGCACCAGCAAATGTCATTTGGGCAACTGTCCGCCCTGCAATAAGCAGACTGCTGTCAAGTGTCGTTGCGGCCACATGGATCAGATGATTAAATGCCGCCAGCTGTCTACACGCGCAGATGACGCCCGTTGTAAAAAGCGCTGCGTCAAGAAGCGCTCGTGCGGCAAACACAAATGCAATCAGGAGTGCTGCATCGACATCGACCACATCTGTCCGTTGCCCTGCAACTACACGTTGTCGTGTGGAAAGCACAAGTGCGACCAGTCTTGTCATCGTGGAAACTGTCCGACGTGTTACCGCAGCTCTTTCGAAGAGCTGTACTGCGAGTGCGGCGCCGAGGTGATCTATCCGCCAGTACCGTGCGGCACCAAGCGCCCCAACTGCAAGCGGCCCTGTTCGCGTACGCATCCCTGCGACCATCCGCCGCAGCACAACTGCCACTCGGCTGCCAGTTGTCCGCCTTGCATGATTTTCACCACCAAATGGTGCTTCGGTCAGCACGAGCAACGCAAAACCATTCCGTGCTCGCAGCAGAGCTTCAGCTGCGGCCTCGCATGCCAGAAAGCGCTCCCATGTGGACGTCACAAATGCATCCGTTCCTGCCACGAGGGCGTTTGCCAGCAAGTGTCCGGAGAAGTGTGCAAGCAAAGCTGCACAACGCTGCGTGCGTCCTGCGGCCACAAGTGCATGGCTCCATGCCACAACGGTGCTTGTCCAGAGACGCCGTGCAAGGAAATGGTAAGTGGTTGTGTCCGTGAGAGCCCTCTGGGAAGAAACTATAACAATTTCTCCTTGTCACAGGTTGAGGTACAGTGCGATTGCGGCAACCGCAAGCAACAGCGCGCCTGCCATGACTTGGCGCGGGAGTACAGCCGCATAGCCACTGCTCAGTTGGCCTCGTCCATGGCCGAAATGCAGCGTGGAAACTACATGGAGCTCAGTGAGATTTTGACCCCGGTTAAGGCGCATAAAACCAATAAGACGTCAGTAGCTAACTTTTTTGCGTTCTGCTGTTTAAAGGCAATTTCTAAATATTTGCTGTTTCATTTTACAGTCTCGATTGCAACGACGAGTGCCGGCTTCTGGAACGCAACCGTCGCCTCGCCATTGGTCTTCAGATACGCAATCCCGATTTGCAGCAGAAGCTATTGACCAAATATTCTGATTTTATCCGCAACTTCGCCAAACGCGATCCGGTGTTGGTGAAGTCCATTTACGACGCCCTCACAACTCTGGTCAAGCTGGCCAAGGAGAGTAAACAGAAGTCTCGCAGCCACTCATTTCCGACCATGAATCGCGAGAAGCGTCAACTGGTGCACGAGATGTGCGAAGCCTTCGGCGTGGATTCGGTGGCCTACGATGCTGAGCCAAACCGAAACGTGGTTGCAACAGCTCACAAGGATCGCGTAAGTAACAAGAGCATTACTATGCAAATCCAAAAACTAACGAACAAACATTCTTTCCTCTGTAGTCCTGGCTGCCAGCCACGAGCATCATAGAAGTGGTACAACGCGAGTCTGGACAACGACGTGTTCCAGTACCGAGCAACAATGCCTGGGGCGGCGCCAAGAGGTAGAAAACACGACGCAGAAACCACACCACGGCGCAGAAGTCGAACCAGTTTTCCTCAAAGCAACCGTATTTTCCACAACTAATCCATATTTTATTTTCATTTAGCTTGCAAACAATACCCGGAAATTGTTGATCGTATAAATATATTATTAAAACATTTATTGACATATACTTTTGATGCTGTTTCTTGTATTCGAGATCTTGACTTCATTTCCGTTCAGTTTTTCCTTATCCTTATATTATTCTTTTATGCTTTCGATTTCATAAGAAGACCCCCACTCGTTTTATACAACATATTAAAAGAGGAAATCAAAATAAATTCGTTAATGCAATATCAGCATCAAGAATTCAAAAAAGAGATTAACCATAATTTGTACATCCACAGAAGTTGGCGAAACAGAAACTAATTGAAATAAAGTTACTCTGCAACAAGAGTAAAAAAGGATCAATGTTTTTTATGTCTACGTGGGAAATGAAATAATGATCTCAATGAAATTTGTTAAAATATCGTGTCGTCAAAATTGAAAGTAGTTTTCATACATCATTTCAAAGGAGGTTTTCTTTATATGGAACTTGATATGAATACCCTGAAATTATAAATCTTAGACTGGCAATTCTTAGGAATAAACACTGTTTTCATACAAAAAGAGACGGAGTGAGAACGTGTGTTGAAAAATACCACTCTATCTCTGGTGAGAAGACAGTGAGTTCTCTTGCGCATCTGTTTTTGTGTAAATATAGAGAACAAGAGGAGGAAAATATTCTGTTGTTTTGGGTATAGCACATAGTGTGCCCTCTCTCACGCAGAAACATAATTTTTTGTAAAACGAGAGCGAAGAATAATCTTTCTCTTTCTTGCGAAAGCACATAGTGTGTTCTTTTGCATTCAAATGCTTTGCAGAGCTCTCTACATTAAGGTCGACACACTTGCACGCTGGAATTACACTGGAAATTAGTTTTTAGTAAATACAAAAAAGTATCAGTTGTTACAAGAACAACAACAATAGCAAACGATTCGAATTGATGCTTTCTTTAGTTGCTGCGGGAAATTCAAAGCGTTCGTTTGTGCGATTTGAGTGAGCGGGTGGCAAGAACACGTTTGCGGAGGTTTTTGTGTATAATTGAAAGAAGTATTATTTGTTGTGAAAGGAGCAGGAGGTCAAGAAGTAGTGGAAACAGAAAAGTAATTTTGTGTCGTTACAAACAAGTTAGTCGCAGGAAACAAAGCGGATCTATTTGAGTGAAAAATCATAATCAAAAGCAAATGTGCTGATGCGGAATGCGAATGAAAGAAATTCATGAGTGGCCGTGACGAATATTTCTGTAGTGCTGTGAAAAAGTGAGTACGGACGGAGTTTTTATGCAAACACCAACTAATAAATATATCCGATCCCGGCGGGGAGTAGAAGTACTTCGTGAGTAAGCAGTGAAGAAGTTCCTTCAGTGAAAGGAATTGAAAGAAAAAAACTACTTGGATAGACAGCAGCAGAGTATTTCAAATAATTTATTTGTAAATAGTAGAAACAACAGATATTCTGTCGGCGAAGAGCCCAACGTTTAATTTTTAATTCATGCAACCTCTCGTCTCTGTCATAATTTTGATTTCTCAGTTGGATTTGGAGATGTTTTGTCCGGAAGACGTTCTCTCAGTTTTCTTTCCTCTCTTCTTGGTAGCCAAACATGCATGGCATAAAAAATAAGGCAATCATTAAAATGACAACCAAAACACAAAAGAAATGATTTTTACAGTGTTTCATGAATGTTCTCCTAAAAGTGCATTGAAAATAAATAAGTAAATATTGCAGTTAACAGATCTCTAAAGCAAAAATGTGAAATTTTCTCTAAAAATGTACTATTACTCTACCACTAAATGTGAACTAACACAATAGCTCTATCTTTCTCCTTCAGTAGGATATAAAAACAATGATAATATAGGACGATGTATTATATATTTGATAATTTCCATTTTTAATTCAATTTTGTGGTGCTAAAAAAGTAGGAAAATACTGCCTGCGGTTTTAACCCAGAACATCACCACAAGAAGAAAAACCAATATGGTGGTTTGCTCTTCTCTCTCTTTAGCTGGGTGGTTTTTTTTGTGCAGCACAGCTGGCGCATTTCTCTCTACGATGTATGTTAGAACGAGATGGTTATATCGTGCTCTTAGAAGGAATGGTGATAATTGGATTATTATTTGGTGTTGTGTTGTGTTTTGTTTGTCGTTTGTTTGGTTGATTTTGTTTTTCGGTTGGAAAGTGAATTTTTTCCGTTTTTGGATACGCACAGCAACAGAGAGCAGTGCTCTGAAATAGTAGTGAATTTCGCACTCTTCGGAATGGTTTTAATCAAATTTAAATTTAGTTATTAATTTTATATTTATTATTTTTTATTTATTATCTCTCTTGCTCTTCGACTTAAGTACATTTTGAGACCCCCTCTCCACCCTCTGTGTTGCTGCATTAAATAAAAATCATGCACAAACACGCACATGCGTTTATACTGAATCCTGCAAAACGGACAACTAGTGTGGTTTTTAACCCGCAGTTTTTTTAAGCCTTTTTTCGGGTACACACACAAAAACTATGATTAATATCACTAAAAATTTGCATATAATAGTTTCAATTTTTAGTTTTACTTGGCCCATGTCACATGTCACGAATCCACCAATGGTCTTGGCGACACGCAGATTTCGTTCGAAAAGTTCGCTTTTTTGTAACTAGAATTTGATAAGCAGGGTCGATTTACGATTCACAAGTTCTCTACACTGTAATTGAGAGTGTAAAATTCCCTCTTTCTTCTGTTTCTCCTCTCTATCCTAAAAAACTGTGAAAGAATCGCTTTAAAAGAATCTGCGTGTGCTCAAGGCCAATCAGCGTGAGTGATGCACAAATCATGTTGATCCGTCTGACACCGGCCAATGGCAAGCCTGGTTAAAATAACTGTAAACTGTATGGACAATAGTTCAAAGAATGTACTCGTGCTTCTGTTATTCTTTTCGTTATTTTCTAACATTATGTTTAACGTATTTAAAAAACATTTATAAGTATTAACAGCAAAAGAATTTATAATTAAAACATTTATAAATAATATTTACATTTATTCTTCTTATCCTCTCTTTCGCAGATGTGTTTCAATCTTGAGAAATCACTCAAGACTGCCTGCTGCTAAATTTTCCGCTGCCATTTTTCGGAATTATTCAATTTCAATAATTATGATCCAATTTTATACAAAATACAAAAATAACAAAAACTTATAGAAAGAGCAGCGAAAATATAAAACCTCAATAACCGAGTTGAAAAGTTCACCGTCATTTTTTTGTTGGCTGGTTTAGCAACGGAGCTGGAAATACGTCATTCCGCCAAGCAGTCGCAGCAGCTACCATTAACAACATTGAGCCTCAATTTGAAGTCGGTTATTTCACGTTCCGGTGAAGGAAATCAATTCACCAGTCGCACGAACCCCCCTCAACTGCAACCTGTTTAAGCTCAGCCGGCCCACCACCTGCGCACATGGATGCGTATTCGTCCAGCATTTAAAATCGGATACTTTTTATTTGTTCAGTTAATTTTAGTTATAGTTTTTATTTAACAACGATTTCATTCGCCACCTGGAAATAATGTCATCAAAATGTGGATTAAAGATTATTTTCATGTCAATAATTTTCATCATCATCGTAAATGGTGAGTAAAGAACAATTTTTTTCATTGATTTAATTATGCTACTCAATGTTAAGCAGAGTTTTTTAAAAAATTGCTTGTAAAAAACCCACGAATTAAAAATCCATGTATAAATCCCAATAAATCCGATACAATTTTAGAACATGTATATAAAAAAATATGCTTCTTTGTATAGTTGAGCTTAAGCACTTTAGGTAATTATAGAGACTCATTGTACAGCATCTGCTGAGTGTGAGAGCAAAAAATTGGACTGCATTTTATGTAAAAAATATTTGGCTGACATCTAAACGAAGAATGCAGAAATCGACGCCGCGTCGCTCTTAACATCCACAAAACGTTTTTCTAAAGTAGTCAGAAAAGCCAGAAACTCAAAGAGAAAAACAGACTAACCGAACCACTGACGGCAGACAGTCTAATAATCGTAAAAGGAGATTAAAAACACGCCAGGCTCAAGTAAAAAGTAAAAAGTTTCGCCTCATAGTTTGTATGTGTTTTTCGGTTGCTTTTTTGGTACTTGTTTTTCTTGCTCCAATTTGAGGATGTTTGTACTTTGAATTAATTTCTACAAGGCATCAACAGCCAGCCGGGGGGGGGCAAACAGTGCGACAAAAATATGCAACAAACTCGTACGAAGCCAGAAACAGAAAGACGACACAAAGTATACACAATCTTCTTTTTCAAGGGTAGAGAAACCAAATATAATTCCATTAAAGAAAATAACCAGTTTTTAAGAGGTATCAGTAGCAACTTTAAGTTGTATGTGTATTATTTGTATTAGAGTACTGTATAGACTCCAGTATAGTTTCCATTTTCGGTAAAAAAGATATAATTGAGTGTGAACAATTGAAGAGATAAGAATAAAGGAACCAGACTACAATATTATATATATACATATAATATATTCATATTTACAGAAACATAATCAACTGTCGATAAATTTTTTTTAAGTTTTATGGTTATGAGTTCCCATAAAACGGTTCTTCAACTATTCTGTTAACTTCTGCCTTTAATAGAAATGTTATTCCTTTATAATCATATGAAATATAATCAAGTAACATTAAAGTAACACTGCCTAACTATAAACTAACAGGTTTATAACAGAGAAGATGGACGAATGGAGAATGAAATTCTCCATGTTGGTATTCTACATGAATTTACCCATCGACTCTGAAAAAGTATCGAATGGAAGACATTCGAAGGGTCGTATGTTAGCCGGAGACACCCAGGCCCAACGTACGTACATGACCAACAACAACAACAACAATCTTGAATGAGAAGAAATTCCTAAATATGGCAGCTCTTTCATAGCTTCCACATGTGTAGAAGATAAGACGCAGCTCGGGCAATATTCGGGGTTTCTTTGCGTTTCTTAGATATTCCAAATAAAGCACATCTGGTACAATGCACTTAATGGCCGGTGTCAGACGAATCATCATGATGCGTGCATCACACGTTGATTGGTTGGCACATTCAACAAATCAACCAATCAGCGTCAGTGATGCACCCATCGTTATGATACGTCTGCACCGGCCAATGTGTCTGTCCTTTTATGTCGTGTCTTCCCCACTCAAGACACGATACCCTGGCTGTTTTTATTTTTGTTATTATTTTGGATGCTGTTTTGCTGTTATTTTGGTTGCTGTGTTGTTCTTCTTGATTCTTATAATTTTGTGCTCCTCATGTGTTTTATTTGGGCACAAAGCCGGACACATTTTCTTGCATCTCTTCAGTCTGCTCTCATGCCACGTCGTGACTCACGTTATCTGCTGCACGCATTTACAGCAATAAGTAGCTGCGAAAAGTTCGTGTAGTATGTGAATCAGAGAATCACTTCTTCCACTTCATACGCAATTTCAGTGCATTTTCGTTCATCTGTCTGGCTCTCTTCTCATGTTAAGGGCATTTTTCTTAAATCTCACCAAAAGGAAAAAAAAATTACATATGTACATGAAAAATTATTAGTAAATGTCAAAAGCAGAGTACACAGAAAGTACAACTACGACCACATCGACACGACACATTTGACGTTCCTTCTTTGTTGCCATCAGAGTTGAGTTGGCAACACACACTCACAACATATGCACACACGCACACAATTTGACAGTCATGATGATGTCCTGGATTCTGTTGTTTGTTCTTCTCGTTTTCTTTTTTCCATCCCATCGTACATTCGTCACGTAGCGGGCATAAAATTATGGACGTGACACAATCCCGTCCCCGTCCTCATCCTTCATACGCACACACAAACACACACACATGCAACCACACAAACACACACTTATTCACATATGTTAAATAAATAAGTGCGTTTCTTTCATTGATTTCTTGTGGTCGTAAATTATGGAACTCGACAAGTTTACAGGATTGGTTTCATGACTGTAAAATATCATTTATTCAGGCAGGAACTGGAGATTATTTTACAGTGACTAGTAAAGTTTCAGAACTCTAGAAACCATTATTTCTAGATTTAAGGCACACATCTGGCGGTATTTATAATTGACCTCTGCTATCTATGGTATGTATGTAAGTGATAACAGTAAAGATAACGAGTGAGTCTTGGCGAAATATCGAATCAGAGAAATGCACTTTCTTAAAGCTCATTTCTACACTCTGTGATTAAAGGTGGATCATATTTGAGAAACCTTTTTTGGACCCTTTTGAGAAACCTTTTTTGGACCCTTTTGAGAAACCTTTTTTTACCCTTTATACCATCACACTTTATACTCTTATTTTATGATTTAAATGATTACATTAATAAACTTAGAATATACATATGTACTACACAGAAGTTTATTTAATCTCTGCTTTGCTTTTGCGTTCCATGAAACCACAACAATTTAGTTAGAATATTCAAAGCATCTAAATACTTCATGACATTGAAATCTTAAAAGATTCCCATGCTGGAAATTCATAAAACTAAAGTATGTGGTACTGAAAAATTCAACAAAATCAGAATTTGTTACTTGAGCTGTAGCCATGTTCATGTATGAAGTGTCGCGAAAACAAGCAGAATCAACAAAGCAAAAGGAAGGGAAGGAAGGACGGAAGAAAAAACACATAACACACGCGAGTATCACGTCTGAAATCGCATGAGTCATCATCTCACCGCAAACATCTCGCTGCGGGCGGGTTTATCTGGAGTTGCAGCCGCAACAAACGAGCGCAACGAACAGCAAACGACAGACGTGGGACCCATTTAGGAGAGCGATAAAGAATTATAATTCTGCCAACCAACTAAAAAATAGTAACAGAAGCACAGTTCCGCTAAATTAAGATTAAACTTTCCTAAATGAATTAGCGTCTTGGGTTGCGATTTTTAAATGCCACGAGTTACCGTCACCAAGTAAGCGAGTGACGACGAATCGAGCATCGTTTGGTGCTGAGTATTCGATGCTTTGGGCTGGGTTGCTAAAACGTTTCGTTTTAACGCAAAACTCACTAAACACACGTTCGCTAGACAAGAATACTTGATTCTTGTACCTGCTGAAAGAACGATAAATACGAATATCTTGATCTGCAACTTTTTCTCCACTCTTCAGTCTCTCAATGCTTTAGGTCAATGTCTCCATAACGTGATCGATTTGTTACTTTGTACTACTTTTTATACTCGTATACGACTATCGTTCCTTTTGTAGTCTTCTTTGTTGGTGTAGATTTCTTTACGACCGACCTACAAATTGTTGTTTAGGTAGGTTTTCGAAAAATCTTAAGGGGCCCAAGCGACTTGCTTCATATCTTCATAGGTTAACAGTTAGTTATTTGTTCTGATTGCGTGGTTGTTGTATTTGAAACTCATATAAATGAATGCATGAATGAACATGTATTTCAATGTTACTTACGTGTTTTCTCATGTTTTTTCCAATGATTTCGATTTTCATGTTTCTTTAAAGAAGCACACATCAATTACTTTGATAGAGTTTGATTGTTGTAGAGTTGCATGTTGGTACAAGTTCAATGTATGTACTCACGGCACTCACACATTATAACATAATTGAATTAGCAGGAGTAGAGATCCTTGTAGCATGCCAGGGAAAACTTTATTCCAAACAATATGAAATGAGAACTTAAGAGACTTTATTAGAGACTCATTAGTTCAAGCAAGGAACTAATTTTAGTATATAGTTCGACCATAACTGTAATTGAAGGTCTTTGAATCAGAAGGAGGAATCTAGGCTCTTTTTAAGTATAGATTATAGCATTATTAGTGCTTTATTACAATCTGCCAGCTTGTGTTGCGGGTATCAAAACAACAGCAACAAGCAGGAGCTACTTATCGGTCATTTGATGTTTGGAAATACAAGCTACCGATAGTGTGCAGTGCTGACGTGCCGTGAAAATAGAATACGAAATCTTTTTAGTCCATTTCTAGTTTTTGCGGATTTGTTTCAAGAACGAGTAATAAATAATAATCAACACTTTGTTTGCAGCACGATGTTAGTTTTATCTACCTTGTGAGGAGGGTCAGAGGGGGATGGGGGGCGGCTGGTTTGACGTTGTTTGTGTGACTGATTTTGTTATGCTCACATTTCCTCTGATTATAACTCGGCGCATCGTGTTGGGACGTGATTTTTGCTGAGGGTTTTTTGCTCTTTTTAAATACTTCAATTGTAAACATTGAAGTGTGACCATTTTGGGTCAATGTAAGTGACTGAAATAAGTAAATATGTAAGTGAAATATAGGCAATTAATATCACTAACGTGTGAGAAATCTTGCAGATTTGTTTAGTGAAGTTGTAAGAGAGAAGGCGACTTTTTTAAGGGTTCCTTACTAGTGTCTGTATCACCTTTTTTCTGTGATGGTGTTAAATAGTGACTATGATCTGTGGCACCATCTGCACTGACGTGGAAACTTTTCACTTCTGGAAACACAGCGTCCATCCAGATCCATCCAACAGCAAATTGTTTTTAAGCTCGACTTACATTTTAGGTCATGGACATGATTGTCGATTGGAATATTTAAAACCATAAACGCTATACGTAGTGTTTGAAAAACCGTCAGAATGAAACAAAGCAGAACGAAAGCGTCGAGAGTGCCGGGCGGCGGTTTTTCGGTATTAAAAACATTACGCAATCAGCAGTGAAGTGAAATTTTGATGAAAAACCTTCAACAGAAATAAATGAAGTCGGAAAACTAATTTAAAAAAAATAAATAATGTTGAAGTTTTTCTTTTAAACTCGTTTTTAAGCTTTGATTTTCAAACCAATGGGGTATTAATTGAAAGACTCTACAAAAAACCACAGAAAATAGTGAAAACTTATTGCAAAAATAATTTAGTAATTTTTTGTTTTTCATTTCAATACCTTGTGTAATTTTCTTGTCGTTCTTATTGTGTGTTGTTACGTCGAGTTTTCAGTTTTTATTAATTTTTTTTTACAAATGAACAGCGTCATTGTTGTTGTTGTGGTCGTTATTTTATCGCACTGACAAAAAAATTAGTCATCATTCGTAATTTCTGAAATGTTTCAGAAAGCTGCGCGAGCGCACGCAACTTCGTGTCGTCGAGGCCGGCCAGCAGCGGGTCTGCGTTCCAATTTTGTGATGCCTTTTATTAGTTCGCGTCACGATAGCGACAGCGAAACTGACCAAGCAACCAACCGGCCAAGCAACCATCGGTAGTGAAAAACTCTCCGCAAAACTCAAGTCCCAATCATCGCTTAAAAGTACATACAAATATTGAGCAATTTGTATACATATATTGAGCAATGGACACACACATGAGTATATTGAGCAAGCAAAATAAGCTCCATGAGTGAGTTGCATCAATGGAGGAGCATCGGAGCAAGTCGACTTTTCTATACACATTAGACTTGGGTAGTTCGTGAACGAACTAGTTCAATTGAACGAATCACTTGCGTGAACTATGAGATCTAGTTCACAGTTCTTAGTTCTTTTAGTTCAATCGCTCTTTTAGTTCACTCGGTCTTTTAGTTCAATCGCTCTTTTACTTCACTCGGTCTTTTAGTTCAGTCGCTCTTTTAGTTCACTCGGTCTTTTAGTTCAGTCGCTCTTTTAGTTCAGTCGCTCTTTTAGTTCAGTCGGTCTTCTAGTTCAGTAGGTTTTTCGTTCTTTTAGTTCAGCAGTTCGTTAGTTCGTTTCAATTCAGCTGCTCGTTAGTTTTTCTGTATGTTTCAGTTGGTTAGATCAATTTCAGAGGATGTTTCCAAATCAAATATTTATTTGAAATCTTGGCACAATTCAGGCACAATGATATAACTCCGGTTTTTTTATTTTTTTTTGTTGTCGTTGTTGTTTATTTATTGTTGGGACCACAACAACAATATCAGTTAGTGGAGCTCTCGTCTTTTTTCCGAGTTATGTGTCTTTAAAGCTTGGAATTTCAGACCTATATCTCATGAACTGTAGCAGATAGCTACATGTCATTGGTTTTGGAAAGGTACTCGAATTTTCTTTCATTTATATAAAACAAGCGCAATTTTTCGGAATTTCTCGTTTTCCGTAATGATTTGTAGAATTTATGTAACAAGCGTTTGGTACTTACGTGAGTGTAAGCTTTACAATGCATTTTCCTCTGCCGAATACGATAGAATACACCTCCTTATAATGGTAAGCCACTCTACTTTCTTAATATTGTGATAAATATGTATATAGATAGGTTAATTATATATTTTATTATAAAAAAAATTAATAATGGAAAAAAATGTTACTAAAAATCTAACAATATATAATTTAATCATGTATTCAGTATTAGATATTGCCAATTAAATATCAAACCGATTTTCTCATCTCGTTATCTCTTATAAGAACTAACGAACTAAATGACCGCGTAAAGTACTGAACTAAATGAGCGAACGAACTACTGAACTAAATGAACGAACGAACTACTGAACTAAATGAGCGAACGAACTACTGAACTAAATGAGCGAACGAACTACTGAACTAAATGAGCGAACGAACTACTGAACTAAATGACCGAGTGAACTATATGAACGAACTAGTTCACGACAGATGATTGAACTAGAAAGATCGCTCTCTGTAGTGAACTATAATTCCCAACACTAATACACATTCGATGTGTTCAACAGTTTTTCCCCCTCTTTTTCTTTCCTTTTCATTTTAATTGCTAGATTCTCCGAACTGTGTAATTATTGTTTATTAATGTACAAGTCATGTGAAATGTTGTATAAAATAATTAAATAAATACTGAATATAATATGTTAGTGTGTTTTTCTTCGTAGTTCAGAACAAATTTAAATTGATTTGGGATTAAAATCCACGTACCTCGTATTTATTGAGTAATTTTCAATACTTTAAAAGCGAATCACCTGCTTTAGACTTTTAATTTTTCTATTTATTTATTATAATTTTCTGGTCCTTTCTTTAATCTTTTTCATTTTCTTCTTATTCTTCTAATTGTTCTTCTTCTGGTTGTTCTACTTGTTAATCTTCTGTTTATTCTTCTACTTGTTAATCTTCTGTTTATTCTTCTACTTGTTAATCTTCTGTTTGTTATTCTTTGTTGTTTTTCGTCTCTACTTTTCGAATGAATCATTGTGTCATTAATTTTATAGTAACAACCACCTGTAACAATCCAACTCAACTGTCTGTTAGAATTAATAAAGTTATTCAAGGTTGCAAGTACGGAGTGAGTATCGAACGATGTTTTTCTTGACGCTAATGAACACTACACCGCGTTACTCCACTCTAATCTTCAGCTACTCACCCAGCGGCTAACTAAGTAATGCTAAAGTAACATGATATCCTAGGCAACCAATTAAATCGCATGTTTTTGGTTTACGAACTAGGTAAACATTTCTTGTTACTTTGTTGCTGCAGCGGATGCGATGTGGTTCCACTGACCACGAATTGAGAAACAGCGAGCAGAGGAAAGTGAAGCGAATCATGTCAAGAAGAAACGAAAAAAATGTGAGAAACGTGGATTGTGCTAAAAACCCTGAACAGAAGAAAAAAATGCAGAATGTAACATAGAAAACAACATAGAAAATAGCATAGAAAATAAGATAGACAACAACATAGAAAATAGCATAGAAAATAGCTTAGAATATAACACAGAAAATATCATAGAAAATAGCTTAGAAAATAACGCAGAAAACAACATAAAACAATAATTCATAGAAAAACTATAGTCAACAACTTAAAAAACAATAACAAGCCGTTGCGTAGTTATTACAAAATCAATACTAGCAACAAAATTATTTGCTAAAATCTGCTCAAAAGAAGGTCGCCATGGTTCTAGTATGAGCACAATAATACAAGTTATTGTGTTGAAAAAATGTCATGAACACTTCGTTGGTAATTGAAACGCGTGCAATCAGGCGTGTCTCAGTCCGAATGGCGTCCAAGTGAATGTGTGTATGTGTGTGTGTAATGCTTTGGAATGTGGAATGCAGGAGTACGGCTGTGATTGGATTCTATGGATTCTATTTGTACGTTTAGCTTCAAACCATCGATGAAAGCATTCACAATGCAAGCATTTATAAACGACTTCATTCACTGGCTGACTGAATCCCATGTATTTTTGATTTTCTTCTATTCAGCGTTCCTCGCATATTCTAGAATCAATGGATTGTGGAATTCAATGCGTTTCATTGCCACCTCCTCTCTGATCTCTTAAACCCGCTAAAGTAATCAACGCGAGTGCGAGTGAAACAGCGACATGAGATTAAAATAATCTTTCTGCTGGGTTTACTCTACGTTGTGATTCCAAGCTTTTTATAGAGTATAAATTTGAATTTAAATAAATTAAAGATAATACTCAACTGATAAAAAATGAGTTTTGTGCATCTATTTTATGGAGCTTTTCCACATTTCGAACTTTTAAAACGCGCATGTTTCTAAATTATTAAGTTAGTATATTTAGTCTTATTTACTCGTTAATTGGAATTTAAATTTAAAACTAAATTTACAGTGAAAATAGTTTTGAAATTCTTCGCCTCATAAGCTGAATGAAATTTTATCGTATGATATTAAAAAAAAGAACCAAAAAGTAATGAGTTTTCTTGTTCACACATTGTTTGCGTTAGTTAAAACTTAATA
Organism: Myopa tessellatipennis; assembly: GCA_943737955.2. Taxonomy (NCBI): domain Eukaryota; kingdom Metazoa; phylum Arthropoda; class Insecta; order Diptera; family Conopidae; genus Myopa; species Myopa tessellatipennis. Next base: position 59,254,609 of record OX031316.1, read on the forward strand.
ACAACAGCAGAAGCAACAGCAATAAACAAAACAAATTTCCAGAGTTCTTTGAGAATAGTTTCCCCTCCTCGCATTTGTTGCATTCCAACAACAGCACAGCAACATCCACATCGCTGTCGTCGTCGTCGACGTTGTGCGATGTACGCGCCGTTAAACATCTTCAATTGAGAAAATTAAATGAGCTTTCAGCACGACTCAACATGAGAAACAATTTTCCGACAGCGATTTTTATTGATTCTCCTCGCTAGTTTCTTAACCCTCCAAATACCGTCAACAACAGAAAAAGAAAAGACGAAATGAGACGGGACAAGGCGGTGATTCCATCGTGTTTCTCAAGTGTTTCTAGTCCCAGCGACTTTCTTGAGGAGGTCCAATTTAATAATGGTTCCAGTTGGTGTAACTTTCGGTATAGTCGCCAAAACTGAGCTAAAAATATCACTGATGCATGTATCTGAATATTTTTGTACGTGATACTTTTGGTTTTTAATAAAATGTAAGACCTCACTGTTGGGTGAAAACATTTGAGGAAGTTTTTAGTTGTGTTGCTGGTTCAGAAATACTTCTCAGGTCTCGCAGAATTCATACTCCGATCGTTTTTATTATGGCGACGTTTTTTCCCTTGTTCTTGTTTAAACACTACCATAGCCACGCTTTAGAGAAATAGTTGTGTATGCACCACTTAATTCTGCATCATGTGGCAACTCTCTATCGCTTTCGATTGGAGTGTTTTACTCGACTTTTACTCGACTTGAAGTGATGCAGTTCGGCAAACTTCACTTCATTTCACTTTTTGTGATGTTTGCACGCTTTTAAATTAGTTGCATTGAGCTACTTTCGGTATATCGTCGTCATTTCTTGAGAAGAGAAGGGAGAGGAGGACGTGTTCCAGCAACGGGCGCGCCAGCTTATTTCTTTGGATGCACTTAAAGTGCGATTTTGTTGCTGTTGGTTTTGTTTGTTGTAGTTTGCATCCACTGTTTTGCTGCTAGATATTGCTGCATAATGTTGCGACTCCACAGATCAAGCATAACATCGCTGGAAGCACCTGGTCGCGTTCTGTTGGTCCGTCTCTTTTAATCTCCCTGCTTATGTTGCTATCAGACGATCCGGCGATAGATGCTCAAAGGCATAAATAAGCTTGTAAGAAATTAAATTGAATTAAAAAGTTTAAAACTGAAGGCTACGCAGTACTGCTCAATGTCAGAGTACTTAGTCAGGAAACATTACTGCTCGAGGACACTCAACGATTAGCTTGTTGCAGACATTTCAGAAAATCCTTTTTATTACAAGTTGGATGAACTAAATGAAGAGGTTTGCTTGCGAAAAACTTTTGCTACTTACAAAGGCTTTTCTTCATACAGCTATTTTGAATTTATGGTAGCTCATTAAATATTAACAGCACTTAATCATTAATTACATGGTGAGTAGTTAGTAAACTTTCTTTCTGTTGAGGCAGTTTAAGGCTGACGTGCGACTCTACTCTACGATACTCTACTCTATGCCTCTTTACCCTACCGTACCCTACTCTACTCTACTCTGCTCTACTCTACCCTACTTTACTCTTCTCTAGTCTACTCTACTCTACTCTACTCTATTCTGCTGTGCTCTACTCTGCTCTACTCTGCTCTTCTCTAGTCTACTCTACTCTACTCTACTCTACTCTACTCTACTCTACTCTTCTCTACCCTTCTTTTTAGAAAAGCGTTGCCACTCTTTTCATTTTACTAAGTCAAACTTCTTACTTTCAGTTCGTCTGTTACTTAGTCGGTCAGTCAGCCAGTCTTTTACTCATTCAAATGAATGTGCCTTGGTTTTTTTCTACCCATTCGTCTATTCGCCCAACATTCGTTTATCTTGGGTATCTCCAAATGTTTTGCTGCAAGTTTCTCTGTTCTCTCGGTCTTCACCGTGAGTATTTTCCGTTTCCCCAAAAATTGTTTCGCATAGAAAATTCCTTTTCTCGTTGTATCCTGTTATGTGTTTGTTTTGCTTCCGCATCCTTTTTTGTTACGGACGAATACCTTCCCCAAACAGCTGCCGGCCTGCCTGACTGACTGCCCTGCCTGCCTGTCAGCGCTCTTTACTTAAAATGTTCCTACATTTTTTTATTGGTTTGCATTAAAATCGTCGCTGCTACTTTTCACTGCCGTTCGGGCGACGACGACCGCTTATTTGGTTCTTGTTCGCTTCTTCCTTTTCCTTGGAATTGTGTGAATGAAATGAATGAAAAGCTTTTTAATTTGAATGCTTGAAATGCGATTTTGACGGATGAGAAACGCTTTAGTTCTTCGTAGTTAGTCTTGTTGTGTTTTCTTGTTGTTTTTATGTGTGAAAAGAGTGAGAGAAGAAGAGGAGAAAGTTTGCTAGCAAATTGTTGAAGAAATTAATAACGCTTTTTAATAAAACTAGGATAAGAAATGCCAATTTTTTTCTCTGTATTGAAATGATATTGGATATAATATCCTGTATCTTGTATAATAATATGTTTCCTGTATACTTAATAATATTATCCACTGTACTAGTATCCATTTATTACGTCACCACTGTATTAATATCTATACTAAAATGTTCTCTCTCTATCCATTTGCAGGTTACGCAAAAGATATTACAGGAGTTGAAAGAGGTAAGCGTTAGCCAGCCCCTCCCCCAAAACCCCCCATAAAAATATTAAAAAATGCACTAAAAAGTTACTTGAAAAAATGGCAAATTAAAAAATTACGATCCTCGGTCGGCACAGGATAAGGACCTCTATTTTAGCAGCTGGTGTTTGTGTACCCCATCGCCAGCGCAGCAAAACTTTTTCCTATTTATTTACCAAGTTATTTACCAACCGTTCCCCCACCCCATCAGCCACCCTTCCGACCGCATCCAAATCCCTGCAGTCCAATTTGCGAACGGGTCTCGCGCGTTTGTTTTCACCGAAGTCAGTCGAGGCGGCTCTGGCTGCCACGAAGGTCCGCCTGGCAGCTCGAGGCGCCTCCGAATTCCTCGTTCTAGGTACTGCAGGCTCCCCGCATTCTTTCTCGTTCCCAACAAACCTCCCTCCGCCGTCCTGTTCAAACAAAAATATTATATTCTATGCATTTCTGCTGACATCGCCGTCGGCGGCACGGCAACGGCTCCAACGAAACGCGTCAAAATGTTGTATTTCCCTCGCTTGCAGAACAACAACGTGAAAATATGGTGATGTGAGAAAGTGAGGAGCAGACAAAACGCAAAACTACGAGCAAAAACAAGAGACAAAACGGAAAACCACTTCATAATATTTCGATTTCATGCTTGGAACAAAGCTTCTCGTGGTTCTGGCGTAGAGCAGCTTTTCCTAAATCCATGCAGGCATTCACAATAACAACAACAACAAAAAGCAAGCTTAAATACACAAATATTTTTGTAAACAGCTTGTTACTTTTGAAGAGTTTTCGGAGTACAGAATTTTTGTTAAACGTAAAAAGTTCATTCAAATAAATGGTCACATTGAGGAACGTAAACGTAACGTAATCGTATCGATGATGGGAGTAAGAGGAACGATGGAAGCTTGCTTCAGCTGGACCGTAGAAACGTAGTACAGCGATAGAAAATATCTACGATGTACTTACGTAATAGTACAACGTACAGTAACGGCGTACACAATACAATAAAATAATAAAAATATCGGATTCATTGAGGAAAGGTAAAATTTAACAAAATTCGCAAAGAAATTGGTGTTGCGGTGTTTCGGGGGAACCCATGTATTATTTCAGGGTAGTAACCAAGTCCTATGTATTAATTTCCCGATAATGCATATGTAAAGTCTCGGAATGTACTGATAATGAATACGAATCATTTAAGGATCTTCATTGGTGTAATCACGGGTCACTGCCCACCGGTGTAATGCTAAATAATTGGGGCAAATAGGCTATAGCGACGGGACAGAAATTGCGTCTATACTTTGTCCTGTAAGTCCTCAGTTATAGGCTCCAGGTTCTTCTACAACGTTCTAGAGGTTGATTCTTTAGAGCAAAGAATCCAATTTTAACATAATTCAAATATTTTAGGGGAATATTAGGGGAAACGTGTCCCTAAACCGTCTGTTCCGTTACTTTAACCGTCTACCTTTTATCTTGTTTCCGAAAGCTGCGCTGTTTTTCTTTCTTACCTCTTAAACTTTCCTAGTTGAGTTCAACTCAACTGCAGCTCAAAGAGGAAAACTCAAATTATGCTTGGTGGTTATTTGGTTTGAACAGTTCCACTTTGCCGCTGTTCTTGCTGTTCCACCTGCTTTTCTTCCACTTTATTCTCCGTCCTCCATTCTTCACTATTCATCCTCTTTCTGCTGATTTCAACTGGTTCTTCCGCTTGTTTTCCTTAACCTCAAATGTTGAGTATTTCCGTTGATACTTCATTCCGTTTCCGTGGCTTTGCATTTCTTCTAAGTTTACTTCAGCGCTCCAGTGAAGCCATTGAGAATTTGTTTTGTTTTCACAAAAAAGGCAAAAAGACAAAAACGCAAAAAGACAAAAAGGCAAAAAGACAAAAATGAAATAAATGGAAAAATAGAACAAGAAAGAACATTTGAACCCAGATCTTATCTCGCGTCTATTTGGATATTTATAGCGTTTTGAATTTAAATTTGATATTCTTTTAGTTTGTTTTTGTCTGCTTTGGTGCGCTTTTAAGGCGCATAAAACCCTCGAAATGGCGTGAGTGAGGAGTTGAATTCCACTCGGTTGAATTGTATATCAGAGTCTTCCGAGTGTGAACACTATATTCGTAGTTCTACGACCGAAAACCACAAACTGAATGACGAAACGTGACAGTGGAACTCAGGGGAATATAACGGACGTTAAGAACTGACGGACACTTCAAACTAAATCACACAGTAACTTGATAGTAATAAGAATGCACATTTTTGCCTTCACAACAGAAGTGCCTTACTTGCCCCAAGTGACACCAGACAAAATTTTGGCCAAATATTTTTGTTTCTGTACCACGGTTTAACTTCACAGAATTTTAAAATGCAATTAAGACCGAATACGAGTAAAAAAAGTGCACAGGACAACAGTTCTTGCTGTTGTTTAGTATGAATTCACCATTTTTGCTCATTCAGTGGTTGTTTGGTTATTTTTCTCGCACATTTTTTAAATTGGTACCCGACTATTGCTACGTTTAGCACATTTGGTACGGTTAACGAAACCGAATCATTCCATTGTTTGTTGTCTCCGAGCTGTAAAAATATACCTTATTCTTTGAATTCCACGAAACATGATTATTTGAAAATTTCCAATACATAAAGGATCCTTAGATTGGGTTCCCCTCAACTTTTTCGCCTCGATGCTATTTATTTAGCAACTCTTGTTGTTGTTTTGTGTAGGTTTTTGTGGAAAAGTTCTGAAATAAGTTTGAAGGACAGAAGGATGGCGGGACGGACGGTCTTTCGCAGCACTGCGTCACTCGGTAGAACCCCGATAATAAGATGCGATGAGCTCAACTTCTCAGACGACGAATCTGAGTTCGGTGCTCCATGAAAAAAGGGTGGTTAGACGCGCCACCAACTCAGCAGCTATCAATGGCTGGAAGTAGCATCCTGTGAATACATCGGATATGAATATCCCTCCAAGCTATCAGACGGTATAAATGAGCATTCGTCTGTCTGTTGTTTCGCTGGGATAAAGCAACAACAAAAAATATTCGTACAATAAATAAAAGGAGAAGAAGACAATGTGGAAAAGCCGAAATGACAATTGGTGTTGTTGCTTTGTTGTTGTTGTCGTTGTTGCTGTCGCTGGTGAAAATCCCATCTTATCGATTGTGAATCCAAGTTTCATGCTATTTCCAGCGGCTAACTAAAGTATCCGAGTTCGTTCGTTCGTTCTTTGTTTTGTGTTGTCTGTTCCTCTAAGCTCTCGGTCGATGTGTCTGTGTTCTCGTGTTGTCTCTCTCTCGCTCTCTCTCTCTCGCTCTCTCTCTCTCTCTGTTTCGTTGGTCCTGCGAAACTGCCAAAGTTATGTACAGGAACTCGGCTCGCATTGTTCTGCCTGGATTTGCGATAATGAAGTTGGCAGCCAAGGATTTGATTTTCCGCTTTGCTATAGTATCGGAATGGCCCATTAGGAGTCTATTTTATAAAGAATTTTTTACGAATAATGGAGAACATTCTAGCATTTTCAATGAATAAGTTTATAGATAAAACTGAAATGTGAAAGTTTGAAGCTTCTGGCTGCTTGAGTATATCGAGTGCAGAGATGTAAAATCCTCATTCGATTCCTGCCTGAATGTAGAATAGAAGAATTCTCTGGCGGTTATATTCTTCTTGGTTGCATTTTTAGTACGATTCTTAAATTTTTAGTTGTGCAATTTCCAAGCTTCTACCAAAGTCTTTAGGTTCAGAGAAATTCCTCAAACTCCGTCCAAAATCTGACAAAATTCATCCTTCTATTCTCAATCTTTTCCTAGAACTAAATTGACTATAAATTGTTTCGCTGTGTAGGAATCAATTGCAGGTTTTTATAAATAATCGTTGCTTAACGTTAAATCAACTTACATGATGTGTATTAGATTTCATGTTATTTATGTTTCTTTTGTCAACTGATATAAACTTATTTATTTATTTATTTGTACATATTATCTTTTTCTATTGTTTTTTTATTTATTTTCTATACGGATATTTTTCAGTTATGAGTAAATGTAGAAGCAGTGGTTAGGAATGTAATTTAAAACAATCAATTTCTGGTTCTTCCAATTTCATTGTATTCGGCAGCTATGTCACTTGCACTCAAGTGCACAATAAAAACAAATACTCAAGTAAATAAAATCCATATATAAATCAATCAAAATGATCCAACGCATCCGAGAAATTCTACCTGGGAAAAATGATTACTAGCTACAACAACGAAAATCGTCTTAAGTTACTTCTCGTTATTTCGGATTTCTATGGATAGTTCTCAGTGCTGCATTCTCATTCTTATTAGATGTGTTTTTTTTTTTTTTAACGACTGTTGTTCGTATTTGTTATTTATAGAGACCGAATGGAACTGCAAATCCTTGACAGCTCTCTTCGGTTTCGAAGAAGGCTTTCTTTGTTACGAGTTGCATGAGTATACCCCCGATCGAGAAGATGGAAACGCAGTACCAAGAAAATATCAATGTATCCCTTGTCGACTGCTGTCATCTTGTGTTTGCACTGCGTTACTTCTTTACTTTGGTCGACTGTTTATTTTTGGATCGGCTTTTTTGGTGTGATTTTCTCTTCCATTTTTCTTAGGTTGCACTTTAAGAAATTAAAGTCAGTGGCTTTCTCTAAAAATAATGCTTTTGCGTTGCTTTCGACACTCCCGTGTCTCTCGATACTCCCGTCTTTCAATTCTGTTTAGTGCTGATTTTATTTTTGAAATCTGCTAATCTTTCAAAAGGCTTTCTCGGCTTTGCTCATCGCTATCGTTTACTGTACTTCAATTAATCGTGGTTGACTATGACCGAATCTGCGGCGCCGTCTTGGCTCTTGTCACTTCGCATGTAATCAGTGCATGAATGCGTAAATCCTCTATTTTTTGCGGTATTCTCCGTGTTCTGCGCACATGTCAAACTTAGCGACATTCACACATCGCTACATGTCAAATGTCAAAAGTTGGCGAAGATCTCTGAATTACATGGGGCCTTAGAGGGTGAAGAATTGGCATTCCTGTGAATCGGGGAAGGCGGCAGTGTACTCAGCGAGAAGAAGGGAAACATACTCATGCATATGTATCTACAACTTTCCATATCATTTTGGTTCTCAAACGAAAGGTTGATTTGTGAAACTAAACGGTTCAGTTGACTGTATTCTCAGCCGCAATACCGGCGGCGAGGTTAATAACACGCAAACTGAGAACTACACTGGGAGAAATTGGAAACTTTTCTCACATAATTTTAAGAAGAAAGTTTTTAGGGACTTTAATGTAGGAAACCGGAGAATGGGAACCAAATACTTAAATCATATGACATCACTCATAACTTTAGACACAGTTTTAGTGATGGAAAGGTTTCCATTTCTACATCAATTTCGTTATATTGGCCACATATTTTTATTAAACCCTAGAGTAGTATTTGGTCTGTGTTCTTAATGGAATAACTTTTTCGCTCAGTGTCTCCGTATGCTAACAACTCCATATGACCTTTAGTTGCTCTGCTGTGTGTGTCGTCATTCGGTATTTCTACGCCCCACCAGACACTTGCTCCACCCTGAAGCCAGCTTCCGAAATAATAAGTGAGCTCAATGCCAGCGAGCAGCATGTTGGAAATGTTTTGATGCCGTCGTTTATCTCTGCGTTATGGCGCAAATGTGACAAATAATTCCATCGCTGCACATCGTCGCTGTCGTCATAATTTGTACGTCCAGTCCTGCATGGATCACATGTGATTCCCACTCTTGGGGTTGACTTAAGTGACGTTACTTCAGGATTCTGTCGTGTTTTGAAATCAGCAAAATATAATTCAAATGTTTGAAGTTTCCGAAAACACATTTTATCATTACGAGGACTATTTTGACACCCATGACAAACGATTTTATAATTTTAAATAAAGCTGTATAATAGAAGTACAATTTTTATAGATCCATTGTTGTAGATCGGCTTCTGTTTCAATCGTGGTTTATTTGTTCCTTCATTTCTGTGACCTATAATAAAATCATAAGATTCTAACTTTTTACGAAATTATGCGAATGCAACGAAATCATAAGAGCTTTTAATAAAGGAATCTATTAAAAGTTCGTAACTAAAGATTATGTTACAAATTAAACCAGGCGAATAGCGGTGACTGAGCTCCTTGAACTATTTTTCTGAAACGTCAACTGCAGTAACTACGCCGGGAACCACCATCGCTGGTTGCCATCGGTTTTAATGTCTCGGTAATTAAAAGACTTTTTCACATTTACGACCTATGCTCTTGCATCTGACTCTGTCTTTCCTCAACCGTTTCATATGAGATCTGAAAAAGAAAATGGATTACTTTTCTTGTAGAGCGCCACTTTATGCGCTGCTCTTTCGACTGATTGCTCAGCAATTTCGCGATTTCCGCTCACATCACGTGGCCTCTGGTAGCAGCAGGACAACGCAAAACACATTTGCAACTATGTGTGCGTGCTTGTGTGCGTGTGTGTTCGTGGCAGCGTTTGTGATTCCGCTTGCGTATGCGTGTCACTGTGCAAATCCTCGAGATATTAATGCAGAAACGGTGTAGAGCCACTTGACTTTCGCTGCAGGCACGCGGTGGGCAGTGGGCGTGGCGCACCTGCGTTGCACTCAGAAGTGTGGGTAGAGTGAAGTGCTCACAATATTCGCTCGGCTTCTGCAGCACGCAGTTTGCGCAGCGCAAACATTTCCTTAAATTCCTAAATTTAAATTCAAGCACGTTGAAGTAAAAACACGTTATAAGCTTTCGGAGTACTTTATGTTAAATCTTCATTTTTCTGTTAAAAATTTTTTGCTTAATAATAATTTGTTGCTTCACCAAAAAATAACTGCAAATTTAATTACAACCCTGAGTGCCACTGTTGCCGTTGTTCTGACATTTATTGCATTTTCATCTCCTTTGGATTCAGCATTTCTCTCTCACCACTTGCTCTCTTGGCTTCTCTCTCTCACCCTCTTACTGTCGGCAAATTTTCATGATGGCATTTTTCTCTGCATATTCATCATTTTGTATCCACTGCAATTAATCGAAATGACTTCAACGTCATACGTTATCCGGTGGATACGATACGGTGTGGTCCCGCCAGCCTTAACCCTGCCCTGACACACGGCCCCGAAGCTACCCTTCCTATCGTGCCTGATGATGGTGGTCGTTTTTGTACGCTTCCTGGTTGTATTTGCATTTAGAATTTCGTGCACAGAGCGATGACAACATGTGACAAATGTGAGAGCGGAGACATATGGACGGACGTACCTACGACCCGTGTTCCACGTACCAACAAGATACTGACACAAGTACTTATGTAGATACATAAGGAAAACTTATGTTGGTTGACATTACTTATTTTTTATGAGGTCGATTACCCCCGACTCAGTCAATAGCCGAGTCGATTACCCGACAGTCAGTCGAGTCAGCCACCCGACAGTCAGTCGAGTCAGCCACCCGACAGCTGTGGAGGCCGAGCCAAGTGGCCGGTGACATCTGCCAGCGGGGGAGGGTCGTGTAAATCGCGCTTTGCTCAGTGCGGCTTTGTAAAGGCAATGAACCTGAATCTTGTGGTCAATTAAAAATAAGAACACTGTCAAGTGGCTCAAATGGCTCGGCGAAGAAAAGGGGACGCCCAAAGAAGAACAGAAGAGTTCCAAGGGTTTGTCTACAATTAATGGCCTAAACAACCACTCGCGGTTTTTTGATTTTCATTTTTTCTAGCTTCAGGCTTTTTTATTTCGCCATTTTTAGTTTTTTCTAGTGTTCAGTAACATTTTTATTGTGGGCTGGACGTATCCTAGCTTAAATTAATGATTTAATGTAAATTTAATGAAAAAATTTCTATTTTTTACCTCTTCCCCCGTCCAGCACACGGTATTATTTCATTTTTTCATCATCCAAAGCAAAGGTTGTCCCTTTTCCTGGGAGAGGTAATTCATTGAACTCATGCTTGTTTCTCTCACGGCTTCCTTTTTGAAATGTTGGCCAGGTTTTAGTTGCTTTTCACTTAATTTTATTTCCGTTCATTGAAATGCAGTCATTGAAATCGTTCTGTGGTGTATTTGGTTGGTCTCTCTCTCTCTCTCTCTCTCTCTCTCTCTCTCTCTTTTTATTGCACTCTCTTTCTTCTTTCCTTCCTTTGGCTTTGGCGGTTTGACAAGCGTTTTCGCTGTTCGCTTAGTAACTAGTTCATTTACACACTCACCCACTTACACACACACACCGCTACAAACACATTCACAAGCACACACGCATGCCATCTCATGTACACATACTCACATGTACCCACACTCACAACGTATACACACTCACACGCATTTATACATGCACAATGGACCATAATAAAGTTTTATTTGAACTGAAGTAATATTAACTACTCTACTACATTAAATAGTGGGTGGAGGGAGGGCAGGCGAAAAGAGGTTACCGACTTCGGTGACTACTGGAATCACTAACTGCTGCTGTTGCCTGGTCTCTGGTCCCTGGTTAAATAGAAAACCTCTGCCAGGGAAGGAAGCGTAAACTTTTGTCATTGAATTCATTCGTCGTTTCGGCTGGATGCAATGAACTTTTGTGAACCGAGTGCATAAATGAGTAAATGTGAGAACTACTCACTGAACGAGGAATGAATGAATGTCTGAATGAACGTCTGAATGAATGAACGAAACAACAAAAGCTGAGTTGTGCGCTTTGTGCAGGATTCGTACGCAAGCCAGGCAGCTGCAATTAATAAATCCTGCAAACGCGCAAACTTTTGCTGTTGTACTACGAGTTCGCCACATCATCTGGCCTTTGGGCCAAGAGTTGATTAACCTTCGCTCGACTGACTGTGGTTAGGTGAACTTCGGGTTTCGTTCATTTCAAGGAATAACCAAACGGAATGAAAGCGAAGAAGCGACTCAAATAGAAAGCGTTTCCTGATTTTTATTGTATAAATTAATTCAAAAGGGTTTGTTTTTTTTTATAGCAACAAACTCAGTTAATTTTTTGCAGAAATCAACAACAACAACTCATTTTTTGATGTCTAGTCCATCCTTAGTGTCCGAACTCTCACAACTTCTTGTCTATTTTAGGCTTAAGTTTAGATTTAATTTGAGGCTCTCGGAATTTTGAAGACTTTCATTTTTTAGTCTTACATTCTAACCACTGATTCTGGCGTTTCGCTATGACATGTGAAAGTTTTGTTTTTTTACTTAAAATGTTTAATAAAATGAAAGTAATTAAAATGCACGTGAGGTCTTCGTTGATTGTGAAATGTTAAATAAAACTTTTGAATTGAAAAAGTTAAATTAAAAATCTCCAAAAATGTTTCTGTGCTCATGACGTCTCTTCTTCACTCAGAGTACTCTTCGGTCGGGGACCTCCTCTGTCTCGTCTACTCACTAAATGCTTGTGTAGATAAGGAATCGCACCCCGAGAATACCACCACATCTGCTATAAAATTTCTAAACAATTAAACTTTCATAATGAAAACAGGCGCTTCAAATAGCTTTGATATACTCACACACACACACACGCACTCGTAAGCACATACACTCACTCACACTCGTACTCATCTACGCACACATACATACTCACAACGAGCTGTCCGGAAACTTTTTAATTGCGTTAATCAACATTTGGCAAGACCAGATGGCAGACAGCAGTATCAATGGCGGTCGGAAAAAAGGGTAAAAAGGGTAATATTCAGAGTTGAGGAAAATCGGTTGAATGATGGGTTGGCCGGTTGACGGGGGAGAGCGTTGTGAAACGAGAAGTTGATACAACGAGACCATAACCGCTTAATAACACGTTTCAATTTTATTCCATTAAATAATTTATGAACTAATTAATTAAATAACAATGCCATTAATTAAGGGTGAATGGATATTATGTTAAGGGTGATATGATAGCAACAACAACCAGAGCATAATCATCAAAAGAGACATTTTCTTAAAAAAAATCAGTTCATTTTAATAATCACCATGAATCTCTATGGACTTTACGCGAATAAATCCGAGCAGAGTTTCATTTTCCCGCTATTATCCGGTAATGAGTATATTTTCGTAATTAAGTCAAGCAGCAAACTCTGTTTAAATAAATGTTGGCAACCTTTGTTCGGCTTAGTAAAACGGATCGTTAGTGAGCTTTTTCATACAGTTTGCAGTGAGTTTTCCAATACAACAAGAAATTCTATCGGTATCTGTATCTATGTCAACTAAACTTCACAAACCAAATAAAATTAGATACGTACTCCTACACACACAGAAATACTCGGTCTTTCTTAGTCAACAAGAACCAAGTCTCCCAGAGGTTCTTTTTTATCTCTTGCCCAACATTTTTGCAGTTGAGAAGTAAAACTAAGTTTTGCTTTTATCTTGTGCCTTGTAAATCTTTATCTTTTCCACTTTTGTTTCTCAGTTTTGAGTTTTCTTTAGTTTCTTTTCTTGAGTAGTATTTAAATTCTTCGGCCACGTGTTTACCAGCACTTAATCATGCTTTTTCTTTACTTTGTGGGGTTCATTCAATTATTATCATGTCGATGTCTTTCTCGTTCCACGATTTACTCTTATGTTCTTTCTTTACTTTAGTCATCATAGAATCTACAAGTTATCACATGTTATCTAGTAACTGATGAGGTAATATTAAGGTTGTCATTCATGATCATCATGAATTTTACTTTTCAACTTCAACTTTTAATGACCTCCAACGGCGTCACTCAGTATCAAAAGCGACGTCACACAGTCTTTGTTCTTTTGGCTTTCAGAGAATCAAGAGTAATTTTCTTAACATCACTTCATGCAGGATTTACAGAAAAGATTCGACTGCAACTAATTGTGAATGCCATTAAAATGATGCCCACTTCAAATTTACATTCGCAGCCTGACACAATTCTTCATCAAAGAGTTGCAAGAAGTCCCATCATAAGATCAGAACAGTGAACAGCCAAAGACATCGAAAAGTTTCTCGTCTTCGTGGAGTGTCGCGAATCAACCCCGCCGTTCGACTGCAATACGCACCATTCAACGATTCATCCATCCAACGATTCATCCATCCATCCAGCCAGTCATCCATCCATCCATGTTGGGAGCAATTAACATAATGGAACCCCCATCAAAGACAGCTCCCTGTTAAGCGTGCGGGAGGTTTACTGGTGAAGTCACTGCGACTTTGGCAAGATTAAAGTGCGGTGAGGCAGCAACTCGTTCACGCTCATCATCACTGTTGTTCATCATCACTGTGTTGTTTTTGTGTTGAAAATCCGAGTTACATTTGGGCTGCTGATGAAGCAATTTTGAATGTGTAGGATTTAATTTTTTAGGTTTTTTCTCTTCCGACGAGGATGGATGACATTCAGTACTCTGAAGCCTCTAGTAGTCAGCCCTCTTCTCTCGCCCGTCTGCCATTCAATTTAATGTTTTTTTAATGTTTTCCAAGGCTCTCTTTTCATGTCCTCCCCCATACTTCTGTTGCAATATAATAATCGCTATCATTTTTTTGATTAACGTGACACCAACCACTTGTTGGGATCATTTTTCTCTCTGTAATTCTACTAGTATGTTTGTAGCTTGTTTATTGTTATCTGAATTTCATGGCAGAAACGTTCTTCGACGCTGGTAAAGTGATTTTCATAAATACGTAGGTTTAAGCTTTGGGTTTAAAATAATAGAATCGTTTAAAATAAATTTAAAATTACAAAACATTTACAACTGGACAACAAGATCTCGTAGTTTATTAATAACCCGATCGTCAAACTTACTGCATACAACCGAGTGTAGACACTCACCAGTATAGATCATAGATCAATATTAAGGCTCGATTAATAGTTTCGCAGAAAACTGTAGAAATACATTTGGAAAATGGTAGAAATTATTTCTAAAAACATGCAAATTGAGTTTTCTTTTTTAATAAAGTTTCAGAAGAATTGTCTGTCTCCAATTTAGCTGAGTGACAGGCATTCAACGCAACGAAAAAGTGCAAAAATTGAAAAAGTTTCCAAGAGCTGTTTCAGACACAAAAAATATGCAAAATGGAATATTTCAACCGCGATTGTTTGACAATTTCGACTAACACAATTAAGGAATTTCGTCTTGTGGTGTGTGAAGGTTGAATGGGGGGGGGGGGGGGGGGGGGGGAAGTGGGTTTTCATGGTGATGAAAGTGCCGTTTTTGTTTTAGCTTGTTTTTGCTTTGCGTTTTCCGTGGACATGGAAACGTAATTTCGCGTTTGTGTATCGCACATCAATTCGTTTGTGCGAAATTGTCGAGCAACCCCTTTTGAAAGCGGGTTGGTCGTCGGGTACTCGATAGTTATATCATATCTGTATATCAATGCGTTGCTTTGTGCCTCCGTGCCACTGAGTTCTAAACAGAATCAGTTATAACAAAGCGTTAAGCTTTGGCGGTACCCGAGATGATGTCGTGCTGTTGCTATCAATCAATAACAATTTCTGGTGAAATTCGTTGAAGTATTTGTAGAGGAGTAGTTTTGTGATTATACTTCTTATTAAATCATTGTCAGAGTGACGGAGATTAATTGTTAGTAGCATTAGTAGGGACTGTCGGTCCGGGCTGGGCCGAACAGAATCAGCAAATTATCCATTCCGAGAGAGTTAGATGATAATAAGTTTTGCGAATTGCGTTCTTAGGAGATGCAGTTTCCTAGGCGACCCCTAGTTGAGGAGGATACCCCATCTAATCGCTCCTGCGGCCATAAACCTGACGTGGGCATTAGGCAATCCTAATAGCTAATTTATTATCAGAGAATATGTCCAGCTTATTGGGACGCTTAATATGGAGGTTGGTCAGCCTACAAGCAATTCGATAAAAGCGAATAACTTAGCTTGAAGGTTGATTGTTAAATACTCGTATAGCCAAAAGAAATTCATTACAATACTAAAGTATAATCTACTAAATGAAGTGGAAATTTAGATTCGAAAAGCAACAGCAGAATAATATAAGAAGAGGAAAAATAAGAAGCTGTCAAGCTACATTCGAGTAGGGGTTTATGACCTCTAGTAAATTAGCAAAAAAGCTTGTTAAAATCGATTGGGTTGGTTTGCTTGTTTCATGCTTTGCTAAACCCCGGTCCTTTACATTCTCCACGTTCACATTTAATAAAATTTTACCTAACCGTTTTTCAAGCTTGTTGAAGCAGAACTTTTGGCACCTAATATAGATTATAGCAGGCGTGCTTGTGCTTGTTGTCGATCCACCAACCAACAACATACGATATCCTGCAGCAATTTTTCCAGTCAATTGACCTGCGGGACTGCTGTTGCTTCTGACAGAGTACACTTCACAGGATATACTCACAGAAATTGCAAATCTTTCTTGTTTGCTGTGAATAGTGGAATAGAGTTTCGTTGTTGTTGTTCACTGGTCATCACACTGTTCGATTTGGAGACGTAGGCGCAAAGGACGAAAACACAACAACAGCAATAAGAACACCCTACAGTTCAATAAACTAAAATTTGTATGGGATTTCAAGAGTAGCCAGCATCCGTCGATGAGAGCAGCACTCGTTTCAGTTGCGCTAACTAAATGAGGCGGAGAGGGAGTGAATGATGAACTGAACACTGTGACAAAGGCACAAACCATCCAATCCTTGTTTGTTGCCTTAGCTGTTCCGGTGGTTGTCTGCTGGTTTGTGAGCCTGCTGGTCGGGGATTTGAACGTGGGTGTGTCATGTGCGGCATATTGTTGGCAAAGCGTGACATTCCGGTTTAATTAAGCATGAGATTTGATTATAGAGCGTTCCTGAAGGGACGTGAGAAAACTAAATAGTGAAATCTGTGATGAGCGAAGGGGTTTTCGTGTTATCAAAGACAACATGTTAGCCCACAGAGGCCTTTGTACGAAGAGTTTATGCAATTCTATGGCAGTGAAGTTGGGAAAATTTACTCCGACGAAGGTGAACAAGCTTTGATATTTCTACAGAAGTAAATTTTGTAGTATTTCTTCGAACCGAAGTGAAATGTAATTGCTTTTTAATCGAATCAATTGATTTGTGAAAACACATTTTAAAACACGCTCTATTTTACATTAACTTAATATCCAATTTTGCGAAATATTATCTGCCATCACTGTACCTGTTCAGCAGCTGCTGGCGGAAGTCCTTTCAGATTCCACACTGTACTCTTTGATGATGTTTCTCTTGTCATTCCGTAGGCCATCCTGTGATTAGGTTTTAATCCTCTGTTTGTACTAGCATGGAGATGTCCTCCATGCATCCCCGCTTCAGCGAAGTAGTCAATAAGCTATAATAATGGCCATTCGTAGAGTTTAATCAAGTGCTTAGGTTTCCATAACATGAACCGGGACCTGAGGAAACATGGGTATTAATAGCTTTCTGTTCAAAAGTTTCCTGTTCAAAGGAGTTTTTCTAAGTTTCTTTTTACAGCTGCTTGTGGTTCTCAACTAATTCGAATCTTCCAGCAAAGTTGCAACGTGTTTCTACTAGAAATCTTTTTTAATTTTTTATCGTGACCTCTTGTAGGCCATCAATTTGACCATCAATTTGATCGTGATGTAAGTAGCTACCTAAACTTTACTTTTCCAAGTTACGGAATTTCTTTCGTTTCTGATTCTTAGTAGACTCTTGAATGTCTTTAACTAAAGAAGTTACAATGGTTTAAAACAATTTTTTTCTTTGTCTATTTGAATACTTGTACAAAACATGATCATCGAAGCATTTTTATGATTTTTCTCAAAATCAAATCTGTACCGAATTTTTGTTTAGCTTAAACCTTATTTTAAAGCCTACCAGGTTTAATATCACTATTATATGTGGAACAAGTATTGAGGACGTGTAAAGTTCAACCAACTTTTCGGATTTTGTCACCATGTTTGCATTTTTAACTTTCGAAAACTTTACGAAGTTTTTCGAAATGGCACAAATTCTTATTAACTGCTCTACTTATACATTAACAATACATGCAGTTCTTCTTCTATATTAAAAAATTTTATGAAAATTTGTTTCCAAAACTATTTTTTTCCTCCTTCCTTCTTCTAAAACTTGCCCAACATATGCTTCGTGTTGCCAACTTTGGGTGAACACATTTTCAGAATTTCCCACGTGAATCAGTAGAAATAAATTCATCTTACAGTGTGTATACCCTACCCCCTGCCTCAGTTAAATCGCCCGTTTATCGGTGGCGAATCCTTATATTATCCTTATAGAGACAGAGGTTTCTCCTACAAAATACTAGAAAGTGTTGATGTTCCCTCTCTCTCATTCCTGATGCTCCTAGACTGCTTGAATCGTGCCGTAAGGGGATGTGTAGAGTATAAAACTTTGTCTTCCAGACGAACAAACACGCCAGCGCCGTCGCGTACCAGCCAACTCTCGACAATACAATCCAAATATACTTAATGGCTTTAGTTGGGGACTACTATACAATAGCTGAAAGTTTCAGAATGGCGCCCATCACCAAACCAATGTTGCGGTGGAGAAGCCAGGCCACCTCAATCGCACTCAGACACTATAGAGTGGGTTATTCTTTGTATATACTAGTGATTCGTTTTGAGACTCTGGCTCTTTTCATATTTTGGCACAGAACATTGAGGAATTCGCACAATTGGCTGTTGGCTACGAAGCGGAGTCTATCAACTCGGAAAATATTGTATTTTCGACACGTGTTGTTGTGATCAGAGCTGTGTTGAAGTCCTGATAACGTCTAGACAACGAATATTCGAATAGGATTCCTTTTTTCCTCTGAATTCCAAATTTCTTTTGATTTGAGGTTCTGGTCCCTAAGTTTTCCGTATTGTTTCCTGAGCTTATTTAAATCTGTGATGATCTTTAGTTAAAAACTAATCGTTTCGAAAATTAATCGAAGTTGTAAGACTTTGTGGGGGCAAAAATGTTCGGGAAAAACTTCAAATAAGTGTGATGATGATGATAATAATAATGATAATGATGATGATGATGATGAAGACGATGAATATCTAGCAACTACAAAAACAGGAATACAACAACATTCATAACAGAATGCAAACAATGAAGTTTATTTGTGATGACAACAACAGCATCAGTAACAAAAAAAAAGCTGGATTATGTACAGACATTATTCTATATCTATCTATACAATAACAACTCAGTTTGCATAATCAGTTAACAAAAGTTTGAGCAAAAAAGTTTCAAATAAAATAAGTTTGAAAAAAGCAAAAAGTAAGAAGAAGAATAAAAAACAGGTTGATGATTGAAGGATGTGTTGGTGTTGCTGCTTCTATAGTTGTTGTGTTGTTGATAAAGTTGCTGGGTTTATGGTGTCGTCGACGACGACGACGACGACGATTTTCTGCTGTCAACGTTGCTATTCTTGCTGTTTGTTGCTTGTACTGTTCACATGTCAGCTTAACTGAAGTTACATTAAAAGTGGGTTAATCTTGTCATCGGGAAGCTCGAGTAAAAGCATTTCGAACATCGTGAATTTAAAGTTTTTCCTCCCTGCAGTTGACACTTTCACGATTAGCGATTAGAGACTGGGACGAAGAAGTGGGGAAGGGGAAAATAGTGTTGGTGACTTGAAAGGGGCGAGGGTGCATGGGGGTGATGGGGGTAAAGGGAGCTTTAAACCTCTAGGATTAAGAACATTTTATAAATTAGAACGGAAAGAATTCAAGGCAGATATTTGATGATATCATCAGAAAAAATGTCGTCATGATGAGGGTTATTAATTATCCATCCACTTATTGATCATCTTCATTGACCAGTTTGTTTCTTGAATTTAATATTTCTGATTCTTTACTTTATAGTCTCCAGAAAACTTCAGTAAAATTGAAACCACTTCCTCTAAATCCTTAAAGTTTCTCTGATTCTGTGCACATATTGTAGAAATTATCTCTAAATTAATTGACTGTAACGCCAACAGCTTTGTTCGTTTTACTGCTTCTGCTGGCGTAATTTTGTGTTGCCTACAAATCCGCCAAGTCTCTGGCCCACTGAGGGCGCGATTTGGCTATAACGTTTTGTCGTACTCGAACAACAACAATAACAACAAAGAGAAATTACAAGATACATCCAGCAATTTGCTTGAGCTACTTTACAACTTGTAATTGGATTTATGACGAGGACAGATAAATGTTATTTGCGGAGCAGCTGTGCGGAGCAGCTAGTGGTTGGTTGAGGTAGGAAAAGTGATGGGTGGCGGGGAAGGGCACGTGTAAAAAGGTATAGACTAGGAGTGCCAGGAAGGGGCGAGCGCAGAAGTGTGTACAAGATGTTGACTGACTTCTGCTACAAAACGGTAGAGCTGAAAGTGCAAAGGAATAAAGAGAAAACCAAAGAAAAGCAAGAGTATCGACAAGATACAGATAAGTCGTGCTCTAAGATTCCAACTTTTATCAATGCGCATATCTTCGGAACGGAATCTCTGAGCATAGAAATGCGGAATATTTAAATAATATTACGCCGAAAGAGAGAAGAAAATAACTGCTTGGAAGGAGGCAGGAATGGAGGCAGACGCTGGCCTCAGCTGGTACAAATCAGCAAGTAGCTACAAGTATCTGTCAATATCGAGAACTGTATCTATTCGAACAAGTGCCTGTACCTGTGTAATCAACAGACAGACCGACTGAAGTATTTCTGTGGCTCTGTCGTTGCTCGATTCTTCGTTCAGTTAAGTTTAGTAGATCGATTTTCCCCTCAATATTCTTTCCTTATTCTCCGCTCTGTATGTCCTCATCTCTCTTTATGCTCAACATTGTAAGAAGATTCACCGGTTTCGTTTTCTTACTTCGATGCAGTAGAAGCGGACAGATTGAAGAAGTGGGTTTTTTGTTTCGTTGGCAAGGCTTAAGAGGTCATTGAATGACTTTGCTGCTACTGTTACTGCTGTTGTTCTTGTTCTCTATCTATTCTGTGATGCTTCCTCGCACTACCACTCCATTGTTTTTGCTCCTGCTGTTCCCGCTACTGGCTTCCTTTGCTGCTTTAATAGATGTGAGCACATGCAGAGAGACCCTGGTACCCTTAAAATATTGATTGCTTGCTCAAAAGGATATTCGTGCCCGTTGTTTCAGCTGCTCTCCACGGTCTCCATGGTTGATTGTTGTTATTTTCGTTGTAAGAAAATAGAAAGTGTTTACATTCTGTGCCGCCTGGTGAAGCAAGCTTTCCTTTTTAAACACAACAGCAACACAGTCACGTCCCAGCGGTTATCTTCTTCTAGGCTCTTTAGAGGCACAGCACTTTCAATGAAGGCTTCAATTTAGTTACTGCACACGCTGCACGGACTCCCTTAAGCTGATCAACTTAGGAAGGGATCATCATCATCTCGGGAAAGGGAATTATTGAAGTCATAGTGTCATTGAGTTAGACTTAAATCCGAACAGAATTTATTCACAGAATACTTCCACGTACACTCCGACTACTCACTGAATTATTCACTGCACTTTAAGCCATCTGCGAAAGAATTTAAATGCAGTACAGTGCTATTTTCTGGCCCAGGTACAACCTTGCTTTGTCACAGTGTAGACATAACCGTGTCTCACGACTTCACATTTCCTCCTTTCTTTTTCCCTTTTAATGCTGCTAACCTACTTCAACGTTTCTAAACACATACTTGAGCGTTGCTAACGGACGCATTTATAAAACATGGGAATCGCGTTGGCTCCAGGCAAGGTTCCCGTCGTCTTCGCAGTGGGTGTGGGCGGGGGCGTGGCGTTTTAAGTGCTGCAACTTTAAGAATTTCTCTACTTATGTTTTGTTGTGTTGTCCTCTTTTACCGGCGTTGCCTGTAACAAATAATTATGCGAGTATAAGCAAGAAACAACACTTGATTGCAGTCACAAGGCTTCGTTTGCTGTTGCTGTGTGTTGTTTGTTTGTAAACAACACTGACGATCTCACGTGATGTTGACAGGGACAAGTGCGAGGATGCAGGATGTTGTCGGCAGCATCCTGGCCTCCATCCATTTGTCCTTAATTCGGTTGCACTGAGCGGATGTTGCACCAGCAGCTGACATGCTCGAGCCTCAACTGGTGCACCACGTCGCCGTGATAGGCTGATGCAATGCTGCGAGATGTTAAACGCAAGGACGTTCTCAAAATGCGGCACACTTTTAATATGAAACTCTGATTTCTGCATGCTGACAGCTAACGATAGCTGAACATCGAGCGCAATTCTACTTATATTCGTGCAACTGAAGTAAGGTGCTTTGAAGGTGGTCAAATTTTATGTAAATTGTTAGAAAGGAGTACGGGTGCAGAAGAAGAAACCCAATTAAAACAAAGAGTACTACAAATCTTTGCTCTTCATTAGCTCCAAGCCATAAGAATCACGTTGCCAATTTAAACTTTTGTGGTTTTGTTGATCCCTCACAACTCTTCGATGCTGTGGCCAATGACGCCAGTAGTTTTCAATGCCTTAATCCTTGAGCAACATGCTCGGAGTCTCCGCAGCCGACTCTAACCACTTTTAATCCCAGTTCTCAATGAAATCATTCAACAAGAGAACCCTTTGTAATGCTTCTTAGACTAATTTGCAACCGAAAAGCATTCCCACGAAGCAATCATTCCAGTTCACTCTTTTCTCTCTTCGGTTACTTTTTGACTTTTCTCCTGCATCATTTGTTCACAACTTTTCCCCTCCGATTTGTCCTCCGATGCGATTGTTTGAATGTATCACAACATCAAAGTCATTCTCACACATATTTTGTATCCATTCCATCCCTGCATTCGTTCTTCTCATCCTCCGCTGACTTTTCTTTTCTTTCCGGTTATTCTCCTTTGATGCGTTTCCTTGCCATCCGCACCCTTCACATGCATTCTCAACATCTTTTCTTTGTTCTTTGTTTTCTCTGTTTTCGTTCCTTTCTTTCGAAAGAAATATTTGGCTGCGAGGTTCTGATTTTTATCGTAAAAAGTATGGTCTCTTTAGTGAAGGGAAATCGTGTACTTTTACAGCGAATTCATTCTGTTGTTTTCAATCGTGTTTCCTTTGCTTTTCCCCTTTTATTTTTTCTTTCTATCTTTTTTCCTTTCCTTCCAGACATCTGATTGCTTTAAGCGGTGATTATTTTTCGAGCTAAAATCTGCGTAAATATTTGTAGTCAAAAACCTTTCTCTTAACTGCTGAAGATGATTATGATTCTGTTAGAGTTTGTTTACAATATCACAAGATTTGCCCTCAACTTAAAATAATATTTTGATGCTTTACCTTAATAATGTAATCAGGAAGAATTTCTAGTAAAGGAAAACGAATTTGCGGTTTACGGTGAATTTTAAATTTTAGATTTTCCAATTTTCTTCCCATTCTTTCCATTTCTCTACAACATTTCCCCCACCTGCCTCTCATTACATAAACAAAAGTTGCTCAATTAAACTCTTGTCGATTTTTTGCACAATTAGTTCCGACTTTATTTGATCAGCAACAGTTGCATGTCCTTGTTTGCAATCGTCCTTCGCCTTTTTATTGTTGTTGGTCCTCCTTCTAAAACAATTTCGTTGTACTTTTTGCGCACTCTGACCCACTAAGCTGGTTTTTGAGTCATCAAGCAATCGTTGTCGAGTGAGCGGTGGTGGGGTGCTTTTTCATTGTTTCGTACGTGTTGAAAATAATTGGGAAATCGTATTGTGACATGAATTTTTTTAAGAATTTATGGCAGATTGGAGAAAAGCGAATCAATGGCAGAAGGCTGATCGAAGAAGAAGAAGGAGGAGGACGAGTAGTAATAAATTGTTTCTGCGTTGTTATTGATCACATGCTTGTTCGAATCTTTTTAAATTAAGTCTACTAATTTAAGGATTTCTACTAAAGAAAGGATTTTCTTTGTTGTCCTGCAGTAAAGTTGGCAGAACTCCTCGTAAAGCTCTCTGCAAAATGTGACAATTGACAAGAACAGCAACAATAATTTAATGCCTCACTAAGAAATACCTAAGAAGGGTTGGCATAGAACTTTTTCGCCCTATCCGCATCCATTCCCCGATCAATCCACAAGCACGCTCGAGAAACTTTCCTCATCTATTAAAGGGCAGGTCGGGTCCCCCCTTCCCCCCTATCGATTTTTTCCGTACTCTATTCTTGCACTTGTAGTGAATACTTGTTGTTGTTGTTGCTTGAAATTGAGCTAATGCACATGATTACCGTTAAATACAGGTTTACGATGTAAGTTTTTTAATTGCCATATTACTAAAGTCGCTGCTCGGTGACATTGTGTGTTAGTACTATTCTCTGTTTCCGTCTGTCCGAGTGTGTGCAGCTTAAAAAAAGTTCAGAATTGAGTTCAATACTAACTAGTTACATTTTACCCTGTCCTAGAGCAAGAAATGGACACAATACAGTGTTGCTTGTCGGTTCATCTCTTTCTTTAAAACTATAAAGAACTAATGAATGAGTTTTCTTTCTGATTAAAAAGAAGAAAGACGAAGACGAAGATGAAGGAAGGAAGGAAGGAACCACAGCCGAAGATAGGGATTGAGTTTTCTTTGTCCCAGTCAAAGCTAATACTGTCAATAAACACTGCGATTCTATCCAAATTTTAGCCATCGAGTTTATTATAACAAGTTTTTTAATTCATGTGGTAAATTTTAACCTCATGTCACCGACCCCTTGAAAGTTAGCGGGACAACCAATCAATATTGTTGTTGTTTGCGAGCTTCGCCAGATTTTGATTAGCATTCCCGAAGGTCTGATATCGATTGTGGTGCCTGCGGGATTCCTCCCCCCCCCCCCCCATTGCTGTTGTTTGTTTCCATTAAGTTCTTAACTATGAGTTGCTTCATCAATACAAACACCTTTCGAAAACCATCTGCAGCAGCTGTCGTAGTGTGTATCGTAATTTCGACAACTGCACCACCATAACCATGTACCTCGATCTTCAGCGGTTGTTATCCTGCCTGAATTTTGCGATGAGGTTCCGCAACGAGTCACACATTTCGTCGACATTGGCTTTTCTTATGAGTGAATGAACCAAGGACAATCGGTTTGATTTGCTGTCTTCCAAGAGAGCGAGAGAGGTATGTGGTGCTAGCTTTTCGTCTAAAATGCACCCTGGTCGTTGTCCGAATATGAATGCGCACCAAATTGCATTTTCGTCCTTCCTCAGAGCGTGTGTATAACACTCTCACATGTTGTGTGTGGGTGTGGGGGGGGGGGGAGTGCTTGTGTATGATGAGTGTGAGAGTTCGTGTGGGTATGAGTGCCGTTGTGTTTGTGTATATGTATGTGTGTAGGACTGTTCCAGTGATTTAATGGAGTCTTGCGGTTTCAACGTTGCGTGGTTGAACACTCGCTTCAGTTGGTCCTTGCTCCTTGCCTTCCTCCCTCTCTACCATCATCCGTTTACCCTTAAGAACTATTAGCAGTCCATACGGGAAGATATGTCAAATGAGTGCAAATGTAATAAATAATTTAACTGCTATAATTGCAACAACAATGTCAACAATAACATCAAGAACAACGACCGACTGATTACAGCGGCTACAACAGCTAGAACTCTATCTACATAACCAACACCATTACCATCATCAGCACCATTATCAGCACCATCATCATTACCATTACCAGCACCATTACCCTCATCATTACCATCAACAGCATCCACAACTTCCAACTGACCAAAGTTACAACAACTTACAACGCAAAGCTGTTAATGCCTCTGAGAATTATGTTCAAACTGCTGTTTCTCATACATTTTATTAATTGCATTTAATTGCATTTGCAAAGTTATAAAATTTTAATGACTCAGGAAATTAGAATTTCGAATGTAGTGAATGCTAAATGGCTGGACACGATTATTTCTCTCGTATTTCGTATACATGCAAAGTGAGGACATCAAATGGACTAAGATATGGCATATAGAGCAAGGAATGGACGGCAACCGGTAGTGATCAGGTGGTACAAGTCAAAATATAAATTATTGTTCACTTTCTCACGTTTTCTCAATTGTTTCAAGCTTCCTTGGGATCAAAAATCACTGTATTGGAGATTTCCAATACTTTCGTCGCCCCAAAATAAGACATGGATTTTGCTTTCTTTTGTTATTCTTTTGAGTAGAAAATGAAAATGCTGAGAACGAAGATTTGTGCAACATAACCTCACAGTTATGATGCCAGATTTCTTTTTCTTGTTATTGCGCCCAGCATCGTTCAGTTTGAAGAGGCTAAAAGGAACCGTTACTCAATGTGACTCGAGTTAACTTGACTTCATTTCATTACAAGCTCGTCATATCGATTTCCTTTCATCAGATTTCATCAGCAGAACGACGACGATGATGAGGACGACGACAATAGAACAGCAGGAGGCCACAACGATGAATTTTTTATATGTATGTGGAACACACACAAGCTGCACAAGTTTCTGTATTTGTGGCATTTCCTTAACTTTAACAGAAGTGCAGAAGAATCCAGGAGAAGCATGAGGGCATCATCAGAGGAGTCAAAAGCTCATTGTTCTCAGTACAATTGTTAAACGAGCCAAAAAGTTGCTACTCTTTCTGTATTTGCTGTAAATGCATTTATTTACAGACTAACAGACAGACGCACTGATAGACAGACAGACCCACAGATAGAGAGACAGACAGCTCGCCAGTTCTTCACTCAAGTCAGTCGACCAGCATAAAAATATTACTTAAATTGCATGCGTTGCTTTGCTTATCTACGAATACTCCTTTTCTAGTCTGTTTATTTCAATCTGTTTTTGTGTGGTTCTGTTGGCACTCGTATGAGCGTGCCTGTGTATTTGTGTGTCCTTCGTTTGTGTGCGTTTTGTCTACAGGCACGTTACCATAAATTTATGTCAAAAATATGAACATGAACATGAATTCGTATATCATATTCGTATCATTCCCTATCCTCATCTATACAAGCATTTACAGCGTCTCGTTCTCATTGTTGTTGTTCCTATTATTCTGCCAGCCATCATTCTGATGCAGTTATGTAATGCTATCTGATGGCTGGAGTGTTGCATAATTTTAACAACAAGATGTGCTAGACTACTTATTGATTAATGTTCACTGGAGGAAGGATCGTAGGTACGTAGGAAGGAAGGAAGGAAGGAATATCCTTGAATACAACAGCACATGGAATTCTAACTGTTGTTACTTTGTTGTACTATTCAGTGCAATATTAAAGCAAATGTTTACATAAATCTATTCGTATATCAGCACATGTCTAGCTCTTAGCTCTTTTCACTCTCTGTTTTGCTCTTAAGCGCAAACAACCTCAAGTCAATTCGAAACTAAAGAAATAAGGAAATAAATAGATGTGGTAGCACTTAATTTTATCCTAAGAAACACATCTATAAAGTTTTGTCAGGAATGGATGTGGTCTCTGGAGTATGGTTTCGAGAATATGGTTGAAAAATTGTTAAAAATTAGTTTGTCTCAATTTGTTTGTCTCAAGTCATTTCTTTCGAATGCGCCGCCGAAATTATTTGATTTATTATGATCTATACACACTCCTATAGATCATATACACTCGTTATATCTCTATACACTCCTATCACTCTTCGAAAACTCAACAAATTTCTGAATAAACTAGATTCTTCGACTTTAGCATCCAATTAAAGGTTTCCAATGAATTAATCCATGGAGTTCAGTAGCTGACCGACCACCTTTCAGATCATCGGATGAATTCATCAGATTACTTGCCTCGCCTCCTCTTATGACAGAACAGGAGATTTTTAAGCAATTCTTAGTGTGTTTTGCATGAAGGAATGCAGCTGATGCGGATTCCTCTGCGAATGAATCCGGTCATGTGTAAATGTGTGCGTGTGTTGCAGAAAATTGTACTTACATTAGTTTAGTTGTCTGCGTTTTTATGCATTGAAGCGGAAATTGCTTGTTAATTGGAAATTAATGGCAATCGATATTATACAACTGTATGTCTCGTGTCCATGTTTCTCGGATGTAAGTACATATCTTTACAGTATCAGTGAATCAGTGTTCGTGTTGGGCGATTTTCGAAACTAATTACGTTGAATTACAATCTTAAATGCGAATTCGCACCGGAACTCTAAAGAATATCAAATTTAATGACTTCAGTGAAACAAAAACAACGATTTAAGTTCAATGGATTGTATTAACTTTTAATAATAATACGGAAATATTTCAGCACTTTTTGTAAATTCTAAATTGAGTTAAAAGAGATTCATATTCAGCAGTAATATGAATTATTAGTATTATAATTTTCTTGAAGTGTATCAAAAAACGATATTTACTCTTATCTGCTCATCATGACTCAACTCATCTGTTGACTTTTAACTTAAACTATTTCTGAATCCTAGAGTTTTTGATGTTGTCATGGAGAAACAGTTTAATATTTAAACAAATTGAGTTCGGAATTTTTAGTCGTTTCCATGCAAGCTAAACAAAGGTTTTTGATTTTTACTACAATATAGAAAAAGAAGGTTAACCAAGTTTAATGTTTGTACTCCTAAAACACCCAAAGAATAAAAATACAAAATAATCTGAATATTTAGGTTAAGTTGTGAGTTGTGCGGGTCAAAAGAAACCTCGGAGTAATCAACCTGCGGGTGGATTGCTTGGTGTTCTCCTCCTCGCCCTTTCCCCCTCGCCGGCTCAGCTTCAGCTCTGTTATCTAGTCGATGCAACTGACCGACAGCCCCATAAGCGAACCACCCCCGCCAGCAGAAACTCAGCAGCACGGCTCTGCTACTTTTTGCAGTCGGTGGCCAGAAAATGGGGTTCGTTTTTGTTTGCTTTGTCTTACTTTGGCTCTTCCCAAAGCAGAGTTGAGTTCCTGCCATTCCTGGCGATCCTTGTACTTATATATGTGTGTATTACTATACAGTAGAGTAGTAGAGAGCATTATTGAAATTTGCTTCTCTATGGAATTTCAATGGCTTTTCATAATTTTTACCTCTACATCTAAAAATATTTCAATATAATATAAAAGTTGCGTAAAAATTGTTGAGTTTGTGAAAAATCTCCACCATTTAAAGCAGGAGAGTCGAGTAGCTGCCGGGCGTGGAAAGAATGCATCAGCATTTGAGTCGAGTTATTTTTAATGAACTCTTAATTAATAAGCTAATTAATTGCATTACTTTAAACAAAGATAGTGTATGTATAGGATAACTAAAAATGCTTTGGACACCACTATCATCATCAAAGATTTCATTAGAGAATCGACACTGTGGCAACACCATAGAGATCGTAATAGATTTGTACGGAAATCTTATCAAATTTAATATTGTATTTAAAAAGCCGTTAGAAATACCCTAAGAATTTGAAATTTGAAATTTTTACTTCAAACGCAAACAGATTCTGTATGGACGAGTGTACCGTCTTATGTACCCTCTTATATGCCCATGGAATTATTGAATACGTGTGTTTATGCAAAATGGTCCAATTTTATCCCATGCATTTTGGAAGTTGTCCAAATGACGCTCGTGAGAAGCCTTTTAGCATTGCCAAAAGTGGTATTTGATGTTTTTGCCTTTAATTTTGTCCAAAAAAAGAACACTTATGGTACATATGCCCGTTGATGGTACTTGAAGTAAATGTTCATTATGAAAAAAGTGCTTGAAAGTGTGACCAAATAATAGTTAAATAAAAAAGTGAACGATCGGAAGTGAATAGTAGATAGATATACAAATATGGGATATCTATGGACGTCATAGAGTAAAATAGAAGCCTAAAAAAATTAAAAAACTTCCATTAAACCCATTAAATTCATATTATTAAAAATTAAAGAGTGGTAAGAATGGAAGATGGGGAAGATGGAGGGGCGTGGGTGGAAGTGTGGTAGAAGGACAACCGTTCAGAATCAGAACCAGAAACTCTAACGCTTTCGCTATTCGAGGCTGGCCTCAAAATAACGCATAACACAGATTTTCATATACAGATTATGATTATTTCAAGCGCGAGTCACACAGAACACTTAACCATCTCAGCCTCCCTTTCAGCCACCCTCCCTCCCTACCAAACTCGCCTGCCTTCCAACCTTCCTCGCCTCTCTTCCAACCTTCCTTGCCTCCTTGCCTCTCTCCTTCACTCAACAGGCTACCGAATGAAATATAAAGCCAGTGAGTGCTTGAACTATATTCCTTGGTTGCTTTTGTATTTGCATTGACTCACATATATTGAAATCTTAATGCAAGTGAGTGTATGCGTGTGTGTGTGTATGTATATGTTGAACATAAGTCACACAGCATGAATGGGCTAAATTTGCAACAATTGCGTGTGTGTGTCAATGCATGTTTGTGTGTGTGTTTGCAGAAAATGCATTTGAAAAATTGTAGCAAAATTTGAAAATAAACCCCTTTCATGTAGATTTTCTCGACAATGAAAAAAGTAGGTAGCTACACGTCAACAACACACAACTCTTAGTGCAGGCATACTAACAGACAGACAGACATACCCACCCTGTGCTCCCGCCTCCCCCTGAAGAAGTAGGCAAGAGTAACTCCTTCTAAAGCAACCTGTAATGTATGCGGATTTATTCAAACTCAATTTCAATGTATGGTATGTAAGTATTTTGAAATGAGTTTGCAATTTCTTTGTACTCTGCTTGCCCTTCATTTTGCCGACGACCCCACCAGCCCCACCTCCTTACATTCGAGTGCATGTGTTGCCCTGTTTTTCAAGCGGAAACCCAAATCATCAGTCGAATGCGAACACATGAAATTCGGTTTACTTTGCTAGATTTCGCTTTGATTTGTGCCAATGACTGAACCGATATAAAAGGAGTACAAGCACGATATGAAATAAAATAAGAAGTTTTCCTTATTGGGGTCATTTATTTGGTTCAATTGGTACCCATTACGATGTGCATGTGTTGCAGTTTATTGTTTATTGTTAGAGTTTGTATGGTTCATATGCGAGTTAGAATTATTATTCTACCAATTTTTATGACTTCTTCTACTGTCTTCGAAAATACTGTATTAGTGTTAATGTAAGAATGAATAACTTCTCTTGACCGTTCCTGAGTATTTGACTTTGAACATAATTAAGAAGAACTTATTACGAATTCTGTGTAATCTGTTTAAAGAATAAACAAAAGAATTACCACTTGTGTTGTAATGAAAGAAAAATTCACTGATTTAGTATAGGTATTTGTATATACTTAAGTATGCAAGTTTTCTCTTTTATGGCATATAATTCTCATGGTAACCATGTCGTATACTTGACTTCAATTTAAATGCGTGCTTAAAGGTTTCTCATACGTAGAATTGTTTTTTTATGAATTCTTGCTTTTCTCTTCTGTTGTTATTGCTATTCTTTTTCAATTTAAATAAACTGAGAGTAAGCCAAGAAATAGAAGAACAGAAGCATAGCTTTGTTTGTCGTTTGTTCCGTCAACAACAACAGCATACAAGCACAACGAATGACGAAGACGTATAAACTGACCCACTCAGTAGCTGAACAACTGCTTCTTTCCATTATGATTAAATTTTAGCAGCGGTTGCGAAAAAGTGTTTAAGCAGCTTTGGTTTACAGCACAATCCTTGAATGTTTTTTGGTTTTCTGTTGTTTTCGTTGCTGTTGCCACTTTACCACATTTTAAAACAAACATACAAAGATTAAGCGCTACGAATGCATTCACACAAACAAAGCACAACTCATAGAATCGCACGCGAAATGAGCAAATTAGTTATTTTGTACTCCGGGCGTTTTCTTCGTTTGCGCGCCCGTGTGTGTGTGTTGGGTCTGTGTGTATGTTGTGTGTGTGTATGTTGTGTGTGTGTATGTTGTGTGTGTGTATGTTGTGTGTGTGTATGTTGTTGCTAAACAATAAATACAGCCATTAGTCAAGAATCTTATGATAAGTCCAACAAATTCTTGGCGTATTTTTCTATTTTTTATGAGTATACAAACCTTTAAGGACTGATTCTCTGTGTGCTGCTGTGAGCATCCTTGGAATTCGAAATAAATTCAGTTTAACTGTACTGTGAGCAGCTTATTGGATGTCCTTGAACTCATTTAAAGCTTTGGAATTGAAAACAATAAAATAAATTTGTGAAAAATGACTCCTTCGTGACTTACTAGATCCTGAAGCCGTCAAAGTAGGAGAGCAAGGGAAGTGTTTGAATTATTGGCGTAATCTATCGATAAAGATGCTATAGAAGATTACTGGTTGTTTCTTTACTAAAATGAATTTCTTTAATAACATGAAATACCTTCAAATGATACAATATAAAAATTCGAAGGAGCATTAATACACTCTTATAGTGTATTCATTCACAATTTTGGTTGGTTTCAGTGGTAGTGGCTGATTTTATGGGTCCCTAGAGCCTGTAGTGCACTATGAAAAAAGTCCACGATAGTTGTTATCATTAAAAGCGTTTTATGGCGGTTTTAAATTTTACTTCCGTATTTTATTTTTTTCTATTAACGTAAACTCCTTTGAAAAACATAAAACGTTTGATTCTTCGAAGTCATCACTTTCAGAATACAGTTCAGTCCTTTTTTGAGTTCCTTTTTGCAGTTCAATCCTTGATTTTTAAGTTCTTTTTAGGATATCCTTTTAACAGCATCAATTTTTTAAACTCTTTCGACTTCAAAGCAAAACCGAATAAAAATTTCCAATAAAATCATCTCAATGGAAAAACACACTTTTACTGATTGCTCAAAAAATCCCCCTGGAAATTGAATTTTAAGATTCGCCACGTGCCAGAGCCGAGTCGACGTTGCACAGGTTTTAATAAATTTTTATGGCTCTTCAGCTTCATAGAAATACAGAAAGCTTTCTAGAAAACAGTTCATCTGCAAAACACACAAATGAACACATTTCTATACTATACACATACTCGTATGTATGAATGTAGCAGGGAGATAGATGTGTGTGTGTGTGTACTAGATACATAAACATTCTTCTGCTACTTCAGTTAGGAGAACACTTCCGCTCAACTGTTGACTCCTTCACAAGTTCGACAAAAGGAAGTGATGCACATCCAGAGTCAACATCCTTAAATATACATCATTCAATTAAATAAATAATAGACATTAACTAAACACAAGTATAAAATATTAAAAAAATATTGTACAGTATGTTGCCTTAGAAAAGTTGATAAAAATGAGGAAAAATGTAAATTACTGAAAGTAAAGTTTAACTTAAAGTTTAATTAATGTTATGATAGTGAATAAACGAACTCAATTCGTTAATTTTTATTGATTTAATTTAATTGTCTACACGAAAGAAATGTCAGCGACAACGTAAAACCTAATGAGCTCATTAAACATTAACACAACATCTCTCTCTCTCCTGCCGCGTTCGTGTTCCTCTCTCTTTCTCTCCTCCCACTTCTTCGTTTATACATAATTGATTGCGTTTCTTGAAAAGCAAAATAATGCTTCAGTAAAAAGGTATCTGTGAGAAATCACATTTTTTGCTTCTCTAGTTTAACAAATTTGCACAAAACGTAAAGGAAGTTTTTAAGTGCACGCATACATGATCAACTGTATGTACACATACACTCACACACACTCATATAATGTATATACCACATAACACCCGCTATGGTGCTATCCTCAGAAAAACATAGATGAAAGCTTTCTTCAAGCGTTTTATAGAATACAGAAATAAAAAAGAGTGTTTGAATAGGAAAAAATAATCAATTTTTGCTGCACATTTGAAGCCACAAGTAGTTGGCAACACTTGGATAGTACCACACCATCTGCATTCTCTGTTTTGGCTTCTTCCAAAAGAGCAGCAAAGTGATTGTTGTTGCTGTTCGTATTTATAAAGAAGAAGTTGAAAACAAAACGAACAGCAGAAGAAGAAGTGGTGAAGCAAAAAAGTATGAAATTGAATGAAAATCACGGAGGGAGGAGGAGGATTAAGTAGAAGATACAAAATATACACACTTGTTGGCAAAGCGATGGAGCCGCCGAGAGAGAGTGGGCTTTAAAAAGTAATTCAATCCAGTTTAATGTTCAATGTTGCGAAAAGAGCTTAAAAAGAGGTGGTGTGAAGAAAGAAAAAGAAGGAGAGTGATGCAGTTAAGCCATTAAAAGGAAAGAGAAAACAAAGAGTGACAAGGAGAGAGAGAGAGAGAGTGAGTGAGGGAGAAGGAGAGAGTGGGACATGCATATACTGGCCGACCACATACACAATTTTAAAGGAGTGCAAAAGTCCAAAGAAACTAAAAGTAGTCGTCGGTCGTCGTCGTTTGCTGCTTAAAAAATTAGGTTAATGGAATATAAGCGGGTTCGTAAGTCTGCCAGATAAAAGCTGTGGCGGTGTGTGTGTTTTCATGTGTTTGAGCCTGTGTGTGTGTGTGTGTGTGACTAAGAGTGCTCTTGTTTTTGAGTCAACTGCTGGTGCTGTTGTTCGGAGTTGTTGTTGCTACGAATTCGTTTTCAATAACTTTCAAACGAATAGATGCTGAGGGGATGAGGAGGGGAACATGGGGGATGCTGGCGAGTCAGTTTGCAGTAATCTTATCTTCGTCGTTGCTTCTCTTTTGGCCTCACTTGTTGGCCACTGCGATCGATCGATGGCTGTGTTGTAGAAGCACCAGAATATGTTGCTGCTGCTTGTGCAGTGCATCAACAAAAAAACCGGTGATTTTATGATCGAACTCAAGTTTATTGGGCAACTTTTACGGCTCCGGATTTTCCACTCGTTTTCATTTCGATACGCTTCGCTGTGAGTTCAGTTAAATCGAATGTTTGTTTCTTTGTATTAACATCATTTCTAAGACTTAATCAGAGTTGTACGAAAGAAAAAGTTGCTGCTGCTGGAAAATCACGATAATCGAGCGAAGCTAGTTTTCAATTTCAGTAAAGAGTAAAAGTTTCAATCCGATGGCACGAGATTTAAACACTATTTTTGCTAGCAGCTTCGTTGTTTGATTGAACTTGAACACAGTAATTAAATTGTCTTTAAGTATTTCTGAGAGTGTTATTTTTCGGATCACAGTTTTTACGTTAATACTTCTCTTGACTTAATAATTGATTGCAGTGTAGGTTGGCTAACCTTCTAAGCAGGGAAAAGATCACGACTGAATTTCGATCTGCGGTTCGGTCCCATTAAGTTTCTCACATTACTCATTGATTGACTCGTTCTGTAGTTGCACTTTAATTCGAAATTACTATCTGACTCAAGGAGCTTTCAACCTCCTACCTTTCACAACCCATACTCGTGCCTTCGTAATGCTCGAATAAGCTCACGACTTGTTTACGATTCTTCCTTCTTCCTGTTTGTCTTCAGCGAGAAAAGTAAATAATTATTCTTGCACAAACAGAAAAGAAATGCGTTTATAATGGAAAAGAACTAGACGCTAATTATTCCAACAACTGCGTCGAGTACCGTGAAGGCGTCGGCACTGCCAGCCGCCGCCATCTTGACTCTTCATTATCCTTTCCTCCTCTAATGGAATACGAATCTAATTAGAGCATCCTTCGCTCCGCCAAAGCAAGTGCCAGGAATTATTTCTCGCAGCGTGGAAAAACAACCTGCGTTAATGAGTTCAGAATTTGAATTAAAAATTAGAACAAGACTGACATAGAAGAAGGGAGAGAGGAATGAGATGAGGTACACGTAAATAGCAGAAGTTACGATGCAGTCTCAGTGGGTCTCATCTCAAAGTAGCCGACATTGAGATGAAATACCATGAATTAAGAAGGTCAATAAACTACTAGAACAACTAATAATCATCGCAAGTTCGAGATCGTTCAACTTCCTTCGTCTTTTTTCATTTTTCTTTAAAATAAACGACCATAACGACTTAATTCTGAATTTTTTTGCAGGTCACCGGCGACTCAATGAATACATATCTCATTACGAAACCCTCAACTATGACCACCAGCACATCAGAGCTAGTCACAACAGGGCTAAACGATCAGTGACCAAAGACCATCTTGTACATTTAAAGTTTTCAGCACATGGAAGGGACTTCCATCTTAGATTAAAACGTGATTTAAATACATTTAGTGATAAGTTAGAGGTGAGTACAACTTTTATATTCGAATTCATACCATTATCAACCATTTCTTTTACTTTTTATTGTTTTTTCTCCTTATCAATTCAATACACTCTGGATTACAATATAGATTTACGACAGCAATGGCCCCATCGAGGTCTCCACAGACCACATCTACCAGGGCGAAGTGATAGGAGATCGAAAAGGTTACGTATTCGGATCCATTTTCGACGGAGTGTTCGAGGGAAAGATCGTGACGGAACGTGAAGCCTACTACGTGGAAAATGCCAAACATTATTTTCCAACGAACAGTACGATGCCCGCGGCACTACGCCAGACGTTGTCATCGAATTCCAAGGACGACACGCCAACGACGTCCACACCAGCCACACTGACGACGACGACGATGACGACGCAATCATCGGCAACATTGTTCGCATCTCCTGGAGACACAAAAGACGTGGGAGTTGATGATGCCGGCTCTGACGTAGGATTCCATTCCATAATCTATAAGGAAGCGCACGTGGACGACGCATACAAGGACGTGCGAGAAGGTACGATTTTATTATGTTCGATTTTACAGCAAAACAGTTACGGTTGAAATCTTAAAAGCTTCTTAAGCGTCAAGTTAACACGTTGGAAGTCTTACTGTCTGTCAATCCATCATTCCCCTTGACGACCTTCCCACCTCCCCGTTCCCGCAAACCGTGATACTGATTTAAAAACAACAGACGAACTTCCTGTGGTTTTCTCCGAAACGTTTTTATTTCGCAAATACACGTGCTTATTTGAGCTACCATCCGTGAAGGATGCCACGCCACAAAGCGTCACTTTAGTGGGGGGGGGGGGGGGGGGAGACAAAACAACAGAAAGCTTGCGTTATCGTATGCTGTATTCGCATCCACTTAATCGGCGGTCAGTCATTATCACTGTCACGGCTCAGGAAGCTCTCATGCATAGCGACCACTTCGCGGCGATAACGTTGTGGCCCTGGCTTTGTGCATAATTCGCGTTGTATTACTTTGTAATCAGATATGCAGATTAGTTCTTTGAATCTCTTTGCTGCTGATTTCTCGTGATTTTATTTTGCGAGGTCACTCAAGGTTTTGTGCGATGATTACACACATTTTTGGAGATGTGGTTACGATTCGTGATTTGTTTTAATAACAGTTCCAATACTGAACAATTTATACATTGCGTGTCTATAGTCACCTCCTTTCTTCCTTCCTTCCCTTCATTCTTCTGATTGAAACTCAGAGCGGCTTCATTAAAACAGTCTTCAGCCTGCTTTACGCAATAAAAGCTGTACTTAAGTTGTTTTTCCCCACATAACATTCAACAGGTTATTAATTCTGCTAACAACTAAAGTAATCTCGAGCCCTTTTGTTGGCCCCACTGCGATCCATGGGGGACACAATCGCTCCTGTTGCGTGGAACTTGTTCGCTCTTAAAATGTGCATGGAAGCGCTTTCTTAATGTGACTCTTTTTATTTGTTTGATGCCAACGAGTCGAAAGACTTCTTAAGAGGGTTCTAAAGCAACTTAAAGAGCATGGGAAAGTACGCGTGGGTGACCACACGCCAGCCCGCGCTCTTCAAGTCAACAGCTTCGACAGCGACTGACTACTACTCAGCTTACGATCAAACGCACTAAACAACTGGCTAAGTGACACGATGACGTTTGTGTGGGTGTGTGTGTTAGTCGTCGCCCCAACCATCTTACTGGCCCCCGTTCCTCCGGCCCCGTGCTCCGTGCCGCCACTCGTTCAGTTCACTCGAATTCATTCAATGCAAG
Source organism: Myopa tessellatipennis (assembly GCA_943737955.2). Taxonomy (NCBI): domain Eukaryota; kingdom Metazoa; phylum Arthropoda; class Insecta; order Diptera; family Conopidae; genus Myopa; species Myopa tessellatipennis. The sequence goes on from OX031316.1 coordinate 59,291,845, forward strand.
TAACCACGCGTACGTGCTAAATTAAGTTGTGGCTTTCGTTGCGTTGCGTCGCCGTTGTTGTCGCTGTCATTGTTGCCGCTGCTCCTGCTCCCTCTCCTGCTCCTGCTCCCTCTCGTTGCGTTTAGTTTTTGTTGCAGGGTTAGGAGCTCCTTGCATTTTATTTACACTGCCACTCGAACAGAAAATCACATTTTATAAAATTCTCAAAGTGCCCTCTTTAAGCTTATTAGAACAACCCACACGGGCCCCGAGGAGAACACGGGTCCCACGCTCGTTTATACGTCCATCTCTTGAGGGTGCTGAAGTAAAACGAACGCATGACGCACTCACGCACCCTCCGCTCAAAAGTAGTCTGATGTGTATGTCAAGAAGACGGGGTGCGCTTTTTTTGTTAGGGTCTTTTTATGTTTTCCCTCTTTTATTAGTAGTAGTAGTGGTTGTAGTAGTAGTAGTGGTAGTAATAGTGGTGGTGTTGGTAGTGTTGTTTTTGTACCCAATGTGGCACTTATACTGGATAATTTGTTGTTGCTATTTGAGCTGTTTTTATAGTTTAAGGAGACAAGATTAAGAGCTGGTAAAATAAATAAATTATTCAACCGAAGCACTCGACGCAGACAAAGTGACCCTCTCTACGCCGCCATCCCCTCCATCCCTCTACTAGCCTCTCCTCCTCTCTACTCACCCATTGCGGCTGCTGAGTGAGAATTAGTTTCAAGTGATGGATGAGCGGTTTGGTGAAGAGTGAATTTCTTATGCCGACATCTAAAGACTGTGTCAACAACGCAGCACCACATCATTTGAATGCAATAAAGCATATCGTCCCAGATGCAGATATCGTTTCCCTTTCGTTTGACAAACTAAAGACTTAATTTTACTTAATGTGATAATAACCTTATCTTACTTATTAATAAGCATAACATAACGAACTCGAGCGAAATCTTAAAACTGTAGCATTTGTGGTGAACAATCGTGAACAACGGTTTATCGCAATCGACGACGTTTAGAAAAACCATGACCGCGGTTGCTTCGTCGCCGCAGAGAAACCCAACCAACACCCACCGCGTGAGTTTATAATCGCAATGAAAACAAGGAAGTATAAAAGCAATAGAACAACAAACACAATAAAGGCAACAACTACTACTACTCCGACAACAACAACAATGAAACAGCAATGCAGCTGAGTAATTCATTGAATTCAATTAAAAGAATTACAATTTTTCACCACACTTTACAGTGTCCACGTTCTGTTGCATTGGTCTCGTCTCCTTCGGAATACAGGGTGAAGTGAGTTAAGGACGTTTGAGGCACCCTACGTTCCCACCCACTTATGAATAACTCACCCCACCCCCCAACCCTCCACCTGTTCCCCTCCTTTTTAGTTTCGCATAAATTATTGTTTAATAATTCCTGTGAACTTTTTGATTGTGTGTTTTGAGTTGCGTCGGTTGTGTGTTGTTCAACATTGACAAAGTTCTATTTGTTTGTTTGTTTGTTTGTTGCTTGTTATTGCTATTAGTGTGGATGTTGTTGTAAATATAATACTCTACTCTGTAGTATTATAATACTCTGGCCGCGTTGTTGCTGTTGCACTTGGTTTTCATGGTTCTGGATTCTCGTTTGTCGAGATGTTCGCTCGTATCGCGCGCTGCACTACTCGATAGTCGTTGAACTCTAGCAACTCGGCCGGTGAATGACCAGCAGCAGCAGCAGCAGGAGCAGCAGCAAGTAACTCAACCCAACACAACTCAGCGATGTGAAGTTGAAGCGATGTGAAGTGCTGCTGGCTGGTGCCTGGCTGGTCGCTGCTCGCATGTGTGTTGGTTACTCATAGTTTTGTTTTTAGAAGACCCTTCGTTTCTTTTGTTACTGCCATTATTATTCTTGTTGTTTTTGTTGCTGTTTTATGTATCGTGTCACTCGCCAATTACCGCAGTCGCCGTCGCTGTTGCTCATGTTTAAATAAAATTTCCGGTTATGTTGCTGGTGACAGTAGCAACGCGAAGGCGGATCGGCAGCCAGACGAAAAGAGAAGGGAAGGGAAGGGAAGAGGAGGCGATGGTATTGGATGGTAAGAGTTGATAACTACACGGTGACAGGTTGCGGTGACAATTCAAGCTAAACTGCAATTTATTTTTATTTGATTGTAGTAAATTTTTAAATGATATGAATCGGAAGTTTTTCTTGTTATTTCCCCCCCTCCCCCCCTCTTTTGTGGTGACATATTTTGTGCGTGGTGATGTTCTGCTAGTGAAGTTTTCTGTGTTTGTGTCTAAGTTGTGATTAGATAAGTTTAACATTCGGGAGGTTTCAAAGTTTCAAACTGGTTGAGGGTTCAAATGAAGTTTTACATACATAAGTTTTAACTCTATCGCATGATGTCATTCGCTTGCATGCAAGATAAATCGCACTTATTGCATGACCTTAAAACTCATATAAAGTAACTGGTTCGAATGATTACCGTATCCAACTGCCAACTCGTCGTCCGCCCAGCTGCAGCGTCGTCTCTTGGAAAAGAAACTGCATCGGAGTATCGCTTTCCACCTCAGAAACTCCCCACAGGCACTCATTTCGCACACTTTGAATATTAAAACAATCTGCGCCCGTGGGTAACAATGATTTGTATGTATTTGTGTGTGTGTAAGTGTGTTTGTGGGAGGGTGAGGTTGTGGGTGAGTATCGTATGATTGGAGTATTCAAGGCTGCTGTTCGGCACACAGGTAGCAACAGTTTTGTGTGTCACTGCATAGCAATTTCGACATTTATTGTTGCGCATACACACATCGACACATTAACGCAAACACTCACTCATATACTCACACACAGACACAAACACACACACACACACACACAGACACACACACACACACACACACACACACACACACACACTTGTATAAGTACACACATAGACGTACTCGTACATGAAATTCCCATTTTGCACTCTGGCACAAAATGAATTTAGGACAAAACAGCCTCGTTTAAATTTGCACACAACATCAAGCGCAACAGCAACAGCAACAGCAACTACAACACCAGCAACAGAAATAACAACAGCAACAACAACACCAACAGAAACACCAGCAACAGAAACAAGAACAACAGAAACACCAGCAACAGAAACAACAACAACAACAACAACAATATTAGTAACGAGTGCAACAGTAACGACATCGGCAACCAGGAACATAAAATTTCCAATGTAATGTCGAGTTCTTGCAGTTTGTTTCTGATTGGGTGAAGGGTGGGAGGGGGAGAGGCAGATAGGCGGCAGTTTTTGTTGGTGTTGGCAACGCTGGCCACTCCAGCTTTGGTAGAGTAAACGGGTTAAAAGTGACGGTTTTGATTTATTTGTCAATGAATTCAACTCGTGCTGCAAATGCGATGTTCTACTGCACACATTTTTCCATCAAGTTCCCAGTAAGCAAACGTCGTAGCTGAACAAGAAGCTCTTCTATCGGCAGGCGTTCTCCAGTAAGCGGGCGAATGAAAGGCAGGACTTCGTATTGCTTTTCTAACTTCAATATATATTTTCCAAACTATTCTGTTTCTTTAGGTCAATAACTCTGAGTACTAAGTAACGATGATCCTCTTTGTTTTTTGTGTGATTCGATTTCGATTAAAATTCACAAGTAGTTTATCTGTAGCATCGATAAGGATGTTTCTCTGAATTGATGTCTTTGAGTGAGTTGAGGTTCGTTCTTCCAAATAAATTACTACTGGGTTGTTGTACGGCAGTATATGCACTTAAACACAGGCATTCATACTCACACACACATATACTCACACACACATAGATACAACCCACACACACACACCAAAACATTCATATCAACAACTGATATGCTATCGTAAAAACATGGCATTGGCAACTTTGAGGACGCGTTCGTTCTAAGGTGAGCCATTATTTTGAGTCGCTATGGAATATATGGACAGTCCGTAGTGAGTATGGCGGGAGGACGGTGGGCCTGGTCGACCAGGAGTCTGTGTCGAAATGGGTCTCGACCCGCTCGAATGCAGCAGCAATGCGTGTCATTAATTTTAAGGTGTTAAAATTGATTTGAATTCAATTGTAAATCATTTAAATTGGAAAAGATTAAAATTGGTTCACGTTGGACCGGGTACACGCTGAGTTTAATTTAAATTTCTGTTGTTTGTGTGGCTGGCGTGTAGCTTCCGTTAATGAATTGCTTTCACCGCGGGCGCTACAGTTTGTGGCCAGCTTAATCAGTACCGAATTCAGTTATTTTCATTCGATTGGATTTAAATGGTAAATACAACGTGAACGATATAGTCGAAAAATGCGTTTTATTGCAAATGAAATGAAATTCGTTGGTGAAAACAGATTTCGGTTGCCTTCGGTCTCATTTTGTTATTAATTTTTGTAGACTTTTAGACGGAATTCTTTTCGGAGTTTTATTCTATAAAAGCTTCTACCATTTGCTTAATTTAAGCAACAAATCTTCAGTTCTTAGGCAGTAAAATGGATTTAATTCTTTAATTTTTGATCAAGTCTACACTTGAAATACACACTTAAAGAAAGTCCACCTTCTGTCTAAAAGTAGACCGAGAATGAATGAAACAAAACGGAAAGTAAACAAACGAAACCAACCAAAAGCAAATAAAAGTGTTGCACTTCAGATAATTTTTGGGCTGTTCACTCGAATGATGCTTAAGGAAGCTGAGACAGAGGGGAGTGTTTAGTCTAATTTACGATTCCTGCGAGGATCGAGATAAAATCCGGAGACAAACTTGAAAGCTGTACAGTCGATGGAAATAAAATAGCGCACATCGCGGTCCAAGAGGACCAAAGATATGAACAAGTGGCTGCTGGCTGTGGTGGGTCCACAGAGCATTTGACTCAACTGCTTGGTAGTCCGTATAAAAAGTGTGCCGGAATTTGAAACATTCAGGAATTTTTCGTCGTCCTACGTTCCACTTGGCTTGTGCTCCAGATGTTATTATCTCCCCCTTCTCCCGCCCTTTCCGCTCTTTGGATGTTGAAGTATTCTTAATAAAATGCTACACTAAGATTCTTACCGAAAAGTTTTTAAATTTTATGCTCTCCCTTGACAACGAACCAAGCCACCCTCACCGGACCCGTTTCCCCCCCGCCCCCCCCCCCCCCATTATCGTATTTCTCAAAATCTAACTTGAACTGTTTTCGTGCTCAATTTTTAGTTTTTATTCCCCCCGATTGCTTTTTTTTCGCGTGAGAATAAAAGTGTTGTTGTAGTAGTCGCTGTTGTTATCGATTTTGTACTTGTTGTACAATGCAAATACAACAACAAGTGAACTCTCAATAGAATCACAAGAGTGTGTGATTTGATTTCTTCGCGAAGCGGGTGACGCCGGGGGGTTTATGATGTTGAAAGGAAGTCGTTGAAGTGAAAGAAATACTCACCATGCGAGCATAAAATATGCGGAGAAGCAGTTAATAAAAATTGAAATAAAAATGGAAATAAAAATTGTGAATATGTAGTTAAAAATGCGTTTTCATTGTTGCCACGATTGCACGCTTCTTGAAAGTCAGGCCAAAGTGACGTTTGGAAGTACATAATAAAAACTGACGCAGAGAGAAACAAAACTTGACGAATCTCTAATACTGTGAACGATGTTAACGATGGATATCTTGTGATACTACAAGAAGAACCACTTAAAAGCGATGAAAATGTGTTGTGTTATGTGTGAAAAATGTAGATAATAATGTTTATGATACCAGCAACCATCACATTCTATCGGAGGCAGCCTCAAAAGAATATAAAACACAAAAAAGGCAGGCAGACAACAGAAAAAGTAACAAAGAACTCAAACCGTTCTCCCTTTACAGCTGTCTTTAAGTACTTGAAGTACAACAACGACAGAAGTAACAATAATAAGTACATATTGTGTGTACAAATCATACATATGTATGTATATAAGACAAGCACCAACAGCAGCTGGCTCATGTACATGCTTCCAAAACGAACACGAACCACTTAACAAACTCGTCCTAATTATGCATTCGACACTGGTGCCATATTTAAGTACAGGCTGGCAACACTGCCCAGCCTGCAGCGTCGATACACGTACACAAAAGAATATTTAATAAATATACGATCATGAGTCAGTGGGGAAGAAGAACGAAGAAGCCAAGAAGAAGCTGCGAAGAAGACACGAAGAAGCTGCGAAGAAGACACGAAGAAGCTGCGAAGAAGCCACGAAGAAACCACGATGAAGCTACAAAGAAACCACGTTGAAGCTACAAAGAAACCGCGAGGAAGGAATTAATTCATTCGGAATGTGTCAGTTGACATTCGCAATGACAATGTCACAATTGCACGATGACAATTTTTAGCAGTCAAACATCAGAATACTCTGTACAATTTTCAAAATCCTAGAAAACAAAAATATCCCAAAACAAAGCATGTACACCACAAAACATAACCGCAATACAAATGAGTTTCAAGTCGAATATAGATAGATACGATACGGTACACAATCTTACATACAACACTATGGGCAACTAGGTTAAAAGGATGCAGCGTGAATGATGTCTGCGAAGGTGGGAGACCTCTTTCGAGGAGAGCCCTGTCCCAGAGAGCATGCAAATTTAGGCAAAACAAGCTCTGGTTCAACTGCGAAATGCATTCGAAACATTGAACCTGGCCACATGCTCCATAGTCGATGCAGTCGAAGGCTAGCGCAAGGCAAGCGTACATCGATTCGAAGTGCATTCGAATTGTAATTCAGGAATCGTAAATAATTTGCGGACAGAAGATTTGTGCAATTTGTGGTTAGTGATAAAATTGCTTTGCAACGGCAGGCAGCCACACTTACCACTCGGTCGAATACTGACATTTTAATGGGCAAAAGACATACCTCCACACCTCGCAAGGAGCTGCACCACAGCACATGAAATTGGCGTTTGGGCAACTAAAGTAGACGAAGCTAGAATATCGTACGTATGAGAGCATAAATTTAATCTGCTAAATGACACAACCGAACGAGTTGCTGACTCGTCTGACCCGCAAAAGTAATTCAATTGGGTCAGATATCAAAACACGACTACTGTATGTGGAATTCACCAAAAATTTCACAAGTTGCAATGCAATATTAAAAGCATATTCAAATTTCGGAGAGAGGAGCATCGTGAGTCACTATGTTTTCATTCAGCAGGTCCATAAAGGGCATGAAATTCGAAGCAATTCTCGTGTTTCAGGACTCCTCCTTTCTGCCATTAATGACAGTCTAAGTGGGGGCCCCTGAAGTGATTCTGTCATGAAAAAGGGTCTGCAAAGCTGTTTATTGTTTGTTTCAAAGCCTTGTTGTTTTCTTGTTTGTTGAACATGCCTGTTGTGCACTTGATGAAGTGACAACATGTTGTCTTTCCAGCTGTTCTAAACGAATGTTCTTTGTTACGAGTAAAGACCCTGCTAATGTCCATGTAGGGTGTTCGCAACCCACAAACAGATCTTCGAGTTGTAAGCAGCATATAAACGGTCAACGTATAGATTTGTTGCTGTCGATGTTGTTGTTTTCGATGTTGTTTCTGTGGTTGTTGTCATTGTTGTTTACTTGCAGCCTTATACAATGGATATCTCTTCTTTCATAGCTTAACGTTTGACTGCTCTCGAAATACAGGAAACTTAATTAAAATCTCTGGCTTTGCATCTGTTTCGGGATTATAAAGTGGGCCATCGTTCAGTAGCTGATGTTCTCAAAATAGCCAGGCATTTTCCAAAATATTGAATTGCGGTCAAGTACTCGTATCAACAGAAGAAATTGAATGAGGAAGTAAGTGAGTGAATGAGTGAGTGAAGTAAGTGAATGAGTGAGTGAGTGAAGAGTGACTGAAGTGAGTGAATGTGTTTTGAATTAATTTTTCGAAGAAATGGATTTCGTTTCAGTATTTTCTCAATACTTTAAAAGCATTTCTGAATACCATTAAAAATGCTCCATCCATCAGGACAGGATAGTTTTGTCGTAATTCTTTAATGGATTCACTGTACCGTCGTCATTCATTAGTTTTCATGCTTTGAGCAATTCAAAATAAATCCGAATAAAATAATTGCTTCCTTTATTTTTGTTTTGCTTCGATTACCATTAGAAACAACAACCACTTGCAAGTTTATTAGAGAGGAAGTTTTCGATATTCGAACAGCTACAAGGAAATATTCACTTGGGTGGTTGTTTGGTTGGTTTTTCTGGGACAAATATACTTTCGGTTCTCTTTGGAAACCTTTTCTAATGGAATTCCATTTTTTTAATTTATCTTTTTATCTTCTGTGGCGATTCAAACCTCTGTGACTGTTCAAATGAACTTCAATGAGGGTGTAAATAACCTTTGGGCCATTTTACCAAAAATTTTATGAGCTATAATCAAATAAACTATTTTAAGGCATCACTTACCACATCGACAAGTAATGTACTCGTAAATATGCTGATGATGATCGACTAACTTGGTAAAATACTACTTTAGAAGCTTCTTTTGTATTTTTGTATACTAGTATATTAGTTCTCCTTCGTATATCTCGATTTACTGCTGGATGCAAGTCCTTTAAAATGTTGATTGGTTAAGCCCGCTGTGCGCAACCGATGCGTGTGGCTTTTCGATGTTGCAAGTATTCCTCGTGAATGTAATTTTTAAACGAATAAATTTACATTTCGATTTTACTGCATCAGCAGAAAGTTTCTTAATCTGGAATTTTTACGTTTGCATTTTTTTTTCATCATACTTATCACTCGTTCTCTCTCTATCTCGCTCTCATCTCTCTCTCTTGTTTCTTCTTAGGTCATGCGGCTGGTTGTGGCATCAACGAGGAGGTCTCGCAGTGGATGGAGAACATTCAGAATTCAGCCGTTGAAGAGCTCCCCGAACCGATGTCGAAGGATGTCAATGACGATGAGCGAAAAGCGCACACAAAAAGGACGACAACGAATGGCTCTGAATCTCCTTACGCTGCTCACCCGAGGCCTCACCCCGTGTACAGAGATGAGGCGGAAGACACAATTGTAAATTATAACGGGGAGGCGACGACATCGCACAATAACAACAGTAGCAATGACTACAACTACAACCACAAAAACGTGAACAATACAAGTAGCAACAACAACTACAACAAAACGCAAACAAAAGCAGCCAGCAACTCATCGACATCAACGTCAACCGTCAGAAATAATCATCAGCAGCAACATCCACCAAAAAAGTACCCAAGCAACAGCACCGGAGCTAGCGACGACTTTAGATATCCTTATCAGAAATACTCCAAAGAAGCCAACTTTCGGTACCCTCGTGACGCTGGTTTTGGCACCGCTGGCGATGCATCCGCCTTCTATGATCTCGAAACGGGTCGACGATTGGCGCCAAACGACGCGAATTGGCACGAACGGGTGCACGAGCGCGTGCGGCGTGCTTCCGGCTCGGCGGGCGCATCCGGCCGGCGGGAGGACAACAAGAATACCTGCTCGCTGTACATACAGACGGATCCACTGATATGGCGGCACATTCGCGAAGGAATCGCTGACGTACGCATAACAAACTTTTTGATTTTTTGGTTTTTTTGTTCTACGTACTTTCGCTTTAACCCCTTTTTTACTTTTTGGGTTTGTTTTGGGCTCTGATTTCCTTTCTTTCTGCTTTTTTATTACTTTGAATAATTTCGCCATTTCTCTGAAATTTTTCCGAGATGAATATTTTTTATAGAGTTTGCGATTCGTTCTATTATGCATTTAATTTGTTTGACTTTAAATTGTTGAAAAGGGTGGTACTGCTTTGTGAGGGGTTCCTCTGGCTCGGGTAGAGGGTACATTTTCTACATAAATTATGAAGGGCTGCTCTAAGCATGTTTTGAGATCCACTCACTCGATATCGCAGAATTGAAGAGCTTCCTTAACGGGTTTTTTTACATCGCTTCGAAGTATTCAAATAAAGGTCCCATTTAGTATAGATTAACGCTTAATTTTTTTAAACCGCGAAGTTTTCCCCCGAGGCTGTCCATGAATGAAAGCTTTCTATTCTTTTTTCATAGCTATTAAATATTCATTAACCAACCACATGAATTCTTTATACATCCACAGCACGATCGGGGACGCAAATACGAAATTGACGTGAAGACACGCGAGGAGATTACGTCGCTGATTGCACATCACGTCACCGCCGTAAATTACATTTACCGTAATACGAAATTCGACGGACGCAATGAGCATCGAAACATTCGCTTTGAGGTATGTCTAAAGGGAGCCGCTTTTAGGATATCCACTTCATTTAAAAATGCCTCCATTCTCCAGGTGCAACGTATTAAAATCGATGACGACTCCGCTTGTCGCACTTCGTACAACGGACCGCACAATGCGTTCTGCAACGAGCACATGGATGTGTCGAATTTCTTGAATCTGCACTCCTTGGAGGATCACTCTGACTTTTGCCTGGCTTACGTGTTCACTTACAGGTAACACGTGCGGGGAGGAGTAGTGGCTAGCATAGTGTTAACCTTCTTCCTTCATTGCAGAGACTTCACCGGCGGGACCCTTGGCTTAGCTTGGGTGGCCAGTGCATCTGGTGCCTCTGGTGGAATTTGCGAGAAATATAAGACTTACACCGAGACCGTCGGTGGTCAGTACCAAAGCACAAAACGTTCCCTGAACACAGGCATCATCACCTTCGTCAACTACAACAGCCGAGTTCCGCCGAAGGTTTCGCAGCTGACTCTTGCGCACGAAATCGGGCACAACTTTGGCTCTCCGGTAAGTGGGCAATAACCACAACACTACGCAAGGTTTGGTTACCTATGTTGTACTTTAACTGCACTTAACTGGTGGTAACTTAAAGATTACATGTTTTTCTCCTGCAGCACGATTACCCACAGGAATGTCGTCCCGGCGGCCTCAACGGAAACTTCATCATGTTCGCCAGTGCGACCTCTGGCGATCGGCCGAACAACTCGAAGTTCTCCCCTTGCTCCATTCGCAACATTTCCAATGTCCTGGACGTGCTTGTGGGCAACTTAAAGCGAGACTGCTTCAAAGCTTCGGAGGGCGCCTTCTGTGGCAATAAGATCGTCGAGTCGGGCGAAGAGTGCGACTGCGGTTTCAACGAGGAAGAGTGCAAAGACAAGTGCTGCTATCCACGCCTCATCAGTGAATATGATCTGTCGCTCAACAGCTCGGCGAAAGGGTGCACCCGACGAGCCAAGACACAGTGTTCTCCCTCGCAAGGCCCTTGTTGCCTGGCCAACTCGTGTACCTTTGTGCCCACCAACTATCATCAGAAGTGCAAAGAGGAAACGGAATGTTCGTGGTCGAGCACCTGCAATGGCACCACAGCCGAATGTCCGGAGCCGAAGCCACGCGACGACAAGACGAAATGCAACAATGGCACAGCGCTCTGTATCCGTGGCGAATGCTCCGGGTCCATCTGTTTGCTCTGGAACATGTCAGAGTGCTTCCTCACCTCGCAGGCGGTGCCTCATGTGGATAAGCGAAAGCTGTGTGAGCTCGCGTGTCAGAACGGAAACGACACCAGCACGTGTCGCAGTACCAGCGAGTTTGCGCACCTGTTCGGGCTGCCCGTGGGCGGTATCAGCTTGCGGCCCGGCTCGCCTTGCGACAATTTTCAGGGCTACTGCGATGTGTTCCTTAAGTGCCGCGCCGTCGACGCTGATGGCCCGCTGGTGCGTCTGAAGAATATGCTTCTCAATCGCGAGACGCTGCTCACGGTGGCTCAGTGGGTCACCGAGAATTGGTACATCGTGGTACTCATGGGCATCGGATTCATCATAGTGATGGGCATCTTCATCAAGTGTTGTGCCGTGCACACGCCCAGTTCCAACCCGAAGAAACGGCGCGCGCGACGCATCAGCGAGACGCTGCGCGCTCCGATGAACACGCTTCGTCGCATGGTGAGTACGAGCCACTTTTTTAGTTTAAAGGTTTTCGAATTTAACTATTTCGCATCTTCTTACTCCCATCTCAGCGTCATCCACATGGCCGCGGTGCCGGTCCACGCAGTATACCACCGCCCGTTCACGAATCACGTTCACAGCAGCATCGCAATCATCCGCCCGAGTGGGATCGCCACAATCCTCGTTCGCACAACGCCGGTGCTGCTGCTACTGCCGCACACACAGCTGTAGTGGCGCTTCCACCTGCAGGAAACAGCGGTGCGAGCCGTGCTGGAGGACGGACGGGAGCCTCTGGTAGCGGGGCAGCACGCAGCTCTTCACGGCCCACTGCAGGCGGCTCACGGCCTGCGAGCAGTTCGCGTGCCAACGCTCATGGGTATGCAGCAGATCCCTCCGCGATTTTAGTCGGTGTTGGTAACGGTGGTGGAGGCAGCGGCGCCGCTGTGTCACGTGCACCCATGCCGCTGCCTGGGCAGGTGGGTGCAGTAGTTGCACTGCCGCCAATAGGACCAACCCACCCACAGTCGGCGCCCTATTACGCGCCGCCCAAAGGTGTGTTCCAAAAGACAGCCGGGTCTTTTCAGAGTTGACTTTTTAATTTCCTTTGAATTTCATAGGATTTTCTGATTTCTTACTGTTTTCATTTTCTAATTGATTTTGAATTTTCCATTCCAACTTATTCAGAACACCGCAATAAATCCCGAACTCCACGCCCCACCTCCAAGGTTGTTGCTCAGCCTAAAGACTCGCACAAACCTGGTCGAAATCGCCGCAATGTCGTTTATTAATCACCCGATTGGTACGCTTGGGTTCGTTATTAGTTTCGAAATTGTATTATTTTTCGCTATCATTTTCCAGTCTTTACTGATGCATTCGTTAGTTAGAGTTGACCGCCGCTTAACTGACGTCATTTTGTGATGTTTTTCTGTTGTTGCGCATGTGTGTCGTTTTTTGTTTTTCGTGTTTTGTGTTTCTTTTTCGTTGAGATGCAGTATTTCGTAATTTAAACGTATATATTATTGTATAATTTAGCTTTTGAATGAAAAAAGTTGTTAAAATTATGATTATCTAAAGTTTTTTCTCTTTTAATTACTATTCTTAGTTTGAGTTTTAAATAAATTTTCTTTGTATTCTATTTTTTATTAAGATATGTTAACATTTTTGTTGCATGAAGAAGGTTTTCACTTCACTTCCTATAAAAAGCTAACATTTAACACTTTCTTATTACAATATTTTTATAATCTTATGACTTAGTTTTTAGTTAATTTTGTTAATTTTTTACTAACAACATTTTTGTCGCTTTGATGGATTGAAAGAATTTTAACACATTTCTTTTCTCTCTCCTTTCTGTTCACTTCGCTGCTTCGATGAGCAGCCGTCGCTCCGCTGCTACCAGCAAATTATAGTCGACCAACATCGCTACATCAGATGCCACCCGACTTTTATGCGGATGTGGATGCTTTTGCGGCTCGAGTGCCGCCATATGAAGTGCTGACCCGAGCGCCAAACAATAAAGTTTGACAGACAGAAACGCAAGGAAAGCAGCAGCCGCAATACCAACAACAACAGCAGCAGAAGAACGAGCAGCACGTAGCAGAGGTACAACAATTGATACTGATACAACAACAACAGCAACAACAAGATTCACCCACAACAGCAACATTAAAAACAACAAAATTAATAAAAAAACCGAATGAACTCAAATTATATGTAAATGTGAACAATTTTGGGCTAATTTTTTTCAATTTTCTAATTTTTTCTTTTTCTAAATGAAAATTAAATTAATTAATTGAATTACTTAACTATGATTGTATTGATACATAAGAAAAACAACAACAATCGGACGAATACAGCTGCTAACAATGCATTATAAATACTTTCAGAAATACAACATTAAACTCAACAATAAACACAACATTAAACACAGCAATAAACTCCACATTAAACACAACGATAAACACAACAAAAAACGCAAGAACAAACACAACCACAAACACAACCACAAACAATATACATGTATATATATTTGAACAACTGAAACTCGTAGAAACTATTTGTAAAAGCAACAAACAACAATGGAAAACTTGAACTTAAACTAAAACAAAACTAAATATTAATTGAATTGAATTAAATTGAATTTAAATATTTAAATTGAAAAAAAAAACAAAGAAAAAACCATTAAAAAATTTATATATTAAATATTGTTACAACAAAAGCAGGCTACTATCATCAAATACGATATTTTCAAGAAACCTACCAGAAGAAGATGACTATTTTTGTTAATTGTTAGAATATTATTTGGGAAATTGAAAATAACATAACAAACAGGCGATGGGTGGGGAAGATCTTTTAAAACAACAACAAACTAAGAGTAAAGCCTCAAGCAAAATAGACGCATGCAGACGTAACGAATGAGTACGAATACGTCCGTAAGATACGAATTGTGAAAGACTGCCCAAAACAAAGTATACGTAACTCATCGAATTTGGACGGTACATACGTGGGCTTCCGTAAGAACCGTACAGCATGCGGATCTACTCGTCATCCATCAGCTGTTCTTGCGTAGCATTTCGGACAATAGACGAAACAAATGAAGATTCATTCGTCTATTTTGGTTCAGGCTTAAAACATTTCCTGATGTGATGAAGCTGGTATGATACTTAATTTTGTCTGTATTATTTTTCTTTGGACACGACACTTAGTTTTCGTTGTGTTTCGTTGAGTTTCGTTATTTGAATATTAAAACAACATGTATCAAATATAAATATATTAAAGAAACATACAAGAAATAAAAACATACAGAAAGGAAGAGAGAAAATAATCAAAATTTTTCAAGGACGAAAACAATATTTCAACGATTTTTTAAATTCGTGTTTTTTCATTATCAGATTTTTATTTGAAAAGCTAGAAAAACTAGTTTAATTGACGCACAAGTGTTGTTGGCTCGTTGTTCTTTACTTTTACTAATATTTTGTTAAATCAATTGTAATTAAATGTAATTTATGTGCGTGTGTAATCAAAATTCTTTTAAATATTGTTTAATATGTTCACTTATTCAGCTCTTGTGTTTCTGTGGTCCATTGTGATGGCATTTTGGATATTTTTAGATAGATTAACCGGAGAAATGAATACGTTATTTAGCACTAAAAGAAGCAGTTTTCTTTTGTTAAAATAGATTATCTTGTTAATAACTGAAATAAGCTTAAAATTCTTATTAAATAATCGGCGGACTCGAAGTAAGAAACTAGAATTTTATTTAAAGCTGTGGTTTATTATAATTTTCTAAATTGTTAAATAATCTGGTGTCTGTTTTGGTTGAAGGATTTAATGATTATTGCTATTATAGTTCGAGTTAGTTACTCTCTTAAAATTATTCAGCTAAAAAAGTAGTAAAGTTATCTGGAATTTTATACAGAAATATTAAAATGACGAAGTAAAGAATGATTTCGATAATTTATTCATTTTTAAATTAAGTGAAATGAAATTAAATCCATTTAAGGTGCTTCTATTTAAATCAAGTCTGTTTACCAGTTTGTTTTTTTTTTTTTTTGGTAATTTACTGCGAAATCGAAAAGTTTTCAGGAACAACTAATCGTCTTCGAAGATGATAGCAACTTCCTTCAGTAGTTATTAAATAAAGACAAAGCTTTATATAATACAATCAATACCAATTATGAATCTTTATTTTACTATTTACTATTTTTAGTTTAAGTTTTAATTTAATTTCATTGAATTGGCTTTCATTTTATAAACTTCAACTTCAAATGGTTAATTAAAGTATCTCGGTATCAGTATCAGTTGTCTTGGTTTAATATCAGTATCTCTTCCAACTCCTTCCCTCCCCTGTGCTTCCTATAAAACTCGTTCTATTCTTTTAATTTGCATTTTAACTATGATTATGAATACGTTTTTTTATATTCATTGAACCTCTTAAGTATTTTTTATTTGAACATCATGTTTTATGTTTTAGTTTAGTATAAAATTAAGTTTTATTTTCTCCTCTATACAGGAAACTCTTCAAATAAATTAAAATACACGCAATAATATATATTTTTAATATTAATGTGCGATTTAAGTTTAGGTACAAACATTTAAACACATTTTTCAATAATGTTCTGTGTTTTTGAATTCATTTTTTATTTACTCGTTCTGTTTAGACACTAATTTAGTCAAAATAATACGATGTTTGCGTATTTTTTTATTATAAATGATACTAATATAGTTTTATTTTACTTTAAACGATGATCGTTTCTTACTTTGGATAGTTGAAGAGGAGACGATCGATCGGATCGGGGACAACAAAAACAAATCACAAACTGTAAATAAAACTTAACTAAATACAAAAAGAAAAGAAAACAACAAACCAACCAACCACTATATATATTCTACTAGTTTAGTGAACAGAAAAAGCGTATTATATGTAAGTGGATAAGTTAATTAAATGGATGTAAACTATTCTCATAAATAGTTTTTTTCTCAAATATACTATTAATTTAATTGATTAATTAATTTGACTATATAAATAAATATAAATACTTAATAAAGAAAGCAAAAAAAAAGAAAAGAAAAAAAAATCAAAAAACAAAAACAACTTGTAAAACAAATTAAAATGATAATAAAGAAATAAAAACTACTATTTTATAAAAAAATTGAAACATTTCAAAACTTGTTCCTATGTAATGTCGTATCTCGAAAAGGTTCCCGGCTGAAAGTGTTGATAAAAAATTGGTAGCTATGTTATACTTCTTAATCGTACCGCAGAACGTGCCACAGAATGATCGTCACCATTTTTACTATGATTAGTATAATTGCAATTAAAGACCAACGAGTTTTAATTGGAATTAAAGCGATACGCAGTTGTGACACCGATCCAACGTCTGGGATGTCGGTTTCGGAAGGGGGGGGGGGGGGGAGTGGGTTATAAACTGGAAATTAATTTTAAAGAAAATACGCTGTAAGTACAACTATGAAATTCATGTAAACTAAACTAAAATTAATTAAATTCTTTTTTTAATAAAGGGGCTTATAATGATACGAGAAAATTTTTACAAACGAGGAATGGAACAAATTTTTACTAGCAAAACAGTGAATCAAAGCAGTGCAGGAGTGCATGGAATCTGTTCGAGATTTATTCTTATGATTTGCCTCCAAAGAAATGTGGGAAAAGAGGCCAGAGTTCACAACAGAGAATGGCGAAAACTCCGATATCTTCTGATATTGAAACAGTGTGTAATACTATATCGACACTATCGATTATAAGACAATAAGAATGCGGATAGCAGTTTTGTAATGTTAGAAACATGATAAAGCTTTGGCTATGAGATATGAAATGTGTTCTACCCTGTTCGATGACCTTAAAACAGTGGAGTCACAAATTGCTGAAGAAAGTCGGTTCGATTGGAGACAAATTTCGAACTTAAAGAGAGTGTGGGAGAAGGCGATATTGCTAAGCATGGAAAAGAAGCGAGTGCAGATAAGATTTGAAGATTTCTCTCCACCTTCTCCTTTCATTTCATTTCTTCCACATTTCTAGGAACAATTTTAACCCAAAATAACGTCTCAAAAATTGACTATTAGTTCAGTTTATAAAACTCGGCCATTTCTTTAATTTAGTGGTGTAAAGTAGTTCGGTAATAATTAATATATCACTAGCATTTAGTCACTTATTATTTCTAATATTTAGTCACTTATTATTTCTAATATTTAGTCACTTATTATTTCTAATATTTAGTCCCTATATAAATACATAAAAAACTTTTATTAACATGTAAGTAATCAGTTTTATTATTTAAAATTAAATTAAATTAGAAAAAAGTAGCAAAGTATTTTTTAACACAAAACACAGTCGTTTAGACCTTAAGCGTTTATATTTTAATAAATTGTGAGTCTTCAAACAACTCATTGGATTAGTTGCTGAATAACTTCATAATACAAAAAATAGTTTAGTGTTATATTCTTACACTTTGCATATTAAAGTTGTTATATAAAAAATATTAAAAATAAGTTTTAAATTCATTTTCAAATTAATAACAATTAAAAGATTAGTATTTAATAATAAACTCCTTCGCGAATCTTGTGGTATTAAGGGCACGTAGAAACTGTTCAGTATTCATACGGAGAACTTTAGGCACGCACACGAGAAGCTTTCTTGCTCTTGTCCGCTTTGGGTGGTGGGGGGCCACCACGTCCTCCACTCTGCATATGACGATTGTAAATGCTGCAGATAGGGCGAGGTAAGGAAATTATTTTCGTTTTAATAACATTTCTTATGAAGAAGTACTCGTAACTCACAGTTTGTATGTCTCCGTTTTCAGATATTCGATCACATGACTGATCCCCAGCAAATATTGTTCGGCGATGGGTGTCACCCAAGGGTTCTCCTCCATCTTCATGACCGACTTGTTGCTGAGCAGATCCAGTTGTGCCACCTCGGGCGGCAGCACTTGCAGCCGATTGTTCTGTATGTGCAACTCGCGTAGACGCGTCAACTCGCCGATCTCACGCGGCAGCTCTAGCAAATCATTGTCACGCAGGCCAAGAATTTGGAGATTCTTTAAGTTACCCAGCCCCGGCGATATGTACTCGAAGTCGTTGTCGCCCAAGTAGAGTGCCCGCAACGTCTCCATCATGAAAAAGTTGCCGGGCAGCACCTTTTCGTTGAGATTGTTATAGGATAGGTCGAGTACCTCCAGCACGGGGAAGGCACCGAAACCACGCGGCAGGTTGTCGAGACGATTGATCGAGACATTGAGGATACGTAGCTTGGGCATGGATGAGATGGAGACGGGCAGCTCACGGATGTGGTTGTTGGACAGATTGAGTATCTCCAGGTTGGTAAGATTGGCCAGGCCCGGGAGAATGGTGGCGATCTTGTTGTGGCTCAACGTGAGGCGGGTGATGTTCGTCATGGAGACTGAGGATGGAAAGAAGTCTCGATTAGATTGCATTTCTTAAATTTTACACCACATCAAGCATTGCATTAAAACGTAGTGAATCTCTACTACTTTTGTAGCACAGTGTAAACCCTGACCATGATGGCACGCATAAACATAGATACACACACACATCGCGACAATCGACCAGATGATCTCATTCATAAAACTTCTTATACATGGTAAATTAAATTTAATGAAAATGAATGCTTCCAATATTTTTTTAAATGGATTCCAATCCATTGTTTAATCAGAATGGACTTATTACTGGTCGATTGTAGTTTTTATTTTACACACACACTGGCGCCATATTCAGCCGCCTTTGACCCCACAACGTATCGGAGCAGCTGTTGTTTTAGAGTTCTTATTTATTATGTTTTGTTGTGGTTTCCACTCCTAAACACTTACATAGGCCGGGCAGATCCTCGAAGGAGTTGATCCCCTTGTCGACCAGATCTATTTCGCGGTTCTGCGTTTCACGCGCCTCTTCCAAAACCTTCTTCGCTTTCGACATTTTGGCGTTGACTGGCAGGCACGAAACTGTTGACTGGCTCATTTTTCCTCCCTTGTGGACAGATCGAAAATGAAAAATTTCCCTCGCTGTTGTTGTTATTGCTTCTGTGGAACTCGTAGAATTTTTATCTCTTAAGTTTGCATACTCTGTCCGCCTGCCTGTATTTCGTGGTATTTCTATTCTCAGCTTCTGCTTCTATAGCTATCTGCTTCTGTAGCTATCGCTGTGGTTGTAGAGTGAGTATATTTTCGAACGTTGTTTCTGTTGTTGTTGTTTTATTTTTCGACGCACCTTCGCAGCTGGTTTGTTTATATTAATTCATGGGTGGTTCTTGTTTTCCTTTTTTTGTCGTTAGTTTTCCAACTCAGCATAGAATCACTTAGCCACTGTATCTAGATACTTTCTTCCCGTATCTCAAGTACACAATCCAGCAGTTCTGGTAATCAAGAAGTCGAAATTTTCGGGTTCAGTTCTACGCTTACTGTATGGACTTTTGTGATTTTCTTTTCTCTGCAATAAATTTTCCGTACTGAGCACTTTTCCAAGTAGTTTCCTTTTCGAGACTACCTCGTCGCTAGTGCGTTAGTAAAAATAGCAGCAAAGCACTTTTTCGGAATGCGTCATGCTCTGCTCTGCTTTGTCATTGAATTGCTTCAATACAGTACGACTTCGCTACTCCGGACACGTGCTACGTGAGATTATTTAGTAATTTATCAGCTCCAATTCAGACAGTTTGAATTTTTCTCTGCAGTGCGGACAAAGATTTTGTTTCCGTCGGTTAGATTTAAAAACATGCAGCATTTTATTGAATTCTATAACCAGAAAATTCCAGTAATCCGCATACACCCATATTATTATGTTTCCAGACTGTCGAGGTTGTACTGTACTGCGGATGTTCTTTTGTTAGTGTTGTTTTTGTCGTTGTCGGCGTTGTAAACCTGTTTGACTGGTTTCTTCGCAAGTTTCGTGGTTATTCCAACAGAGAGCAGCACTGCGACCGTCGCTGGCTGTACGTGGTTGAAATTTATTAGAGCAAAAGTTAGTCAAGACTCAAACCATGTGAGGTCTGTACATGGAAACCTTACGGGTATTCATATAAGCACTAAACCTCTGAAAACTGCTTAAATATAGCAGCGCGTAAATGAAATGTCAAAATTTGCAGGGAGAAAAATTTAATCGAACCTGTTTAATTTACGCAGCTTCTTGGACGTGTAAACGGCTTCGTAAATTGAGCCGCAAAGTTATCAGAAGTTTTCTAGAAAGACTAACACTTCTTCGAAGCTTCCACAACAACTTCTATAAGAAGTATTTAAGTTGTAGAAAACCAAAATTGTGACCAATGAAGAATGCAGTTGAAAAGAGAATATGAGAAGAGTTTTGAAACTAAAACAATTTGATGCATCCGTTACGGGCAGAACTTCCCCAGCGTGTATTCAATTGTTATATAAACGCCGTGCCACACACACGCACACCAACACATTCTGACACACACACACATACGCAACGCTGTCTTCATTTTATTGCTTAAATACAAAAGTGGATGAACTTTTTAAACAATCCGTGCAGCGAGCAGATTCTTCTGGCGCTGGTATTTTCGGCCACGAACCACATCTGCATTCATCGCATGGTGACCGGTGCATTTAACATAGACTCGTTTTCCACCATATCTATTTTCCTTCCCTCTATCTCTCTCTCTCTTTCACACTATCTATCTCTCCCTCTCTCCCTAAATTATCTATGTGTGTCATGCGAAAATAAGAACGCCTTTTGAATGGCTGTCCTTCTGTGCGTTTGCTCGTGATGAACGGAAGGGGTAGTGAGGCGGGGGAAAGGGTTTTGTGGTTGCGAAAAACTTTATTAATTAAAATAGGAAACTTTTTCTTTCAATTAACTAAATTCGTAATATGGTATTTAAATAAATCCATAATTTTTTTAGCGAATGTTTTAGTATTTTCTCGTCTTTAGGGTTTGAATTTAATTGAGACATCCTCTAAACATTCGCTTAAAAAAGGAGCCTTTTTAATTTCCTGTGAAAATATTTTTGAACAATTTTCGGCTCATATTTTGATTTAATAATAAGTTTTGATAATTTGTGATAATGTGATAAGTACTCGTGTTTATAATGAAAACCTGGTGGCAATTCATTTAATTTTAAACGCGTTTTTAGGTCCCTCCCTCCCTTTACGCCCTCCATTCCATATATTGATCCTTGATAAAACATTTTATGATTTCTCAACAAAATATCCACGGATCTCCCGACGCTGCTCTGGATTTCAACCAAAATGTTCTGGTTGCATTCTTACCTGCTGTGACAGTAACAACATTTCGGAGGATGGATTATTTTAATGGAGGCGGCAAATATTTTTACTCCTCCACTCCAGTTGAAGCACATGAGGTATAAAAAGTTCAGAGTACGGAAGCTTTTCTCTGGAAGGGCGGTGCTCGTCCCTCACAATTTAAGACAAACCAGATGGGCTGCACTCTTTTCGCCCCCTTCCGTCCGTCCCTCCTCGCAAATCTTCCATCGTGGCGTTAACCATGTTGTTATTGAAATTTATTGTCTTCATTTGTCATGTCGTTTGTCGCCTGGTTAGTGAGTTGGTCCGTTGGTCAGTCTGGAATGTTTGGGATGGCTTGAATGTGTTGCTTGCTTGGTTTGCGGCTTCGTTGAACACTACGATTTTTGGTTGTTTTGGTGAATTTCGGACAAATAAACGCTTCGGAATTCGGAATTCAAGTAGAACACGTTGTTTGTTGTTTCTAAATCGGTATAAATAGGGAACAATTTCGGCTCTTTTAGGTGTAAAATATAAATTCTTTTTCTTTTTAATAGAGATTTGAAAATATAATACAACGAAATAAGGTTTCAAATACGGTTTTATTAGTCATTTTAGAGACAGGTTCCAGAAGTACCCGGGCTGAGGTATAGATGGCGGTTTATTGCGGTTATTGTTTAAAAAAGTAACTTTGATCAAGAGTACCAACCTTACAAAGCTTAAGTTTCAAGTTTGAAGACGTTACATTGTTTAGTATTTGTTTGACAGCCTTTAATAGTGAACGTTCGTTGAATTTGTAAACATGGAAAAATTAGTCATCGTGATGTGCTACATTAAAAATTGAACCAGATTCTACTCTAGGGAATCTCCTTCGTTTACAACAATAAAATATTGGGCAGCAGGATTTAAATGACGGTATACAGCGCAGTAGTCAACCAAATGAAGTGACCACAGCGTAAATGGTGAAGAAAATCCACAAGAACTTATGGGACGTTCTTTGATAAAGAACGTCATGAGGATGTTTCAATCGTTGGGTATTTGGCAATGTTTCACACGAAGAAAATAAATTTTTTATTATCATTTCATAACCATGGGACCACCACCTCACACAGTAGATGGAAGAGAGTTCAACAAAATGGATAAAAACTGTAAAACCGAACCCAAAGGCGGATGTGGATGTTTCAATCGTTTAGTGTTTGGCGATGTTTCACATGAAGAAAGTCAATTTTTTCATTTCAATCATTTCATAACCATGGATCCACCACCTTACACAGCGGATGGACACTTGGATTAAAACTGTAAAATCTACTTCAAAGAAAGCGGAGACAGTTTTGTTTCTTGGCAGGTCATGACGTCAGTTTTTCGGTATGCGCCTGAAATGATTTTAATTTCAATTCATTTACTCAGCAATAAACGAAAAGTTATTCCAATTTCTTTCCAAGCACGTCAATGTAATAACGTCAAACTTTCAAAATATCAGAAAAATTATTTATTTGAACAAATAAAATACGCTTGAATAAGTACATGCTGAAAAATAGTTGCCTATCATACAAATAAGAGGAAATAGAAATATCTATTAAAAGTAAAATTAACCATAAATAATAAGAGTCGATAAAAGAAAAAGCACGAACTTAAAGACTTAAGCCCATTGGACATACTGAGCTTTCTCTGGAAGCTGGGGCCGGAGGAGACACTGTAACCCACAGATTAATTAACAAAATAAACCTTAGTATAGGTAGAAGTGCAGTTATCCCCAATAGAATAATAATATAAAATTCCAGCAAAGGCATTTGATCACCAGACGGCGATGATGGCCACCAAACCGAAATCAATGACAACCAAACCGAAATCGATGATCACCAAACAGAAATCATCTCTGTCTGAAGAACACAACATAGCAACGGGAACTAGATTTCTTGCCCTTTGAGAATAAAGAACGTGAATGCATTTCACACAATCAGATACGACTTTAATTCAGAGAGTGTGGATGCGACCAAGTAGTTGAACGTCGGCTCCAGCAATGAAGTAACCATCACAGTGCCAAACAGACAGATGATATGAAGTTAGATCAAAACATACTCTACTATATTGAGTAGCTTATATAACACTGCTATTATCTGCCCATTCTGTTCTATTTTATAAAACTTGCCATAACTAAATAAAGATTATATGGCGTTTTTCCTTGTCATGGCGTCAGTTTTCCTGAATACGTCTGGAATGATTTTCATTTACCCAACAACAAACGAGAAGTTATTCAAATTTCTTTCCAAGCATGTCAATGTAATAACGTCAAATTTTCAAAATATCAGAAAAATTATTTATTTGAACAAAATGAAATACGCTTGAAAAATAGTTGATAGCCAACTAAGAGGAATAAGAATAATATCAATAAGAGGAAATAGAAATATCTATAAAATAAACGATAAATAATAAGAGCCAATAAAAGAAAAAAGCACTCATTTAAAGCCTTACGCCCAATCGACATAGTGAGCTTTCTCAGGAGCTAGGGCTGGAGGAGACTGTAGCTCACAAGATTAATTAACACAATAGACATTAAGGTCGTAGTGCAGTTATCCCCAATAGAATAATAATATAAAATTCCAGCAAAGGCATTTGATCACCAGTCGGCGACGATGGCCACCAAACCGAAATCAATGACAACCCAACCGAAATCGATGATCACCAAACAGAAATCATCTCTGTCTGAAGAACACAACATAGCAACGGGAACTAGATTTCTTGCCCTTTGAGAATAAAGAACGTGAATGCATTTCACACAATCAGATACGACTTTAATTCAGAGAGTGTGGATGCGACCAAGTAGTTGAACGTCGGCTCCAGCAATGAAGTAACCATCACAGTGCCAAACAGACAGATGATATGAAGTTAGATCAAAACATACTCTACTATATTGAGTAGCTTATATAACATTGCTATTATCTGCCCATTCTGTTCTATTTTATAAAACTTGCCATAACTAAATAAAGATTATATGGCGTTTTTCCTTGTCATGGCGTCAGTTTTTCTGAATACGTCTGGAATGATTTTCATTTACCCAACAACAAACGAGAAGTTATTCAAATTTCTTTCCAAGCATGTCAATGTAATAACGTCAAATTTTCAAAATATCAGAAAAATTATTTATTTGAACAAAATGAAATACGCTTGAAAAATAGTTGATAGCCAACTAAGAGGAATAAGAATAATATCAATAAGAGGAAATAGAAATATCTATAAAATAAACGATAAATAATAAGAGCCAATAAAAGAAAAAAGCACTCATTTAAAGCCTTACGCCCAATCGACATAGTGAGCTTTCTCAGGAGCTAGGGCTGGAGGAGACTGTAGCTCACAAGATTAATTAACACAATAGACATTAAGGTCGTAGTGCAGTTATCCCCAATAGAATAATAATATAAAATTCCAGCAAAGGCATTTGATCACCAGTCGGCGACGATGGCCACCAAACCGAAATCAATGACAACCCAACCGAAATCGATGATCACCAAACAGAAATCATCTCTGTCTGAAGAACACAACATAGCAACGGGAACTAGATTTCTTGCCCTTTGAGAATAAAGAACGTGAATGCATTTCACACAATCAGATACGACTTTAATTCAGAGAGTGTGGATGCGACCAAGTAGTTGAACGTCGGCTCCAGCAATGAAGTAACCATCACAGTGCCAAACAGACAGATGATATGAAGTTAGATCAAAACATACTCTACTATATTGAGTAGCTTATATAACACTGCTATTATCTGCCCATTCTGTTCTATTTTATAAAACTTGCCATAACTAAATAAAGATTATATGGCGTTTTTCCTTGTCATGGCGTCAGTGTTTCTGAATACGTCTGGAATGATTTTCATTTACCCAACAACAAACGAGAAGTTATTCAAATTTCTTTCCAAGCATGTCAATGTAATAACGTCAAATTTTCAAAATATCAGAAAAATTATTTATTTGAACAAAATGAAATACGCTTGAAAAATAGTTGATAGCCAACTAAGAGGAATAAGAATAATATCAATAAGAGGAAATAGAAATATCTATAAAATAAACGATAAATAATGGGAGCCAATAAAAGAAAAAAGCACTCATTTAAAGCCTTACGCCCAATCGACATAGTGAGCTTTCTCAGGAACTAGGGCTGGAGGAGACACTGTAGCTCACAAGATTAATTAACACAATAGACATTAAGGTCGTAGTGCAGTTATCCCCAATAGAATAATAATATAAAATTCCAGCAAAGGCATTTGATCACCAGTCGGCGACGATGGCCACCAAACCGAAATCGATGATGAGGAATGACGCATTAATAGCGAAGAACGGGAACTAAAGATCAGGTGCACTTTTAGAAAGAACGTGACTGCATTTCACCAGCCAGATAAGAGCAATGTTATACATATACATATATCTTTGAGCAATTATACAAAACTTGGCATAACTAAATAAAGATAATATGGCGTTTTTCCTGTTCTTCCAAAAACGTCTTTTAAAAGGAAAAAGCTTGTTTTCTTCGAGCCTACTAAACTATAGTTTTGGAATGTTACAGTGTCGACGAGGACAAAAAAAAAGTGGAAGCCTTTAAAGAAGTCGTCATTCTCGATAGAGCTAAAGGTAGATGTTTATATTGCAAATTACATCACGGCAATATGATGAGTCCGGTTGAACTGGATAAAATAGCTGCAATCTGGGAAGGATGCAAACAGGTTATGAGAAGCCATTTCAACCCAACTAGTTCGGCGTTTACCGAGCGCTACAAATTTTGTAATGCAGTTGCAGTTCTGGCTCCGATTCGAGTCGGAGTGATAGCGGCTCTGATGCGGTTGATAGTGCAAAAGATGATCCAGTTGCAAGGCAAGCTCATTTTCCGCCCCTCTTTCACCAACGGCAGTCACGGTCAACCATTTCGGGGTCATGGGTGGCCTTTAACGAAAGGAAAAACAAAAGTTCAAAACACATATTTTTAGTTAATACGAGGAGTTAAAATACCGGCTACATGTTACACTTACGTATGAAGAAGACGAGAACCGACGGCAAAAAAACGTCAAAGGTCAGGATCTCCACATAAATTGAAGAAAAGCCCAATGCAGTTCGGGATCCAGAGGTTCCAGTTCGGGTTCAAATTTTTAGCTGAAATGTAAGAGCATAACTTAATCTTCAGTAGCGACTGCGGTGATTCACTTTCTTCCTCACTCGAAGAGGTCGCCGCAAGTTCGATCATAAATTCGCCCGCTATCAGATAAAAAAGAAAATATATAAATATCTATGAAAAGTGCTGGAGGATACACTGTAACTTACAGAACTAATGAAAGCGGCACGATAGACCTTAAGGTCGTAGTGCTGCTATCTCCAATGGAATAATAATAATATAAAATTCCAGCAAGCACATTTGACCACCAGACGGTGACGATGGCCATCAAACCGAAATCGATGATTAACAGAAATCATCTCTGTCCGAAGGACTCAACATCAGTAGTGAAGAACGGGAACTAAAGATCAGGTGCTCTTTGAGAACGAAGAACGTGACTGCATTTCACACAATCAGATACGACTTCAAGTCAGAGAGTATGGATGCGAACCAAATAGTTACGGTGAACTTCGGCTCCAGTAATGAAGTAACTATTAAAGTGCCAAACAGACATGATATGAAGTTAGAGAAATTAGATCCAAACATAATCTAATATATTGAGTAGATTATATAACATTGCTGTTATCTGGCCATGCTGTTCTATTATATAAAACTTAGCATGAGTAAACAAAGATAATAGAGATTGAAGCGGTTAAGAGAGCGGTTAAGGGATTCCAAAAATACCGCCTTATGTTACTTACATATGAAGACGAGAACTGAAGGTACAAAACGTCAAAGGTCAGGACCTCCACAGAAAATATAGAAGGGCTCGATGCAGTTCGCGATCCAATTCGGGCTCCGATTCGAGTGGCAACGACAGCGGATCGGATGCGGATGATAGTGCAGATGATCTAGTTGCAAGGCAAGCTAATTTTCCGCTCCTCTTTCGCCAACGGCAGCCACGGTCAACCATATTGGTGGCCTTTAATGGAAGGAAAAACAAACGGTCAAGACACATATTTTTATCTAAAATGTGAGTGCTTACCTTATTTTCAGCAGCGGCGGCGTTAATTCACTTTCTTCCTCACTCGAAGGGCCCGACGAAAGTTCGTCCTATGAATTCTGGAAATGCATTCGGTTTTTGAACACGGTGTGCTTATTATTATTCGTCTTTTCAGTTTTCCAATTCTATTGCATAAAGTTGAATTTGTTTTAAAAAATTATTTCACCACAAAAACGAGTCGACTTGATGCCGTAAAAAATATATATTGAATGAGAAGAGAAATATATTAATTGAATTCAGTTTTGAAAATTTATTTTAAAAGAGCAGCCTACTTCGATTATACATTCAGACAGTTTTAAAAAAAGTGTTTCACCGCAAAAAAGAGTCAACGTTGATGTCGGAAGAAATATTTATTGAATGAGAAGATATTCAATTCAGTTTTGAAAATTTATTTTACAAAGAGCAGCCTACTAAGACTTAGACATTCAGAAATTATATTACATAACATACACAGTGGATATGTTGAATGCGAGTACAGAAATCTTACTAGTTTATAGAATTTATCTTGGTTAAAGTAAAGCAAAAATTTTGTGTTTATGTGATTATTTTAATTATGACTGAATTGTTAAACGAGAGAGTGTGTGAGAGAGATAGAAATGTGTTTAAAGAACGCTAAGAGATGATAAAAGACATGTTAGAAGCAATATATAAATCTAATAAATGATTATAAAGAACCTTTGAACGGCTGATTAAAGACTTGTTTCTAACATAACAAGGACTGTTTGTTAAAATGACTGAAGGACGATAGAAGCAAGGGAATGTTTTAAAAGGTTTCTTGGTGATCTCTGATAGGTTAAACACAATAAAACACTTAAAAAGTTATGCTGTTTAAAAAGGTTCCCGCAGTCTAAAAGGTAAGCGTATACCGTACACAGATTTCGCCCATTCGCAAAATCAATCTGCTCTAAATAAGTACAAAAAATGTGTGTCAAATTTCATTCAGATTAGATCAGATTATATTATTTACATATGTACATATATACGAGTGCATATAGAATTACTTGTTTAATTTAGTGGCATCTATGATTCCTTGTCTCGTCCTAGTGGGCAAAGTCGACATAAGTGCCTCTCCTTTTAGCGGTAGTGCAACTTATCCACTTTCGGCAAGTTCTTAGTGAAAAGCGTTGCCATTGTATTTGGTTTTTTGTTCCTGTTCATTACAGTTTCTTTCAGAAGTCAATTTTTAATTACATTTCGTAAATGAAAACTTAGATGATGTCAAATGATGATGATGATGATCCTATGAATGAATGAAATTCAATGTTAAAATCCGTTCGTCTTCAACTTCATTGTTTGTCATTCTTTCCGTCTTTCATGCAGTCCGTTTCACATGTTATATACGGTATCATTCTAGGTTTTTATGTTGTTTTTCTCCTTGTTGCTGTCGTTTTTATTTCCTTTGTATTTTTTCTTGCAATCAACTGCTGACTAGAATGATTTCTCGTCCGTTCTTCTCTTTCTATCTTCCATCTCTTAGCTTTATTATTCACTACATTTAACCATGTCGAGTTTTACTTCTAGATTCTAATAATCTCAGAATCGAACTCAACTAATCCTTGAGTCCTTTGGAATGGAATGTGTTCTGAGTGAAATAATACCTAAGAACAGAAAGCAGTACGAGTATTTATATTGTTAGGTTTTTACAAAAACAATGCATTGATGTTGGAATTGTGTTGAAATTTGTGGAGGTTTGTAAATCATCACAAGAACAACAACAAGAGTCACGCCGCCGCGTTTCACATCCGGCGCTCAACAGACTATCGTTGATTTGCTGTTGCTGATCTGTTCAGATGTTCGGGCCAATTGTGAACTGAAAGGAAATCAGGAATTGTTGAATGTCGTTGAATCAAGTTAATCAAAGCGAATTGGTTGAAATGTTGACCGAACGTGCCGTAGTGACCACTACTGTTTTTAGTTATTTCATTTTTTAGCTATTTTTTTTTTAGTCAATGAAATGGGTCTCCACGAATTGTATTGGAAAAATAAGCGACTAGAAGGGGAAGCTTAGGAATCATAGCATCATCGTGTATGATGTTTTTTCTATTTTATGGGAGGCCAAACATTAATTGGAGTTAAGGGCCTCTGCACTGACTACTAAATAATGTTAAAAGAGGATTAGTTAGTAAACCGGCATAGTAATTAATGTGAATAAAACAACTTTTAGTGTTTTATTTTATTTTCGGATGATTATGATATGTTTTCAGATGTATGAATAAATAACTATTAAATTATGTCAATTAATGATTAATAATGTACATATATAATTTTGTAATGTGATTGCTTTTTCCTTTTGCAGGTTATATAAATTCTGCTGTCTCATTATTATGACACAAACTGCACACGAGTCCAGACAGAATGTTTGCGGCGTTGTTTTTTTGTCTTTTCGAAGTGAACATAAGCAGGCGTTGGATATATAGATCAACCCATAGCTCCTTCTTTTCCTCACCTCCCCATCATCCACAAGAGACCCACAAACAAACGACATCGTCATTGGTAAATATAATTCTTTAAACGAAGAAGCTGTGACTCACTTTTTCTGTGACTCAACAACGAGACGAAACATCGTCATTCCCAGGATCTCAACCATTTTGTGTGTGATGGAACAAACGGTACGGTGTTAATCTGTAGAAATGTGAGTTGTGTGTGAACTTGCATATGTGATATTCACAGGAGATACCGGTTGTTGTTGTTGTTGGTGTTACTCCTGTTTGGGGGAAAACGTGACTGGAATTCATTTGAAGACTACTGTTTGGCATTTCTTACGGGTGTTTATCGTGCAAGGTACTCATTCGTGGCTTAGTTCCTGGACATTTGATATTCTGAGTCTGCTTGTTTGTCTGAGTTTTTACAATTTTTGTTGGGTTTGTAAATATTTCTGGTTGTGGCAGCTGAACATTCTGGAATGTTTATTGTAATAGTTGCTGTGTATTGTTGTACTTTTCATTGCTTCTTATTTCTTTCATACGGCGAAGTTATCAATTGGACTTTACTTAAAAAAAAACTAGTCCAACTCACAACAGTTAACTAGTTCACCCAGCGGCACAATTATTTTCATATATGGTGTGCACAACGTCTTTTTTCATCGATTGTGCCCAAAACTTTGTGCGAAATTAATCGCAGTTGAGTTTGAGTACACCAACAGTTTTAACCAAAGTGTCTAGAGACAGAGCCGTATATTCGTTTTGACGAGTTGGCCACTCTGCGAGAGTGGAAAATTGAAAGATATGCCGAACAACGATTCGCTTATCGCACTGCTTCGAGGCAATCAAACGGAAACTCTTTGTGACTCACAATTTGGCAATTTTCAATGCAGAAGCTGCTGGCAACACCAAAGAAATGGAGTCCACTTTCCAGCACTCTTAAAAAGCTGCACGAGTCTTTGACTTTGTAGGAAGGATTCAGTCACATTTGAATTCGTAACTTTGCAGAAGCCAAGCTTGCGGACTTCTGTGACCATCAATGATTTGGTTTTGAGCGATGAATTGATGTTGCTGAACATTGACACATCATCATCGTTTTCATAATCATCATCATCGATGGCGTTAATTTGTACTGTCTGTGTTGTTGAAGTGATGAGTACTGGCATAAAATCTTTGCGATTATTTTGGATCAATACTTCGCTATTCTTTCTGGTGTTCAAAGTTTCACTGACTGTGTATGGTAAAAGTGACTCTTGTGTTAAAGAACTAAGAGATTCTTTTATATACTGCTTCTGTAATTCCTGCAGTTGTTATAAGTCGGCAACAATAACGCAGCATCGGCTACAACAAGGGTTACTGTATACTACAAAAATTACCAGCAAATGAAGTGGTTTCAGTATGAGGAGCTCCCAGCATCTCCTCACAACAATAGGCTGGACCTGCGTGGAAATTAAACTTGCTGTACCCAAGTGAAGCTTACGAATTGCTTTACATTGCAGCAGTTTCTCATAGCATTTCCTTTGGTCTTCATTATTTTCGAGAAGAACAGCAATAACGCAGTTTTAATGGGTTCTCAGGCAGCATTTCACAAGTAGTACACTTCAACAGATTTCGCTTGTTGTTGGTGCGGGCGCGAGGAGGGTTGGTTGTCCGGCTGGAAAGCCGGTCGACTATAATTCGACTGCTGCCGATACTACTGAAAAACTCAGTAAACTACTCCAGTTGTTCTCCTGCCGACTCGACTTTAAGTGTGAAGAACTTTGTACATGCCTATACACATAAATATTTACACCATCATATACAACCATATAAATATAAATCTGTCATCCACATATAAGACTCCACAGAATGTGCTGCATATTCAGTAATGTGCTATATAAGCCGATAAATGTGCTACATAAACCGATAAATGCGCTACAATAGCCGCTGAATGTGCTACATAAGCTCATAAATGTGCATAAATGTATATGTCGAATAATACTAGTTCTGTCAAAAGTGTCGACAACAATTTTTTCATTAATTAAAAAGAGTTGAAGGTACAAAGGCACTTTAAATAATGAAATCAATTTTAAAACGTAAACAAATTTGAAATCTTATTCAGGAATCCACCATCTCGGACCAAAATATACTCAAACCAAAGGGCGTGGTCCGCCCAAAAAAAACTCGAGTACAGTAGAACAAATCTCATTTCGTATCTCAATTCGTATGGTCATGAAATTTGGCACGAATGGTTTCTCTTAATGGTGAGCGTTTTTAATAATTTATTGTTGTATTATTTAATTTTTGTTATTATCCATTATTTATTCATTTAATTTTGGATAAATCCCTCTGGCTGGGGTTGAAACAATGATTATTGGTCTCTTGTAACTCTGTCAAAAGTAAGTTTTATCGTTGCTCCGTTGGGAATTTGAGAAAAACTAAAAAAAAGAGGATGTCCGAAACTACATCGAAAAAAGTTTAAACTGAACATCACTCGAAACGCTTCACTGATAGAATACTTTGAACGGGGTAAGAAGGGTGCATTCTTATGCTATAATATATATGTATGTATTTTGGCCATTTTTCCTGGTGATTTACGTACCGGTCCATTTGTTTATTTTTGTCCAGCTGAGTTCAGCTTCAATAAAAAACTTTTTGCAAACAATTTAAGGAATTTTATAATTCTTGTTGTATAGCTAACGAAGGTAAAACCCCCGTCACTCACTTCAGTAGAGTGTAACAGCAGAAGTAGAAAGTAGGCACTTAAGGAAACGAGTCCGTGATGCTTCAAATTAGGAGGGAAATAAAAGGTTGCCCATAAATCAAGCATCAATATTTGGGAAAAAGTAGCATATATCAGCTATTTAGCTGGAACAAACGTTAGGAGCAGCACCAGCACCACAAAAATAAAATAAATAGATTGAAATTGAGTACAATAATATTAAAAGAAACAGTTATTAAAGATATGAAGTCGATTTAATAACAAACATTTGTGTGTATGTGTGGCAAAGCAAGAAACAAACACACGACCACACACTTCCTCCCTCACTCAATTCATAAATCTAATACTACTTCACTTCACTCCATTTCGCATCGCATCGTTGCTTCTTGCAACACGGAAAATTCCCCAAAAGCAATTTAGAAAAGTTTTTCCATCAAAAATCCGCTGTCAGGATAAATATCCTTAAAATCGCCGCTCGTTCGCTAGCTCGTTTGAAGGAAGCATAATATGATTTATGATTGGCGCTGTGGCATGAGAGCAACCTGATGTTGGTTGCCCTTCACACTTCAGCAACACGCGAAGCACCTGGATTTTTTTTTGCCCACTCTGAGAGATGGTTTTTCGGTTCCAATTTCCACCAACCATTCGCAGTACTTTTTATGATCTTAAATGCAGTGTAAAATATGAGAGTTACTGGAGTGAGACGAGTACGATAGAGTCTAAAAGGTTTGTGAACGAAATCTCAATGAACAATTAATGTTTATGTTTATAAACCGTCGCCCAAAAGATGCTCCATTATATTTGAAAATAGTTAGACACTTTTTATTGTGAGGGAATGGAAATGGGATATCTCATAAATATAATAAATAAAGCTTTCGAAATTTCTTGTTATTTTTAGTATAAAAACATGTGAATTGTACATTCATGAAAAAAAAAATTTTCTTAAAAAATACAAATTATAAATTCCAACCTCAGCATCATCACTCAGAGGAGAGGAGAATATAAATTCGCCACCTAAAATGCACGTGCAGCCATGCATATGGATGAATGTTCTGCAATGTGGCAACGCCAGTGGCAACAGCAGCGCTGGATGCATAAATAATAAAATGGAACGAACACATGCCACAAGCAAGAGCTGCACATCGCGATGACACGAGGAACCAACACTAAATTATTATTATTAAGTCAGTAGCATATACCTATAATACATACAGCAATAGACACATACACATACACGGCTTCACAAATACACTCACACTCACACCATGTATCGACTGGAGTATGAGCCGAGTCGTCTGTGGCTCCTAGTTGCTGGCAACGATCTTAAACAACTGAAAATAGTTTTACATCTGGCAACGCTAATAAGGCAAAGTAGGAAACGGATATTTTACACTTTCACTTCGTCTCTTTTCATTTTTAGCGATGTCTTCTTATATCCGCCATTCCCAACGCCTCACAATTTCCCTTCCATGAGCATTTTTTCTTTTAGTACTCGTGATTTTTTCCATTCGACATTTTATTTAATTCTGTTCTATTTTATTTGACGTTTTGTGTTGTGAAAAGTAGCAACGTGGGTAAAGAAAAAGTGAAACATATGCAGCAGCGAAAACTCTAAACGCGTGCATTTTTAATTGAGTTTAGCGGGGCATTCAATGAGAGTCCTGTCCTCTCTGTCGCAGCTAACAACACTTTTCGGGAGCCAGGCTCACGAATCCATCCCATTCCGGGCATAACAGGATCTTCTCTGCTCCACTTGCTGGTTCTCTTCTCTTGCATTTGTTAATTTTATGCAGTTTTCAGCATATTTTTTTATGATTTCAAATACTAAACTTATGTCATTCGCTGGAATGTTTCTTTGCGCTAAACACGGTTATACGCTTACATGGATGCTTGCAAAGTTTCGCCTGATTTTTATGCATGCTGCACACTGACAGCATTTAAATTAATTTTTATCAAAGGCGCGGATGTGCGACTAACATGGCTTAAACGTCATTCAGCTGCTAAGGAAGCACAGGATACTTGTATCTCATTTGCACAAATGCAAAATGAATATTAAATGAAAATTATGCCATTAATTTTCAACGCTTTTTTGCCCACACAAAAAAAAATGCCAGATAAAAATCACGATACAGATGCACAGAAGAAGTTTAACACTGCTAAGTTTCGGTGACTTAAAGAGCTCTTTTTATTGAAAGAGAAAAAAGAAACAGATGAATTTTGTTGAATGAAAGAGGAGTGAAGAAAAAGAAGTAAAGGAAGGAAGTAAGAAAGGATGCAAATTTTACCATGATATTGTCAACAAATTTAAATCACTTTTGCTATTTACAATAAATTTTAAGAAACTTCGCCGTGATGCACTTCATTTCTTGCATTAGACACGATTAAGGGTTTAAAGGGTTGTGTAATTACTTTCGTTTAGATTTCTTTTAGTGATCATTGTTCAATTATTTTCAAAAGATATTGAAACTGTTTTCCTTCTTCGTGTAAAAATTTGCGGGGTTTGTAAGTTCATCATCGTACTAAACAGATTTAATTTTCTTCTTGAAGTGCATATAATGAAAGCTTCAACATAACAATAACATGCGTCTATTGAAGGAGTTGGTCTTACTTGTGTGTGTGCGTATATGCGTCTGTGTGCGTGAATAAAATAT
Organism: Myopa tessellatipennis; assembly: GCA_943737955.2. Taxonomy (NCBI): domain Eukaryota; kingdom Metazoa; phylum Arthropoda; class Insecta; order Diptera; family Conopidae; genus Myopa; species Myopa tessellatipennis. The sequence continues at coordinate 59,327,360 of OX031316.1, forward strand.
GTATTCTTTTAACATGAAATCGTGCAGAGCCAACTTGAATAGCTCACATGCCATTAATCTTCAGTGATTGTGTTGTTGTTGTTGTTATTGTTTATCGTTGAATTGCTGCAGCTACTGTTGCTTATGTTGTTGCACTTTTACTAAAATATTTTATATTACGTTTCAAGTAGCACTTGTTGTTTAATGCAATTCTAAAGGTGCACATGTACACACAAACACAGACACAGACATAAACACACGATTACTGATACGAGACGGTGGCTGTTATTTATAAGAGAGAAAGAGAAAGAGAGACTGAGAGAGAGGTGCGTGCGATTGTATCAGTATTTCATTAGCAGCACGGCAAGTGAAGTGTCTGATATTCCATAATGCACATAAAATGGTTAAACAAACGCATACACACTCACACCACACACACACACCACATACACTATACTGTACAACTATACTATAGAAAATATTCAAGGAATTTAAAGTCAGTCATTTACCATAATGCATCAAGTGCACTTTATATCGACCCTAACATACTTATCGAAATTTCTCACTGATCAGAAACAATATCTGGTAGCTTTTAGTATGTACAGCATACATAAATACACATTTTCACATGTACATATATCCATATCGTATATATGAATCGTATTTATATGTATATGGATCCCCTTCGGTGGTAAAATCGTATGTTGGCATTGTAATGCCATTTGTTTGGAATGTACAAAAATAGTAATAACTCAACCGAAAATATGTATATTTAAAAACCTAAAAAAAAACGGAATTGTTTTATGTTTGAATAAATAAATAAATAAAATACACAAATGCTCATAACATTTGATATCTTCCTAGTTTTCATAAATGACTGATTTTGTGGGTTATACAAAAAACAGTTTCATACACTCTCTCTCATTACAATGGATGGGACGGAATTGAAATTGTGTTAAAAATGAACTTGTTTCTGCTCATGAGTAATTAAATTCTAGTAATTAAATTAGAATTGAAGCAATCAGTTTAGAATTTTCTTAAAACCGATTTAGTTCACCAAATTTAATCGACAAACGTACGAGTATAGTGTGTATATGCGAGTACAGTGCAACACTTTCGATAAATCTTACCTTCGCTTTTACTGTTTAAGTTCCTCAACGCTCAAGAAGTTCGCTCTATAAACTTACTTCAATCAAGGACTGAAGAAGTCTGAATCTAATCTGATCCATTGGATTTAATGCCATGCAAATGCTTGAGTCTTCAGTTCAACCGCTCAACAAGGAGTTTCATAGGAATTCATATCACAATCGATGATTGTTCTTCACTCTCGAATTCAAACAATTCACCATGATGATGAAGTGGATGCTGATGAGGAGGCTGTTCAGGATGCTGATGAAGCCGATGTCGTTGCTGACGTGTGTATGAACACACATGATACAAACAGAGAAGTGATGCGTGTAGCTGTAAACCATCCGACCAACCACGTGCGTGTGAGTGTGTCTGTGTATGTATGCAGGTGTACATGCGTTCATCGAAATCGAATTACTGATTTCGCTCAAGAGTTTTGCAAACTCTATTAGTTTGTGGCTTAAATTATGGCAATTTTATTGAATTTCAGTTTAGTTATCATATCGAGGATTCCAATCAAATCCATTTGTGGCCGGGATATCAAAGGAATTACTGAATATTTGTACAAAATTTGAAATTATTTTACCAGTACGAAACTATTGTATTCCTTCATTGATTGGTGAGGGTAACCCTCCCCCTTCCCCCCGTTTTACTGACTTACATTCCCAAAGATGACTTAAATTGTTGCAAAATATTGAACTTCTTGCAGTCTTCTCGATCGAATTGAATGCCAAAAAGGAAGGAGTCATGTTTTACGTTATTTTGTGTTTGTTTGAATGTTCGTTTCATTGTTCGTCGTAATATTCCTTTAAATGTTCAATTTATCAAGCTTTTTCCATGTTTGTCTTTAGATGGAGAGAGAAATTTTGAACTGTTAAATTGTTGTTTAATTTTTTGTTGACGAAAAATGACTGCCATGTTTCCTATCAGCGTGCATTACATTATTCACATCATGAAGCAGCTGCTGCCGCTTGATTGGTTTCCCATTCTCCATTCCAATCCATTTCCGTTTCCTGCGACTCGTGCAAACACTCCCGAGCTGTAGCAGCACCAGCTACTTCACGAATTCACCAATAAAACTCAAAATATTTTCACTTTAAACGGCATCACGATCCGCGCCTCTTTCGTCGATTTCATCTCGCAACGCTTGCCACGTCATCGTTCATCATCACGGCGCAAGATGTGAAAAATTCACCCATTATTCATGAGGTTTTTCACATCGAACGAAAACGTGAATAAGGTGGAAAAATCATGCAGATGATTCCATGATGAGTTCGCGAAAGAGTGGATCAAAACACAAATATATTGAAAATCCTGCTGTACTTTTGGCGCGGTAAAAACACTTATTTCACGCATTTTTAATTTCTGTTTTTCTTTTGAACGAGATTCGCACATGTAATCAATTTAAGTTTTCTTTAGAAATTAAAAGCCAACGAATTTCAATACTGTCTGTATGCGGGAATCACGACTGAGAAAAAAGGAAGAATTCTATGGCTTTAATACGAGGAGAGGATTGAAACTAATGAGTAATATTAATACTGTATACTTTTATAGTATTACTTTTTATGCAGAACGGGAATAAAAAAAGAACTTAAGAAACAAGTAACTAAATAAATTGTATAAATTTCTTATATGGAACAAAAGCACGAAGAAGTAGTATCAAATAAAAAAAACCACAAGAAACACTACCGGAGAAAAGTGTTGCATAATAAAAAAGAAAATATATAAATTTATAGCTTGCAGCAGGAGCTCGCGCATGGACGAAATGCCGCTCAAAAGTTAACACAAACGCAATAACAACAACAGAACGAAACAGTTTTATCTGAAGCAGCTACAGAGGTAAACGAGGCAAATGTGCTGCATTTTATTATAATCTGGCAACACGAAAGCCGTCTGCAAAATTATAATAATTCAAACATAGTGCTCGCCAAAGTGTTTTTGCTGCGCTACTTTTGAACGCTGTCTCGCTCGTCGTCGTCCAACGCGTCGAACGAGGAGCTGCTACAGCTGCTAAGGATGTTGTTACTACTAAACTACTTTGTGTGTGAAAATAGGACCGGAGCAACGAAATCCGGACAGCCAACGAAGGAATACGAAAGTACCCAGAAAGTGAGCGTTATAAACGCTGCCTCAGTGCAAATAAGCAGATGATGAATGAATGAAGAAATGAAAACTTTGAAGGGGGGGGAAAGAGAGGGGGAAACACAGAGAGATATGGAGAGAGAGAAATCAAATGACAAATACCCAGATTTTTGGTTTTTTCATTGACTGGAAACGACTTTAAAAAAAGGAGTAGAAAAGGCGAAGCAGAATGGAAACACACAAATAGTAGTACCTGCGGATGAAAATTACAGTTATGATTCCAGTGGCGGCTGCCATCTTTGAAGGCCACATACGAGTATGTTTACACCCCTGGGATGGAGTGAGAAAGCACTATGGTCTGTGTCTAGGCTGCGGCTGGAGAAGGAAGTAGAAGAAATTTGCAATTCCACTTTCTCACTAAAGCTACAAACACTTTACGATTCACTGTAGGTGTATATAGTATATAAAAATTTCTGACTGTTGTTGCCCCGATAAAAGTTATAAAAAGAACCATCTTTGCTCGCTTTACTAAAATTTATTCGAACATTTTTGCTTTTGTCATGTAAAGTGAAGCACTGCTTTCTGCTCTTTGCTACAAATCCGTTTGCTCCAGATCGAGGTCCTTGCTTGTCTGGCATTAAAATATTGGATTTAAAAGAATTACATTTTAAAGATGTAGAAGTTTTATTTGTAGAGGTATAGACTTTGTAAGAAAACGTATCTTATTGCCGTGTAAAAATAACTAGAATTTCAGTATTAAGTATTTTGCCAATTATTATCTTATATAACTCTATTCTATACCACTTTATTATCTTATATAATTACATACTATGTTATACCATAGTATTATACCCTATATTTTTATTACTATAGTAGAATAGAGAGTCTGGTGTGTTTTCTTTACGAGACAACGTATTTAATTTCTGAAAGTTTTATGCTTTTGACCCATATTTTTGCAATTTTTTGGTTACTTCTAAAACTGAGGTTCATAAAACATTTCTGATACTCTATTTTTTCATCAATTTCACGAAATGTTTTGTGTCACGTGCAGCTCATTTCACCTTCGACACAAACTCAGACTAAACTACAGCAAAGACGAGTACAATAAAAACAAACAACAACAATAAAAACAACAACAACAACAATAAAAACAACAACAACAATAAAAACAACAACAACAATAATAATAACAACAACAATAATAATAATAACAACAACAACGATAATAACAATTTTAAGCAAAAGAACAAGTTTTTGGTGAACAAAACAAAAGTCAGAGTATAAATTGTGTCAGTTGTACGTGACAACGAAATTGTTTGAAACAAATTAGCAAATGACGCTACAAAAACACGCATACTAACACACACTCACACATACTCATCACATCATCACCATACTATACTATATACTAGATACTTATACGATGTGTATAAATAAACTGTTTTATGTTATGAAGTTCAAAGCATTTCGAGACAAGTTTCTGGCCACAGCTTTGAATCTGCACCTGACGTGTCTATTTTTTTGTTGTTTTCGGTGTGATCGACACTCGTCTAGCAACATCTCAAGTAAGTGACAAGCAACTTAGGTCCAAGTGACAAAACTGAAGTAGATATAACTTCCCTTTATCGAATGTCCTGCTCTGGACAAGTGTTTGAGTGGTTTTTTTCGTCTTACTATTCTTTAGAAATGCTCTTCTCAGGAGTATTCATGCGAGTATTCATGATATCCGAAGTGTTGAATGTCATTTGCAGCTTTTGCTCACTGACAGTTCTTATATTTTCCCTTAGAGTCCTGAGAGATCTGAGAGACTCGGTAGTTGACGGATGCTGTCGTAGTTGGTTTTGACGCAAAATTCAACTCGTAGCGTCTGGCAACCAAAATGAAAGCCACCACTTATGCTTGCTCCTTTTCTCTTTTCTTTGAGCTCTCTTTTCTGAGACCTTTTAAGCATCAAATATGATTACACGTTCTTAGTGAAAATCTTCTAACACGAATTTGATGAGAAGCACGCAAGCAAAACGCACCTGAAAATCAACTGAGGTGTTGTGTTCAGCGATGAATTATAAGGACTTGTATCTCTTTATTTTTCTCTCTTGCGTCGCTCCACACTAGCGACCCTTTCAAATGACTCGCAAAGTGCAGTTAAAGTCACGGCAAGTGTCACTTTGGTGCTCGTGTCTTGACTTCGTTGCATACTTTGTGGCATACTTCAGCTGAAAAGTTAATTTTAAACTTTTACGTATGCAAGTCACGTTAATTTCTTTCCAATTTCCATGCTTCCCTGCCGTAACACAACCGAAGTAAACAAAGTAACAGACTTAAACAAACAACCAACACTTCGCGGAGCGGATGCGCCGCTTCGTTGGCTCGACTCGGTCCAAAAAAGTGAAGGAAGAAAGCCCAACACGCAGTTGAGAGTAGTAAAGAAAATATGAGGACGTCGCGGAGAGGGGGAGGGGACAACGACGAGGGCAGGCTAACTGGTAGAGCAAAAAAAGCGACAAAATTAAATCCATTTAAGTTCAACTTTTCTCGCTGGTTGCAAAAGTTTTCCTATTTCCAAAAGGATTAGAAAGGACGGTCGCGCTTCTTTTGCGGCCGGTACGTGATATTGTTGTGCTGGCTGCTACCAGGAAAGCACAATAACATCATCAATGTTGCAACAAAGTAACGAAATCAACAACATGAGCTACTCTAGGAAAAATCTCGCGCCAATGCTTTGAATGAGTTTCCGAGAGTCTCCAACGTGTAGTCCTTAAACGAATCCCTGTTTATTATATAAATTAAGTTAATTTGGGATTGTCCTCGCCTCGTGCGTCTTTCTCTTAACGTTCTGCTGACTAGCTTCCATTTCCTATCCTCGAGCTGTTAATTTATATTCCTGGAGGGACACCAGCAGTGGCATCAACACGGAGTTGAAAAGTTCACGCACGCCAATAGTTTGTTTTCAGATTAATTAATTCCGCTTTCCACCATAAGTTAAAGGGGCGATGAGTCGTTAATTAAGCAACATTACGATACAACCGATGGCTTTAAACAGGTTCACCTACCGACATGTAGCTCAGTTGTGAAAGATCTATATCATCTCTAAAGAACCATTAAGAACTTATGTACATATATGCAAGTACATATATTAAGATTGTAATATTCCTCACCCCTTCTTTCAAACCCTCTGTTCAATAAACCAACTGATAGCCAACTTTGCTAATATATAATTTTATGCAGTTAAAATAATTGACCGTGATTTTTTGTGCTGGCTTCTAGAGGCTTCTAGAAATTTGCACGATGATGGTCCTCATTATGGGTGCCTTTTCCTTGGATCCTGGCAATTTAAAATCACTTTGGGAATTTCGAAGGATGCACGAAACGTCATCCGCCTCCTCTTCCCCATCATTCTGCCCTACCTTAAAAGAAGAACAACTTATTTGTGGCAAAGTTGCGATGCAGTTGTTAGTGGAAACATTTTCGCGGAGTCTTTTGCATGTTGATAAAAGTTACACACAAAATGGAGTGGAGGCAGAGACCGGGAACAACTTTTTGTTCCCTGTAACTCTTGCAGCACAAACGTGTTTCCGTCGTTCTTAGCATGGTCTCTAGTCTTCTTGTCTAAAATGTTCCTCTAACATTTTGCTGAAGATCCTTTTGGCCAACCAACAAATATTTACCCAAAATACAAAACTTGGGCAAAGAAATGAAGGTAAAAATAAACCTCAGAGACCGTTCAAAATACCATGCATCCAGCTTTGCATGCATTATTAAGGATATCATTAAAATATTGGAACCTGGCCAAAGAGAAATGACCGACCGTTGGTTCTTCAGGCGAATTTTTGCAACCATCAAACAAACAAACATGTTTCGCTAACAATGTTTCGGTTGATGTTGAGAACTCTGCTGCGGAGGGTGCCTCTCCCGAGTGAGAGAGCGATAGGATCTGTCGTAGTTATATTTTAAGTGAATATAAATTGCATTTCTTGTTACTCAGAGCTCTCGATAAAATGTTCCGACAAAGTTTGCCTTGAGGCTCCGATGGCTGCATGTTGGCCAGGGTGCTGCTTCTTCGTGTCCCTTCAGCAAAATAGTTTTGCATAAGATTCATAAACGATGTTCTTTCTAAAATCCATCCTTAAGGCGAAAACATGACAAAAGCTGCGGATGGAGAGCTGTTTATAGAGCAATGAAAATAATTTATTTTCTTTTTATGGTCATCGTCGATGTCGTCATCTTTTCCAACACAACTTTATTATGTGCTAATTTGTACTTCTACTTTATCTTTCGTTAAAGTCTTAGTCTTCTTTGCTTCAAGCGAATGTAGGGCATCTAAGATTCGACCAACTCGCTGATAACACGTATGAATCGCCGGTTGCTTAACTGACTTCTGTAAACACAAGCGATTGTGATGAAAAATAATACCTACGGAGCAACTGAAAACAATAAACAACAAAGATAAAAGCGTGAGCAAAGCGGAAAAGATGAGCATACGAGCGATGAGCGGCTCAAACGCACTCCGTTCATTGCGGCCACATCAGTGTTGCGGCAACACGTACGAAGCAGTCAACAGCTGAGAATAACGCTTTCGGTGTTCGGATGCCTCACTTGCAGCGGCTGATTTGAATACCGCGGAGGAACGGAGGCTAGAAAAGGTATAAAACTAGATTGAGCGCGAAAGAGAGCCGAGAGCGCTGTTACAAGAGGTTAGCAGAGAGCGCTTAAGTTGAGCTCACTGCTGTCGTAGGTACGGTTTGAATACCAACGGCGGCAATACGCCGGACTGGCTGTAGCTGGGTGTGACTACGTAGCATTCAGTAGTAGTCCAACACTTAAAACGGAGACAAAAGCTGAACGCGGCGATCGGCTGAAAGGAAAAAGCCCAGAAAAAAACAGAAATCTGTTGGCTAAAAGTGTGACTTATATAACAAGTATGCGAAAAGTGTGTGTGTGTGTGTGTTCGTTCCCTAGCCTCGGTTTGAACGCTTGAATCAATCGCAAAAATTTCAAGTACGCATTTAATAAAAGCCTTGAGTAGCAACACAAATCAGATCATATTGTGTCAACTCCGAGGACATAACAAGCCGCAAGCGACAAAAAGCTACCGCAACACATCAGTCATGGATGACAACTCGGGACAACTGGAAACACGGGATACTATCGCTCAAAGTGTCAGTGCCGTGGTTGCGCATCCTCTTCAGGACGTGGACGTGGACTTTACAGAAACTCTTCCAGAAACGAGTACAAAAACAGTTACGAAGAATTGGGTTAAGTTTGATGACGAAGTCGATGGTGAAGTTATAAGCAAAGACAACAGCAAACACGTCATCGATGCAGCGCCACGATCAGTCGTAGCTACAGAGGCCGCTGCAGCAGAGCCGACAGCAGCTAAAACGCCAAACAAGTTATCGCCACCACCACGAAAGAAGCCCATCACAACAACAACACCGACTCCAGCAGCGATGAATACCAACACAAACACGGTGGCTCCCATGGAGAAGCTCATGAATAAACATGCCGCAGCTGTTGCACCTGTACAGGTGAGAGAACGATCCAGAGAGAGAGAGAGAGTAAGAATTGCGAAGAGTTACAGAGAGTATTGAGAAAGAGAGTGAGTGAGAGAGCGAGAGAGAGTGATTGTAAAATGCACCAAAATTATTTGGATAAACAGAATATTTACTAAAGCGGCGCAAAGGCGACTGTTATGAATGCAAGTTGCAGGAAGCGGGAGGGGCGGAGAAGAAAAGTAAACAAAAATAAAACGGGGATTGAATGATGAATGAGTGAATGCCAGAAGTACGAGTATAAGAAAGCTATTGAAAAGGAATGTGAACAGCCGGAGAGGAGAGAAACTTAATATTAAGCCAGAAGTTTTAATAAAAGGTCGCAGGGAAACGCACCGGGGGAGGGTGGTGAATTAAATTATAGGTATTATAAAAGCAGAGGAGTGTCGTTGAGAGCGTGTATAAGGTAGAGCGTGAAAGACCGCACTGCAGTGGAAGGTAGTGTCAATGAAACTTCAGCCGAGTAGAAATTTTAACCATACATTTTAGGAAATACAATATTTCTTTTTTTATGAGAACAAAGTATAAATGATTAATAAAAAGAAAGAAGAAAAGTAAAGTAAAGAAAGAAAAATACAGAAAAGAAAACCGATTAATTAACATATCGTCATGGAACAGTTATGGTTATCTATTTCTCCGTAGCGATGTCACTAAGATTACTGACTGAGATTAACACTGAGATTTCAAACTAACTGCGACTTACTTTTATTTATTATGCTTTAAAAATAACTTATAACAGAGCAGGGACCGAAAAATACCCTAAAAAAGTGAACCCAGATTCAATCCATCAGGTTTCTAGGATTATTTATTATTTTTCAATTTAAAATATCTCATTACGTAGAGGAAATCTTAAGTAATCGTAAATTAGTCGAGAAATCTTCATGTCGTAATGAGTAAAAATGCACTCTCCGAGTTAATGAGGTACTTAAAATGCTGCTGGGGTACTGAGGTTGTCAATTGAAATGCATTTCAGAGACACTGTGATTTAGCATTAAATCTGGTTGTTTATTGATGACACTGCGTGGGTCGAAGCAGCCCTGTTTGAACTTATTCCGGGTTGATGTCATCACAATTGAGTTCTCATGGGTCTCTGCGATTTGTGAGTGTATATTTGTCTCAGTCTGCTTTGTTATGATTGACAAGATGTCATCACGGCCCAATGGAGCTACTAATTGAGTCATCACAACCAATATTGGCTCCGTTGCTGACCGACCGACTGAAATCGTTACAGAACCTTCATAGAATTCAAGATAATATAAACAAAACTTTAAAGACGTGGTTTAATTTTTAATACTTGAATTAGTACTTCATAATACTTAAATTTTAGCACTTCATATGGTTCAGAAACGTTTTGAATGCGTTGCTTCGTTTCTTTCTGTTAAAGTGTTTCGCGTTGTTATTGTATTACGACTTCTGGAAAAGCAATATTAACTTGAATTCACAACCGAAACGAATGGGTTAAAATTAAATATACAGTCGCTTCAAACAACCGCTCTTCGAGGTATTGAAATACGAGAAACTTCTCGTTCTTATTGCATTCTAATGATACATGATATCTGACTCTTAATTATAATTAAGAGTAGTATGATGATTATTAATGATTATAGTAGACTTTGTCCAGAGTTTGTTTGCTTCGCGGTTTGCTTCGCACAGTGCATGAATCCGAAATCAATATAATTGATTTTTAATAATTCAGCCTTAAAGTTTAACATTGAAACGAGCATGAAACGTGCTTAAGCAGACACACACATACACACATACACACATACACAATCACGCACTCACTCATGGGGCAATGCCAGAAAATAAAAACGGAGAAAAATAAAAACTTAATCCGAAAAACCCATCAGTTTTAATAACTGACTTGTGACTGAAATACACAACAATAACAATAACAATAACATCAATTCTCATTCTTCTGCTTTGCTTGCCGTAACTGTTTTCAGCGCTCAACGGTTACTTCATCCACAACGGAAGCGGAAGTAGCACCTGCAGTGTTGGCCACCGAGAGTACGCACGTAAATCTAAATGCATCCAGTAAAACGCAACAACAGCAACAGCAGCAACAACAACAGCTGCAACAACAACAGCAACTACAGCAGTCGAAAGCATCCAGTGCCTTGAATAGCGGCATCTCGACTGCATCGAGTCCAGCAACGGCAGCCGTCTCAGCGCTGCATGGACGTCATCACACCAACAACGGTGCGTCCGGCAACAAAAGCCAGAGCATTACGATTCCCGTGGAGTCGACTCCGCCCATGCGAACTATTGAGTTGTCAACGGGACGCATCCGTGAGGGTTTCGGTGAGTTTGCATGGATTCAGTATAGATCGCTCATCCGTTGACAGGACGGCCTCCGAGCGTTTGCTTCAATCTACAAGCGTATGCTTTTGTTTTTCAGCCAACGGTGATGTCATCGTGACTCTACTGCCGGCCAACACGAAGTGGCCTTGGATTACACCCGCCATTTTCCGCCCTGAATTGGTGCCGGAAGAGCTGATGGCTCAGGGTTTAACCGTGAGTAGATTTATTCGCCAATTTAATATCGAAAGTCGCCATTAGCTCTTCTTTTCCCAACGTAGCTCACTGTCGAGGATTACGTCCATGCCATGGAGACGCTGGTCAACGATTATCGCTTCACCGTCTACAACATCTGCTACAAACGCATTTTGGTCTGTTGGATTTTGTTCGCTTTCGCCGTGTTGCTGACGCTTCTCTTTTCCGGCCTGAAAGGAGTCGCTCTCTTCTCGCTGGGCGTCGGCTGGCTGTTCCTGAATGCGTCCGCCATTTTTGTGTGCATGTGGGTGAAGCTACGTCTGGCCCGTGGTCTGGAGAAGTGTTTGGCACGCGTCAACAAGCAGCTGATGCGGCACAATATCCTTCTGATCCTGGACGATCGCGGCCGCATCTCGTGCCACAAGGTGAATCTCTGCTTCCTCTACTTTGACTCATCACAGTGTGTGAATTTCTTAAATGAGTTCCTCGAGCACACCGAACAGAATGGCGGCGAAGCGATTAAATCTGGCTGGGAGGCGAAGCTGGACTTGGACCTCAACGACATCGTCATTCAAGGCAATAATCCAGTGCGTCTGTCCAGGAAACAGGTGCGTACTTCAGTTTAGGGTTTGGATATTGTGTTCTTAACCTATGTTGCTACTGTTGCAGTTGAAGTGGATATCGGTTTGTTCTTCCATTATCGGTTTTATCCAGTTTTTGAGTAAATTCACTTAACTTTAATTCAAATTTCTAAATGCATATCCTTCTGCTTCGTCTTCTTCACCTACCCAAGAATGGGGCACAGTAGTAACGGAAATGTATCAAGAATGTCCCTTGTGTCCATTTAAAGATTTAATAATTCATTAATGCATGTTAATGCCTTCGTTATCATTTTCATTGTCCACCTCTTAACACTCCACTTCGGAAGAATTAACATTTCATGTACAGTTTATCCGGATGTGGTAGTTGGTTATAGTTGGTAGTTGGTTATTGTCGTTGGTGTCCCGTTATATTATTGAACTCAAACTGAATTTTAAACGAAGCTCACCAACAAAAAATATACCTACCTCATCACAGGCTGTGGCTCAGGAAATCTTCTTGAACTACCTTCAACGCTGGGGTAAGGATTTTCTGCGCCGCCGACTGGACTGGACCGTGCAGGAGGCTGGTGTCCATGAGACACCGCGCCATCTGCAGTCATCGATTTGTCCCTGTCAATACGAGGAGGAGCTCCTGCGGAACAAAATCAAAATGCATCTGCAGCGGAAACAGTGCTGCGGTATCAACTGCCTGGCATGTTGGCTTTAACGAAAAGAAAAACCTGACCAGATCCTTTGCACCAGAAATCCCACTTAAGCTTAAAATCAAATGAATTATTATTATCGTATATTATCTACGTACATTTGGTTTCTGTGTAAATAATCTCACAATTTGAAGAAATAAATGTGTGATATTCTAACATTTTAAATTTAATTTCGTTATTCATGTGTGTATATAATTCAAACCTTATGCACTACATTTTATTATTTAATTCTATTGATTTTATTTTCTTTTTTGAGTTGTTATTTATTTAAATTATTATTTATAATTTATATATCTCCTTTGAGGATTTATTGTTTATATTGTAAACTTTATAAGCCTAAAGATTACAAAAATTATAAGCTAAAAGATTCAGCGAAAAAATGTGGTATTTTTAAAATATGAGTCAGTAAACATACACCAGAAAATATGTATGTGTATAGAGTTATATCATAGTAGTTAAGTTATTATGCCAAACTCCAGGTTTTTTTATTAAGAACATGATTGCAATCGATAGATCCTGGTGAAGAGAATATTATATATATTTAAAATATATACAGATAATTAACTAAGTTTTCATATATATACACTTTGCCATACATTAACCATTCTTCACCTATTCGAAATTAAAAATTTCCACGTTGAAAACATATCGTTATCCCACTTTTTAAAAAGGTCTCACATCAAAGCTTCAGGCTGTAAAGAAGACAAACAATTTCATGTACTAAATATACTTCCCTTGAACGCCTTGCAGGAGCGCGGTATGCAGCTGTTCCTGCGCTATGGCTCTCGCTGGGGCATGGAAGCTCTACGCGGCCTGGTCGACGTTACGCCACTGGATCCGGGACGGCATTGTGGCCAGTTTCAGTGCCCCTGTCAGTACATCAAGCAACATTTGCAATGCAAACCGCGAGGCAAGTTTAAATTTTTAAATTTTATATACTGGGTGATGGCATCAGAGCGCTACGACTGATTCGGCTCGCGTAGAACAACTCGTATAACGACAACCAACCAAAACCGATAACTCGTGACACAAGTAAGCAAGGATTCGGTGCAGGTGCAGCTTTAAAAGTAGTCTATACGTTTATATATAGAGACAGTTATAGACATCATCCACCAGCTCACTTCCCCATCTACCTAATCTTGTATATATGTATATCTACAAACCATAACAAGTGGATTTCACATAAAGTGGAGACGTCAATCTTCCCCACTGCACAATTTTCCAACTGACAATCCAATCTGTTTTGTCCACTCTTCTCATACTTCCACATCATACCTTCTATATTCCATCCAACGATTCATTCAACTTCAATTCCAATGATTTGTATGCTTTTGTAAAAAATGCAATATTTACTCTCTTTCGTTGCTCTCTTTTATTACATCAGATCAAATGTAATCCTTTAAATTTGAACCTTTTAAATTTCATCAAAATTTGTATTTCTGAAAAACTTTCCTTGGTCACATTTTGGCAGTTCGAATGAATAACGTAGGCGACGTGGTTTGGACGAGTTTTTATCCGTTTGGCAAATGATTGAAAAGAGTGTGGAAAAGAGAGGGAGGTTCTATTATCCTGCGGAGTTGCGTGGGATCCTTTCCCTCCATTGTACTCTACTATACTCTCTCTTTCTGTCTCTTTCTCTTTCTATTCTATTGAAAACAGCCACAATCACCACAACAACAAAAACACACGCTCACCTTTAACAGGCGCCTTCACACAATCACACGCTGGAACTTTCAGTCCGTCCACTGGGACTGAGTTCCCTCCCCTGTAATACTATAGTAATATTGTTAAAATTTTACTCTATTCTTGTAAAAGTTACATTAACCACAATAAAAACTTCGAATTGAAACTGCAGCAAACGTGTGATTTATTTATGTGCCTAACCTCTTTTTTATAGGGTACCCCTGCAGCTGCTGTGCATACATTTCGGACCCGAATCTCCAGAATCGTTTGTGAGGTTAGTTTTAAGCGAAATTCTAAAAGAACCTGCTGAATAAATGTATTTTTAACATTTGCTATACTCGCATTTTGATTTTCATTTTGGACGCAGTAGAAGATTAATGATAAAACAGTTCCGAGTTCACTTTGTGAGAGTTTCTAATCTTTTGTGGAAATATAGATAATAAATAATTTATTAGCTTATTCAATTTATTTAGTTATTTATTCAATTCTTGAAATTGATTGGTTTTTTTAGTTAGCTTGGATTTAGTTGTAAGTTCTCTGAGTTCTTGGAATGTATAATTAAAAGAAGAGGTTTATATTAAAAGAAAGCGCTTCAGGTTTTTTCTTATCTGAGGATTCAGCATTTTCTTTATCCTTTTCGCAATCCTTACAATTTCTAAGCTCTAAACATTTTAAATTAACTATTTTAACAGAAGAATAAAACGAGCCGTATTGCCAGCCATTAAGTCGGCCGTAAAAACTATGAGTACTAAAGTGTTCCTAATTAAAAACGGGAAAAACTTTTAGCTTAAACTATAAAGTGTTTGGCATGCAAGCGAATTCGCCGAGGTAATCGTAAAAAGTCGTTAAATTGAAATCAACAGAAGCGGAAACAACTGCAATAACGGCGTAAAAAGGGGGAGCGTTAGCAAAAGTGTAGCCCAAACAGCCCTCGGCATTTTTTCAGAAGTCCTTCATAACAACTCCGATGTTCTGATTCTAGAACATCGCACTTGGATCGGGCGGATTGGAAGATATCCGTCAATTCTTGGGTAGAAGCAGAGAAAGAGAGGAAGCAGAGTTTCGTACAAAATCAAAATTTGGTATTGATCCTTCAAGCAGAGAAGAGAGCGAGGATTAAAACTCCGTGCGTTTTAATCTTGATTAATTCTTGAAACGAGTTTCAAGAATACAGTAATTAAATTCCATTCCGGAAAGGAGTTTCCCTCAACCATAAAAGAACATTTTTATTTCCCAACCTCTAAAAAGGCGAATAACTCAAACAATTTAAACTAATAAACAAAGCATCACAACACTGAATACCTGAGAGGGTGCAACACGTTTGTTTCTTTTGGGCTGGGGCAGGGGGGAAGGTGGGGTTGTGTGCTCCTCTAAATGAGAACCACTCAACACGAACACGCTTCCGAAGTAAGGCGTTCGTTCATTTATTAGGTTGGAATCAAAGCAAAAGTTCTGCGTATAACATTGGATACGAAACTATTTGGTGGCTATGATGGTATTCTTTTCCTAAAATGCAGTGCAAACTTCAGCAATTAAAGTGCCCCAGAGAACTGCAATGCAAATACAACAAATACGAATACCACAAAATTAATACGAATTCTGACGCAGTTCTTGGCAGCTCCGTTCTCAACTCAATTAAAGTTTTGGCCGCAAAATAAATGCGCCAGGCGGTGGCACTGCTGTGGTACCGATAGCATTGCTGCCAACTTATGTTGAGTTCAACTCAACACGAAAACGAAAAAAATCTGTGAAAAATACAACCGAAATCAGGCAAATGAAAACCGAAATAAAAAACCATTTCAATTGAATTGAATTGAATGAATTGAATTTTCGTAAGCAACAACTTTGATGAGTTTGATGTACGATTAGTTAGTTGCTGCTGATGTTTTTGCTGTTCATACTGCTTTTGTTGTTGTTATTGCTGCTGATGGTTGGTTGGCCTGCCCCGGTTGATTCGTGGCCCAGCGTTTAACGTTGAACGAAGCGAGTCAAAACTCAGGCTACAGTGAGGCTTGAATCGAATTAGAATGTTTGTGCTCAATGCAGTTGAGTTGGTAGGGAAACAAGAACAACAACAACAACAACAACAACCATAATAAGCTTCTAAAACGGAAAATTTTTCGCTTGCTTGAATGTGATTCTTTTTTCCTGTGCGGTCATTAAATTTGAGTAGTGAGCAAAAGTCCAACTTAAAATCCGCAAAAAAAAAGATTTTATTAATTTAAGGATAACAAGGATATAAACGGCTAAGGAATTATTTCCATGTTTTCATCAAATAAGAATACTACAGAATAATAAGCCAATTATGCGAAATTCCTAAAACACAACTGCATTTGATATTGATTATTATTATGGACACAATATTGAACATTAAGAATTTGATTCTGAAGTGATTTCATGAACTTGAATTTTATACTCATATTATACGATAGCTAAGTCTCCATTTAGTCATCTCCATTACTCCAGTCAGCTTCTTTATTAGATATCCGAGACTTGTGTCTTGTATTCCTATAAATTCATCTGCCATGATCCTTCATTACATCTTTCGGCTCCATAAAACCAAGAATTCACCGCTTTAATGGCTTTTTCTGATGGACAGATAAAGAATGGCTTGTAACGTAACCAAACCATAACATAAATAAAAGAGCAAACCATAAATACAAAACCAAAGCATAAATACGAAACCAAACCATAAACACACGCCTTATCTCGCTAAACGATGTGCGTCTCGAATCACGAGGGACTGATAACCCCTGGAATGGACAGGAGGATGGACGAGTATGAGTAACTGTAGATTTCCATTTGAACGTTATGATTTTTTCTGTTAACCGCTATCATAAGTGGGCGAACTGCACCACTAGCAACACCAAAACAAACAACAAAACCAACAACAACAACTGAGCAACACATAACCTTCACACACATGGCTGCATAAACTGTTACCCAAACATTTATTTCCGCATCCGGGTACCAATAGAATTTTACACTCAATTTGATCGGAAAATTGTTGATGCTAATAAAAACGTTGCCACCCCGGGCAGAGGCGGGTGATTGAGGAGAGGGAAAGCTAGTAGTTCGCCGCACAGAAGGACAACCAAGATCCTAATCGGTGTGCCTCGTGGTGGAGGGGGCAGAGGAGGGTGGGGGGGATACAAACAACTCATTTATGTTGCGAGGCTTTTGTTAAATTATGGCTTCCCTTCAGATGGGGCCAAGTTATGGAGGATGAACCTTTTCCAGGCATTTGTTGAGATCCTCCTTCTAAACACTCATCATTTACAGCTTGGGTGTTAATAACCAAGGGGATGTTGTTGTTGTTGTTGCTAGTCTTCTTCTTCTTGCTGATGTTGTTCGTGCTGTGGTGTTGGTGTTCTTGTTCTTTATATAGTTTTTTCTTGATTTGCTTTTTTATGGACGAAGAATCTTCCTTTGAAGTGTGTTGTTGTTAGAATTCCGCCGATACGACGGTCCCTTTGGCCGGAATGGGCAGCTGTAGCGAAAATAAATCATAGAGTTTTATGGTGTGGCAATAATTGTGGGTAACGATTAAGAGGGGGAAAAAGTCGCAGAGTAGAGTTTGTGGCTAAGAGCTAATAAGGTTCGTAGTTGTATTTAATTCTGTTCAGAGTTGGGTTCAATTGGGCTCAGTAGGTGGTGCATTTATCTTGCAAAGTTATGAATGCTTTAAGGAATTACCCACAATTTAGAATTCCACGGAGCGAGGTACGGAGCAGAGACAACTACAACATGGAAAGGTTAACGCGGAAAGGTGTAAATTGAATGCCAACAATTATAAAATCTACAGCAACAATAAAAAGTAGTAACAAACACCAGAGATGCAGCAAAATCATGGAACAAGTCGCTGTTGTTTCTTTGCTGTTCTGTTTTTGCTGCTTGCAACAAAGAAAGTAAAAACAGTGAAGTCACGTTGCGCATCAACGTGTGTGTAAGTACAACGTCATCATCTCTCTTCGCAGTTGACACTCTGTTAGTTACGCTTTCTCTATGATACACAAAGTCAAACGTACACCGACACACACACACACACACATATGTACAGTATATGGTACGTAGTCCAACTTGCGACTTTCGCTGGAAGTATTATGATTGTTCTGCCCGGAAATGCAAGCAGCAGAATACGAAGTTGACAGTATTTTCGCTTTCAATTACAACTTCAGATGGTGCAAGACAAAAAACGAAAAGGAAAGCACACACACACACACACACTCACACGCATATACACACCTGTACACAACATCATTGTTTTGCATATTTTTTTTGGTGTTCAGTCGTTTTTTCTTCCATAAACGTTGCAGATTTTATCTCTGCGTTGTACGAGTAGATGTGCTCTTCTTTGCTTATCTATGTATGTATGGGTGTATGTTTGTATGGGTGTGTATGTTTGTGTTTGTATTTCCGTATAGCTGTGTATGTGAGCGTGACTTTGTGTGACTTTATAATTAAATTAAGAATGAATCCCTTGCAGTATTTAGCTGCAAAGCATTGTTTTTGCTGTTGATGCTGCTGCTGCTGCTGCTGTTATTATTATTGCTGCTTTTGTTGTTATTGCTGCTTTTGTTGTTGTTGCTGTTTTTGTTATTGCTGCTTTTGTTGTTGTTGTTTCCTCGACTAACAAATTGGAATGCAAAACACAAACGGTGAAAGAAATTGAAATGAAATGAATTAAACAAATTGAATTAAAGGATTGTGATTGTCATAAAGAAAGGGACGAAGGGGAGAATGTCAAAGGATTCAAAAAAAATAGGAGGATACTAAAGAAAGAGGAGGATGCTAAAGAAAGAGTAGGATGCTAAACAGTTTGAAGTACGAGTACTGCACTAGTGTTACTTCTGGTTTCTCTCTTTTTCCTGAGCCCTGCAGAAACATTTTCTTTCCCTTTCAAAGCAGATTCATTTAATTACACTTCAAAGAGATTGAATCCGGAGGAATGCGGCGAGGGGAGGGTGGGGTTTAGAGAGCAGGTGGGAAAAATAACGATGCTTCATGCAAAGAAGTAAGTTAAAATATGCGTTAAGGGATCTACTGACCAAATGAAACCTGAAAGAGTTTAAGGAACACGATTTTGGGTAACTTCTTCGTAACCTTATTTTAGGACCTTCTAATAAACACACTGAGACACTTAACTGTGTTTTGTGACCGCTGAAATCTTTCTCTTTCCGCGGTGTCAACGACGGTGGTGATGATGATGATGTTGGTTCATAGATGACAACTTTTGGTCGTGGTAAAGCCGATGATGGAGGTAATTTAGACACATTTCTCTAGATTACGATATTTAAGCTCATGATTGCAATGGATTTTTGCGGAGTTTGTAATATCAACGGAACAATGATTTTTGGGCAACAACAACATCATCATTAACCACAACCATAACAATAACAATAGAATGTATTGTAGAACACAGCAACAAATTTAAAGAATCCACGACGATGGGCGAGTGCATCCCGTGAGCCGGCATTTGAATGAATCCATTTTGCTTTACACATGCTTTGGGAACAAGTTTACTCTGCAGGTAGCAATAAACCACGAGGCAGAGAGAGAGAGAGAGAGAGAGGGAGAGAGAGGGAGAGCTCACATCAGCTCCCTTATCAACAGTGAGATCGACAAATGAATGGACTGCATAGAAAACGAAATTCACGGAGGAGGATGAGAACTGACCTGTGCTCAGAGCTAATGAGCTGACTTAGCAAATTAAATGTGGGTCAAATAGCAATAAAGATGGCTGTGAAAGGAAGCAACATGGTTGGAGAGAAGGAAGGACGGAAGAACGGGCAGATTGGAAAACAGCAAACATTCATTTAGAGACCACAGACGAATGAACGAACGAACTGCGAGCACCACGAACCAAACGAACTCGAATGTTTGCGCACTCTTCCGCATCAAGGCTCACAAAATACACACAGGATATATGTATACACATACACTTCAACACACACACTCGCATTCAGATCGACGTATAGCAACCCCGTTCTACAATGAATAGAAATAAAGCAACTAAACAAACCGGAAGTAAGCATTTAAAGAGTATTAAGAACAAAGAACGCCGGGTGGAGTGTGAACAAAACACGGGGCGGGCCTTCTTGAGTAGCAAGGATCTGAGAACAAAGTGAAGGAAAATTTGCACCATTTAGCAGGCAAGAAGAAGAGGAAGAGCCACAACAGCAAACACAATCTTAAAATACAAAAGCAAACCGAATGTGAATCCGTCTAAAGCGGTTCGTTGAAGTGGAGGTGTCTGCAGGTTCTCTCTGTTTCTCTGTCTATCTGACTGACTTGAGTGCCTGCTGATGCAGTGCCCTTAGGAAGCACTATGAATGTGTGTGTGTCTGCATTAGAATGCGTCTGTGTTTATGACTGACTGTCCCTGTGCTCTGCCAACCAGAAACACGCCAGCCGTTTATGATGCGTAAAATTGATGCTCAACTCTTTAAAGTTTAATCTCTGTGAGTGTTAAGGACATCTCTCTCTCTTTCTGTCTCCCTTCTCTAGCATATTCATACACGAGGATATTGTTTGAATATAGAAGAGCTTCTCGAGGGCGTCAGTGAATCGCAGTGCAACAAGTTTGATGACACTTTATATTATGCACTATAAAATCTGGTAACAAAATGTCCATACACATCTGTTGGTTCATCTACTGATCAGATTTATGCACAGATTCTTAACATTTCTTTTAAATAAAAGTTATAATTTAAATCAAAGTTATGGAAAACTTCAAAATTGAATTGCAATTTGATGTGAACTCCTTAAGAAAAGCCGAAAAAAGTAGAAATCCTTTTCGAATCTCTTTTATCGTTGAAATAAAACTCAATTATTTATTTTTTTAACATTTGCACAGCTTTTGGAATTTATTTAAATGCATTAAATTTTGCAATCAATGTAATTTCATAATCATCGTCATTGAATCATCACAATGAGCTTATTGTGTCATAACTCATAATCTTTACTCATGAGCATAACTTATTCCATACTCATTATTTTTCCGAAAATATTGAACAAGTCTTAAAAGTATTGAAAAATCAATATTGTACACTATTTTAAGCTTGTAATTCGAGACAAGAAAACTTTTTTACAAGTGAGTTGAGTTCAGTTGAGTTGAGTGATTGAAGTAAGGATTAAATTATAAAGACAGTTTTTGTTGTTGTATGCTGCGAGATGGTAAATAAACGTACAGATTACTTATGTTATATATTATATAGATGTATGTACTATATATATATGTATATAGCATTTGGATATGATTTCCAGTTTATTAACCAATTATTATTTACATGGTTCACTTAATTGGTTCATTAAACAGCGTTACATTTAATTTTATGTCATAAATACAGTTTTTTTAACTTTTCCTGTCGAACTTAGTTCTGATTTTAGAGTGCATATAGTAAGTTTTATATATACATCTATGATATATAGATATCTCTAGTATTTATATATTTTTGCATATTATTTGTTTGATTTTATGGATCTGCGGATGCTTTCTATACTGTTTCAACACTTTATACATATTATAGTAACTTAAATATTTACACAGTTAATTTTTTGATTTAGTTACGCATGTCTAAACAGCTGATTTTTAATATTCTGTTTATATTCGGACATTAAGAGCAAACAACTAAATCGAAGTGGAACTTAAATTTAATAAAATAAAAATAAAATTATACTACATTGGTTAAAAAAACAAGCGACAAAAATTCAATGAAAGAAATGAAGAAACGAAAGATTCTTACCTAATTTTTTCAAAAGAAATCATCACGATGTGTGCATCACTCACGGCGAATGCTTGGCATATGCCACGACTCAACCAATCAGCGTGAGTGATGCAGGCATAGTTATGAGCCGTGTGTCAAGGGCCATTAAGAGCAACTCCTTCCATTTTGAAATGCACTTAAATCTGCTTCCTAGTTTTCTTTGTAACTCTCATGTTCACGGATTCCCATACATACAGTTGCCTGTCTTCAGTTACTTAAATAAATAAGCTTTAACAATCCTATCATTAACAAAATTCATAGTTTTAAGTATTTTTTTGCATTCAATTTTTAGAGTTTCTTTTTTTACATAAACGAATATTTGTAATATTTTCTTATTTTAAGTATTTTTTTCACTTCTTTAACACTTAATACTTAATATCTTTGCATACAAAGTTTGATTAATATTTTTGTTAAATTTTTACACTTAAATATTAAATAGCAATATAAACTGCTGCATTTTGGGTAAACCAGTCACAGCGAGTATAAATCGTAAAGTGATGTTGCCAGGCACTGAATTGCGGAGAAAATAAATCGTCCGTCGTCTTCGTTGCGACTGCATCGAAATATTCGTCGTTTTTCGCAATAGAGACGACAAAACATTGGCAAAGAAATCGTCGTTCGTATACACAATGAAAGCGAGGAGTGTATGAAAGTGTGAATGTTTAACTTGTTTTTTTCTTTTGTTTAAGATAATTGAAATGTCAGAGAAATTCCGTAAATCAGAAACAAAATTTTAAAAACTTAGAGCCGAAGCTGTGCACTTCGTGGGAATCATAAACCAAACATACATATGCATGCAAATAAAGAACAAATGCTTAAGAAACGAAGTTGCTTTTTACAGCCTCGGCCATTTTCGTATGTGGAGTGTTTTTTTCTGAAGAAATGCATATAAAAATTACCAACAAAATTGGCATCGTCACTTTACGACGACGTCGCTGCCACGACACCACGACGTGGTCGACATTGCATTTGCCTGACGAAATCTCTATGCAATATATTTAGGCATGCATGTGTTTATACTCGTTGCACTTACTACCTAACTGCTCGGCAACTCTTTTCAGCAAGGGACGAATGTAAGACAGCGGCATTCGGTTTAAGTAATAATCGAATTTGGGCCCGAGTAATTTTTTATTTCTGAGAGGTGAGTTGTTGTTGGTATCACCGAATTTCATCTCGGCGCTGTTGATGATGAACAACAGCTTATGTTGCCTGTTGTTGTTGTTGTTATGGCGGTGGTCGGTGGTGCTGCTTTACCTCCAGCTTGCGCTGTCGCTGTTGTTGTTTTTTCTATCCTTTTTCTGTCACTGATCGCTTCAATAATAAGCGCAATAATTTTTTGCTCTTTCAGCATCAACACCAACGCCAATGACAAAAACAACGACAACGTTAATATTAAAATGCAAATCAACCACACCCACTTTTGGTGGCTGTGCTGATTATCGGTGTTGTTGTTGTTGTACATGAGCAATGCACTGTTGTTGTTGCAATCGAAAATAGTTGCCGCTGGTTGAACGTATTTTTCAGAGGCTTTTTCAATGCTGCTGTCGGCGTTCTTTGTTTGTGTCACTGACATTTTTTCTGCTCCGTCTCCTCCTCCGATTGTTGTTGTAGTCACTGGTTCACCTTCAATGGCCATGGAGTTGAGGCTGCCTTCGATATGCTTTGCTACCACTCCCACTGCTGTTGTTGACGCCTCCCACCAGCCCGCCACCCCCAGGGTAGCCACGTATCCCGACAAATGCTCCAAAGTCCGCAGTGATTGCATTTTGATACCGCGAATTACGCAGCCGCCGAGTGGATGACGTGTCGATGCCGCTGCGTTGTGAAACGCTCCTGGTGGATTACGCACTGGCGGCTGGTTGCTGCCACCGCCAGCTGAGAGCGCGAGCAGCATGAAAAGAAAAGAAGAGAGCAAAGTTAGAGAGAGAAAGTAATTTAATCGAATAGAGAACATGAAAACATAGCGTTATGTTGCATGCTGTCACGCGTTTTTGGCTTGCGGGAAGCGTTGCCATATTTAATTAAATTGCTTATAATGAATGGCGATTTATTTGCAATGATCGATGAATGAAACACATGAATGCTTATGAAACACATCTCGGTGTTTCAATTTTTCCCAATTTCAATCATTCACTCCCCATAAATCAAGTGTTGCTCTGCGGACGCGGTGCATATTGAGTCCTTAATTAAAAACGCGATGACAGACTCATGCGGGCGTCCAGCGGTGTCTGTCATTTCAACACCGCGTCGTTAGTGACGCAGACAACAGCGTCGGCAACTCATACACGGGATAACATGGAAATGTCACTATCAACATATGTAAAAAAATACCACACACTCGATCTCTATCACTCACTCACACTCTCAGTCATACTATCACTTTCACTTATACTTCCACTCTCACTCATACTCGCACTGTCACTACTACAGTCGTTTATACTCTCACTCATATCCTTGTCCTATAATAGAGCTGTACAACCACGAAATGTCCCGAAATCCTTTCACGAAGTCTCACTGAGCTTTTGTGCATAGATATTGATTTCGGTGTCAAATAAATAATGAGTGATTGATGGCTCGACACTTTGACAGTGATTGCGTTTGTAAATAAAATAACGTTACTCTGTCGAAGAGGGAGTGAGCATTCGACAGGGAGTAGAGCGAAAGAGTTCCAGAAGAATGCTATATTCGGCATTGTGGAAGCAGAGAGACAGGGAACCAAATAAACATAGAGACAGATAGTCAAGTAGACAGGCAGACAGATAAACCAATAAGCAGACGAACAGAGAGGCGTAAGGAAAGGAAGGAGGGGAGCAGAAACGTTATGGAGTACTTCTTTAGGCGTCTTTTATGGAACACTGTAAATAAATTCTCCGACATTTATTGAAAAAGCCAGGAAAATGTCGAAAAACGAAGACGGGACGAAAACGGGGAACGATTTTCACCCAGTGTCCCACTACTGCCCCCCCCCCCTTCTTCCAACCCAAGCAGGGCTCGCGTGGGTCTATTCTTTGGCCCACGTGACAGCAAACACGACTCGATATTTATTTCTAATGGCTTCCTTGACTGAACTTAACTGAACTTAACGCTTTAGTAGCAAATAAAACAGTAAAAACAGCACACAGGCAACCAAAAAACTGTGACTTTGGAACCCGTGTGTTTGTTGTTGTTGTGGTTTCTGTTGTGATTTATGATGGAGTCACAAGGGAAACGCAAAGAAACGCACACACTCAATGGATGGAGTGATCAAGGGTAACAGTGATAAGATTTATTTAATGGCAGAACTGTCGTGACCTGTCAATGGGACATGGAAGGGGATGCAAATGATTGAACACTGACACACACACACACACACACACACACAGACACACACACACACACACACACACACACACACACACAGACACACACACACACACACACACACAGACACACAGAGACAAGTAGTCGTATATTTCCGAATCAATTGAAACACGTGTTAAAATGGCCCTGAAATAATTCTCAGTTCTTGAGGAACACTTTCAGTTGTTTATTGTCATACCGCCGGAAGGAGGGGGAAAAGTAGGAGGAGGAAAAATGCCGAAAGTGTGCGAATGGAAGAGGAGTAGGTGGTGGGAAGAGGATTGAGCGAAGGACGACATAAAAAAAGAAAACATGGAGAATAGATTCGACATTTTTGTCAGAATTTGACGCTAAATAAATATTTAGCGAAGATAAACACTTAAATTACAAGAGATCGATTATTATTTTTTATTTCCTTTCTTCGTTTCTTAATAAATGACTCAGGAGAAAATGCGTGAATGAACTCATTTGCTCCTGAGTTGACAGAACGAGGTCACTGTATTGTGTATGAAATACAAAAATATTATTTATATTTCTTTCATATTTGATGAGTTCAGAGAGGAGGAATTTTTTAAGAGAATTTTGTTTTCTGGTTCAACAACAAATCTTAATTTTTGAGGATTTTTTTTGTTGCTCTTTTGCGAACCGCTTAAAAGGTCGAAAAGTTTCTCATAGTGAACATCCGTGGAACAACGCTATACAACAACAACGCTAGAACTTTGAATGGACAAACTGACAGAAGGACAGGCGGAGAGGCGGAGAGGTGGACGGGTCTGGAGTGACTCAGTGAGTGACTGTGACGTAAGTGAAGCTAAGAATGAACGAAATTAATCACTCAACCTTCAGAAGATCGCCTTTTTCCGATGCAGAGAACGCATTTAATTGAAAACGTGTACTCAAAATGTGAAGAGTTGTGAAGAGTTGTGCTAAAATAAAATCAAAAGTGACAATTCAATAGAACTAATTTATTATTTTTTTTTATTTTATTTGATTTTTTATTTTTATGATAACCATAATTTATTGCTTTTTACATAATGTGATTAGTCATAAGATTTTGCTTTCACTTATTTTATATGTTCTTTTATATTTGATTATTATTATAATATTAATAATATAATTTTTTTTTATTACTTTAATGACTGTTCTAACTGCTTATTTTACCAGTAAATTAAAAATTTATGGGATTTTTAGTATTTGCTGCAGTGAAAAACTGAATTAAAAATAAATATTTAATCAAAAACATAGAAACACAAAAGTTGCAATAAATGACAAGTTAAAACATAACATTATTTCACTTCATTTGGCCCGTTTTTTTGCACGTAACGGTGACGTTTGCAGCGTTCCTCCTCGAACACAAGCGAATTACTCACCACGAACAACGACCAGTCGCATGGGTTTCGCTTGTGTTGTTGTTTCTTTTCGGCCGCATATTTTTTTAGACGAATAAAAAACAACAATAAAACTCTCCCAGCAATCGGCCATTATTTGTGATTGACATCTCACATTTTTGTGCAAAGTTGGTAAATTTCAAGTACTGTCAAATTGACTGCGCACCGTCAAAAATAAATTGCGGCAATAAAATGTGGGCGCCGTTTATTTTGCGGTGTTTTTTTTGGAACTTTTTTTCAGACTGATCAGGCAGCCATTTTAAATAAACTGCATCAATGCACATTTTTTTGTTGCAATCGAGACGCAACCCATAACAATTCTTCTTCTTCCTAGCATCGCAATAGCTTTTCTTTAAATGTACGAAGTATTTATATGATTTTTCTATTCTTTTAGATTTGGAATTAAAATAAAAATCATTAAAATTACGATGCTAATCCCTCTGAAATGCAACTTGTTAAATGAAGCTTTTCTGATAATCGCTTTAAATAATAACAACGTGATTAAAGAACATCACAAAAGATGGGATACTCACCGGGACCGCCACCGGGTACGTCGCGCCACTCCTCAACACCGTAGTCAGGTAGAGCATTCAAGTCGAATTTATTTCTATTGAGACGCTTGCCATCTTGATTTTTGTTGTTGTTGCACGTTCGTTCGGCGAAAGGAAGAAAGGACGTTGCATGAAAGGATGTTAGAGAGGAGAAGCAGAGAGAAGAAGAGAGAAAATGAAGATATGAGAGAAAAGAAGTGTAAAAAAAAAATTAAATATGTTTTGTAGTTTATGTAAAACGCTGTAATGAAAAAACGCTGTATGCAAACTGAGAAAAACAAAAAGATTTTACAATTTCTAGCAGCGAGTAAGAAAATAAGAGCTTGAATATCGTAAATTATGCACTAAAAACAACAGCTAAGCAAGTGAGAAGAACAAGCAAACTGTATCGAGGCTGCTCGACAGTCGAGTGAGTCGCTGCTGATGACATGAGACACAAGACTCTAATGATTTCATTATGATTGCTTTTGCTGCTCCATCCGACGAGTATTTTTGTAACTTTGCAGTCGCAACGAGTTGCAGGAAAGCAAACATGCGAGTTGACACTGCTGTCAGCTTTACTTTTCAGAGATTTGGACATTAATAACATTTTCGTCGACTTAGATACAGAGGAGGGAGACTGCTTTTAAGAGCTGTTCTCTAGGAGAGAGTGAGAGTTTGAGAGAGGAAGGGTAAGGAGAGGCAGATTGATAAAGGGAGAGAGATATAAAATAGAGGGTAGAAAGGGAAGTCAGCGGCTTGTAAGTTATTCTTACACACTCGCAATGGTCGCAATCCATTGAAGTTTTAAGACCTCTAATGGATCAGAGGGGTTCAGACCATGAGATGGGCCAACTTATGGACCGGGGTTAAAAATAAACACCTCTTCTACTTAATTTTAATGAATTTAAGTTTAAATACGAAGGAAGGAGCGCCTTAAAGTTCAGTTACCTAATTTTTGCACCACGAAATGTAAAAGGAAAATCATAACATGCTAAAAACGAGAAGAAGGAGTAGAAGAACAAGAAGAAGAAGAAAAAGAAGATGAAAAACAAAGCTATAATTCGAAATAAAAGTGCAAATATTCAAAAGATTCATAGGAATAAATTAAAAATGAATATAAAGAGATAAAGTGATAAATTTGATGGCTTCATTTAACCCTTAATTGACCCAACTAATTAATGAACAATTATCAAAAAACCCCCATGTGGCGGCCATAAAAAGTGCAGTCACAAATGAAATATTAACAAAATGCAGCAATAGCAAAAACATTAGTAGTAGTAAAAAAATAGTAGTAGTAGTAATAATAAAATAGTACTAGTAAAAATAGTACCAGTAAAAATAGTAGTAGTAAAAATAGTAGTAGTAAAATAGTAGTGTTAGAATTACTTTTCCTGTTGTGAAGCGTACCTAAGCTCCGATTTGGCATCCCTGCTTCCGAGAGCACACCGTTAGAGGGGGAGGGCATTTCTGCAAAAAGACAAAAGAACGAGACAACCACAAAAGGAACATTAATAGTATTAAATTCAGTATGTAGACGAAAGTAGTAGAGCTGCTAAAAGTGCATTGTACTTGAAGTTTCATATATCCGAAGTACAGAGACGGAGACGGCGGGGGCTTTAAGAGATGCCCATTCATGGCACGTTTGGCGGCTCGACTTTTACAATTTTCATTAATTTTCTAGTAGAGCAGCGTGTGCTTTTGGGGTTGCCATTGCCGCCTGTGGTTGTTTACTTACCATCCAATTTAATGTTGCCATCCGTTTCGCCCAATGAATTTTTAGCCACGCATCGATAGGTTCCGAAATCGGTCGGTCCAACTGCTCGTATTTTCAGCTTCATAAATTTGCTGTACCCGGTGATGCTGGTGGTTGTTTCGTACTTGTCACCAGCACGAGAGGTGTCTGTAAAAAGAGAGTGAGGAAGAAAGAGGAGAAAGAGAGGGAGTGTATAAGTACAAGTATAAAGATTGTTGACGACCCTTCATCGGAAGGATCTGAAGTAAGGCGCAGTTTGTTGTCTCCGAGGAGTTCATTTCGTACTTCAATCAAAGAAACCGAATGGGAGAAATGGTTCAGAGGTAAAAACAAATTCTCCATTTCTTCGTTGTCTTCCCAGTTGAGAGGGAGTTGTTGTTGTTTTTGTTGTTTAGCTATTTATACCCTATGAAAACTTCTGTTCCCCAACATTTCAATCCCAGGAAAAACGATTAATTAAGAACGCCTCCAAAATATAAACACAAACTTTTAACCGAGTGCTCTTAATTAAGGAAAAAGAGAAGCATGTGCAAAACTGAATCTTATTTGAATTTCCGATTTAATTGTTGACAACTTTTCTCATTAATTTAAGAGGTGAATTAAAATGAGGCTCGTAAAACGTGCGACACAAAGCGTGGTAAATGTTTTCCCTTCCTCATCTTAGACTCACATATGTTACACTTATACGTCCTCAATATCTCTCTTTCTCACTCTCCTCTATATCTTTTTCTATTACTATCTCTCACTCTCTCTCTCAGATATGATCTAAGTTTCCAGAAAAGTAGGTTTAATTAAAGAGAGATATTTTCTATTCCACATATTCTATTCGAATGTTACATTTATGTATCGTTCTTTTTCTCCACCATTCTCTCTCTTTTCCACCTCTGTTTCTCTTTCTACAACTCTCGCCTTCACTCTCTGTGCTTCTCTCCGGGATGATCTGAGCTTCCGGGAAAGAAATTTCTCTTAGAAGAAAGATGTTATCCTTTGTTGCCATTTATTTGTGACTTTGGTAGTAGCTTTTGGTAGTATGTAACTTTTTACTGACTGAGTGAGCTTCCATTACAATTTTGCTACTCATAAAATTCTGGAACCCATAAAATTCTTGTTGTTACCCTTTTTTGCATAACCCTTTCCCGCCAATAAACAGTGGAGCCTTTCTTCCAAAGCTTTATGATATTAAGTATATTATTTTTGATAATACTATTTTATTTTTCATGATTTTTACTCTTAGCACCGATACTCTCCCTTCTTCTGCTTCTTCTTTTCCTTCTTCTTTTTCATTTTCTACTTCTTCTTCCTGGAAATCTTATTTTTCTTCGGTTTCTTTGTCTTCGTGTTCTTTTTCATTTAAATTTGCTTCTTCCTCCTCCTAATTTTTTGAGTCTTTTTCTTCTTCTCATCTTCTCCTTTCCTTCGTCTTTAATACTTTTATTCCGCTCTTTCGTCTTCGTTGTCTGCTTCGTTTTATTCTCCTTATTCTTCATTTTCTTCTTCGAAGACGATAAATTCTCGTATTTCTTTTCATCATCTTCTGCTTGTACATATCTTTCTTATTATTATTCTTACTCTTATTTTTCTTATTCTTTTTCTTCTTCTCACTCCCTCTTGACATCCTTATTAAAGTAGTAAATAAAAAACTTTAATTTTATGCTGGTTGCCTGTCGTTAAGTCGAGTAGAATAGAGTGAAAGTTTTTATTTTTCTTCGAATTTTTTTCTTCCTTTTTGTTTCCTTAAGTTTGTTTTTTTCCCTTGATGTCATGTCATGTGCGCCTTGGCACCCCTTTCCTACCCTCCCCGCTCCACACCGTTGTTCAGGTGACATTCTTTTCTTGGACGATGTAGACGGGGATCGGGATTCAACCGGAGTTCCTGGTGTCATGTCAACACGCAACCATGATAATTTTTTTTTTATTCCGATTTATTTTCTTTTAATGTCTCATTATAATGTTTATTATTTTCGTTTCCTTCCGAATCGTGTGACTGCGTGCAACTGAGAAAAACTTTTCGAAAGTCGAAATGTTTGGCGAATGTCCTCATGGCTCCATAATAATGATGATGAGGATGAAGATGATGATGAAGATGATGAGGATGAGGATGATTTCATGCCTTTATTTGTAGCTAACATATGCACTATAGATATTTATATGAACACATGTGTCTATGCTCCTTTCTTCCTTTCGATCTGTATGTATATTTGAGAAAGTGTGTATATATTCCTACACTCGTATATCTGTGTTAGTGTGTGAGTTTTCACGTGTGTATGCCACATATTTTTGCCCTTTTTATGCTCTTTTTATTCACCTGTCTTCAGAGTGATTTTCAGTTTCTATAGAGCTGTCTTACTTTTGTCGCCTTTCGCCTTTTATTGAACAAACAAGGACTCGATTTTTACATCATTTAGTAATCATTTGGCATTCTACATACATGACTTTCTTTATTTTTTTCCCAGTTCCGAAAGAATATCCTTTTAATTTCCAAGAAGAGTTTCAAGCATGTCCTTTAAATTGAAAAACTGATTCAAGAGTATTAAGCTAACATAACGCGGGTGTTAAATATAGAAAGTGAGTGTGAGAGAGAGACTTAAATCGTCCAAACTTGCAGTACCTTAACAGCTCTCTAACTCTTTACAGTTTCTGAATATTGACCTGTGAAATCCTGAGTCCACTCGCAAACAAAACCAATTAATTGACCAACACTATTCAATTATTTGACTTCGGTTTAGGACTCATTAAAGCCGTTAAATAGCACGGTTTTATTGTTCATTTAAAAATGCAATCAAAACCGATAACCAAAGCGAATGAAAAAATAACAAAGCGATCCAATTTATTCTGCAAACACTTTGATAAATCTGAACAAAATTAAACCGCTTAGCAATTTATTAAAATTAGGCACCATAAAAAGGGTACACCACACTTAGCCGCATAACCACAATTAGACAGCAGCAACGACTTTAAAATTAAAACTATTATTATTCAGCGCAATCCTGAGCTTTCAGTGGAATGTATTGAAAATAGAAAATGTGGTCGGATTGCAGCAACCAACTCGACGCAGCCAGCAACATACCATAATTAAAAATGCTGAATATTTGCGCTGTTTTAATGAGCAAAAACGACGCCTCATTCGCAAGCCTCATTAAATTGCGCTTTGATCACTTGAATGGACAACAAACGCAGCAGCCAGAGCAGCAAAAGCAGCAACAACAGCAGCAAAGGCAGCAACAACATAAACAGTAGCAACAACAGCAACAGCAGCAACAACATAAACAGTAGCAGAAACATTAACAACATCAAATTGCAAAACCATTTTGCAAATCCGAAGCTGAAGGATAAATTAAAACCTCGGTCGATAATAATAACAATAACAGTGAAAATAATAACCAGCGGCATCATCATCAACAACAACAACAACATCATCAACAACAACATCATCAGCAGCAACAACAACAACGTCATCAAAAACAACAACAACAATAAGTTCGTCATCACCAAAAGCAACAGAAACTAACATTGATTTCGGAAAATTGTTGGTCGTTTATTAAATAATCTCGTGCTGTAGACAAATTATCAAAAATTTCAATGTTGCCGACAATTGCTGGTGCTGTTATTATTGCTGTTGCTATTATTATTATATAATTAAATGCATCGACAACAAAATGCGTCCAAAATGCCTTCCGAAATGCGTCAAATTATAAAACAGGACCCGACTCGGTCCCACACAACACACGAATTTTTAGTTGATCCTTTGAATTTAGTTGCCACAAAACTGCGGCAGTAACAAACGCAACTGAAATTAATGAGCAATGAATGCATTGATAAGTTCGAATGTGTCCACCATTTTATGGTAACAATGTCGCCGACAATGTAACCAATTTGATTACAACAATAACAACGGCGACAAGTTTATCACATGAAATTAACGAGTTTGATGCAAATATATTCACTAATAAAACACCAGGTTGTGTCGATATGAATCTGGACCCGCAGCAGGGATCCAGGGAGGGCCGGAAACAAACGAGGGGAGCGGCGGAACCCAGAGAGACACAAAATTAAAACACACAACGCATGCTGCATCCGGAATTCATATGAGAAACGCGCTCCGAACCGCGCTTCACTTCCCCGCACGCCATTTTCGTCGCTTTCTGAGGGGCGGAGGGAGGGGCTGAGGTGACAGAGCAAATAACATATGCACATATGTACATAAACACACATACAATTATTCATCCGTGAGTCCATCCGCTTGTCACTCTGTTTGGCGATGGAGCCTGTCGGTTTATCGGCGGCAACAAAATTGAGTCCTTGCCAATCTCTGGCAACGCCGTGGTACTCAATGAATTCATGTAATCATACGGACTCAACCACGCACATACACAAACTCATTTCGTTGGCAATGCAATTTCACTGACCGAGGAGGAAATCGCGCGCAGGATGCACGCAAATAAACCGGAAGCATGAAGCACGCATAAAATATAATTTTCATGATTAAATTAAGTTTTATTGTGTGCATTCGCTGTGCACCCTCACGCATTCGCATACTCCTTGCTCTCTTTTCTCCTTTCACTCTTCTCTGCTACCTCCCTCCCTCTCTTTCCTCCTTGCTCTCTTCCTTCTAGCCACATGACCATAATCATTCAATAATCCTGCATCCGACATCCGTGCAGCGCATTCAAAATTGTTGCAATAATCTTTTTTTTGGTTTGGTCAATCTTTTGCGAATTATCGCGAAATTGTTATTTAATGGATTTCAGTGAAATGAGGCTTGTGGCAGCCACCGATTGTGGTGTTGATTCCCTGACAGAGGAATTGAAAATGCATCCGAGTTGAGTCGAGATGCGATGCTGTAGTTATGAGTGAGTGTTTTCTGGGGTTTGTTTCTTTCCCCCGGAGTTCCTGTTCAAGAGAGGGGAACACTCAGTCTCTATGTTCAAATATATCCGTATATCGTGTATTATACGGTTTTCGTGTTGTACAGATGCTTGGTTGTTTTATCCTTCCTTAAGAAGAGTCTGACGAATTCAGAAATAAAATCATTTCCGAATTGGAATGAAAATTCGAATGATTTTTCGAAATGCAATCGCAATTCTGAAGACCGTCAATCAAGTCCGGTACTCGACTCGTGTTTATTCGAGATTATTGCAAAAATACTCCGATATTTTCAGAGCTTTCTCCATAGAATTTAATCCACGCTGTGTTAATGTTGGGGAATTTATTTAAATTCAAATCAATTTTCATCAATTTTAATTCTAATCTGCTTTATCATGTTCGGCAAATCTGGTGTTCAAGTCCACGAGAATTCCAAGGTATTAAAATTTCTGTGTCCGATGCCACAAAATTGCATTCGGAAACAATCGAACGCAACGAATTCTAATGAGTCGCAATTTAAATTTGCAATTAAAATGGAATAAAAGAGGCGCAACAAAAGGATACAAACCAATGACACACCCACAAATACCAGGGTTTTCCACTCGAACCCACTTCTGACCAGTCGTACGCCCTCCCAACCTCAGCTAAGCAATCGTACCCACTCGTATCCCGTCGCACCCTCCAAAACAATGGATATTTTGTTGGAAAGTATCAACTTTCAAGTACCGGAAATTAAATCTCTGCACAACAAAAACAGAAACAACAACACAGTTGAACAACAAAATTGGTTTTTGCTACGCCACTGGTATCAGCTTTGTGCTTTCGCTAATCAGCTGGGAAAAATGCCGCAAACTCACCTGAGATAATCATGTCGCCACGCTCTGTCGTCCAGTAATTAATGGATGCTGGATACGCTTCCGTGTGGCACTCTAACGTGACGTCTTGTCCCACGTAGGCGCCCTCCAGCTGATTGGGAATGGAGAGCATCGGCGGAACTGTGGACGGATGAGTAAATATGTATTTTTTAGTAGTTGAATATCGTTATTAAAGCAACAAATTAAAATTAAAATTTTGGACATCCAATTTTGGACAATTTTTGGTGGAAGACGAACAAAAGTTTTGCTTTAGGCGGGCGGCGAAGGACGGCCGACCGGGTACCGAAGCGGCTGGCAGCACGAGGGGGGGGGGGGTGGATGTAGGGCGGGATGTAGGGGGAATATAAATAATTACTAATAACACTCTAAAACTGAGTTGGGACGAGTTTTTGCCTTGGCGAACTTCGAAAATGTTATAGAAAAGGAATTTTCAAGAAGATTGACTAATTATGATTATTCTTGAAGGTTAACAAATCACTGAAGATACTCAAAAAAGGGGGGAGGGGAAGAAGCATACAAGAGAGAGTGAATAATGGGTGAATAATCGGGGGCTATAATCTTGTTTCCACTTCTTATGTATCTGCTTCACTTAATTCATAGTTTGCACTGAGTGATTTTCATTATAGTTGCCACGGAGTCTTTAATCTTATTCCAATATACATATAATCTTCCTCTGCCCTCTCTATTCACTACCCCCCCCCCCCCTCCCTTTGCCCGGCACGTGTCTCTGAAATTATGTTTCATCATAGATAGATGCAACTTTTTATGTGAGCTCATGCATAAGCAGTTTTGTGTGGGTGTATGTGTGTGTGTTGTGTGTGTGTGATGTGTGGATGTTTGTGTGGGTGTATGTGTGTGTGTGCATGTACCAAATCTATGCTGTGTTAGTCTTTTCTGTCGTTGAACATTGCAACGTGTGGATGAGGTCCCAGATTTTCATGTCGATGAAACAACAACAACGACGAGACAAACGGGAGGAAGAGACATAAAAGAGCAACAACAACACCGCCAACAACAACAACGACTACAATGATAACCACTGATAGTGTGAGGTTGCAACATGTTTGCGGATTAAAATGCATTTATTCATCATAGCGTTCAGTCGATGGTTTTTGGATGTGCTGCATACCTCCGTAATAACAATAATAACAAAAACAACAGCAACAACAACAACAGCAACGAAAACAACAACAGTAACGAAAACAACTACAATGAAAACAACAGCAACGAAAACAATAACAGTAGCGACAACAACAACAACAACAACATCGATACACCCATCCACGTTAAGCTCTTCGACATTCCCGATTTAGTAAACGAACGCACACGAATCGCTCCACACTCGTCTTTTCCGGCAGAACTGCGTATTAATTAATGTTGCATATTTTTAGGCGCACAACGACGCTTACGTCGCACGCACGCGTCTGCAGTCGGCGTTATGTTAGTGTTACTGACATGCTTTTCGAGTGGAGTGGTTTTTTATTATTAGTACGAGTACATGTGTGTGTGTGTGTTGTAGAGCTTTTAAAATATGTCGTTCTTGTTGTTGTTATTGTAGCTGTTTTCATTGTTGTTATTTTGCTTTAGTTTCTGTTGCAACCACGCAGAACGGCCTGAAAGCCAACAACGAAAACGCATTCCAAACAAGGTGACCTCGTGTTGTTTCAGTTGTTGTAGCTGCAGCTGTTTGCTTGTTGTTCTTGCTTTTGTTATGCTTTCCTCCTGTTACCCCTCTCACGGATGCATGTGCGTCTACACTCTAATGACAAAACACGTTAAATGTTAGTGGTTAAGTGCGGGGCGGGTCGGGGCGCTGTCGGTGTCGGTCTCGTGGTGCCTTTTTCAGCTCCTTCTTAATTGGTTGTGACGCACGCATACACGCAAAACAGTTATTACTTAGTTATTTCGTTAGTGTACTTAACTTCCGGTTAAATAGGTACTGTGGGACTGTGGGGGGACTACTAGCGTTTTCCCGATTAAGTAATGTTATGATGATTCCTTTAACTTGAGCTTCGAATTGAGTTACGCTGAAGTTTATTTAAATTTTCATGTCAACGGGTTAGAAATGGGTTCGAACATGCGTGAATAATGGGTCAGCTTTGTCGTTTTAGGATGGAAAGAGAAGAGGCACCTTTAGAAGAGAGACGGAAGGTGCTTTTGTAATAGAGACGTAGGGTTCTTTTACAACAACGACGGGACGCTATTCATCCGTCTATACTTGTCGACTAAGTTGTCTGCAGAGTCTTGACCTGGCTCCATGATATTCTCGCCGTAATCGAAGTTTATTTACTGCCGACACTTTTTAGTTTTGCTTCCGATTTTTTGTTGTACGGCAAAAGTTTCTGAACTGCAGGCTTTGCTGTGCCAACACACGAGCTTACAACGCTGAACCTGAGCGAATTTTGTACGTGTAGAGTATCAGCAACATTGTAGCAACAGCAACAGCAACAGCAACTAAGTCGCCCAACAAAATTGGACGCAAAAAGTTTACGTCGTGCGCTCAGTTGCGTTAAAAGGATTAAATTTTGCAATAAATTTCAGACGAAGACGCCAACGTCGACGTCGACGCCGCACGTCTGTGTGAGCGTCTGTGCGTGAGCAATACAACCAAAGGTTGCAGGACCATAGCAACATTTTAAAAGCCTGAAAAACTCCGCTGTGTAACATTTTGTTAAATGACCCTTTAAAACTTTTCAACGTCATAAAAGTTTTTTTTACAGTTCCTGTGTTCGTTTGCCAGTAAAAAACTTCTCATGGATGCACTCAGAGATGTAAAAATTAGCTAAATTTTTGTGATTTAAGCTGACGATTTAAGCCGTTAAACAGACACCCGTCATCGCTCAACAGCACACAACAATTTTAGCGAGTTTTTTGGTAGAGCTCAATCAAAATTAAATAAAATCAAAAATAACAAAGCTTGTTATCTCATCAGCCGGCGTCAAAATTACTTTCAACGGTAAACACTGTGGTAAAATCTTCCATTTTAATTGAAAAACCATTCTGACGAAGATTACGTGGATTAATGTGAATACTAAAATCGAAAATGTTTTAAGCGGGTTACTTAAATTTCCACTGAAACAAATGATTCACGCTAATTAAAAAATAGCAACCGCCAGAGCCGCCAACACCGCAGAGTAACCGTCGCCGCAACAACAAATCTAAACAAATGAAATTTAATTTAAGGAAGGCGAAGGGAAAACCATTCAATTGGGTTTTCAAAGCGAAAGCAAATTGAAAACCATTCAATTTTGTGTTTCAAAAGCTTTGTTAAAATGGATTAAAACATAAAAACAGGACGATTATTACCACGTCCTATTCTGTACGGAGGTCCACCCAGGTTGTGGAGACCACAGAAGAGGCTGTGGAACCTGCAATAGACCAGAGTGGTACTTACACTGGACTCTGAGGTTCACGCGTCTGCTCACGGAAGGCGGGACTCCGTTCGATGCCACACAGAGATATGCTCCCATGTGAAGGCGACTTACTTTGATGATGTGCAGAACTTCACCGTCCACAACGTTTACTGAAAAGAGAAATCGAATTCAATCAATAGAAAGCTTTATTCTATACTATATACTATATTCCATATTCAATATTCTATACTATATTCTATACTATATTCTATACTATATTCTATACTATATTCTATATTCCATACTACTATATCTAAGAAGTTCAGATCTTAATTAATTAAAATTTCTTGGTTTGCAAATAAAAGTGGATACAAGCGCCCCGTACTCACCGTACTCTCCACCAATAGCCATCTCCTCGCCGTCCTCACGCCGCCACATAACGTAGGGCTCCGGAAAACCGCGGGCCTTGCACATAAGCGTCACATTGGCGCCCTCTCTGACAACCATGTCGGGGCTGGTCATGCTCTCGACTATGAGCGGCGGCACTATGAAGAAAATATACCATGCGTTGTGAGGATTCCTGACCAAATTCAGGTTTTATTTTCTTGGGTTCCTTGTACTTACCTACAACCTGCAGGTATCCCTTGCGTGAGCGCATAGGATCCGTGTTCACCTGACACATGTACCACCCACGGTCGCTCTCCGTCACGTTTGTGATGTGCAGATACCACGATCTGTGATCGTTGTACGTCAGAGTCACCCGATCGTTCTGCGTGATCAGGTTGTGGTGAATGGACAGAATGGTTTGGGTATCCACCCGTACCCAGGCCACCTGAAAAAGATGCGGAGCGGAAGACGTCCACTGGATTTTAGAAATTTCTGCATTATTTCAACAAATTTCTATATAAAATTGTGATTAAGGTACTTTACACTACTTGAGGTACGATTAAACAATGTTTACATTTAAATTGCAAACTCAAAAACTTTAGAAGCTAATTTAAACCGTTTATTAATTCTTAATTATTTACCGTTTCAAAGACGGTTAATAAACGCGGTTAATGAAATGTTTCGATTATTTAAGTGGCTGAAGAGGAACCGTCTCCTCCTTTGAACTTCTGTATCACTTCGTTTCGCAAGTGACTTTATATCGAGAGCTAATTAGTTGTCGAGGTTAACTCAAAAGCGGCAGCACTTAGTTGCTAATAGATGTGAATGCGAAATTCATGCAGCTAAAGCACGAGAAACTCTCAACTAAAATTAGTTTTAATTGGCATTAATTATGAATGCGAAGTTATGATTGAAGAGGTTTTAGCACTTAACTGGAGCTGTCATTTAAGTGAGCGACTAATTGGAGGCAGGGTGTTTAGTAACCACATGAGGAGGCTATAAATTCCAGAGGAATACCGAATTTTATACCTTTTTAAGGCGACTGTTTTTAGGCGTCTTTCTTTAGGTGACTTTTTTTAGGCGACTTCTTTAAGAAGACTTTTCAGTCCCTGCTTTTTAAAAAACTAATCAAAATCTTGCTAAAGCTATGAAAAGGTTTTTCAGTGCATCAAACGTACCTTGTAGCTTTTTAGGTTTTCCACGACGCAAGCTAACAGTGCATCTCGTCCAACTGTCACCGTGATATTCGGAATGGGCTCCGCAAACCGGGGCATGCCAAACTCTAGGATGAAAAAGGAAGAGTACAAAGTTAAAGAAAAAGAAATAGAAAATGCAAAATGAAGTGGAAGCTCTTCATCTCGAATCTTTCTTTCTTATTTCTTTGTGGAGCAAACAAGTCAATGAGAACTTAAAAATAAAACCTGGAGTCAAAACGGGGATCTTTCATGATTTCCCACCTCCGCCCTCGCTGCTCGCTGTATCAGTCACTTGTGATTGTTGACTAATTTTATTTTATAGTCGCAATTTTTCTTCCTTCTCAGTGGTTATCTTGAGTTTCTTAGCTACTTTCTTACGGAGATGGAGACCTCGGTACCACTTGTGGGAGCGTCTAAAGATGTGGCCTAAACTCTTTAGACCACGGAGGTGGAACCGAAAGAAGTTACGAGGAAGTGCAATAATTTTAATTACCTTCATCGGATGTTTGTGAGTCCAGGATGCGCTGATGTGACCCTGCGAAAAGAGAAACAGAAAAAAGAGAAGAGTAGAGAGTTAGCATTATTGTCAAACACTCGTAAATAGAAGAGGAGAAGGTGTAAGAGAGGGACGAGAGAAGAATAGAGAGTCAGCAAGGGAGAGAGAAACGAGAAGGTGAAGCGAAATACGGAAGCCCGGATACACAAGGTTCATGAATAAAGCATTATTTAAAAATACTGCTTCAATTTTATTTTCAGTTTCGTCATATTTTCGTTATTTTCATAGTTTCTCGCCAACAAATGTACGAGTAGCAAGCATTTTAGTTTGAGTAGCAATTAAAACGGGTCACAGTTACTGTCCGAAGTTATTGGCTGCTTTTAAGTTATGATGTCCAGCTGGCCAAGAAATTAAAGAGTCTTCCGGTCG
This sequence comes from Myopa tessellatipennis, assembly GCA_943737955.2. NCBI lineage: Eukaryota > Metazoa > Arthropoda > Insecta > Diptera > Conopidae > Myopa > Myopa tessellatipennis. The sequence goes on from OX031316.1 coordinate 59,367,958, forward strand.
AGAGTATTTTATGGCGTTCTGAAGTGATGCAGTTATTTCCTGGCCAAAAAGCGAGCTAAACGATGTCCTAGTAAAAGGAGCAGTCATAAAAATGAACTAATATGCTTTAGTGCTTCCGTTTAAAGGAACTCTAATTTTGGATAGTAGTTCATTGAGGTTTTTTAAAGAGAAGATCTGGCGACTTACTTCTTCGACTTGCTAAATGTGTTCCGTTAATAAAGAGGGTTGAAATTTCGATGAAACCGGCACGAGATTCAATGAAAGACCAAAAGTCGAAGAATATATAAGAAGAAAGCAAAAGAAGATGGGAGATTGTGGATTTGCGAGAGGGCGGGGTCGAGATGGTGAAGGAATCACATAAGATTTTGGTGCAAAGGACGAAATCAGTGAATTGCTGGTGGGAGAATTGCGCGAAATGGTGCAAGAGGTGAAAAAATAAGGAAAAGTCGCAGTTCAGATGCTGGGAAGACTAACGCAAGGCAGACGAATCGCTGGAACAGAGTCAAAGAAGCGCACCGGAAAAGTAACAAGAGTGAAAAGAGCGTAGAGTGTATCCGCCTTTTGACTCCCAGCGCAATCGCCGCCTGTGGCGTTTGGTGAAACCTGTCGTTGATGTAGCAGCTTTTTTCCGAACCTGTCAAGTTTTTGCAACGAAATTTTGAGCTGCACCTGCTGTTAACTGAAAACCGCGTGGCAAGCAGGAGCGATAAAACGAAAGAAGTTCCTGCTGCTGTTGTTGGTGATGCTTGTCATGTCCGGAAGAGGGACGGAGGTGTTGTGTTTTCAGTTTTTTTTTCTTATAGTTGTGGCGCCCCGAACAACTTTTGACAGCCGAGCTTTGGGAATTTCCAACTCATAGAGTTATGAATTTGGGATGGCAAGAAGAGGGATGGATGGCACAGACTCTCTCAGGGGAGCAACACAGACACACACGCGTATACACACACATGCATACATAGACGCTCTTGGTTAAAGAAACCTCTGCACACGCACTCATACTCCCGGGAGAGGTGAAGACTCTGGATTCTTCATGTAGCACCTCTTCTGCCTCTTTCATGAGTGCAGATGCGTGTAGTTTGCCCAAAGATGCAGATTACTTTTTTTGTTTTTTTGTCGTTGTTGTTGTTGTAGTTGTTTTACTGTGCTTGTTCTTTTTACCTTTGCGGTTAGATAATAAAAACAATGAAGAAACGGATGTTTGTTTCAGCTTTTATCTTGTTTTCTTTGAGAATTTGCATTTTTCACTGGCTTGCTTGGTTCTCCCCACCGTTTCTCGCTCTCGCTCTTTGTCGCTCTCTCTCCGTCTCCCTCTCCCCTTCTCTGGCTCTCTCGCTCTCTCTCTATCTCTCTTCTCCACCCGATCGTATCTGTTATTCTTAACGTATTGTTTTTTGCTGGTGTTGTTTTTGTAGTGTTTATTTTTTGCTCTCTATATTCTTGGGTTACACTTTTTAGTATTCGCCGTTCATAGAACGTTAGAGCTTCTCTCTCGAAGCCCTCCCCCCTCCCCTTCCCACGCCTTCAACTCCGGAAAGGATGCATATCTGCATCGCATGCATACGTTTCTGTCTGCAGACTCTGTTTCTTGTTGTTGTTTGAAAAACCACAGCAAATTTTTCAGTATTCTTATTGTTGTTGTTATTTATTATGACCCTTGACTCAGGAAATTTATGCATGTAGTTGTTGTTATTTTTAAGGAAAATATAAATATTTTCTTTAGAAGTTTTACGCTTCCATGCGGAAGCATTTAATATCATCAGAGTCGAATATAATCGAGTTGACTTCAGTTGACTTGAGTTGAGTTGGGTACTTTTTAAGTGGCTTTTAGATCGTGAGTAGGATAAATTTTTGTAACTTATTTAGGATAAATAATATATTTATTTGTGGTTAAGAAAGAAATCTTATCAAGTAAATAGATTTGCGTGGATTTTGAAGCTTTTTTATTGAGTTCGAGTTGTTTGTTGTAAAAGGCTCAAAACTTTGATATTAAAAAAATAAGTTTGAGTGAAGGGTGAGCTGATGGATGAACAAAAGTCAAACTTTCGTATTGATGGCTGTGAAATTTGGGATTTTTTCTGAGATCGACCTAAAAAAACACCTACGCGAACACCAGGAATTTATGACGTAATTCAATGTCGCCTAAGAAACGCGAATAACGTAAGGAATTCTTTACATTGCATTACAAATCATTACGTCATAAAGAAATCCATTAAAATATCGAAATATCACAAACTACAACAGAAAAATAACAACAAAAGAAACAAAAACAACAACAACAACAACAACAACAACAAACACAAGCAGATAACGTAACACATAATGTAGAAAATCCACTCTGACAGAAACGAGCTCACACGAAGCCAGCAGCGCTGACAGCGTAGCGTGGCATTCATTCATGTGAGCTGCATTAACGAACTGTTGCGGTTGATATGCGCTACGTTTTTCCAGTGTGGCAGCAGAGAAGGGTTCCAGCTAACCGCAGTACAACAACAAGACCGACAACAACAACAATGGGACAATAACAACAACAAGGGGACAGCAAGAGCAACAACAACAACAACAATCAGTTGTACCAGCAGCGGAGCGCGTTTTTGCTCGTTTGTAAAAGAAATAAAATTAATAACTTTATCGCGGCGAAGTGCTCATGCATATGAGTAGCACTGAGCCCAAAAGTGCACCAATGTGGCAACGCTGCTGCACCGCAACAACAATACTAAAGCGCCAACAGCGCAACAGACTGAAAAAAGAGGCGAAAGCCAAACAATAAAGTCGCTCGCGCCTGAAGTATTGTTTGAAGAGGCCAACAAAAGAGGGGACGAGAGAACCTCCGGAGGCAGCCGGAAGTAGGAAATGCTTGGAAAAATATCACCCCGCTCGAGAGCTGCGTGGCAAGTGTTGACGGGCGTTGAAGGTAAAACATTGGAAGCACTTTATTAATGCTGCAGAGCAGGAAGTATTTAGCGTCATGCTGCGGCGGCGTTTGCAGCAGGGAGAGGAGGAGGGATCGTGTCCTGGAGCCGGTCGAATTGAAACATCTTCATTTTTGGTTTAGTTTCGAAATATTTATAATTATTCCAGAAGCTACAAAGTATTCCCGATAACTCTAAACTTTTCAAAACTATTATAAACAAAATTATTGCAAAATGGATTAAATTCAGTGAGTTAGCAAAAACTGAATGACCAGAAAATCGGAAGACTAAATTAGGGACCACCCACAGCAGGGCAACCGAGTCGAAAAGAACCCATGAATATATAAGGACATCATTTGCCCTTCAAGGAGAGGTCGGGCCCAGCAAAAAAGAATGAAGATAGAACAGACAATTATTGGTTTTGTCGATTTGAAACGATTTATGTTCTTATTTTTTGTCTTATTGCCTTATTTTTCATATTTCCCGGCCCAGTTTTTCGTCTTCTACTCGCTTCGCATTAAAAAGGCAGTGAAGTGAATATATTGCGCTCACTTTGGTAAGCTTCCCCAACTCTCCCCCCTCCCCTCCCCTCCCTGGTGTCGTTGCCGTATGGAGCTCGTTATTTTCGATAATCGTGCTGTGTGTTTGTCCGAGCGGAAATAAAGTTTACCGTTCGGTTTTTATGCGCCCGTCAAGTGGGCAGGAGGACCCAACTACTCCACTAAATCATAAAATATGGCAAACCAAAAGGAAAGGAGAACAAGGAAATACAGGAATCCTAGACACACAGCATCAGGGACTCAACAGGAACGCAGAAGAAGATTCTTTTTTATTTATTGCTTGCTTTAGACTTTTAAGACATACGGTATAGGAACATACACACATACACACACAAGCACACATACACACACACGCACACATACGCACACAAGCACACATACGCACACACTCACCCATACGCACACACTCACCCATACGCACACACTCCCACATACATAGATGATGGTTTTATCAACACTTTCTTACATAATCTCAGCTGAGAGAGCATCACAAAAAAACGAGTTCAGTTTCATCCAGCGTTGATTCATGTTCGTCCACTTTTTGGGCTTTATAAAAGGACAGTGATTCCGACCTCCCTATTCATCATCCACCCCGCCCTTTCCCCCCTCTTTCATTACCTTCCAATCATAACCATTCCAACCTCTTGCATTTGTTTAGCACGACATAATTTCTTCAAATGTGTTTTCTTTCTCCATTGAATTTGTTTTTATTTGCGCATGTAATCGCTCGATTTACGCGTGTCCTGGAGGACATAAAAATACCTCGCTTTTATCACTTTTATCGTCTACTTTTATGGCTGTGCAATCAATTCTTGATGATTGCCTTCATTATTTGGATGTTTTCACTGCGGAGACGCCTTCGATTGAAGGGCATTCGAAGGCGTTTCGGGTATGGGAATCATTTTTTCGAATAGAGCCAAGAACGGACAGAATTTTTGTGGGAACCGAAACGAAAAGCAAAAGAGCATGAAGATGAGCGATTGATGAGCGAAACATCTTTTTCATTTGGGGCAAAACTTTAAATGAAAATATAAATTCGGTTTCGGATACGGATTTGAATGAAAGAAATCATTTTCAAAAACTTTAAGGCCCCCCATTTAATCGTCCATCTGTAAAACTCATTTCATTACGAAGACTTTTAATTTTTTTCCTTTTTTTCTTTAATTTTCCCGCCGTGCATGCCCTCGAATCCACCCCACAACGTTTTTCCGCTTAGAACCTGACTCGTGGAGTTCTGAGCTCCTGTTTATAATCTTATTTGTTGTAATGATATTTAATAAAAGCTACCAACCGTAGCTGGACAGAAACAAAAACAGCAGCAACAACAACAACAACGCTAAAACTGAAATGACTACTAAAAAACGGGCTTAAAAAGAAAACCTTTTTTTTCTTTAAAAAAGGTTTCCAAAAGCTTCTACAAAAAGCGAATCGCTGCGAATTCATATTTGAGTAAAATAGAAATTCACTCGTGGTCTTTATTTTATGTTTGGCCCAAGCAAACGCTTGGAACGCTTCAGTTGGTAGCCGGCAGCGTATTCAGCGCATTCAGCTGGCCACGTTGACTGGAAAACTCGACTCTGACAAATTGTATGAGCGAAGGATACGAGTGGTCATTCATTTTCTAGTGTTTTTTTTGTTTGTTTTCTGTTTGTTCAGGTTGATTGTGATTAAAGTCGACAACTCGGAGCAGCAGCCGCAGCGTGGGGCGAAGGTGAGGACATGAAAATAGAAAAAACAAGGACACACAATTATATTAAGAGAACATTTTCAATTTTAGTTCGGAAATTGTTTGGAAAAACCTTTAGAACGCTCTTTTGTGGAGGACTGCAATCGGTGCCCTCCACATGCTGAACGGTTCGCATGCCAGACACGTAGAGAATGTGCCTGAAAAGCTCGGGGTTTGTTTGCTTCCGCTGGATTGAATTGACATCGAGCACCGGAAGACTGAGAAAGACTTCCCGGGGAAGAGTGTGAGAGAGAGAGGATAATTTTTATTGACACAACTGCTAAAATAATGCCGAGTGTGATCTGATGTGATGAGGTTCAGTGATTAGATACAGAAACAGTTGGCGGAGAATATAAACGCGCCGAAATACAGAGGGATAGAGGATATCATTAAAGCTACGGGGTTTGTAACTTCTTCTTCTTCTTTTTTCTTTCATACTCTCCTCTTCATGATCCTCTTCATCTTCACCGAAACTCACTTTCTCACTTCACTTTTTCTTATTTATTTCTTATTTTTCTTCTCCTTCTTCTTTTTCTCCATTTATTTTTCTTGAATCTCAAGTATTCAATCCAATACATTTGCAAAACTTATGAATCTTCTTCTTCTATCCTTCAGCAGTCCTGCTGTAAGAATTTTCTTCTTGCTTTCAACGCAAAAATCTGTTCGCTGAATGGATGTCCACCAGGACAGCGAGTGTCACTGCCGATTCGAGTCGAGTACGTCTTCCAGATTGACGTGTCCACTTCTTAGTGTCGGGATATAAATCTTGCTCTACAGCAAAACAAAGCAGCTGAATACAGTTTGTGCAGCAAGCAAGACAGCGAAATAAATTCGACTTTTCATCCGTTGAATTAACTCAGTAAACTTCAGTTTATTCTTAATTGTATCTCTGGGATTTATATGTATTTAGAAGCTACCGAGGGGGTGGGGAGAGGACAGCAACGAGACAGATGCCAGTGAAAGCCACTGCTCAAGAATAATGAGCAACAACTCATTAATAATGCAGAGCAACTGAAAGTAATCCTTATAAATTAAGTGGAGCTGATATCTTGGGAGACTCTGCGAATTGCGGAAATTTGTCGAAAGTTCCACTTAAACTTCATTCCGCTTGTAATAAAGAAGAAAAAGAAAAAAAAACCTGAAGAAGTTGCCTTTTGGTTCTGTGATGAAACTTCTTCTTTGGTTTGGTAATGATGTCCCTTGAAGTGAAGGATTTCTTCTTTTTATAGATTGAAGAAAATAGATTCTTTTTTTTCAATAGAGTGTGTATACGAATTCCGATCTTGAATAATAATAATAATAAACCTAAAAGCAAGTTTAATTACAAGTGAATATTAAAACCGCGGCGTTAATTTGATGTGACACAAGAACTACAAGTGATGGTTGTCGCACAACAAGTACAACATAAATGATGGAAACAATATGCAAAAATTAACTGCTGACAAGTGACAATTTCGTCCCACTCATGAAGGTCACAATAATTACTATAATTCAGCGGAAAAAGTTGTTCCCTGTAATTAAGAAGCAGGCAACTTTAACATGGCATCGTTCGGCCCTTCGAGCCACGCTTGTTCGAGCATACGAAATGGCGTGTCAACAGTGTAACGGCATTTTAAAGTTTCAACTCAGCCAACTTCGTGCCGAGCGGACTGCTCTGTGTGGCGTTTTAAGTGAACTCGTGAAGTGAAGTGAACCCGTGAAGTGCAGAGAACGAAGCTCTTCAGCGAAAGTACCGTAAAATTGTAACAGTGCATGTGTGTGAGAGTGTGATGAGAGGACAGTTAAGTGGGCATGAATGAGAGAGAGAGAGAGAGAGAGAGGGAGAGGGAGAGTATTCGTGGATAATTGTGGGTGTTCATGGGTGAAGGTGTTCATGGGTGTGTGCCCACTCTTGTGGTGCGTTCCTGAACCGACGAAGGGTTGTAAATGCAAAAAGGCACCGACTTAAGGAACTCAGCCGGTTGGGAGCCGATTGAGAGCCGGTTGGGAGTCGATTGTCGAACGCGATGAGGTTTTCTTACCAACGCATGACCGAGCACACATTGCAACAAACTGCTGTGTGTGGCTGTATATTCATCGATATGCTCCTAAGGTACTCATTTGCTTTTGATTTATCGTACCTTCCTCTCTGAGAATCTTCCGTCCGTCCGTCCAACAACAATAACGACTGCTGTTATTAGGCTTTTTTCTATTCATGCGATTTTAATTGAGCTGTCAACAATTTAACCATATCGCTGAATATAATCTTCACACCGAAATTATTTATAACAAAAATGTCAGTGCAACGTATGCATCGTGTTGTTTCTACTGTTGTTGTTGTACGATTGTTGTATGATTGTTGTTTGTTGTTGTTTGTTGCTGATGTTGTTGGTTGCTTCCACTGTTGTGTGATTTCTGTTGCTGGTTGTGTTTTTGCATGCCTCAAATTGATTGCAATGAAATATTTAGCAACAAATTCGTTTACGTCTGCGTTTATAAGTTATTCAAGAATCAAACGAGTTGCGTGGCATTCAAATTTGTGGCACGGTATCAAGTTTGTAACTGAAATTAATACAAACTGTCCAATTAACGAACTGACCCGTGGTATTATCTTGAAGAATGAAACCAACGCAAACTTATTACGATTGTAATTCAACGTACTTAAGAAAGCCCTTAAAATTCTGTCTTTAAAGGGCTTTCTTAAGTATTCGTTTGTAGCACGTTGAAAGCTTATCCTCCAGCCTCGCTTGCCGCAAAACCATCTCCATGATCATCTGGACTCCATCAGCTCCCACCAGCTGCAGAATGTGATCTCAAACGAGCCCAGGAGAGAAGTGAAGAAAAAGAAGTGAGGTGAACAGCACCGTTTAACTTAAATTGTGTCAAAGTTGAACACGGCGTTCGTTTCATCCTCGATGCGGCCAAAAAACCCGCAAGAAGACAATACAAATCGCATCGTTTCACTTGCTAGCGAATTTAACGAAAAGGACCTGCTGAAGGACACGAGTTAACTCGATGCTTGACTGCCTGCCTGCCGCAAGCTTCTTTGTTGTGCTTTGTCTTGACTTGTTGTCTCTAGCCGCCGGGAATAATTTCACAATTGCTACATCTTGATTACACTTACACAACCACAACACATCCTTAATGTCCTTAACGGACGGATGCCATCTTCTGTCTCTCCCCCTCAGATGCCACCTTTTCATTGCGTAAATGTGGCTGTCATAAATTTGTAAGGGTTCTTCGAAGAGCATCTCGTAGGTATTATGTTCTTACTTCCAACGCGTCAGTTTTGGGGTAAATGAGTGCCGCCTTGCCAATTTAATGAAATTCCATAAATTGTTTATGGTCCAGTGGGGCTCATGGGTGTGTGTGATAGAGTGTGCTTCTGTTTGTCATACTTGGAATGATGTTCATAAGTTAAGTAGTTTTGTGTGAGATTCTACACCGAACTGAAGGCCATGGACATCTACATCCCTGCAAGACCTTTATCACGACACAAGAACAACTCAACTTCTATCATGTGGCCCTCATGTCTTTGTTTAAAGACCGTCTGAGGAGTTTAAAGTTTCGTCTGAGAAACCGTGAAGTCACTAATGAGAGAGATTAAATCTTTTGGAGAGAAGAACGGTCTTCAATTTTAACCCATTGAGTGTTTTGGGTTTGAGAGAAATGTGCTAAGGTGGCGCGGTCCTTAACTCCTTGTGAATTATTCCCTGACGTGTCAGATATTAAGTGAACGTCCTGAACTTCCTAAACCTGAACCTCATATGCCAGCATTCGATCGCCCGCTGGGTTTCAACCGAGACCGACCCTGATTCACCCCACTCATCACTCTAAAGGAACCGAGTGGATGTGGCTTTGCATGCACTTGAAGTGAATGAGCCTGCATGCCTCAGATGAGTGAGCCCTCAAGTGCCACCCACTTGTGAGTTTCCAAGAGGACGAGTGATCCTAATGAAGTCTCTTCGTGGAGTGATGAGCACCACCTCAAAATGGGGGTGCGAGGAGGATGGCGGACGACTAATTTTTCTGTAGCTGTTGTCTTCAGCAACGCCGACATGAATTTAAGTTTTTAGAAGCGAAAACTTTTCCCCCTTTCAGCTCCCCTCCCTCATATAAGTTTTTTTTGGGTTGCTTCCGGATAAAAACACTTCGCACTGCAGGCGGTACTTCGGCAAAAAGCACCTTCGGCCATTCTTGCTGCATTCTTTGTGCGAACTCATGTCGCCATCGATGTTGCTTGCTCGCTCGCTCTTCCTTTGAGAGTGACACAGCGGAAACATGTGACAAGTTTCGAAATTTGTTTGCGGTTGCCTACGCATGGTTAGTTTCTGCTTGAGAACTTGAATACCCTTCCAGTGGTTTGTGTTCGCTTCTTAGAGAGGGGTGTGAGAGGGAGAGGGGGTCGGAGAGAGAGAGGGAGGGCAAGACGAAGATAGACGGAGAAAGACAGAGTGTGTGTAGTTCTTCCGTTGGAAATCTTGTGGATCACAAACGAGAGTGAAAGGAAGAAAGTGTTTCCTTCAGTGAGAATAATTAATGAAAACGAGTCTGTCGTTGATAACTCATTATTGAGTCCATATCCAATTTAATTAGTACACTTGACAACTTCTAAGCGATGTCATCCAGCGAATTATTCGATCATGTCAGTAAAAATAATCAACTTCTCTTGAAGTGGACAGCAGCAAGTTTGTCGAACTTCTGTCGAAGCGTCGTTGTTGGACTAGCAAGTGACAGCTGTAGACAGACAGACAGACAGACGTTTCCAGGACTGGTGAGGGTTAAAAATAGAAGACAGAATCGAGTAGCGGATAGAAAATCAGCAGAGGCACACGCGAGTCACATCCAAAGTTATGTAGTGATATCAACACAACGGCAAAGATACACACACACACACACACACAGACACACACACACACACACAGAAGCACTCATGAAAGTTCTGTACACTCACAACATACATACGTATAAATTGCTGAACACAAACATATCAATCTTCATTAAGAGTTCAGACCGAGTTGAGTTCAGACAATTTGCCAATGAGACTGAATAACATGTGCTTGTTGTTGTTGTTGCATGAATTGGGAGAAGGGTGGTAGAGAGAGAGGAGGTGAACTCTACGTCCATGTCAACAAGAACCACCAAATAATATCCACGCAATAATAAAATAAGTTTCTTTGAATTACGTTCAGTTGTTTTAATAATTAATTCCTGTTCGTTGCTGTTTTTGAAGTCTTGAGACATCATTTCTCAACGAAAAACAGTAATTTCTTAAGTTTAGTTTGAAGAAAGGTTAAAAAAAAGGTTGTTTGCTCACACACAGCATTAAAAAATAAGAATTCTTCAAAAGAATTCATCACCTTTTGAGTCCCTGATAATGCTAAATATTCTCTTTCATGAAAATTCATATATTTTTACTTTCTAGGGACAAATGGTAAACGAAACCCGTCCCCCCCCCCAAAAAAAAAGAAACAAAAAAAAAGAAGAGAAAAATTATTTTTACCGAAATCTCATACTAATTTCAAGGATAATAAATTAATTCTTTATTCTTCTCTTCAACAAAGTTGCTCAAAGTAATGAAACAGCGTTAATGGTTGTGAAAGAGTGTGCTTTGTTGCAGGACAAAGCAAGAGCACGCCAGTGATGCCATCCCAACAAATACAATAACAGCAACCAACTGCAAATGAGGGAATTATTGTTGGTCAAAGATAGCCGCCATCAGTCGTTACCTTCGCCTCAGGAAAACAATGCTTTGAGATATGAAGCTTTTAGCTTTCAAATTAGGCTCTACAACAACTCAACATTTCTAATACAAGAGAAACAGTAGAACAAATTGTCAATTTCGGGCTGGTTTTTAATTACAAAATGTCACAATGCAAACGGGCTATACTACACCAAACCGCCCCCATCCTCGCCTCACCTCTCTGCCAACGCGGGCATCTCGGGCCAAGTTACTGAGTTTCAGAGCCACTGACTCAGGATCTCAAAAAGAAGAAGAAGCAGGCTAGGAAACGAGATGGGAACAGGACAACGAAAGAGACTTCTTTGAATAATTCAACGTTTGCTACATTTTAATTTCAGTGAACAGTTGAGTGCACATCACGTTGTTTGTTGTTGCTGTTGCAGAAAAATTGTCACTTTGAGCCAAGAATAGCAGAAGTCCTTATTCCATTCTTAAAAAAACGGAGGCATATAAAAAGTAAAAGCATCAATAAAACAAACAAAACATCAATAAAAAGTAAGAGAAAATGAAACGTGTTCGCAGCAGATCCTTTATATACCTCAAACAAAAGAAATCACGAAAAAAAACACAAAAAAACAAGTTATGAGAGTTTGTTTCCGGGACATTAAACAAAAGTAGAGTAAGTACAGGGCGAAAAGGAGCAAAGGCTAAAAACTTGAGAACTCGAGGATTTCCAGATCACGCGGGAATCAAATAATTAACGATTTTAATGACCGCGCAAAGGACAAGTTTTTGATATTTGATCTTTTGTAGTCTTGCAGAAAGTTATTCACACTTCATTTGCCATGCCAAATAAGAGATAATATCGGACAGAGGATGCTTATTATAAATTATTAATTATACTATAAAACAGACCTTCTAAGAACAGATATTTTAATATGAAAACTAGTAATAAATAACTTTATAATAAGAGACGGTATAACAACATATAATATATAATAATATATCCGTAGTTCGGTGTGTGAGTATAGAAACTTCATAGATACACAGAGTACATATATGTGCAGGCTATATTGAAGAAGATTCAGGGTAAAGTTGAATAGATTCCTATTCAAGATGCCTGAAGAATCCTCAACCATGAAAATACTCTGGTACACACTTCGCTCTCGTCATCATTACAAGGTGATGCTCATGAGAATCGACACAACCTGTGCTTGTAACCCTTCCAGCGGAGCCAGATCCAAACACTAGCACATACCAACGTACACACACATACACTCACACAAATAGTACCCTTACCGCCCTCTTAATCGAGTCTATCAGGTTCCATACTTGAGCCTGCTCGAATGCTTTCCAGTCCATTAAAAGTATCAATAAAAGCAATTAACTGTTTCGCAATTTTTTTTGCTGGTCTGACGGAAGCTTCTGTGGCCGCCGCCTCCGTCGCTGTTGGGCGCCGTTGAGGGCTTGCAATTTCTTGTTAAAATGTGAGAACTTTTATCATGTACCGTAGTTCATGTCATACGCCCTCACCGCCTCCTACATGAATGAATTTCATGTAGGTTTCTACTGGCTGCATGCCAACCGATTATCGTACAACTCGTTCGTTGAAATCAGAGCTACAAAAAGTAACCCTTCACTTGAGCTATCGATGGGTTGTTGTTCCAGGACTGCTGAAGGCGACGGACAGCTACGAGTTATCATATAATTTTATATTCCCACCGCTTGGAGTTGAAAGGAGTGATTCTCTGCCAGAGATGTGGGACAGATGAACCAGAGTTGGGGCTCATAATTATCAAAACTCATTCTTCCGTAATTTTATTAAATTGTTTATAGACTTTTAGAGCTTTTTAACTCAGAGTGCTTAAGTTCAGAGCTTCTCCATTGATGATTTTTTCCATTCACTGGTTTCCTATTACGAAATTTTGAGAAAACCATTCAAAAGACCTTAAATCACATCTGTAAACTTGTGTAGAGTGAAAGTGGATACCGAACCGGAAGAGTATTGAAAGGAAGTATCATCGGAAGCAACATCTGGATCTCACCCTCTCAAAAAGACAAGAGCAATCAAATAAATAAGCTTATTAACAATTTGAACAATTGTTGGAACAAATCCAACAATTTGAATCACGGGCGGAATATGGAAGAGAGAGATAGAGAGAGGGGGTAATCAATTAAGTTAAATTTTACCACCAGAATTCGCCGAGTTTCCTTTTCGTCCGCCACCGATTTCAATCTTTCAATAATTGTTCGCCCAGCTGGGATCATGAGCTCTATTATTTGCTATCGTGTGAGAAGCAATTCCGCTCAGCTTCACAACAACCAAACAAAGAGTAGGAAGGGTCGCCCAAAAGTGAGGCCTGCCCTCGGGTCTTCATCGCGGATCAGACTTCTTAAGTAGCTGTCATCTTCACTAATTTGTATTACAATTGATAAACTTTGTTCATAATTTGTGGTAATTAACTTGGATTCGTACCCGAGTTCTTGGTGAAAATTTAGGGTTTTATTTGAGTTCAGTAAAAAGAACGATTAAAGAAAGATTAAAGTTCATCTTCGACCGGTTTCAACGTTTCACAATTATGATGATGTGATGATAAGATTGAATAAGATTAAATGACTAAAACCGCCAGCAAAACTTGTGAAAAAGAGCAGCAGCAAATCTTCCCCGGTCAGCGTAACCTGTGAATACTCGAACGGTAAGAAAGAAATCCCTCTAGAGTTATATACACATCCTTATAGACACCAATATCGTCACATTCACAGATAATTTCAGTAACCAGCAGAAGGCCAACAAATGCTTGTTAACAATTTAATGTTCTTTTAAACATATTTACGACTCGCCATCAATTAAATTTCTCAATCTAATTCGTGCTGTTGTCGGTGTTTTTATTCCAACAACTGTTGTTTTTGTTGCTGTCTGATGTCCTTTACAACACGGTTAGTGTCATGCAACAATGTAATTGCTAGTCGTTGTCGTTGTCATTTCTGTCTGCTGGACGCGAACACCGAAAAAAACCATCGAATAAAAGACTTCTTACAACCGGACGAAGCTTTTTACACCCAAAAAAATACCTGAGTTTTCCACAAATACAACAATTCTTCATAAGTATTTCATTGAAATGAAATTAAACACAATTTTTTTCTCATCGCTGCCACTCGTAAAATTCGCCTCTCGTAATATTCGCCTTCTGAAATTCGCCTTCTGAAATTCGCCTTCGAAAATTCGCCTTTTTTATCGCCTAGTATGTGGTTTTTTACATTCTTGTTAAGCGATAAAATCTTTTCTGTGTAAATTGTGTAAAACAAATAAAAAGGGGAGAAACAAGCGAACATGAAAATGATGATGGAGGGCAGCTCCACCCTTCGAATCGTAGCTGGGTAGAATCTCGATGTGGTTGCTGCCACAATCGAACACTTGCTACAACGAGCATTTCTTATCTGATGTTTTACTAGAAATGATATCTTTATTGTATGTATGTAGAGGACGCTCCTTTCGTTAGTGGGAGGAAAAGTGGGAGTGGGAAAAAAGGTGCGTGTGGGAGTGAAAGTCGTCCTCTGCTGTAGTTGTAAGGATGTTGGTGTCTGTGACTGAGTGTGCTTGCATCTACAACGCGGAAGGGAGCCTTTAATTGTAGTAATTAAGCTGACCTTTAATGGTAGCGTCGCTTTTAAGGGAAGCTATCACTTTGGTCACTTTCGACACCCTCGTGACTAATGGTGAAAATACTTTAGTAGTACTTAAGTACAACACACACACAAACTCATCGGAAATACAAGGTGCTGATTATTATCTAAGCGTTTATTTTCGCCTTCAAGTCGAATCGATTGACACCTCCGTTGATCGTTTTTAACCATTGAGAGCGGTTTGTGGGCTCTCACAATAAAAACTGTGGGAACAGAGGTGTTGAGGTGGGTTATATTCTTTAAAAGTCATGTCCAACAAGAAAAATTCTCGGCTGCAGACATTCGAATGTGGGCAAGTATAATTCATTCATCACTGTTCTGTCATCACTGATTTATTCATTATCATCATTTAGCAATTACCATAGGTGTGCATTTCGAGCAGGTAGGCGTGGCATTTCATAGAGCGATTTAACCTTCAACCAACCCACAATTAAATTCGAATATTGATGGAGTTCGTATTATTATAGACCCGTTATTAGCAGGTTAAAGCTGGGGGCGGGACAACCAATAAAAGGTGTGACTCACTCGAGTAATGTTCGTTAGCTTCGTTTACGACAAAAGGCGTTGCCACATGGTTCAAAGACTGTAAAGAGTATCATAATTTAAGTGGTGCCATTTTAATGAGAAGGTTTTCTATTTACTCAATAAATTGAGGCAGGATAACTACGGGGCTGGAAAGTGGGCAGGAAGGTGAACAGAAAAGTGGGCAGGACGTGGGCAAAAAGGTGGTCAGAAAACTCGGCAGGAGAAGGGGAGAGCTATTGTAAAAGTGGCCTGATATTCAACCACAAAAACTGGAAAAATAAATCGAACATTCTTAAAAATTTAAGCATTAAACCTGACTTGAGTCCTACGGAAGTAGCTTTTGGTAGTTATTTTGCACGTAACAGTCACCTGCAGAGAGTTTTTTGGGTAGGAAATCATACCACCAGACATTTTTAATCCTTTTTGGGATTTTAACTATTCTACGACTTCTCGAAGCAGAAGAAATGCATTAAAAAAGCCGGAAAAATGCTTCAAAAATAAAAGCATGCATTAAATTTAAATGAGAGGCGAGTTTAATGAATGAATGAGGCGAAAACCAGTTGAAAAATGACACAGTTGAAAAAGTTGCATGGCAAAAATTGTTGAAATTTACACACAACACGAAAAAATTGTTGCGAACTCGCCACCGGAGAAGTTTGGCGGCAACTCTGGCAGCAGCAGTTGAAGCAGAAGTTTTCCTCGATTTGCTGCGTGTTCATTTCCAGTTTTAGTTTCGCCAGTTTTTCTTTCGGTTTGGTTCTGTGCGGTGCTTCTTTGGTATCTTTGTTGGCATGTTTCGCCTTCTCTGTATACTCGCTTCGTAGTTCCCATTATTTATGCACAACTTTTCCGAAGACGCTTGCCTTCTGTCACCTGGGGCAAACTTTCTTGTTTTGCTGCTGTTTATCATGCTATTTGTTCACTTATCTAGTTAACCATTTTTCCTTCATTTGGGGTGCCGGTGGAGAGCATTCATTCCTTGAAATATTCGCACTTTAAATTGCGTATTAAATTTGCATTTGAGGTTGAGAAGATAAGACTTTTGTACTCACTTAATTTTAAATGGGGAGGGCATTCTTCAACGTGGAAAACTTTATATTATCCTCAGCATTTTACGTCACAACACAAAGCAAGGACAACAGTAAATAAATAATTAGCTACAAGTTTTACTTTCGAAAGGAATGGTGCACAACAGAGCAGTAAAAACAACAGCAAAAGAAAAGCTTAAAAAACTAGACTATAAATCAGAAACATAAAAAAGGACATATTGAAGAAACAACAACAAATAAACAAGAAAAATAACAATAACATTAACGAAAATAATAATAATAATAATGATGTTCATAAAAATGACAGCTTGTTTGAAATTAATTCCTATCCTCTTGCTTTTGAGCTGGCGACCCATGAAAAGGAACGATAAACATGGATGAACATGGACTAGTATACCCTGTCGTTGTGCGGCGGTGGGCGTGATGGGGCAGAATGAGGGGGGTGGATGGGGTTTCATCAAGAAGGAGCATCACGATGTGTACATCACTCATGCGTATTCGTTGGACCATGTCACATGCCACGAAGCTACTATTCAGCGTGACTGATGCACGCATCGTGATGATTCGCCTGACAGCGGCCATTTACACTGAAAATCTGAAAATATGAGTGCGTTCAACTCACCTTTCGAGGGTATCTCCGGATGTGCAGAGGCCAAGAGAAGGAAGCTAGTCCATGCTGCTGCGATCAAGACATCCATGTTGAGTGGGCGTGGCAGAGGCAATTCGGGGTAACAATAGTAGTACCGCTAAAGTGAGGCCTTTGATTTTAACAGCCTGATTTAATAGTCAACACGAGTGATAAAAACATGCTACGGGTCAATCAGCTGCTATGACGATAACAACGATATAATTCACAGTGTTATTCTTTTCTATTACGATGGACACACTGAATATTCGTATTATTTTCCACTACTTTTGATTAATGTTCATTTTATTAGCAGATCAAATGATCAGTTCATCTGCTTTCAATTTTCTCCCTTCGTTTTATCGATCTTTTATTTTTATTTATATATTAAGGAAAGCGAATTCGACAAAATACACTGAAAGTGCTTCATAGTGAAACTTGGAGGGTTTTTAATTAAAACTAAGGACCTCATTGAATGATTTTAAACCCAGTGAAGAAAGCGAGTTTTTCTATGTTTTTGTCAAAAGATTCAAAGTCTTCGAACTAAAAATTTGAAGACACCTTTTAATTGGGATACCATGGACATGATTTAAATAATCTATTAGGTCTTCGTATAGCTCAATATACACATGTTCCAAAATGCACACCAAGCTAATTATTATTATTATCGATGTTGCTGTCGATGTTGTGGTTGTTGTTCGTGTTGTTGTTCCTGTTGTTGTTGTTCTAATTGTGTTGCTCTTATTGTTGTTGCTCCTATTGTTGTTGTCATTATCGTCGGTACACTTCAATGCAAGCGAGCTGCCTGCAATATGGCATCACTTCCGCTTCGCTTCCGTTCCGATAATGTTGCTTGTTAACTTAAGCGGACTTTTTTGCTGTTAACGGTTGCGATAACCTGCTGCCGGCAAATGCAAATCCAACAACCGCAACAACAACAATAATATGACCAACAACAACAACAACAATATAACCAACAATAATAAGAGCGACAACTATTATAATATGTGTTTTCTTTGCTGCTTCCCACTGAGAAAAAATCGGTCGCTTGTATAAAAAGCTTCTATAAAAAACAACAACAAACCTTACAAGGTGACATAAAATAACCGAACCTTTAATAACTGAATGACATGTGGCACAAAAAGCTACACTGAAAGAATTTCAATCCTTGGTTTGCCTTTTGCTTTTTCCTTTTGCTAAGTATTATAAATCATAAGTTTTTTTAATCCTACGTTATGTTGACCTATTTTTTAACCGATTTATTAGCAGATTTTTTAACAGATAAGCTACACAATTCCGTGTGTATTTGCTTTAAAACTCAAAACTGTCTAATTTCAAATCATTACTGAAATATTTAGACAACAAAACATTACACCTTTTTTTCTTCTTTTTTGGTCTTTTGGTTCTGTTGTTTGTTTTCCTTTTAACTACTAATTAATAGTTTAATTTCTTTGTTTTCAAATCTTCTAGTTTCAAATCTTTTATAATATCTAGTTATTTGTTATTTTTCTTTAGTCCTTCATCTTCTTTTTTTCGTGTAGCTTCTTATGAATTTCCGTTAAAATTCGCGACTATCGTTTGTTTGCATTTGTTTTTCTTCTTTGTTTTGCTTGGTGCAAATCTGGTACGTCGGTAACTTTTTGCTTGCGGTGCTGGTTTCTTGTTCGTGCTCCGTTGTTTCGTGACAAAGATTCTTCTTTTTGTGGAATTTTCAAACTATTTATGCGCTCAAATTAGAGCGGTATTTCAAAAAGTGTGTGAAAATGTGGCACCTCCTCGCGTCAAGCGTTACGTTATTTGGCGGGCAGCGCGACCGACGCCGGAAGTTCTACCGGAAAGTAACAGTTTGGGAACGTGTTCGGAGGTGGATGAGTGCAATTAATCGTGACGTATCTGCACTTTAAACCTTAGTTTCTAAAATGATACGACTTTCTTTCTTAAATGATGCCACTGTCTTTCTTAAATGATGCCACTTTCTTTCTTAAATGATGCCACTTTCTTTCTTAAATGATGCCACTTTCTTTCTTAAATGATGCCACTTTCTTTCTTAAATGATGCCACTTTCTTTCTTAAATGATGCCACTTTCTTGTTTAAATGATGCCATTTTCTTTCTTAAATGATCTCACTTTCTTTCTTACATTATTTTCTTTCTTTCTTTCCTGCACTTCTTTCTTTCCTTTCTTTATTATTATCCTCAAAACACCAATTGTCACAAAAACACTGAGCGTATTCTCCTCACTGAAATGTTAGTGGATGCCGTGCCGCTCGCCACCACCGCATGAAGCAGAACGCGACGTAGAACTAAAATGTGACGATTGGTGGAAAATCAGTTTTCCCTCGTTTGCGTGCGAGTTGCCGAATGACGAGCGTTGCGGCCGATGTGGACATGCTGCTTCCTTGCTTCGGGTTTTCGCACGAAAGTTCGAAAAGAGCGACGTCGTTTATCGACGATTAGACAATGGAATTGAGTACACCGCACTAGATAGAGAGTAAAGTAAAGAGAGAGCTAGAGAGAGAGAGAGAGAGAGAGAGAGCTTTCAGTAGAGTTGCCAATGTTTGTGTGTTATATTTTTAAAGCGATTAATTATCACGATCGGGTGTTTGAATGCCGTTTTTGGGTATACTTTAAATTAAGCGTTGAAAAGTACTCAAAATAGAACACTTTTCTGTAGAAAAGATGCATTTCAACCCTCCCCATCACTCTCAGCAAGGAAAAATCAGAGCTTGGAAGGAATCAGAGCTAAGAAGGCATACATTGAGGACATGTCTTCCTCTTTGATGAAAGGTTGAGGATCCTACACCTGCAGTTCTATGGGTGTCATACTATGGATCATACCCATACCATACTATGGATGCCCATAGAACCAGGTACCAGTATCTCAAGATACCCAAATGAAATGCAACTCCACATCGAGCCAGGCTCTTCTCGAATGCGCATCCCGTGGTACCAGTAAAAGAAACCTCTGGTCAGATCTCATAATCTAGAGTAAAAAGTGACACCTAGAAGATTATGTCGAATATTCTAGAATATGTACATGGTATAAGGCCAACAACCTGTCAACTTTCGGCTACTTATGATGCTCTTTGAAATCCTCTGAGTTGAGCTGAGCTGTCACAGTTGAGTTGAGGCTTTATTGTGTCAAAGTTAAGGAATAAAAAATGGAAAAGCATAAATATAGAAACGGTAGAAAGAAACAAAAAAGCAACTGACTGAGAGAGGGAGATAAGCAGATAGAGAGAGCGATAGAGAGGCAGATATAGAGTGACAGAACTGCAGAGATTACTAAATCTCTCAATTATGCTTAAATTTGCGCCGCTTTCATTCCTGGCATCGTTGATAAAACTCACAAAAAACGCAGAAAACTTATTCACATGTAAAAATAAAGAGCATTAAAAAGTGGAGCTGCTCAATGCAGAAAAAAGGAGAAAATCCTCGACTGGTTGTTTGGAGGATGTGGCCACTGATGGGGATGAGGATGTCAACACTACTGTGGCCACAAGTAGATTTCTGCCAGCCTTTCTTTATCACTATAATCTCACTATGAAATATTCTGTGTGTCGTTGATTGACCTGCTGACTTTCTGAAGGCTTTACGTTTTCCAAACCATCTACATGAAACGAACAAAATTTTGAGATAAACCAGAAACATGGTTGTCGTGAGTTTCAACGCAGTGAGTTTTTGCGAAAGTTCGAAAAAATCCGTGTCTTAAGTGTTTAAACGATTTCAAGTAGAAAATTTCAAGCAAAGATTTTACAAAAGTAATCTCCCGGTGCGGAGAGCAGGGGAAGGGGAAACGGCAGTTACAACAACAACTACAACGACGACGACACACACTGTTTTATTAATATTTGTGAACATTTATTAACAACAGGGTTACATAGTTTTAGCTGAATTATTCATGGAGACATTTAAACAATTGGCTCTGTTGTCAGCAGTAACAGCAACAACAGCAACAACAAGAGGAACAACAGCAACAACAACATTAACAACAACAACTACAATAACAAAACATCGACAACAACGGTAGCGATGACAGCAGCAGGAACGAAGTCACTTAAACCGACGAGAGAGATCTACATACATGTAGACAAGCGTTTGCAGATAAACAGGAACACAAACACCACGCCATACACACATATAAAACACATGCATGTACCTGTATGCAGACACACATACATAGAAACAGACTCAGTTGTCTCTTATTCGCATACATAAATAATGTATGCTCCAGATCGGAGACCGACTCGAAGTCGCAACTTGGTCGCAATTGGCGTCAACTGCTAACACTTTGTTGTTGTTCTTGTTATTGTTGTATTTCTTGTAGTTGTTATTAATATTATTGATGTTGTTGTTGTTATTGTGTCTGTTGCTATTGTTTCTGTTACTCTGTCCTTACAGGTACTGAATATCTTTCTGTCCAAGAGATAAACTGCAGTTTGTCTGACAAACACATTGAATATCTATTCTAATACGTGTATGTATGTGTGTGCATTTATATGTACGTACATATGTGTATGTGTGTATGTCTTTTAGTTCAGGTAATTGACACTTTCATCGTCTGACACAAACACTAGAATTTAAATGCATATAACTTTGATCCTTGTTCATTTGACAGTTGTTCTTGTTTTTCTTCTTGTTGTTGTCTTTGTTCACTTGTGACGAGTTAATTGGGTAGGTTGGTAATTATTTAAATTTTCATTATTAAGTGAAAAAGGATCATTGATAAAGATATTGAAGATGGTAAAGATTGAAAAACTTCCCAAAATGTCCATCGTTTAAATTTCAATATCCAGACGTTCAGAAAGAATATTGAACTTCAGACTCACTCACCCCTTCTGCTGGAAGAGTATAAGTACTCTCAAAAAAAAGTCAACATCAGCTGATTTCTGTCAAATCCGAGCAGCAGAGTAGCAAATGACGTCATACGCATTAGCATAAAAAGCATTCCGCCAAAGGACTCTATCATCGAATATGCGAATGTGAACACATGAAAGTAAAGCTATTTTAATACTACTTTGGAATCCTACTTTAGAATCCTACTTTAGAATCCATCTTTTAACAGATGGTCGAGAGATAGAAATTCCAAAAAAAAAAAACAAAAACAACCGTCATTCGAAGCTAAGCGATGTTGAACGAAGTGTTGCCAGCTGAAAATATTTTAAAAAGCTATCAGCAATAACAAATATAAAAAGAAAAAAAGAGTTGTCAGAAGAGAGAACGAGAGTGTGGGAGGACGTTTGCGAAAAAGAACCAACGAAAAGAACTCTACTTAAATCCCGAAAAAATTGCATTTCTCCGTATTTGTTCAACACTTGAATATCTCGCACGCGGCAACCATTTTTCTGAATAGTTTCCTCCCCTCCCTCTCCGCTCCAATCATTTAGGGTAATTGTCAGTTGTCATAGCACTTTCACTGATGCTCTCTGCTTCTTCTTAATGATTTCTGTCCTGCTCTACTGCTTCGTACTACTCACTGCTGCTCCCAGTACTTCCTGCTCCTCCCCGCTACTCACTGTTGCTCCCTGCTACTCCCTGTTGCTCCCAGCTCCTCCCTACTTCTCCATCCTCCATCTTGAATACGGTTTTTATTTCATTCGGTTAAATCTCATTCGTTGTTCGCGTTCAATTTAAGTACATTTCTTGCTATCAATTTCTCTCAATCTCTCAATTGAGAGAATTGCACTGTTCGCAATTTATACCCACCTTCGGTTCGGTCCGGGGCTGGATTGGTTTTCGGTTCGATCGGGATTCGTTTGAACAGCAGCTGATGCTGATTTCTTGATTTTCTTTTCCTATTCGATTCGGTTTATCACATTCTTAGCTTAGCTGGGTGCTGTTTCCCACTGCTTCGTTTTCTATCACGCCTTCCACTGTGCTTATCTTAAATAGTATACTAATCGGTGCTACTTCTTGGGTACATCAGCGCCGAGTGCTGCAATTCTAAATGTCATTGCGATGTAAATAGCTTTTCTGCAGCGTCTTCTACTTTTACTTCTATCGTCGCTTCCCCCTGGGAAACACAAATCAGGAAGGAAGAATCAATGGTGCAACTGTCCGAGGTTTCGATGAACCAAACATGTATAAATTAAAGGGGATTTCTTACTTTGTTTCTGTTGCATTCCAAGAAATATAAATGTATTTTTATAAGCAGATTTCTACAATGAATTAAATAGATAACAATATTAAACAGATTTCTTTATAAGATAAAAGACTTGTTCTAATAAAAGGTGTAACAATAGATTTATTAGGAATTTATTTAAGCTTCATCAATAAGATAAGAAGTATACTCATGTTTATAAAATAAGCGCCTCATACTAAAATGTTGCCAACATATGTATATTAGCTCCATGTTGAGCAACTCCACTTTGCGTCTATCATGTTATGCATCATTGAACCTCATTAAAAATCCTTCCAGTTTCATTTCTCCTCATTCATATTTTTTGCTACAACATTAAATAGATTATTTTATGTCGGATTGAAGTCTAAACTTGTCGAATAAATATTCTACTTTATAGCACCTTAATTTGACTTTAACCTGTTGCGGACTTCTTGGCGATAATATCTTGTATTTGTTATTTGTTAGATTATAAATTAGAAATAGAAAAACACTTCAGCAGAAAATGTTATACGTGTATATAATGTTATAATGTATCTACGTGTTTATTGGAAGCTGTTTTTATTTGCCAAAGAAAAGAATGTCTGAGAGATGTTTCTTGTATAATTTAGTCCTTAAAGAGGATTCGTTTTCGCAATACAAGTTGTATTTACGTCTTACAGAGTGTGGACCGATCGAGTCTGTTGCTTGAAACGTTTAAAATTATAACAGTCACAGCTTAAGTGAAGGTGATGATCGAAAATATGAGCTACAAAATGATCTACAATATGATCTAAAATATGATCTACAAAATGATCTATAATATGATCTACAATATTATCTATAATATGATCTAATATATGATCTACAATATGATCCACAATATGATCTGAAATATGATGATGACATAATGGCACATGTTTTTTTTGCCACATGTTTATTAATGACAATAAGATTTATAAAAATTCGCAACAATGTTTAGAAACTCCTGTCCACACACTCGTATATACATAAGTTGCAGACAATACAACAGATGGCTATACAATTCAATTACAGTCTACAGGTTTATACAAATAGTTTCTGTACAGATATAATTTCTATATCCGCCTGCATGTTTGTCTGACTGAATGCAAATTATCTCAATAATACCCAATCAAAGGATAATAATACGACTTGATTTTGCTTTGTCATGAAAGGATAATTCGTGCATACAAACCACATGCGATACCTTCGATACATTTTTTGTTGTTGCTGTCGACAAGTGTACTGAGTGGGCCAGAGTGCATTTAAGGATCTTCTCAGAGGTTCCATTAAGCAATAAAAGGGGAGGGAGTGTGTGAGGTCCTTGACGATGAATGGCTTGTATCGATATGGCTTCGTTTAATTAAATTTGTTTTTCTTTTGTCTTATAAATAATTATTGTTATCCTTAACTATTTTAGTTGTTGTTGTTATGTGTATTTCACTACTAAGATATCACAGGAGTAATCAGAAATCTTTTACTTTTCTTTCACTAGTCTTAAAAGCTACTTTAAAGGTCTTAAGAGTGATTTAAAGGCTAAATGTTGAATATTTTCAAAGATAACAAAGCAGTTAAGCTTTTTAATAGCAGCTGCTGCTGCTGGAGTTGTTGTCAGCTGCTTCTACTTAACATATTATGACAGACCTTTCATTCACTCACTCATTATTCTTTTCACTAGTATTACTACTATTATTATTATTATTATTAGTGTTGAGCGTGTTTAAAATTGCGCCGACATCGACTCCAAACGTCCTCACAACAACAATGATACACAAGTCCAAATTTAAGCTACGTCAAATCATCACTGCGCCTGCCAACGAAGTGTCACAACGAACTCGTCTCGATGAAGTACCAAATCGCACAAATTTATGCAGCAACATGAGCGTAGTGACATGACATGGCTGCAGTCTTAACTTCATTATCAACAACATAATCAATGTCATCATTTAGGGATTCATTAGATGAGAAGAAAAAGAAGAATTGTCATGGAATTTAAACTGCAGATAAGTACATTAAAAGTTGTGCTCCACGCTTTTGCTTCTTTTGTTACATGATGTGAACCGATCGAGTCTGTTGCTTGGGACGTTCAGAATAATAATAATTACAGCTTAAGTAAAGTCGGAGGTGATGATTTAAAATATGAACTAAAATATGATCCAATATGTGGTCTAAAATGTGATCTAAAGTAATTACAATATCTTCTAAAATATTATCTAAAAAATGATCTAAAATATGATCTAAAATATGATCTAAAATATGATCTTCCATATGATCTAAAATATGATCTAAAATATGATCTAAAATATGATCTTCAAAATCTAATGATCTATGATCTTAAAGATCTAAATTATGATCTAAAATGTGATCTAAAATATGGTATACAATATCATCTACAATATGATTTAAAATATGGATAGAATATGATCTCGTTTATAATTTACAATACGATATAAACTCCTGCAATATTATCGAAAAGGTGATCATCAGATATGTCATAAAATTGTCTAAACTTTTCTTAAAAACGAACTCAATGGTGAATATCTACAATTCGGTATCTTTTCCCGCTGCTTTTATCGGCTATACATTTTCTTATGTCCCTCCGTCTTTAATGAGCTGCAATCAGCTTCAATTCTTGTTCTTCTTCGATATGGTTTGTTGATTACACATTTATTTGTATTTCCAATTGAAGAATCCTTCTTTCTTTTGCCACTCGTATATACAATATACGATACTCTATCAATATTCACGTAACGAAGCTTCTTTTCACAGACATCGCTTCATCGTCTGCCAAACTAACAAGCTGACACTTAAATGGACCAGACTGCAGTATAAATAAAATTATAAGTGATCACTTGTGTCCTGTGAACCGAGTACCAATTCAAATGCAAATATAAATTCAAATTCCTTCGATGTCACTTCGAAATTTCAACAAATATTGTCCTCTAGATATTTAAATATTTGCTGATTTGACTTTTCATTGGACAAGCATTCAGAATCAAAGTATCAACAACAACAATAGCGATGATTACCTCTCTACAAGTTTTATAAATCAGCTGATGGTTGCTTTCGACTTGGAATTGATGAATGGAGTGAAGAGCGGAGAAGTTGAGTAGATTATTTAGTTTATTAGATTAAATGACAGGCCACAAAACACATTCAACTAGATCTCTGACCGGGGAGAAGGAGGAAATTCTTGACCAAAACAACATGACAACAAACACATCTTCCATTAAAGAAGAATTAAGATTCTAGGTGTAGAATTTCTTCAAAAGTTTCAAGAATAAAAGAACGAATGAATGGTTTTCTATATGAAACCTTAAAAAGTTGAATATATTATATTTTCAATTTGTTATTGCTTTTTTCAGCTGCTTAGCTTGGAATTAAAAGGATTTTTCTACAAAATTTCTTAAGCAAGTTTATTTACCATGCAATCATATTAAAGAGCAAGTTATGCGAACAGCAACAGCTGTTGGTGTTGTCACTGGCTCCGCAATAGCAGCAACAACAACAACAACAGCTGCAGAAGTCATTTTCTGTTGATATCCTTGCGAAAATGTTTTGAATATTTTGTGGTCCTCTTGCAGGAAGTCGTGAATTTTCTTGTCAGATTGCTGAACGGAAGTCGAATGAAGATTCTCAGCCGCATTTCTTGCATGATGTTGTCGCCTGTATCGTTGCTACATCACCGGCCGAAAAAGTTGGTCGAGTTACGAAAGCAGTCTCTATATCAACATCTATACCAACAGTAAATATATGATGAGCATACAATAAAACCTAATAATCCAATAGATAATATAGCATTAAAATTCAGCGATTTATTTCAAATCAATTAATTGATTGATTCATGAACACAATTCATAAACATTTCACTGTTTGACTCAAAAACAATTCACTGATTCATTCATAAACAATTCATTCAGTTCATTGATAAACAATTCATTGGTTCATTCATAAACAATTGACTGATTCATTCACAAACAACTCAATGGTTCATTCATAAACAATTCATTGGTTCATTCATAAACAATTCAATGATTCATTCATAAACAATTCAATGATTCATTCATAAACAATTCATTTGTTCATTCATAACCAATTGATTCATAACTAATGGATTGATTCATTTATGAATACTTTATAGAAAAACGAAACCTTATAATTGCCTTACATATTATACAATATATAGGTATATATATATACATACAGGTATATATAGGTATACATATAAATTTTATATATTATTATATTACTATTATTTCTAACCTAGTATACTAAAATTGCGTCTTATTTCGTTTCAAAAACATTCCTCTCGACATTTCCAAGGATTACTTTAGCCACATTCAACAACTTTTCTTCCTCGAAACTCATCGAGTTCATGTGGCTGGTCCTGGCGCCTGGTTTATTAACAGTATTCTTGATGTTGTCTAAATATTTTGACACATGCTGTGATACTCTTTCGTGCCAATGAGGTATGTAAACCATTCATGATTCATATTCTGCGAAATATTTTCAAAACTTCTTCTGTTCAAGATGTATATACACATATGTACATATATACATATGCAATTATAAGTATGTCTGTGTTTATGTTGCCGAAATGTTGGCGAATTTATGCAATAAACTTTTTAGTTGAGTTTATAGGGAAAACAAGTTTTCCAATTTGCAAAACTGTCTCTGTATCTCTCTCTTTAAGCACACTTTATTTATTCATAACCGAATACTTTGGCGTTGTTCGGTAAGATTTTCAATGATAATTTGGAAAGTTTAAATTGTTTCCGCTTAGTATCTGTGAGAATCGGATAATCAGATGGATTAGCTAAAGGAATGAATTGGAGAAATTTGTCTTTGAGTTTAATTTGAGTCGGAGCTGTTTATAGTGTTTAAAATGAGATGCGATTAAGACATTAGATTTAAGCAACAGGTTCTTTTCATGGGAAAGTTAAAAGATAGGGTTAGAGAGAGAGAGTATTTACTCCCACTCACTCGTATTTATATTGTTCTCAGAATGACGCATTAAAATATCGACCTTAACTACCTGTTAAGGAGAAAGGAGGGTCCAGAAATCCAGCCAATAATCTGATTTGCGTGCTTGGATTACACTTTGATAAGTGAATTAATAGTGTTAAAAATACCAATAACAACAACAAAACAACTCTTGCAGCAGCGAATACTCTGAAAGAAGTTTAGCTATATTACCATCATCTCCCATCGCTCCAGGCTGCTCCCGTCCACTCCTCTGACTTCTATCGCCCACGTTGACGTCAAAAGAACACCGCAGAAAGTTGTTAATAATTCTGTTGATGACTTAAGTTCTCACTTTCTATTTTTTCTTGTAGTTTTTCATAAATTTCTCGGCGAAAAGCTCGCATAAACATTTTCTAACATTCAGATCTTTTATGCGGAAGCATAAATTATCACAACAACAACAACAATAACAACAACAACGCTAATAATCATAAAGTATGGTGGTCGTGGGAAAAAAGTATTATTGCAGAAAACTTATGCTTCTTCTAGTTCTTCTTGGACGGTTGATAGCAAGGACAGTAAAGGACACAACTTTTTGCAAATTGACAGGAAGGAAGGAAGCAAGGAGAGAACCGAGGAAGGAAGGAAGGAAGGAGAGATGGATGGTTGGTTGAAAGGAGGTTGGAAGAGGGTGAGAGAGTAGATAGAAGGAAGAGAAGAAGGGAGTGTGAAAGGAAGAAGCCTCCAAATTGTATTAACCGTCAACAGAGTGTTGTTGTTGCCCTTGTTAACTGTGCTCGATGTCCGCCACCGATAAAATGGCGTTACTTCCGGCGGATGTGAGGGCGACGACGCTTTTTAGCGGTTGACGGAATCGGACTGAAGGACGAAGGAGCCGATTCTTGCGGCAGAACTGTCGACAATTTTAATATGATTGTCGCTGGAAAAGAGTCTCACACCCACACAAGCAACGCTGCCGTAAAAAAAACAGGTACACCCAAGAAACAATGAAGCAATTAATCATGACCATGATGAAGCTATGTCGACATTAAGAGTGATGGATTCAGCATTATTATTATTATTGTATTATTACCATAAACGTCAGAAAGTGCAATTTATAGGCTTCACCGGGAACATTTCAACATGTTGCCGCCGGAGCGTAAAATGTTGATAAAAGTGTTTGAAAGTTTTAACCAGAGTTCAGTGCAGATGACGGATGGATGTTGTTTTGCTATCAGATGATAATTGCTGCATCTAATTAAATGCTAATCATTTCCAGGACTAACAATTTTCAGCAGAAAATCTGTTGTCATTTCTACAAGTTTTTGTATTAAAAAGTTTCTGTGCGGCAAAATAGTTCTTCATAGTTCTAATGACGCAAATTAGCTGTTGCTGTTGCTGCTGCCGCTTCTGCTGTTGCTCACAATTGTTGCCTCAAATTATTTCCTCCACTTTGGAAGCGTGGGCGTGCTGCGAACTCCCTTCCTAACTGTCAACATTTTCTTGAGTATTTTGTTCGAAAGTTTCGGCAGCAACAAACTATTTATAGTTGCTTGATGCAGCTTTATTATTGTGCAACGTGGACGAGTTCGCTAAGTATTATGTAGTTAGTCAATAAATACAAATTGGCCGCCAATTAGAAGTCGGCCAGTTGAGTTTTTGGTAATATAATTGGTAGGAATCGGCAAGAATTACTTCCACTTGAGACGATGAGACGATGAGGATTCGGAGGTCAAGAAACTAAGTTGTTAATCATGTTTACGCAACATGTTTCGAGTTCTTACGATGTTCCTAAAGTGTTGCTTTTTAAGTTTTACAGAAAATCTAATATATTATCATATTTCAAACATATTATGATAAGCATTCAAATATATTCTATATTTCAAACATTTCTCTAATCTCTCGTATCGCTTTTTATCTCATTTTTGCTCTTTATTTCGTGTTTAAGTTCGTTTTGAGACGTGAAACATTTTAATATTCATTTACAGATAAACACCAGCTCCAGCTGCAAGAATTCACTCACATACTTTCTCTCTTTCCATCTTTCTTATTCTATCTCCCTCTCTTCTTTGACAGCTAAAATATTTTCTTTTTTTTTCTTTGTTTCTTTCTTTATTTCTTCATGTCTTCTAATCAGCCAAGAAAATAAGCAACTCCAGACAAATGACGTCAACTTGTCCAATTCAGCCAACTTGACAATGAATCTGGCGACAACTACAACAACAACTACAACAAGAATCAGCCTGTGAATACATGTTGCTGGTGGCATTCATATTTAGACGCAGATTAAAGCTTTAAACGGAAATGGTAACGGAAATTAAGCGGACGGAAACGGAAGCAGCGCAATAGCCTTGGCATGATACCCACTCATCTACACACACACACATACAGACACACACCAGTCACATACAGAGACACATGGCCATGGAGACCATCTCTCTGCGGGGTGTCACGTTCCAAATGACCAGGACGTGTGTATTTTTGCTCTGCTCATGTTAAGGGCAATAGAATTAGTACAATTCTATGGCAATTACTTTGGTAAACAGTTGAGTAAGTTAAGAAAGACAGGAAAAAAGAAAGAAAAGAAAAGAAAGAAGCATAAAATTAGTTTTAGAAAAAAGTGGTTTATGGGAAAAAGTTGATGGGGGACAAAAAATGCTTCAGCTTGAAAATAAATTTGTGAAAAAAAGAAAATAATTTAAATTATATGTAAAAGACTAAAAATTAAAGTTTAAATAAAAATTAAAATTACAAGATTCATTATAAAATAATGTAAAAATAAGTTTGTTTTGAGTGACATTGAAAAATATTCTTAATTATTTTTTTTTACTTAAACAGAAGTCCCACTCAGTTCAGGCAGATGGTTATGCAACAGGAAAAGCAGAAGAAGTAAAAGAAAAGGAAGAAGAATAAAATGAAGGAGAAGAAAATGAAGAAGAATGAAAATAAGAAAAAGGAGGATGGGAAAGAAAGAAGAAGGACAAGGAAAAAATAAGAAGAACAACTATAAAGGAAGATGAAAAGGAAAAAAAGAAAAAACAAAAAACGAAAAAGATAAAAACAAAGGTTTAAAAAGAAAAGAAGACAAGGAAAAAATGTAAAAAAGAACAAGAAGGAGAAAAGAAAAATTAGAAGAAGAAAGCAGAAAAAAGAAGAAGAAAAGAAAACATTTTCTACATCAATTAAACGCCGGTTGTTGTTTTCAGGATGCGGTTCGTTGGCTCTGCGGCTCATAAAGCCACCCGCCAGGAAACGGAGCGAAACAAAACACTTAATTTTAATTAGTATACATCTAGTACGAAGTTTACGTGGCACTGAAGTAAAAGGAAAAAAAACAACAATAAAAAAAGCGGCAAAAATATTAAATCTTCGACAAAATCTGCGCCTTGAGTGCGCTTAAAGCGTAATTTTTATGAGCTAATTAGTTGTGGTTGGGAGTATTGTAGTTATTGTTGTTGTAGATGTTGTTGTTGTTGTAGCGGTTGTATTTGTGTTGTTAAACCTGATGAAAAACTAATTTTGCTCCAACAACCAAACAAACGCAGGCTGCTTCTGCTGGTGTATTTTATTTGCATTAATTAACGAAGGCAACCAGCGAGGCATCCAGGGAGGTGTTGGTCAAAAGACCATCCAGCAATTGAAGCTCATAAAATTGACTCCACGGAGTTACACGCAGAATTTCCCGTCCCTCCCCTCTTCAAATGTTGTCGGTTCAACGTTTGCTCTGTCTTTGAGTGGATTTTAAGTAGCGGCTTATTTTAATCGCTAAAACTAAACTGAAAAATAAAAGCGAGTGAATGCTGTATTCCACGTTCCTCTCCATGGGAGTTCTATAGCCCAAACCAAGCAAACCAACCCACTCCCTAGACCCATATATAAGGTGGGCCATCGGTTAGTTTCTTTTTAAAATTTTATTTTTTTTAAAATATACTTTAACATAGTTTAAAAAATAATTTTTTTAAAGAAAAGAAATTTTAAAAAGAAACCAGTCGATGGCCCACCCTTTAAAACCTAAAGCTTAATAAAAAAGCATATAAAATACGATTTATTGGATATATACTAAATATCACTAAATATCACACAATATCACATCATGTTATACTAATGATATATAATAATTATTTCCCTTCCATACCCTTGACTACAACTGAGCTTCTCAACTAGCTCATAAAACATCACAAAAATAAACATTGTAATGCAATAAATTAAAACAGTTGGCAATTAAAATTGGTTGAGAAATAAAATTCCAGCAACGATTTTGAAAGTTATGGAATTTTTCAAATACAATTGCAAGGAAATTCGTTGGCACACAAGACAAGCAGCCACCCCATGAAACACATAAATTATTATCGATACATCGTGTGCTTGTATATGTGTTGCAGCATACATGTGTCTGCCGTGTGTTGCAGCAACATTGTGTTGCAGCTGTTTTGTTTGTACGGAACAAATGCATTTACACATACATACACACAACACATACCTTGATTGGGTTGAAGGATGCAGTGAAAAATATTGAACATTTTTCAATTTAATCAAAGCATTAAAAATGCTTGCAGTTCTTGATTGCTTTTCGGTTGTCCTTGTTGTTGTTGTTGTTATTGAAGGTATTGTTGTTTTATTTAATATGTTTGTTGTTCTCTTTTGTTGCTATTCTTTGTTGTTTCACTTTGTGTGTAGTTGTTTGGTTTTGTTTTTGGCATAAATAAAATAATGCTTCCCATAATTCAGCAAAATTTAATAAATGAGAAAACAACAACAAACGAACGATCGAACAACGCACATGTTTTTTTGGCAGCACATGTTTTGAAAATTTACCTGGCTTTTGTAAAGAGCAGAAAAAGAAGAAAGTCGAAGATGTGAAAGAAATGAAATCGTGTTTCTACTTCTTCTGTTTTTTTGGCATTTCCGAAATGGTTTTCCTTCGATCTCTCTTCATAATTCGAAGCACATGCTTCTACTGACCTCCGTGACCCTGCTTCCGATCCTTCCAGCAGACTAATTATGAAATTTACACCATCTCTCAGAGTGCCACCTGCTTGGAACAAGCATTTAAAGATTTTTTTCCATCTTTTTTTCCTTCTTAAGTATAACTTTAAGTATCCTTTCCTTCAGTTCCCTTTCTTAAAATGTCCAGGTTGATCTTTTGCCTCCTTCTATTTGAGTGGCAGTTGAATTTCGAGAGCTGCCATTTTATGGGACCTCATAACATTTCGAACCCATGGAGCTGTTTATGTTATGTCCAGTCCTTCACATACACTCAGCTCCTTGAATTGGTTTTCGGAACTCTGAAGTCCGTTCTGAATGCCTTTCTTTTGGTACTAACCATTAAGTTTATGATTCAATTTCAGTGGAAACTGGACGAAGCTGTGAATTATTATTTATTGCTATTTCTTCCTCTTCGCCTTCCTTGTTTTCACTTTCCTGGTCTTCCCTTTCTCGTCTTCGCGTTCTTTCTTTAGCCTTCTAGTTGGTCTTTTGCAAGAGGAAGTATAATCCTATGATTTTGATTTAGTTTACAGTATAAACATTAATCCAAAATAGTTTGTTTCTAAGATTTAAAGATGTTATTATTATTAGATGTTATTGTTATTTTAACTATTATCGTTATTAATACTGTTTTTATTATTAGCATTTTTATTATTATTATTTTTATTATTATTCTAATTATTATTGTTATTCCTAGTTTTATTATGTTCTCGTTATTATCTTGAAATGTTTAGTTTATCTAAATAAGTAGTCTCTGACCGTTTTTGCCACCTTTCTCCCTGAATTCGAAGGCAATCCCACTCGATCATGTCTGAGTTTGCGTATGTTTTACTTAAACAAGCTGTTTTGCATTCATTTCAATCGTTTTTTGCTTTTCGATCCTTTAAATTGTTTTGTTTTTCACTCCCTTTTTGTTTTTTCTATTTTCTTAAATACCTTTGAATTCTTTTTCCTCTTTCTTTTTCATTTTGTTCGATTTGTTTGTTTTTTTATTCAATTTTTATATTTCTTTGTACCCCTTTTTTTGAATTTATAATAAAATTTCATAGTTCCGAAATGAAAAACATCCAAAATGATAGATCAAATCTCTCCAAGAATCGCAACAGATGGAAAACACTTACATATCTAGGATATATATTCAAAAATAAAAAACTTTACAACCTATGTATATATATGTACTATAGTATGTGTATATGAATGTTATCTGACATCAGCACATTTCACTTATGCCAATCTTTCATTACTCATCCTCTACGTCGTCTTCATCCTCTTCCTCTTTTTGTTTTCATCTTCTTCATCTTTTTATCTTCCTCTTCTTCTTCATGCATCCTGTGTCTTTTCTCAAGACCCCTGCTATGATTAATGATTGTTTTACAATTACAATCTGTGATGAAAGCTCGAATTGCTTGAGGGCGGTTCCGGGCGGTTCGTTCGAATGATGAACCTTGAATAAAGCGGTTGACGGTATTTTCTGATTACGTTGTATCATTGTTGTTGTTGTGGTTGTGACTCATGTCATACACATGTACATACGTGCTTGATGTTGAGTGTTGACAGATGTAGAATATTGGATACAGTAGATACTCGCTGTCATTATCGCTGTCGGTATCACTGTCGGCGTCAGTGGCTGTGCCTGTTATCCTGGTCGTGGTTTCGAGTGGTTCCTAATGCTTATTTATTGTTGAATGAAACCAGGCTCTAATCAGGAAAACCAGGAGATAACCAGGTGATAAACAATATGAGTCCAGGATGCAATCGATGTATATAATTTTGGTTTTTTGTGGAAAAATTATTCATTTGGTTTTGGATTGTGATTCAATGCTAACTTTTATTTATATTGTACTTAGATTTATAGTTATGTTTATACATATGTCCTAGTTTTTCTAAATGGTTCTTATTCTTTTTAAAACCTTGGAACGAAATTATTAGAAAAACGATTCGCATTCGATTCACAATAAAAATCGTGTATGAAATCTCTTGGAACATAAATAAATCCGCTCAGCTCAACGAAGTGACAAAAATAATATCCACTTTTTTTAAAAAGTTTTTTATTCGAATAAAATCCCGTCTCTCATCTCCAGTGGATAAAAGAGAAAAGTTTGAATAGAAGAGTAAGAACGGTAAATGAGAATCTTTCAACTACGAGTATTTTTGAAGAAATTTAGTGCCAGGAAAACTTTTCAGTTGAGGAAAATTTTGATTCGTACGCAAGAATTGAAGAAAAGTTTAGAAGCCGCCGCCAGGCTTCTAGAGACTCCTCTACACTCTTCTCTCCTCCACTCTTCCCATCACTTCTTTTCTCTTCTAGACTCTTCGCTTCTTTTCCCTTCTTTTCTTCTCTTTTTTTTCTTTTCTTTTTCAAAGTACATTTTATTGTAGTTGTTGTGTGCGTTGCTTGTTATTGTTGTTTATTTTTCACAAGTTGAGTCTGTGAGCGTAAAAATTTAATGGTGAAACTTTTGAATAAACATGATGTTTGGTTGGGCTAAAGAAATTGTTGTTGTAGCTGCTGATGTTGTTGCTTCTGTTGATGCTAAGCATATGAATAGAGAATTCAGAAAACGGTACTAAAGGAAGTCCTCACAACAGACGGAGGTTTGTGGCAGGAGGGGTGGAAAATAGCAGACAAGGGAGGAAATAAAATGAATTCTGCCAGCATTCTGAAGAGCAAATCGAAGAACGATTTTCAGTACATAAAAAATACTAAGCAAATCAAATAAAACATCGTACTTGTGTTGGCCACAACAGCAGGAAACGCAAGCAGGAAGCGGAAATGAAACTGCATGCAATAAACGGCGTAGAATGAAGTGAATGAATGATAAAAATAGAATGAATGGCAGAGTGAATGAATGAAGCTTCAACCAATATTGCTCAATATGTGTGTGTGTGTGGCGTTGCCACCGAAAGCGATTTTTATTGTGATTTTTTAAATTTAAAGGAAATTTATTACTGTGAAAGAGAGAAAGAGAGAGAGAGAGAGAGAGAGAGAGAGAGGGAGATACTGTAATTCATTTAAACTCAAAAGACGAAATCATACCTTCTCTCTTCAGATCAAACTATTGTATATATTATTCCATCTTCTTATAAATGGAATTTAATGGAAATAAAAAAAAAATTTAATTTAATTCAAATGCATTTGTTGGAATTTTTATCTGTGGCAACACCGATCGCTTCGCCCTTCATAATTCAGAGTCGTTTGCTTATCGTTTTACAGAATATTTCGCTTGTTTATTTTGTTCCGAATTCATCGAGTGTATTCGTTTTTTTTCAGCAAGTTTTTTAGGACGAATCTCCGCCATGATTTCAATGTGATTGCTTTTGAATGTCCTTTAAATATGAAACATAAATTTATAAATTTAAGAGAGGGAGAAAGAGTGAGAGAGAGAGAGAGAGCTATAGAGAAGTTTCTTAACACAGTGATGCATTCAGTTCCACAGTGATGACAAATGATATGATATTTTTTACTGCCCGCAAACGTGTTGAAAGATTGTTCTTAAAACTTGCGACTTAAATTTGAGAAAGAATATTTTGCCAATTAATTGAATCAGAAGAAAGAAATAATAAACAGAAGAAAGACGTAATAAACAGAAGAAAGAAGTAATAAAATTTATAGTTTCAGTTTATATTAAACCCTTCTTTCACATTTGTTCTTTTGTATCCTTACAACTCCCAGCTAATGTCACAAGATGTCCACATAAAGTTCTCAACTTCTGACATGATCTCCAAGAAGCATCTGTCGGTGTGTCACGAGTGTCTAAAATGCAATGTCTCAGGCCATTATAAAGGATAAACGCCAGCCGGTTAGGTTTTCCGTCGAGCATTCGTAGAGACTCAACTCACGCCAACGTCGGCCCACCGTCGCCTGAGGAGAAGAGAGGCCCAAAGAGTGAGACCCCTAGAGCGAGTACCAAGAGTTAATCGCAATGGTGCATCACAAAGTAAATCATCAACATCCTTCGTGGACATCGCAAGAGGGACTCACGATTATATTGTCGCCTGCTCCTTGACTCGACTCATGATAAGAAAACATCGCCTCATTTTATTATCCTCTACTGTTTAGCATAAAACTCAATCAAGTGCGCTTGTTGTGCTACGCTTCGTTCATGCCTCGAGCTGTGTCAGTGATAATGTTATCCTTGACAGTGTTGGCTAAACAACTTTTGGGGGATTCCCTACTACAGACTCGTAGTCTCGTTGCTCCTTTCCTGTGTGCTTTTCTTTTCTCT
The DNA here is from genome assembly GCA_943737955.2 of Myopa tessellatipennis. NCBI lineage: Eukaryota > Metazoa > Arthropoda > Insecta > Diptera > Conopidae > Myopa > Myopa tessellatipennis. Next base: position 59,404,992 of record OX031316.1, read on the forward strand.
GTGCTTTTCTCTTCTCTGTTCTTTTCTTTTCTCTGTTCTTTTCTTTTCTGTGTTCATTTCTGTATTCTTTTCTTTTCTGTATTCTTTTCTTTTCTGTGCATTCATTCCATCGCACAGTCATTTCGTTTGTTTGTTTCGCATGTGTAAACACGAGTTAAATATTAGAGTAAAAATATTACAGCTTAGAGTTTTATTTCCGCGCCAAAGGATATGCATAAGTCCCGGGATCTTAATCGTTGGAGCAAATAAAAGCAGCAACCATCACAGCAACAAGCATTACAGCAACAACCACTACAGCAACAAGCATTACAATAACAACACCAAAAGTAGCAATATTTATTATATTTCCAAGGCAAATAATAATAATTCCTTGACTTTCTTTGATTATATTTTTAACATTGGTTTTATTTATGAATATAATGCAGTATTTTTGTTTTAAAAATTCGCTTTGTTTTAAAATTTCGTATTTGGAATTATGACAGAATTATGAAATCTTGGATTTCTGATTGATTTCGTTTTATCGTTTAAGAAGATGATTCCTCGGGTTAAAAAGGTGATTTCTTTAAAACTTTGCAGTTAATACATAGGTTTAGAGATTGTATATAAAAACTATAAACAACAATATAATAAACTATAAACTATCGATCAATGTATAACAAAGTGATTAAAAATGTATGGAATAAAAATTAGACGGTTACTAAGTATTATTATCTTCTTAAAGAGAACAATATTGAAACAGTTTCGAGAGAAGAAACAACGTCTTCTCGTGGCTTGAACTTTGTTCTCAAACAGAAATCTTATTCAAACAATATTTTAGGAGGTTTAAATTATCACCAAACTAAATAAGAATAGAAACTAAATAGAAAACCTTCAATAGAATAAAATAAAGGCGAATGGATAGTGAAGAGATAAGAGTGAAGAAAGAATAAAGACGAAATAATAATGAAGAGATAATGAAATAATAATCTGCAGCTGTGAGAGGAGGCGAATAACTACTTCGATTACTTTCTCATCTCCTTCTTTTTGTTGTTGTTATTGATGAACCAAACATTCAATATTTGCATTACATCGATAAGATCCATCATCCGAATCATGCGTCGTTACATTTTAACGATGCTTCTATGGTACATTTTAATGATAGTTTTTGGCATATAAAAGAGCTTCAATCTGGTTACTTTGGTCATTCAAATTTTGTGTTTAAATGGAGTCAGTGGTGGATCTTCATTTCTTTTAGTGTTCATTTAGAATAATTATTCTTCTACTAATGAACAATTTTTCACTGGTTATCCTGTGCCTCTTCTTAACTGCTTAGAGTAAAAAAAATTGTGTCCGACGAATATTAAAACAAAATGCGGAAATATCAATCGAATAGGAAAACTATTTCTATTAAGTAGATGATTAGTCGACGATTAGTTCATCGATCCTCGTCCACAATCAGCTGCTTAAGAGAATGGTTTCCTTGAAGACTACGAAAAATTCTTCCCGAAATATTTTCTACAAACTATTAAACTACAAATTACGAGTATATAGCATCATAAATTAAAATCATCAAATTTAATGCAATTCTGAGCCCTTTCATTACATTACTTATTCTGTGTTTAGTGATCATGTTCTAAATTTCGTAATCTGGGACTCAGTTATCAGTGATCATTGATTTAGTGATCTTTGCTTCAGTGATGTATTTAATCAGTGATCAGTGAAATTTGCCCTTTAAGTAGATGATTTATGAGCGCAAGTTCTTGAAAAGCAAGCCCGAGATCTTCTACTTAAAAGGACAATTTTTAAGCCACAAACTGATCCATTTAACAGATAAATTCAACATTTAATAGTGATAAAATAATCGAATGATCAAGTGATAAAAGAGAAGAGAAGAGAACAGTACCGAGAAATACCGCTCTTAAGTATTTGACTTTCGGCGTTTAAGCTCAATAATCGCCCGTAGTTAATTACTTGGTAGTATATTTTTACTCGTAAATCAACAGTATTTAGATAAAAGAATCGGAAAACATTAATACTGATCACTTTAAATGCAATTCGGAGTTTTCTAGAGTAACCCATGGAATAACAGCCACAGCATCGAAATGTCAACTGTTAAGTAGGTGATTCTTAGCGCTGAAATTTTTGAAAAAAGCGCTCTGATTCATCTACTTGACAGTTCCAGTTTCCATTCAGCTTTAAAAGTTACAAGAAGTTATAAAAAGTTACAAGAAGTTATGAAAAGTTACACACAAGTTACAAAAAGTTATTATAAAAAGCTGTTGCTTCTGCAAAAAACCGCAACAATTTATTAAAAATAATTGAGTGGATCATTAAACTTAAAAAGAGCAAGCTTTCTTTTCAAAAGACATGATGTAATAAAGTCTAAAGTGCCACTTAAGATGATCACATCATTAAAACGAAACTTAAACTGAATTTAAAGCTTAAGTGCATTATTTTTGATGTTTTCTTTCTTTTTGCTTTCAATAGATGGAATTCCGCGTCGAAGCAACACTAAAAGGGAAATTAAATTCATTAACATCACAGCGAGAATGAATACGATTTCCGCTAAATTCACCGCCTCTTCCGCAATTTTCCCCAATCGCCGCCCCTTTCAACACGATTCGCCTCACCAGCGGGCGCGATCCCACGATTCGTTCGCCGCATGATGTGTGTAGAGTGTTCAGTCGCTGCGGCGAGTGTGGCCACCTGCTGTCGACTGACTGACTGACTGAACACGCGAGACGTGCTGCTGATAAGCTATGATTTTGAGTGAGTTGGTGTTGAAATCCGTTTAAAATTTGATTAGCGTTTGAATGAGACGCTATGAGTTTGGGACATGATTGAAGCAGACGACGCAGGAAGCCGGTCCGTGGCAAGGATTTTATATTCGTGCGTCATGGTGTGGGAGTGAGGAGGTGAGATGGTTGTATGGAGGTGTTTGGTGATAGCGGAAGCAATGATGCATGCATGCAATGATTTTGGGAGAGCAACAAGTTGTTTCGTCTACGGAAATGAATAAAGGATACTGTAAACATGTGTATATTTAGTGTTATTACTCTCCACCTTGAAAAGAATGGTCCTGGTGCATCTACTACTCTAGATTAGATTCCTATGTAGAGAAAAGATTTTCTATATACGAGTATAGAATGTGTATGCTCCAAAAATAAACTGAATCCAACCAATACACCAATCTATATACCAATCTGTGGTATCAATACTATATACTCATGCAAAATAGGGCGTGCTCTATCCCATTTATCTTAAACTATACTATTTCCTGGAGTTGTTGTTGTTTCTTGTTACTTTTAAAGCAGCAGAGTTCTTTTTAAATATTTAATACTCAAATCATTTGTCTTTGAATGCTCAAAAATACTTCATTTTCAATGGAAATGCAAATAAATGGATTTTCCGTGGGACTACTGTTAAATGAGGTGACTTCATTTCACCCAGAAACAACAACAACAAAAACGACGATGATGACGAAGACGATGGACGACGACGATGGACGAACGATAAAATGTAAGAAGAGGAAATTTTTTTAAATAATTCATGAGACCGATGATAATGGAAGAAGCTGAAGCTGCAGTACAACAACAATGGAAAACCACCACTAAAAAGGAGCACCACAAAAAAGGACCACCGCCAACGAGGACCATCGTACGGATCGAATAGCAAAAAAACGAGCAACAACAACGAATGAAATGGAGGAAAAAAGGCACAAAAGTTTCAAGAAATTTGAATGAAGTACAAGTGACGTAGAAGTGAAGTTAAAATGCTAAATTTATGCATGCTTAATCGATAAAGTTTCCAGATGGATATTATAGGAGCTCTCTTACAAAAACAAAAATAATGACAACAACTACAACAACAGTAACGTAGAGCTCTCAAATAGTTATTGAAGTAAAAATTAATTGACAGCGATGCTAACAAAGAAGCTGAAAACGGATCCGAAGGGTAATGTCGATGATGAAAAGTCTCTAAAATAAAAAGAAAAAACGTAAAAAAAGAAATCCAGAAAATGAAAGTCTAACAATAACGTTTTAGATTTCACAAAATCGCAGTAAAACGATTTGAAGCCAAAATCCTTCTCTAGGTTGATGGTAGAATCTTCGGAGCACTTAAAATCAGTTGGAAGTCGATTCATGTTTTTTACTCATGGTTCTTTAAGTAATTGAAAAAAGTATTATTTTTAAAAAAGGATGCCTTTTTAGTATTACTATTGAGATGTAGAGACTTTTTGACGTCTAAAATAGGCGATAGCAGCAAAGCAATTCAAGTGAATCCAAGTCAAGTCAGGTAAAATTACGTGAAGCCAAGTTAAGGCTTAAGATAAATCAAATCAAGTTCAGTCGTCATGTACCAAACCCAGGCCCAGTCCCACTCCCAATCCCAGTCTAAGTCCCATTTCAAGTCCAATTATTTATTTAAATAATTCAAAAAGAAACCAGTCGATGGCCCACTATACTCTATAAAAGTTTATATTAAAAAAAATTAGCATGTTAATACAATTACAGGTGCTTTTAACCATTTTTCAAAAACCACGATCATTCTTACGCTCTTCTTGTCCTTAACATGCTAATCATTGGCTAATCATACACAAAATTATTTTACTTAAGCATGAAATCATCATTACGCGTGTATTTTCATGAGCTTTTTTTGTTGAAAGTTTCCTCCCGTTCTTCTTATTTCGTACACTCATTCAGCGAATTTTTACTAAGCGCTTAACCGACTCCCAACTCCATATGCAAATCCTTTTCATCCTGCTTACGACTTTTGTAGTTTGCATAATGAGCTCATTCGTTATGGCAATAAACTACAAGAGCACGACCTGAAGGCGCAGTGTGGGAGAGGAAGAGGGAGAGAAAGCGAGAGGAAGAGGGAGAGAAAGCGAGAGGAAGAGGGAGAGAAACCGGGAGGAAAAGAGTAAAAGAGAGAGAGACGAATAGAAAGAGCTGGGGAAAGCGTAGCTATGTCTTTGCCGCTCTCATGACATCCCGTAATTCACATCCTTATTTGTTCCCTGACATCATGCAGCGTTATTTGTTGCAAGTGGAACCGCAGGATGTAAGCCCAGTTAATAACGGTAACTGGCTTATTTACCTCTTGGAAAACGTATCTGGTGTTGTTGATTTGCGTAACTGTTAAGGCCAAAAAATACTTTGTATGTTAATTTGAAAGACTCGTTTACATCGAATCGTCTTCTGAGGCCACACAAACGCCAAGAGCAATGAAGTCTGAAGACGGTGAAGACGGTTAAGCTTCGCTCTTAAAGAGTATTCTTCCATAATCACCACTTTTCAATCCAGTGTAGAAATTAGACATTACAGTCTATTTTATGAATGAAAGTTCCATACCATTGAGAGTTCCATTCGAATGAAAGTGGACGTGGCTCGATCATAGGAAGCCGTCAGAAACGCAACAAAAATTAAAACTTCGTTTAGTTTAACAATAAATTATAACAGAATTCATAACAAAATCCTTCTGCTAAAAAGAGAGACGATTATATGTTGAATCCAAAGTAAGACCACGTTTATAATGAACAAAGAAGCAGGATTTCACTAACTTCACCATCCATTCAAGCTCAAATGTGTATTAATGCATGTATGTACATATGAATATCTTCCATAAGCATCCATTTTATAACTACTACGCGTATATTCCATGCAGTAGCTACTTAATTTAATGAACTCCGCTTCGTGATTCATTTAGTGACCCGTCTGGCAGCAGTCAAAAGTCTTGCAGCAGCATAATTAATCTCTGCAGCAAAATTATTTTAATGGTTCATGACATAAACAAGGATGTAAATGGTAAAGGGCAGCATTTCGACCTGCGATCTCTAAGGAACTGAGTCATCATCATCATCATCAGCCTAATCATCTTCAGGATTCTGTTGAATTTTCATCCTGAAAGCTCAGTAGCTCTGTGATTAATGATTGTTGGACTAACAGAACAAAAGTTATAGGAAATTAAAGCTTAATTTAAGTGAAAATGTTAAATTACAGCTGATCTCGTCGGCTCATATTAATTTAGTGGTGAATAGAAATCCGTAAACTTCGATATTGGTAGTTACAGGATATTCAATGGAAGGAATATCATGAGGTGGGACATATGGACATTTATTAAATTAATTCGATAATCAAAAACTCAGCCCTCGTCTTAAACATAACCACACAACCGCTGTGCCCCATTTTGAACAGTTTTAAAACTATTTAAGTACCCAAATAATTCAAACTATAAATGCTAGTAATTAAAACTTTAAACTTAATTTATTTATCAGAACCTGCAACGAATTCTGTTACAAATACAACAATTCGGCTTCAAATACAACAACGAAGAGAACTGAAAAAAATCCACTGAAAATATGGGGCACGTGATAATCATAGCGAATTTTTGTCATCATTTTGCAGTTCTTCGCAGCTGTCACACCCGGCTTGCCACCCACTCTTCCCGTTCACTTCACGCTGCACTGGCTGCTGCAGACCGGAGACGTCGTTTTAAGTTGCTACAGCAAAATTATTGCCGCAACGCTTTTCGGCAATAAATAAATTTGATTTGGCAATTTTCCAAAATTGAAGACGGAATTCGTGAAAAATCGAAAGCCCACACTTGAGAGAAGAGCGCGAGAAGAGAGAAGAGCGCGGGAAGAGTGAGAGAAAGAGAAATAAGAGACAGAGAAGTAAGAGAAAGAGTCAGCAAGAGGGAGGGCGGAGGGATAGGAACCCCAAATGTGCTTGTTTCATAACAATTTTAGGCGAATTAGCGTTTTTCGTGATGCGAAAACAACACACACCGCACAAAAACCGCAGAATCAAAGGAAATCCGTAGGAAAGCGAAAACAGCGCAGAAAATTGCAGGAAAATCGTAACTGTAAATGTAATCAACCAACAAATAAAAGCGAACGTAAGAAGAGAAAAAAAAAAAAAACTATAAAAGGAAATCTTTTTCTAGTCTGCGAGCAGCATCTTTCGACAATTTGAACGAGGAAAATGATGTGAGCAGCAACAACAACAACTAAACTACTAACAACACAGAAAATGGGAACATGGCCGTGTGTGTATGTGTGTGTATTTTCTTGTCCGTCTATGACAACAACGCAATCTCCTGCACGTGCTCTCAATCGTTCTTTTATGCGCCGCGCTAAAACTGTGCACAACTCAGAGCATCTCCCAAATAATATGGTGGCAACACTGCGCTTCAGTTCGATTTACCATCCTCACAGATTTTCTCTTTTCTCCCTCTCCCTCCCTCTCTCTCTCTCTTTCTCTCCCTGGCCTTTTGTTTGCTGGAGATAACCGACGCCAACGTTCAATGCGGAAATTCGATTATTTATTTTTGAAATTCGCATTAAACGATCTTTTCCTCTGAAAGGAAAAGCAATTATAGTCATCGTTGCTCAGCAAGATATTTGGACAGATATCGGAATAGAATTTTCGCCGAGGTGTTGAGTTGTTCTATTTTACGTCCCAGTTTAATTTAAGCTGGTTGCACGCCAAAATGCAGGAGAATCGGTTTTTAATTCCGGGACAGATGAAAAAAGAAACCGTGAATAGCCTGTAAATAGGTACTTTCTTTAGAGAATATTGTTATAAAATCTGATGTAACGTTTAATCTTTTCTAGTTTAGAGACTCGAAGTTCTGATATCCATACAATCAACAGTATTAACTCCTATATATGACATTCATGCAATAAATGACATTTTTTCATATACTCTGAAGCAACTGAAAAGTCCTTAAAAGGTCCTCAAAAATTCCTTGAGTAATATTAAACATTAATGCAAATATGCACTTTTTTATCTGTTTTTATTTTAAATTCTTCAACCTATCTAAATAATTGACATTAAACACTGACAGTTACAAAAGAAATGCCTAATTAAATTCCACTAATCTCTCCAGCAAAATATAGATGGCGAGGGGAAGGGGGGGGGGGGGGGGGCAGTAGGGAAGAAGACCCAGTTGAAATATCAATAGAAAGTGACTGAACACAGAGGAAAGCCGTGAACACAGAAAAAAACGAACTGAACAAAAACTGTCCGAAAAAGGAACACAAAATAATTAGTGTTGTCAACTGTGGTCGATGTCGTTGTCATCGTCATTTAGGTTCACGAGTCGGTGACAGCGACAAACACGGAAACAAAAGAACCAACGATGTAGCAAGGATACGAAAGAGAATTATAAGAAAAAAGAAGAATTACCTCAAGAGGAGGAAGAAGCAGAAGACAAGGGCGAAACGCAAACCAGAGAACTTTGCGGTTTCCGATGCACGCGAAATGTCAGTCAGGAAGAAAGAGATGTCAGTCAGGAAGAAAGAGATGTCAGTCAGGATTCCTTGAAATCCCGAAGTCAGAAGACAGGCTGGAAAACTTGCAATAAAATTAATAATTGATTGCTATTTAGAGAGTTAACATTGCAAGAGATGGCACTAGTTTTGTGGTGTGTTTTGGTCCAAACCGAAGAAAAACCGATGGAGAGAGGAGGGAGGGATAGGGTTGAAGGTCACCACATTGATACGTTTATTTCAGACAGACGAAATTTCACAGCTCAAAGAAGGTTGAGTAAAGAAATTGTTCCACTTCCTAAAGACCGATTTTAGTAAATAACTTATTTAAATAAAAGCATTGTATATAAATAAAACCCCGAATACAACTGAACCTGCTTGTAGATGACCAAAAAATGTGGAATTACTGACTGACAAACAACAAACAAGCAAATAGTGACCACAAATGATAATAATAACTGATATCGAATGACTGGCAAAACCTCTGAAAGGTGAACAATAAATGGCAGCCGCTCTGAGTGATGAATGACAGTCATTAGTGATGACTGATAACTGATAGACAGCCACTAAAGTAATAAAGAGTTGGGTTTTCTTTTGAAATATCGACGGCGAATTAGTTATTAATTAAGACGACAGAGAAAAAGACCTAGAGAAGGTGTTTCGATCCATCCAACGGACGGTGTTGGTTGATTTGTTTCCCTTCTGAAACCGCGAAGGAATCACCAAGATTTTTCTCTATTTATTTGTTTATTATTTTCTTTTTATTTCTCTTGTATTGTAATATTGTATTTAGTTTTTATTTATTGATTTATTAATTTAGTCATTAATTCATTCATTCATTTTTCATTTGTTCATTTATTCATCTATCTTTATAATGTATATTATGTATATTATTATTATGTATTTATTTATTCATTTCTTCATTTATTCATTTATTTATTCATTTAATCATTTATTCATTTAATCATTTATTCATTTAGTCATGTATTCAATAATTTTCTTCATTACTTGTTTTTATTTTATTGATTTATTATTTTTTATAATATTAGAGCTTTTTCTAATCACCGAGCTTAACGCACAGCCATAAAATCAACAACCGGCTGGAAAAGCTCATATATGTCCATTCTTTTTACTCTTCTCTTTCTTCGTTTTCTTCTTCTTCTTTAAATAGGTACAACTGTGGTTACCTACTTAAAATAACCTCTACCCATGTATAGTATACCTCTAACATGACCATAAGAGTGCACCGCAAGCAGTACAAGGAAATTGTTTCTATTCTCCTCTACTTCACAAGTCCTTGCAACATTCATACAACATGTTTGCTTTGGACGGCAGCCAAGTGGTACGTTTATTAGAGTCACCAGTCACCATAACCACTTTTTTTTTGGTTTCTGTTGCAGCAATTTTCTGGGCATCCATTTTCAAAGAACTCTTCGTTTTCCAAAGAGGTAAAATGGTAAATAAGGAATAGAAAAACGAAATTAAGAAATAAAAACAACAAATGAAATACAATAAAAAAGGGTTTCTTTGCAAACATTTAAAGAACTCAGAACTTAATGAGACTTGAAGTCTGGCCTTCATTTTCATGAGACCGTAAACTCGAAGTCCCACCGGGTTGAAGGTAGTTCTTTTTAAGCTCAAACACATCGCTTGGCCTCCTTTTCAACTCAAACACTTAATTGTAGGTACTGAAATAAGGGCGAAACCAGAGCGTGGACCACAGAGACCAACCCAAAAACCAAACCAGAGACAGTAATGGAGGCAATACTAGAGACTAGAGCAAAGTCCAAAGTAGAGACCTGACTAAAAACGAAAGATCACTATGTAAACAAGAGACCATAGAAGACCAAACACAGGACCACAGACCTGAGACCAGATAAGGATAAATCGAATGAACAGAAAGGATCTATAATATACAATAGCTATAGCTATACACTTCTATACATGCTTCTTCTATAAGTACAAAGAGTACCTCCTTCGCGTATAACAAATAAAAAATATAGCCAAGAATATTTCTATTCTATGAGAAGGTTTTCCAATTTGAATAAAAACAGTCTTTGTTATGACTTTAAAAATCCAGAAAAAATAACAAAACCTTACGTTCTCAAGTATGTTTTTTTTTGTTATTTATTTATTACGTACGTTTCATTTGAATGTCGCCATGTTGTTTTTACTTCAAAAATATTTCCTTTATTTTCTCACATCTCCGTTGAATGTTGACTAAAATTTATACTCGGTCCTTCATTTTTACGCCTACAACGGAACAATGAGCAGGTACTTTTGCATGTAAACGAGAAAATTTGTGTGCGTATGTCGTTGTGCATCTGTGTGTGTGTGTACGTGTGAGTGTATTGATTGTATTCAGTTCTGCATTATAAAAATTTCCGTTACATTTCGTAACGCTACTTTATTTACAGTGTTGCTTTTTGTTTGTTTTTTTTCGCTCTGGTTGCTGTTGTTGTTTTTTGTGCTATTTTCGTTGTCCCTCAACAGTTATCACAATGAATGAAATAAAAAACTGTCGTTGGAGAAAAAAGTCTGATTTTTTTATTACTTTTGGAGCTTCAAGAGTTTTGAGAGTTTGGGGACTCAACAGAAGCGGCGGCGACTCCACACTCGCCGAGTACTTATTTTGAACAACTTTTTATTTACCTGCATTTTTATTACGTTTTCCCTCTTTTTTTCTCCCGCTTTTTTCTCCCGTTTTTCTCCCATTTTCCCCTTTTTTCATCGCTTTTTTCTTTTCTATCCCACCGTTTCTCTTTTTTCTCCACCCCTGTTTTTGCTCACTTCATATGAGATCGAAATAATAAATACGAAAAGTAAAATTAAATATTAAAATAAATATTAATGAAAGAAATAAAAATAAATTCAGGTGAAGCGTGAAGGTGAAGCGTGATTCAGTGTGAAGCGATTGTAATTTTAAGAGATCATATTTTTCATTAATCGATTTCACTCAGATCTTTCTTCTTATTTTCTCCACACTCAGGGTAGTTATGGGTGAATATTTAATAGGTTTGTATCGATAAGTAAAGGTATTTTTACAACAGATATCTATAAACAAAAATTGTAGGTTTTTGTGACCTATTTTCAGATATTTGTTCATAGCATATGAGATGAAGATTATATAATATTTGAAGTCTATAATATATTCGTTTAAGTTTCCTTTAATAGATTTTTTCAATAAGTTCTTTCAATGGGTTCATTCAATGGGTTCATTCAATGGATTCATTCAATGGGTTCATTCATTGGGTTCATTCAATAGTTTCTTCAGAAGCATTTTCAAAGCGACACAGAATTTACTCAGGTTTGCTGGAGAATAAATTATAAAATCTTGCCCAACCAAACCTGTAAATTCACCATATGATTATAAGCGAAGTTTGTTTCAATGCATTTCATTTCATGTAACCGGCAAGCAACGAAAGAAAAAGCTGCAAAATTTGCCAACTTTAGTAAATTTATAAAATAAATACATGAAAGGCACCTGAAGGCCAACAACAATGAAAGAAGGCTCCAAACAATGCAACACAATTTATGGCATTCAGCAGAGGCAACAAAAAGTGTAAAATCAATATTTTGCAACCTCCAGAAACATGTACGCACTCAGCCACACATCCACACCTACACTCATACACCTATACTTATACACCCATACACCTGTGCACCCGTACACCTATATACCCATACACTTATACACCTATACACCCATACACACCACACATCGTCACATCATCTGAGTGGCCAGGCATGTATTTTCAGTGAAATCCTTCAACTTGACAACAGACGATCTGCTCAGTCGACTGACACGCTTAAAGTAGGTATGCAAATAATAAACACTTAGTTTAGGAATCGGGGACGAGGGCGGGGGGAGATGAGGCGGTATGTTCATTAAGTACATCGTCAGGAATATCAATCGTAACTCGGAAATTAGAGTTCTTTATCTGAAGTTGCTCTTAATTAAGCCAACAAAACCAACAAACTTAATTCGATTCAAGAGCAATCAATGAAGTGAAGCTGCTCGATATGAAGCACGGAGATGAGTGCAGAGTATGTATATCGTTGAAAGGATAAAGTAATAACTGAGTACTGGAGAGCGGTGAGGTGGGGGGTCCTGAGGGAGCCCGAGATTTAAGTGGACGATGAACAACTCAGAGAGGAGAGAAGAGTCTAGCATAAAAATTAAAGCAAGTAAATTATACTTAAAAGCGTATAAAATCGTACGAGTAATAATGTGAATAGCAACAACAACAACAGAAGAACCACTACAACGTATGCAGCTGATGATGGGTATCGATTTTGATGATCGACAAAGCAATGCCTTCAAATAATTTACCCGGAGGAAAAAATGTGCATTAAGCGAGGCAAAAGTAACAACAACAAGAATACGTTGATACCAGCAGCAGCTCTGTGAGCATTCACATGGAAGAATTTCCAAAAAATAAACGAAGTTCTGCTCGATCTCAGAATTTTTAACATTCTAAGCAAAATGTTGGTGCTACTGCTGTGACTATTGTTATTGTTGCTATTGTTTTGTTTGTGCGAAAATATGCTAATTCACCAGAAAGACACACACTTGCGTCTGTGTGTGTGCACATCAACATACCAGAGTATTCATCAACACAACACATTCATCATTTTCGACGAGATGTTTTGCCTGTCAACTCTCTCAGCCCGCTGTTGCATGTGTTGCATGAGAACACTACAAAAACAATACCACAACAAAAAGCAACAACGGAAACTCGACAATGAAATATGTTTTTCATCTTCTCTCTCAGTCTCTCTCTCGCCCTGCAGTCAGTCACTCAGTCAGTCGGAAGTGAGCAGCTTTTAAGAGCCTCGATGATGGCGGCGATGGAAAATGAATTATGACAGGCCTCGAGAGGCTCCCGCCGCCGTGCGGAGCCAACTGAGCGTGTCGTAGCGTGTAGTTGCGTAAAAGCAGCAGCACTTTAAAAGCAGCGCGCTGATTGGTACGCGCCACGCAAACGAGCAACAGCTGTGATGAATGGCGAAGTCATCGGAGACGGCAAACGTGTTCAGCTCCAGCTGCGCCGAAGGGTCGGTTGATTGTCGTCCATGGGTTCGACGATGTGGTGTGTTATTGATTACTTTGTTCCATTTCGAATCGAACTCTCGAATGAATGCCTCAAATATAGCGAAAAAGAGTGCTGGAAATAGCATTCCAGCATTCGAAGTACTCGCGTGCAATTCAAAGGTTACTCATACGTCACGATGTACTTGAATCAGTTTCAATTGAATGAAAGTAGAATTTATTAAATAATTAAAATAAAATCAGCTATCGAAACAACTAAATAATACTATTGTATATAATACAATATCATACAATATAAAAGCAACCGCTGATGTTGGATTAAAGACCTGTTTCGAGTCAGAACCCAAAAAGACTTCCTCAATTCACAAAGAATCATCATGGAACAACGAAAGTGTCTCAGAATTTTGTAGAAGTCACGTGATGTAACGTGATTCTAACCAGATTTTTTAAGTAAAAATTTCAAAACTTAACTACACTGGAAACTAAGAGTGGCACGCGGAAAACCATCTCCAGAGCCACAAGAGAAACATAAGTTCAAAGACTAACGATTGTTGAAGTATCGAACGCACTCAGATTGACGAAGAGAGTTGAAGCGGAAACGAAGCCAGAGCCGGAACCAAAATCGGAAATGGAAATGAAACCGGAAATGCAGGTAACCAAAGTTATAAAGCATGAAGCAGATCGAGAAGAAGGAAAAGCAAACCGAAGCAAAATGAGGATAAGAATATAACCAGAAGTATGTATAGAATAAAAGTTGAAAGGAAAATTAAGGGAAAGAAGAAGAAGAGGAAAGAAAAGTAGAAAAAGAAGAAGAAAAGAGTATAGAAGAGTGACAAACGAAAAAACTCTGCTGTAGAAAGTTTTGTGGAGCGCTACAGCAGAACGTCATAAAAATCAAATTCGATTTTCGATTTGGCAGAATAAAACAAATCGACTGACAGACACATATACACACATATATACACACATACACATACTCATATATACCCACATACATACAAGAAACGATGATTATTGGCAGCAGCTACTAAATTGCAAGGAACGTGACAAGCGTACGAAACACAGGGCAGGTAAGCGGCAGGTTCGCTTCCCTTCTCCCCCTCCCCTCCCCGTCACAAAATTTAAATGTTAGTAGACGATCCTCTGACTGTTTCTCCATGTGACATAGTCACCATGTGTGAATGTGTGCATGCGTGTGTAATATACACCAATTCACAAATCAATTGCTTCAATTTAGATGCATTAGTAAAAGTTCTACAAACCCTCAACAGAAATCGTATCACGGCAGCAGCGGCACTTAAGATCGACCATAATAAAACATTAAATTAAGAGTAAAGCAGACTTAAACCGAATAAACCTCAATCATTCGGTTTTGTACCATATTTTGGCCAATTAAATTCTTATTTCCTTTCTTCTTCATATCTACTAGTACAATCATAAGCGATCCGCTTTTACTTTACTCAAGTTTGAATTACTTTCGATAATTTAACTGACTCTAAGAGATGGTAAAACGTAGCGAAGTTTCTAAGCTTACCGACTTCCACACTACTTACGTCGTATTAAACTTAAACGCATTAAGAGTTGAGCGCTTGAAAGGAGGAATACAAAGAAGAAGAAGAACAAGAAACGTGTGAAAAACGTAGGAAAAACGCAGCAGGAGGCAAGAAGAAGGCGCAAAAACACCAATAAAAACATGCATATAAAACATTCAGAGGAAGTACGTGTATTACATTCGTATTAACGTACACACCCACACATAGACACACATACGCACACATGTATTCATACATATACACATACAAACATACAAACTCACACTCTTAAATGAAATTTCCCGGAAATATCAACGGCAACAACATGTTGCGATTTACGAAAGCCAAAGTTTTCACTGACAAGCGCCACTCTCACACTACCTCTACCATTATTCCATGACTACCCTCCCTCCCTCCATGCTCCCTCCCAGGAACGACCACTTCCTGTGCTGAGTGGTAGCTGGTTACAAATTTCATGGGTATTTTTCATGTCATCCACAGTAGCATTGAAATTTATTGATGTTGTTCATAGCAAAAAGCAAACAAAAACAACACAACAAAACAGGATCGAATCGAGGAAGCGAGTGGGCGGGGGGCGTGAGGGCGGGTGGTCGTTGTTTGTTAAACGATGTAAATTTTAAATGCACTCAATCAAGCGAATTGCTTTGTTTTCTTTTTAATGTTGACACAATCAAACGTCTTAAAATAACTCACCTATTTTGATAACCTGGAGCTTAATTTATCTGAATTTTAGTAGCTTGAGAGAAGTTGTTTTACCCTCCCCGAAGTCCCTCCCCTACCTCTTTTAATGACAACCCTACAAATGTGTTTCAAGTTCAAAGATAACAATGAATAAACACAGGAAAAAGAAACACTCAAGAAACCGAAACGGACTAGAAGAGAGAAGGAGAAGAGAAAAAGAGAAGAGGGAGTGAATGAGAAAAAGAGAAGAGGAAAAGAGAGAGAGAGAGAGAGTAGAGGTAGAGAGAGGAGAGGTAGAGAGAAAGGAGAGGTAGAGAAGAACTGATTACATGACTAAGATTTATTCAGATGCTAAGCGAAGTTTAAGTAAAAATAACCGACCTGGATACACAATCGAACTGCATTCGCTTTTGTAACGTGAGATGTCGATATTGCAGACAAGGATGTCGAAGTCGTAGTTATCTCGGATAACAGGCGAACACAAGCAGCTGTCAACTCACACAAAACGAAGACTCTGCCGCTTTCACTGCTAGAGTATAAATCGGTAGCAATTGGAATCGGATACCATGCAAAGTGGAATTGAATGATACAAAAGGGCAACGTCGAGAGAAGAAGATTTTACAAACAGTGGAAGCAAGAGAGGCACAGAGGAAGTAAGAGACACAGTGTCCGCAAGGGTCCGAGAAGGAAGAGGGGGGAAAAGAATGAGGTACACCTTGAGAAAGATTTAATTCCTATTGCTACCGAAATCTAATATTGGAATAAGAAATTAAATTAGAACAAAGATGCAAGAATAGAAGTAGCAAATTAGTACAATTCTATAATGAACAAAGAAAACTTGGGCCAAGAAGCCAGAAAATACACCCTACACCCTCATGACCCGTACACTAAATCTGCATAAACAGACATACATCGAATAACCTTATACTCTAAATGTTATGCCTTTATTTTGCTTATTATTGTGAAACTAAAAGTTTTTCGCTAAAAAAAGGTTTTTTAAACACCTCACCTCACTTTTAAAAACCCACTCTACGAAACAACTATTTTTTTATATTGATGCAAAAGGTTGATGAAAAAATAATAACAATAAAAAAACAGAATTATTATTTTAGTGCTCATGAATAAACAGCAGGCAGCCTGAAAAATTAATCGATTAAATATTTCTGCACCCAATGAATTGGCGAACACATTGATGAGCATAATATTGAGTATATTGCCGTTATTTTATGGACACACAAATATTTGTTTTATGAACCAGTCATTAAAAATTTTTGATATATTGTATGTCATCATTTGGAAGAATAAATTACTCTGACTTCTAGCTTTTGACATCAATAAATTGCATTTTATATATTTGTATATTTGTGTACTTTTTTATAGGAAATGAAAGTGGAAAAATTTAAATGTTTTTCAGTGTTGTTTTTAAATAAACTTACATTAAAATTATTATAAAAATAATTAAAACGAAACTAAATGATATTGAATAAAAATTGAAACTTTAATTTATAGAAAGTAGTCAAAAACGACGAGAAAACAAGCACGAATTTATGACTTGGCGAGGATTATCGGTTGCTGCTGAAGGGGGGGGGAGCTATACTGAACGGGGAGTGCTATACTTCTCTATACTCCAACCCAGTCAAGTTCAATCAAAGCATTTTGCAACGCTGTCTAATTTATTGCATTCAAATTAAGTAAAAGAACGATGAAAAGCAATCTCTTTCTTGGTTGTTCGTTTATTGGCCCACCCAATAAAAGCAGATCCTTTCGACTTTTTCGAAAACTTTTTTCGACCTTCAACCAGCCAGAAATGTAAAGAAATAGAGCTCTATTATCTAATAAGTGAAGGAAAGAGGGATGGAGTGAGGGTGGTAGAGCGGTCGGTTGATAGAGAGGTCGGTGGGTAGGGAGGTTCGTAGCAAGTGCGATAAATCAGACACGGACTCGAGCATTCAATTCTACTGGGTTCGTGGTTCTGATATAACGAACGACTGAACTCACTGTTTCAAGGATGCTTACTTAACTTAAATCAATACTTAAGACCCGGCACCCTACCACCGGCCGTCGAAATGACTCACCGCCATCGCTATCTGCTGCCAAGAAAACGAAAACCTATTCAAAAATTAGCTGCCAATTGTTTTGCTTCAATTGAACAGTGAAGACGAAAGAAGCCACAGCATACAGAAGTAGTAACAGTAGAAGAAGAGAGGAGAGTAGAGAAGAGAGGATAGCAGTAGAAGAAGAGGATAGCAGTAGAGGAAGACGACAGCAGTAGCAGAAGAGGATAAGGAAGAGGAAGAGAACGAGAACGAGAACGAGAACGAGAAAGAACAAGCAAAGTGCATTCAAAAAGTGGCAAAAGCAGTTTTGCGATTTGCTTGCCGAGTTGTGCGGCAATCTATTGAATTTGAATCAAATGAATGAGTTCTCAATACTCAAGAAGAAAGTGAAGAACAACAAAAGAAACTGTTGGTTTGTTTTACTGAGTAATCGATTTGAGGAGATTAGAGAGGGAGTGATAGAGAGGGGAGGAGAGAAAGAGAGAGAAGGAGAGAAGGATGAAGGTTATCAAAAAGGAAAGAAAAAGCGCTGCTAAATTTCCACATCAAATGGCTTTGCTTGTGGCTTTGCATTAATGATTATTGAGAAGATATCAAAATAATTTTTATAGATTGCTAATCTGATGATTAACCACCCAAGTGATTATCATACAAACAGCTGATTGTCAAAAACAGCTGATTGTCAAGAACAGCTGATTGTCAACAGCTGATTATCTACTCCAGAAATGGGGAAAATATGGAAAGAACTGAAGATTTTAGACGAAAATCTAGATTACTCTTGTCATTAACTGATTATTCTTACAATACACTTGCAATTTGACTTGTCCCCTTTTCTCTTCTCTTTTTAATAAAAACTCACGAATCCGTATATACTTTCGTTTAATTCAAACAATTGTTTCTTTGTTGCATACTTTAAGACTGTATTTTTTACATTAGACCAAAAACATGAAGGCGATAATAGTTATTCTTATAAGATTTAAGACGATAAATCCTTAAGACTTAAGCTGATGATCGCTAAAAGTAAGTCACACACCTTGCATTAAACTTGGATCGTATTTCCTTTTGTTTGGTTTACAGAAAGGAAAAACTTTCATCTAAGCGTTTGTTTCCGGTATGGAAAGCCTACGAGAGGAACTCGCATTCAGAGTGTGTATAAGTCAGTGTATCTGCTCAGTAAACGGATGTCTGTAGAGCAGCAACGACAACAACTTACGACAGCTGGAGCAACAACAGCAACAGTAACAGCAACACCAGCAGCAGTTGTCGACTTTCATAACTTCACTTGCGAGTGATTCTGTTATAAGTTTCTCTGTTTATTTGGTGAAAAAGTTTTACTTCCTGCAAGTGTTAGAAAAATTTATGGTTTCCCCCGAATTGAAACCAGCGCGCAAATGATTCCACTGCTGAGTACTGAACACTGAGAATATGGAGACAGCTGCTGGGTTTTTTACTCTGAGCGGAAATACAAGAAAATGTGTCAAAAACAATCTTCCATTGAAGACATACTTAGTTCGGGTGGAACATACCGTTCGGTGGACATCCTTAGTTTGGGTTTTAGAAAGCAGGCAAGGAAACAACAAGAAAACTAAAAGAAAGAATATAGGAAAAAAGAATAAAATGTGTTCTATTTCTTTTTTGAAACATTTCTGAGATGTCGCCAGTATTTTGACGGGAAACAAGATCCAGATTTATGACAACTTTAAAAGACCTCTTTTCACAAAAAGATTTACAAGGTTTGTACAAGCAAAATACATACATATAAATACAAATAGTTATTTAATGTGATACAAGAAATCCATCTATGAGTTACAATAATCAAAAATATGTTCTGTTCATGTTTCTGTTCCTTATAAACGGAAAGATAAAACTAATATACCCATTAAACTTTGGCTATAGGGTATAAAATGTTATGAGTATGTTTAAAATATTAAGATGTCGAAAAATAACAAACTTTTAGTAGTTCCCGCTGTGGCTTCAATTTCCTGAAACTCTGATAATTTCAACTCTTTGTAGTCGTGTAGCCACCGTCAACAGTGCCACCTGCAGGCAACCGAACCGAAGTAATGAAATTATGCAACAACCTTCATAATTAATAATTTTGAGTTTTCACATCCTGTCATTTTAAGCCATTAAAACAATTAAACATTTTGTGCCAAGCTATTAATAAATGAGGATGCACTGTAATAACCACAAAAAACAACAACAATTATAATGATAATAACAACAACAGCATATCGTGTGTAACACACACCAACAGATGCCTCTGCACAAACACACACACACACACACACAGACATTCATGCAATTCCAAAGCAAACAACGTGTAGCTAACGGTACAAAGCTTCCGTTTTCGTCCTTCTTGATCCTTTTTTTGTTTTGCTAAAATTGTTTGTGTGAATAATTTATATGCAGCAGCTAACCGTCGTGGGTCTTTAATGTTGGTGATGATGATGATGCCGCTACAGCTGATGATAATGATGATGGTACAGCTGATGATGATGTTGTTGCTGATGATGCTGCTGCTACTCCTGATGATGCTGCTACTACTGAGGATATAACGTCCTTTAGTAGTTGTTACTGTAGTCAGTGGTGGTTGTTTTTGGTATTGTTCTTTACTTATTTTAGTTATTATTTTGTCGCAATTGTTGTTGCTTTTATGTTGTTGTTATCGTTGTTGTTTTTGTTGTTCCTGTTAGCGTGGTGACTGCTCCTGACATTTGCCTGTATCACTAAATCCCTTCATGAGGTGAGCTTATATCCTGTTGTTCTTTCCTCTATGATATTCCGTTAGCCGTCTCTCCGCTTCCGTTTCCAACGTCACATGCAACTTGTTTGTAGTCGACAAACTTATTGTAAATTTAGTTATGTTACAATATAAAAAAGTGTTGGTTCTTTTAAGGTTCTTCTCTGTTTTGCTTTTCTATTTTCTTCTTTGTTTCTTTTGTTTCTGTCTTTTTTTCTGTTATAATCTCATCTTTGTAATTTTTTTAATTAATATTAATTTTGTATGAGTAAAATTTTAGCCAGGATTTTCTGCTTCTTTTTTTTGTTGTTTCTTTTTCTACTTCCCGTATGATGTCTTCTATGTACACGTATATATGTACCTTGTAAAGGGCAAAATGGAAAGCGATATCAACACATATTCTCTGCTGTAGACGATGATGGTGATGATAATTTCAAGAACTTCATTTGCGTCTAGAGATTTTTAACTAATAACCTTAAAGGAACACTTTTGAGGGAACACTTTTTAAAGGACACTTTTTCGGGAGTATCTTTAATGAACGACACACTTTTTAATGAACTCGTTTTACGGACCACTTCACTTAAGGAATACATTTTAAGGGAATGCTTTTGAATATCTTCTAAATTTAAACGATGAATTAAATATTTCTCACCTGCAAACTGTCAGTGATGAAAATATTCCATTTTTCACGGAGAGCTTCTATGAACTTTTATGATGCACATTAAAACTCAGACAGCTTTCGATGCTGTCGAAACCACAGACAAGATTCAATCTTTTGAGATATAAAAGCGCTTCATTCATGCGTTTAGACAGATTCGAAGACGTTTATGATGAAGTTATATTCTACTGGGTGCCATTCAGCAGCATGGTTTGGATTTAAGTGAGCATTAAATATTTTACAACTATTCTGAAAACGTTTTCGAATTGATTGAGTTGAATGAAAATCCATCTCAACTCAATGAATCAAAGATCTGCGCATAAGTTAATCCTTTGAGTGGGACTCATTTAAATCCTCTTCCGATACTGGTGCCTTTATTCATTATATGGATATTGAATTCAAGTCGTGAAATGACTTAATTTTGATCACATCGACAGCCACTTCAACGCTTCAGTGAGATGAGTTGAGTGACAATAAAGCGACAATTGAGCGATTGCGCTGCTAAAATAAGTGAGTGGGCTGAAATGCAGGCATCATTGGCTAAAATGTCGATAAAAAGGTTGGCAAATATGTCGGCAAATAGGTTGGCAGATAGGTCAGCAAATAGGGTAAATGAGTTGGCTAATATATCGGCAAGTATGTCGGCAAATAAGTTGGAGTGTGTGGCAATTTACATTAAGTATAATTAACTGCAATGCAATAATTTCACTTCACTATAAACTGAGGATAAACGAGAATTAAGTAAAGCAAATATAAGCAACAGATACGTGAAACCTTTCAATAATATTCTTCGTTACAAAAGAATAATTGATTAACTAATTAATAGAATAATTAGCCGCCCCGTGGAATTGTTCATGAAGTCAAGCTTCTAAAGTCTTGACTCTAAAGTTGTCACATTTTATGACCTCTGAAATATTCTTCTTATTCTTCTACTCAAGCTCCATGCACTCTTCTTTTACAAGCCGCTCCTGCCCCGCCCTCTGCCCAGTGGTTCAGAGATTCCCTAAAGAGCAAAAAACCTATGGAAAAGTTTTAATGAATGAGTGAAATTAGAGGCCCGGAAGCATTCTTGATTCATTTACGCTAAACTAGTCGCTGAATGGTTTGTCATCTCGTCAGTCGAGTAACCTTCCCCTGCCCCAGCCCCCTCCCCATCCACTTCATCAACCTGCATCGCAGAAGCGTTCATGAGCTGGTACAACAGTGAATATTCTTCCTGCATAATTTCCCCAAGGATATAAAAGAATAACTAATTATTTTAAATGACTTGAGGCCTTTGAGTTACGCTGCCCGCAAAGTGGTGCATATTTAATGGTGACAATGGTGACTACGGTGGCAATGGTGACGATGGTATGATGACCCGAAGGACCAAAAGTGCAACTTTGAGTGAAGTTCGCAACAACTCAACGATGGCGTTTAGATTGGCTCGGGCAACACTGCAAACTTTTGCTACCTCGTGATGTGAAATGAATTTCCAACGAGACTATCGAAGGATCCAAGAAGGAGCATATTTTTATTGAGCAAAATATCCACAAAAACCAACATCTTTCTCTCATCTGGCGATCTACACCAGGTTAACCACTCAATTAGCCGCTCGAATTAAAAGTACAAGTTTACACAACCTCTGTAAAGTGGTCTTTAATGAGCACCTCGCATTCCTCGCTTTGAGTGCCTTTCTAGCTGTAGTCCTCTTATCCCCGACGTGGCAGCTCCTTAATTTTGCGCCGAGGGATAATCGACGCCATGTTTTGTTACCTTCGTGTTTAACTTCCAATCTAATCACTACAACCGGAACTGACAACGACGTCAAAGTGTTTCCGGTTTTGTGGAAATGGTTGAAGGTGTATGAGTGTGTACGGGTGTCTGTATTGTATGTGTGTGTGTGTGTCTGGGTGTTTGTGTGGCTGTGTGTTTGCTTTGCGATGTTTGCTTGAAAATTAGGTCTACCGTAACCAGCACCGATGAGCACCGTCCTGCCAGTAGCGCTGCTGCAGCGGCTGTTCCGCGACTGTTGCTGCCTGCCTGCTGAATCGTGGCTGTTGTTTGCCTTCAATGTTCATTCTTGATGTTTGCATTTCGTTGGTGAGAAGTTAACAAAACCTCGCGGCACTTTGAGGTTCTCAGGGGGTGAAGTCTCCGTGATGACAGCTTGTCCCCGGGAGGAGGGACGAGGCGTGGATGGTTCATTGATGGAATAAATATTCATCGATGTGCTGATATGTTTGAACGTTCATTGAGACACGTTTTTTCACTAATTAGTGCACTTTAAAAATGAATGAAAAACTGAATAAATTTTTTGGGGTATTTAAATTTGTTCTTCTTCTTCTGATTGTCAGTAAAACACATCATCTTCACAGATATTATTTATATTTTAACGGTTATTTTAGTAAATGTTTTTCTCTCTCTATGTCTCTTTATTTTTCTCTGTCTCTCTGTCACACAAATATATGCACTTACACTCATACATACAAATGCGGCATCAATGCCGCTTCAAGAAGTCAGAAAGTTCTACATCCCACACCTACTACGAATACATACACATATATACACACACACACATATATACAAACACACATATACACATATAAACTTGACACGTGAAAGTATCCTGCCTGCGTTTGCGAGTGTGTGTGTGATAACCTCGTAATTTATATAAACTCTCTCTCTCTCTACGAGGTCATTAATTTAAAGCTTATTCAGTTGGTGAAGATATATTAAATTAACTCAAGAACTGAAGTCTTTTAGAGACTTCCGGAGTCCGTCTGAATGTGTGAATGTGTGTGCTTGTAACTGTGTGATATCCTGTAATGAAGTATGTGTGCGTGTGTTTCGAAGGATGAAGGCAAACTCGCGGATGCTGGATCCGTTGCAACTCCTATGAATAGTTTTCTCCCTCTCTGAAGAACGAATGAAAAAAGTTGTAGAATAAGGAAAAAACAGTTATAATTCTTCTTGGAACTCTTCGTGGGAAAAGTTTTTGGCACAGGAGTTAAAGCATTTACTTGTGTAAATGTTTGCGTGCGTGTAACATTTCATTCGCTGGCGTTTAAATGTTAATTAGACGAGCTGTTAGTTGCAGGATTGGGATTTGTTTGGCCGGCAGCACGAACACCAGCAGCAGCAGTTGGCAACGTTGGACAACTCGGATTCCATCAGGGATGGAATTCAACTCGAATTCAGAAATGGTATTGGCAATAAACTAACTAAGAACTTCAATAATGATAGATTCTCTTGTAGATTTAATATTATAGTCTCAACTGAATGATCAGTTCATCGAAAAGCATTAAGCAATCATTGAAATAGAATTATAATGGGTCTTTTTTAATACAATATATCTTTAAAAGCCTTTACGTATATCTTGTATACTGTCTTTTCGAATGTCTTTTCACATATCTTTCCTTCAAATTCCGTTTAAAATTTGATTTTTACTCAAATTTTTATTATTGCCTTCTACTCAATATTTTAGTGGTGAATTTTTGGAGTATTTTATATGAATAGGGACTCAACCAAGCGCACACAAAACCTCATCAATTCCAATTTAATATTTCAATATCAAAGTACTCAATACGTATCGTGGTTCTTCCTAAGCAAGCAGCTGCAAAGAAGAAAGTGAAGTGAAGTGACGGAAAAAAGTAAAGAGTTGATGTAACGAGTAACGAGTTTGGTATTCGTTAGTCATACTCAGTGGTATTCAGCGGTAAAGAAATGACGGCAATTATAGCAAAATCGATAATAGAAGGGGGAAAATATGAATGCTCTGGCAATGTGATTTAGTATTTTCTTTTGCAATTTTATGCGCCAACAAATACTTAAAATGGCGAGTACTTAAGCAGGGATTCTCGCGAAACCCACAACCCTCTAGGGCCGCCCTACTCGCCCTACTTCATCATCCACGAATTCCTTCAGAACTGCCACCGGACGCTATGCAGTCATCAAAGGCGCGGTTAACGTCGGATGCTGGCACTCGTGTTGGATGCTGAAGTGGCTTCATTGCAGAGGACGTACATTTTCAGTTCAATCAACGTGGAAATGGAATTTTTATAAATAGAAATTCTTATTCGTGGTCAGGGCGAGGTCAATTGAATTTCTTCCTAATTTCTTCAAACGAAAAAAACTTCTGATAAAATATTGGCCACTTGTGAACTGTTTTGTGCACTGTTTTGGACAGAAGCCAAAGTTTTCTTATGAAAAAGCTGAGTTTACCTTATGAAAATGAATTGGGAGAGTTGGTGGTGCTTGGGATATGGGCTCAAACTCTTAAAAACTTTCTGATCCGATATCGTAATCCAACTTAAGGACCAATCAACAAAAGAAGAATGGAACAAAAGTGGAATTAGAATTAGTATATTCGAGTAACTCGTGTATTGCTATTTCTGATAAGGTTTTGGCTTTATCTTTACATTGTATTTGTGTTCTTCACACTTGTTTACTGCCCTTTACTCTATATACTCACCCCAGAATGTAGCATCCTCTTATGCAATCGCCTCCTACTAAGCCTCCTCTTATACACTTCCCTCCTACTAAGCCTCCTCCTATGCATTCTCTTCCTTGTTTATCAGCAGCGGAAAAAAGTCCTTGATTCATTTACGATTCCTTGCAGAATAGTGAAATCCTCTTCATGCCTACGAGCCAAATCGAGAAGTTGGGAAAGCCGGGCGCTACTGGCGACAACCATTAATTACAACAACTTAAGTGAGAACATTGAAGCATAACCAAAGAAAACAAAAACAAGTACAACCAGCGAAGATACTTGTAATGCACTCCATCACATACCCCGGAATACAAAATTTTTGTCACGTCTGAACATTCGAGCAATTTTATGTTCCGTTACACTTTTCTGTTGAATGCGACACCGGATTTGCCAGGAGATTTCGTCTTTTCGAAGGTGTCGTTCGTGTCTTGCACGTGATTCTACGAGTATCCTTAGGACTTTTTTTTTGTTTTTTGCCAGATTATCGAGGCACCAATAGAGTTCGAGGTTTTTACGACCTTAGTGTGGCAATTTTTTGTTTGTAAAGCGTACACTATATGCACATACATATGTACAACAGTCTTTGTAACAGATTATACACTCAAGGAAATCACATTCTATATTCCGATTAAAACTCTAGAACGTATTCATAATATTGGGTACCTAGTGTACCTCTATAAACATGTATTACTGAGAATTTTGAATTTATTAAACGTTCCATAATTAGTTGATTTAAAACTATACAATTTGCATTGAAAATTAAACCCCATTGAAGCGTTGAAAGAATTGAAAATTATTTCAAAATACTTTAAATAACATACGCGAATTGTGTTTAGAAGATTTCGAAGTTCGAAATATTAAGTTATCATCGTGTATCAACTCAATTTAGATACAAATGTGCTCAGAAACAAAAAAGTTATTCAGCACATCATCGAATTTTTTGTCTGTTGCTGAATCTAATCTCCACAGAAACATAGACATTTTTCATTTGATCAAAATATAGACTTCACTGGTCGTTTGCCGTCGTTGTCGTTTCAAATTCGTCGTTGTGTAAATCAAGTCATTGTCTCAACCAGGTTCAACTTTCTCTCTAACATTCTCGACACTCTTTGCAGAAGACTCTCCTCGACATGAACTCTCCTGCCGCGGAGTCAGCAAAATCGAAATTTTACACCGAAGTTGGATGCTGTTCGTCGAGTTTGCGACTCACTTGCATATATATTGGATGCATCTGCGCCGTTTTGGGTTTCCTGCAAATTGCAGGCGGCTTTTTCTGTAAATATTATGAACAGCAAAATAATGTTTGCTAGCTAAGTTGCCGCTTCTTTACAGGGAGCACTTCGTACATCATGATCATCTCGAATTTTGTATTCACCGTGGGTAGCCTGTGCCTGGTTGTAGGTGTCATTATAGTGAGTCCATTCAGTAGAACGGCTTTTTACCGAATGCCGGAAATAATGTTCGCCTTGTTACTTTTGCAGCGAAAACCAATGGTAATGGTACCCTGGTTTGTCGGATATCTATTTACGGTTATGGCATTTCTCACAGTTTTTCTGGGGCATTTTCTAGGCTGGTTATCGGCGGAAGACGAATGCCAACCGAGCTTTTTTCAGTTTTTATATCGAATACTTGTCTGCTTCATAAAATTGGGTGAGTTTTAAGCTTAGGAATCCGTGGAGTACCTACGAGTACAATCAGATGACACATTCTCACCCGTCCTGTTACAGTTGTTGAGACCGTCCTGTTTCGATATGTGTTTTCTTACTATGATCAACTGGAACAAGAAAAAGAGGCTGCAAATCGCCCGGGCGCTTGATCGATGGCTCGAAACGATGCCGCAAAATGTTTTGTATTAAAAATATATTATTTATAAAATTTTACATCATCACCAACAATTGAAGTAAATAAAAATTGTACAAAACCCATAACTTCCTTTTATCACTCATTGGTTTCCTGCAGATTGTCACTGTTTAGTTTCTAAGATTGATAGCTTGTAATTGAATAATTTATTGAATAATACACTTGTAAAATATCTTTAAAATTTAATCAATATTTCATTGAGTTTGGAATCATTGATTTTATTTTAGTTTCTGTCTCAATTTTTGAAATACAGAATCAATCTCATATTTAAAACGAAGAACGAAAAAAGGAATTTGGTACTTTCATATATTCATCATTTACTAAATAATATTCATTGATCTAACCACACTTCATCCTTCTTAAAAGACTCTGAAAGAACTACAAGAAGAAGAGGACGGAAAATGAAATTCGTGGTCCAGGAAGGTTGCTGCTCTTCGAGCTTGAAACGTACTTGCTTAGTTATTGGAATTGTGTGTCTAGTGCTTGGTATTGTTAACACCAGCTGTGGAGCTTACTGTAAATATAATCGCGATGATCGATATTCTTTCTTCATTAAAAAACTCTCATCTCTCAGTTACCAGTAATAGAATTATCTTGTCTTTCGATATCATATACATCGTCGCTGCTATATGTTTGATTATAGCTACATTTGTGGTACGTCTTCTCCTTACATTTGTGGAGCTCTTATAGAATCGGAAATCTTTTGTAATTTCAGAATATCAAATGGCTGGTCATTCCGTGGTTCATTGGTTATATATGTACACTCATTGTACTCTTAATAATAATTCTAGCCGATTTCTTGTCACTCTTTGCCAGTGAAGATGAAAAAGTCAGCAGCGAAAATGATTCTATCCTTCGGCTGGTTTTATATATAATTAGATTCAGTAAGTGCATTATACTATATCAGAAATGAAATAGATTTAAATCAAGTCTTACATCTTACGTTATCTCTTAGTTATCGAGACCATCTTACTGCGTTACGTGTACTCATATTACCTGCAGTTGGAATAAATATACGAAATATGAAGCATAAAACATGAAACATTAAACATGGATTTCATTCAGTTCGTCCTCAAAATTAACTTTTATGTACATATATGCAATGTTTAATGAAAAATAATATTCCAAAATTGTATGTAACATATTATAATTATTATATGTAATTGTATGTATTGTATGTAATATACAATGTAAGATTTGACGAATGTAAATTAGAAGTTATATAAATAGAAGGTTTTCTTTCTTTACTTCACTTGAAGCTTCTGGAAACCATTCTTATTTTTTGGGCTTCTGGGGTTTTATGCGGACCAAGAATAAGAATTTTTGCAGTTATCTTGCCAAAGATATATACATATAGATATATACATAGATACATATCAAGGGTATCATTGGTCCAGTGGTATATCAATGGACCTTGTTTGGTTTAGGTGAGCCGGTTTTCTTTTCGGCTGAACCTCAACGAAACCTAACCCAATAATATGTATGGTAAACCTAATCTATAATATATACCATTATAATTAAGTCATAAATAAAAAGTTATAAGTATCAGTATCAGTATATAAGTCACAAAAGAAGTATAGACAAATCTATTAAGGAAGAGTTTATTAAGGAAGAGTCTATTAAGGCAGAGTCTATTAAAGAAGATATTCAAGAAATTTACGTTTTTATAAAAATATAGTATATTTGTTTTTAATTTAATTAAGCATGTGGCAACGCTGCTGACAGATAACAAAGATAGAGACAGACAGAATTCGTTTTCTGAATTTCTTATTAGATTATTTATTGTTTAATGGTTTGAATTTGAGCTCTACAAATATAAATACATAAATTAAACGTTTCTTTAGTATTCTTTGGCATTCTTTTAATAAACATAATGTGTAGATGTACGTATATATTCTTTGATTCCCGCATTATTCTTCAGTGCAGATTCTTCAATAAAGTTTCAATGAAGTTGCTTGTTTATGGTTCAAAAACTGTTTCAGATTTCAAGTTGCCTTTTATCCTTAAAAAGGGCTGCTGCAATACGAGTCTGCGAGTTACCTGCTTCGTTATTGGATTACTGTCTATAGCCCTAGCAGTGGTGTATATCAGAAGCGGATATTTATGTAAATAACCAACTGGTAACTATATAATAAGTAACCTATATTTCTTTGTAGTGCCCGCTTCTATATTTGTTTTGGCAATGGATTATGTGTTCCTAGTCGCCAGCGTTTGTCTGGTCTTGGCTGCAATTATAGTGCGTTTTCTTATTTCTAAAAAGAGCCGGTAAAGAGTAGAATGATCTCACTTTCTGTGTTCTCTATTAGAATAATTGGCACTTGTGCGTTCCTTGGGTGATCGGTTTTACTGCTTCAGTCGTTGGATTTATCATATTAATACTAGGGGATGTGTTCGGACTTATTGAGACCGAAGTGGAACCAATGTCTCAAAGTGCTTTAACTCGGCTGGTTCTGTATTCACTACATTTAAGTAGGTTAAATGCTTCATAGATTTCTTGAAGGTTTGAGGTATAATATACAATTGATTCCTAGTTATTGCGATCTTCCTACTACGGTATGTGTACTCGTACTTCGTCAAGCTATACGCAGGTGAACCTTTAATCTGAATACTCAACATTGGAATTACTGATGGAAGTATGAAACGTGCTCGAAACGGAGAAAGTCTTTAATCAAGTTTATCATATATAGTAATACAAAATATTAAGCTCGTTAACTATTTATTTATCATTTATTTAAGTATTTAAGTTGATACTTATCCGTGTTAGTTAATGAGACCAACTACTGTATATATGAGGAGAGCGAGAAACAGAGTGAAAAAAGTATCCAATATTTTTGACAGCATTAAGAAACCTTGACTTTATATTTTCAAAATATAAATCCGATAAAATATAATGTGTAATTAGTCGTAATATACTTATTACTTCACAAGTACAACTTATTTAACTTATTATTTATTTTCTGGTAAAAATCTGGAATTTTTTATTGAATTTCATCGAATTTAATAACTTGTCATTACTCGAGTGGAATTCAGAACTGTCATACTGTCAGAACTGTCAGGTTTTTCACCACAAACGGTTCTTTTAATACCTATTGAATGATATACCCCGAAATCCTTTGGGCCAAAGGCCCGAAATCGTTAGACTTCAGTTCTCCCCGGGGCTGATATCCCCAAGGATAGAATAAGATGGTTAACTTTACAGGTGGATAGCTTAACAGGTATTTTAGTGTGCGAAGTTTGTGCTAACATTCGAGTAGTCTAAGTAGTTTTTATTCTATTTCCATCATGATTTGACAGATAGGAATATAGATAAATACTGGCAAAATATTTCGATATTCTACTGAAAACAAAATAATTAATAATAATAATAATAAATTTCAGACAAAAATAAATTGTTGGCAAAATTCTGTCAGTAGATGCTGTCATCAAAAACTTACGAGCATTTCTATATAAAATTTTCCATAGTTTCCTGCTTCACACCTAATAGATGGCTTTCTTCATAAAAGAGGGATGCTGTTCATCTAGTTTACGGATCACATGTATGGGTATTGGAATCATTTTCCTAGTAGTGGCCATTGCCCATTTGATTACCGGATATATATGTAAATATTACACAAAACAAGGAAACTAATCCTCTAAACTTTCGGAACTTCACAGGCGGATTTACTATTATATTGGTTCCAGAAATAATATACATGATCTGCTGTGTATGCCTCATAGTAGGTGCAGTTTTGGTAATGCAATTAAAAACTGATATAATAAACAATTAGTCGGTGATATATTTTTCAGAAATTTGAGTACTTATGTATTCCGTGGATCATCGGCTATATATGTACAATCGTAATACTGGCATTCTTTTTCAAACGCGAAGTTCTCGCCGAAATACTGGCCCCCCCAAAAACCCAACAAAGCGAGGAGCTTGAAGAGAAACCGAAGGTGGAGAAGGTCTATACTTCTTTTATCGTGCGATTCGCGTTCTATACTATAAAATTTAGTGAGTCTTTTTGCTTAAATTTTGTGTTAAATATCTTGAAATAACACTCTACTTTCCACAGTTATTGAGACACTTATATTGGGCTACGTTGTGTCCTTTTTCATAGAGCTACACTGGGGTAAGGTACCTTTCACAGACAGTCCGATTACCAGTAATAATACAAACGCGGACAAGAATCCGCCGCCAAAGAGTAAACAGACCAGGACGTCTAGGATGTCAAGATAAGGCCGTAACTCAAAATAATTCGACTTAAATAATTTAATTATATATACATATATTATATTATTTAATAAAATAAACAATTAACGAAAAATAACAAAATAAATCACTAAAAGATATCCAACAGCTTCTTAAAATTAGAGTTTCTATAAGTACTGAAAATTGTTGAGGGGACTTGAAAAGAATGAGACTAGTGATACATCTGGGACACAATACATTTAACCCTAGTTACTAACCGAAAATGTTGGTTGATATGAACAAAGAAGTGAAGGACGAATTCTTTGGTATTGTATTTGCTTGTCCTTCGAACATGAAAGGTCGACAACTGTAAAGTAAGTTATAAGTACAAGGTGAGGTCAGTAAATTATCCAAGTACTCGTATTTCTGCAAATCTGTAAATAAATCCGCCATAAAATTGGCTTTTGGCTTTCCTTTGAAGGGAAAATGTAAAGACCTACAAAATGAACTATTGCATTGTGAAAAGAAATATACATATATTCCTTTAATTCAGAGTATAGTTGGAAATATCAGCCCAAGCAAAATGTTTGTAGACATTTGTATAAACAAATATATACGTGCAAAGTTTTGTATAAATTAAAAATGTCATCATTACAATGTACCAGAAATGTCAAAATGTGCCTTCAACTCGTGGAAGCTGCTCGCTCCTTTCCTAACACCGGCAACCCTTTAGCTAACACAATGATACTCCAACTGACACTCAACACAACGGCAGCAACAAAAAGCGGCTGTAATTTGACAGGAAGGTCGCGAATCGCGCGAAAGCGCTCGTCCGAGATTTCCGTCATTAAAAAACATTTCAAGGGCTTTGCTCAAGTGGCGAAAGCGTGGGACGATGAAATTATATTAGCAACGAGCAGACGAAGCAACGAAAACAAATTCAACAACAATGCAATTAAAACTACGTTAGCGCAAAAGTGAAGCCAAGCGTCCCAAATGAATGAACGAAGGAAGGACGGACGCCCTCAAAAATTAATTAGCGGCGAAATGAACAGAAACTAAAAAGGCAGAGCTGTTAAAATACGAATAAATCGGAGTTTAATACCAATATTTCTACACAAAGATAATCTGAAACAATAAAGTGTCCTTTGAAAATAAGATTATCATTAAATTGGGGATTTTTTTAAATTGTTAAGTGAAAATATATTAAATTTTGGTTATTTATTTGGAACAGGTTTACAATAGCGCTAATGCTGCAATTTTGCTATTCTATTGTTTTTGTTTTCTGTAGTTGTTGTTTACGGTAACGACAATAACAAGTTTTTTCTGATATCATCTGGTTTCGGAGTTACTGCCCCTCTAACTTCAAAACTTTGGGTCTATATCTCCTTAACCATACAAGCCGCATACATTTTAAAAACTAAGATTTAAGCATTGAAAATCGATTTTATTTATTCCTTTATAAATTTTTTTACAAGAGTATAAGTTTTATATTTATTAAGTAAAAAGTTCTATATAACTTATTTATATACATTCTACAGTTTCTAAGATTTATTTAGACTTTAAGATTTAAAACTTTATTCATATCTTAAATTTAATCTTATATAATCTCATATTCACAATTCAATTAATTGTTAAAACATCATGCTTAAAAACAATTCCAAATAATATTAATTATAAATAATAAAATTAGTTTAACTTATGTAAACCACGCTATTCTCAACAATATCAGGCCACGTGCTCTTTGCACAAATATTTTTAATACAGGAGATACGTTAATACAGTTAGTACAGTAGTAGTATCCAAAGCTTAACTTATTATACAAAATACATAAAACGTATTAAAATCAAGAAAAAGCCAAATAATAAATAAATAATTTTAGTAGTGGAAGCACTGCAATTTTCAAGAAAGAGTTCATCACTTACGCGATTGTAAGCTTTATAATGTATTTTCTCTTAAATTTCTACACCAATTGTGAGAAAGCTTATCCATGGAAAGCTAGGAGACTACTTTTTTAAGGTTGAGATAAATATATAGATCAATTACACAGTTTATTTAGAAAAAAAATGGTAAGTAGAAAAAATGCAGTTCAATATCTAAACATTCATTTTCGTATGGTGTAAGAGATATAGACTCGAAATTTTCGAAGTTCGTGGGCCGATAAATGAAACAAGATGAGCTCAGACAAAAGATTCGTTGTTGGAGTAAGCGTAAAAAAGAACACCAACAATAACAACAGAATGAGAGTATTTGCGCTATTGGCCCAATAGTATTGGGAACTGATGCCATTTCGTTTATAAAGCTTTATAATTTTTAAAAATAAGATTTAAGCATTGAAAATCAGTTTTATTTATTCCATCATATAATTTTTTTTTACAAAAGTACCAATTATATCATATTATTTCAATAGTTTGAAAATTTGTGGAAAATTTAAAGCAAGATCTGAGGTGCTTTGAAAAAAAAACCAAAAAAAAAGTCGTCTAACCTGTCAATTAGAGATACCAATAAAATATTTAAAGCAATTATGCGTAATACAATATTTTTGTTATTTAATATTTAACCAAAAATTCTTGAAATGTCCGAAATGCATCCGAATTTTATTCACATGACTTCAATTCCAATTTATTCCAAAAGCGATGAAAAGCCCAACATCTCTCCGACCCTTTGATTTCCCTCTAAATGTGCTCCATTGTCCGCATCATGGCTGCTGCAAGAATGGCACGCATCCGAGCCGGTGTCCGAGCCGGTAACCGCTTTCGATATGGTACCCTTGACGGACCTGGACAAATATCGCGCTCGAAAAATCCGCAGACATAAAGCCGATTGGCTTTTCGGATACGCTTCCGTTTGGCTGCTTGTTTGGCAGCCCGAGATCGTCCCCCGGGCTGTGGTACTAATGGTCGTCGCCGTGGGCGTTTTTTTCGCTGCGGCAGAACAACTGCGGCCGTCTCGTGTAGAAGAGTATGATGCAGATCACCGCACCGATGGCAAGTCTCCATCACCGTACATCTGGCCGGGGTGTGACTCGGAGCCAGACAATTAAAGCACAGGTTGTGGTTTCTCAATGCCTTTCGACGCTTGCTCGTACTCATAGTCAAAAATTTGCGACAAAATGGCAACGTGTGAAAACAGTGGCACAACACGCATTCTTGAGTTCCTTGGTTCTGGTTCGGCTGTGGTTGCGATTGATTAGCCATTGGACGATAAGCTAAAATATTGGCACAAAGAAATGACTGATTCAATTCAATAAATCCAGACGACTGAATTCAATTTTCCAATATATTTTATTCTATATATTCAAAGCCTACTTATTTCCACAAAGTAGAGTATAAAATGTAAAGCGAAATATTTTTTCCGATTTGTGAGCAAAGTAATTTTTAGTTTATTTAGAATTTATAATTTCACAAATTATTATATTTGAAATTTAGCTTTTAAATTAAACTTATTTAAACTATGTTCTTTTGCAGATACTGGATACTATTATATAATATTTCAATAATAATTTATATAATATTTCAATCCCGGACTTCAGTACCGAACACCAGCAGAATATTCACACAACTGAGCCAAGACATCAGAAGAAGCCGCTTTCCTCACACTTCTAAAGAGGACTTTTTCTAGTCTTCGTAATGTTTGGTTATTTAAGCATATTGGTCACTACCTACATAGATATTGTACATGAAGTGTGAAAATACATTGGTATGCATTTCTACCTGCCGATCATATGACCATTGCTCACATAGAATTTTCTGCAAGGAAGACACTTAAGGTCCTTGCAAGAGTCTGCATTTTCCACGAACTGCCAAACATTCTTTCAAAATAAGGATCTTCTAAAATAGCCATGTAAACGATCGCAATTCCAGGAAATTCTCCGATCCCGTTGTTTTGGTGGTGTTTGTTTTGTTTTGCCAGGTATAAACAGCTTCTCATAGCACGTGGGTTTCCGACACTTCAGCCGGCTTCATTAATACATTCCTAATCAAATCGCTGCTGTGACATTAGAATACAAACCATTTTGTTGCTGCCAAGAGCACATCGCGCATGATTTATGGGCCAATAATTAGTTCGGATGACCAATGAAAAACCGCACCGAGATCTCACACTTTTATTACCTCGTCAATGCAACACAACAGCCGACAAGAGCAACGACAACAACCGACAGGATGAACGAAGAATACAGCAGCAAATTGCAGCGAAAATTGTACGAGTGACAATACAAATGAACACGAGAATAACAAATGAGGCATTCCTAAACCACCACGGAGGTCCTGGTTTTGTGTATTGCTCTTCTCTGGTCACGGAGTGAAGCGCGCTGACTTTAATGACGGAGGCAATCAGCAACAAGCAGCAGCTGACAACGCATTTCATGAGAATGAGATAACAACCCTTTAAAGATGGAGCAGTTTGATTTGATTTGACGCTGTCATCACATTAAAATCACATCAATTATTATTTCCTCTGGCATTTGTTTGTTGTTGGCGAAGATGGTGTTGTTTTGGCAGCATGTTGAGAGGACCAGCTGAGTAAAATTGTAGTATACGAGCTTGCAATTGTTCACTTGTATTGTGCAAAGAGCGGAGGAGCATTCGATCGCTTTCTGCAATCATGATTGTACCAGAAATTGAATTATTCTTTAGCGCTTGGAATAATGATGGGTTTTTGATGCGTTTTGTCATCAATTTATCGTTATTGTTCCTGTCGATATCTCCCTGCTCTCACCTCAGGTGCGGATGATCACGTTAAAGGAGCCTGAATATGACGGTTTATCAGTGCAGAAATCACATTAAATTCATGTGATACCTCACGATATCACTAATTATTTGATACGATAGCGAGAATATCTGCTCCATAAAGGAATAATTTAGATATAGATATTCAGCGTTAGTATAATAAATGTAATGATTCTAGCATAAAGGCAAAACATAGCGCCCATGGATATGGAACAAGAGATGAAATAAGCGCGTCCTTTCTAAAAACGCATCCGATCTGAAACATTGATAACTTAAAACTGCTTCAACTTTAAATGGAGCGAGCCACCTAAAGGTATGCATAATCAAAATCCGTGAAATTTAAAGCCTCAAATGATCCTTAAATTGCGGCAGCTAGACTTTCTAAAAGTAAGATTGTCCACCTTATAAAAATTCTTTTAACTTTATGACAAGACATCAATCTATCAAGACATCAATATTTATGACTTAATCGATTTTTTTATTGCAAAAGTTTTCCTTCAATTTTTATTACCACTAAAAATAGAATTTAAAACCTTACTTCGAAACGGGTTTTCCACCGAATTTCTGAATTATACACAAGAGATGACTAAATAGTTATAAAAATAAAGATGAAAACTGCAAGATAAATCTATACAAATCGCAGAACATCACAAATACGAAAAATATACGATACTTCAGAGAATAAAAGGATTTCCAAAGTTTACCAGACGACATGAAGGGCGATGAAAGGAATCCGGCAGCAATTTGAATGATTCGTTTGGTTCTGTATTTATTCAAGTAATTACCTGACTGACTACATGACTGACTATTTGATTGACTACATTACTGAATGGAAGACAGATGTCATCGGCTTAACCTTGAAACGTTATAACGTTCTAGAGTGAGTACGATTACCTTGAAATGGAGTTCGATAACGATGACTATGGAACATGTTTTGCTCCAAAAGAACATGTAAATTTGTATACATGTACATGTGTATATTGTTAATGTCGATTGTACTCTCGGAATACATATTTTAAAATTGTTATGAGTTACTTTTAGTTTGTTTCTTTACAAAGTTTACGTTTGAATCTTATTAAAATACAGTTTTAAGGATTAACCTAATAATAATAACCTAATATAAGAAATAAGCAGGAATAATTCCGAGATAGGGATATATAATAGTTTAAATATTAATGAATTAAATTTCGACGCCATAAATTTAAGTATTAAATTCTTAGAGGTTTCTGCACAAAAAGTCTACCTGAAAAAGTCTCTCTCTATCTGTTTCTCTAAATGAGTCTTCTCGTTGACCGCCTTAACGTTACCATTTATTTATGCGGTTATAAATTCCCCGTCTCAGTTAATTATTCGTCTAAATTATGGGATTCAACGCAACATTTACTGCATGAAGTTCAATGCAATTCATCATCCTTTAGTGAGCGAGAACAGCAACCACATCCGCAACCTCATCCGCATCTGCATGCGCTCTGAACGTTAAAGTCCACCATAATATACTCTACGCTACGATTAATTATACTTCATGTACATATACTATATACGGCTTCGTGACTCCAGCACGCGGAATTAAAATGTTCGCGCCGGTTGACTTGAATGCAGCGCCGCCACAAGACCCACTTTTTTTCGTCCATAAAACTGTGCTTAAAGTTAGTTTACTTAAAAGTTATTAAAAAAGTATGAGCATGAATACTTAGAGCATGTGTACGTGTATTTGGTTTATCTTTCACTGCAACTTACTCGTAATGGAAAGAGTTGTGGGAATCGAGGATCTCCTGTAAATTGTCGCACATTTGAAGCATTTGTCAATGCTGCTGAGATTAGATACGCTTCCTATGGCCTCGCTTCACCCGTGACCCAACATTTTTCGAAATACGCTTCAATATATCGTAAATGCGCAAATAAATCGAGCGCATCAATAAGAAGTTCAAAAAAGAGCATCGAAATCTGTTGATGGTGTCGGAGGACGTTGTATAAGCAGAATACTTGAGAGGGTTCGTGGATTGCAGAGTTGTTTGGTGGGTTGGTTAGTTGGTTGGTGGGTTGGTTAATCGGTTGGTTGGTCCTCAATATTGCTGAAATGTTTGTACTTTATTTTCTGGAAATCAAATTGACAATATTTCATGGGAATGGAACAACCAATCCAGGGAACTAAAACAAACTGACACTGAATTCGCACCACGATGTCATTCTTTTGGTTTCAGTTTTTTTCTCTTTGTTGCTTTCTTAAAAAAAGGATGTGTTCTCTCGGGTAACTTTTGCCGAAATGTGTTAAATTTTGCGTAAAATGTTCACTGACAATGATGAGTGCGTGATTATATTTTTATTTTATATTTTTTTTTATTATTTTCTTATTTTCTGTCTTTTTCAAGCAACCAACTGTGACACAAAGAGGATTCACAAAAGATTCAATGTTAGTGGAACGATAATAAAAAGACATCCTGCTGCGGTTGAATGATGTGCAGAATTATTGGCCAAATAAATATGTACTAAAATATACGTACTTATTTATGATAAGAGAGAAGATAAGAAAGAAATATCTGTACACAATGAGAGAGCAAAAAGTATTGATTATGTTGAGGAAGCTTCAATATACGAGAGAAAGTATGCATCAAGAAAAGGGTAAGCAAAGTTTAGCAAAATTTATTTTTCGATTTAATTAATGGCACAATGTCAAATGGCACTATCTGTTAATGTCAAATCGTATAATAGTATAACTATACACCCATTAATAATGCTTCAATTAATATTCCCTTAATTGCCTTAAATATTAACCTTAATTAATGATTATAACAACGTTTTACGGTCTACTTAAACGTTGTTCTTAGTCTTTAAGATGACCTTCTATAGTCTTTAAGAGAACTTCTATACTGCTAGTAGATCCATCTTCGGGGAAGAAATACTTGAGCACACAAACTTGACTAAACTAAGTCACACGCAACTTGATGTTGCTAAGTAAGATTAGGGCGGAACATCTACTTTAATTATATAGGTTTTTGTCACAATATGCTATCTTCAGTCGCAGTGCTAAAGCTTCACAAGCTCACCTTATTTCACATAATAACAATAATAGTCTTTAATATTATGTAATCGAAGACTAATAAATAAATAAATCAAACGAAATGAATTAAATAAACAAAAATTTCGTTGCAATTATAGAAAAGAGTTTGAGAATCGTAAGCTATAGAAGGGAAAAAGCAATCATTTGCAATCATTTATCATAACAACTTCTAAGTAATCAACAACCAATATTAAAAAAGAATAAACAAAAAAACAGCACCAATAACTACATCACTCTTGTAAGATGAACTGTGGAAGCACTCAGATTGATGACAACTCAATTTTCTCTAAATACCACATCTCCATCATCATCACAATCATAATTGAGCATCACAGGAGGATGTACAGCGGTGGATGTAGAGGAGGAGGAGGAGGAGGAGAAGGAGTTGCTAATCGGGGGAGGGGTTTATTTAAAGCGAATGAGTGCTCATTTCTTGTGGCTGGCTGACTACCCTGGATGCCCATAAACAGGGAATCCAGCAGCACGTTCTCTTGGTTGAAATATGAATTTACTGCTAATCATTCTTCAAATTCATCAATCGTCAACAACAACAACAAGAATTGTTGTCATTAGTGGCAGTATTTTTTCCCCCTCTGCAAATGGCATTGTTTTTAAATCTCTTTTCGTTAATAGTTTTTTTTTTGATTATTTTTGTTTTACCTTTAAGATATTGTTTTTTATTCGAAATTCGTTCTTGGTTTCGCTTGTTGGTAACACTTTTTCAGATTTCATAAAACCTTGCGGGAAGCCTTTTTAAAAAAAGAAACCGGATTCGATCGATCGACGAATATCAACAATTTTTCACCCCCATACAAAAAGGATTGCTTTTTATCGCATTGAAATGTTTGTAATAAGATAAGAAGCCACAGCTTTTCATGGGGAGGAAAGCGCTGCACGTAACAATGTGAAAATCGCATTAAAATCACATGCATAGCTCACACTCAGGCACACACACTCACATCCACTTACACTGGCACTCACATACACCCACTCACGCACTCACTGAAATGCATTCATTCTTTACATGAGAAGAAATGCTTTTGAAGCATGAATACGATTACTCAACATGTTACGAGCGACTCGTTGCTCAGGGAAGCGATGTAAGGACACCGCAGATATACGAGAAACACGTAGATTTATTATAGTGATGGAAACCATTTGTTGAATCTTACGTTGTTGTACAGTAGTTGTTGTTGCTGGCGATGCATCGTTTGTGTAACCACAAAAATGACACTTAAAGACAGATTTGAATGAATGTAAAATTGCAGGAATTCGATTTTAACGGTGCTGGAAGGTGTTTCTGCTCTTCCAGCTGGATAACAGTAACATCGACAAGCAGATTAAAAAAGGGACGGGAGAAGAAGAAGAAGCAGCAGTGATAAACGAAGCCAGTGATTGCAATTGAAAAGGAAATTCAATTGGGATCAAGTGAAGTGACAGTGGACTCATCTGTGGACAGTTACAAATGATAGTGTGTGTGCGTTGTGTCTTCAAGGACGAGGAAATGCGTATGTCAAAACTGGAAAAGACCTGTTGAATGATGTCTTTGAGAACCAGGTTTTATCCGATCTTCTTTTATCCTTAACTGAGGCAACTTCATCTCTTAAAGTTGATAATTTACATTGCATAATGCAGCTGTACTGCGTTTCATATGAATCAACTCTTCTGTCTTCGTCCGTACCCTCCTCCACACCCCCCCTCCCCCTCTTCCACATTGCTTTGTATGCGCCACACTGAGTTGGTGGTGGCGCTGCGTTATCTTGAGCGGCACGTTTTGCCCATATGTACGCTCAGTAAGTCGCAGAAATTTATGTCGAATGCATCGCCAACTTCGCAACGCCACTCCCTGCCCCACAGCCCTCATAGATCCACACCTTCTCCACGACCGGAATTCCTAGCGAAATGAGGTTTTCTCGAGACACAGAGACTGAGTATTCTTCCACGTTTAACGACAGACACCTCGTTGCGTCTTCTGCTGCTGCTTCTATGATTTCCATTGCATTTCACAGATTTTACTATTATTTTTTTACCACGTTTCTATCTTTTTTTTCAGCTTTTTTGTGACAAATGCCTTTTTCTAATGCAAAACGTAGTGTAGGTGTATGGGTGTGTGTGTGTGTGTAGGAGTGTTTGTGTGGTTTACTTCTACAAATGCACACGGTTACCGCATAAGTTCGCTTTCGAAATGAGAAGAATCTTTTTGTGTCGCCTGCTTTGTATTCATTCAGATGTTTTCGCTTTTCTGTTTATCCTGGCATCTTGTTAACCACGTTGTAGGAATTTCAGAGCAGCATCAACGTTTGCATTTACTCCACATTCTTTCATTATGCATCTCTTATGTCTCGTTAAATCTCAGTTTTCAGTTTTCTTATTAAGTTTTGGCATTGAAATATCGGGAATATTTAGGTTATTAAAAGTAGGAAAAAATTGTGAATAAGAAAGATGGGAAATATAGCTTCTTGGCCCTCTCTCTCCGTCTACATCTCCTACTCCAGCTCCATCACCATCTCCGTATCCTTCTCTATCTCCAGCTCCATCTGCATTTCCATCTTCATCTGCATATCTAGCTCTATCTCTGTCATTCTCCATCACCAGCTCCCTCTTCCTCTTCCTCACCTTCTTCCTATCCATCTCTCTCTTCCTTTGTCTTCTTATCTGTCTTAGATACCATATACCTTTTCTAACACCACAGCTTCTTTTAATTAAGCTACCCACAACATGACTAATTTGTTGCTTGCTCGTTGAGGTCATCCTCGCCTTCTCCTTCCTTGTTGTACTAATCCTACGTCAGTGAAAATAGAATTGACCGACTGGCAAACATAAATTCGGGTTTATTAGAGAATCAAATTTGTTGTATGTTTCTGTGTGACTTTGTGGGAGTTCATGTACTTGTTTACTCTGAGTCTGTATGTGTGCTGATTAAAATAATTTCATAAATTATTCAACAAAAGCTAGGAGTATTATAGAATATAATAATAAATCGTATTTGTTTCTCTCGGCTGCTTTTCAGCAGACTTGAGTCACATTTTCTTGCTTCTGGGACTCGTCATTCAGTAACTCAACGGAAACTCCTTGTGCAACACAATTAGGTACACTTGGGCAGATGAACATATGCATTCACACACACACGTACATACACACACATATACGCTCACATACTGAGTTATCGCACACTGAAGAAGAGATATGATTTTGAATTTAGTTTGGACAACTGCAGCTCTTGCCACGTCTCCACATAATAAACTGTTAATTGTGTTCAGTACAAATTTAGTCGGCACTACTTTAGTCGATTTCTGACTCTTACACTCCCCTCCCTGACCTCTTCGTCCTCATCCTCTATAGTAGGATGTTTTCAGTTCGCATGTCGCAGCACATCTGCAGGATTGACTGCTTAAGCCGATTGGACCGGACTGGAAACACTTGCATGTCTGCAGCAGATATTACTACCACTTTGAGTGGCAGATACCAGAGACCACAGACATTGAAATAGTTGGCTCTTATTAAAACAGGTTGAGGGTTTGGCCCATCTGTTCGGATAGTGAAGGACATCATCATCATCATCTTGGCAACCTCCCTGAATTCAACCATGCAATATATTTAAATGTTTTAAGACTTTGCTTTAAGGTCTCAGAAGATTCAAGCAGAGTTGATATCAGAAGTGGGCAATACTAGAATATTAAAGTTCAAAACTTGAGAGATTTGAATTGAAAAGTAGTTTTTTGTAATATTATTATCGTTATTAGTGATTCATTCTTAGCACTCACTAAAAATGCAGATTATACCAACTCGGCATTAATAAATCAATTACTTTAGTTGCAGTTCGAATGTTTATCTCAAAAATCTTAAAATCGAAGAAATGTTGGTCACCTCAGCGGCGGAATCTGATGTATGAGTCAGTTTGTGTGTTTCTATGTATGTTTGTGTCTTTCTGTGTATGTTTGTGTGTGAGTGAGTTTGTGTTTCTGTGTATATTTGTTTGACTTTCTATGTGTTTATCTTTGTGTGTAAGAAGTTCTGAGGTTTGTCTTTAATACGGTCGACATGTTTAAGATGTAATGTTAATTAACATTGAAATAGATACAAGAACAAGAAGAAGCCATAGGAGAAGAAGACGACGAACAGCTTTAACAACAACTGCTATAAAATTTATCACACACAGATAAATAGCTAGGATAGATATCGTGATCATGTCACAATTCTAAATCTCTCAAAACATACCCACACACAATACATCACCATCTGCAACTTCCTGTGACTATAAATTTAACAGCAGATGATTTAAAGTACTTCATGTTGAATGTTTTATGTACGTATGTGTAAAAAATTGTGGGCATATAATGTGTG
Source organism: Myopa tessellatipennis (assembly GCA_943737955.2). Lineage (NCBI taxonomy): Eukaryota > Metazoa > Arthropoda > Insecta > Diptera > Conopidae > Myopa > Myopa tessellatipennis. Next base: position 59,448,622 of record OX031316.1, read on the forward strand.
TTGTTGTTGTTGCAGCAACAGCTTATCTATGATGTATAGCATAACGATATCCCAGCCTCATAAATACAATACAACAGAAGTTTTTCTCTATGAGGAAACATAAGAAAACTATTCAGAAATGTGTACAGAATAGTAATTCCATTTCCTTTTTCTTGTCTTCTCTCGCTCTTCTGAATATCCTTCTGTATTTCTACAGAGGAAGGGATTCCTTTAAACACCTTGGACACTAACACTTTGGAAGGGAACCAACTTGGCACACCTTGGACACTAACACTTCACTTGGATACCTCATAAAAGTTATTTACTAATTTTAAAGGGCTTTTAATTCTAAATCTTAAGAGAAGAATCTCATCTGAACATTTGAAGCATTTAAAAGAGAGAGATTATTAAAAACTGATGAGAACTTTGCAAAAAAGAAATGAAATAATGTAGCTGAAAGAGAAGAAAGAAAAACAAAGATTTTAAGAAGAAAGTTAGAAGCTCTTTTTTTATATTCATTGGTGCTAAAAGTGAAAATTTTTCTTCTGGGTTCATTTTTGCTCAAAGTAAGATGTTTTTTGGGTTCATTGTTGCCAAACACACTTTGTTATTTTTAAGAGTTTTCCTGCACAGTAAAAACCATCGCAGTTCGCAGTATAGCTTTATTAAGGTAGACATTCACGCAATTATTGCACCCTACAAACGCCTTCACCTACCATATAAGTAGCACATAGCAAACTTTAAAACTTTTCACCTCAGATACACTTAGGATAAAAACTACTTAAAATAGAAATAAAGTTTCTATACCAAGATTCTTCTTCTGTATTTCTCTCTCTCACTTCCTGGCACTTCCTTTTATACTTTTCTTCTTTAAGTTTATAGTAGCTCTGAGTTTGTTAAGTTTTGTTTTAGTCAAAGTTCACTACCAGCATTTTTGTGCCATAAGAGTGACTTTCATGACCTTAACACACTGAGAGCTAAAAGAACGATAATCATAAGAATCACAATTGTAATTGTGGGACTCGCACGAAAATCGGAATCGGTTTCTTTGGTCGCGTTTGCACCACAGCAAAATCAAGGAACTACATACAAACTTTAGGAACAAGTTTAAATTAGACTCTACAACATTTTTAATAGTGTTGTATTTAAAGTATGTATTTAAAAAGGGCTCTAAAATATTTGAGGTGTTTTGGGAAATACGAAACACAGAAGCTAAAGAAAATACCTTTAAAGAATAATCAAAATTCAAAATCGAGAAAATGGTTATATTTAATAGTAAAATTAGACCCTTCTGAGTTCTAATTTTTAATTTATTATTCTTCCCAACTGTTGGTCAAGAGTCATTAAAATTTTAACAGCTTAAATGCAAAGTTGACACCGACAACTTAAAACTTATTTCAAATGCATGTGTGGAGACTTCCATCGGTCAGAGATTTGATTCATCCATCCATTCATCTAAACACCCATCCATCCATCCCTCCATTCATCCAACCATCCATCCATCCATCGCACATGCTGCCGAAGGTCGAAGGAATGGAATCCGAATCGAGTCCATGCGATGTGATAAAACCAAAAGTGCATCAGCTGCTTGAAGCCGCTTCCTGCACCCTAGACTAGTGGTGAAGTGGTCAAATGGTGCCCTTGCTAAATACGAGTAACAAGGAATTTCAAAATAAACGAACCAAAAAAGAAGAAAAAATTTTGCAAACATTTAGCAAAGCTCGAAAACTTTTAAATCTCGCAAATAATTGCTAAAAGTTTTTAACTTTTACACAGCTCTTTATGCACCCGCCGCCCTCTCTTTTCAGCTGCGACACGAGCTGTGAACTTTATCTGGTCCGAAGTGCCCCGGAGGTCAATTTGGTGTACTTCATCCTGTCTAATTGAGTGCCGTGAAGTGTGCCTCTGTGTGTGTGCGTGTGTGTATATGTGTTTATTTATTTTACCAACTTGTGTGTCGAGAATTAAATGATTTCCAAACAAAGTGCTGCTTAATTCTCAACCAGCTGAAGGTGGATTGTGCAGTTCGTCTAAATTGACTAAAGATGACACTCGTTGAGATGCTCTTATAGCGTTCTTTATTAAATTACTATTCAATTTGCACCTAAAGTCTTCATATAAAATGAAAAAAGGGTTGTCTGTTGTTAATCAGCATTTTTATTTTCGGCAGAATAATTTCCCAGCAATTAGAGGTTCAATTCAGATGGTTTCAATTATAATCAAGAAATATTTAAATACTAATCATGGATCATTAGATTGAGTTACACAGACGATGTGTGTGTTGCTGTGTATTCTGTTTTAATTCTCATTTCTCTTAACGGAGTATTAAAAGGTTCGCTTTTAACTGATCTATTTTCTATATTAAAGTATATCAACTTATTGCTCTAAGATTCTCTTTCCTCTATCGAATTCTCTTTAATTCTTATTAATCCATCTAAATTCGATTTTATTAACAGTTTGGCGAAATCGGCGTCTCAGAGCTTCTCTTTTATTCTTTCTCTATCTCTCCCTCTCTTCTTTCTTAAATTTGCTTCTTTCGATTTCAAAGCTTTCGCTCTTTTGACATGTGCTTTATCTTTACAAGAACTCTCTTCGAAGAATCCATTTACCTTCCCTTCTATTATTGCCTCTCTTCCGACGCTCTCTTCTTGCGGGAAACTTGTGAGCTCACGATTTTCTTCCTTACGCACCGGTCTGTCCTAAATTCTGTCTGTCATCATTTCCGTTGAATTTTCGAACATAAACAAAGTGACAGCAATATAAAAGTCCTGTTGCGACTCTTCTTGTAGTGCGCGATGAATATCGAGAACTGATGTTTTCGAATCGCAGCAAAACAATAACAAATCAGGCAATGGGAAAGTAGGTCACAAGGCATCGAGTTGCCAGCGTTTAATATATCAACTTAAGCGTGATTAACGACAAGCGAAGCAATTAATTAAATGAGTTTAACGTTAAACGTTTACCTGAGCGTATATTCAGCTGCATCGACAGCCACTGCAGCCAACATCAGCGATAACGACATTCAACAATCATCATCATCATCAGTGACACAAATCAAAGATATTCATTACGTTTTCCTTTCCTTCTCGTTCTTATACTCCTTTGTAGAAATACAAAGTCACTTTTTGTGACTGAAAAATATATATAAATACATACAGTAATTTCAAATAAAAACGCATTGCATCTCATCGTCCTTTAAGCAACTTCAACTGCTTAAGAATTAAGGAAATTAAGTGCAGAGAGCGGCACAAAAGACCAACCAACGAACTGGCGACACATAGAAATGTTTGGCCCGTTCTTAAGGATATTCACAATATGGCAATAGAAAGGAATACTTGGATGGATGTGGAACACTTCGAGACCCGCTTCAACAGCACTTCGCCCGCGAGAGTCTCATAAATAATGTCGAGAGTTGAAAGTGAAGAAGTGCTGCAGCCCCCTGCACCCGGCCGGCTTCACAAAAGCCCTCCTCCAGACCGACCGACAGTCAGCCAGAGCGCCAGCCGACTGCACTCCGTTGCGAATATAATAAATCCAAGCAACTTTATAAAACTCGACAGAAGTCGACAACATAATCCGCATGGAATGTTCGAAGTATCCAAGCGAAGCGTCGCAAGCGAGGCTCAACTTGGATGAGATGAATGCATGTCATGTGTTCGGGTTGCACTTTTGAGCGGATGTCTTCGGAGCGGTGACAATTCTCAGATTATTTACGCCGTTCTACACATTGTTTTGAAGCGAGATAAATGAGCACAATAAAAATGAGCGTACGTAGGAAATGTGAAGGGTTGGAAAGGAGTGCTGGGAATGAAGAAGTGAAGGGCGGAAGGAGGTTGACTCTGACATGACGAAAGAGGTTGACGTTTCTAGCTACTCAAGAAAAATCTGAGTGAAGTAGATTTATTGTGAAGAAAGAGTAGAATAGTGAAGGTGATGAATGAGTCAAGTTATGTCAAGAATGTGTTGAAGGGCATTTAAGCAACAACACAGGGTTTGTGCGGAAAAGGATTCTGTGCGGCTTTCAAGACTTCTACTACTGGCAACAACTGTTGATGGTACTCATTTAAGCTCGAGAATGGATTCAATGTCACAAATATCAAATATGAATCGAAAGTCTAAATAATAAAGTGTAAATTTATTCCTTGATAGGAAGTAATGAAATCGAAGGAGTGGAGTCGAAAAAGTTGACTTGAAGAATCGAAATTGATGAATTATCCGTAGTTCGATTATAGAATAATTACTCTGCGATTTAACTCTTGATCCAATTCTCCTTCCAAAAATCCTTCGCGCGGATTTCAAAAATAAAAACCCAGCGTATATCAGTTTTGCCACAATGTTTATCAAAGTATTAAATTTACTTTTGGTTGTTTGGTTTATTGTTATATTGGTGTTTTTTTCACAACTCAACACAGATTGAATTTTATTTTTTCCTACTTTTTTACAGAAGCATTTTATTTGCTGTTTTTGAAATATTGTTTTTATCAGTTTTTCCACTTGTTTTCTTATTTATACTAAAAGCTTTTCTGTTTCTGTTATAGTTTTGTTTTGCTTTCGTTTCTTTTCTTTATTTCTCGATGCTTTTAATGGAGAAATGGATTGGTTTCGCTCGCTCCAAATCAGTGCCTTCAAAGAGGATGCCATCCTGCAAAGAATTGTGTTTGGTTTTTCATATCCTTTAAAAAATAAATCGTTCACAAGGTCAAAGGATTTAGTTTCCATTGCAAAGAAAAGCGCAAAAAAAAATGTCTCTTAGAAAAAAATCCTAGTTAAAAAATTAATCTACAGCGATTGATGTAGGGAGGAGGGAGGGGAGGGAAAGAAAGGGAAATCACTTCACTGGAACACCTTCTGAAGGACGTCGGGTCGCATTGTCGCCGTAAAATCAATCGAAATAATCACCGAAATGCAGAGTAGAGAGCGAGAACTCGATTAACAGAGTTCTAATATTTGAACACAGAAGAAAAAAAGAGAGAAATGAAAAATCACAAAAACTAAAATTCGTTTGGAACTTTTCGAATTTTCTATAAATATAAAAGTGATTACTTCGGGAATGATGACTTTAGTAGTGGTTATTTCAGCGATTCTTGGAAATAAATTTAAACCTTGCAGAAAAGAGTCAATAAAAACCCAGTCAATAACAACAACAATCACCAAGGAGCAACTTATAATGACAAGAATAGCAAAAACACCAGGAGCAGCAGTGAAAAGTACCGCTAAACTATCTAATGTCAACAACAGACAATAGCAACGCAATGGAAACCGCAAAAAACGCATTTCGAACAGACACTAAAGTAATAGAGTCCTGGCCACTTGATCCTGGTTTCCTACGCTCATCCTTTTGGCACTCCTGGCACCGCAACTTTATGGTTATTGGCCACCGCTAACAATGTTGTTATTAGCCAACATGCGGCTAATAAAATCGACACAACTTTTAATACAAAAATAATGAGGTTCAATTTAAGTCTACGGAAGAGAAGTTCTCGAGAAAGAGGAGGGAGGAGACTCTCGTGGTACAGGAAGGTTGGCTGCTTTGTAGGCTGGTGCGTTGGCTGATATGCGGATGGGGACCCATAGTCTTTTCTCCTAAACTACTTCTTTTTTATGACAAGTTTACAGTTTTCCCATTTGAAGTAGTTGAAGCATTCATTAGCAACAAATGAAGCCGCTTTTGTGTAAAACTCAGCGCTGCGTTCCTGCTTTGGGACACGAGAAAGCATTGAATTAAAGAATCTGTTACTAAGTAAGTAATAAAAGTCGCTTTTTAACTACCCTTTTAATATCATTTAGCTTTTAGCTGAGGGAATTAAAAAGAACGCATTTAAAGCTTTTAAAACGCAATTGTGCAAAATTTCGCAAAACACAAGGATGTTGTGGGAGGGGGATCTATATAGGGATCTATAAGCTTAATAAAAGTCTCATTGGCAACTCTATCCTCTCGAAACTATTCTAATATTCTAGTTAAATTTTAAAGACTTGTCAGCGAAACATTTTTGCTGCGTATTTCGTGTTTTTTATTCTTTTACTTCCCTTTTTCCATTACATTCTCTACACATTTCTTCGGGTAACATTCTTGGTTGCGAATTTCTTAAGGATAAAGTTAAAAGATACATTTTATTCGTTTTTTTGTTTCCTTCTTCCTTTTTTCCTTGCACTCCAATAAGTTTTCTTCATGATGTTACTACCTCCTTTTCCTTCTCTACATCTACATACAGATCTACATCTACATCTGTTTTGGTGTTGAGCTTTGTTCTCTCCTTTTATTTTTCTTTTCTTCCTTCTTTTGTTTGAAAATAATGTCATTTGCGGCTTTCATATTTAATTAGAGCAAAAATGTAAAACTTTCGCTGTTGCATCTCTTTTCAGTTTTGTGTTTTTTTTTTGATAATCTGATGAAATTGTTACCAATTAAAAAAGTTTCTTTTCCGTAGCTAAGATTTATGGAAAGCATGCAAGTTAAGTTAAGAATTTATAAAATAGAAATACACAAGTTAATTTAAAGTTTTTTAATTTTAAATTTCAAAAACATTTCGAAAATGTCGTGAACGTTGAACCAAAGAATATGAAATAAATTTTTATATAGAAGAAACTCCTCATATACACATGCAAGCTTCAAAATTAGCAACATTGAGTCTATCAGCATTTAGAAATCATTGAATCTGATGTTGAATAAATGTTTCTGATTTCATCTCTATTCTTTCCAGTGTTCATTGATTGTAGAGAATACAAATTAACAAAAATCTATTCACATCGCTTGATTGAACTGTTTTGAAGCTGCTTTAATATGCAGTGAAGACTTTCCTTAATTGAGTTCATTAAAGACCTTAAAAATAACAAATACAAAGTGCTTTCGTAGGGTGCTTTTTCTTTGTGCCTAAACTCTGTGACTCAGGTCCATCGCTGTTGTTAGCAGATAAGTTGAAAGGATCAACTATCATCTTATTTGTTCGACTTATTAACTTGTTTTTTGTTTGTTTGTTTCAAGTGTCAACCTTGTTGAGGCTCAACAAAAACGTGGCTGTTTGGCCCAAAAACTACAACAAAAATTGTTCGTTTGCAATGGCAGAAAAGAAAGCAGAGCGACGTTTAAATCCGCTTTAACTGTCAGTAATTAAATTTCCATTTATTTATCAACAGACAACATAAACACGAATTTGCATACGATGAACGAAAGTAGCGACAGCAGCACCAACAACAACTACAAACACAAAACCAGCAATACCATGGATTAATTTTTCATAATCTCCCTGTGAAAACGTTCAACCTCTCGTTTATCATCGAATTAAGTGTGGTGAAAAAAAATACGTAAATTACAATAATACACAACAATAACAACAACAATAGAATTAATGGAAAAAAATACGAAAACAGCAGTAATAACAAAATTATAATAATTCTTAATTAATAACGAATGTAATTAAAATCATGAAAAATAACCGGAAAAATTTGCATTCAATCAAAGAAAATTTTCAAAGATATTTCGAAGCAACATGCGAAATGTTTCAAGAACCAACCTAAAAATTTTAATCTATTTTTCGATGAATATTATCGCCACATATTCATTGGTTCAGCGTTCAAATCGTTTTCGAAATTTAAGATATTTTCTTCCTCCATTCCTTCCTTTTTTGAGTGAGTTTTATTTCCTCCTATTTTTTTATTGTACTTCCGCATTAAATGCTCATTAAAAGCACATTAAACGCGCCGTAAACGCAGATTATCTCGTTACATCGATTATTGATTTTCGTTGCTGATCGGCTTCCAGCACCCGCTGGATTTAAATCATCAGATGCTTTGCGGTTCATTTCTCGCAATTGATAAGCACCGCAGTGCCATTGACCTCTGACACAGTCTCTTTTGTATGTACGTATTTGTAAAAAATTTAAGAAAGAATAATTTTCAACACACTTAACGACTTTTAACAAATTTAACAACTTTTGAACAGTTAACAAAATTGTATTACGTTAAATTTTGAGAAATACTAAGTGTCATCAATTGACGGCGCTTCTGAAGCGCTCGTTAACCCAAACCTTGCCGCATTACATATTTAACAACGATGCTTTGTTGTTGTCTATCCTCTTTATTAAAGCTGCCGAATGCGCATAATAATTTCATTAATTTAATTTTAATTAATAGTCAACGCTGCTGCATCGCATGTCGATTAAGTGTAAATATATTATAAATAGCCTAGTCGAGGTGAAAATGCGGACTTGTCATTGTTCACCACAAGAAAATGTGTGTACTATATGTACTCGCTTTCGAACTATTTTTTATGTTGACCGCAGAAATGACGCGGTCGAGCATAAAGTTTTATGCATGCAGCAAAATGCATACCAAAAAATACACACGCACACATATATATATATCAATTATACAATCATAGAGACGAGTATGTAGGTATGTGTATTTGTCTGTGTGCATAATTTTGCTTAATCAATGCGTTGCAGTGCGATTCATATTCTTGCTGCGTTCAATTCATAGCTGAACACGATGAAAACAACACAATAACAATAAATAAATATGAAATTTTTAAAAAGCGCAGAAAAATATAAGAATTTAAATTATAATTCGATGAGAAATGATAAAATGTTATACCGAATAAAATAAATCAGCAGTTAAACTAAAAATAATTGCATGCAACTAAATAACAACTCATTTAGTTCCAAACACATTCATATGTAAATGCTCACTCTGTAGAGCGTTGCCACCATTTTTGTGAACTAAAATTAGCGTAGAACTTTTCGTTAAGAATTTATTAATATTTGTTTTGTCTAAAATTGATTTTAAGGAGTAAAAAATAATTGTTGAGAAATATTCTTGTAATTGCAACTAACTGCAAGTACATAATTGAACGAATAACGATAAAATCGATTGGAAAAATAAATAAAATAATATAATAAGATAAATAAATGTAGTCAATTGTATATCTTGTCCCTTATTAAAACATAATCTTGATCTTATTGGGGACGATATCAGGCTCATTCAATTTAATTACGAGTTTACAAAAATACTAACTTTAAAAATATAATGCTTTAGAAAAGATCATTCGTTATAACCAAAAGATTTGAAATTAACACAAAAACAAATGTCAGAAGTTCTGAAAGCAATTCGGAGATCTTTTTCGGTATAATGTTGAAGTATATACAAAATGTCTGAATACCAAGAAAACTTGCTTGAAGTAAACGTAGTTTACCCATTTACGACATATTTACGATTATAACCATTCTAATTTTACAAATATTGTTAGTCATAGTTTGCCACTCCTCCTTATAGTCCTCAGAGTTTTTTTAATTTATAGTCCCTGTCCCTCCTCTTAACCCCGGAACAAAGAAACACTCAATTCATTCAGAGCCTTGGCACGGTTGAGCACCTTCTATAGTGATGGGAAGGGTTAAAAGGAAACAAATGTGGGAAACAAGATTTAATGAATAGATGGAAGGATAGGTGAAGAAATTGTTGAATGGATGGTTGAATAACAGATTAATTTAATTATAGCCTTAACTTTTAGGTGCGTTTGCTTGTGCTCTCAACCAAGAAACTATCAACATGGAGTATCCAAAATATGCATCTACCCATGTGATTAATTGTATCTGTAGATACCATACTAATATATGTATATATGTGTGTGTGTGTGTTTATGTATATATGTATGTAGATTTGTGTTGAATGAATAAGATTGAATAAATAAAAATATTCAGACATTTTAATGAGGCTATGCTGTTAATTATTCCCTTAAACGATACTAGTGAGTTGTGAGTAACATCAAATGCTACGAATGAATCCGAATTACTTTAAAGCGAGTAAAGCATACATTATGCGGTATATATACATATAAATCATTCATTTTTGGTATATATGTACGTATGTAAGTGAATTGACGTATATTTATATATTTCTTAATAAATTTTCGATAATTTTAAAAGTCATTATCGTGTCATTTATGTTTGTGCATTTTTCCTTCAACAAAGTTTATGATAAAAATAGACCGAAAATCAAGATTAATTTCGTCAGTTTGTTGAAAAAATATGAGCGGTTGTTTTTGATTTCTTGATTTTGACCTTCGGCAGCAATGGTTTTGACACAGCCTGTTTAGAGACTCTTCCTTCTTGTGTTTGGTTCGAAACTGCGATATACAATATGTAGTAAAAGCACTGATATGTAAGCTTTTATAAAGCTTTAGTCCATGCCAGAAACCGGATGCGCAAGCACAAATATTGCTGAAAAGTTATACAGCTAGCGATAGCCATTCAAAAAGCTAGCTAAAGCTTTCACGTTGAATTTAGGTGCGATTCATAACTGAAAGCTTTCTCATCGACGCTAACAAGAATGATAGAATTCAAACACAGCCAAATTATGTATATCGTCTTCCTTTTCTTCCACAATGATCCAAATCATCATGGTTATGCGATTATTCAGTCACACATTCATCGGGATCTGTTGTGCTTACACACATTTACAATTTTTGTTTATGCGTGGAACTGTTTCGCGTGGTTGTGTGTGTACCTATTTTATTCAGTGACAAAGCTTTTGAAGCATATATTAATAGCTTTTCAAAGATGGCTGAAAAGTGTCGAAGCAAAGAATATTTCTCTAGCCACACACCAAAACCGTCTAACTACAGTTAGGACGAAAATGTTATGCATGGTATTGTATTGGATTATTTTCTTCTTCATTTCATCTTAAAAAATCCCTTCCAGCCATCTTATTGTAGAAAATTTTATAATATGTCCTTGCAAAGTTAACGCTGTACAAAGCCACGCACGACTCTGAACGTGAAGAAGAAAGCTAGTTGAAAGCATAAAAAATTCATGAAATGCTATACAATCTTCCATGCATAAAAATCAACACACAATCATGCGAAACCATTCTACGCATACAAAAAAACTGTAAATGATTGTAAGCACAACAGATTCTGATGAATGTGTGAGTGAATAATCGCATAAAAATGATGATTTGTATCGTTGTGGAAGAAAAGGAAGACGATATACATAATTTGGCTGTGTTTGAATTTGACCACAAAAACATTCTTTGCATCGACACTTCAGCACATTCATTTATTTCATTGCTACCTAGCAGTTGGTAGCAGCCTTTTTCAAAACATCTATGTATCTTTTTCAGTTCACGTCGAAATTTCGTGTGAGTGACAGCTCTTTTTCAGCATATTAATAAATTTATCAACTTTTTATTATTTTAGTTTTGTATTTTAGAACACATAAAATACATTCATCGATAGATATTTTGAAATATGTATGTGAGCTTTAACTCCCAACAGCCTGGTGATGAAGGGGAACAAGCTGGAGACCAGACATAAAAGGAGTCCGGGGTCTAACATCGAAGTCAGAGATATGCAGGAGGTAAGTGATAAATGAATATTCAGCGCCACTGTTGACTAAAGAATCTATAATTACTTTCAGGACAATTGTCAAGTTTGATTCAAGGAATTTACCGAGGGCTTGAGATAGCAGCAGTTCACTGCCGTGCAGCGTCGAGCAACTGATTCGCTGAAGCTCTGGTCGACTCTAAAAGGCATAATCTTTTTCTCTCTAGGACAGGCGCTTGCAGTATGTTTCGGGGCATTGTATGGGCGATCGTAAAATGTTGACGTGGCAGGCCTTTTGAATCGTGTTGTGCGTCTTGGTCAACAGCAGTTCACTGCCGTGCAGCGTGGAACAACTGATTTGCTGAAGCTGTCGCAGTGTGTCGACTCTCGAAATTATTTTTTTTTTTTTTATTTATTCACAATATTCAATGTACTCTAAGACCAACGTCTTTTTTAGTACTTGCAGCATATATTACACGTAACAAAAAAAACAATACCCTATGCAAACTTAAACATAACTTCAAAATTATACAATTATAACTATAATTTAACTTAACTTAAAACAGCAATTAGGAACAAGAGTTAATAAGAAAGTAAATAGAGAGCAACGAAAGACTGTGAAGGATGAAAGAAAAGAATGTTTGAACACCATGCAATTAGGACGTAGAAAAATACTGCACTATAGCCTGCTTGAAGCGGCTCCCCAACGGCATCCGTCTTAAGTGTAGCGGCAGAGAATTCCAAAGCCTAATGGCTTAATCTTTTTCTCTTTAGGCCAGGCGCTTGCAGTATGTCTCGGGGCATTGTATGGGCGATCGTAACATTTTAACCTGGCACGTCTTTGGAATCGTGTTGCGCGTCTTGGTCAACAGCAGTTCACTGCCGTGCAGCGTCGAGCAACTGATTCGCTGAAGCTGTGGCAGTGTGTCGACTCTCAAAAGGCTTAATCTTTCTCTCTCTAGGCCACGCGCTTGCAGTATGTCTCGGGGTATTGTATGGGCGATCGTAATATTTTGACGTGGCAGGCCTTTGGTATCGTGTTGCGTGTTTTGGTCATCAGTAGTTCACTCGCATTCAGCATCGAGTAACTGGGTCGCTGAGTCTGTGGCAGTCTCTCAACTCTAAAAGGCCTAATCTTTTTTGCTCTAGGCCAGGCGCTTGCAGTATGTGTCGGGCATTGTATGGGCGATCGTAACATTTTAACCTGGCACGTCTTTGAAATCGTGTTGCGCGTCTTGGTCAACAGCAGTTCACTGCCGTGCAGCTTCGAGCAACTGATTCGCTGAAGCTGTGGCAGTGTGTCGACTCTCAAAAGGCTTAATCTTTCTCTCTCTAGGCCACGCGTTTGCAGTATGTCTCGGGGCATTGTATGGGCGATCGTAATATTTTCACCTGGCACGCCTTTGGTATCGTGTTGCGCGTCTTGGTCATCAGCAGTTCAGTCGCGTGCAGCGTCAAGCAATTGATTCGCTGAAGCTGTGGCACTGGCTGGACTCTAAAATGCTCATTCTGTCATCTTCAACTGCGGATTTATGAGAGTTAAATGCATAAAAAAACTCGTATTTATTTTTGTTCAATATTTTTTCATCAATAAATAAAAGATTATTATTCTCTATTACTCGTCCATTGTGCTAAAGATTCATTTATGCATTGACCCTATAGAGTTTATAAGACCCCATTTCTTTCTGTTCATATTAGGAATAAGAGTTCTTACTTTTGCCCTAATAATATTTATTTTTTATTGTACTATTTCTTTATTTTTTATGTCTAAATTGTATGTGGGGTACCTTATCTGATTAAGGATATCCATTATGCTGTTGGGATTGATTATATGAACATCGATATTTGTTTGTATCTACTATTTCTACTTCATTTAGTTTAATTTGTACGAATCCAGCCTCTTCACTGAGATGATTAATTCGGAGTATTCCTCATGGTGGAATTGCCAATTACAGTAAAACCATCATTATTTTGAAAATCTGTAAATTTAAATGGTCGTTTAATAATTTTTCGTGGACATTATGAAGGCTGTGTTTTGTAAATTTCGGTTGGTCTTTATGCCTGACGTTAGAGTAATTTTTAATATATCCTAATTCTCTTCTTTCTTTAAATAGTTCTCTAATTCTATTACTTAGCGTTATTTCAATAGCGTTAGCCTATTAAATGCCATAAATGTCCAAATGCACTATTTCGTTGTCGTCTGGTGGTGTTTCTGTGCCGACTTTTCAACTTTTTAAAACGTCATTAATGAATCGGTCAATTCCCAGTGCACTAAATCAATGACATCGGTGTCGATATAATCAGTGGTCTAGTCCAATATTTTCTGCTCGATTTCTGTCAGCCTGGGAGTATTGTTAATAATGGACATCAATGCTGCAATGTCGCAGCCTTGTTCTGAGTTTGCGTATTTTTTCGAATGTTTTCAGACACAAATCTGTAACCTTTGTTAGCTTCCTAATCTGTAACTTTGCGCAGCGGCTACAAAGAGTGTCCACTTACCATCGCAACCCAGAAGATCTAATTCTAGGCAATGCCGACTTTTCAACTTTTTAAAACGTCATTAATGAATCGGTCAATTCCCAGTGCACCAAATCAATGACATCGGTGTCGATATAATCAGTGGTCTAGTCAAATATTTTCTGCTCGATTTCTGTCAGTCTGGGAGTATTGTTAATAATGGACATCAATGCTGCAATGTCGCAGCCTTGTTCTGAGTTTGCGTATTTTTTCGAATGTTTTCAGACACAAATCTGTAACCTTTGTTAGCTTCCTAATCTGTAACTTTGCGCAGCGGCTACAAAGAGTGTCCACTTACCATCGCAACCCAGAAGATCTAATTCTAGGCAATGCCGACTTTTCAACTTTTTAAAACGTCATTAATGAATCGGTCAATTCCCAGTGCACCAAATCAATGACATCGGTGTCGATATAATCAGTGGTCTAGTCCAATATTTTCTGCTCGATTTCTGTCAGCCTGGGAGTATTGTTAATAATGGACATCAATGCTGCAATGTCGCAGCCTTGTTCTGAGTTTGCGTATTTTTTCGAATGTTTTCAGACACAAATCTGTAACCTTTGTTAGCTTCCTAATCTGTAACTTTGCGCAGCGGCTACAAAGAGTGTCCACTTACCATCGCAACCCAGAAGATCTAATTCCAGGCAATGCCGACTTTTCAACTTTTTAAACTTAAACGTTTTAAACTTTTAAAAAGTCATTAATGAATCGGTCAATTCCCAGTGCGCCCAATCAATGACATCGGTGTCGATATAATCAGTGGTCTAGTCCAATATTTTCTGCTCGATTTCTGTCAGCCTGGGAGTATTGTTAATAATGGACATCAATGCTGCAATGTCGCAGCCTTGTTCTGAGTTTGCGTATTTTTTCGAATGTTTTCAGACACAAATCTGTAACCTTTGTTAGCTTCCTAATCTGTAACTTTGCGCAGCGGCTACAAAGAGTGTCCACTTACCATCGCAACCCAGAAGATCTAATTCCAGGCAATGCCGACTTTTCAACTTTTTAAACTTAAACTTTTTAAACTTTTAAAAAGTCATTAATGAATCGGTCAATTCCCAGTGCGCCCAATCAATGACATCGGTGTCGATATAATCAGTGGTCTAGTCCAATATTTTCTGCTCGATTTCTGTCAGCCTGGGAGTATTGTTAATAATGGACATCAATGCTGCAATGTCGCAGCCTTGTTCTGAGTTTGCGTATTTTTTCGAATGTTTTCAGACACAAATCTGTAACCTTTGTTAGCTTCCTAATCTGTAACTTTGCGCAGCGGCTACAAAGAGTGTCCACTTACCATCGCAACCCAGAAGATCTAATTCTAGGCAATGCCGACTTTTCAACTTTTGAAAACGTCATTAATGAATCGGTCAATTCCCAGTGCACCAAATCAATGACATCGGTGTCGATATAATCAGTGGTCTAGTCAAATATTTTCTGCTCGATTTCTGTCAGCCTGGGAGTATTGTTAATAATGGACATCAATGCTGCAATGTCGCAGCCTTGTTCTGAGTTTGCGTATTTTTTCGAATGTTTTCAGACACAAATCTGTAACCTTTGTTAGCTTCCTAATCTGTAACTTTGCGCAGCGGCTACAAAGAGTGTCCACTTACCATCGCAACCCAGATGATCTAATTCTAGGCAATGCCGACTTTTCAACTTTTTAAAACGTCATTAATGAATCGGTCAATTCCCAGTGCACCAAATCAATGACATCGGTGTCGATATAATCAGTGGTCTAGTCCAATATTTTCTGCTCGATTTCTGTTAGCCTGGGAGTATCGTTAATTATGGACATCAATGCTGCAATGTCGCAGCCTTGTTCTGAGTTTGCGTATTTTTTCTAATGTTTTCAGACACAAATCTGTAACCTTTGTTAGCTTCCTAATCTGTAACTTTGCGCAGCGGCTACAAAGAGTGTCCACTTACCATCGCAACCCAGAAGATCCAATTCCAGGCAATGCCAACTTTTCAACTTTTTAAAACGTCATTAATGAATCGGTTAATTCCCAGTGCACCAAATCAATGACATCGGTGTCGATATAATCAGTGGTCTAGTCCAATATTTTCTGCTCGATTTCTGTTAGCCTGGGAGTATCGTTAATTATGGACATCAATGCTGCAATGTCGCAGCCTTTTTCTGAGTTTGCGTATTTTTTCTAATGTTTTCAGACACAAATCTGTAACCTTTGTTAGCTTCCTAATCTGTAGCTTTGCGCAGCGGCCACAAATAGTGTCCACTTACCATCGCAACCCAGAAGATCCAATTCCAGGCAATGTTTCAGATTGTGCAGCTTTTCGACCTTAGACAATGGATGGTAGATGCCACTGATTGTGCCGCTGCTGCTGCCATCTTCCACAGACTCATAGTTCTAGAGGGAGGAACATTTTAAGGGAACTGAAAAAAGTACTCGCCAACTAGGATGAGAAACACAAAAAAAAAATAATTGATCTAATGTTTATAAATATAATATTATTTAAATAAAAACCTTTAAATGTACGACTGTCATAATTCACTCCTGTGCAAATGCTGCAGTTGTTGATAACCTTGCTGATTAACTGTTTTAGATTTGGATAGAAGACTTTTTGTTTCATACCCTGGTACGTTGCAATCATACCTGAATGGCCACACTTTTACATGGTGAAAATATATCTGCCTAAAAGCTTCTACTTCATTATTCAAATCTCGTGCCATGTGACTACATTTAACAAACTTAGCTGTGTCTTTTAAATACAATTCGATGAGGCTATTCTGGACTAGGTTATATGATGTGTCATCTATGAGTGAAAATGTTACTGATTTGCCTTGTTCTCTATGTTTTCTGACTACATCGGGTATATTCACAGGTCTTTCCTATATCTTTATTTCCTATATAGATACGTTTATTTCCTAATTTAATACATTTAATTTTAATGTGTGAAATTTTTAACCAACCACATTAGAAATTTATTTCAATAGTCCAGGTAGTTAAAATATGTTTTCTTCATAAATTCTAATTTTGATTTTATTGAACACAAACAGTTTTCTACGAATTGTACCCGAAACCAATATTTTTCGAAATTACTATCGTTTATAATATCTCAAAACTGTACACATAAAATGAATTATTTATATATTCCAAAATAAATCTTAGTTCAAATATTATTTTTGGTTTTTACTCTTTTCATATTATTTCATATTTTTTTTGTCCAACAATTTTTTCTCATGGCTTTTTAACATCCAAAAAGCTAGTTAAAGCTCTGGCATTAAATTCAGATGCGATTCATGACTGAAAGCTTTTCTCATCGACGCTAACAACAAGAATGATAGAATTCAAACACAGCCAAATTATGTAATATATATCGTCTTCATTTTCTTACACAATGATCCAAATCATCATGGTTATGCGATTATTCACTCCACACATTCATCGATATCAGTTGTGTTTACAATCATTAACAGTTTTTGTGTACGCGTAGATCGGTTTCGCATGATTGTGTGTGTACTTATTTTCATGCAATGAAGATTGTTCAGCACATTCATTTATTTCATTAACGTAGCAACCTTTGCCAAAACATCAGAAATATCTGGTAGCTTTTTGAGTTCACATCGAAATTTCGTTTGAGTAACGGCTTTTTTCAAGTTGGCGTTTTCGTTTTTCTAAATTTTTCACATTAAAAAATTTATTCGCTGATAAAAAAAATTTTATATTCTAGAACACATACAGACAGTAAGGACTCCAAAAATTATGGACTGTTTCACGGTATACGCTGAAGATTATTCCGACAACAGGTTCATTCTGTAGCTACCTGTGCACCAGCGAGCATTTGCAGTGAAATCAACGCAACGAGCACTGCTAGGGACATTGCGCAATGTGCACGAGCAAGACTACCTTCATGCGAATGAACTCATTTGAGACGGCGCTGCGACGAAAGCCACGGCTCCGTCCCGTTTTTGGGAGACACCGCCGATGCTGAACCGCAGCTTTATGGCAACACGGGCTTCGTTGGCAGATCTTGAGTGATGTGAGCGCGAATTCCACTCAGCCTGGTGATGGGAACAAGCTGAAGTCAAGAAACATACCAGGAGC
Organism: Myopa tessellatipennis; assembly: GCA_943737955.2. NCBI lineage: Eukaryota > Metazoa > Arthropoda > Insecta > Diptera > Conopidae > Myopa > Myopa tessellatipennis. Next base: position 59,466,497 of record OX031316.1, read on the forward strand.
ATGGGGTCCAACGTCAAAGCAAGAGATATGAAACAGGTAAGTCACAAATGAATATTCAGCGCCTCCGTTGACGAACTAAAGGTTCGGTAATTACTTGCAGGACAATTCTCAGATTCGATTCCGAGCCCGGCTCAGGTGCAGTCAGTCGAGCTGCTGCCTCAGCTAATCAGTTGCTTGATGCTGCACGCCAGTGGACAGGCGTGCAGCACGATAACGGACCCGTTTCCCGCCTGCCAGCTACGGTCATCTATACTTTGTCCGGAGACATTCTGCAGGCGCCTAGCCTGCATAAAGAAAAAGCTTGTTAAATTTGTGTTATTAAATTGTTAATTGAGATTTCTGTACTGGTTAAATTTGTGTTATTAAAGTTCTTACAATTAGACGACATCAGACCATTCTACGATAGTGGGATGCTGACCTTATTATGTCTGCTTGACTTCTCCAAGGCTTTTGATACAGTTAATCACTGTTTACTCTGTTGTAAACTAAAACTACTTTTTGGTTTTTGTGATAGTGCCGTAGGTCTTATTAACAGCTATTTAAGTGATAGATTTCAGTCCGTGAAGTGTTCAAATAGGCTTTCTCACTTCAAAAGAATTAGCAGCGGAGTACCGCAAGGTTCAGTTTTAAGACCTCTGCTGTTCTCAATGTTTTTAAATGATATTTTTCGTATTTGCAAGCACACCTCAATTCACGCGTACGCGGATGATATTCAAATGTATCTGTCAAGTAAGGATAATCTTAGATAGGATTTGGTAGCTAAAATAAATGAGGATTTGGATATCATTCAAAGCTGGTCAGTAAAGAACTGCCTGCAACTCAATCCATTGAAGTCAACTGTTCTGCCCATCTCAAGACTCAAATTATGCTATTGTGACATTCCTGACATATTTATTGGCAGAAATAAGCTAAAACTTGTAAATGTGGCGGTCAGCTTAGGCTATCGTATAAATACGTCTCTGAGTTGTTCGGACCACATTAACAATGTTGTAAGAAATATTTATTTCGTTCTCAGGAATCTTCGGCCCTCTGCACCTTTTACTCCAGTTGTAATTAGACGCAAACTTATTATGCAGCTAGTTCTACCACTAATTACTTATTCGATTGCAATTTATAATAAACTTGACGCACGCTCCTCTCTCAAGCTCTCCGTTGCTTTTAATCTTGCGACCAGGTACGTGCAACGAGTATAAATAGGTAAAGAGATTGCATGAAACATTTATTGCCGGCAACATTTGTGATTTCATGTGTTAAGATTAGAGCCGCTCTTAATTAGCAGGACATAGCTCTGTAATCAAAAACCAGCTCTGTAAAGCAGGAAACCGAAGATGAAAACGAACTTCGTTACAGAGTACAAAACTTCGATTGTATTCTGTGCTGGTAGCAAAGCAAAATTGAATGCTCTACTAATGAGTGAGTGGTTAGGAAGATCTTTTTAATGAGTGTGAAGGGATCGGAAGATCGATTTTGCTTCTGTTATTTTGCGCTAACAATGCAAGCGAATATGCGTAAGAAGAGATTGATCCAGCACTCGTATGCCAAGTAAAGTGTGAAAGAAAGAATCGATCAATTTATTGAGGAGAGCGGGCGATGAGAAGCACGGTGCGATTCGTCTTCTTTTGCTTCTCTTACAATAACAATCCATGTGCAGCCGTCCGTCCGGCTGAAATCGTTTTAAATTTTGGATTTTATGGTTTTTGGAAGAATTTTTGCTTTTCGTAACTTTGTTCTGTTTCTTTTTCAATGCCCAAGCTTTGTAAAGCGCTGGCACGATCTACGTTGCGAGCATAGCGTGCTGTTTAAGAATTTGTATTTGCAAAAGATGATATGTAGTCGGCATATTCAATCACTATACACGTTATACGAGTAAGGCTGAAGGGTTAATAGAAGACAAATTATGTAAATATTTATATTATATTTAAACAACTCTACTTTAACCCCGATCTCATTAGTAACACTTATTATACTTATTTATTAAAGTTTAAATTGAGCTTTATTTTCATTTTTTAATAAGAATTATATTATACAACATATACAGTACATAATATTTAATTTACATGTTATCTAATAATAACTAATAATTAAAAATAAATTATATTTACATTTTATTTAAATTTAATTTTAGTTTAACTTAAATTTATAATTTTGTTAAGTATTTATTATTTTAATTAAACTGAACTCTAATTTTAATAGACCCTAAGGACAATTTTTCATTAAAGTTGCACGCATTCGCACAAATATTATAAGTTCAGTAAGACGACGAGCTGAAATCCACAAGGAGACTTTTGGAAAATACCTAGCTTCATATATATGTAGTTTATATAATATTACTTAATAAGTATTGTAAAATAATGTTGTTTAATAAGTGTTGTTGTAATGAAATCGGTAATAATGGGTTAAAGTAGAGTTGTTTAAATTCATACTTTGTATTACCACAGACATATAATATAAATATTTACATAATTTGTCTTTTATTAACCCTTCAGCCTTACTCGTATAACGTGTATAGTGATTGAATATGCCGACTACATATCATCTTTTGCAAATACAAATTCTTAAACAGCACGCTATGCACGCAACGTAGATCGTGCCAGCGCTTTACAAAGCTTGGGCATTGAAAAAGAAACAGAACAAAGTTACGAAAAGCAAAAATTCTTCCAAAAACCATAAAATCCAAAATTTAAAACGATTTCAGCCGGACGGACGGCTGCACATGGATTGTTATTGTAAAAGAAGCAAAAGAAGACGAATCGCACCGTGCTTCTCATCGCCCGCTCTCCTCAATAAATTGATCGATTCTTTCTTTCACACTTTACTTGGCATACGAGTGCTGGATCAATCTCTTCTTACGCATATTCGCTTGCATTGTTAGCGCAAAATAACAGAAGCAAAATCGATCTTCCGATCCCTTCACACTCATTAAAAAGATCTTCCGAACCCCTCACACATTAGTAGAGCATTCTATTTTGCTTTGCTACCAGCACAGAATACAATGGAAGTTTTGTACTCTGTAAAGAACTTCGTTTTTATCTTCGGTTTTCTGCTTTACAGAGATGTTTTGTTCTTTACAGTGCTAAGTCCTGCTAATTAACAGCGGCTCTAATCTTCACACATGAAATCACGATGTTGCCAGCAACAAATGTTTCATGCAATCTCTTTACGAATAGATGCTCGTTGGTACGTGTACCAACGAGTATAAATAGGTAAAGAGATTGCATGAAACATTTGTAGAGGCCTTTTAATTATTCCCGAATATAGTTGCCTGAACTCTTCAAGATTGTTTTTTATCAACGCCGTAAAACTGGAATTCATTGCCCACGAGCCTCAAGCTCATTGCAGAGGCAAGATCTTTCAAGCATGCCACAATTGAGTACTTCTCGTAATATCGATTCTCCTGACACTGCCTCTCATAATCTTCTACTATCATTCATTCTCTTCCTCTTCTACATATATATTCTCTTCCTATTCCTGTCTGCTATCTTCGCTACCTTCCTCTCTCTGCTATCTCTTTCCTCTGCACTAGGCTTAAGATATTAGTTTTAAGATACGAATATATATCTATTGTTAATGTTAATAATTATCAATAAGAATTTTGTACTATAAAAGAAATATATTTCTTATTGTACAGCCGTTTTTGGAAAAATAAATGAAATGAAATGAAATGAAATTAATCAAATTAAAATAAACATTAAAAGTGTTTTTATTAATACAAGAATACATTTTTTATACAAAATATTATACTTTTTACTATAGAAATATTCCTAAATAAATAGTAAATACAATTGGATATTATATTAACTTGGAATTAATGAATATTTTATAATAAAAACACTTTATCACGTGCAACAGCAAAAGCAATCGTAGCAGCAACAGCAAGTTAAAAATGAGTTACTTGAGTTGCTAATTACGTGCAAATTATTAAGCTTTTTGCTGATAAAGGAAATTCACGATGTGTGTGGACTTGCAATAATAATAACGATGATGACAATGATGATGATATCCTAATTGAACTGCGTCCTGCACGACACACAACGAATTTTGTTTGCCAAGCAATAAAAATTTGCTTGCAATTTAAACGCTGGAGCAACGTGTGCAAGTAGAAACCCTCCAAAGGAAGCTCGCTCCACGAAAACCAAAAACACAAACACAAAATTCTTGCATGTGTAATTTCTTAGGAATTATAAGTTGTAAGTTTCGCTGGTTAAGCATAAAAGCAATTCTAATTGAGTGTGGCTATCGAAGCGAGGGTGCGTATGGATGGTGCTAAAATGGTGTAACAAATGGGAAAGGGTGATTAAATTAAAGGGTTAGGCGGAGAAACTTCAAAGCCCTAAAAAAGTTTTAAATAAAGTTTATATAATTTTATTTTATTTTGAAAACATGTTTGTTTAACGGTTTTGTTAATTATTTTTTTTTACTTATTTGTTTATTATAACTGTAATTTAACAAGCACTCTATTTTAAAATTCTTATTATAGAAAAATTACGGCTGCTGCTAATAGTCGAGTAATTGATCGAGAAGTTTTGACTTAATTATAACAACAATCTTGACACCGGTAACCACAATAACAACCATAATAATAACAAAATGGCTAGCAACTTGTTAAAGCAATCGTAAGTAACTCGTGTTGTAGTAAACATGAGACTATGCTTCACCGTTTTTATGAATGAAAGCCTTCTTCCTTTCGCATTCCTCTTCAGCCGACACAACACCAACAATAAATCAAACAGCAACACCAAACAGGACCAAATCGACGCTGGCGGCATGCGCTGTGGTAGTTAGTTCATCGTCATTTCTGCAGAATTTGAATTTGATTTTTTGTTTTTTAGACTTCCTTCATTTTCGATGAGCGCGTTGCGTTGACTTTGTAAATATCGCAGCTCGAACAGAAACCCGCAGTCGCTGTCGAGTAGCAGACTCGAAAAGTTGTGGTTTTTGTGTTCCTTTTGCGACTTTCTACTTTCGCAACATATGGTTGCGCATTCTTCAAGGATCATGCCAAGGATAATCACAAAGTTCCGCTTGATGATTGTGCTGTTGATGGAAAGTGTTTGTGAAGTAAATTTATCCACGGTATCGGAATTAAATAATTGTGAGTGATAATTAAGTTTGTTAATAAATTTACAATACGATGCAAAAATTAAAGATTAATTTAAAAATATATTATATTTACATTATATTCTGGTTAAAAATGTAAAAAACTGTAGAAAAATAAGAAAATGTGTTGTATTTATGTAAAAAATAGTTGTATATACAGTTAAGAAAATAAATTATTAAGAAAGTGCGTGGAATTAAAATTTATATGACTTAATTAAATAAATTAAAATATTGTACCTATTTATAACATTTGAAAGACAGTTAATTTAGTTGAGCTAAACAATGAGATGTCACAATATCAATGCGAAGTTTCAGTGAAAAATGTATTTAGGATCCAAATACTTAAGCTCCATATACTTATGATGCACATGCCTAGGAAAATGCATAATTCTGAAAATAGTTCCGACTACAGGCACTCGAATTTCTGGTTTTTGATTTTAATAAAAACAGCAATAATTTTGACTGAATTTAATGAAAGTTACTAAACAGAAACCCTTGATGAAGGTTCCCAACCAACCCAACTTAAACCACCCTACCCCGGTCCGCCGCGTAATTTCGTAATCGCCTTCGCCTGCTCATGCAATAATGAAATTACATCAACATGATCGCAAATTATAGGTTATTCATTTCGTTATTCATGCGCCTTTTTATGCAGTTATTAGCCAGCAGTCTTTGTAACTTCTTCTCCCAGAAGCGCCGACTTTCTTTTCGCTTCTACTTTTTGCATATGCAAACACCATTGATTCTATCACTTAAGCCATAAATCCGGTGTTTTCTCGAAACTCTGACTTTTTTTTACTCAAATCAAAAACGCTTATTTTTCACTTTACTCCATGCACCTGGTTTTCTTCTATCCTCTTTCTTCAGTCTTAATTCAGCTACCGTTGTTATTATGCTGTGATTATAATTTTGGACTTTCAGCCAGACGACTTGTTAGGCAAAATGGCGCCGGGGGCAATGTTTAAAGCAGTCAATTAGTGTTGTATTGTTTGTTAACAGGAAAAAAAGGATTGATATTTTTCCAAACACGTAAAATTTTGTTAAGTTAAACAATTGATGATAAAGCAGTGGGAGGATAAAAAGGAGGAAATTCTTGTGGTTATTTATTGTTATTGAAAAAAAATGGAAATTCTCTTGAGGCGAAACAGTCGTCGCCATGTACTATTTCGAGTATTCAGTGTTTTGTAGATTTTATTATCATAAATATAATTTAAAAAGAGTAAAACTTTTTTGAAAGTACATTTTTGACGTTTTGAGGCCATATTTCACGAATATCTCGATTAATATTGTTCTTAAGTGCGTAAATCGATCTTCAAATGACACCCTACAAAATAAAGTCCAACGTCGTCAAATCGCAGCCACGCGCAAGCCTAGCAACATCACAAGAATGATTGCTCAACTGTAAATCGATTAATTTCATACCGCGTACTGAATAATTGTCAATATTTTGAACCAATGTAGCCCATGTCCAAATAACATGCAATTCAAAGAGAAACCAACCGATGGCCCACCTTCTCTTGTATATTGTATTATTTTTTCTATACTTTAATAAAGTATGTAGATACATATGTATGTATATGATTTTTATACTACCCTTCATGTAGGTATTTTGCATGAGTAACTGTTTAAAAAGAGTCATAAAAATTGAACACGCAACGCATTCGAGCCATCAACCAACCACCCAACACAGATCGGTTGTTGTTCTTGTTGTCTGTTGGTTTGTAGTCGATGTTGTTCTTGCAAACGGAAGTCTGGATTGTCTACTTCCCGCTTTCAATTTGCAGCGTTCAAAAAGTGTGGCTATAAAAATAACTCGCTTAGTGTGCACAAGATATTGTCTCAGACAACTCAGCGTGCGAATTCGTTGAAGCCAAGATTTATTTTAGTACGTTGCAGTGACGAGTGAATTAAATGTTTTTGTTGTTGTTGTTTGGAAGGGTTACACTTAAATGTCTACGGACGGCAGCTAGACGGCGGTAAACAAGAGTATCGTGCAGCCAACTAACCAGCCGGATGTCTGCCGTAGTAATTCCTCTACATTCCCCTCCTTCTCCCTGTAGTTATTCCCCTCCCTCTCTACACACTGTTTGATATCCAACAGCTGCTTCCCTTTTGGTGTTGTCGAAAATTGTTTTAAATGATAATTTTCACCGCCAAATTTAGAAAATATGTTCTTGGATAACGTGCAAAATACTAAACATCGATTTGTGTTGGCCAAGTTTTTTCGATAGAAATATATGTATATTGTACTTAACTCACAATTATTGCAGTTTAATTCTAATGTTTATTTTTTAGACCGACTTAATTCTAATTTTTTCCATTCGACCTTTAAAGGGTACAGACAAAAAAAGATAAAAAACCAATCCAAAAACTTGAGAACTGAAAACAATAAAACTTGCAATTAAAAGTTGTTTCTTTTTACGCATCTCCAAATAAAATGCCTCAAAATATCTTCAAGAAGCAAATGTTAAGCCACCCGAAAAGGGATCAACCAACCACTCAATGGAACCGCAAAATTATCTACCACGGATTGCATCCGCTGATATTTGAACCTAAGCAACAGCTAGGCATAGAAATATTGATGACTGTATATTTTTAATTAAATACTCGTAAGAGTCCATGATGAGTCGGGGGAGGTGTTGTCAACCGAAGCTTCCCAAGCAGCTTTGAACACAGCTAATTACATTAACGTGGCCAGCTGCAAACACAGCTTAACACTTAATAATGATTATGATAAAATTTATTTGCTACCCCGGCTAAACGATGTTTCACTTTTCACTGGCCATCTGGAAAATATTGTATACTTTTAATGCTTACAATAAACTTTTTCACTTTTTTTAATTCTAATCCCAATTATAAGGCACAATTTTTAAGCAGGAGACTGGAAGAGGATTTCATTTATTCAAAAAAACATTGCAATTTTAATAGAATTTCAGAGATGATAACAATATCTTAAGATTAACGGAAAGTAATTCTAATTAAGTGGGTTTTTTATTATTATTATTATTATTAATTTCAAGTGGTCATCGTCATCGAAATTATTTATTATTTACAATTATTATTAAAATTCTTAAAATATTTCTTGAAACCTTATAGAGAATTTATAATTCTATTTTACGGTTGCTTATATTGGGTCGGAGGATTTTAATAAACAAAGCCAACAACATCGGATGTGTTGTAAAGGTCACTTTACATTCCCAACAACAAAAGAGTATAGCAATTACCATAACAATATAACACATGTACGGTTTGTTTATTTGTTGTAATGATTCGACAAAGTTAACAAACCGTTTTTGACCTTTACTTGCAACGTTTTGTGTTGCCCCATTAAATGGCTACCTTTTTAGAGTGCATTAATTTTTGCTACATTTACGTCTCATTTAACACTTGAGCATAATTTAACTTGCTAACAAGGCGTTAGTTTTAGCGCTTACGAGTTGTCATTTCGAATGTTCTGTAGTTGAAACCTTTCCGAGGAAACTTTTCAGATCCATCTTTTCGCTAGCTCTTTTCCCTTATTTTCGTTTCCCTCCCCTTTTTTCTTTATTTTCCTTTTCTTTTCCTCACCCTTTTCCTTCATTTCTCTTTCCTTTTCCATCCCCTTTTCCTTTATTATTAATAATAAACTTAATGATGCTTAATATATGACCCTAATTGGGAGAAAAGAAGCCTGCTTGTCAAACTCTGATTGTTACTCTTTCCTCCTTTAAGCTGATCCTAAATTTAGCGGTCCCATAAATAATGTAACTACTCCGGTTGGACGAGATGCGATCCTGACTTGTATTGTACACGAGTTGCAAGGCTTCAAGGTACATAGTGGTCTTTATATACGATATAAACATGATTTTAAATACGATATATATATATATATATTAGAAATCCTAACAAGAAAATTGTTCAGATATGTCAAGTTTTTTTTTTATGAAACTCTTAAAACTTACCAGGTCGCTTGGTTACGCGTCGACACACAGACCATCCTCAGCATACAGAATCACGTCATAACGAAGAACCACCGCATCGGCATCAGTCACACGGAGCACCGCATCTGGCAGCTGCGCATCCGTGAGATACGCGAGTCCGACCGCGGCTGGTACATGTGCCAAATAAATACCGACCCCATGAAAAGCCAAATGGGCTATTTGGATGTAGTGGTTCCGCCGGACATCATAGACTATCAGACCAGCAACGATCTGACGGTGGACGAAGGTCACAACGTGAGCTTGACATGCAGTGCAACCGGGCTGCCACGGCCAACCATTACGTGGCGGCGGGAAAGAGACCTGCCACTACTAACGGTAGCCAACGGAAGGAAAGTGTATAGCATCGAGGCAGCCAACCTGACGTTATGGCAGGTGAATCGTAGCATCATGGGCGCCTATCTCTGTATAGCTTCGAATGGGGTGCCTCCGACGGTCAGCAAACGAGTGCAGATTGTTGTGAATTGTAAGTGGAAGGGGGAGGGGGAGGTGGGATGTGATAGCGTCGAATTTGAAGAGATATTTTGTTTCCTCCCTACTACAGTTGCTCCCATCATAACGACGCGTTATGATGTCATCTACGTTGGTCTGGGCCAAAAACTTACCTTGGAATGCATAACCGAATCGAACCCGGCCTCGTCGAATTTCTGGCTAAAGGATAATAACCTCATTCAGGGTGGCATCTACGAGTCGGTTACCGAGGATAACTCTTTCAAGATCTTGATGCACCTGACAGTTAAACTGATGAAGCCGGAGGACCTGGGCGAGTACAAGTGTTTGTCACGAAATGTCTTGGGCGAGACGGAGCGCACTATCGTGTTGCACCGTAAGTTTTGACACATCTGGTTGTAAAAAAAAACACAAATTATTAAGATTATATTTTGCTATAGATAAAGCCAAAAAAGATATTCATCACCTGCATCAGACCAGCGAATTGGACAACCAGTTAATTTTAATTGAAGGTATATACATATACATTTCTTGAGCTTGGTTTTTATGTCGATATTTGTTGTTGTTTTTGTTCTAGCAGACTTCCCAGAAAAGAACGGTTTGTATAGCTACAAGTGTAACATACCGTTTTTGGTACTCCCTCTTCTGGTTTATACATTAAGTTGAAACAATATAAGCTAAGTTTGACGCAGATAGACAATATTTGTTTTATTTAATTAATAATAAAGTATTAATAATAAAGGAGTAAATGGAGAAGTCAAATAATATCAATGACGCGAGGTCTCGAAGCATTACCATACCATAAAATCGATCATATTAAAACCTTAGAACCTGAATTGTCAGTTGTTGACTCTTTAAACCAACTCTTCTTGTTTTATAGTATTTATATTATATTTATATTTATTCAATAATTTCAAGATGTACAAAAAAGGTCAAACAGTTTTATTTTACTCAAGACAACCAGCTGACCAGCCACAATGTATTGCAGCGTCTCAACACTGTCTCAGACAGATGGTCTCTTCTCTGAATTTGGATTCCTGGAGACAATACCAGTCCCAGTAATGAGGTGACCGATGAGTTACTAAAATGGAGTTTAGGACGGAAGAAGCTTTGCCCTTGAAGCTTGAGGAGGATGTTGTGTCCTTTGAAACTTGATGAGCAAACTTGAGATCCTAAAGTGGGATCAAAGCCGCTATCGCAATTTATTTTAAAACGCGCCACTTCAAACACAATCTGGACTTCACCTTAGATACAGCTAGATCCAAGGAGCATAAGTCGAATAGACAATAAAGTGGGGTCTACCCATTTTATCACCATTTTCGTATTCATTTCATACGTACAAACTGTCCTAATCCAGCGAGGATTTCTATATATTACCCTCTGCTCATCGGGAACTTTAAGACGGTTGCGGTATCTCTTTTCGACCTACGTAGGTTAGTTAACAGAGACCATAGTTGCCTGATCCGACCTATAGCTCTGAGTTCCTATGGCATCGGTGGTAATTGTGTTCGGACCCAGTTCGGAACAAGTTTGGGACTGCAACCACTAACCAACTAATCCCATGCTTGAGGAAGTTCCTATCTTGAACACTTCTTGTCGTTTGTTTCCGCTTCCATTAAGTGTAGTTTTATCGCCAATCAAGTTACTCTTAAGTATGCTCTTCCATCGTCTTTTTTATAGTTTAAGAAGTAGTACGTTAATTTTTTTTAGTTGAGCTGTTTTTTTGTATTTACTAATAACTATTAGAACGAACTAAAAATGTGTAGATTTTGTAAACAAAGAATACGAATGCATACGTAATTTAAACTAAACAATAAATACAACAAAGCTGCTAAATAATAAATTAAATAATTAGTTATATATACAATCATAGGCCTTTCACAGCATAAATTGAACTTACAATAAATTCAAATACAATTCAGCTAAATAATTAACTACCCACTTCTGATACATCGTCGAAGCGCTTCATTTTTTATAAATAGTAGTAAATTTAAAGCTTAGCAAACGGCGACAGCGTTTAATTTAGCTTTACACTTGTAATGCGCTAGTCATTTATGCATGTTGCTCGTCGTCGAACTTGAATTTAAAGAAGGTTTTCTTAAACTGTTAGATGTTGCTTTATAAGATAGAAGTTGAAAAATGTTTTTTCAGATATGCGGGCGAAATTTACTTATGAGGTAGGACAGATGAATCGCTTGTATTTATGAGCTACGCAATCTTTGTATGTCCGCTGAAAAGCGTGCTCAAATTCGTAAGAAAGCCTCTGAGTTTATTTGTCAAAATGAATACCATCAGTATGAATATGAAGCCGAAATCGCTGCCGGCGTCAAATGTTTGAACGACAGACAGACTTGTAAATTCAAAGATTATTCTTTAAAAAGATCGTCGGATAGATAAAAGTATGGCAATGTGTCTGTCAATAATAGTGACTGTCGTTTAAAGCAGGATGTTGTAATCTACTTTCAAAATTAAGCGTTGCGGCTTACGTTGAATAATTTAAAATTGTGTAATTATATCATAATATCTCCAATGAAGTGTGTTGTCACTTCACTGCAGGGGGTGAACAGAAGGCTCGTTCCAATTCTCGTAACATCTACATCACTCTTAACATCTACTGCTCTTAATGCTTAAATTAACTAAGTCTGCTTTAGCTACGAGTATTTCCGGTGCTGCTAATGCCACCGATCAACTCGATGACGACGACGAAGTGCTTTTGCCCACGACCTGCTCTTCTGCCGAGTCTGCCTTCGCATTGTGACCGTTGATAGGTGGCGTCGCGGATTTCTCCCACTCCGGCACCACGATAACATTGGGTGGCGGCGTGGCACCGCGTTCCTTGGCCAAGCTGGTGCGCTGCTCATAGATTTCCTTCACTAGCTGCTTGACGAACGGATGCTTAAATTTGCCTTCGGTGGAGTTGAAGAACTCCTGATGCTTCAGCAAGCAGTTGTCACGTTTCTCATACTCGAAAGCCTGCATAACCATATCCAGACGATCGAGGTCCTTGACAAATTTCGATTCTTCGCTTTCGCCGGTTTCATACTCCTACAAGGAATTGAAGAGAACCGGATTAATAGAATTTAATAAAAAATTTAATTTTTGAACATTAAATTCCTTCTTGAAATGTACCTCGAAAAGCTCCATGATATGTTTGCCGCGTGGCTCAATCAATTTGCAGATATCGTCCATTGCTTTGAATTCCATGGCCCGCTTCTCTTCCTTTGAGATGCCGCAAAAGGGTGTCAAATCACCGACTATACTCTCGGCTAAGTCGTGCACCAACGCCAGCTCCATGCAGCGGATCTGATTGAGGCCTTCAGTGCCGTCGAGTAGGAAGGTCATCATGCTCATGCGATACATGTGACCCGATATGGATTCGCAATCGTTGACGTCACGCAGTACCCAACCAGTGCGCTTTGTGTGCTACATAAAAGAGTGAGAGAAACAGAGAGTGTGTTTGAGAGATGCATACATTAAAAGTAGGTACAAATAAAAAACCAAAAAGATTCCATTCAATTAAAATGCTAGTGGACCGTCAAGTGACGTCAAATGATGTCTTCACATTTGAATTCATTTACTATTCTTTTTTTAAGAGGCCTGAGAAACTTCAATTAAAAATCTGCATTTTTATATCTACTTTAAATTTCGGGTTATTGAGCATAAGTGGATTTTAATGTGTGTCCGTGCACTTAGAAGTTTCATATTTATACGAGTCTATTAACATTTGTATTGTATTGTATTATAGTTGGGATAATTGTGAACACATTTAAAATAATATCTATTTACATTTGTTTAAAATTTGTATTTGCTTTTAAGAGAAGCAACGACTTCTATGAATCTTCAGTGATTCTTTTGACGTTGCAATCGTTTTTCAAAGCTGACATAATTAATTTTTATTAACGAAGCATTTTTAAAATAAAATTATTTTTATTATCTTTTTGCAAAGAATTATATAAAGCCTTCAACTAACGTAATTCAAAGAAACTACGTTCAATTAACAGCAACGCATGTATAATTTATCAAAGAATCGTTTATATTCACTTCAGCTACTTTTTGATTACTTAATACTTTTGCACATGTGTTGCGTTGTGGTTGCTTTCAATTTCATTATATTCATTTTCATATATTCATCATATTCAAATGCTTTATTTTTAAAACACAAGCAAGCAACTCTTTGTTAAATTGTGTTGAAGCCGCTCACGTGAGTAGCTAAAAAAAAATATGATTTTTCTTGTTCATCTTTTGTTAAATTTTGCACTGTTTTGCTTAGTATGAGATTTTCTGTTTAAGTGGTTATTTATAAACAACAAATTTTTAGCCAATGTAAGTCTTTGATAAATTATTTTAGCGACACAAAAAATATACCAATTTTTTAAAAATTTTTTAAAGTTTTTTGTATAAATTACATTAAAAATTGTAAGAAATCAAAAAAGGGAAAAAATTAAAAAAACGCTCATGTGATACACACTAATAAATCAATTGTGAACGTCCTCGAACTTGGAAAGTTACCAAAATCGTTAATCCAAAAATAACACAACATATTTGATCAATGAATCTTAAGTTTGTTTAACAAACCAAACAATTCCTAAAACTAGAGGCACCACAACGCCCCTGACCCTCGCCTTTACTCTTTTCAAGGCATCAGAGGTCGCAAAAGCGGCAGACAAGGTCAAAAACGTTTCTTACCCCTTCAATTAGATTGAGTCACTGTAAAACACGAAAAGGTTCCTTAAACTAAATCTATGTGTTTTATCAATTAAAAGCATCAGTCGGTTTTGTGTCATATGACTACGTTTTGTGTCATAACAACGTTTTGTGTCATAACCATGTTTTGTGTAGAATAGAATGGAAAACATAGAAGCCGTTCATAAAGCTAGACATTTAAGTGGTTTTAATTACTAAATTAGTATACCAATTTTTTTAGACTAGATTATGTTGCTGTTTTCCGATCATCATTCAATATAGAATAATCAGCTGATATTTAATAAGCTTCTATCTTATCGACATGAAATCCAAGTTGTGTTGTGAAATGAGTTTTTATGAAATGTGATTCTAATAAAATTATCAGCTAATTTTTGCACTCACTTTTCATCTTGTTTATTTTATTATTATTCTTTGGTTCGATTTGTTTTGTTTTGTGTAAAGAGATACACTATTTATTGTTCTGTACGTTGCTGTAATTGATTTCTACAGATGTATGTATTTACTTTAGCTACGTTATATGTACATACATACATATGTATATAGATTATAAAAACCGACATCGAGGAGATTATAACAAATAATAAATGTTTATATTACAATTGCAGTGGCTTGTGAAATTGAATCTAGCAGACGTGAAACTTGTTTATTTAGTCAGTAATAAGATTAATCAGTTACTAAAACTCATTGCTGACTTCACTTTTTTCGAATTTGGATTTCTTGTCTTGAAACAGTAGCTTAAATTACTGATCTCATCTGAATGCTTCTCATTACTGAATGCTTCATATTTTATTAACGTGAAGTGAAGAAAACGGACATAATTTATTACTATTATCGTTACCATTATTATAATGGTGACTTTCTCATTAGAACTATTAGAATGTTTAATATTAATATAATATTGAAACATTCGCAGAACAAAATGAAGAAGTAAAGGGAATCAAAGAAAGGGAAAGTAAAAAAGGGATGGAGAAAACTTCTTTGCTGCTTTATTTGAAACAATAAAATACATAATAAATATTTATTGAACTGTTTAATTTTTAAAATTATAAAGAATCACAAAGCAAATTATTACTATTGTACGCATAATTGTTTTAGTTAATTCTTCTAACCACTCGAAATGGAACGCCTGCCTCAAGGGCATTTTATTCTATTGAAACTAATATTTTTATTGAAAAAAAGGAAAGTTGAACAAACCAAAAATTAAACAAAAATAAAAACGATGTGACCAAAAGGAAAGAATGAAAAAAGAAATAACACAAAAAAAGTATTTAAAGAAAGAATACACGAGTATTTTAATTTGTCAGGGAGAGAAAAGCGAAGAGCAAATAAGACTTTGATCTTGACCTTGGTAGCATCATTAGAGGCTCTTCCCCATATTTACGCGTAACACCCACATTTCTAGTACATTTTCTAGTCTACACTCAGAGTCTATGCACGATTATCGTACACGAAAAGTAAACGGATTTATTTCTGTAAAACGAAAGAAACACAAACATAATAATCTCGACACATACACTACACCATGATTTTAAAACACATAGTATTTAATGTATAATGTGTACGTACATATATAATAGTACACATAATTTAATACAATATGTATTTAAAATTACTTAAGTTCTTTAAGCATTATTTATCAAAGAACACAGAGACACACATAAGAAAAAGTTTTCCACAATTTTTACAAACAAAATATTGGCAACATCTATGTACATTTTCAACATGCTCAACAAAATGTTAACAAATATTGATTTTCATTTCATAGGCGACAACAGCTGATGATGAAAGACTACAAAAATTTGGGTGTTCTTTCAAACGCTTCTCACTACTCCTCACTGTTATAAGCTCTGTTATTTACAGAGCATGTTCTCTGTTCTGGCCGAAATTTTGATTTAATTCTGTTGGATATTCAATATTTTATGTTGTGAAATATTAAATTCATTCCTTTAATTTTCAATCATTGTTTTGCTTTTACTGTTTTTAAAGTTTTTAGTTTGTTTGTTTGTTTTTCAATGGTTTTCATTACCCATTGAATAGATTTATTAAGGAATTTTATTTTATTTCAGGGAAGTACATACGAGTATAAGTTGCAGAACAGATTTCTTGTGTCAAAAACAAAAGAAAACCATAAGGGTTGATTCTGCTTCCAAAGCGTATCCGGAATCAAACACAAGACATGTTATTCAATAAACGTATACATATTTTGTGATGAAATATTTTAGACAATGCTATAAAACACATATGGACAGTTTTTATGTTTACAGACACGTGTTTGTTTAAGCAAGATTAATGAAACTAAAAACAGAAGATGAATATTCGAGTTTGGATTTTTATAAAATATCCAAACAACTACAGAAACTTTCGCTACTCACTTTGAGATTCCCAATCAACTCCATGAATTGCAGTATCTCCCCGAGACCCGATTTGAAACATGTTTTGCCCGAATTTGTAGCAGCAGCAGATGAGGCGGAGTTGTCTGCTGTATTGTCACCATTTAGTTTTCCACTATCGTTGCCATTCGACGCTATCGCACCCAATCCATCAGATGACTTTGGCGAAGATAAAGGCTCAGCGGCGGCTAATGAAGACATCGTGAAATGAATCTGTTTCTGCTTGGCCCAGAGACTTTGATTGTGATGAGTATGAAACTGATGAAGTTGCTGTTGATAGAAGTTCTGTATTTGCTGGCTACGATTATGACACAACTGCTGTAAAGTTTTCCGTGTTGTGGTTGTAGTGCTGTTTAGTTTTTGATTTTGCGCTGTACTAACCGTCGCCGTCTTCGTTACTGATGAACCGTTTTCGTTCAAATGCGAGCACAGACTGAGTTTGCCGATGTTGTTTACACTGTGTTGAGAGTTGGTTGGTAAAACGCTCATGTGTGGATTCTCAATCGAAACGTTGGTTTGTTTTTGTTGCTTTGGTGATGATGAAAGCGGTGCTGTTGTGGTTGCCATGTCATGTGCTGCTAACAACGATCCGCTGCCGCTCGCTTCAATGTGGGGTTGCGGCTGCGGCTGTTTGTCGCTAGTGCCAGTGACGGCGGCATATTTCAAGCTTTTGGCTAGTTCAACGCTACTGACGTTAACATTGTTTACTTGAAGCCTGCGCGTTGTCTTTACTAGTTGCTGAATGGAGAACATACTGATGTATAAAGTGTGCTGAGAGCTTTTTCTAAAAAAAGAGAAGAGAAGTAAAGTCGTGAGAAACGACAACAGAAACGGAGTGGGAAGGGGTTGGGGGTTCAAGTGCAAGTAATTTTAATATTTTGAATGTCAAAGAATTTAAAAGCGGAAAACTTATATGTTGCTTTACTGAATACTATAGAATTAAAAATATTTATATTGAAACTACTTCTCAGATTTTTGGTCTCATCGAACTGTAGCACTTGTGAGTTTCTCTGCACATTATTAAGTTAAAAAAGAAATAAATCAGAAAACTAGCATTTGTACATATCATAACATATGATGTGTTATAGATAATACGATAGATATATTTATAAACTAATAACGAAAATTCGGATGTTTTAACATGTACTTAAAAAACTCAACGAAAACGTTTAACATTATCTTCAAAAACTTAGCGCCTATTTTAACACAATATTAAGCTTTCAAAAACCATAATCACGATAACAAAGAATCATCATAAAGATAATTTCCAAAGATACGAGTCGATAATATAACATTCAACAAACCAAACAAACCGACACGAGTCACGAATTATTCACTGAAATAAAGCGTTTTCTATACCCAACGTTAATTATTACTTTCATCATCTTATATTTAATTTAGATCAGTCAATATTTTTCATTAATGAGAAGCAAAAAAAATATTAAATATTGATTCTTGTAAACAACACTTTGAATGCACTTAGAATAAGCAATTGACAACAATGTTATTCGTAATGATGATGAAATTGTTTTAACTAAAAGATTGAACAGCCAACGGAATGCATGTCTATTCGGAAATCATATATGTATTTACGTAAGCAGTGAACACTTGTTGAATCAATGTTATCAATGTATTCAAGGAAGTAAATTAATCTGTGATTGTATATTGACATTTTAAAACAATCGCAATTCAAATAATCTGAAGAGCATTTGAGTTACACACACTTAACGGACAAAACTGTCTGGATTATACACTTGGGTTTGAAAAACAGTCCCAAGTCCACTTAAAGTGACTAGCAGCGTAGACGTTAAATGATGGAGGAGTATGTTAAATGCATCAGTGATGCCAAACGATGCACGACGGATCAACTGTTTACAACTTTTTATGTAGCCACAAAAAATGTCTCAAGCCTGCTTTGGAAGAGGGATTTCCACCGATTCCACCCGTAAATTCCCGTAAATGAAATTTCCCTTTACACAAAAACTAGTTTCGATGGAAAACCTGACAACGACAATAGAATGATTTGATTTTCATGAATCTATTGTTCGATGGTGGTTGTTTGTTTCATTTTTGAGCAGAAGAACGTAAGAGAAGACACCCACGTTTGGTGGGATAGACGATACACATAAATGGCATGAGTTGTGAGCAAGAAAACTAAAATTGACAGAGATAGACAACCAAATATATATACAAAACACACTCAATATATACATATGTATATGTACTTAGTACTTAGTATATATATAAAGTGAATAATTTATCTTAATTTAATTTCATTTGTTCACCTTTTCTTTCCTCGATCAGATGCTGTTGCTGTTGTAGGTTGATGTGTTTGTTGCCTTCGCCGTCGCAGACGTTTTGGCCGCAGCGCGTGTGATGTTTTTTTTTTTGCTGTTACTTTCAGCTTCAGCTTCCTCACTAATGATTAGCTAACTAATAGAATTACCAGTGTTGTTGCTAGTTCGGGGGTCACAGCCAGTTACCGCGTAGGTGCTGTTATTTTTATTACTTTCAATTATTGCAGCTGCTGATAATGCTGGTGGTTGTTGTCGCTTGTAGAAACTACGGACGTGTCCGCCAGCTTTACTATTCAAGACGTAAAAATAGATGATCTGCTTGTGAAAATGCAAATTTTAGTCACATTTAAGCAATAAAAATAAATTGCTATAATACTATAAACTGTAGGCGATGAGAAGCTGCATTTTTGTGCCAAGTTAATTCGTTAGAATAGGCTATAAGCTAGCTGGTCACAAACTGGATACAGAAAATCAGTTTTCAAAATTTCTTTAACGTGCCTTGGAACTGTTCCCGCTGATGTTTAATGATCAAATGTGTTACCTCTATTGATGTGTGCACGGTTTTTTAATGGAAAATTTCACTTTCCTGCGTCTGGAGGGTGGTTTTCATTTTCCACAAATAATTGGTTCGCCTTTGGTTTTCTTGGTTCTTCTTCTGGTGGTGGTGGTAACAGCTGCAGGCCTGCGTTTTCCTGAGGCTTCGTGTTAATGAAATTTATTTCCAATTCCAGCACGCGCCTTAAACAGTCTGTATATTTCTACACTGACCACTGAACACCCACATATGCCTTCTGTTCACCTTTTTTCTCACGCCCGCTTTGCCAACTCATATATGACGAATAAACTTACAAATCACCAAAAGCATAACAAGAAAACTCTTCTCAGACCAAACTAATTTGTTGTTTTTGTTAACTTAGCAAAATAAATACTGTTAGAGTTCATATAATGCTAATGGGTTAGAATGGGAAAGGTATAGCTTTGTTTAGAGAGCAAGGTGCTCTAACAAATATTAATCAGCTGCTGCGTGACAGCTGATTTCGGAAATAAGTGTGTTCAGTTTACAGACTGCCTCATGTGCAAACCAAACTTATTAACAATAGCGAACTTTGCCAGCTTACAAAACGTAGACAAAGAATTAATAAAGGAAATATTTCTTTCTCCTTTAACAACCCCTTGGAACCCTCCTACTTACCTTTCCCCACTATCTATCAAATCAATTGATATAGAGACCGCATTAGCTGGTAATGTTTCCTATCCCCTAATTCCTTCCTTTTACCAAAACGGTCCTTCTCTCCAAAACAGAGGTTAATCATATAACTATTAAATGTAATCAAACTCTCAATGCATTTACTATTCACAAATTAGTGCCTTATTATATAATAGAAATACAATTAAGAAATATAATGTACTACGTACTATATTACATTTACAATTATACACTATGTAGTGTCATTGTTATTTATGTTCTAGTCACAAGCTACTAAGCTTTCACTATTTTATAAGAAATATTATGTAGCTCCGGGAGCAAGAGCTTTATATTTTTCCTACTTCTATAATCGAAGGGATCTTTTATCCTTAGTAGAACAATAAGAACTATGTACCATGGTTAAAAATAAATATTTTGAAATCGTTTTCACATGGCAAAACAGAACAGCCGTGGATCTGTCATTTAGTTCTAAGTACACATATTTTGTAAACAAAGCCAACTGTCATAGTCTCAATAAAGCTGAATTGAATTGAATTGCCAGCTTCATTTGTTTTGTCACAGTGTTATTTATTAGTTGACTTGACTTAACTTTACCTTTGGTGAATCACTCCAATTTTGTTGCTGTTTGGTTAGATGGTTACAAAAACAAAAACCTTTTTTACTCTCGTATCGCATTATAACCTGTCAAAAGTGAAAACCACGTGAAATTCGATAACTATATCTCCTAAACTATTAAAGATACCCCGATAGGATAGTGCCTCTATAAAGGATATTGAAACAACTTTTACTTATGTGAAATAAAATTCTGTCGAAAAATCATTACTTTTGCCTAGAACCGATTTTTTATAATTTTTGTACTATTTTTACCCATTTATTTGTTCTTAAGAAAAATGTATAATTACCCATATCATTTTGTCAATTTTTTTTATAAATAGAACAGCTTTAAGCGTCACTAGAATAATGAAGAAAGTATTTGTACACTTACGTGGAATCACTGCAATAATCAAGAAAGTGTTTTGTACTTACGTTATTTAAAGTTTAAAAATACTTTTTCTTCTAAAATCCTGCACCGATCATGTTGCAATATATGCTTAGAAAGTTAAAATCTCTCCTTTCTTAAAATTGAGAAAATTGTTTAGACTAATTATAAATATTTCCAGGAACATTTTTCATCCATCCATTTCATTGTTTATTAATTTCATTTATAATTTAGCCATGTCATTTATATTATAATGACATACAATATTAATCATAAAAATTCACCATAGCTGCTGTATCAATGCGGCAACTTGTTTGGTATTTTGTATTTTCCAAAGGCAATGCAACACTACTACATGTGCATTTTACAGATTTTTTTGCTGTAATTAAGAGAAGTTAAAATTGTGCACCCGATTCTCAGAATTGGGTACTTTGGTTTTTCCCATCTACGACGTGTTATCGATTGAAGTATCGATTTTACAAGGTTCATTTTTATGCTTACAATATATATATGTTCATAGATCATAAATATACTGTTCAACAAAATCATAATAAATGTATACTATAATCTTTTATATAGTTCTGTTTATTTATTTCCAATTAATTTTCAATAAATGTACTCGTTGTCTTAATTCTTTGTTGTTCTAAAATCCACAATCGTGTGCCATTCACGAAAATGATTAAGTAAAGTAACTCCAAAGGTTGCAAAGTAGTTATGTTTATTTTTTCAAAAATATATATTTTTATTTATTTATTTATTTATCATTAATTCATTAAGTGTACAAAAAAAGGCCACAAGGCTTTGTATGATATGTACAAAAGTACTGGAATGTTATAACTAATAATTACATCTGACAATTTGATTCATAAGATATTGTAATAATGAGTAGAAAAAAGAAAATGTTTAAATGGTTAATGCAAAAATGGTAGTTAGCTTGTTTCACATCCAAAAAGATCCACCACGAACCCCACACCCACATCCACATATTTTGAAATTCCATATTTGAAAATAATATATTTCATATTCAATTGGGGGACTCAAATGCCTTTTGTACCCTATTGTTTTAGTTTGAAGAACTTCACCATTTTTGTTTATGTCTGGTGAAAAATGAATGGTCAATGATAGGAAGAAGAACAACAACAACATGGCATCTTCCTCATATAGTGTACGTGAATTCAACATGTCTAAAAAATAGACGTCGAACAAATTTCTTAAGCTGGGGAAACAGAATCTCGTCATCTCAGGTTTTATGCAAGAATTCTGTAATTTCTATCATTGTTGGGTTTTATGTTTTAGGTGAATTAGTCATCCTTAACTTCGTTGAGATAATTGTATGGTTGTTTTATTAATTTCGTAAAATTAGTCATCAAGAATCATTCCATCGTGTTAATTATTAGAAGCCAGCAGTTATTAAAAGTTCTCCAACTACGCAGTATCTTCAAAATGAGTGCAAATGTAAGTCTATTTGCATTAAAAGCAAAGGAGTAATGTTCCTTCCCTTTACAGACATCAGCGTCAGAGTTTCAGCCCAACATGTCTCTAGCCACACCACTACAGGACTATAAGAAGCTTATTGAGGAGAAAATGCAAAGCGAAGAAATTGTCGATGATGATGTGCGGCAGGAAAACTACGCGAAAATTTCGGCGAAGATGCGCGAGACCATTTGGAAATTGCTCTTCATGGAACAGCCGCCTAAAATGGGAAACTTGCTTAAAGCTGGCGATTGTCTGCGCGAGCACAAAATGGACGCCTGCTTCTATGCTCCTTGGGAATATAATGAGTGGATACCTAAGGTGCGGGATGAGCTCCTGAAACGTCAAATGCTCGATTTCTGGCGCGACCAGATAGTCAAAAGCGAGCTGGGTCCCTGTTGGGCAAGGGATTCCGATTTCTTCGATGACATGGATGACCTCGAACCTGCTGAGTTTTATGAGTACGCCGGCTGTGTCGCGCCTTTTATAAAAGAGGATAGCAAAGTTGGTGGTGACGGAAGCAAGCCTTCACAAACTGCGGCGACAACTTCTCTCTCTGGTCCCTCGAATCTCTCGTCTAGCAGTAGAGCTACAACAGCAGCCAAAATACCAGAAAAGATTAGCTTGGAGACGCCCAACGAAGATTACAAGGTCAAACTGGAGCATGTTTTGAAGGGTGATCCTGATGACGAAGATCAGTACAATCATGTCTTTGAAGAAGTTCGACAAGTTATTTGGAAGCTGCTCTTTGACTCAGATTCGCTAACGCCAGAAAATTATTCCAAGGCTGCCAAAACTTTGGAGGCTTACAAGCGTGATGCATGCGTCTTTAATCCCTGGGACTATAATGAGTGGATCGTGAAGGTTCGTGATGAGCTCCTTGCTCGCAAATACTTTGATTTCTGGAAGAATGTTATTGGCAAGCAGGAGCTAGGCCTGTGTTGGTACAAAGATTCAGAGTACTTTGATGACATGGAAGATGCGGCGCCTATTGAGTTCTACAAATCCGGTGATAAACTTATGAATGAGCAAGCTAAATGAGGAAGCACGAAAACAATTATTTTTAGGGACAACCCTAGTGGGTCTGTTGCCGTGGCTTTGTTGCGATATTTTTAATTTTCTGTATATTTAATATGTATTTCAATAAATTTGAATTCAAAGTGTTTTAAAAATTTTAGTTTGCTTTATATGAACACCTGCACATTATGGGAATACTCAATGACTGCTCATACAGGTTTTGCATGGGAGTGGATAAAGAAATGAAAGTCTTAAACGATTTATTTTTTTTTATTATTTAAATATTTATGTAAATTGACTGATTTTATACGAAAGAATAATATAACTGTTTTGTATTTGAAATATGCAATGAATTGAAATACTGTTTGTAGTTTGGAAACCTTCATCCTGTTTGTTCACAAATGTTAAAAATTACCTGTAGTTAAGAGTATTTATTTCCAAATAGACATTTTCGGTCGAGCAGAGGACACTTTCAATTTTAAGTGGACGACAATACTGGTTATGAATCAGGAAACTACAATGGATGGGCTGCGACAATGACTCGGACGAAATGTCAAAATTACACGGGCTGTTAAAAAACAAATTCTCGTTGCAGGTGTAACTTTTTGCAAATGTAACTTTTTAAATTTTATTTTTATTTCGTGCGTGTCAATGTGGCAACATACATGGTCTTGTGTATCCATCATTACAGTAATTTTTTGGTTTGAGTCCGCACTGTTCGAGCGCACTAGTATTTCACGCACCAGATGTCGGTATGGTCTCATAATCAGCTGTTCTCAATTTGCGAAATTATTTCACAATAATCAAACGAAAACCGCCTTCTGCAACTACATTTATTTATTTTTAGTTGTATTTTTTGGTATATTTTTTAGCTGGAATGGCTAATAAGGTAAGTTTTTAAAGTATATGACACTGACTTACGCTAACTGCGAAAAGCTCGGCAGGAGTGTTTGGTTATTATTTTGGATGTTCGTCAAAATGCCAACAAGGAGTTTAAACGCAATGCTATACAGTGTGTGGCCGATATATTGAAGGAAAAGGTTTGGTTGTTATATTTACAACTTCATTAAATGTTCGTTACTACCAAATATCTAGATTTGTAGTGGGAAAAAGGATTACGTGTCCTTTGTCCTGTTTGGAACGCAGCAAACTCTTAACAATTCCAGTGGACATTCCAGCTCTCACAATTATGCAAACATTGTGCAGTACCAAGACGTGGTAGTGCCGAGCTGGGGTGTATTGGTGGATTTCATGAAATTCGTAGGGCAACCGTCTTGCGACGACGGTGACTGGCTGGGCGCTTTGGTGATAGCACTAGGAATCCTTGATGATAATGCGCCGTATAATTGGAATTAATTTCTTAAAAGTTTCCATTTCTAATCAAAATTTGTTTTCAGAGTCCTAAAATTTAATCGTCAACGCGTTTTGCTCTTTCACGACTTCGATGCACCAAGTAGTTTTTATGATTCTTTTGAAAAAATCACCATGAAAATACTTCATCTGGAAGCACAGTTGATTGTAGTGTAAGTAGGAACTTTTAAAAACTTATTTGTTCAGTAAAAACAAATTCTGCAAATTTTTTTTCAAACAAAAAATTCTCTGCAGTTCTAGGAATATTCAGTACCTCGATTCGGAAACAGGTGAACCTCAAGCAGTATTTCCTTCTTCATCCAACAAACCGAAATTTCAGTTAAGAAGTGAGAAACATGCACTACGGCTGGTTTCTGCCTCCAACGCTAAACTATACAACTTCCAGGAGGCATTTCGCAACGTATTATTTACCGAAAACAACAACCCATGGTGCTGGAACACCCAATTCACATTTGGTTCCAAGATACGTATAAATATTTCTGTTACGATTGGTAACCAAGATCATAGCCTGATTAAGCTAGCACGAGTTTATGGCGAGCACGGCGAAGAAGTCAAGGGGGTAACGAAATACTATGTAAAAGGTGAGGAGGTGCAACCCGAAGAATGCGATCTCATAGAAGGCTATATGCTGGGCAGCACTCCTGTGCCCTTCGATGAGCCTATTCAACTGACCGGTGACGGGACCCTTGAACCATCTCTGAAGTGCATTGGCTTTGCTAAAAACGATGCTGTACCCCGGGAGGATCACCAAGGTGACACATTTTACTTGGTGGTGCATCAGAAAGGCAAGAATACGTCCGCAAAAATGTTGAACGCTCTTGTCAAGGCGCTGCTAAATACAAAAATGTGTGTCTTGTGCTGGAAGGTCTTCAGTGCAAAGTATAATACCCCAAAATTGGTAGTACTTCGACCAAATGAGGTAAGGTTCACCTAATCTACTTCATGCTGGCGCTCCTGGTGATACTCCTATTTTAGATGAAGGACGACCGCCCTGCTACGCTATCAATGTTCGAATTAGTTTATCCCGCTCAACACCTTTTCTGGGATTTCCCCAAGCTTTGTACAAAAAAAAACTCGTGTACAAAAGAGCAATTAGATGCCATGGATAACCTCATCGATTCGATGGATCTGATAATGGAACCGGACCCAAAGCAGCAACGGCCACGACGTGAAATGCAATCAAAGGATTTGTTGCCATACGATACACTGCCGCACATTTACGATAAGTGTCTACTCGACATGCTGGAGCGCAAGGTTTTGAAGGCCGTGGGAAGAGATGATCCCTATATAGAGGAACTGGTGGCTGAGAAGAATTACAAAGATATATTTCTGCGTGTTCCTGAGGCCATAGAGGAGCAAGCCAAGCAAGCTGCCAACAAGTTAAAGAAAGTCATTCCTTTGAAAAAGAATGTATTTCCAATTGTTAGAAATAGAAATTCGAAGACAACCATCGCACAAAATGATAAGAATGTGGAACAGAAACGGAATGTTGACGACCAGAAAGCGGCATCCAAAACCAACACCGAAAATATTGAAGGTGTCGGTTTAAATACACCGGCAGAAGACTTCGAAAAGCTACTGAAGCACGAGGTGCTGACGGTGGCGGACTGCACGTTGCGCGATGTTAAGTATCAAAATATTGCCGGACAAATGCGCGAAAGAATTTGGCAGTTGCTCTTCTCTTCAACCACATCCAATCCTATTGAAATGGACAGGGTGGCTGAGGCTCTGAAGGTATTTCGTAGGTGTTCTTTTGATTTCAATGCTTTCGCCGATTACAACGACTGGATGCACAAGTTGAAGGAGCAGATTGTGACTGAACGACTTTTCGACTTCTGGACGGACTACGTAGTGAAGCAGGACTTAGGCTTGTGTTTTGTTGATGTGCCTTCGTTGGAGGAAAGACTCAAGCAGGATGCATTTTATGAAATCGACGCTGATGTTGCGATGGATAAATTGGAAACTACTGAACAATTACCTTCAAATGATGAGCAGTTGTATTTAAAATCGAAACTTCTTTAAAAGTTATTCATAATTAAACCGATTTTATAGCCTTAAGTTTGTTACTTTCACTTCCAATCCTCTTGATTTAATCATCTTCAAAAATGGATGTATGTCCAATAAAGTGTTGCACTGGCAATGGTATTTAACAATATTTCTATAGAGTAATCACATTATGTGGCCAGAAGATGTGGTGGATGGAGTAGATATCTCAATAACTGGATTACTCAGTGAGATAATGACTCAGACTCATTGCTCTAGATTCGGTCTTGGAGTGGAGTGTTTCTTCTCTCGTTTCCTTGGCCTTCCAATTTCCAGTTTCAACTGTTTGCGCGCAGTAATTAGAGCCGCAGCACAAACCGTATCCGTTATCAATGATATGCATGTATGTCTATCAACGATGGATTGCATCGCGTAGTGCAGTTACTTAAACCAATCTTGGAATTAGCAACAACGACCACAAGTACGACTAAGAATTGAGCACAGCTGGCTCAACTCAGAGAGAGATCAAAGCCAACCCAACGCAAATTGACAGCATTGCAGCTCCCTTCAACTGTCCAACTGTCTGTCTGTCTGCTCTTGACAGACAGCGCGAAATGCAGGAATGAATTAACGGACGGCAAGTTGGACACACACAAACGTCCAGTTATATGGAGCGGACAGCGAGTCAAAGTAGAAATACTAACTTGGTTACCGTAGACGGGATGTCGTTTTGTTCAACGGACTGACAGCCAGCCTGACAGATGGCTTGAGATGCATTATTAGAGCGCATTTGGTCAGCTACACGTTTCTATCCGTGACGGCGTCCGTCTGTCTGTCCTTCCATCCGCCTCACGGTCTGCAGTTTAAACAAATGAACTGTCAGGCTGTCAGACACGAAATTGCAACACGTTTTCGTGTTGCAGACTTTTTCAAGCAAGCTTCAGCTGCTTTTGCGCTTAAAAGTTCGCGGGCGCAGTATCTGTGTATGTTTGTATGTATGTATGTATATTCTGCATGTATGAGCGCACAACACGGCTGCTTAAGATAGCGTTTTCTCGCTTATCGTTCGTGTTAATCTTTTTATTAAGAGATTTAAGATCGCTGCAAGGAGATAAGACGCTGCCGCCAATTTCGTCTTGGCATTAATCTGTGTGCAACTTCGCAGCTTGTTCGCCTTGTTTGTTGTTGTTGCTGCTGTTGTTGCTATAGGATTTATTGCAGCTCTAATTCACGTATCTGCATCATGGCCCCATGAGAAGGATGTGGCAGCTGATCTGTTTGGCTTTCATTTTTGATCGCGGTGCAAATCAGTTTGCCCCGCGCTTCGAGTTCGTTTAATGTTCGCGTTGAAATGCTGCCCCCAGACGGTGGACGGACGCCGAATGCGTTGGACCTGCCGGAAGTTGTGTAAATTAAGTTAGTTAAATGGTTTTTTAAAGCTGAAATTGGATCAGGCAAAACAGTTGGCTTTTTCATAGTTTTTAATATTTATTTAATTCGGTCTGGAACTATTATAAAGGACAATAAACATTGAAAATCCTAAAATTTTAGAAAAAAAATAATCAAAGATTAGTAAAACTATAAAATTGGTTTATTAAAATGTTTAAGCAAACTTGTTGACAAATTGCTTTTTTTCGCAAAGAATAACATTTCCAAGGAATATTTGGGGCATCATCACAAGCAGCAGATATCATCGAAAAACTCTAAAGAGTCTCCCTCACGCAGAACAGCTCCCTTAATCACTTAGCGATGAAAGAAAGCGTTTCACTTTCTTAGAAAACACTTTGTCAACCTAAACTCCTGCTCCCCTCCCCACTGCCCCGCAAACTTGTGGTAATGGAGCACTTTCAGTAGCACTCACGCACTACGTCATTCACTTAGCTCACCGTGTTGTCCGCCTGCAGGTTCTACATCACAATAAGGAATCACATGTATTATTTAGAAAGAAAATCCTCATCCTTGCTATGCGATGATGGGTCGATGGAAGGAAGGAAGGAGGTACGAAACGAAAGCAAGAGGAATCGAAGAGGCAAACAAACCGTGGCAATCTTTGTTACCAACTCCTAGAAACGAGGTGCGGCGCAAAGGTAACGCTTACAGAGAGGTAATAAAAAATGAAATATGGCAGCTATTCGGATGCCATGAAAATCGGATAACATATTTTATGCGAAAAAATATTATTTATTGCTCACAGAGGGCGTTACAATTCATATTTTTCGCTTTTCCCATTTTTTGAGCTTGCAGAGTACTCGCAAAAAAATACGTGCATACAAAAATTGTTTATAGTATGTGTGTGTTTATGTGTGTGTGTGTGTGTGTGTGTGTGTATTTGTACCGTGTGCGTGTATATGTTATGCTACTGTTGTGCCTCCTCGTCGTATTTTATGAGCCTTGCAATTCCAAATGATAAACTACCACAAAATATGTGTGTACACGCTTTGTAGGTATGAATTACAACAATAAGAAGTTGAAGAAGAACAAAAACAAATAACAGCAATCGTATTTATTGCACTTTATTTTGGAGAGAGAGAGAACTGCCACCATTTCAGAGTCACACTTTGTAGCAGTTTTTCAGAAACCAGCATGGATTTCATCCTACAGCCTGCTCCTGCAGCTTCCACCAGAACTGTTCAGATCTCCGCTTGCACAACGGTGAAAAGAACATCTAAAGAATTTGTTATTTTTCAACGGTTTTTTCAATGAAAACAAATTCGCAACAATTTGAGTGAATTCAATTTCAAAATAGAATTTTATTGACCTCATAATTCATAAAAAATACATACATACTACTAAATATAATATATTATTAAATGTTTTATTAAACTACAAAAGGAAACTACGATTTTATCATAGTCTCGTCTTTATGGCTATTTAATCACCATAATCATTATTTTAATGCATTCACGCACCGCCTTCGTCACTCTGACGTCACTCGAGGAGTTGTTCATCGTATGGAGAGCACTTGCCTTTGTAACCCTCTTTAAGTGGCATGCAATCGACTTCAAATCATAGCAATCATCTTAATTGCTATGCAAATACATCGCTCACGCATACGAAAACAAACATACACACACACACACACACACACGCATGCATATAGGTATGTAAAAACATTGGGTTATAATTAATTCAAGTGGGAAACATATTCAATTAAGTAGCAATACTTTCATCAACGATTACTTAGTAAATGTCAATTAATGATTAAAAACAAAATGACCCCCGAAGTCTTTTCGAAGTCTTTAGAATCGTCAATAGATTCCCCACTTATTAGTTAAACATTTTTTAATAAGTTAATAATTTGAAACATCTATATTTTTAATTATGTATACAGAAAAAAATTACAAATACTTCTCTGTGATCCTTGACTGGCTTAATATTTGTTGCCTTTTTTACCTACTTATGTACCGCGTTTATGTACTGCGTTTGATCATCAATCGCTGATATCTGCGCAATTACAGGAATTCCTTTCTCGAAAAAAGGCACCAAAAGCAATCGAACTCAATTTCGCCGGAGGATGTGGCGAGAGGCTGCCAAGGTCTCACATTAGCAACCATTCTGCAGTGTTCACATGCTACGTTTTCCGCGGTATGCCACTGATTGCCTGATGCCTGTTTGGCAGCACGTTCGGCTGATACCAAGTTTAGTGGCACAACTTGTTATGCCGCTCCACTTCATTCCTGCAGCATTTTCATTGCGTTCGTGGCATGCAGACGCTTGATGACGATGCAGGTGCTTTAAATGAACACGTTAACATGACGCGATGGAGAGACTACATTAAAAATGCCCCTTCTTCAAAACATACACACGCGAAGAGAGTTTTGTTGAGCTGCGCTTTATTGCTTCTTTCTTGTCTGACATTTGTTGGGTGACAAATCTTGTGATCTGGTGATTTTACCGAAATGTGTGATATTTTCAGACAATTTTTATCGCAATATATAAAATGAGTACTTGTCCAAGCTTAAATGGAACCAATTCATTTGTCTTCAATCTAGGAGCAAATGCATGGATGAAGGCTAAGAATAACACATAATCGATTAGGAGAAATAATGGCAGTTGAGTGGTCAAATGGTCTGTCCAAATGAATGCGCACAGGAACAACGCATGAAGCCAAACCATAAATCATTGATAGAAAAATGCGTGTGCTTATCACGGATAGAACACTGTCTGTCCAGCTCACGAGCAAACAGACAGATTCACAAGAATCCACAAGAATCCACAAGAAGGCATTCATTGGCATTGTGGCCTCCTCTGCGGTCATACCCGTACTTCTTTCAGAGAATGCCTCGTACCATGGACGACATGCCGTGCTTTGGATTTATGATCGTCTGCCTGTCTGTCTGTCTGCCTCAATACGAAGGGGCAATAAAGCGCTAGCATTTTTCTTCCAGCGTAATTGACGTTATTGACGCTGTTGTTTGCAATTATAAATTCTGCTGTTGTTGTTGTGGTTGTGGTGGCTGTATGGCGAAAATCAATTTAGACGTCTAGAAAACCGCCGATGTGTTTATTATAGAGTGTTAATTGGGATCAGATACCTTTTAATGGATTCAGCGCAACTAGAAATAAAATCGAACCGAGAAGTAAGAATTTATTTCAAGTGTTCGCTACTAAACTCTTCAACCAACTCGATGATATCCGGAGTGACTTTAATGCTCTGCCTTAAATAATAGATCGTTATCGATGACATTTTTATCAACACATTGCTGCTTTGTTGAGCTTCTTAAATGTGTACGTGAGATTCTTTCCGAACCTATTTGAGTGCCTATATGTTGTTAAAAAGACAGCTTGATCATGCATACTAAACAACTTGCAATTAGACTCTCAATAAGAATATACAAGAGTATAAAAGGACTCCTAATAATACATACATTATGGATCCTTGATGGATCTAAACTTACGAGTTAGTTCAGTGCCATTATTTGCGCAATTCAGTTAAAAGTTTTATTTTTCTTTTGAAGTTTGTGTATTATGAACATTAATTATGATTAAGTACTTTGATTTTCACCCATTAACCTACGTATATGTACTTCCTATCTGAATATGATAGACAAGACGTTGTTTAACACCACTAAGCGTTTGCATTTAATGCATTTAAACGGTATATGTTGGCGTTATTAATTCGAAGCTTTAAAACTGATCGCTTGTAACAGATAACAAACATGTTGTCATGGCTGAGGAAAAACACTTTCGGTCCTAGCAGCACCATCGAGGGATTCAATTCGTCGAACATCAATCAATCATCTCGAGGCTAATCCTGATTTATTTATATCTACATTTACTATTAGTATATACAACATGCGGCTACTCTATTCGCTTCTTTTTCGCAAGTCAATTACCTAGAATGTGCTACCAGGGAATCGTATTGGAAGTCACACACTTCTAGTGGGCAACAAGACCATAATCCACGACCGAACATAATTGAAGAGATGCAGTCATAAAAATGTGCAGTAGCAAGAGTAACAAGAAAATCAATATCGATACAATCGCCAATTTCTCAAAGCTAAGATTGAGATTTCTCCGGAATACGTTCCACACGAGGAAAATGAGTGGCAACATGCGCGCAAAAGTCGCATCGAGTTGGCCAAGCTAGCGAAACACACCTCCGTTTAAACTGTGCTTGTCTACAGAAATGTTTCCCGTGTTTGTCACCATTTATGAACACGATACAATTCAGTGAACAACGACATAAAAATTGCTGACATAGCAGAGCGAACGGCATGGACATCCACAAGAGTCCACCTTCACTGGACTCGCAGCAGTCGGTTGGCGGTGGAGGAGGCGCAGTGGTGGTGAGCCGAAGCGCGACGGTAGTGAACCGAAGCGCGGACTGGGCGAATACAAGGTGTGCTGCTGTCCAATTGATGTTCAATAAGGCAGCTCTTTGAAGACACACAGAGACGCTGGCATTTTTTGCGGTTGCCCTGATGCTGCTGGAATAGGAGCTGCCCGGCGATCATGTTAAACTCAAAACGACACGATTGCGATGACATGACTACGGCTCGCCACACTTCGTTACTGCTTGGGTCTGTGCGCGTTGATGGTCTGCCGGTGGTGGTGGTAGTCGTGGGCTGCATTGAGTGTCTTGCGGTTAGGTGCAGCATCACTATCACCAGCTCCACCATCGGTACCAGCAAAACCAACAGCAGCAGCAGCAAGTTAGTTGTTACATCCATATTTGACTGCACAACAACAAATGGCAACGATATTTTCATGCAGCGCTTGTCGGGTCGATCGATAGTTCCTCGTTCACCACACTTGATGCTCGATCGGAGCACCATGCAGTCGGTAGCACGGCTGAACGCGTTGTAAAGTGATATTGCAAGCGATCAGTTGCTGTCCTTGCTGGTGCTGCTTCAGCGCGAAGCAACACTGCAACGCTTCTCGTCTACAAAAATTGGTCGTCTGGTAAGAAATTAATTCACTTTGGAACGGAAAAAACTACAGCTACAGCAACAAAAGTAATGCAATATTTTGTACGTTCTTCTCGCTTGTTAGATGCTGTTAGTTGCTTGTTCGCTCCACACGCTGGCTTGTTCGCCGGTTGCCAGCCATGGATTGTAGCAATTTGTTGTCAATTACCAAGCATTGATTTGGTTAGCGTAGAATATTTTAAGGTCAGAAAAATTTGTTAATTGTTCACCTCCAGAGTGATCGAGTTAACGTGGTAGAAACACTGTATTTGAAATTCATAGGCTGAATAAATTTAAACTCTGAGTTGGTTGGAAGCGGGTGTTGTTTTCCTTTGAACGAAATTACTTATTCCATAATTGATAGGATATTCCGTGGATTTAATAGATATGGGGAACATCTGAAAAGTTTAAAGAAAGAAGTTGTTTAATGATAATATTTAAACAGCAGATAAATAATGAAGCCACAATTTCTGTGAATGGCCTTAAACAGCAACGAAGGATCTTCTCCAAACTATAACTAGTTTTTGCTATTATAATCATATTATTTGTCATATTCTTAAGAATAATTTTCATTTATCTAATATACGGCTACACATAAACTACTGAAACTAAGATTGTTGCTCTTTACAAACCCAAAATATATCATTTAAAAAGCAAATATACCAATAAATTTCCACCAACTGAACATAAACGATGAAATATTATTGCAGGATAACATAAATTTTACATAATAATGTACTTAAGAGCACAACAATGAATTCTGGCAACATGCATTATATTGGGCGCTAGGACAACAAGAAGCAACATTAAATAGTTGAATAGATAGATAAGTAAGGAGCGACATATACACTTACAACTTATACACATATACACACAAACACACAAAAGAGTAAAGTCAAACCTTGTGTGGCATTGAACAAGGAAGCTCAGCAGTTTTGTCGATTCCGTTTCTCATGATTCTTCAAGCTAATCCCCACAGGACTGGCTTCTTACTTATCCGTTTAATTTATCTGTACGCTTATCCTTTCACCTTTAATCACCTCTGTGGTATTTCGTTTGTGTAGTTGCCATATTTTTGTTTTAACTTGAGGGATTTCAGAGACATTTTTCTAAGGGTGAGCTCTAAGATGGGGTTCTAAGATGGGGTTTCAAGATGGAGTTCTAACTAATTGTTTGTTATTAAATTTATTCCATTGGAAGAACTTTTACAGAATGTTCACCAACGAATTGAAAAATACTTCATTTAATATAGAATTTCGCCTTTAAAATAGGTGGCAACCATGTGTAAACAGTGTGCTAGAACCTCAGATAATGACACTCACACAGAGAAGTATTTCTTGGCAATAAATATTACATACTTGTATCATATAATCAATGTATGGACTACGAATATGGACGCATTTGAGGTTAATGCCGAGCTTCTTCTTCTTCCATAAATACCTTTGCGCACTTATTCTAAGCCTGACAAGGTGCAGATAACTAACTGGTAGTTTGGTGTCCTATAAAAGCATATGCTAGAGACACACACACACACACTGCCATACACACACTAACTACACCCAAAGCCAAACCGAGCAGGTTGTGAAATCAATTCTCCGGTCAGACTTACCAACGTCCAAAGACCGCATTAATAGAACACAGCCACACACACACACACACACACACACACACACACACTTGTACATTTGCCTCGGTTATAATCTCAGCATCGTACTCTACCCTCCAATACAAATACCTCGCAACCCAAAGTCCAACGATCCTTCTTCAAACCGACCGCAGCTATTAACCATTGCCTCTTCCTGTCTGGGTTGACTTCTTCAGCATCTTCTGCTAGACGTTCTCCTGCTCGTTCTTGCAAACGGAATCGCTTCTCTATGAAGCCGTAAATAATGTTTCGTTCTCTCGACTGCGCTGCTCTCGGGTGTGTGAATGTGTGAGTCTGCTTGAGTGTGTTTTAAGTGTTATCCTTATTATTATCTCTTTCTTACATGATATACTATACTATACACACACCATATAAACTTATGTGTGTCTGGTGCATGTATTCGTAAGCTCTTTGACACCAAGGATTTAAGTTCATTTCAGCTGTTTTTATCTACAAGTTTTGTTCAACAAACATTTGTAATATTTTTGAGATTAGGTTGTTCTTTTTTCAGATTTTTTCTAAGCTTATATTTTGTCTACATTCATCTTTTTTCTAAATCTCATCACTTTCTCAGGAGTTCTTTTGTACAGGATAATTGATATTTAAAGACAGACAGAAGTTGATTTGGTAAAATAGAATCTCTTCACACATAATATTCATTAGTATCTGATAAGGAGTAGCTATAAATACCTATCCATATAGTATATCTATAAAAATACACGTAATTAAATTAAGGATTATTAATATCTTAAATATTGTATCATATTCACACTGGTTCAGATCTCTTTGCATGAAATACGAACAAATTGACCGCTGCTAAATATATTTATAATTTATATATTCCAACATCTTTTATATATGCACAGAATAGAATGTTGTAAAAGTTCTCAATCTTCTAAACAGTCTTTTTATTGAGTCCTTTTTATCTAAACACTATCTGTAACTGTTTTGTTCCAAATCAAATGAAACAAATTGAAAAGCATTTATATTGAGGAATTGTTTCAAAGTTGCTCAATAAATCCTTGGCATTTGCTCGTTCTGTCCATTCTCACTC
This sequence comes from Myopa tessellatipennis, assembly GCA_943737955.2. NCBI lineage: Eukaryota > Metazoa > Arthropoda > Insecta > Diptera > Conopidae > Myopa > Myopa tessellatipennis. The sequence continues at coordinate 59,502,551 of OX031316.1, forward strand.
CATACGCGCTGACAGCTAAACGTTCAGTGTCAACAATTCAGGGCGAACAACAGATAAACCTTGTAATGGACAGTAGCAACAACAACAACAACAACAACAACAACAACACTCCGCACCACACCACTGAAATAACAAGCTCTCTTCCATAATAGCCAACAAACTAACAACGTGACAGTGGCCGGAGCTACACACATACATACATACACACATACATACAGACATACATACATACATACACACACAAACATGAGGAGGCGAACGTAGTGTGGTGCCAAGCACTACAATTTGTTAGCTGTCAGCAGCAAGAATGGTGCACAGGATATGCACAGCGGAAATCTTTGACACTTCTCGACAATCAATTCAAGTTTTACGTATTTTTGCTCGAGAACACAGGAAGCAGCACTCACCACCCTGTGGACGGAAGACGGTGTCTCCAATGCGGTGACTTTTATTTATTTGTCGCCATTTTGTTATTAATGGTGTTCTCTGTACAGCGACTAAGGAAAGAAAGCACGTGGAGAAAGGAAAGGAGTAAGGAAAGGAAGAGAAAAAGGAAAGGAAAGGAGAAAGGAAAGGAAGAACGAAAGGAAAGGAAGAGGAAAAGGAAAGAAAAGGAGTAAGGAAGGGAAGGGAAAAACGAGAATAGCGCTGCAAGGACGGGTGAGAAAAGCATGGCGCCCAGGAAGTGGTTAGAGTGGCGCAACCGTAAACAAGAGCAGCGAGGAGCTGATGGGTGCTTGAAAAGGTACAAAAGGATAGAAGAATGGCGATTCAAACAAACAAGCACATTATTAATACGGTTTTCAAGTGTTGTCAATGTTTGATTAGCAAAGGAATATTTATGGTTAACCACAGATTGGTTTGTGGTAAAAACTTCCAGGGTCAAGCACTGTGATTTGCACTGTGGCCTCCATAAAGGAATGTTAAATTGCAGTTAATATTGTTTTGACAACATGGTCAATATCATTCATTCAACACCAATCATTGAAACTCCATTGCAACGAAGAAAAGTACGAAAGAAGCATCAAAGCGAGAGGCTTCAAAGGGAGAGGCTTCAAAGTGAAAGGCTTCAAGTTCTAGGAATGCATTCATTATGCATTCATTGTGCTATCAAAGTGCAAAACCTGTCTTGAAGCAGTACAGAGATTTAAGGGTTAACATAAATGAATCGGCTGACAGTGATTAATATGTTAAGAAAATGTTTATCTCAAAATCTGACTTTAAAACCCTCGCTCAAAAAAATGATCTTGAATGTGATATAATAACTTCTCCGACAAAATGCCTTTAAAGCATTGAAATGGACGCGCTTTTATCTTTGGGTTTAAATACCTTGTTAAAAGTCAGTTTTTCCCACATGAAACGTCGAAAAATCGCCAACTCTAACCTCGGCTGTCAGTTAAAATAAGGCCGCCGCACACAGGCTAAAAGCTGCCAGAAAATAGCTTATAGACGGACAGACAGACACACAAACAAACACACGTGCACACTGAGCATGTCAACAACGGAGCAAATCGTTCCAAACGTTATCTGTTACCAAGAATAAAGAAAACCACGCTTTCAAAAACTAAGCCAAGCTGTAAATTTGCAGCTCAAAGGAAGGCAGCCTCCAGTCTTTAAAAAAATCGCTCCAGTCGCTGCCATGCATCATTCCCGCCTTCTGTTCGCGCCCAGGCAACACCACGTTCCTTCGCTCCAACCGCTCGGCTTTACGCCACAACTGCATCGAATTTATTCCACTTTTTATTCAATAACTATTACGATTTTACACCTTCGTAAACTGAAAAATTTGAGAAAAATTTATTTATTAATTAGCTGCCGTTGATAAAATTTGTCTGCCGGCCAACAACGTGGCCAGTTTGTGGGCCACATTGACCGAAACTGTTATTGGCCAAACTTTTAATTTACGTAACTGCAATTTGTTGGATTCGTAAAGTTGCCGACGCCATCTAACAAGTGGTTGACAGCAACGTATTACGTAAAGTTTGCCTGTCGACTGTTGACGTACTTATGTTCATGGTATGTAGCTGCACGTAGGCAGGATTTATTTATTCATGTTCATGCTCCGGCTGGGTTGGTTCACTGGGAGCTGGTGGCTGTATTGTAGAATGCAAATCCGCGGTGGCTGTGGTGAAAAAAACAACGAATGACAGCTGAGTTAGTAGCGCAAGCTTTAGTTTTTCCCGAGGTGGTTAATGTTATATAAATTGAAAGCGTTTGAACTCCTGTCCGGTCCAAACGGTTTTTAAACAAAGCTGTCACAATATTTTGTCCAATAGAAGTTTAACACTCTCCAGTTTAGTGTATATTTTAGTGCCTCTTTTAGTTGTCGCATATGATTTCAATTGATTTAAGTTCGCAGCATTTAAAGAAGTTTCAATAAATCATAGCAATTATATTGAATCATTAAAATTAATTAAATTTTTAAATAGAATTATTTAGGTATTTAAAGTTTCTTATACGACATTATAACGACTTTATAATTTCTTTCGAAAATTAATGATCATTCAATATGTGAAAGCTTCTTGAGGTTAGAATAAACCTTTTTTATTTCTGTTAAATGGGAACATTTTTAAAATTGTATTACTTGCAATTTATTCTCTTTTATTTTTATTATTATTGATAAAAATCAATATAATATTTGTGCTTCTCTGACTTCCATTTAGTAAAACAATAAAGCAACAATACAACCTTGACAATTTGACATTCGTAAACACACTCACTCACTCTCGACACATTCAACACGCCACCGCACATCAATTTTTATACAGACACATCCTTGGGTTAGAGAGTCTATCCTTAGCCATGAAAATGTCATAATGACAGCTATAATGTGACAACTTCATAATGTCAGAAATTTATTTCCGCCGTATTATTTGTTATTTTTTCGCTTGATATGTCATATCCATATTTAATGTTGGTACAGTTGCATGTGTGTGATTGTCTCTATTGTCTATACTTCCCCAGCAGAAACAGCATAACAGCTTCTAAGCAACCATAATAAATATTCTCACATCACTGCACACTGAGCGCTTCTCACGCTGCTTCAGCAGAATGCAGAGGGCAACATGTCAAGCGATTCTCCATCATCCTCCCATCAGTTGATGACACAGAAAATTTGACATTTTATTTAGGATTTCACTTGTTCCATAACAGTTTGATAACGCAACAACATATCTATACTGTACTGTATTTTGTGCTAAATTTGTACTGTTGTAAGAAAATGAAAATTATTGATCGGTTCACGAGTCATAATTATGATGGAATCCATAAGAAGAAAGCATTCAAATATTGTCCGGCTATTACCAAGAAGTGCTCAAAAAGAGATCGTCTCACAAATCGTTCGATGTGAAAATAATTAAGATAACCATCGAGTTCAAGTAAGGCCAACTACATCTCGACGAAGTACTCCTGTCACTGGTTCTTATACCTTCAATTTACTGCTGGGTTCTTAGGAACTGGAGACTATACCTGAGTCTGACATGAAAAAAACTGTTGCATACAGCAGGGCGCCATAGCGTTGGGATTTCCACTTTATTGTGTATTTTGTTTACTGTTGATAACAACGATTGTTGTCAAGTAGAAAGAGTAAAAATAGTGCTGATGATGGGAATGATGATTATGATGATGGGGATGATGATTATGATGATGGGGATGATAATGATGATAACCATGATGTTCTCGGTACCTAATACTGAAGAATGAAGCATAAATAAGTTATTGACAACTTATGTCACTCGAAAATAATAACTTTCATTGTGTGTATGTGAGCTTGGAGCACAATTGAAAGCAAGCAGATATCATGTTGTGAAGATGCACGAATACCAACATTAATACAAGAAAGCACACGTAACAACACAGCGCCACATGTACACAAACACAAGCAAAGGCTACCCAATACGAAGAAACTTTTAATTTACTTGTAACAAATGTAACAAATAAAGGAGTCTTATAATAAAGGATTTTTTATATTTTTTTATGTTGTCTTATTTCTGTTAAAACTTATAATAAGTTTTTCTTAATTATGGTTATGAAATTACGGTCTGATGAATACAAAAGATCCGAACAAAAGACTTCCGACGTTTCCTACAAGGACGGAGCGGTTATAATTTTTTACTCTGTCATTGTATTTGCTGTGACAGTCTGTATTGTATCTCTGTATTGTACATATATACTATATACCCACCTTTCGGTGATGTTGATGTTGTTGCTGTTACTGCTGTTGCACCTTCATCCTCAGAATTTGTAGCTGTCTGCTGTTGACATTGATAAATGCCGCAACATGAAACACGCTTCATTCCATTTGCCTTGGACTGATATTGTTGTTGTTTTTCGATATGACAGCTATAAAGCTTGCCTTCACATAGCCCATTGTTGTTTTTGTTGCTGATATTCTAGGAGAAGACTCTATACTATTGTCGGAATTACTGTTGTTGTTGTTGTAGAAATTGTTGTTGTTGCTGCTGTCATTGTTGTTGTTGCTGTCGTTGTGGTTTCATAACGTTGCTGTTGCCATGTTAACTATATAATTTTTACATTGATTGAAAGGTGCAGAAGCATCAACCCATCAATGCTGTAACAACATCAACAATATCAGTCACAACGACTACGACTACAACAACAACAATAATAATAACAACAACAACCAGCGAATGGTTGCTAGCGAAATAACCAACATTGACATTGACATGTGAAATGCTTTCATTTCCTCCCCGAAATCGAACTACCAGATACTTCCTGCACGAGGTGGGCACGACTCTTTACTAAGAAACCCTTTTCTGCAAAAAAGCAAAAAGGAAGAACAAAACAGACTTCTATGATTGAATGTTATTTTCTTTCTACGTTCCATGAATGATGATTATGAAATCTGCAAAAGTCATCAAAGAAGTAAGACATCTGGTTCTGACATTTAGTTCAAACAGACAGACATCTACATATATTTAAGGTCGAATTTAGCGTGAAGATGGAATCACATTTTCATGAAGTGTTACGTAAAACGTGACCCAGTTTAATAAAGATAAAGAAGAACGAATAGAAAATGTATTGTATTATATGTTTTTATTACGATCTAATGAAGCGATCTTAAAAGCCTCAAGAAATCAGCACCCCAAAGATAACAGATAAGTTAATTAATCAATTTCAACATCCTGGTAAAATAACGACCATTTTCTCCACAACAGTTTTGTGTAGATACTCCTTTGGTTTGCAAAAATATTTTTGGTGAAACATTTTGGCTTGAGTGTACATAGAATACTCAACTAGAATTCTTTGAGCAAATTGCAACTCGATCTGCCCTGAACACGAAATGCGTAGATACATTTTAAAGGCGCCTTAATTGACATGTTGTTGGCGATGCAATGAAATCGAATTGATTTGTAGTAACAAGCAATATGCTGCGGCTTAACGCCAACCTAATTGCACCGGCAACACGTTGCAGTGCGATCAGCATTCGTGTCGCTTGCTGTCGCTTGTCGGTCGCTTGGTTGGTTGGCTGGCAACGCAATGCAGAGCACTCACTACTGCAGCACTGGAGCGTGCAAATTGCTGCTGCTGTCTAATCGTTGCTGACTGAGCTCCGCATGCGCGCCAGTGTTGAGCGCTTGCATGCGTGGCGGCGCCCAGCTCGATCGATTTGATCGGCGTCATTTGTGGCGCTTCTGTTGATTGTCAGTGTGGTTAATTGTTTTTGCAGTTAATAGACAAGGAACTCATGTTTTCGTGTGAACGTATGTTGCTCAATTGTCTGAACGCACGTTTTTAGGTGATCCTTTAATTTAATACACTCGGAATACACTCGGCGGAATAAAGATCATTGAAGTAGTTTTTGGTTTCTCTTAAATTTAAGGAGTTGAATGAAAACCAAAGCAATCTCCGCGGTTTTAATTAGTAGAGTATTAAGGAGAAGAAGTTAGCAAACGCTTTGTGTTAATCGCAATAATTATAAAGCTGTCAGAACTTAACCTCTGTTAGTTAAGCTGCACTTCAATAGGAATCAATATCTGCTTCAATGCTTATCTTGATGCAAATTACTGACACTTATTAGGCAGCATTTGTTAACTCAAGCGTGTTTGTTTCACTTACAAATGCTTCCAATAAATTAGATTCTGTGCTTGGGTGGAAACACAATCGAAACTCGATCTATATGGATACACTTCTCCGAAGCGACACCAACACAAAGAATTATTTATTAACTAACTGACAGCTAACAAACGCTAAGTTGTTGTAGCTGGCATCTAGAGTCTGTTGCAGCTCAAGTGTTGCACTCTGGCACTCTGTCAAAACTCATTAGCGTTTACGAGTGGCTCAGCAACAATAAAGAATATAACAAATGAATGTGTAAATCAGAAAAAACTAAATAATTTATGCTAATTGCACGACCTCATCAAGATGATCACGACTTAAGTGATGCACAATGGAAGCAAAACAACGTGGAGAGATCGTTGCAGACATTTGAGAGAATTGAGAAATAGTAAATGCAAATGCAGCTACACAGAACATAACATAGAAGCAACACAATTACCCTAATAAAATCCAAAGTTTTAATTTATTGCATAATAAAAATATTTGCTGTTGAAATGCTTAACATTAAGTTTTATTCTATGATCGTATATGCAATATACTCGGCACATTTTCTGGCAGATCATGCAAATCAGCTGCCGATCGTCTATCTTCTGAGCGATTTGCTTGACTCGGTGTTCCGCTTTAGTGTATAATGCTTTAGCCTCATAAATAAAGTAGAGCCATAAACATAAAACTTGCAATTAATTGATTGCGGTACCGACATCAAGATCAACTGCAGATCAAAGTGCAAATTTGGCAGTGCTAAGGCGCTGTTTCAGTGATCTATGGTCTTGAACCATACATTTCAATACTGAAATCTTAAACCTTAATCTCCAGACCTTTTTGTATCTAATGAATTGATTAAGATTAACAGCAATTAGAGACACTTTTAGAAGTGATTTCATTAAAGCTTCGAGGTGCACGATCGACGATGGAGCTAAAAGATGTGCTTAAAGTTTAGACAAATTAAAGTTTAGGTAAATTAATGTTTCAGTTTCTTTTTGTATCTAATGATTAAGGTTTTGATTAAGGTTAACAGAGATTCGAGACACTATTGAAAGGGATTTGACTTATGTAATGTTTGATTTTTTTCTCTATTTTATTTTGTAAAATGTAAATTTACTTATTTCATTGGATTTATGTATATTTAGTTCTCTTAAAAGCACGAAAGTTTTAACAAAGGTCCATAAAATTTATGATAACTATAAATGTTAAGTCACAAAAATGTTCAACGTTGTTATTCGTGTAAATTATCACTAAAATTTGCACCTAAATAGTGTCACAAAATTTGACGAAAACAAAAACCTAAAACAATTAACACATTTAATTTTCATTCCCCATCTGATCTGATAACCGAAACCAGAGTTGAGTAGCAGTTCAACTACAATAAAATATTGTATCCAGTTAGGATTTGATTTGGTTTTTTTGGATTAAAATTTGACGACTTTTTCGGAATTTAAATAAGTTTTTGGTTACTTTTGCCTGTCAACCGAAAAGTAAAGTTTGTCACCATCGATGCGGTATTTTTTGCTGCTTCCACGTCTATTGTGATTAGTTAACCTGTTTAGCCTAATTAGATCTGCTATTTTATGGCATTCGATTATTTCCACTTAATTTCGCCGCTTATTAAAAAAACACTAATGAACTCTTCTTTTATAGAACGACCCAAATGTTGGATGACTTTCTACAGTTGTTGTTGCTATTGTTTTTATAGATGTTGTTTAAGTTTTTATTGCTCCTTGATTCGAAAAGAAACTCATCAACATTTCCGAAACAATCAACATTTAGATGCTAATTGAGTGAAACTCTGTATTGTATAGTATATAAAATTGAATTGCAAAAATGCCATAAAATGCTAATACTGGCAATTAATTTTTTGAATTTATAACCATCGTGATAGCATTTAAGGCGATTATGAGATCTCTTCCCGAAAAAATAATACTGTATTTATGAGAGAGCGGATTAAAACTACAGTGGCTATGATTAGTTCAATAAATAAAGCTGATCGTTGTTGTTGTTTTCCGAATTGTGTGGGTTGGGTATAGAATATAAATAAAAAATGTATATATATTATTATTGATACCGATTTAAGTTAATACCGAGTATACAACTCATAGTATATACTTCGCTATAAACCCCAAACTTCTTCGCTAAATAAATACTATTGTGAATAAAAGTTCTGAAATATTGAACTTCAAATATTCCTTTCTTTCAGAATCTTCTTAATTATCTTAGAGAGATTATAATAAAAAGAAATGCATGAAGTACGCTATAACTGGCAATTAAACACAGTAAATACCAGCACTTGGTACAACGCAGTTTGAAAGTTCGAAAATTTATTAGTTCAGGCTGACCAGATGCATTATTTATGTATGTTCGTTATGTGGACGGACTCGAGCCCGGACTCCAACTGGACTCCATTAATAAAATCCTTCACTTGGCCAATGTGCTGGTTACCAATTCAATGGTAACAAATGCAACTGCCACAGCGAAGCAGTGAAACTTTTAACGACGCCGACCGACAGACAGACAGAGAGATAGCTAGGGCGATGGAGGGACAGACAGCGATTCGGAGAGATACACACACACACACACACGCGCGGACGGACATGACAGACAGACAAATATGTCAAACAAATGAACGTAAAATACGAAGAGTAATCGAAATGTCAACGATTTTAAATTGAAAATTGTGAATAACCTAATCACCGCACAGACCAAGTACAAGCCTCAGCACAAAAGCTCCTCAGCAGCACCAGCATCAGATACTGCTACAACAACAACAACAACAACAACAACAACAACAACAACAACAATAACAACAACAAGTACAACAATTTTCGCTTTCGGCATTTTCAATTTTTACGGCGTTGTCGTCTGAACTGAGCTCTCTGATGTATGTGGTCAGCCTCTATCGGCACTACGAAAACAACAACAAGAACAACAACAACAACAAGGGGCGCAATATGTACAGAGGACAGACAGACGGATATGAGTATGTATGCCGTAGGTAACTCGGTCGGGGTTCAGCATTCTCGGACGGCTAACAAAGTACGAGTTCGTGGTCAATAATAATAAGACAGCATCACGTGACGGCTTTTTTGAAATGAATTTGGGTTTGGACTTGGATTTGGCTGTGGATTTCGAATCGGAAGCACTTTTGGTTGGAGCAGCAGAAGCAGAGGCAGCACGCCAGCTCCAACTCCGGCTCCTGCAGACATACACATTCGTTTGAGTTCGAGTTGTCGATTGTCAACGGCTTTCAGTCCGTTTGTCGCTGAGTTTTTTGGTGAAGGGTTGGTTGAGTGGTTGGTGGATTGGCTGGTTGGTTGGGAGGTTAAATGGTTGGGAGGTTGGTTGGTTGGGAGGTTGGCTGGTTCGTTGGTTGGTTGTTTCGCTGTATTCACGCCGCGTTGGTCTGAATACGTGACAGAATTGCGTAATAGTAATTTGCCTTCATTCAAATTGCGAGCTCTGTAGTTAGTGCTCTGGAATTTCTCAGTGCGTCGTTTTGTGTGTGTGTGTGTGTGTGTGTGTGTGTGTGTGTATCTGTCCATGTATATGTACGTATACATACTGCGTGGTAGTGTACGAGTATATGCGATGTCTGCCCCAGCCATTAGTTAAGACATACATACGGAAAGAACCTGCTGCTGCTGCTCCACGTTTTAGCCATGTTGTGATTGATGCATCCGCTGAAAGTTTTGCGGTTCAGGGGACACGATAATCGATTTTGATACTGATGGCTTCTAACCGGAGGTCTTCTTCAGGCCTTATTTATGTCGAAAAAAATCAGTAATAATAAAATTGTAGTCATGTTCAGCAATAACATCATGAAATACAGTTTAAATGAAAGAAATATACAATATTTTGTGTATTATGTAGGTTGATAAATGAAGATCTTTTCGGTAACAACTTAACTCGTAACTTACTCTAAAATAAAAATTAATTGCTTATTCATTTCATTTCTCAGACTGAGCTTAGAGTGAGCTGTCGCTGATACTATGTCTCTCTGTCGCTGCAATCTGATCGCTGGCATCTGATCGCATCACTGAGATCGCGGACGTGATCTGTCCAGTCGCTTTCATCGGTGTAACGAAGCTGCTTTCATTCGAACTGTCAATTCTACTGTCACATTTGAAGCGATCGGTAATGCATACTGTTTGTATTTATAGAGATCAGCAGATTAAATGCTCGATCATGCAAAACATTTCATGCGGCGCGATTACAAACTTTCGCTTGCAATTAATAAATACCAACAAACGGTTTTGGCATATTTTTTTATGGTAGTCGTGGCTCTCTCTTAACTTGCTTTGATATGACAAGCTGCCACACAGACCATGCTTTTATTTTATCAACTTTTTTGTTGTTTTCTGTTGTGTGTTAAGTTTATTCGTGGAAACTGAGCTTCTGTCAGTTGATGTGCGTTATTGTTTTTATTTTTGTGATGATGATGCCCGACGGCGTGTTTAAATTGAAAAATGCATTTGCGTGATAAATTGCAATATTTAACACTTGCTGGCGGTACGCGCGCGTACGAACGAGTTACGCGACCGACATTATATTAACCCACTCCGGGCCGCTGGGCACCATCCCATCCCCTGCCTCCAGCTCACCCATCGACTACTCACACTTTGTCGTTTTTTTTGTTTTTGTTTGTCTTCGTTGTTGTTGTTGTTGTTGTTGTTGATTGCTACAACCGCTTACAAGTTGTGGCAATGTTGCTGTTCCTGTACGCTTCGGCACCACAAACACACGACGACGCTTGCAGCAAGTGATCGAGTAGCGCCTCATCCAGCGCCAATCCGTACATATTTGAATTACATGCCAAGCTTAATTTAAAGCTGCAAATTTTGTCATAAATTTTAAAAGCTATGCATTTAGAGGCAAACTGCGAGAAAAGGCCGCAAATCAGGCTGCGGGTTTTGTTGTTGCCTTCTCGGCCGCTGTTGTTGTTGCCAACTCGACCCATGCTGTTGTTGCCACCTCGACCGTTGTTGTTGTTGCCGTCTCGGACGCTTTTGTTTTAAGTGCAGCAAATTGATGCATGCGTCAAATGATAGGTTTCGGTTTTGTTTAAAAAAATGCTTTTCAATTTATCATGAAAATAATAACTTGAAGTATGCACCGTGCTTTGGGAATGGAAACTAGCGTTGCTACTGGTTTTACAAACCCGGTGTAAATCATTGAAGTGAGTTCATAACACCGTCTAAATTGTCCTTTTTTTGCAGAAGCTTTTACTGCAATTTTGCTCATTTACACAAGAAAACACAAGAAAAACTTGTTATAAATCTCTAAAGAATACGATCAAATAATTAATGAACAAAATAAACAAATCGATCGAGTTTACTTACTATTGTTCTACGGATCAGATTAAATTCAGTTATGTACCTTTTATATCATTAATAATTCAGTCTATAAACCGTTTATTAAAGACTGTGCTTTAATAAAGACTGTTAATCATACACTTAATGCCAGCGACTATTTTGAAAACCTGGAAATCTACGAGATTGGCTAAGGTCTTTAAACTGGCTGGCGCACTGGCACCAATTTACTGACCGACTGTTATTAATTAAGTGTTCAAATTCACACAAATACAGAGGACGTGTATTTCTGGCTGTCAGCAATCAGAAGGAGGCAATATTTAATTACCATCAGCTACCATCGGTGGAGGTAGTGGTAATGGCAAGAGACACGACAGCCGACTCGTCTAACTGACAATTATGAGTGCAGAGCGATTCCTTGCGATCGCTCGGCTCGCGATCGAAGTCGCTCAAGTGTAGTATTTAAGGTAAAACCTGTAATAATCTCCAGCAACATGGGAGGAACATGTGGCCGCTTCATTATGTTGCTGCGCAGTTACGGAGTATCAGCGCATAAAAATTAATATATTTTTAACACGCAGAATTTCATCCAATCGGCGGAGTTGAGCTGTTTCCCTGAAGTAGGCAAAAACTAATAAAAGACAGTGCAGCTCACAAGCGGCTGCCGGCTTTTTATGGTGGTTTCCTGATGAAAACCGCGAACCACGCTTAAAGCGCCATCTGAATTCAGATACTAAAGCAATGAATCGGCAACAACATGACAACATCGCTATTAATGCTAAAGCCACCGCGACGATGTTGCCACAGCATTTCCGTGCTTTCGTACCCTTTATAGTAGGTAGCAAATACTTATTATGGAAGAACCTTGAGGGTATTTTTCACTAACATCATCAATTGTTGCTTAAGAATGCAATTTAGTATGATTGAACAGCAGCGACTACGAGCACGACCACCGCCAATCAATGAGTGTCTCGTTAGAGTTGCCCGTCAGTAGTGCAGCAGCATGAACCGCAGTCGCGCGTTGTTGCAGCTGCTGCTGTGAAATGTCGTCATTAATTTTTTCTCTTCCCGTAGCGCGGCGGTAATTATAATGTTTGTCTTAATGGCCACACTTTGTCGGAGCCCTGCAGCACATGCAGCAATCATTCCAGGTGAGAAGATCTGCGCCAGGGGCGGCGGTAGAGAGCCATTTCTGAGTACAGACATGCGAATTACATAAGTCCCAATAAAGAAGAGTTGATCAAATCGGATGAAATACGAAAGAACTTTCAAAATGAAGACGACTGTAAACGAATACGGGATTCCGTCGGATTTGTAAGCCCGTTCTGGAGTTCGTCCTGGTCCATCGAACAAAAATCAACCTTAAAACTCCACTTTATTCAAGTAAAACTCCAAAAGAACCACAATTGCAGTACAATATCCATTCGATCTGCTGTGCTTATGAAAATCGTCTAAGATCTTGAGCGATGTATTGATCTATTATCATGTAAAACTGCACTATAAACACCATCCTGTATTCTTCCAACCTTTTAAAAAGATATTTCGACCTCAATACCAAAAGTCAAGCTGAATTCCAGTATCCGACATCCATCCGATCTACTGTCGCTATAGATATCGTCTATGATCTTGATCAATCGATTGAATTGTCAGGAGCTTTGTCAAGTAACTTGAGCGATGTATTGATCTATTATCATGTAAAACTGCACTATAAACACCATCCTGTATTCTTCCAACCTTTTAAAAAGATATTTCGACCTCAATACCAAAAATCAAGCTGAATTCCAGTATCCGACATCCATCCGATCTACTGTCGCTATAGATATCGTCTATAATCTTGATCAATCGATTGAACTGTCATCAGCTTTTGTCAAGTAGCTTTTCAAACATCCTCCTGTTTTTCCATCTTTCAAACATTTCCGTTGGCTGTGCTGCAGACCTGCCCAGGATTGTGTTATGCTAATTTAGGGCAGCCGCGCGAGTGCAGCAGAAACTCGCACCCTTCCCTCGATGATGCAAAAGCATGATAACAATATAAATTGTTAATAAAAATTTTTATGAAGCCATTAATATCACTCAACCAGCAGCCATAAATGGATGGATGGACAAGACAAGTCGAGCGTTGGTCACGCCATGCGGCAGTTTGAATGCACCAGCAACTAACACATGCACACGCACACGCACACAAACACACACACGGACACACGCACATCACCGAATGTTGGTCATAAAAAAGCTATCGAAGACATGGCGTTGATGTGACTCGAGACAGGAAGACGCGTTCATAAGAAGCAAAACAAAAAAACGAAATGAGGGAGAAAATGAAGCATTTTTGCGTTTACTACTTAAAAGTTGGCAATTTTAGCGAGTGTAATAAAAATAAAATTACACTTTAAACCACAGAAAAGGGCAACAAGAACATTACTCGGCCCATGAGTCGTCGCCCATCGCGAGAGATGGGCTTTTTTACGAGCGGTATATAAAATTAAATGAAATAATTAGCTGTGAGTACAGACATAATTTCAGAGCGAATACTCAAGAAGCGCAATTGCAAATAATTGCAAACTATGTAAATTTTCCACATAAGCCAGGACGGCACGCACAGTTTCGCCAAGCAGGGTCCATCAGTGGTGCAGTGCTATCAGTGTGTATACTGCTGTTGTCGTTGTTGTTGTGGCTGTGTTCAGAGAAGCAGCACTCTACTGGCAATGTTTTTGGTTAACAAAATCATTGGATTTTTTGTGGAGGGTTTGTGTTATTAAGTAATTCACTTTAATGTCCTACAATTTTGAATTAAAATTTAATGCTTTCTTATAATTAAAGGAGATTGATTTAAATTTTGTGCAACAGCGTTATAAAAACTTTAATGTTCAATAATTGTTGGAGGATCGGTTGCTTTTATCGGTTGGCTGCATCGGTTGGTATTATGGGATGATATTTATAGGGATCTTTAAGGTAGGGCGGGGGAAGACTGCAAAAATTGTTATGTGTTTCTTACACGTCAACATTTTAAAGTGTTTCTTTCTTGTAAATTTGCTGGCTTTCTGCAGATGTCCATCTTAAAAACGATGTTTACCATGTTTAATATTAAATAAGCAAGTTTTTCTGATAATTTAAAATACAGAGCTGAAATATATTTCTTTCATATGATATCTATAATATAACTATCTATAATATGTACCATAATTTGATTGATTATGTTGTCTCTGCAGGATTGTCGATTTTTTTAGAATAAAATAGCTTTAAGCAGTAGGATAGCACAAAACGGCCACAGTATATGTACAGGACTATATTGTAGAAGAATAAAATGCATACATATTGCATATTAGAATAAAATAATTAAGTTTAGTATCATTAATAATACTTAAGTTTAGTATCAACAACAAAAGAGGATTACAGATTATAACCCACTTACATAATGTAAAAGCATACTCAAAATATAACACGTACATGGTGTGTGATGTGTCCTTGACGTAAACATAATAGCCCAAGCTGAAAACCGTAGCGATCACTGTGACGGGAACTCCGATTATTAGAAGCCCAGTAAAGATCAGCCAAAGCGGTAGAAGCCATTTGCAATGCTGGCCAAGAGAGAGCGTTTGAAATAATAAAAGCAATAACAACAACGAGCACCTACTATTGCAGCCGCCAGTGTAAGAAGGGCATTCATAAAAAAGGATATGGACCAAGTGATGAAGACATGTTTTTCGCGAACCACTAAATACATAATTTCGGGATTAGGTTTCTTATGGATATTCGAGAGTTGATATTCAAGGACCTACATAGCGGTGAAAAGAGTGCTTCTATTCCCAGCAGGCAGAGTAGTCCGGCTCCAATCATTATGCACGTATGTCGCAAGGATAACCCGAACCATCCATGTTCGGCTAACACCTTCATGTTAGCCGCCTACGATGACAGCTTCTTTCAATCAAAACTAGTGTAGAAAACTGCAGTTTTAGTGATTAGTGGGAGATGCTGGATCCATAAGATGTTTTAAATGGAGAACAACTTACCTGCGATTGTGTAAAAACTTGATTGCTAAATGTACTGCAAATATTCTAGAAAATATAAAGGTTTTACTTCATCCGTTCTTTAGACAGACCCCGAAAAAACTGATTTCTAATTTTTTTGTCGTTTATGATTGTATTTTCAATGAAGTATTTTTGGAAATCGAGAGCAAACTAAAGTTTTATACAAAATTTTCAGAGCTTTTTCAGAGTTTATGATGAAGTGATAAAAAAAATCTTTTTATGATAAGTAGTAAAAAGACTCTAACGACTCTCATAGACAGTGAGCCAAAACTAAATGCTTGTCCTGAAAGAATTGTGAGGCTCCAATTATTACTTGGGTCAAGTTTCTTCCAGGATATGTCAGAGATTGCAGCAGTTCACCTGACATGATTCAGCAGCAGTTCACCAGGACCATAGTAATTTCTTAATTTCTTAAAACCGAAATAACTCGCATTTGGAATCATATTTAAATTTAACATCTTTTTAATTGGCCAACCCTGAGAGCGATTATGTAATTAAGTTTGAAAATCATGGAGCTGCATCTTTTATTGCTGCCTATTTAACTGGCATTTAGAGTGTACATGACAGTCGGTTGTGGGTAATGGAAACAACAACAAAAACTACTAAAACAACAACTACAACCACAACTACTGCAGCAACTACAACTACAATAACAATAGCAATAACAACGATAAGCTACAACAGCAAGCAGCTAAGCTGTCAACTTAACCGTAATTAACGAGCGATAGACACAATTTAAGAATGAATTTATGACAGCTTTTAAAAGAGAGAACTCTTAATAAATCATTGTTGCGCAGCAGCAGCAGCAGCCAAGTATGACGCAAAACGTCATTCAAGTCCGAATTGGCGACTATAAAAAAAAGAAAAGAAATACTAAACTAATTTAAAGTGCGGCTAAAATAATTTATAGAGTTTTGCTTTTGCTGACACATCTGCTGGTGTAGCAAATGCTAAGCGGGCACTAAGCAGCACAGCTTGTTTATTTGTTGTTGTAGTTGTTGTTGTTGTTGTCATCATTGTTGTTGTGTAGCCATGGCTGCTTTTTATTTCTCGTCTAGTAGTTTGTCTCTCGCTTGGTTTGCAAGGCTTCAGCAGTTAATCATAAGCAGCTGCCAGCGACTTCCTCCACAGGTTTTGTTGTTTCTTTACTGTGAAATGTTGTTGGACGTTAAGCGAAGTGTTGTCGCCGCTGCTGCTGCTGCGTTTGTAATGCTGTCATTTTCGCCAACGAAATTTTCAATAATAAATAAATCAAATATTTTGACGCCGCGACCAACGCGACTCCGCGTTTTGGAAATTTTACACCACGTTGCTTGATAAGGTAAGAATTCGGATTCGAATTTGAATTAAAATTAAAATGGAAAGAATAAAAATGTAGAGAAAAATAGTGTCACGCTTTATAATCACGCGCTGTCAGCCAGGTTATAAATTATGACAGTCAAAAGTGATATTTATGAGCTTTACTTGCATTTTGCTTACAAACTTGGATTGTAATTAAGAACATCGTTTGAGTAGGTGAACAAACAATTGGGACAAACAATTTATACTGCATAATTCATCATCATTATGTTGAGCATTTGAGCTATGAATCATTTAATAGAATCAGTAACCAATATATTTGTTATTTGGTCTTCTAAATGTAAGTTTTAAAGTATGGTTGTTGAAGGATCATATTTATTACCCCCTTTAAAAGTATAAGGAATCGTCCAACTCTGTATACTTTCGGTCCAACGCGGCGTATACGCGATATCAATTGACTTGAGGTGAAAGTTTCGTAGGATTCCTCACTATCTTCGCAGATTCTCCGTCACATCTGTCATCATGAGCCATCTATCAAATCTAACAACAATTAACACTGATTACGTTTACACGAGATTATTTTAGTCGTGGGCACTCTACATGACAGCGAACATGCACGCAAACTCCAGCATCTTCACGTTCTGCGAGTCGTGAAACTTGCGTGTGACGTTGAAATCAATCGAAAGAGATATGATCTCATTTGAAATGGATAAATAAATAAAAGCAAAAGGGGGAAAAATAGAAATAAATTAAAGAAAACAATAAGAAGAATAAAAAGAAAATAAAAACACAATTTTTGCCATTCACTTGACATCTCTCTTGATATCGAGTAGGTACATAGGGATAAAGCCACGAAGAAAGTCACGATTGTACTTGCTACCATTGTTGTTGTACCATTTTTTGTGTGCTACCCCTTAACTACTCACCACTGTGCGTGAGGTGATGTTGGATGTGAGTGAAGCAGCGACACCAACCAAACATCACAGTAAACGCTTGCATTCAGTGCGTGTCGTGTTTAAAACATTATCGAAAACAACAACAATAACACCAACAACAACAACTTTAAACATGTGCTTGTATACTGCATTGCCAACGCAAAATGTTGCCATTAATCATTATCTGCCTGCAAGGTTTATCTACTCGCTATGAGACTCGCTATAAACGCGGTGAAGCTGTTGTCAGTCGATGTTGCATGTTGGTGCATTAATCAGATTGACAGTTCCACGTCGTTGTTGCTTTTCGTGCTTTTGCTGTAGTAATTACAGTTGTAGTTGTTGTTGCCATCGACGCTGTTCATTTGCGTTGCTTGATCGTAAATTTTTATTGACTGATGGATGTGCAGCCGCGCAGAAGCAGCAGCAGAAATGATAACATCATCATCATCATCTTTCGAACAACAACATCACGATAATCATCACAACAACATCATGATAATCATCATTTCGTAGAGCAAATCACTCTGACGCTTCGATTAGATGTTGTCAACGGCGAACTCATGATTTATGCACGTTCATTAAATCGCATTTTTTTCGAGCCACTGGAGATTGCATGCAGATCGATCTCTTCAATTTGATTTGATTGCCATATAGCAGGAATTTGTATCGTTTTCCTTGTTACATAATCACTACATGTATTTAAATGTCTACCTAACGACGCTATCTTCTCACCTACGTACAACATATGATAATGTGTACCACATCAATACACATCAATCATTTGGAGGTTTTTTGCAAATTATTGTTGGTGTTTCTATTGGATCCTATTCAAAGCAATAGTTTGGCCAGATGATTATCGAACAGAACCTGGAAACAATTCCTAGAAACTCGCATAAGAAGTACAGAATATAAAAGATTTAACAACCTTCCTATATGTTTAACTATTTCAATGAATTACTTTCGGTTTATGAGAAGATCGCACCAGGAATTTATGCCCAATAAAATTATTCTGGTGACTGTGTTTGGTTATTCAGATCTAATCGCAAATCTGTAAAAAATTTAATGACTTTGCTTTTCATACTTTTTTATTTATAATCTTTTATTCATACTTTTTTATTATTACTTCTTTATTCATTCTTTTTGTCATTCATACTTTAACAAGAGTTTTTTGTTTAACGTTGTTGTTGTTATTGTTGCTCATTGGAGTCAATTTCCTTCTCAATAAATCTGTCAACACGCAATACCATGAACTCGGATTGCGTAATTAATTATAAAAACACAAAAAAAAAAAGGAAAAACATCTCTATTAAAAGTTTGTCGCTTGACTCGCAGCACAGCAGCAACAGTGACAGCAGCAGCAACAGTGACACAGCTGCTTGTGTTCGAACTTCGGCTGCATGAACGTCCGCCGCTTGGAGCCGACTTTAAGAAGGAATAAAATACAGGAGCGCTGCGATTTCCTTGTTGCCGCCCCATTCGAATACTTCTTGGGTATGTTTTTATAATTATGTGGTTGTTGTTAGTGTAGCTTGTTGTTGTTGTAGCTTGTTGTTGTTGTAGCTTGTTGTTATTATAGCTTGTTATTGTTGTAGCTTGTTGTTGTTATAGCTTGTTATTGTTATCGTTGTTGAAGTTGCAGTTAAAAATTGATGTTTTTGTTGTACTCGTTCGTGCTTCTTATGTGCCTCGTGTCATTGCATGCGGCAGGCGTTGGCAAAAATAATAATAATAACAGCAATAATAATAATAACAGCAATAATAATAATAATAGTAATGGAAATAATGTTTTTCAACATTTTCCTAAACGAGGCACGCAAACAGTACATTTTTTCGGTATTATTTCTTTCTGTTGGTTGCTAATTTTTTCCACTACGATATCGTTTAGAAGGCAACAACACCGGTAACAGTAAATTATGCCTTACAAGCTACCAAACGACTTCTTGAGCGGTCTCCAGCCAACGCATGCTAATCCACCTCCTTTTTTCGTTATTTATTACAGTGTTTCTTTCTTTTAACAACGATTTATTGTTAATTTTGCGTTATTTATTTTCATTCTCGTTATGTTTCGTCAGGTTTCGTGTTGGCGCAAATATTTCAATTTTTTCGTCTTTAATACGGTTTTCAGCGGCGGCATGCATTGATTAAATCATCGATTAATATGCAATAACAATAACAACAACAACAACAACTCAAAGCAACAAACACTCTTCCCGACAACTTGTTGTAATTGCTGATTCAATATGATTTATTGTTGTGGTTTTTTAAATTAATTGCTTGCTTTTAATTAACGAATCAATGAAAAAAATACCGATCCAAAACAAAAAAGGACTGCAAAAAAAAAAAAAAATACAGAAATCGTCAGTTGAGTTTAGAAATATTAATTTAATTAATTAATAATAATGAGTTCAATAAACATTTAGATCATTTATTCATTCTGTATTGAACTACAGAACTTAGATTGACTACTAAAATCTATCTAAATCTATCATCAGTTACCAAGATTTATATGTATTTATTATCTGAAACATACTGAATTCTATGCAAATTCCAAAACCAGAAAGAAAAGATTCGAATATTTAGATATTGTAATATAATGTCGAGTAATAATATCGAGAGATCACAATCACTTCGGTAGTAATACCAAGAGACACATTTACGTCGTTATTAATACCGAAAAACCACATTTATTTCGGTAGTAATATCGAGGAAGCAGATTCAGAACTTTAGTAATTCCGAAAGACACATTCACGGCCTTAATAATACCCAGGGACCACATTCATATCGGTAGTAATTTCGAGGGGATTCACGCCGTAATATCGAGGCGTAATACCACCCACATTCACGACGTTAGTAATACCGAGAGACCAAATAAGACCTTCAATCGGTTGCAGAGATATTCACCAAGGCTACCGAATAAATTCATATCGAACCGAAGACGACCCCATCATCGGAAATCCTCAGATAAACTGCATTACCAAGAAAAAAGGAACCGAATATATTTTAGGGATATTTTAAGGGCGCAACATTTCCCGAGGATTTATTAGTGAAAATTCCCCGATAATCCACACTTCTACAATAGCACCCATGGTGAAATATTGATGTAATTTTTTGAAAAATAGAAGCCTGAAACGTGGAAATTTATGAAGGCGTCGTCCGGCAGCTGAAATTAATTTCGTGGTCGATTTGAGATTCACGCTAATTTCACTGTAGGCAAATTAGTGAGTGTCCGTTCGTTGGTTGCACGCGGCTGACTAGAAGCCGGCGGCAGTCGCTGGTGGGTGTGGCATAAGTTCTTTGGTTTTTAATTTTATTTGCCTCTAAACAGTTCTTTCGTCTAAAAATAGGTTTAAATTAATTTATAGTTTCATTTTTAATGGTTGATAAACAAGTAGTAAATCGAGCAGCGGATTTCTTTGCGTCGGATGAAATAAATTAGCTACGAGTTGCGGCGTTCGGCGTCGTGCCTCGAATCGGGATGCGACGGTGAAATGCGACGGGCAACAATCGCCCGATTTTAACTAATTTTGAGAGATCTAATGGATTTCTTTTATTGCCCACTAAATTAACAACGAAGGCTGAAAACAGAGTTGCCAAGCATAAAGAATTTAAATGTTACGATCAAATTAATAGCCGCCCACAACGCTTTGGGCGACAAACGACGCATGTGACATAAATAAATGACGTTGTTCGAGCGAACTGCTCAATCAAGTTGTTGCTAAATTTGAATTTAGGCTAACTTAAGATTTCAAAACATTTTTATTGGCCTAAGAAGAAAAAATTTTGTTGACTGAGGGACGTTCAACGATTCAACCGTAATCTAAAATTAATTCAGCAGCTGCTGCTGTTCGCTGCCGAAATCCCTCAACCTGTCAATCGCTCTGTCAGTCAGTCTGTTTTATTTCAATTTGCACTTAAATTTGATTATTGAAATGGATTATTATCGCAAGAACAACATACAACTGGACACTTTTTAGCATTTACGATTTAATAATATCGAATATATACATATTTAATATATAATGATATTTAATGATTGAATGAATGAAGTAATGATTCTCCATGCAACTTTATTTTATTCTTTTCAAACTATTGTTAAAATGTCAGCATGGGCTGGAGAACTAAAAATTCAAATTTCATAATTTTATGGAGAATCTTATTAAAAACAAGAAACAAAAAGACAACACAGCGGATGGTTTTATGGCACTAAACTACAAACTAATAAACGTGATATAAAACAGATGAGTTATTAAATCGGGCGACCTTCTGACCACTCGCTATAATGATAATTAAGACTTAATTTATTTTTATGGTTCTGCTCAGCGTGTTTCTTTGATTTTTGAGATTTTATTATGGCTAATAAAAAATACCAGCGAATATATGATCTGTACACACGTATATTTTGTAGTCCTCTCTGCTTGCTTAATTTCTGACAGGTTTATTTTTCAAATTTCTCAAAGTTGAGTTCCCAGTTTTTTTTATGGCTGCTATAAAAAGTGTAAGTTATGTTAATATGACGTTTGTCGTAAATTTTGACATTTGTGTCAACATCTTTAAATACGCTAGAAATATTTAAATTAATGTGCACCGTGACGTGTCTTCATGTGGATTTCTCCATAACAGATACTGAATAGATTTGAAATATTTCAGTAAGTACTTTTGTGAAATATAATTTACAATATATTGAAGAAAAACCTAAAATTAGTTTAAATAAAATTAGCTAAAAATAAAAAAATGGTTTTCGAATCAACCCTAAAAACGTTTGATTAAAAAATGAAAAATAATCGCTTTCATATTAAAAAAGCACCGACAATTTAAAAATTCGTTTACCTTTTGAACCACAAGAAATACTTGAGACGCGAGACTTCTTCTTTTCATGTCGACGCTCCCCACCTCATGAGGTCCTTAACCATAAATTTCCCCTCCCCGCAACATAAATCAGCTTATTGATGGCAACGTCCTCGGCTCGGTTTAGCTACCTGCAAAACGTACGGCGGTGGCGGCGACTGTATTTAATCCCTTTATGAACCCATCGACAGAAAGAATGATTAATGTCAACTAGTTTAACATCGTTAACTGCGGCATGAGTAAGAGCGAGATAAGATGCTTAGCTTACGATTTGAACTTTTGCTTTTCAATATCTTGGGACTTTATTTGTATCTCTTTCGTTGCTTTTCTTTCGTTTTTTCCTTCCTTTTTCCTTCCCCGTCTATCATTTCTTCCGTCTGCTGCTTCTTGTATTATTCTTCTTTTTCTGCATATTTCTTCATCTACCTTTTTCTTCCTTCTTCTTCCTTCGGCAATTGCTTTTGTGATTAAGTTTTGTCCTGATTTTCTATTGTCTTCAGTTATTTATGGCTTCACGTAAAGCATAAGTTATGAAAGCTGATGGCAGCTCCAATAACATTTTTGTCTCTCTCTCTCTCTTTGTCTTTCTCTCTCTCTCACACACACACATAAGCATGATGAAGCTGGCTGGATTGTGTGAGAACGACAACGATAATATATGTACTGTGTTTATTGGTTATATTTTTTGTGGCTATTGTTAAATATAATTCATTGCGGTTTCTCGCATTCATTGAAATAATGATTTGTTTTGCGCTGCTTCTGATTTATATTGCATAAATATTAATGAAGATGCAGGGCGGCAATTTTGTGAAAAAGAGTAGCTGAAGAAATTCCGTGGGTGAGTGGGGGGGGGGGAGGAGGAGGGAACAAGAGATGTTGCCACTCCACTTGTTGTTTTACCCACTGTCTTTGTCCTGGATTAATTTATAATGTTGAACATTTTTCTGATGATTTGACGATATTGCTTAAGTCATCATTGGTTTTTAGATTCTCATAATCTTATCTATTTTTGTCTGTGGCACGCGTTTTCATATGTCATTCATCCTTTATCCCGTATTGGATAAATTCCCAATCCTTCTTGAATTTTTCTGCCTGTTCTCCTTCGATCATTTCTTCTTGTTAAACAAATCTTTGTCCTCTGGCTTTTTCCTTCTCCCAGCACCGCCTGCCCGGCAAAGTAAGCGCCTTTCGGCTTCGACCTCAATCACTCGTTTCGCTTTCAAGCGCGCCGACAAAGACAGCGCCAACGGATGCGACAGCTCCGTGCCAAGCTCCCCGCCACGTTGTACTCAATTCCACTCACTTCGCAAGCGCAAAGTAGCATCGCGGCGGACTGTGATGGCAGCTCTCAGCTCTCGACCCAGCCACGGGTGCTGCGGCGACTGCCAACCAGCAGTGACAACATTAAGCCGTAGCCAAGCGACAGCATCGAACTCAGTCGGGGATGCAGCGGCAAAGCGTGCGAACGTACCGAGCGAGCGTGGTAAGCGGCCCTCCGACATGACAGCTCGATTTAATATTACAATTTATGTCGGCCATTAAAATGTCCAATGGCTTCGCTTTATTTTATGTGATTATAATAACCAGGCAGTCGGGCAACCAAGGGCAACACCAACTGCCTCACCAACTCTCAGCTCCGGAAAGCAGTGCTGCTACTTGAACAGTATCTCTGCGCCGTCGTCCTCCAGCCACAGTTTCTACTGGATGTGGCTCTATGTGGATCTTGAAGTTGCTAAAGTTTCTTTCTGCTTCTCGGCGGAAATCACACACTTCACTTCACCGCAGAGTGCCGCAGCCCAAGTCGAGCCGAGCCATAAATACTGGGGCAAAATAATATTTATGAGGCATATTTATGATCGCATATAAGAAAATAATAAGCCCAGGCTGCAAATTAACCAAACATATGAGCGAGATGAGGGTAGTCGGCGTTCTCTTCCCAGCTCTCAGCGGGTTAAGGCGTTAATGGCCTTCGCCAAAGAAGTATTTATTAATTCTCAGTCGGCAAAAATGACGCTAGTTTGAAGTTAACTTCATGTATTAATACTGTCGAGGTGAAGAAAACCATCTTCAACCATTGTACATACGTGCTTCATCGCTTTTGATTCTGTGTTTAGAATTAATATAGAGAGTGATAGTGTCTAAAAGTTATATATTCTAAGATGTTGTAATCGATGTTGTTTAATTTCTTTAACAACCAGAAATAGTGAGGACCCGATACTTCTGGCACTGCCCTCATTTGGCCTCTAAGAATCACAGAAATAGAAACCAATGACTGTATTTCCGATAGTGTATTACTTTGAACAAGAAAATCGAATTCATCGAACACATAATAAATAATAGTTTTATAATAACTAGTTTGGACAGCAATATATTAGCAACTGTCAGCCATAAATCCTGTCATTAGACTTTGTTTAACCTCTAATCTTTGTATCTGTAATATATTGTTAACAACGATTTCCTATTCTCCATTAATAAATAGTCATCGATAATTATAATTCCTGATTTATTGCAAACTATCTAAACAATACGGATTAGTTTATATTTTTGTAGTAATTTGTAGTTGGTAATAATAGAATAAACAGAATGGAAAACAGAAAAACAAAGCAAAACAAGAGAGTTGATTACTAAAGCAAAATATTATAATGACATATCATTATGATAATCATATGCAAATGAAATTCGCTGAACGTGGCTCAATTAATAGTTGATTCGATGCAAATCGTTTGTGTTTGTGCTGTGTTAGTGTTTCGCTTCTCTATCGTTCTATATTAACTCGGTAATGAAAATAACTGTAATGAAAATAACTGTAATAAAAATATGTAATTAGTTTTATCTTTTTTTAGATTATTAATAATAATGTAATTTAATATTTAATTTAAATTCTAGTTAGTCTATGATTGAGTCTAAAATTTTAATAAATTTATTCGGTGTTTTTAAGGTGAAATGTAATAAAAATTCAAATTAAAAATGTAATCTAGACAAAATAAATAAATATGTGCATAAATATGATGAGTAGAGGTCAGAGAAATTTATTGAGTTCCTAAAGTCCAGTTCTTTAAAGTCTTTAGTCCATTAGTACTCGAATTGATTGCGTTTAATTTACATACAATTAAGCATTCAATTTATTGCGAGCCAGTGAACAATTGACACATCATCGATGGGAGTGCAATTAACCCCTTCTGTCAGAAACACTTTATATAGCCTCCTCCTGACTCACTTCTCATCCAAACCCTTCATAATGAAACTGTCGACGAGTATTTGTTTTCGCGAAGCATTATTAACTCACACGAATGAGCAACGGAAACTGCTGACACAAGCCACTCACGGTGACAAATGACGCCATGAGACCGCGACGGCTACAGTGACGTCGGTTGTGCATTTCCAGGGAATGCGTCTGGCTGGCATGCACTTCTATGAATTGAGGCTGCGGGGCGGGAGACGGACGGCGGACACACACTTGTTATTAGTTATGCGCTGCTCATTAAAATAAATGCAAATACGTAGGTATTCAAATTGAAACAAACAACATTAAGGTTCGTCTGGGTTAAAGAAGACAAGACAAGACAAGGAAGGAGAGAAGAGTAGACGACAGGACTGCCTCTTCAGTCCAGGACAGGCATGTATGGAAAGTGATTGCATACTTAAAAACTGCCCTCAGGGCCCTCAGACCAATTTTGCAGGGCGGACAAACTGATGGGGAGAATAATAATAATAATAAATCAACGCATGAATAGAGTCCATCCATCGTTTGGGTTGGGCTCAGCAGGGTTTCCTACATAAATAAAGTGACCAGAATGGGAGCAGGTTTAAATACGATAAATGGCAGTGTTACAGAAATTAGTACTGAAATAAATCTTCCGAATCTGTCTCTGAGCTAAGATTCGTATGAACTCTTCTTGGTTAAATGTGGAAGGTAAAAGAGCCAATGAATTTATTCGAGAAGAGACAATGTATTCTGGACAACAAGCCAAATGGGATCCAGGTGTCCAAAATCAACAGGAAATTCGTCCTGTTTGGTTTGAGGTCACATGTCGTTTATATAACCTGGATAAACTATTCTTTGTCCACTTCTACGACCAACGACTACAGTAATAAATATTAAAGAATAAACTTTCTAAACCAAAACTAAAGAATTGATGAATAAGAAGCAATAAATATGAAAATCGAATCAATTATTTACACCATTCCACATGAATCAGTAGACGCCCAGGTAACACAGCCTTCTTATTTATTATTTATATTTTCAACAAGCCAATCTAAAAAACTACTACTTGTTGGCTACTTTCTCACCCACTCCACCTACACATGTCGCAGCCACGGCGAACATGGCAACCCCGTTTGACAGTTCTGACAACGAATTGATGCCTAGAGTTGCCAGCGGCGGGTTTCCATGCATGCATGCATGCATTACAAATATGCAAACTTTGTAATGATTTAATATTCACAAAGCGATTAATTATTTCGTCATGGCGTATGAAGCCGTCCCGAGGGACTTCCTCGCTCACCCACACACATCCACAAACCCAGCTGGGAAGTTCATCACTTGTGTTGTCCATGAAGTGTGCACACAGTTCATCAACAGCGGGTGACTGTAGAGCGGCTGAAGTATGAGTGCGTGGATGGGTGTTTGTGCGGAATTTAAATGCGTTGCATTGCGTTGCGTTGTCTTACGTTGCGCTGCGTTACGTACACAATCCACTATACCATGAAATTATAAAATTATGAAAATATGTCTGCCGGCTTTATTAATTTTACAGACATTCCTACAGAGCGAATATTTGAACGCATATCCAGCATATCCATCCAACAACGCAGCAAGTATTCCTCTACATTTAACCCGTCTGTTTGTGTATGTGTGTGTGTGTAAATGCGTGGTGTGGTGCCTGCCTGTTGATGTGCTGCACTCGATTTTCCATAGAATTTTCAATCAAAATAAATGCCAGCAATTACCGCGCGGCAAATTGAAACCCTTGGAGCGATTTAAACACATATAAATTATTCATATTTTAATGCGTTCGTACTTGGCTATGCTTTGATTCAATCGGGGATTCGAATACGCGGATGGGTGGTCCTCCTCCACCGACGTTTCGATGGGTTCGCGGTCGCTTCTTCTTTCGTCGGCTGTCGACAAGTTGTTGCTACGGTATGCATTTAAAGTGACGTTAGTTGGGGGGCGAACGACGAAAAGAGAAATAAAGAGTGGTTAAAATACATTTTACCTCATCGCAGATACTTATCAAGGCATCAAGGATATAATTTTCAAAGCTGTGAGGAATATTCAACAAATGTATGCAATTCTGTATAATTAAACACATAAAATATTACATAATACGGTTTCGAGGGCATCAAATATGAAACTATTACGTTTATGTTCTAGATTTATAGTTATTTATTATTATTTTATTACTACATTTAATAGAAATTATTTATTTCGTGATAGTTTTATTCTATTATTCTCTTATACAATTACTCTAAATCCACGAAAGCTCGGTTTAAATGCTAGTTTAAATAAACGAAATCTTCTATAAGATTCAGTCGCCTCAGATATGTTTTTATTTTGCCCCTCTTGAGATGCCCATCGTTTGCAATAAACGGATCTCGCAGCTGCATCTATTAAGTCTACTAAAAGCCATTCGGAACACACAGAAGACAATAAAATTAAATAATTGCCAAACGCGTTTAGAACTTCGCACGAAAGCGCACACTGATGCACCCGCAGATAACGTGACGCGCTCCAAAACTGTAGCGTCAGCGGTTGCGGATTCAGCTGGATCCAGCCAGCCAAAGCTAGATTGGATCCAGCCAGCTCTGGATGAGCTCGAGCTTGAAAGCCGGCCGCTATACAACACATAATGGAAGCACGAAGGCACCGCCTAGTTTGTTGTTGTTTTGCATACAACTTTAAATTGCGCCGGAGCGCGTACGCATTTTAAAAGGTGCTGAATGTGACATAAATTCTCCATTCAGCCGGCGGGCAGAACGACATAAAAAAAGGAAACCCTGAATCAATGCAGCTTGTTAAGCGTACAAAATTCCAGGAAGATGTTAATCGATGTCGCCAAATATGTCGCATACAACAACAGAAACTGTTGAACTATTGAAGTGGAAAAAAGCGTTATTATTTTTATAAAATTCTTAAAAGAGATTCTTTTTCCCCAAAGGGACGGTTAAGGTCTAGAGTCCTTTTATATTTTCAACAAGGTACAAAATGTTGCCAAGATCAAAATTACGGTTAGCCGGTTTTAAGCGGAGAGTTTAAGTTTTTTCGACTGAAGGCATTCTGAATATATTACAAAAGAAAACAAAACACGAACAGAGTGGAGACAATAAAAACCACGTCGACGCCGCCGACGACAACAATCGATAACGTCTTCCAGTGCTACTTTTAAGAGCTACTATTTACTTGGTTCTGACTAACTGCTGGACTACAGTCTTCGCTCGCTTCGACGTGTGGAATAATTTATGTTTTATTGTTTTTGCGATGACATTAAAATGAAGATAAGATTAGGTCATGTGTTTCTGTTGTTGTTGTTGTTGTTGTTGTTGTTGTTGTTGTTGGTGGTGAAGTCGTTGCAGTCAGCTGTATGCTTGACAATGGTGCTGTTGGTGTAGTTGTAGTTGTAGTTTTTGTTGTTGGAGCAGTAGGAGCACAATATGTGTACTTATTTATTGTGATCTCGAATTCTGAATTTCGTGCTTCTTCATAAAGTTATGGATTTCATTGTAAAACGTTGTTCAGTCTTTTGTTCGAATTCCCACAGAGAAATGTTCGTAAAAATGGACAGAGAAGTAGGTACGATTCGGTGCCTCTTCATCTTTATAAATCAGAAGTAATTATGGTTCAAGAAAAGTTCCAATTTTAATATAAAACCCTTAGTTAATGAATTTAACTAAATACCCTAAAAGTGTGCAGATGTTGATCGTATATAATGTTAATCCTATAATAAATATCCTCATTAAAATAAAGTAGAACAATGACCTAATATAGTCTGAATCTAGTGAGTGACATTATTAGAAATTCAGCCCTGATCTCGATTTGAAATCATGTCCTTTTGACATGAACATTGATGGATATGTTAGTCAATGTTCTTGACTAACATTTGCCTTTTATTGTATATTTTATTCATACCTGTGAACATCTGCATGTCTGTCCGCCTATCTAGTTACGTGTATCTATCTGTCCGTGCCTGGAAAATGTCGTCATGAGCATTCATGTTACTCAAAACGGTTCCACTGAAAACGTATCGAAAACTCGTGTGCGGGGACCTCGAATACAAGCGAATATCAGAGGCTAGGATCAGTGGTTGAAAGGACGGACAGTCACGCAGAGGGACATTTGGACAGCGGGACATATGGACAAACGGACAGACAGTCAGACGGACAGACAGTCAGACGGACATACGGACAGCCATTCGTTCGGTTGGATGGTCGCTGAGTCGGCTGGCTGGTCACGCTGCTTTAATGTGACATGTTGACAAACCGATGGCGTTAACAGATAAATAGCTCCAATGAGCAAGAAAGCTCAGCTAAGGATGAGCCACATGGAGACATGGTTTTCGAGGTACCAGGCCCCAGCTTGCTCACAGTAGCGGCCAGATAAATGTGACCATATTCAGGTATCAGGTACAAAATGTAGATGGCTTTGGTTTGTAAACATATTTTACTTTATATTTCATCATCTTTCAGTTTTGAATCGGATTTATAAATACACACATTTCTGAAATATAACACACATGAAGTTGAAGCATAAAAATTCAAAATCCTCCTCCCTCCCCCGCCGACCTTTCGTCGAACTGCTGCTTGTCGTACTGCAGCTCATCGTACTTCGGAGATGCACAGATGCCATGCCCATCATGGCTACTGAAGTATGCATCCAAGCATAAATATGCACAAAGTGCAGCAGTTCACAATTTACACAATACACACACAAACACACACCCACACACATCTACTTAATCGTACAGGCATGTGTGACGCCTGTGATTTATGAGCGACCAGATAAAATAGTGCAGCCTGGTAACCTGCTCACTCCGGGCTCATCATTTATAAACACGACTACTGGGAACATCCGGGATTGAGACCGACACTGACACCGACCCTGAGACTGCGACAGAGCCAGAGACAGACGAATTGCACTCACATTGAAAGGAGTCGTTCAAGTGACAGCAAAGCCTGTCATGTGAACGGATTAGAAATGGATTAACATAGTATTAACATAGGATTGGTTGGTTAATAATTGCTTTTTCAAAGTGCATTACTCCAAAATATCCTTTCTCTTTAAAAATATGTGTCTTTTTCTTTAAAAATATAATAAAATCTAATGAATTTATTCGAAAAGTCAGTATATAAAGTTCGTGGCAGAAGAAATAATATCAGTGGTGATGCATTTCAGGGAAAGATTGACGTCTATCATAATACTTTACCCCTTCACTGAATGCAGAACTCACCTCCGCCAGTGGTGTGAAAATATGTACCCACTCGTCTCGTGTTCAAAGAGATTCAGGATATTAAATATTCTTGTATTTTCTAAAACGATTCCATGGTAAAAATTCTCAAAAATCATAGAAAACATGAGTTTATTTTGTCCTGAGTTTATTTACTGGTAGTTTGTGATTTTTAATGCATACGGAAAAGTAAAATTTTGAGGGTGTACTACAAGCTCAAAAGATAAACTCCATGCACCAGAAAACCTTTGAAAATATTTTTGCATTTTTATTTGTATTTGCTTTGGTTTTTATTGCTTTGGTTTTTGTTGCTTTTTTGGGAATGTTTGCATTCTGAACATGTTGGTTGAATTCGGGTTGGGGAATTAAAAATATTTATTTTCGATATCATATTTTTACTACATCAAATCGAAAATAGAGAGCTAAGAACCGAGATTAGTTTCGAGAATTATTCATGCAAACTGTGAATTTTTCTGGTGCGAGAGATGAACTCAAATTTCATGAATTTATGATCGATTGATGATGGAGAACTTCATTTGATAGAAAGGGTCATGTGTCATGTACCGATATGTGGGTAATAAATATATAATAGTATATTTGAAAAACTTGAATTTCTTTAAGGAATTTATTTATTCACAAACAATTTTGGTATTCTTATTTTTTAAAAATATTCTGAACGTGAATGTAATTTTATTTCGTATATATCGCTTATATAGTACAATAAAGTTTCAAGATTCTTTTACAGTACAAACATTATCACGATAAAATACAGTAAAATGAAACTAAATAATAATATTACTTTAAAATAATAACAATGAAGAAAGAATTCAATCACAATTGGTGAAGTCGGAAAAAATATCTCCCATTGTCAAGGTTCTTCTACGGAATTGAATAACAACTCAACCGAGCTGCTATAAATTTCAATTAATTTTATTAGAAAGCCCAATCAACCCATTTGAAAAGCAAATAAAAAAAATCACCGTTCGCTCTGTGAAATAATTACAGCTCACTGCGGAAAATAGCGCATTTTATGGCGCAATTAGGCATTATTTATCAGAATGCATTTATTTTGATTTATGCTCGAAATTAAAATGAATGAAACTCTGGGTAAATTAAGCCGCATTTGAAGCCAGCAAAATTATGACATCCACACTTAAATTCCAGCACGAAATGCCGCAGAGCCATAAATCTGCAGTGTGAACAGTCTTTTTATGGGATTTTGATAATTGCAAAGCACCAGCACCCCCACTTGTTCACCTCTCCACCTCAGCACACTTCACCGAGCCAAACCACAACTCACCTCGACGCCGCTCATTCAATCGTTGTCCGTTCGGCTTCGCTGTGCTGGGTGTGTGTACGAGCTCATAACAAATGAGGCGAATTATTATGCTAATGAAATCACATTCGAGCTTATTAAAATGCCATAAAAATTAACTACACCGAAAAACAAAGCCAAACTCAACCAAATAAAATGGCAGAGCGGAAAAAAGACCGCAGCAAACAAATCGGTAGGGTAAAAAAACAACAACACACGGAGTACATACTGTAAACAAGACCGCGTGCTTCGTGCTGCAAAATAACACGCGTACGTGGGAGTTATTTAAATTGTTTTCCAATAAAATGCAAATTTTATGAACAACGCGCACCACATGCGCTTGACCACAACCGAACCGTAACCGAAAATGGTCGCTCACGAATATATTGTATTGTATAAAAATAAACTCGGCTGGATGGTAATCAGAAACCATTAAAGCTAACCTCAAAATAGAATATGATATGCTATGCCCGGAAGCTCATTCCATTTCCGGTCAAATAATTAGTGCAAAAGGCACTGCTGTGGATCAACGAAACCAGGTACCACAGCTGAAGCGATTCGCTTCCGCACCGTTTCCATCCCATCGATGTAATTAATAATGCAGTCTAATGGTTGGTATACTCGAGGGACTTAAGTTCATTACAACAACAACAGCAGCAGCTAATAATGTCAGCATTATTTACTGGGAATGCGCACTAATTGATTACAAATTGAACAATTTAAACTTAATGTCGCCCAAAGTGGCCAACTAGTAACTTGTTTATCCAAGGATTCGAAATACGAGTGGAGTATGGAGTGTATACATACATATGTATATTAGTGTGTGTATGAGTGCGTGTATGAGTATGTGTATGAGTGTGTGTATGAGTGTGTGTGTGAGTTGTAGCGGTGGCTTATGCAAACAGCACCTGGTTAAATGTGTTTTACTACATGTTCAAGTGCGGCTTGTGTTCAGGTGTCCTGTTTATGCGGCTGTGTTAATGAGCTTCTGTTTACCGTTGCGCCTAATATTAGGCAACATTTACTAGCATCTATCGGAAGCCACCCCACCACCCACACCGCCCACATCTCACAGCCCACAGCAAGACTTAATCAAAGCTGCCATGCTTAGCGTGTAGTTGCTGTTGTTTCAGACGGAACAATTTAATTAAATTTAGTTAACTTCGTTGTTTTAAATGGTTACTATTATATATATTATATGAGTTTAACAGGAGATTAACTGCTTATTCGTACTAAATATAAAACCAGTAGTTAACCTTAACCGATATCCATACAAATAAGACGTTCAGTTAGAATAGAAATCTCAAAATTAATTACATATAAACTTGCATTCCATTTGTTGTAATAAATTGCAATTGTAATAAATTAAAAATAAATTTACTAGTTGAATCATGCATGAGACACACTCTCATATCGATCGTATCTACTAACTAATGGCTTTATTATTATTTATTAATAAAATTTCAATTCCACTTGCTGTAGAATATTTCTTAATACCCACCTACTGCATTATAATTAATTGAATGCAAATATTTTGTTTATTATTATTAATGTTCTTGATATTCTGTTAACTTTTTAACCCCGTTTTTTTTTACTTGAAATATCGTATCGTACATTAAAATGGAAATTTTTAACCACAAGTTTTTCCTTTTTCTGAGTTATTTAATAGGTTCATTTAAATTCATTCACATCAACGCCAGAGAGTAAAGCAATTATAAAGATTCATTATATAGATTGTAGTGGATAGTTTTTCAAACAACTAAGCACAGTGGGACAAGTGAAAAAACGAAGCAGAAGAAGAAAGAATGATGATATATGTATCATAACGATCAAAAGTGAAAAGGTTGGAGAATTCGGAAATAATATTGTATCAAAATGTAAATAAAGATAGTTAACATTTAACACTTAACCTTTAACATAACATTTAAACTCTTTTAATAGCATAGGGTGTATATATATAAAGTGGAAGTGTATATAAAGGTTGTCACTACGTTTGTAACACTCAGAAGGAGGTGTGGCAGGTACAGAAAATTGGTATATTCTCTGGTCTGTTTACATATCTCGGGGTTTACATGAAGCTCAAGAGTAGTTACATGGTTATAAAGTCTGACTAGAGATCTGACTAGAGAGAGGTATCTATTCTATTTCATGACAAACAGGTCACAACTGTTGTCTACTTCGAGCCAGTATTTGAAGTTAGCCCACCGTACCCGACACCTTTTTATTTACTCTCGTATAAATAACGTCAATGTTGATTCTTAATAAATATTTGCAGCAATTATTTACACATTTTTCACTGTCGGCCTATTAATTTTGTAGTCATCGTTGTCGTCGTTGTGGTTGTTGCTTTCTGTGGCGCTGTTGTTTGTGTTTTTTGTGTTCGTGTTGTTGTTGTTGTTGTTGTTTCATGTACCCGCTCGTACATCTCACGAGTTTTTATCTTGTTAATATTATCTGAGTCTGGCAACAATACGCGCATATTTAATTTTAACAACTCTGTCCATTTATTAATTTATGGAGCGTATTTAGCGAAAGTTTACGCTGAGCGCTGAACGTTTGCATTTGCATTTAACGTGCGTCTCTGCGTCTTATTACCGCTATTAATAACAACAAATAACGTTGTTTTAATAAAACGTTGGCCTCAAAAACGGCGGCCTGCCTGGGCTGCCCCCTGGGAGCATTTAATGTGTGCATTTAGCTGGTTTTTGTGTGCAATTCACAAAATTTATTACCGTAATTAATAACCGGAAATGATTATTTATTTTAATGTAGTAGAGAGCAAGAGGAGGGGGGCAGACAAACACACGGACAGGCAACACGGTCAGAAACAACGAACGACTGGTTGATGTACGAAAGGCGAATAGTTCCGATGACGAGGGGAAGGGAGGGAGACGAACCAGCGAGATGCTCAGCTACAACCATTTAAACGTCACGACTGACTGACTGACTGACAGTTCGCAGCTGTACACCGTGTTTAGTAGAAACTACTATCAGCTGACTAACTTTAAGAAAGTGAAAACATTTAATGGCATAACAACAACAACATTACCGCTCTTATCGCGCCCCATGTTCGCCATGTTTACCGCTTACCGACTGCCTACCGCCGCAAAAATGTCGCCAGTGCTGCCACTTGTCGGTGTTTGTTTACTCACAGTTATACGCAAAGCGTGATTAATTCCCCTTTTGCAAGCAATTTATTCTTGCGATAAAGAGTCAGCTGTAAATTATTGTGTTTCTGTCTTAATGGCGAAATTAATTTTTAATTGGACAATAATACGTTGTTGTTGTTGTTTTTGTGTTGCTGTTATTTGTAGCTTTACACCTGCGTGTGTATGGCTAAACTGTTGTAAATGCGTTCAGCGATCAGGGACAACAACCAACAACAGTGACACTGAGTGAAAGCACAAAGTAACCACTTGACCTCAAAGTGCTGATCGGGTTGCTTCACATTCGGTTGTGAAGACATTAATTGAAGTCCATTTTATTATATTTCAAAGTGAAAACCTTTTAAAATTGCTGTTAAATGGAGTGGAATCTTAAATGTTTTTATTTTTTGTGTGTAGTTATTATTTAATTGTGTGAAACATGAATTCCTGTGGTTATCATTGATAATTGTTGCCATTAATGATAAATATTTTATGATTTAATGACGTTAAATTGACGTTGCCAACTCAATTCTTGATTTTCAATTCTCATGATTCCTTTCTTTTCTCCGAAACATCAGTTTGTGTACTGTTTTTTAACCCATAAACACAACACCTTCTCTTTTTCTCTAAATATTCTGGAAGCCGTTGAAAATAGCGCATTAAACGTGTCACCTGTCAGTGGATATCGTTAGATCCATCATTATATCGCTTCACCGCTCACACCGATGGGTGAAAATGGAACAGAAAGAAATAGAAACAGCGTACGAATGCCAGCAACATTGCAGCAATTGCAATGAGTCGTCGTCGTATAGAACAAGTCAGGAGTCAGATCAGAGATGCAATGTTTTAGCACCACGTTGAAACATTGTGTGCTGACAACAGCAACGAAAACAACAACAACAGCAAAGAATGCCCCAAAGTATCAGCAGCAGCAGCAACTGCAACAGCAACACGACTACTTGTCATGTGTTGCACTCGCCACACGAATGCGTGGACATTAAATATGCATGAGCAACAGCGCGCCGTGTGTGAGGGAGAAAGTGAGGAGGTGTGTGTTTGAAGAGGAACAAGCAGCATGGAAAGAAAGACGTTATAAATAAATTTCGCATCAGTTAGCATTTAGATTGGATGCCAGCGGGCTTTCGATGTGATGCAGTCGAAGTGCAGCGGGGGCTGTGGCGAGGAGGCGGGGAGGCGGACACGAAGACGGAAGATGCGGCCCCAAGTGAGGGAGAAGCACGTCGCGGTGGTTGGGTGGTCAACAATGTTACTATTATGGTTGTTGTTCTTATTGTTGCTGCACTTTCGTAGATGACATGGCCAAATGCGCGCACACAATACAATGACAAGGTATACGCTTCGCTGGCTTCTGCAGCAGCAACAACAGAAGCGAAAAAAACATGAGCTGAGTTGCCACGAGCAATTCGAAGAGCCACAATGCAACGACGACCGCCACGAAGCCGCACGTCGAGTCACAAGGCGACCTGCTGACAGTCTGCAAGTTTGTGTCGCCGACTCGCAACAGAGACTCACAGAAAGACACACACAGAGACTCACAGACAGACAGTCTGACAAACTTTCGGCGCATGCAGCCGACAGAAGAGCGCGCAAAATATTTTCAAAAATGTTACTTGCAATTTTTGTTGTCAACCGTTGTTGCTGTCCACTGCTGGTGGATGGCTGTTCTTGTCATTTGTTGTTGCTTTTTTCTCTTTGTTTGTTTGCGTTTCTGTGTTGCTTCTGTTCTGCTTTGTTTTATTTCGCTTTTTGTCGCCACGCTGCATTTTAAATATGAGAACAACGCGCCTCGTTGACGTTTGCATGTTGTCAACATTTCGCATTTGTTGCTGACGCTATTGTTATTGTTGCTGACGCTATTGTTGTTTTCGCTGACGCTGTTGTTGTTGCTGCTGTTGTTGTTATTGCTGCTGGTCTCATCGCCGACAGCAGCAGCAGCAACAACGTGGTCGATGTCATCGTCGTCATCATTGTCGTGAGTTGAATTAATATACGACACGTTTATGCATTGCGTGCATTGTTTTTGTTGTGTTGTGTTGTTTCGTGTTATGTTCTGTTGTGAGTTTGAATGACACCCGCAGTCAAATGACAGAGCTGCCAAGTACAAAAAAAGAACAAACAGCAACAAAAGCATTCTCTCAGAAAAGCCACAGCAACACACAGAAGTGAAATATTGCTTCATATTGTTGTGTGTGGCGTTTATATTTTGGTCACATGAAGTGATTGTTGTTGGGGTGGGGAGGGGGGGGGCGGGCTCACTGGGGAGACCCACGGAAATTGAAAGATGACTTTTTAATGCGATAACATGTCCAACTTATTTCGCTGCTTATACAGTGAACCATAAAATTAATGAAATCAGAATTTTTCTTTACTTTCCCCCAAATTTGGTGTGATTTGCGTGCGCTCTACTGTGTTTATGAGACCTGAACTAACTGGCCATCATTTATTTTTATCCAGCTTTGGCTCAGAAGAATAACAACATGATTGCATAGTAATTTCAATATAGCAAACCTCACCGTATGCCTCGTAAAATCTCCGTCGTCATCATCGGCTGTATTTATTCAGGGCGGCCATTAAAATCGCTCATAAAATACGAAATTATTTGCAGCGTACTGACAGGCGACAAAGTCATCAATCACTTCGTTGCTGCTTCGCTTGTTGCCGCACACCACCCACGCGCTGAACTCTCGGCACTCACTGCGCGCCGCACTGTTTTCCACGCATTATTAAGCAGTTGAGTTTGTGCGTTCGTGCATTTTTAACCCCACAGACCTGTTTATTGAAACGTCGCCACAAGGAGCAGCAGTCGGAGCCACGGCAACGGCAGCAGTTGTGGCCGTCGCTGAGGTGCCACTGAGAGCCAGTGCATAATGCCTGATGCATGCATTCTAACACCACGTCGCCGTTTGTGGCCAATGACAGAGAGACACGTTTAGACCCCACAAATCGTTGTTGATTATTATCACCCATAAACTGGGTGTTTTTCTGTCATGCGACGTGGCTGTTTCTGTGTCTGTTTCTTTGTCTGACGTGGTTGTGCATTTGACAGTTTCGTAATGGCTCCAAATGTAGCGCAACTGCTGGGAAATGTTGTTGCTGTTGCTGTGGCGGTGTTGCATTTATCGTGGTCGTTGATCGAAGCATTTGTGCTTGATTTACCACTTAATTGCAGCATTTTTCCAGAAAAAATTTCCCTTTTTTATTTTTTTATTGATTTATTTCAAATTTCATCTAATAGAGTGTCTATTCTGAGCAAACTGCTTAGGAACTACAATTAATAACTAATAATGAACTATTATTTTAATGAATTGCTAGTTTGATGGTTGTAAGCAAATGTTATTCGATTACTTTAAACCTTGTAACTTCTAACATCTAATCTAACATTGGCTATATTAGGTTAGATGGCCATATAAAACACTTAAGAGTCATAAATTTATAGATTTATCGAAGATTTAGGAAATAAAATCGACATTTACAAAGCTGAAAGCTGAAAAAAATCTAAGAACATAGAAAAAATTTAACTAAAACTGTTTATATTTTGTGGAGCCCCATTTCACCCAGAAACTCTGAATACCACCACCATCATTATCATCATCATCATTGCCACCATCGCTGTCGTTGGTCATTTTTGTTAGTTTCACTTTTCAATACTTTTATTTGCATTTTGATTACATTCGTGCTTCCCAAAGCAAAATAGAGAAAAAAATAACAATTTGCAACCGTGCAATGGACCTCGAATGGATGACTAAAAAGAGAAAAACAAAATACCAAGAGGCACAAACAATTTTTTCACAAAATAGCGATTAATTCTGAAGGTTTGTGACATGGTCAGCATGCGATTCAGGATGGTTGCTGAAAAAAATCGATAAATCGAGGAGGAGTGTCGCTGGTACGGAAAGAACTGAAGAGGTGGTGCTCTTGGTACCTATGGAAAGCTTAAATCAAAAAAATAACAACAACAAAAAACCTAAAATAGAAACAAAAGTAGAAACAAGTGGAGTTTTGTGCTCAAAAGATTGCAGTTTCGGTGAAAATAATGAATGAATGAAAACACGAGTAGTGAAATATATTGTCTACATAAATCCAAAAACAGTGGGTGTAGGAATGAAAGAGAAGGTTGAACGGATCCTTTGAAAAAATCACGATTTTTTTATATCATAAAATCATAACCGAACAAACCCAAGGTGGAGAAAGTAGTCTCGTATCGAAATCATATTCGACAC
Source organism: Myopa tessellatipennis (assembly GCA_943737955.2). NCBI lineage: Eukaryota > Metazoa > Arthropoda > Insecta > Diptera > Conopidae > Myopa > Myopa tessellatipennis. The sequence goes on from OX031316.1 coordinate 59,542,185, forward strand.
AGTGAAGCAGAACAGTAATCTTCGAGCTAACAGACGAGTCCCAACAAGGCCACAGTAGTTCCTGTTTAGATAGGTTAAAGGATTATGTAATCAACCTTTTTAGAGATCATTATAGTATTTTGCAGGTAACTAAAAACTAAAGATTGATAGGGAAATCCAAATAAATTTTCTCATTCAGTTAATGATGTAGATTTAGAGCTCTTGTTTAGGTCTCTATTTTATACATTGGTTTCTTTATTGGAGACTCTATAGGTCCCTATATTGTATCTGCTATTTAATGCTTTCTCTTTTTAACTTCTTCTGTAGAAAATGCATTTCCAAATAAAAGTTGATTTTTTGAATTCGTTAAAGCAACCACTCCTCATCAATTCGATTCAGTGAAAACTCAACTATACTCCAGTCCCAATGATAGCGAAATATTCACTCCCTTCCCGTTCCTCCTCGCTTAAAGCTCTATGGTTGTCAAAACCATTGCATATGCTATCAGAACTCTGCGATGTGGTGCCGAAATGGACATTTAGGAAAGAATTATTGCACTCATTTTGCTCATTCTGCGTCCCACTCGTTGCAAGGTTTTGAAGGCTGCACTATTTTTCTCACCCACTCTCAAGTGTTCAATATACCCGGCTACGCTGCCAGTGCTGCCAAGGTAAAAAGGTCATATATTAGCTGTATGTTTTTTTCGTTATGTGGCTGGCTCCGTGCGAGTTGGCAGCAAATATGAACTGACGCATTCGGATAGAAAAAATTATGACCAGCCTGACCAGTAACCATTTTAGAGGGGGCGTGAAAGAAAGCAGTAGAAGAAATGGGCGCATGAGTCCAACCCACCAACCCTGGTGGTCCACATCACAAGGATATCGAGGATTTATCGTCATCGAGCGTAAGCTGCGGCACTCACAGTCGTAGTCTAAATTTTAATTTATCGACAACATATGGCTCTTCACCCAACCTCTGGCTTTTCACCATCTAGACCATTGGTTTTTCCCCGGCCGGTTGGGTCCGCCCTCCCCCTCCCATTATTCATGCCGTGTTATTTATAGCGTGGAAAATAAAATTTGATTTAGTGTTTAGTTGCGGGTGATGCAGTTAAGCAAACGCAGGAGTATGATTTGTGTTTGCATGCGGCGTCGTTGTCCTGTTTGGTCCTGTTCGGGTCGTGTTGGTGTGCTTTTGAAGAGATTTCGAGAGAGCAGAAAAAATAGAAAAAATAGAAAATTGAATGCGTTGAACTCAGTGAAATGCGGACGACAGAGGAGATGAAAAACGACGGCTCTTTGACCAGAACTCGGAAATACGATGGCAGATCCGACCTTTATAAAAATAGTCTAAAATGGGTGTATAATTTACGAATAATATCGCGAGTTGAACTGATAAATAATTCCACGAACACTGATTCCAGGAACGAAATCCTTCCGTCCTTGATGATGATTATAATTCAAGAAAAATTAACCCATCGGATCTTGAGAAGTCATCAAATGTCCGAAATCGAAATCCCCGAAATTAAACGCAGTCATTATTTTATACTTTATAGTAATTTCTTTATTGTTAATTCTTCAAAGCTTATGATTATTTTTTTGAAATAATTTCTTCTCACACGCATTTTTATGATGACATTTTAAATTTACATCTCAATCTTTTCATAACTATGTTTTATAGTACAACTCGTAATATTTGGACAAGAATATCTATTATAAATTAATTAAAATAATTCAACTTTCTACAATAAACAATTACTTTACATCACTAGCTTTCGTTTCCTTGGATAGAGAGAGAGAGAGAAAGAGAGGGAGAGCAAGAAAGTGGGAGATAGATGGGGTAAGAAAGAGAGAGAGAGTCAGAGAGACATGGTGGAAAGGGAAGTTATGGAGAGGGGAGAGGGAGACAAATAATTCAAATTTCAAAACCATGGTAAGCAAAATATTACTCAACTCAGCCCGGGCGAATCGCGTAGAATCGCGTTACTCTCGATATCTCGATGCATATCGTCGCTGCCGCAGCTCCTCGGTCTACTACGGATGCGACGATCCCAGGCGCGGACCGTACAGCGAGTAGGGCGAGAAGTATTGCGCCAGCGCGGGATGCGGCTGCATGGAGAGGCCAGCCAGCGAGCCGGGTGGAGCCAGTGAGGGCGGCAACATGGACGGTTTGCCGTACGGATGGTAACGTGCGGCAGACAGCGGGCTGAGCGGCGGCGTTGGATATGTTCGTTGAAAGAGCGGATGATTCGGCGGTATGCCGCCGGCCGCAGCGGCGCTTAAGACCGAGTCCGGCATGGAGGCGGTGTGCGTGCGCAAGTGTTGGAACAGCTCGTCGGAGGTGCCGAACCGTTTGCCGCAGTAGGACGCGTCGCCTGCAATCCAGGAGCAGACGTAGGGCAGCTGTGAAGCGGCCGCCAGTGCTGCCAACTGCGCATGATATGAAGAGATAGCGGCAGCTGCAGCCATGGAGGAGTTGCTGCCATTACTGTTGTTGGCGTTCTTGCCGGCAGCAGTGTCGCACTGCGGGCAGCCCGCGCCGCAAGGCTGACCGGCGGCCTTGTTCAGAAAATGAGGACTCGAGGGACAGCCGGTGCAGTAGGGGTCGCGACACACTTGCGGCGACATCATCGCGGCTGCTGCAGCCGGATCGAGGCCCTTGAGACGCGCGTAATTCAGATACGGATTCATGGCGGCGGCTTTAAACATTGGATGGTGCGGCGACGACATCAACGCGCTGGTCATCAAGTCCATGGGGTAGGCCATGCCGGTAGCTGAGCCTCCCGGGTAGCCGGTTGTATAGTAGGGAGAATTACTGGACACTCCACCGCTGGCATTGGATGTGGGCGTCATGCCGGCTGCGGCGGCGGCAGCATGCAGCGCCTTGACGTAGTTGGCTTCTTTGGCGGCGGCGTATGCAGCTTCGGAGGAGGCCTGCAGGCGTGATGATGCGCTGGAGTGGCTCGTCGAACTGGGACTAGCTTGAGCGGTGGGCGTGCCGGTCGCCGACTCCTTGGATGAGGCGCGCTGCGGACTAGAAGTGCGCTGCAGGTCGAGACACGGCGTGCGACGCATGCCGTTGTGCGCAACCGCCGATGGTGAGTCACGCTGTGAGGTGGCACTTTGGTTTGAGTCGCAACGTTGCTGCTGACCGTTGGTTTGCAAGTTGCCAGTGTTGTTGCTGTGGCTGCTTTTTGGTGTTTTCACTCTTTGACTATTTTGACTGTTAGCGGCGCGTTCAGCCTCCGCTTCCAGGCGATCGCGCACATGATTGTTATTCGACTCGTAGGGTTTGAAGCTGGACTTAACTGGTTGTTGTTGTTGCTGCTGTGCTTGTAGCTGCAGTTGCTGGTGTGGCTGCAGTTGGAGTTGGGGTTGAAGCTGGAGTTGGGGTTGATGCTGCTGCTGCTGCTGCTGCTCAACAGATCCAGTGGAAACCGATGATGACTGACTGCTGATCGGCGAGCTCTTGTCGCGTCCATCGGCGGCGCATTTCAGCGATTTGGTGGACTTCTCAATGTTGGCCGCCAGCAGCTTCGGGTTGGCAGTATCGGCACCAATAGCGCTGCAGGTCTGAGCGAGCAGAGCCAGCGGACTACTCTTCGTATCCAGCTGAAATGAAAAAGGAAAGAAATTGTTTTTTACTGAGAATTTCAAAGCGAAAACATAAAAGATTAAAGACGAAAGCATCTATGAAGTATATGAGTTTTTTAAAAACTCTTTCGGGTTTTTTCCCGAACTCAGATTTAAGTGAAAATAAGGACTAAGAAATGGTGACTAAAAAGTAATGCAGACAGTCTAAATTTATGGCTATTTTCCACCAAGTTTCATCAAGTCACAAATCATCGCCCGACCGCACTATAAAAGGTATTAAGTTTTCTTCACACTGCTCGACTTAATAATTTTGACTAGCGTTAATCCCGTGTCTCAAACCCGACTAAACATGAAGTCTTCTTCCTAAACGTCTTTCCCTTCCTAACGTCTTCATCTTCCTGGCGCCTTCCCCTTCCTTCAGCAACCCTTCTTTCCGCTCTGCTTGCCACCACGCTGTCTCATCATCAGTAATGATATCCACTGTTGCTGCGTTCTTTCGGGTTTTGCTGCAATGTTTGTCGAGTTCGGGTAAAACCGGGCAGACTTCCTTAAGCACGATTTATGGTGCAAACTATTGCTTGGGTTCCGTGGGCGTTTATGGCTTGACAACGTAGGCATTTCGTTGTCTTATCTTCGCGCACAATAAAATGACGTTTTCTCGCCGCCGTACGCCGCATTCTTTTGCATTCTCAGCAAAAATTTTGTTAATGCGTTCGTTTTTGAGTTCGTTCAAGCATTTTAGAGTTTTTGCGATACTAGTAGGAATATGTTATGGGTAAACGGGGGGGTGGGGGGGAATATAGGTAAACGTAATCAGTGTCACTTTCAATGTCTGCAAATGCCGAGCTGATGAAAGATGTTGAATGAAATGTTCACGATTTTAATTATATTTACACTTTATATAGTATAGTGTTTAATGTTATTTACCCTGGATCGTGCTCATCCTGTGTGCAGTGTTCCGGAGGCGTTCATAACCACAGAGATGTGTTGATATCTGCTGCAGAAATCCTCTTGGAAAAAGAAATTCATGCCAACCAAGCTTCCTCTGAAGGCGAAGGAAAAGAAGAATCATCTTCAAAAGGGTGCGTTTTGAAAGCATTTAAGTGTAATGCGTGCGTTTTGCATCAGATAAACCGTTTTAAGTGTCTACCACGAACAAAGTTAAGAAGCAGAAAAAGAAGATGAAAAGGAAGGCTGCACAAAGCAGACTAAACTGGGCCTTCTTTAGGTTTTCTTTCCATTCGACGCCTTCAACGAAAACAACACGCGTTCTTCTGTCTCTCGGCGTTGCCAGCTCGACGAACATCACGACAAGTGATTCATATCTCCGAACAACGGTTGGAAGTTGTGAACGCTGTTGGCGGGCGGCGGCAGCGATGCCATCCGAAGCAATTTAAGCTGATTTGGGGGTAAGACTTAAAGCAGAACTTCAACTTGAACTTGAATAAGTATTCAAGGCGATGTTCTAAGCGATCCCATTGAATGAGAGACAACAACAATAACAAAAACAAGCAGGACGATGGGCGATTTTAGACACAGATGCGTTTAGAATAACCTCTTTAGCAGGATTGCCAAGGATTTTCCCCCCATCACCACTCCCTGCTCACAGCTTAAAATGGCCACATAGTAAAATCACGATTTATTTAAAGCGATGGTCTTTGAAGCCGACCCGTTTCGGGGGACATTTTCTCTGTGTTCTGCTCTTCCCGTGGGGGTATTTTCGGTTTCGGGGACCGCCATTTGGGATTTTATTGTTGCTCGAGTGCCCGAGAGATAACAATTTATGTGTCCGCTAATGTGTTTTTATGATTTTATGGCGCATTTTTCGGCGCATTTTTCGGCGCATTTTTAATGCTGTGCCACTAAATGAGCCGAAAATTGCTGGGTTCGGTACTGTTTTCGGTTCGTCTTTATAGTATGCTGTTGGATATCAGATACGCACTCGCATCGCGTTAATTTAATGTATTTTTATTTGGTTTAATGATTTGGTGTTGCGAATTTTTATGACTTTGATGTGCCGTTGTTTGTTGGTGCCGTATGCCAACCGACTGTGTTTTGTTTTTGCATTTCAATTAAATTTATGAGCCTCATAAATGTATGGGGATGTATGGATCTGTAAGACACAAGGGATTGTTTTTTTTTCTTTTTTTTGTTAGAGCTTCTATATTAACTCGTAAAAAGTTGAGTTTATAGCAGTTAAATAAAAAACAAATTAAGTATGTTTCTCATTTCATTATTTGTTTCAGTTTTATACATTATTTTAATTTTTTATGCCTTCGAAGACAAGAAACGTTTTTACATGCATGAGAAACAGAAGTTTGAGACGCTTATGGAACGAAAGTGATATATAAGAATATCAGTCACTAAACGACTTTTAAAAAGATATCCCAAGGAACCCCTCTTCAACTGCGAGGGAATCCAGTTCACAAAGACTACAAAAAGAGGGCTTTTGATGGTCGCCATCTCTTCCGTGCCAAACACTCTCATGAACTATTAAAATACATGATAGTATTATAATAAATACGATAAATAATAAAAAACATATATAAAAATAAAATAAAAAGAAGAAATATTGACAAAGAGAGGAGTGTTAAAGGGCGCGAGTTGAAGACGATTCGGGGAGTGTGGATCGAAGGGCTTTTTAGCGGATTTATGACAGCATTATTGGCTATTTCGGTCGTATTTTGTATATGATTGATTTTCTGTGTGATAAGTTTGTAAGCAATAATCGCAAGTTGTTACTTTTCATTTGGAAAAGGATATCAAAACTTATTTAATGGCCGGACGGTCACCATTTTCATTACATCTTTTGATTTCGTGTCAGTGTCATCATGACTTGAATATCAGTGTCATCACCAAAGATTTAATAAGAAAAACCAAAACTAGTGTCAGTAAGTGAGCGTAAAATTGTACTAAATTTTTATTTCGTTGTTGTCGCTCTTATTTCGGTAGCAAAACTTTTAACTGACTACTGAAAACCTCAGCAGTTAGAACAATACAAGTAACATTATTAATTTTATTGCACCGTAAATATTTTGGCATAAAATATGGTCTGATATGGTAGTTAATCGTACGACAATCTTTTGATAAACTATAGTGTGTTTTTTAATATTTATTGGTCTATTTTCGCTCCACCCAAAATTGTTGGCCAGATAGTTTATCAATCAAGTAATCAACAAAATATTCACCAAGGTTTGATAATCTAAAACACAATCATAAATTTGGTCCAATACTTTCTTTCTATCTCTCTCTTCTCTTTCTCTCTGTATCTATTTTTCTCTTTCTCTTTCTCTCTCTCTTTCTCCTTCTCTCTCTCTCTCTCCCTCTCTCTTTTTGCCTCTCTTACGACTCAGTGTAGAATTTTTACCGGACAACTCCACAGCAACGAAAAACCGGTAACATTTAGTGCTCTATTAAAATAGAGTATAAAGCATGATAAACGATTTCTGCATTATCATTACATACTCCAGAAGGTAAAATCAGCAATTGTTGCAATTGTTTTTGTTGTAGTTCTGCAACTTTTATTGCGGTCATATTTTTGTTGTAGTTTTGGTGCTTGCATTTTTGGCGTTTATATCCCCCTTCCATGCACCTCTACCGCTTCCATGTGCTCTCTCTCCATGTGCTCTCCTCTCCCCGTTCCAAGTGTCCCTCCCGTTGCCCCTCCGTCGTTGTTAGCCGTTCAGAGCCGCCATCATTAATAATGGCGGAAATATTCAAATAATTCTGACAACAAGTTGTCGGTTTCTACTGCCTTTTCTTTTTTGTTGCTGTTGTAGTAGTTGCGCCCCCTTCAGTTGGGCGTCGCGAAGTCGAAATTGTAAATTTATTCAAAGTGTTGCAAGTTTGAATAATTTTATGTACTTTATGAGTGCGTCAGAACCAAACACACACACACATATACACGGACATATACCCAAACACATACATACATAATAAAAGAGTGTGTACATACAGGAAAAGAAAAAGTGAAAAATGTCTTATTATCTACTCTTGTTGTTGTTGTTGTATGCGCAAATTACTTACCGTCATTTAGTGCTGTTAGTAAGGTAGGTATGTGTGTGTGTTTATCTTTGTGTGTGTGATATTAGTAATTGTGTTCTTCCGGTTGAAGTTATTTGCATCACTTTATGGCAGGGTAAGTGGGAGACAGTGAGGTAGAGACGAGGATAGAGTGGTACAGAGGGGGAGAAATAGGAGCGAACATAAAGGAACTGAGCCATTTTAAAGGAGTAATAAAAAGGTACTAAAGCGCAAACAGAAATGTGTACTAAAATGCTACCTATTAATAGTATAGTATAGTATAGCAGTGTATAATCACTAAATATAATAAATCACTAGAACTTTTTTATAAACAACTGTATATATTGTAATATAAAACTCGTTCAGGCATAATTTTTATTGAATTTAGACCAGAGTAAAAGTGAGAACTGAGAACTCGGCAGTCTTCATCTTAAGTGGTTATAAAACATGATTATATGATGATCACTTCAGAATTAAGCTTCCTCTATTGATGACTACCAATCAATTCGTGTATTTCTGGTCTCTCTATGAACTACTCATGAATTATATGAGGCAATCAGTGAGAGCAACAATATTAATTAATAAGTTATTAAAATTATAATGAAATAATATATTTTATTTAAAAGTCAAGCACATCTCCAAAGTGAGCGTGTACAAAGGGTCCATCTGGAAGGTTTCCCCCCCCCATTCATCACCTTCTCTGTGTACTCGTATGTATTCGTATGTTTCTATGTTGCCCTCCAGGACTTGCGCCATATTTTTGCAACTATTAGGAAGATAAACGCAGTAAAACATCTCTTTATGTCTGGCTCTGTCTACAAATCCTCAATCTGCGAAGACATGAATATTGCACATGAAGCTTCTGAACTTCTTCCTCCTCTCTTCTCCATCCTCCTCCTCCTCCTCAACGGATTCTTGCCGCATTTTAATACCTTTCTTTATGAGCTCTATTTTTGGTGTTTATAATTCCGACGTCGACGTTTTGCTGTGCTTGCGAAAGCCTTCTCGTCGGTGGAAACCCGAGCAAAGCCGAGAAGGAGGGAACTCTATAGCTATACGCTTTGCAAGGGTAGCAAAAGAGTAACCAAGCCGTATTCAAACTCGCAATTTCCGTTTTTTATGCTCAGCCTGTTATTCATATTTATAGCTTCTTTGCTGAAGATAACGCGGCAGCGCAGGACGCACGAATGATGGGGGGCACCACCGTCCCACTTCCGGAGGGAACCAGCCTGTGTACGAGTAACTGGTGATTCCGGAGCAACCGACAAGTCTCTGAATTTCATTAGAGATACATTTTTTATTGCGAACGCTTCTTATTTCTCGGTACCGGGCGCTTTTTATGAGCTACTCTTTTTTTCGCAGTTGGTACGCATGCAAATATTTTATTGTTGTTGTTGTTGTTGCTTTTGTTGTACTACGTAACTATGTATGAAACTTTTTATTATGATTTCTATGAAACACTGAATTTTGTATGCTTAATTTAAAAGGTTTTCTTTGTTTGTTGTTTATTGTTTCCTTGTTGTTTATTGCTTGTTGTTTCTTGATGTCTTTGGTTGCAGCTTCCGAGAAATTTAAAAATATTTCTTTATGCGCTTCTCATAAAAGTGACTTTAATACGTTTTTTAATAGATTCGGCTCTTTTTTACTTCTTTGTGAATTACCACAACTCAGTTACTGTGGTCATTATTCTGGAGTTTGAATCATTATTCTTGAGTTTGGATCATTATTCTTGAGTTTGGATCATTATTCTTGAGTTTAAAGTTTAAATGTCTTTAAATTTGTTTTCTCAAGTGTCTCAGTTTCGTGTTAAATCGTTTTTAACGTCAATTAAATGAGAAAAAACTTCTCCAAGGTTCAAGTGACGGTTCAGTAACATTTACTAACCCGTTCCCAGAGAAAGAAGGAGATGGAGAGAAAAAGAGAGGAAGAAGTATGCAACCGGGAGGGCGATTATATTGATTTCAAACTATATTTTAGTAACTTTATCACCCTCTGCAATCATATTGCGACTCCATTCTTTAAGTTTTCTATCATTTTAGGTTAGAAATTAAAGAAAATATCAAGACGCAAACATGGCGTTTGACAGATATTCTATTTCAACATTCTAACAGTACTTTTGAATAACCCTTTATGTATAGTATGTATATATAAATAACATTAAAAAGACTACAGCTGCGGTTAACAATATTATCACTTTTAATTCCGAATAAGAAAGTCAGTGAGTTAAACTTTTAAACGATGCCGATTTCGAAATATCAAAAAATATGTGTAATCATCATCATTATCATTACCACCACGTTAAACAGTTGTGCAAATAGAACAACAAAAACAACAACAACCATGGCCACAACGTTAAGAAGAGAAAACTTCAGACCAGACTTGGCTAAAAATGTAAATAAAAATATTGGATATGTAAATAAAATCGCACGAGGAAAGAGAGAAGTCTGTAAAATGAGGTGATGGTGGTGGTGACGGTGATGATGATGGTGGTAGTGACTCACTCAGTATTTAAAAGATTACTTAACAACTCGAAGAAAAACAACAACAATTGTTTGCACAACTAAAGCCAAAGCTGATGATGAAGTAGCGCTTAAAAAATGGTTGGAATGTACAATTGTAGATATTCGTATATGTATGTGAATATGTACATATGTACATATGTGTATGTGTGTCCACAATTAACAACAACTACCATTCCATCCATTTTGTGTGTTTAACTAATTAAATAAGCGGCAGAAAGCTAAAAAAAACAAGTTAACTGAATAAATAAACCACTTAAAATGTGAACAAAAGCATGTTTCTTGTGTTAATAACTCAGGTTGAGTGTTCGGAAAGATAAACAGCTCGGGAAAACTTCAACTTATGGAAAAATATTTACACAGTACAATTGAAGAATTATTTACAACTTTATTGCAAACAAATGGAATCGCTTTTCTTTGCTTTTCTCAATGAGATGCTAAATGAGATTGTAAATTTGACAACTAAATAAAAGAAAAATATTTTATATTAACTGATTTAGTAGAATCACGTTAACAATGAAAATAAATGAAATTAACAAAGCAAGAGTTAATTATAAGGTTCTAAAGTGAGAGAAACCACATCTAGTATTTATTATCGAATCTATCGTTAAAATCTAGTTTACTTTAAAGAAATTTATAATATTCAAAGTCAAACAACTAAATAATAATTACTTTAAATGATAATAGTGATTAAAACAAAGTCCAAAATTATGGAAAAAACGAGAACAAAAAATTTCCAAAATGAACACAAAATGCCTTTAAACTAAAATAGTTACTATTTTGAATAAACAACCAATAAAAACGCATTTGATATTTTTAGTAAAGTCATAGCGAATTGTCATAGCGAATGGTTGTAAAACAGTGGGGTATTTCCGGCCCACCCTTACCCCACACCCCTCCAGAAATTAATTGCTCCACGCCAATAATTAAATCATAAATCAATCATTCATTTTAGACGTTATTGTGTGGCCTCGGTGCGTCCGGGCGCATTGTAAATCAATATTTACTGAAAGCTGTTAAAAATAAAACATTACCAATAACCAACACAACACTAGCAACAACGACAATAATAGCAACAACGATAATAATAGCAATAACGATAATAATAGCAACAACGACAATAATAGCAACAACGATAATAATAGCAATAACCATAACACTAGCAACAACGATAATAATAGCAACAACGACAATAATAGCAACAACGACAATAACAGCAACAACGATAACAATAGCAACAACGACAATAATAGCAACAACGACAATAACAGCAACAACGATAACAATAGCAACAACGACAATAACAGCAACAACGATAACAATAGCACCAACAACTAGTCTCAGTTTCATAACCAGATCATTAATAATAACCCAAAATTACTCTAGCAATACGAAAGACATTCGGAAAATAGACCGCAATGAATCAAGGATGTGAAGCTTCACCGAATTTGAAAAAATCTACTGCCAAATTCAAGTACGGTGGATTAGCAATAAAATCGACAAAGTCGACAGTAAAATAAATGATGAAGAAAATATTATTAAAAATTTTAATCTTTTCCAATCAAATATAATAAATATAATATTACAAATAAAATAATATAAAAAGTGTACAGTTCTGTTTGAATTTCCTTTTAAATTTAAAAAGCGAACTATTTTTGAATTTAACTAAAATTCGCTAATTTAATTTAATTTAATTGATGTGAAATATGTATATATATGTATGTATGTATGTATATAAATATATCTATCGTATGTAGACATGTATTGTGATAACTCGCCCTGGCAGTCGCTGCCATGCTCGAAATGTCACAATACTAAAAATTGCCATAAATATCGACTGACAAAAGCTGTCGACAGAAATATATTATTTATGTTATTTTAATAACGTGAATATTTGCACGAGTTGACAATAAAATATTTTGTTTGAAAAGTAATGAATGTTGTTCAAAGCTGAGTCCGAAATATGGACACACTCACACAAGCAAACAAAGATTGATCGACCGACCGACTGACGTAGCAGGAAAAAAAGACAAAAGCTAGAAAAAGAAAGACAAGAGACAAAAACTAAAAAAAAAAAACAAAAAAAAATAATTGGAAATGAAAATCGACAGCAAAATAAATCATGAAGAAAATAAATAGTAATAAAAACATGATCATTTTGCCAAATAGTGGAGGCATAAATCAATTTCTGACAGTAGCTCATATTTTTATATAAAAATACATACAGATATGCTTGGCTTTATATATTTATATCACTTGGTAGTGATAAAAAAAGATACCAGCGGATGTTACACGAGGTTCGATGATGGAAATGCTTTGAAGTTGTTGATGGTTGTTGTTCATGATTGTTGGTTGAATGCGTTGTGAAACGTGTTCGTAAATTTATTGGAAAATTTATCAGTTTTATTAAAAGAAGTGACATCTAAAAATTTTCGGGTTTTTTTGATATATTCAATTATTCTAATTTATATTCCATTATTTTTATTTATATTTAATTATTTATTATTAATCGTTTTTAAATAAAAATGCAATGTAGTTTTTCAACTATTATTCAATTTAGTTGTTGTTTTTATTCTCATTCATTATTATTAATAAAAATTTTATTCTCACTTCTACAGTTTATTTTTAACTATAGACACTATTTTATGTCAAATCTATTGATTTGCATTAAAATAGCAACTCTATTTATGTTCGGTTTTTTTGTTGTACTTGAAATTTACTACGAAATTATTTAAAAATTATTGAATGAGCGAAAATCGATATACAAAATATTGCACAACAGTGACAACTTGATGTTTTCAATAACACTAAAAACACAAACTGACATTTGTCGTTGTTGCTGTCAAGCAGTGTTTTGTTGTTGTTGCTGTAATTGTTGCTGTTGTTGTTGCTCTTATTGTTGCTGTTGTTGTTGTTTTTGTAAAGCTATTGCACACCATATTATTGTGCATTAATCTGTCATTGTCAGCAGTAAGCTGCAACTGGCGAAGCAGAGTATACGTTGTCAAAGCAAAAAAAATAAAAAAAAATTTTTTAAAAAACAAGTTAAAAGAAAAAAAGAGACAGACTATAACAGAGTAAGCAGAAATAATGGTATGGTATAGAAAACAACAATAACAAAAATGAGAACATGACAGTTTCTCCATTTGAGCTGTCAGCAGTGACATTTGTTTAATGCTACTGTTGTTGTTGTTGTTGTTGTTGTTGTCGATGTTTTTACTGCTGCCGTGATTGCGGTGATTGTTGTTGTGTATGTTGTTGCTGTTGTATCTTATTTCTTGTTGTTATTTTTATTATTTTTGTTTGAATGCGCTCAATTTTTCGCGAGAAGTGACTGTCACGGAGCAACAACAACAATGGCAAAAACAACAACAATGTCAACAACAACAAAAATAACAACAGCGTCAATAGCAACAACAACAACACCAACAAATACAACATCAACAATAGCAATTTGTAAATGCAAATAATAGTATTTTTGTTGCAGCTGTTGTTGTTGTAATTGTTACTGCTTAAAGACTGTCAAATGCTGGCTCCGTTAACGGTTACAGGTGTCAAATTGTCAAATGTCAAATTGACAGCATGACACGTTGTGATCGAGTTGAGAAAAGAAAATGAATAATTAAAATGCATGTAAAGCTCTAAATTATTCATTAGCAAAAAAAAGAGTTAAACGTCCGGTGATTATAGACAGCTCGGGGGGAGGGGGTAACTGTTCTTGATTGACATGTTGAATGAAGTCCTGAAGATATTTTCTAGAGACTGACTTTTTTTCTAAAGAGACTTTTATATTAACTGAAATAAAAAATCAAATTAAACAAAAATTCCATCAACAGAAAACGAGTTCTCTATCTGTCAGCTGTCAAAATTCAATGTTAAAAATTTGACACTTGCAGTAACATTGACATCTGCAGATGGAAAATAATTTCGGTCGTGCATTTCCAGTGCATTTAAGGCTGTTTACGACAAGGTAACAGTCGAAACCTTCATGATGGCAGTTAAATAAAGAAAAAATGCAACACTGAACTGATTGACAAATGGACAAGTGCGACAACTTGTCAATCTATCATATGCTAAAGTAATTTTTTGCGATTATTCATGCATTTAAATGCTGTCAATTTGCATTTTTTATTGGGATTTTGTTGCTGTTTGTGTTTTCAACACCTACAAAAAATAACATCAACTTTCAGTGTTTGCTTAAAAGTTATTGACAAAGATTTAAAATAAAAAAATCAAGTTTAACAAGTTGTAAACACGTCAGCAACTGTCACCTGTCAAAAGCAACAATATCACTGAATACAGTCTCTCAATGTACTGAGGAATACTAACAGTTCTCTAAAGGCATTCAAAACATTGTAAAAAGTGTGCACAATAAAAATTAGGTCCATTTATTTTTATTGAGCCTGCTTCTCGATGGCGAAATATTGTCGAAAAGATTGTTTTGAGCGAAAACTGACTCAAAAGAAGCATGTCATAAAAATTAATATTAACAACGTGCCGTAAAATGGCGCCATTTTAAATGCTGTAACCTCCGAAATCATGGCGTTCAATTGGTTCGCTTAATTTGAAAAATCAGCAGCGAAAAATAGGCATTCTACTCATTTACTTAACACAGGCAAACGAGCGACCAGCTGTCAATAAAATTTCAATTTTCAAATTCAAACATCAACAGCAACAGCAAAGTAGAAAAAAGTGTGTATTTCGCTTTTATTAGTTCACAAGTTATGCGCACACATTTTTTAACGACTCACTTAAAATGAGTAGTTAATTTAAATGTGAACGACGAGTGAACGACTTAAGATGTGTGAGGGTGGGGAGGGGTGGGGAGGGAGGGGGGTGTATGGCTGGTTGGTGGAATAGGCGATGACGTTATTTAGCTTGGCACGCAACCTGACACAGTAACAGAAATGAATAAAGCGACAAGCTCAGAATTTCCATTATAGTATAATTTAAGATAATTTAATTTCAAGCTTAAGCAATTCATATTAATTTCTGCCACAGTTGCTGCTATACCCAGAAAATAATAATTAATAATTTAATAATAATGTTTAAAAAAAGAGTAATAACATTAATAAAATAAATAAACACAACAACAGGACGCCATAAAATAAAAGAGGCGAGCTGAGCTCCAATGAAATCAATAAAAACGGAATGAAAAAGTTAATTAATTAAAACAAATTCGACGTAAGAAAAAACAGTAAAATAGAAAAAGAAAAAAAAATGACTACGTAAGCATTAAGTGACAGTTTATTGCGCATTCGTATTTATGGACTTGACAGCTTAAAGTGATTTTTCAATGTTTTTATTGTGCGCGAAACACAAAAAGATACACAAGAAAATACACAATAAAGCAAACGAACAACAACAGAAAAGAAAACAACAACAAAAGCAGTAACATTAATAACATTGCTAAGAACGATAACAACAACAACAACAACAACAACAACAACAATAGCATCCGTAGCAACAACTCACCGACTGCAACGAGTGTCGCCTGTCGAAACATTTAATTGAATTCATTGCTTCTGCGCTTTTAAAATGACACATAAATTGAGTTGAAAATGAACAACAACAACAGCAGAAACAAGAATAACAACAACAACAACAATAAAAACAACAACAACAATAGTAGTAGTAGTAACAGCTAAAACAATTACAATAGTAACAACAACGCACAGAAATAATTTAAAGCATATAATTTAGTTGCATGCGATATTTTTGCGCTGCGAAAAGATGTGTGTTTATTAAAATGAATTAAAATAAAAAAAATACAACCGCTGTTGTTGTGTTTTATTTAAGTACGATATTTAAATTGAATTCTAAAATTGTGTAAATTATGATTGCAGCCTGTCGAGTATAATTTTATTGCTTATAATTGGCCGCAGTTTGTCATAAATTCATGAATAACTGGTTCTGTGGTGGGTTGAATTCTGTTGATTATAATGTATTCATTTAAGAAATACAAACATAAACACACACACACACACACACACATACCAAATACTAATTCATTAGGAATGTGAGTATTATACTTGAGCACTTTAAATATCACATTAAAATGAACAATTTATGGGCACAAATTTAGTCACCGAGTTGAAAGTTAATAATATAATTTTGAAATTAATATTTTACTAGAAAAACTTATCAAATGCTTAAAAAAATAACCGCTAATATCACTTAAAAAAGAAGCTGAAAAGTAGATTAAAATGGAAAACAGCTCGTCACTTCAAACGACGAGTTGAGTCACCTAACACCAAAAAAAAGGAACCCATAGAAAAGAAGCGGAAAGAAAGAAGATCTGAGTCACCTAACAACGGACAGACGAACGAGCTGTCACACGGCATAGCGAAAGTATGAGTGATGTTTTAATACATATATTATAATTTTAGACAGCAATAATACGTTGCTGTCACCAGATATTTCCGTAGCAAAGAAAGAAGAGCAGAACGCAGGCGATTTCGTTGAGCTCTTGAGTCAGAGGAATTCAACTGTTTCTGTTGGCTGTGCTACAAAAATACTCAGCGAAAAGACCACCAAAAAAAAAACAAAAACAGCAATAACAACACCAGTATTTAGTTTCACGAATTGAACTTTTCGAACTCAGAATCAACGCATCAAAGTGATGTGTCTTTGAAGTGTCAATCAAGCCAAGCCGAGTGATCGATGGGTGGGTGATGGCGCAGCTGAATCCCGAGAGGGGGTGAAGAGAAACATCGAGAAATACACTCGATAATGAAAAAATTACATTTTGAGGTACTGAAGAGGGTCGTCGAGCACCACGTCGCCCCCGCTAGCCTCCCGTCGCCCCCGTCATCCACCCGCCGCACCCGTCACACTTGAACAAACTCAAACCCCCCTCAAAAGGGTGAACGTAGTGCGATGCAGGGACCTTTCATGGATGAGTGAGGGCGGGTAGTCGATTAATAAAATATCACACTTAACGATAAAAAGAAAGCATGTCAGGCGGCAATGACAACAATAACGAAAAAACAATAACAACAAAAACCATAATAACAACAAACACTATAAAAACAACAAAAACCATAACAACAACAAACACAAAAACAACATCGGAAAAGATAGCTTCATACATCATCATCGTTGCGTTTGCATGTCTGCGTTTATTAATTTATTTTACGCATTTACAGCTTGACAGCTTCGCAACCTTGAAGCGTTGACGTGTTTTGTGTGGCTGTCAAAAAATGGAAAAAAAATAACTGCAGAAGGGGGGGGGCGGGGGAGGGGGCCAAATATTTCAGCCATACAAAGTAAACAAAGGAAAACACACATGAAGTAAAAAAGTGAAACGATTTGAGTGATGAGCAGCATAATGGGACATGGCAAGCGGCGATGTATGACATGTGCTAACATGCAGAGCAGTGCACGCAAACACACACAGAAATACACACACACATGTACACATACATGTACTCGTACATACAAGCATGTGTACACACACTCAATAACAATACAAATGACATTTATAAAATATGAGCAACTGTCATGAGTCGACATCAAATTAAATGAAATGAAATGAAATTCAAATAGATTTCTTGTTGTTGTTGTTGTTGTTGTTGTGTGCTCCATTTTCTTTTTACTTGTTTCTGGTTGTTGACAGTTGGCAGCACTGGCTGACTAGCTGACTGACTGACTGACTGTCTGTCTGTCTGTCTGTCTGTCTGCTCATTTTTTCGCTGTCTTCTTTTTGATTGTGCGCTTTGTTTTTTGTGCAACGTCAAGAAAAGAAGAACTGTAAAAACATTTTTCTGAATGTGTGAAAAATATTTGCATTTCACACTCAGTATAAAGAAGTCTAAAGGGGGGGGGGGGGAAAGAGGAGGCTAGCTGTCATGATTCTACGATTCTGCTCTTGACATGACAGCAGAAAAAATGCCACAGCGACAGTTTTGATGCTTCTGTTTAATGTTTATATTTCAATACATTTGTAAGTGTCTTTATTTTTTGGTGTAAATGTTCTTTGTGTAAATGTTCTTCAAAGCATTTCACAAAATAAAACTCACATGTTGTTGGTATTAAAAGAGAATAAACATAAAACATCGCATTATTTCTGGGCATTCGATCCAAGCAACATATTAATGCAACATCTTTGTAGCTATATCTAAGCATTTTTTGTGTAGCTATCGGCTTCATCAACATGTGCCTCTATAGCTCTTTATCGAAGACAACAAAAGTTTCATGTTCTGATACGTTTCTGGTCTCTGCAACCT
Organism: Myopa tessellatipennis; assembly: GCA_943737955.2. NCBI lineage: Eukaryota > Metazoa > Arthropoda > Insecta > Diptera > Conopidae > Myopa > Myopa tessellatipennis. Next base: position 59,560,527 of record OX031316.1, read on the forward strand.
TTTTTACATACAATGTTTATAAGAACTCGGCAAAAAAGTGTCGAAAATAACATGTACTCTATGAACTCTATGTGAATTCTATCTATTATAATCTCTATGCTAATTGTTACCATCGAGAGGTATGAGTAACGTCCATTTTTTACTCCTGTCAACAATAGTTACGCATACGCAGTGTGGAACGTCCGAAAAACTATTCAGGTGTACGTAACCATGAAAAGAGTTAAACTTTAAATGAAACTAATCTTCAAATTAAACTCAACTTTAAATGATGTATTCTCAAATCCATCCAGGAATGAATATTGAATCTCTTTAATGGAAAAGAAAGAAACCAAACATTCTTTAGTGAAGTCTCAGCCGTTGAACTTGCTTTTTTCTATTTTTATCACTGAATTGAACACTTGTTCGAATCTTTCTACAAACACAACTCCCTCTGCTTATAATTAAAAGCTTCTGAGTAGAGTCTTCTAGGGTTTTGTATGAAACCCCGTTGTTAACAATTGTTGAGCAAATTAATTATTGCTGTTGTTTATACAAAGCTTAAGAGCTTAAATGCTTGAGTTGAATTTGAAGAGGTGTGGAGTGTCAACTGAAGGTTGATTAATAGGCACCAGTGTGGGTTTGTTGACAGCTGAAAACGGGAATTCTTGAGTATAGAGCGAATAACAGACACGCGACGGTATTCGAATTAAGTTCGTTAAAGCCATCCATTCATTATATTTCATAGCTATCGAGCTTGAGATATGAAGTACATACGTTCGAACAGTTTAAGTATGTTTAATCTTAAGTACATTTAAAGTACATACGAACAGTAAAAGCCTGTCTATTAATGAGAAACAGAGCGACACTGAGTAATGGTTCATTCTCATGCAATAAATTGAAATTCTAGTATTTAATGGTTCTTTTATACACATTTTTTGGATTTGCTCTGTACGAGAATAACTTTACCTTTCTTTCAAGTTTGTCTGAAGGATGTACTCATATATGTATGTATATTCATTTCAATAAAGAATGAGTTTCAATTTAAAATAAATTTCTCTTTCTTTGTGATTTTTGTCATCTCCGGGAGATCATTTATCTTTATCAGTGAGGATCAGCTGCACATTTAGTGACACTCAAGCAGACCAACTGACGCATGGAGAGACGGACAAACGGTACAGTTATAGAGATCGTCCAGAGGACAGTCACCACTGGACAGACAGCCAGAGACTCGTTCTGTCTCCATGTCATTCTACTAAGACACAAATTAAGGCGTTCCATTAATTAACGCGCTCACGTTAATTTACACAGAGTCAGTGAGATATGAATACGCGCAGCTGCAGATATACCAAAGCAGCGGGTCCCAGAATCGCGACAAGAACAACAACAGCAACAACAACATCGACAAAAGCCACAAACACAACGCTTTCATTTTTAATTAATTTAAACTTCTGCGCGTTGCATTAAATTTTATGAATTCACATCAATTAGCATTAATGTTGGACGTCATTGTTATTTTTGATGTTGCTGCTGTTGTTGTTGTTGCTATTGTTGTAGTTGTTGCTGCAGTTCTTAATGTGGATGTTGTTGTTGGACGTTGCTTCGAAAATTAATAAGAAAACCATTAATAAACATATAAAATCCAGCATGTTAACCGTATCCCAAAAAAAAAAATTTTAAAAAAAAATAAAAAAATTAAAAAAAATAAAAAAAAATTAAAAAAAAAAAAAAATTAAAAAAATTCAGCATGTTAATCGTATTCGTTTCTCCAACACACTTGAATCTACGCGTGTACATATCTGTGCGTATATGATTTAACTGTACAACAAGCTTATCAAATTATTTTTGATGAATTTCGTGTTGACTCTCGTTGTGCGGTTGTTTTATTACTATCTCCTTCCATTGCGTTTATTCCATTTCTTTCATGTCGTGCATATGAAATGAACGCGCGATTTTATTGCGCGAAATCTTCTGCTTCTTTCTGGTTGTCGTTGCTGCTGCTGACACCGGTTGTCAACGCACATGTTGTTGCTGCTCATAATTAAAAAATAAAATATAATTAACGGGCGTTTCGCAAATACAATACACACATCGCCACAACCAACGCAAATGCAGTTGCGTAGCATTGAAATGCATCGCGGCGGAGTTGCTGCTGGGTCCCTTACTCCCCAAACGCTTTCTGACAGCCGCGGATGATGTGCTATCAAAAGACTTTTCTGTGAGACAGCAGAAATGACAGCAACAACCACAGCAACAACAACAAAAACACCAACAACAACAGCACACGTAATGACAACAGCCACAGCGCGAAAACCGTTGACAACCTGCAGAAATGTTTTAAATTATGAAGTGTCGTTGGATTTATTAATGTGAATGCGTTCTGTTGTTGTATTTACATCAGCAGGGTATCACAAACTTTTCACTTTCCTTGTGGAACCATTAATTAAACAGCAGTCATTCAAGCAAAAGGTCAACATTTAATATTTCGCTATACTTTGGGAATCACTGGCAGCTTCTCTCATCACTTCGCGATGCTGTTGTCAAGGCTGGGTTTTGGTTTTTTTTCTCAGTCACTCGCCAAGAAGAAGCAACGAAACATTTTATATTCATTAACGATGACAAGTTGAAATGCTAATTATTGTCAAATTAATTTAGTTAGCTGTCAGTTTAAAGATTTTAAAAGATGGGAAAAACAAAAACAACAAGCGATGTGATGAACTCAAGCAGAAATCCACTGATTATAATGGGTGAGAAATGATGATCGGCTTAAATGCACGAAAGATGATGATGACGACGATCACGTCGGATGATGATGACGATGATCACGTCGGATGATGAAGACGCACCGCAAAGCAGCACATCGCTGAGCATAGCCAAGGCTCGGCAGGGATCGCAATGGAAGAGAAATGAGCGAGGGGGGGGGGGGGAGGCAACACCGGGACTGCAACGTCGACTGGATAACAGCCGAAACTGGTCACTGGTCACTGGTCTCTGGAGGAGTTAATCGGCATCAGCCGCTGCGGCCTGCTGAGTGTGATTAAAAGCGAAACGAGTTGAGGACGTAGAATTAACTCAGCCGATTAAAGCGGCTCGATACAGAAACCACACCGAGTGGTGTTCAGTAAATGCAAAATAACCGCATTGAAATTTAATTTAATTGCATCGAGTTACGAGCTCCTCAAGTTTTAATATCGGGCGAGCAGCAGCTTCGAAGTTGACGAAACGCATAAACAATCGAATACTCAGAATTTCATTAATGATCTGAGAGCTGTTCGTTGTGTTTCTTAAGCTTTCATAATGAAGTCCCTTTTTCACTGAAGTTTGCTCGGCCTCATCCCGGGTTTTGCCTCGAAAATTGGAGCTCATTTTACCCTTGGCCCCGCTGGTGATAATTTATCGCCGCAAAGTGACAGTTGCTGCCACAGAGGAACACTTCAAAGAGCGCAGCGAAGCAAAGCTGCAGCACTTAATTTCGCTAAGTGTTTTTAAAACATTTATTTTGCGGTTTCTCCTCTCCACATGTTTGTCATTTGGAAAGAGTGTGATTTTTAGAAGTGTTTGCGCATGGAGTGACATTTTAATGTCATTTCAGCTGTCAGACGACAGCTGCATTTTATTAAAACGATGTGTGTATCGAGTGTGTGTTTGCGTGAGGGTGTCTGTGGCGTGTGTGTGGCTCTGTGTGTCTGTGTGCCTGTGTGGCTCTGAGTGTGTGCCTGTGTGGCTCTGAATGTGTGTCTGTGTGGCTCTGAGCGCTTTTACACATCATGTCATCCCCTCTTTTTGACGTTTCAACTGTTCAACGCCCTTCCACTGGAAGTGGTTACTATTTATTGCGATATGTAAAGCAAACACTGTTAACTTGAGGCACTTGATTGCGGAAAAAACACACAGCTCCACTTCAACGCAACTTGTAAGCAACGCAACATGATTTTTTCTTATTTTTCTCCTGTCACTTTCGAGTCGCAGTCCGCATTCGAGTCCACGTCCACGTCCATCGTCTCCCATCGTCTTCCACGTCGTTTTCCGATGCTTCTCACATCTTTTACACGAGCTGTCAAGTTTGTCGGGTTGCAAGCAGGAGGCATACGGTATCAACATCCCAGCCCGTCACTCAGCTGCCCCGTCAGTCACTCACTCCGTCAGTCACTCACTCAGTCAGTTATTCGCTTTGTTTATTCTGCTGGCTGTCTGTCCTCCTGCCAACGTTCAGCTGTCTCTCATCATGTTGTTGTTATTGTTTCCAATGTTGTTGTTGTTCTCCACGTCGAGTACACGCCAAGTTGCAGTACTAATTTTGCATAATTTCATGCAAAGTGTTCCCGAATAGAAGCGAGTATTAAGTGATCTTTCACGCCGATAAAACAACAACAACAGCCATACGTCAAAAGAAGAGCGCTCACGGAACGACATAAAAACATAAGAACAGACATGCAAAAAGTGAGTCAGATGGACGACCCAATCGACCGACAGACTGACAACAAAACCGCCAAAACGAACGACTGACTTTGCAGCGACCCCACACTTCAGAGCAAGTTACAGTCTGCATACACTGACACCTGGCGGAGTCTCGGATTACCTCCGAGTCAGGGACTCCTGCAGCGGCTCCGTGTTGAATATAAAGTGGCAAGGAAGGCAGCGTGAAAGGTGAACCTCGCTAAAAGTTACTCATTTAAATTGTAAATTCTTTCATGAAAAAGCTCGAATCACGAGAAAAAAGGTACAAACGAAAGACACTTGGCAACCAGTCGCCGCTCTTTGAATGCCTCAAAGTACCCACCAACAACTTCAACACCTTTAATGATACCTTTTTTTGTACGCTTGCGTCTGTTGAACTTACCAACGTTTTAACTTCCTACCGTTTTAACGTTTCTTTGTGCTCGTGCCTGCCTGCCTATGGCTTTCTCACTTGACACTTGCTACTTCCTTCTAGTGACTTCCCTGTGATGTGTGGCAAATTGCACTTGAAGCAGCAAGAGAGGCGGCAATTGTTGCTACTACAGCTTGTGTTGAGGCTACAGCATGTGGTAGCAAAGTTGAGTGACTAAAGTTGTCGATCTGGTTTCGTTTTCTTCGTATTATTCTTATTATGGCATACGTTTGCTGCGATGAGTGACGTTAATGAGTTCGCTCCGATGGCAACACTTTTCTCAAGCGTTTTTATTTCGACACCCTTTTGATACCCCTTCAGAGAGACTTCTTCTAAAGGGACTTCTTTCGAAGAAAGTATCAAGTTTCTCGTATGCAGAAGCCTATGTATTCAAGTGACACTCAGTCTAGGGTGACGCTATTGAGAGCCAGAGTCACATGGAGCCAGAGTCACTTTTGACCGCAATCGGAAAAGCGGATGTCACGCCACTGTATCGCTTCGTAACACTACAGTTGTTGACTACAGTATAATTGCACGATTTACATTTATCTCAAAAGCTGTCAGAAGCGAGACGCATTACAATAGCTGCTGGAAACCCACAGCAGCAGCAGCAGCGCCCTCTGAAGTCACAAAGCGTAATGAGATTACAAATCGCGTGACAGTAAATCTATTCATTAACGTCGCTTTGCATTTGCGGCGTGCGCCTGATGTTGCCAGGTCGCAACGAAACAACTTGAAGCCGCCGGACGAAAGGGTGCAAAGGGTGCAAGGGGGTGAAAAGGGACACAAGGGGGTGAAAAGGGACACAAGGTTGGTTGGCAACACTTGTTGTCACTTGTTTTCGAACTTAAAGTGGGCTCAAGTGGGGGAAAAACTTTGAGAGTGTCGACGAGAGAGATACTGTGAGAAGGGGGATAGAGAAAGAGTGAAGTGCAGAGAGAGAGAGAGAGAAAGAGTGAGTTTGGAAAGAAGCGAGTAAAGTGCTGAAGCGAAAGATAGACTCTAATATATTTTTCCAGTCTTTGGCTTTGTTCGAGGAAGTGCTTTGAACTTTATTTGCGCTCGTCGCCGTGACTTCCGACACTCTGTCGTCTGTTGACAGTTGACAGCGACTTCAAGTGCCTGCAGCGAGTTAACGAGCAACATGACAGCCACAGATAAAACCACCACAAGATGAACTGAAATCCTTTAAAGCTCAGCTTTATTGCGATTATCGTGGACGATTCTTGCTGGCAACTTAATTCTGTTGCTCTATTATTTTGTTGTTCGTTGTAGAAACTTATTGTATTTTCTTCGGCTTTCAAGTCTCGCGTGCAGCTGTCAACGTCATTTTATTTCCCACTGTGCATTACTTGTGCTGCTGTTGTCTATCTGTCCCTGTCTCTGAATGTCTGTCTGTCATTCGATAAACATTGCCATTGTTGCTAGTTGCTGTACTTCATTATTATCTGCTTCAGTCGGCATTATCTGCCGCTCTGTCGTGTTGTTACTTCTGACAGGTGACATGACATGTCATATTGTGGCTCGGGGACAGAGTGAAAGTGTGAAAGGCACGCACGTAAAGAGAGAGAAAGAGATGGGAGATGGAAGAGTTATTGGGAGGCGTCAACCCTGAAAAAATTGACATGGGGGACACAGACACCTCATAAAATCGAACCTCATCGGGTTCTGAGTCCCAAGGTTTCATTTGATTACCCGATAGATACGCTATTTTTACAATCATCTTAAAAACCCGAACGACGATGGGAGAGTCTTTGAACAACAATTAACACTCGAGCTCATTAAAGAAAGACGTTTGTAAAGATAGCAGAGTGATAGAGACAAAGATATGATAATATAAAAATCAAATAAAATAAATTCGAAAAATCAAAATCATAAAAAGAAGAATGTTCATAAAATCAAGTATAAAAGAGGCGAGTCAAGAAGTGTGAAACCCACTTTATTAACCCATTCACCTCCTGTCACCTCCTGTCACCTTCTCTCACTTACTCTCACTCACTCTCCCTCTCTCTTTCGCACCCCAACGCACCCACCTCACGAATCATTAACATAAAAAGTGCATCACAAGAGAGAAAAGCCAATTAAAGCGATAATAAATTATTGCAAAAGTAATCAAATTTGTGTGGCGGCGATAATATCGGCACGACGCGCAAACAAATTATTTGCTATAATTTGTGGTTTGCCATAAAATCGGCCAGCAACAATTGCAGCAACAACAACAACTGAACGAATGCATAAAGTATTCGGAGTTATTGTTGTGCGATCATCAGTCGGACGGAACAGCGGGGTGTGTTCTCGCTTAATTGACTTGCTTTTTATGGCTGTCGTAATTTTTTGCACGCTCTGTGATCAGTTATCATCAACGCGAATCGCTGATCGCTGATCGCTGGTGATCGCTGTTTATCGTTAAATGTTATGGCATGATTTGCCATAATCTTATTTCGCCATAATGAGTTGCTATTGTTTCGAAATTTCTCTTCAGTTTTCCATAATAAATTTTTTAAATTACAGTCACGTCGTCTGTCTGATTGGGTCAATAAAAGACTATTAAAATTTTAAACAAATCAATGAGTGTGAGTGTGCTGGTCGTTATTGTTGTTAGTTGTTTTTGTTGTCGCTGTAATCGAATTTAATTGTTTGCTAGAAAAATTATGGATGGAAATGACGTCGATTGTTTTGTATTTAAAAAAACATCAAAATTCGTTTCCCATTCGATTTGCGGTCGTTGTTTTTTCCCCCAACTGTCACTCGTATTGAGAACGGATACGAGGAAGAATTCACAGAGTGACAGTTATTTATGGGGTTGAGTATTTGAGGAGCGTGTGTAGACGCTCAACACCAATAAATTAGAATTTAAAATGATAGTTTTTATTGCTAGTTGAATATTCTCCGCGCTCTGAATATTCCTCCATTCTATGAGGGTCTTCTCTATAATCATTTAAGGTCATTAAAAATCGGCATTAATGACTAATACAATAAATTAAAACTTGTATGGAATAAAATGAATAAGATTAAATAGACATAAAAATTTGGATAACCTACAAACTTGAATAAACTGCGAGTACTTGTTTACGATTCTCGAAAGAAATAAAGACCTTTCAAATCAGTTGTTGTTGGTCATGTTGTTGTTGTTGTTGTTGTTGTTGTTACTATCTATACTACTGGTACTATGAAGTGGTATTACTGCTCTATAACTCTTTGTATAAATCAACTGCTGATTCTCCGCGTAGAATGCGATCCGAGTGTTGTAAGCGCGATAATTTTTAATATCCATAAAACTACAATAAGAGTTGTTAACATGCCCCCGAGCAATGCCATTATTTACGCGCAGTGCATTTCGATGCACGCTCCGTGGCATGGAGCTTTTTTCGCATTTCGAGCAATCATAAATAATAAAAATGTCGGTGCCACTAGAGTCAGAGAGTCGGCTGGACTGCGGGCCGCATGTGGCGCAACAACAACAACAACAACAGCGACTGCAGTAGCGGCAGCAGCAGCAGCTGTTTTGGACTTTAAAGCGGAGGCGTTTTACTAAAAACTTGCGGAAAATAATGGCGAAAAATATGAGTCCATGTATGTTTGTATGTGTATAGAACGGCGGGGATAATTTATGGCGCGCCAAATTTGAATTTATTATGGCAGCACACAACAGGAACAGTTGTGGCAGTCGCAACAACAACAACAGCAACAACAACAACAGCAACAACAACAACAGCAACAACAACTCGCGTCCAGCAACATTGCCTCCTTCCTTCACTCACACGATTCGCAACTCTTTTGCAAATTTTAAAGCAATACATTTTTTTGGGTTTATTTTCGATGATTTATGTATGTTATTTTTGTTGTTGTTGTTTGTATTTCCATTTCCTTGCGTTTTCCACGACATTTATTTCGATGACACGCTCTCTATTTATGCATTTCCGCGACTACGCGATTTGGGTGTTCAACTCGCTCTCAATTTCGATTACAAACTCTTACTTTTTACTTGTGACTTTTTCGAGAATGGAAGCACACGAAAAGATTCATTCTTTGGTGACTACTTGTGGTGAATCGTGGTGAATTCTGAACGTTATGATTTCTGGATATTCATTTCTGTTCCATTTTTCAATATTTCAATTAATTTGAGAGTTCAACTCGCTCTCAATTTCAATTATAAACTGTTCCATTTTATTTATGAATTTAACAAGGATGAAAACAAACGAAAAGATTTGTTTCTTCGGTGAATTTCGACTAATTGTGGTGATTTTTGGAACATTATAGTTTCTAGATATGTCAAACATGTGAAATTTTAGTCCTATTGGAATTATAGTTGGATTTATAGAAAATTTAGAATTGAGTTTAGATTCTGATATTCAAGAGGTTATTTAAGACATTACTTAAAAGATTATTTAAGGAATTATTCCAAATGATTCCTTTATTTTGGCTAATGAGAGAGTATTTGAGAGCAACATTTTAAAAAGCATGTTCTTTAATGACGAACCAAGGTAACTCAGCAATGACTCAAGTTTTATTGGACTTGCTGAAGTTTCTTTTTACGATGCCCGCGTAACAAGTAAGTAACAAAACCTTATGACTTCTACGAAGTGTACTTCGACTATACAATTTGAAGCCATCGTAAATTATGATTCCGGGATTGGAAAGGAGACGAGGAATGGGGTAAGTATTAGCTATTTCCGTTACAAATTATGCGTTATCGTTGCGCAGAAACAGAATTTATTTTTGCACCAGTAAAAAAGAATTCATAGTTTAACTATAAAAGAACCCGAACATAAATAAACATTCCAGAAATTTACGACCCGGAAAGTTGTAAATCATGCAACAAAACTAGCTTTTCTACGGATAGCGGAAGGCAGCAGCGATGCGGTTGGGTGGAGCGATGGAGGGGAAGAAAGTGTGAGGACGGTGAGGGAGGGGAAGAAAATGTGAGCACGGTGAGGGTGAGAAAACCGAGTACGCTGAGGTGAATATAGAAAACTTTGTATAAAATAAAAATATCGAGTATTAAACACGAGGTAATAATAAAATAAGAAGCATCAGAAATGAGGCAAACGCGAAAGAATGAAGCCAGTCCACAGTAGAAAAAACCTATAAAGAACTATTCTTTGAGACACTGTAATTCTTTAATTAATATTAATGTTCATATTAATACTTGGATAAGTTCTGAAATAAAAAATAATCATCTGAACGAATTACAAAATAATAAATTTCAATAAAGCAGACATTCAGCACTTTAAGTAATTGTGTATCACTTTGTGATAATCTATATAAATAAAGAAATGATAATTAAATGACAAATGTTTGGAATGCATCTCTGGCGGAGAAGTAAGAAGAAGAGAAAAGTCTCCTAGTAGAAAAAAAAGGAGAGAGAAAGAAACCCACTAGGAAACGTAGAGACCACAAGAATGAATCATAATATTGAGACTAGAGAACAATCGTAATTCAGGAAGCTAAAAGTCTAATAAAGTATTTGATATGATTAGATAAACTCATAAACAGGAATGTCTTCCACTCATAATCAAGGCTTTTCTGATAATTTTGCGGTTGGAATTGAGAATGATATTAGATATAACGCCATTATAAAATAAATAAATCTTGGCTTTTGTACAAATTTAGCTTCTTAGGAATAGTGACCGGACGATGATCCTGAATGGGACACCCATTAAGTATCACCAGAGAATATAAATTAGTGTCACTTTTAATTGGCTGTCAAACTAACATCTACAGCAACAAGTCAAATGAAAAATTTGGAAAGTTGCCTGCCATTGTTTGCTTGGACGTGTGTTTATTTTTAAGAACAACAAAAACAATTACTACAACAACCAAATCCAAAATGAAAATAGAAAATTAAATAAACTAAACTTTGCTTAATAACAGCAGCTGTCAAATTAAGAAGTCGAAGGAAAGGCAACAGTTTTTACGACGGCAGTACAAGAGCTACAGCAAAACAACAATAGCTGCAACAGAAACAACAACAGCTACAGCAAAACTACAATAAAATCCAACGAAAAACAAACTAAATATATTATTTTGCTGTATGTTTTGCGTCAAATACGCAGTTCGTCGCAGAGAAAAACAATCAAAGTACTCGTCTGTACGTCATTTCATGTGTTTACACGAAGTGCAGCTGACATTGACAGCTGTCTCAGTGACATAACCCGAAATTCAAAAGCCAGAGGTTTCACTTTCACTTTCCTATCCACCTCCACTCCCCCTCCCCATCACAAGTGTTCAAAGTAGACAAAAATTAATTTACCAAAAACGTATCTACGATTATTTATTGTACAATCTTATCAAGCATTAAAAATTCCGAAATAAAAACGGATGACATAAATTAACAAGATTTGGACATGCATTTTTTTCTGGAAAGCTTGGTGTCTGGTGTCAATTAAATTGATAAAAATTACACTTTTTTAACATTCTCGAAAGTGTCCGATTGTCTGGTGTGGCAAATTATTTCAGCGAGGAATACAAAGAAGCTTGTCACAGTGACAATACCAACAACAACAACAACAACACCACCAGCAACAACAACATCACCACCAGCAACACCAACACAAGCATCACCAGCAACAACAACACAAGCATCACCAGCAACAACAACAACATAAGCTAGCCAGCAGAGATCACGCTTCGGAGATAAGAATTTGGTTCAATGATTAGCTTGTTGCTTGCTTGTGGCTTTTTGCTCTTTGGCCAGATGTCGGTCCACCACCTCATGCTGCGATAACGTTACTGTGTCTATTGTTGTTGTTGTTTTTATTGCTGATGGTGGTGATTGTTGGGCGCGGTGCTTGGACAACCGCAATGGACAAGGAGCAGCATGGAGTATATAACATAAAAGAGGTCAACATGAGAAGACTTTAGAGCGAGGAGTTTACAAGGTTGTCAGAATGGGTCTCTATGGGCGCCATGTCCATATAATCGTGAATAACTGACGATCGTGAATAATTAATGATTGTGAATAATTAATGATAGTGTTTAATATGGCAGATAATGAACATCAAGTGGCCCAGATTGAGTGCAGCAACAAATTAGAGAGGAGTTTTTTGTAATCGATTCTTATTTCTCTAAATTTATAGTATATATAAAAACTGTCCTTATAATAAGAAAAGCTGACATTCAATGAATCAGCTGTTCTAAACTATTCGCAAACAGCTGTTCTAAACTATTCGCAAACAGCTGTTCTAAACTATTCGCAAACAGCTGTTCTAAGCTACTTACTAGCAGCTACGATATTTATTGGAACGAATATAAAACTGTTCCGGCATTTGAATACAATAGAAAAGTTCTGGAATTAGATTTGAAATAATTTGCAGTGAAAGTGATGATAGCGTCTATAGCATTCTAGATACCTACCGCTGTTGGTGCCGCCAAGTAGTCCGGGCGCAAGTACTGGTTGCTGGATTGCAGCATCTTGTTGTAGTTTGTTAAATCCACTTTGACGGCTTTGGCAATTAAAACTTTGGGTATCCGAAGAAATTATGTCAAGTTGGCAACTCGAGTGCCAAGGAACGAACTGGAGAGACGCGGCGATAACCCTCAAAAAAGGTACTCTCTCTCCAAGTAAGTAAAATATTTGAAATTAATTAAAATTGGAGCAGTTTTTCTTATGATTTCGTAGTAAAAACACTTAGTACTTCGTAGTAGTTAGTACTTAGTAGTAATTAGTACTTAGTAGTGTGGTGGGTGGCTGTGGAGATGACAGCTGACTGTCCAAGGTTGCGCATTCGCGTCAGTTTCTCTCACACGATGCCGTACTTTGTTGTTGCACTTTGAAATGTACTGCAATAAATGTTGCAATTCTTTTTTTTATGATTTTACTGCGGTTTGTAAATGTTTACTACTTTTGGGAAACTTGTTGGGTTGGGGCTACGCTTTGACGAACACACGCACACATACACACGTAGTCTATCACTAACACGAAGCTGTAAATCACTGCAGAAATGATTGCGCTCTGCACGCTTGCCTTGTTTCGTAATTAAGTAGTAAATTTTTAATTTTATTATTTGTTTTTGTTGTCGAGTCGCTTTTGCTCTTGTTTTCAATACCCAAACAAAATGGTTTATTTGTGTGTTGGGGGGAGGGTGTGTGGGGGTGAAAAAGGCAGGCACGAAGTAGAAACACTTTATTAATAAAACATAATTCACGCTTGCTTTGCGTTTCTAGTTGTAGTTGTTGTTGTTGCTGCTACGATTTTGAACAAAATGTATTACAAGCACGTACAGCGGATGTCGATGTTGTTGTCGTTGTTGTTGTTGTTGTTGTTGCTGCTGCAAGATGGAGGTTAAGATGGCGACGCGCGCGAGCTGGTTAAAGACCGTTAAGTGTACGCTTCAAATATTGTGAGTGATGCCGTTGTCTTTGCTGTTGTTGTTGTTGTTGTTGCTGTTGTTGTTGTTGTGCATTTTAGCCAAATGGTCGTTACGTCGAACGCGTTGCGGCGCGTTGAATAACGATCATTCGGCGTTGTTGGCTGCACTGCCGCTTCAAAATTTTGTGTTTTTTTGATAGCGTGGGTGTAATTTTAATGTTGCTCTTGTTGTTGATCTTGTTTGTTCGTTGATTTGATTTGCACCAATTTTTAGTAATTTTGATTTTTTTTTTTTTTGTTTTTTTGTCGATAGAAACACTTGCGCGCAATTAATTTTCACAAATTGTTGTTGTTGCTGTTGCTGTGTTTGTTTTTGCCCCCGTAATTTATGTAAATAAATTTTGTGCTATAAAATCTAAATTTTAATTGCTTTTAATTATAGCGTGCAGCTTGGCTGACTTTGTTGGCATTTTTGAATTATTATTATTAATGCAAAGAAAGGGGAGCAGCTTCAATTTCGTTGCTGTTGTGCTGGCGAATTTCTTCGGCAATAACTCGGAATTAATGTCGCTCTAACATGCTATAAAGTAATTGGGCAACATTGTGATGTTTGGCCGATTATAGCGATCAACTGTTACATGCTTCAAAGCAACTCTGTTGTTCCTTTAATTACAGCAGAAGTAGAATTTACTGGCAATTAAAAATTATATATTAAATATTCTTTTTTTCTATTGTAATTTACACTTTTTCTGTTATTTATTGCACATTCTAATTTAGATTTATTTTATTTTGTGGTTATTTTATTCCATTTTATTTTAATGTTCATTTTATTTTATGTTAATTTTATTTTATGTTTATTTTATTTTAATGTTCATTTTATTTTATGTTTATTTTATTTTATGTTTATTTTATTTTATGTTTATTTTATTTTATTTTATTTCTATTTTCTTTTAATGCAATTCAACTTCTTTCACAGACTCTGTTCTTTTCTTCGCACTTAATTTCTTTGGCTCACGCACACTTTTTGGGGGGTCTGATTTCTCTGTTTTTTCTCAGTATTTATTTTGATTGATTTTTGGTTATTTTCTGCTTCTTTCAAATGTTGCTCCTTCTTTTATTCTTCTGTATTTTTCTTTTTTTGTCTTCTTCAAACATCCGCCTCCGTCGAGCGTACTTTTTACGTGAAACAACAAAGTTCGACTAAAAACACTCAAAAACATGCCGCCGCTTTGTTGGTAGTAGTAGTAGAGTAGCAAAAGAGCAACAGAAAAGTAGTCACAAGAGTAGTGAGCAGCTCGTGGCGTCGGCGTTTTTTCTCCATTGTGTTGAAGAGCTGCACAAAAAGTATTCATTTGAGTAGTGTTCGGGTCGGTATTTGTTTTGCTACACTTTTCATTTCAACAAGTGTGTTGTTTTTGTTGTTGTTGTTGTGGTTGTGGTTGCTTTCGCCGTTGCTGTTGTTGGTATTCGTGTTGCTCCTCTTGTTGTTGTTAGTTCGTGGCTGTGTGCTTGGAACAGAGAGAGAGAGAGTGTGTGGGATAAGGAGAGACGTGGTGGGAGAGACACGCTTTCATTTCTCTCCAGCTTCTGTTCTCGCTCTCTTTTTTTGCCAGGCAGCCCAGAAGAGAGAGAGAGCAGCCTAGAAGAGAGGACAGCCTAGAAGAGAGCGTCCTTATTTACCCACATCACACATTTTTAGGGTTGCTGTCGTGTTTAAATATGTACTTAGTAAGTTTTCGAATACTTATCGAATTATTGTGTTTTCACTTGTAGTAGTGTCTTTTCTCTTGTTGACTCAGCTGTGAACTATGCGCGAAACAGAGAGTGCGTGAGTGAGAAAATTTAGAGATCTCCTCAGAAATAATGTATTATATTGTATATTATTTAGTTGTAGTATTTAGAAACTTAGGCACACGTATGAGGGATTAGTTACTAACTAAAATATGTACCCACGTTTAATCTAATTGACAATTGAGTTGATGAATTCGATTGAGTCTCGCTTTGAGAGTTTTATGGATCTGAAAGGTAAAATTTAGGGTATTAAAGGTCATATAAAGGGTTCTAAGGGTCAATTATAAGGCATCGAAGGTCATATAAAGGGTTCTAAAAGTCAAATATAAGGGTTTAAAGGTAAAATAAAAAGGTTTAAAGGTCAAATATAAGGATTTAAAGGTAAAATAAGGTTTATAAATAAGGTTTCAAGGTCATAACCAAGTAAAATGACTTCTAACTGACTTGAGTTTGTTGGATTACATAGCTGTCAAAATCAGCTTTTAACAGCTTAACAGCTTTGTTGTAATTAAAAAAGACAGTCAGTCGAGAGCATCCAATAATTGAGTTATAAGAACCTTGTAGGTAGGATGATGCCTCTTCTCTATCCCCCGCTGGACTTATCTCCCCTCTCCATCTCCTCTCTCGTCCATCTTCTCTCTCGTCCATCTCCTCTCTCGTCCGTCTTCCCTCTCGTCCATCTCCTCTCTCGTCCATCTTCTCTCGCATCTCTGGTGTATCCTGTGTATGGGAGCCACATCACTCAGTGGGTGGCTTTATTTAGTACGTGTTAACAACTCAGTTCATCGGATGATGGCTGACATGTACCGTT
Source organism: Myopa tessellatipennis (assembly GCA_943737955.2). Taxonomy (NCBI): domain Eukaryota; kingdom Metazoa; phylum Arthropoda; class Insecta; order Diptera; family Conopidae; genus Myopa; species Myopa tessellatipennis. The sequence continues at coordinate 59,576,286 of OX031316.1, forward strand.
CACACGAGTGCGAAGTCGTTTAGCTTCTTCTTCTTCATCTTGTGGGTCGAAATCTCTTGGGGTTATTTTTTTTTTCTTCATACAGTCATAATTGCTTACAAATGTTTGCGGTGTGTCCGAAAAGAGCGCGATGTCGAGTGTATCTGTCAAGAATTACACAAGTTTCTGAAATGAAAAGAGTGACTGTTGGAGTGTAGCGCAGAAGCAGTTGAAAGAGAGTACAGCGAACAGATGATAGTCACAGAAGAGGCAAGCAGAAGGACTTTCGTGTGTGAGAGAGAAAAATAGTAATGAAGAGAGAGAAACAGACAGAATAATATGGAGAAAAGAGAGAGAACTAGATATAGAAAGAGATAGAAGAGGAATGATGGAGAAATAATGAGAAAGAGTGCGAGATTATTATTGTAACTCCATTTAGTGTTGCTGTTGTAAACATAAAACAGCTGTTGGTAATTTTCGAGCTCAGAAAACAATCTCTCTTCGATGAATTGCAGGAAAGGAGAAGAAGAAAAGGGAGGGAGAAAGAGATGCTGCCATAAACTACTGTGTTGCTCTATTTCTAAATTTAACACTAAAATCCAGCTGCGGTTGTGTTAGAGAATCAGTGGAGAAGAGTGCATTATGAACATTATTTCTATGGGTCCAATTTTCTGGGTCAATCCAAGAAAATAGTAGTAGATTTCTCAACTTCTTCCCCCTCAACTCTTCCTTCTTAACTATTACACTTTTTCATTTACAAATTATTATAAACATTTTTATGTCAAATCTGAATTTGAATTTAACACAACGAACACTTTTCTAAATGAAAATAATAAAAAAGTCGTAAACTTTTAAATTTCCCAATTAAGCTAGAGCCATAAAAAAATATTCGTTTTCTGTTGTTGGTCTTTAATGTTTCTATTGTTGTTGTTTCCCGGATTTTATGTGGTTTCGAAATCATGGTGTCATTTTTCTTAAGTTTCTTCAGTTCCATTTTTATTGCTTTCAAGATCATAAATTAAATCATTAAATATTTTTGTTCACAGTTTTTCTGGTTTTTAAATATATTATATATATATTATTATTATATATAATTCTTTTATTCTTAAATACATTTTGAACACACAATTTTAGAAAATTAGGTTTTTATGTGTATAAATTTTATTATGTGTATAAATGTTTGAAAATTAAACACGTTTTTTTGGTTTGCGTTATATTAAAATGATCTAAAATTAAATCGAGAGAACTAAATCGAAGATAATAGAAAGCAGATAGAGAATATATGTGCTTTATACTCCATGCCACGCCTACTTCTGTGCATTGCAAACCGAAGGACCCTCTCACCTTCCGTTGAGGGTGTAAAGAATCAATAAATAAGCACAACAACAAGAGAATCCGCTAGAAATGTTCGACAGTCGCTTTGACAGCGTGTTTGTTGACATGTCCGCAGAGTAAAAGTGCAACAACAACAACACCAAAATGCCAACAGTAGCCACAACAGCTGTCAAATATTAAAAATTCACAATATGCACGCTACAATTTTACAAGCTGCAGTTCGCTTTTAGCGTGAATATGCAAAAAGCAACCAGCAATCAGGAGTTGCAATCAGCAAAGTGACAGCGACAGTTGCTGATCTTTGGAAACTACTCCTTGTTGTTGTTGCCGTTGTTTGTTGCATCTAAAATCGAAATGCAAATGAATTGCAATTATGACAAACGTCAGCAGTTGTCCGGATGTTGTTAGAACATGCAAATTGGCAGAAGAAGCTAACGTGCGACACAGCGACCGCACTGCAGGGTGGCGGCGACGGCGGCGGCGACGCGGCAGCCTGAACGCGACACTCGACTGACATTTTTATATCCGAAGACAAGAACAAGTGACAAGCGACAGCAGCGCAGAAGAAGTAGCAATCAAAGTGTTGTGTTTTCTTGTGTTGTGTTGTTTTGTCGCACGGAAGTTGGTGATGTTGTTTAATCATTCATTATAAATGATGGCGGCAACATCGTCAGCGGAATTGCATCAATTAACTTAATTAATGTAGTAGTTGTTGCTGTCATGGTTGTTGCTGTTGTTGTTGCTGTTGTCTAATTAAAACTACAGATTCTGTGTTGGGATCTGTTTGGAAAAAGAGAGCGGAAGTGCACGATTATGAAACGATTAATTTAAAGAAAAGTAAAACGAAATGAAAGAAAAAAAAGAAGAAAAGAAAAAAGAAAGAAAAAAAGAAGAAAAGAAAAAAAAAGAATAAAAAAGAAAGAAGAATATAATATCTACTATAATATTTACTATAATATCTATTATACATCGTTATTACTTGCGATCTAGTCCAAGAAATGTCGTTCATAGCTTCAAGAGCGATGTTATTTATTAATAACAACTCATTTCTATTTATTTTTTATCATTATTATACTTTATTTTCAATTTATTTCAAAACAAACTTTTAAAACTAAAGCTAAATTAAAATAAGAATTAATTAATAATGGGAGGTGTTTCGTTGGTGAAAGTTTCGACCACGACCGACCATAGTATTTGTAATTATAATTATATAGTGACTGTATAATATATTGTAGTAACTATAAAAGTGGTAAAAGGAAAGAGGAGAATTTATTCAATATACGATACTCAACACATCGTATCGCTAACATTCGTGGCAGGGATCATAACTAGATTAAAAATCCTATTAAACATGGTGACACAGACACGCACACTTACATATCCACACATGGTACACACACACACATGGTACACTCATAGTTCATGTAACGTCGCACCATGACGCATCATTTACTTTAGCGATTTTCTGCAATGAAACAAATATGATGTCGGTGATTTAGTGCATACTTAGAGGCGACCTTTATAGCACATCGACCCCGTCCCGTCCCGCCCCGTCCCGTCACGCCCCGCAGTCAGCAGAAGCTTTGTGTGGTTCCGTGTGGATGTTTCTCAGAAAGGAAAACAAAAATTAATGTTTGGGCGTAAATCCCAGCGGGTCATGTCATGTGATTTTTTAACACACACTCATACATTCAAACAAATACACTCGCTCCCTTACACAGAGACATACACACACATGCCTTTGCATGAGTTTGTAATAAATAAGCAAAGCTGAAATTGATGCCAACACATAAAGTATAAAAATGTTCCTAGAGAGCCGCTTGAAAGCCACGCGTCTTTCAACGCCGACTCAGTCCGTCTCTCTCTCTCTCATATCCTCCTTCTCCCTCCCTCCCTCCCTTCTTCTTCTCTCTTCGAGTGTCCCTGGCGAACACATTATTGACATTAACAAGGGTGGGACATAGAAAACTTTGGGGTCACTGTAGTAACAACGCGATACTGAGAATGACTTTTATAACACATCAATCACAAGCAACAACAGTAACAACAACAACAAAAAAACAACAACATCCTTGTCTGCATATGTGTTTGTTCATGTTTTTTGTTCTTTTTTCTTGTTGTTGTATTATATATCCAATTTTTGTAGACGCAAAACTTTTAAAGTCACTTTATTTATTGTCCCTTTTTTTCAGGACTCGTTAACTGTTCCACTGAATTCCTTCCTTCCTTTCTCCCTAAAATCATTTAATTTTTTCAACCTTTTATTATTACTGTTTCGGGTTTGTTTCATCTTTTTCTTTCTCTCTTATCCTCTTTTTTATTCTATTTTATCGCCACAAACAGCAGTGTTTTAAGTGGGCAACATTTTGCCGCAAAAGCAAATCCATGCAAACCACATGTAATGACCACAAAATGTACATTGAATCTGTGTGTGTGTGATCCAAACACACAGACACATCAGTGTTATTGCTGTTGTTGTTATTACTGTCGTTGTTGTCTCTATTTTAATTTTGCAAAAGTTGAGTATGTTTGCAAAATTCTAACATGGGTTCAAATTATTCTGTTGCCACTTCATTTTGTGGCTTTGCACTTGTCTCCACAGATCGAGAATGAAATTGCAGTTGGTACATCGGTACATGGGTATGAAAGTACATGTATGTGTGTGTCTACAAACACACAGATGCTCTTGCTAACTTTTGTGTAGCGGCGATGTTAAAACTTAATTTGGCCGAAATTGAGTACAAGAGAAAGTTTGCTTCAAATAAACGATGTCTCAGTTGCAGAACGAAGTTCTTTGAAAAGGATAAAAGGTTGCAGGACAACCAAAATGTAAAGAATTCGGAAATGAAATGTGAAGTCAATTAATGTATGATTTATAAGTCAATCATTTTAGAAAATATGACTTTGAGTGGCTTTTATTAAGTAGCAGCAATAATAATAATAAAAACGGTAAAAAAACTGTGTAAAACATACAAATAAAATATATATATAAACCTAACTGAGGTCCAGCGGATCAGATCCGTAACTCTACTCAAAAATGTATCTAGTGAGAGTCAAAACTTTCCATAAATAATTATTAATCACTGAATACAATAAGTAATTCGTAATAATTCTCCAAAATTTTACATATTCGACCACACTCTAGAAATATACATGGTTATAAACAAAACTTCTTATTAAAAACAATTGGTTCACAACCGAATTTTCGACTTCCATCGACACCCGACCCGAACTCTACAGCATTTCATCTGCCCTGTTCACAAAGTTAATAAACCCCGGGGGCAAAGAATAGTCAACCGCACCCTTAGCAACTGTCACAGTGACATGTGCATCGCCTGAGGCTGCCACTGGATGAGATAAAAAGCTTTATTTGTTGGGTGCCAAATTTCAAATCGAATACTCGTGGATAGACAAGAAAAACCCTTCAACATGGCTCATGTCACACCGAACACCCCAAAAAAACTTCACAAATATTCGGGGCGGTTTTCGAAATTAAGTGATGAGGTATCCGCAGGGGTCAAAAAAAAGAACCGAATAAACAAAACTTTATGAACAACTTTATTCTGGCAGTTTTTTTCTTTCTCTATTTTTTGTTCATATTTTTATAGCGTGTAAGTTTTTATTTCCAGTGCAAGTTTCGCTCGCATGCGATTCAAAAGTGTTTTTACTAGAAGAATCTATCTCGTGAAATCGCCGCATTTAAAGCACTTGCAGTAGGTGGGCTCACGCAGCCGAATATCCATGGTGGCCATCTCGGGGCTGTTGAGGCGTGACCCATCCGGGTCGTAGCAGTGCGAAAGCGTAATGATTTTCTCCTTTAGAAAACTTTCGCGACAACAGTAACACTCCTTGAAAATACCACAAAAAATTTAAATCGAAACCCAAAGGAATTGAGTAAAACTTTCACGAAAATTCAGAGGGACTCACTTTCAGAAACCCCGTCGGCGTGATGACGGACGGTTGCACCTGGCTGTTGCACAGACCCTCGCACTTGTTGACCATGACGTCCGCGTTGCAGGTGCGCTGTAAGCGGCCGAGCTCGTCGAACTCCTCTTTAATCAGGTGGATTTCCGACCGCAACGTCTCACAGTTTTCATCGCCGCTGCCCTGCGAGTAGCGCAACGTCTCACTCATCAGCTCCTGCATGAGCAACAGCAGCAGCAGCAGCGCCATCCTTGGCCACAAAACGCTAGATGCACCCATTTTGTTCTCAGAATTTCTCAGACTGACCGCTAGCGATGCTATCACAGGCGTAACTCTAGATGTAAGTCCTGCGTTGGCGGCTTTTATACTATGAGTCCTGTTGCTGCTCAGAGGATTTCCAGGATGCAGGTCAATGGTTCATTTATTGTATATTTAAAGTACTTGTAATCGTTGACACAAGCGAGCTGAACGAGTGCTGTGCACTCAGCGGGTTAATGGATCTGTAATGAGTTCTGCTGCAGAGTTCGTTGCCTTTGAGTGCGGCGGACTCGAGTTAAATCAACCGATAGAAATGTTCAACATGAAATTCTTTTAAAAAATTCTTTATACCCACGTCGAAAGCAACTCCTTGCAAAAATACAGTCTGCCATCTAAAGAGCTAAACTAACAATTTAAGAAGTGGTTCTGTGTGGGTGTCGCTTCAGTTTAGCTCTCGAGACAACCAACTTTACCGGTCCTTATCGTGGTCGGTGACCAATTATAACCATTTTTGGAAAACGCTTAATTTACATTCATTTAATTATGATTACTGTAAATAAACCGTTTACAGAAACAAGCGATTGTGCTGCCATTCTCAATAAATTTTACTAGGCTAATAATTCGCAAATCTAAAGTCTATTATTTAAAAACCTTTCTACTAAAATATTTCTACTGCCTTTTAGATGAATGATTTTTAATGAATGATTTTTAATCAATCATTTTTAATGAATAATTTTTAGTGAATAATTTTTAATGAACGCTTTTTAATGAATCACTTTTAATGAATCATTTTTAATGAACGATTTTTAATGAATCACTTTTAATGAATCATTTTTAATGAATGATTTTTAGTGAAGGATTTTTAATGAATGATTTTTAGTGAAGGATTTTTAATGAATGATTTTTAATGAATGATTTTTAGTGAATCATATTCTATATGTTCAAATGACATCTTAAATTTTCGGACTTCAGCAAAATTATGTGAATGCATTAGTTTAAACTTTTGAATGGCACTGAATAAATGAAATTAGTACTCATTCATTGAAAATTCATTGGCTTTTAATCAATGATTAATATAATGCAATACTCAAAATCTTAAAACTCTTTCTGAACAACAAATAAATTGACAGAGATCATTAATCACTCGCATTATTTATCACCAACTTAACTATAGTTAATGAAGTCCTAATTAATGACTATGAACTTTAGAAATTAATTAAAAAAATGTTTAGTTTTTTCATTCGAGTGAATTAATTAGTATTTTAACAAGTTTTTGTACAGGAAGCGATTCGAAAGAAACGATCATCGAAAATGTATTGTAAAGTAAAAATAAATCATAAAAGAACAACAAAAAACGATAAATTTTAATCTAAGAAAATGTTGTGTGAGATCACGAATAAAATCGAAATGTGTTTGATGTCTGATGTCACCGAAAATAACCACAAACCTGAGTTTATATCGTATTAGTAATTATTGTGCATGTTGATTGGGCCATAAATACGAGTTGTTAAATCTTAATGGAAAAATTATGAAAATATTTGCAAAATGAACTAATGAACTACATGAATTGAATGAATGAACTAAATGAATTGAATGAATGAACTACATTAACTGTACTAATAAACTAAGAGAATGAACTAATTAATTAATGACTAGAAAAAAGTGAACATCTGTGCATTTAGTATTTAAGTTATCCACTCTGAAAATAATGGGCGTGGTTCGCCCCCACTATTGTAATTTATGCTCTATAAAGGGTTTTCTTTGTTACTTTATAGTATTGTGGCACTACTCGAAGAAGAACTGAATCCGAATAATATACGTACTATTAATACTTCCAATATAGGGCGTAGTCCACCTACTATAGCATAACTTATACTATTTCATATGTATTTTTCTATATTTTAAAGCTAAGTGATTGGTCACTTTAGCACTTTATTCTAAAGATTTATTTTAGAGGTAAAAGTTAAAGATTTTTATTTTAGATAGAGAGATAATTATTGCGTTCACTTCAGATCAGAATTTTAATTAAGCAATCAAAATGGATTATTTAAATAAGCAACTTTTATGAGTTTTTACAACCATAAAAATTCTCGGCGTTTTTTTCTAGAAAAAAAAGAAAAAATAATTAGATTTCTATAAATAATTTATACTCAATTTAATTCAACTTAATACTTGGGTGTTAATTGCTTTAATTGTTGGTGTCATTGTGATTATTATTAGTTTTTACTAAAGCCACTGATTGTGAGTTCAACAGTGTTTGTTAGAAAAACAGAAACAGTAACAAGAACAACAACACTAACAACACAACCAACAACAACAACAAACTGTTCAATCTGCTGACTACGCTCTCTGGCAGTCGTCGTCAATCGACCAACGAGCAGGTGTTTTTTTTTTTGTGCGCTTGTAAAAATATTGATGAACGATGTCAGCGATTACAGCTGCCTGTTGTACAGCAAGTTAATTGTTGTCGTTGTTGTTGCTTTCAATTTTATTGTTACTGCCGACTTTGTTGACAGTAAATGAAGTTGTGTCAATGATAGCAACAAAAACGATGGCGACGACGACGACAGCAGTAAACGGAACAACAACAACAAAAACAACAACAACATCGACAAGCAGCGGTGGAAAGTGTTTAAGTGAAAAACAATGTTGGTGCAAAATGGCTGCTTGTGCTTGTTTGCTTGTTAAGTGTTGTTGCTGCTGTTGTTGTTGTTTTTGTTGTCGCTGCGCACTAAACAACATGCAATCGTCACCGTCTTTGACGCTGCGCTGTCTCAGCGCTGCCCCTGGTGTAGCTGTTGTTGTTGTTGGTTCATAGCTGTTGTTGTTGGTTCATAGCTGTTGTTGTTGGTTCATAGCTGCTGTTATTGTTGTTGTTTTGTTTGCTTATACTTCATTTCAGTAAATTCAACTCTCTTCGTTGCCAACTTATTGCTTGATATAATGTACAATTTTCTGTTGGTTTTTTTGCATATTTTATTGCATTTTTTGTTTGCAAAAAATGGCAACACAATTGCTACTGCGTTGCGTGTTGCAACATGAAAATTGCATTGAAAAAATTGTCGGTTTACATTTAATGAGCTGCAGCGCCTGCGAAATTTTAATATTGATAACTTAATTGAAAAATGCTGCATCCTGTAACAGCAACAGTAATTTAATAATAATTAAATCATGTAGTGCTTAATGTAATGATTACTGATTATAATTAATTATTAATTATTATAAAGAATGAACTTTTATGGCGAAGTATAGTTAAAAAGATTTAACTCGATTTTGCGATTGGAAGGACCAAGAGAATGATTGGGAGAGAGAGGGAGGGAGAGGGAGAGGAAGAGAAAGAGAGCGAAATAGAGAGCGAATCCTACGAGAATTATTTTATATTTGTTGAATGGTATCATGAATCAAATGAAATGCATTAAACATGTGATTACTATCAATTTACTTCACAAAAAGAATTTCGAAGGCGGCTTTAACGGTACCGGCTGCACTTTAATTACGACTGCGGCGGATGGAGGGGCGAAACGAACGCCGGAATCCACAACCGAGTCGCCGGGCAACATGATGGTCGGTGTTCACAGCAACATTCGCACGCACTGTAATTTATTTAAACCTCTCGCTATGTAACTCATAATTTAGCTGTGAACGCCCATCACTAAACACGGAAAGTGGGCGCAACATGCAAACACAACATAAATAACTGGTCCCTCACATGGACACACACTCAGGTAGCTCACACTGCATACTCAGGAGAGAAGCAGAAGCAGCGGAACAGCATCATCATTACAATAACAACGGCAACACATGTTGATGCTTCCTAAGTGGTGTGCAGTGGTTGCTGCTGTTCGGACTCACCGGCGACTTGTTGCCATGATTGCGATGTTAATGAAGCGCATGCGTTGAGATGATTGGAGTTGCGCCGATGCGCTGTGTCCTCGTCCTCGTCTGCGCCTGCCAACCATCATCGCGAGTCACGCACCGTAATTGCCATGTTTTTCTGTGGCGTTTCTGGTTTTTATGGATGTGTATGGTGCTTGTCTAAACATTTCATGTTGCGCTTTAATGTTGCGCATCAGGTGCCTCTGAAAATGTTCAGAATGAATCGCTTTTCTTTGCCTTTTCCACTTTTAAGCATTCCCGGCTCGCTTCGTCCGCGATGCGTAAGTAAACTTGACGAACGAATCTCGTGGCTTTTGTCGTAAGTTACATAAAATTTATAGTCTAGCTGGGGTACCTGGTGCTAATGGGGTACCTGCATTACTCGTGGGCAACTTGTATGGCTGCGTAGTTAATTGAGTGAAACTGGCAAATTAACAACAACAACAATGGCACATGACTATTAGCAGTTTTTGCGCTTGCAACAAGAGTGCATTTAAAAGGCTTCAAAAGCGCAAGTGGACGGTAATGATGACCGACCAGAACAGGCCAACAAACCGACCAACCGACTAATCGACCAACCGACTACTCGACCAACCGACCAACCGACCAACCGACCGACCGACCGACCGACCGACCGACTTCACAGTTGAACGAACTTTTATCAGCTTTGATGAGCTCACTAAAAGTAGAAGCAATAATGATGTTTTTAGTCCCTCAACAACACGTTTCAGCGCCAGCACACGCTTCTACGCATTCTGAAAATTTGTAAGTAAAGCTATTAAAAACCCAACCATTGGCCGGGGAGGGTAGGGGGGGGGGGCAGTGAGGCGTGGGCTTTAACACATTAAAATACGATATAAATGAGAGCATGAAGTGCCAGCTGTTTACGATGAATTGCATCCGTAATTTTTTGAGACCCTCTAAAAAACCACAAATAAAAAAAAGGAAAATAAAACATCTATAAACGAGATCTACAATTGTTATTTTCTATAAACCAAAGAATAAAGCCAAGTTATTTCGGAGAAAAATAATCGAAACTTCGACGGGTTTTCGTTCCCGCAGCACTAAAAATCTGTTGCTCTTGTGGATGCTCTCTGCACGAAAATCCTGCACCATCTAAAAAAGTCACTTCAGCCCCTTTTTATTGACATTGAAATGCAAATCTAATTTGACATACAAATTATTCACATTTCGTTAGCCGGGGAAACAGTAACGAACACCCTTCGGCGAAACGCAAACGCAAGAAAATACGAAAAATGACAAATAAGGAGAATTAAATTACGTCGAATTCAATTTCGCTAACAAAATATGACCGGAGTGGGCGCCCACGTGGTTGTTGCTGGCGTTGTTGTTGTGGCTGAATCTGAGGATGGCAGGACGACGACAACGTCGAGTATTTCGCCAAAAAGCAACCCTTAACGAGTTGTAATAAGCTGTGTTTTTGCGACAACATTTTAGCCTCAAGCTGACCGCATTTGCATTTAGACAGTCTGTTAAAAGGATGGCCGGTCCGACAGGACCTTTTATGTCACCACACAGCGACAGAACGGAAACGCGGTGAGGGTAGAGAAATCATACCGGCGGCTTATTTCGCAAATAATCAGTTAGCCGAAGTCATGTATTCGAAGTCTGTTTGCAGGCCATAATTAGCTGCGGTCTGTTTACGCCCCTGAGACCTCTTTATACGCCCCGGAGACCTCTTTTTGTTGTTGTTGTTTTTTGTGTTCCTGTGCCGCACCGTGTCACAAATCAAACTTCTGTCACAACCACCGTTCGGTGCGCTGCGACAGCTGCTCTCACGGTGCACTCTCTCAAATAGCTGTCATTTGGTTCGGTTTGACGTTTGATTGGTCCCTTTGAAAGCGTAATGATGGCTAATTTTCTCCGCTTCGTTTCTGAGAGCTACAAAGGCTACTTACAACGAAAGTCAGTCACACACGTGTGTGAGAGAGTGATTAAAAATAATTCGCATGCAGCGACTGACTTTTCGTGTGAATGCCTCCGAACTGAAATAATGCGAGCCACTTGACAGTCATCGATGTGCTTTTGTTGGCTGTTGTTCAGTGCTCAATGCGGACAGCGCACTCGAAGCTCGGCCAAAACGACAACCAAATCATCAGTCAGTCAGTCGGCCATCCGGACAGCTACTCACTACGAGACGGTCTCCGTTCGCCGTTGACGTGATTGTCAATTATCGACTATTTGTACTTTGACATCAGTGACAGCCACGTGACGTGACGCACGTTGATTGCGTGTTTGTGTTGCGGTTTGGCAAATGCAACCGTGCGATGATTGCTTAGACTTTGAGAATATCTGCTGTTACACCGACCGAGAAACAGGTCCCGGTAGGAAGTGGAATTGAAAAGAGTTGACTTTTGAGTTAATAACGCGGACATAATTATTATGTTGTCTTAATTATTAAGTTTCTCAATCAGATCCGGGGTGGGGTCAACATTAAAAAGGGTGGCGGTAGTGAAAAGTGTCAACTTCGACTCTTTTTCTTCTTCCTTCCATGCTTTTCTGCCTTTTCTACCTGATATATTCCCTCTCTTTTTCTTCTCTATCTTCTCTTCTACTCTCTCCACTCTGTTATTCATCAATGTTTCCTCTCTCAGCCTGATCAACCTCCTAAACAAACGCTATCTTCGGTCTTCTTTCGCCCTGCTCATTTGATCTCCTTGATCCTGTATCCCTTCTCTCTTCCTGTATACTGCCGTCCTCCTACAGATAACATCACTACTCTCCTACTCGGTCCTTCTCTCTCTCTCTCTTTCTATCCTCCTCTTTCGCTTTCACTTAAAAATCAGTAGTGTGGAAGTCTCGAGATTGTACACCCTACCATAGACCCCGGTACTCTTTTATTCCACAGGAGAGACAAAAGTGTTGGAGGGAAACTTGACAGAAGTGGAGGGAAACCAAATGTTTGCATGAAACCGTTGAAAAGAATAGCAAAAACGAATTGAATATTCTCATTTCGAAGTGAACTACATATTATACATAAATTTATCTCGTGATATATTTTTTACACCACATTTAAAAATTTCACCAAATCTAAATTAAAATGTTAAATTTTATAACGAAATGCAAATCAGGTGGTTTTTTTTATGAAAACAGAGTGAAACGATTAAGTGACAAATTAAAATTTGAATACATACAACTTTTTAAAAGCGACATTATAAATTCAAAGCAATTAAGTACTCAAGTATCAAGCAAGTTTATTTTATCGCAACTGCATATTTTAATAAACGAATGCATAAAATGTATTAAAAATGGCTGGCCATTAATTTAAGCCATAAATTGAATGGTTGAAGAAACTTTTTATGAAGCCGCAAATTTTGAATTCTTCCCCTCGAATATTCCCCCCTCGATCCTCCCATCTTTTCGGAGATTTTGACAAATAAGTCAAGCTTTATATAGTACAATTTGATGATTTCTATTTTGTGTGACATTTTTGCTTTGTGTGCTTTGTGAGCTTTGTTGTTGGTGGCAACAAAGCTGCTAATAAAGTTCGAATTTTACGACGCTGTGTGGTCCGAACTGACAGCGTGTTGGAGGAACTTCGATTTTAGAGAGTCAGATCGACCTGGCGTTTTGTTTTTGTAGAATGGTGGGATTTCGGGATGGTGCCAGTCCGGTTGGTTGTCTGTTTTTTTTTGGTAATAAGATATATCGTGACTTTATGGCTCCCAGCGACAAGTGAAAAATGTGACTTTGATTTGCATTTTAAATTGATCGCTTGTTTTTCCAGATAAGTTAAGATCAGCTTAGAGACGGTTTCAGTATTGCTGTTGGTTGGGTGTTGCTGGTGTTGGTGTTGGTGGCTTGTGTATAGTGGTCATCGCTAATTGATGCAATAAATCGCAATCAAGTTAATTTATCGATGTGGGTCTAACTGCCCAGCTAATTAATTCCACTTCAATTTGCTGACATTCAGAGTTTGCGAGAGCCTACAGAATGTGAACAAACAAATTTATGAATTCATTGCTATTCACAATAACAGGCATGATTTAAGTATCATGAATTATTTAAATATCATGAACGATTAAAATAACATGTTATTAAATCAAAGCATGTTATTAAATTAAATATTATTAAATATATTGTGAAATATTTTTATTGACAGTGTTTTTAAATCGCTGAATTATAAACTGCGAGTGATAATAAAATTATTCAGTGTCAAACATGATTCAGTGACAAACATGATTCAGTGATTCGATTTGATGAGTCTCAGAGTAGAGCGGATTTTAAATCTTTATTTATTCTCGATCTAGAAAGCAATCGAACTTTTATCGATTTAGATATTTTGCAAAATTTATTGAATTTACAAAACTTAACAGCTAATTAACACTGCAAGCAGTTTGTGTAAATAAACATACGTATTTTTTCTCATTTCGCATTCGACTTTTCGTTTCGCGTTCGTTTTTAAATACTCGACAACAACAACATCTTCGTTTAAAAACAGTTTTGAACGTCTCACTTCGCACTCACTGTAAACAACAACGGCCACTACTATAAACAATTAAGTACAACAGCAACAACAACAGCACAATTAACATCACAACTGATACATCTGAAAAAAACTGATTAAAATCAATTAATTTTACATAAAATTTAAGAAGAACCTGATAATTTTCTTCACTAAAAGTGGGCGTGTGTGTGTGTGTTCCACCAATAACAACAACAACATCACTAATAACAGCCTTCAACTATCGTATGTATGGCCAAAATATATTCAAGCATTTATGGCTAAATAAAATATTAAAGATTATTACAACCGCGCCCAAACAGCCTCTAATGCTTTAGTGTAGATGTGTGTGTAGATGTGTGTGTAGATGTGTGTGTGTATGTGTGTGTGTGTGTTTGTCTGTGTGTCTTTGTGTGTGTTCTTTGCGTATGTGTTCTGTATATGGATGTGTTTACTGTCCAACGCCGGCTGCTGCAATGCGTTTAAACATTTTAATTTGGAATCAATAAAAATCTTTCCAACTCCCCATGGATTTCAGATTTTATGGTCTCCACAACAACTGTAATAATAGCAACAACAAAAGCAACAACAACAGCGTGCACTTAAATAAAAGCAGTGGCACAGATCGTAGCCGTTGAGTGCTTTTAAATTCTACTGACGGGTTCGTTTCAATGGCCCACAAGTCACTGTGGAAAACACGTTAATCTCCCGTTAAATCGCAGCAGGTATTAATTTGCCAAATTAAGTCGTGTTCGAAGAAAACTACTCGTAATTTTTAGATTTCGATAAAGCTTTACACATAATATTAATGGACTGAAATTGCTTCAGACGATGATGGAAGGAAAACTTACTTACTTAGTGCTGGTGTTTTTATTCAGACCCATTAATTGTGACAAAAGCAAGCGAAAAATAATATATACGATCTTTAAAATCTGTAAAATAAGGTCAATAAAGAGTAATGATCCCAGAATCAATAGATCAGAGAATAATAAATACTCTCTTTGATTTAAAAGAACTCCAGAAGAGTCTCTAAAGAAAAAGCATCAACGGAAAAATTCGCTTTTTCAATATTTTCGCTTTATAATATTCTCCTCTTAATAATGAACTTTTTCTCTGGTTTTAAGTTTTAATTCACTGAGTCATTATATGATAAACATATACCCCCACTCTCTCCCTCTCTCACCATCCCTCCTGCTCACTCCTTTAAAGGATATAATCGTTAATAGTTTTGGCATAGTTTCTTTTTTGGTAAGGATACCGAATTCAGAATCTATGAAAAGTTAAAAATTCCATTCAGCCAATTCAGCGAATATTCGCTTTGATGAGCAGCTCATCGAAGGCTGTTCGTAATAAACTAATAAAAACCAACAAAAAGCGACTCGATGTCGATTATAAAAATCTAGTTCTCATCACAAACGCTGCTTAATTTGATCACGTTTCTCACAAAAACTCCATTAAAATTTATATTTTATTACTATTTATTTTCAGATAAATAATTACACTCGGACGGACAGACAGAGCATAACAACAACATGATCAATAACAAAAACAACAAAGCCATCATCATCATCAACAGCAGTATTGAGCTTCAACACAGCGATGATGCGACCGTGAAGCTATTACAATCCATGTGCTGTCCAGATCGGGACGTGCGATCAACAGACCACGCATTTGTTTAGCCTGCTTTTGGGGCAGCACACTGACGCTGGTCACTCCCTCCCGCACCTAACTACATAAGGTACGCCTTCATGGCCTTTGAAGCGGTTACTGTGGTTGCTGCCGCTGTCGTGTCGCGTTGCTTTTATGGATGTTGTGGTTGTACTTTGAAAATTCAGAAGAATTGCAGCTTTTCACTCTGCAGCAAGTTGTGTACAATGAACAGGGATCTGCTGCCTCCGAAGCCGCTGGTCGTGCAAAAGAGGAGGTGTTCCTTCAACAAAACTGACGACTTATCCTCGAACGTAATCATCTTAATAACAGGTCTGCGTACAAATCGCTCCGTTCCTTTTTTATACCCTACACGCAGAAGTGATCAGCGTCAACTGCTGAGTGAATTTATTGGATGTACAACCATCTGTCTGTGTTTTGCTTGTCTATCAGATCGACTGCTTGTCCATCACATCGTTTTTTTGTCTATCAGTCTGGTTGTTTGTCTGTCGGCGCGTTTTTTCCTCTAAATGGGGCTCAATTGAAGCGATCGAAATGAGATATAGCAGAAATATTTGTGGTAAAGTGACATTCTATGGGACTACAAGTGCTATCAAACTTTAACATGAAAAGATTTTAATCATTGTCAACCAGGACGTTTAAAGAAAAAGTATTCGTTCAAAGAATGAGCATATATCAACAGCGTCCATGAAGATGTAGTGTATCGTTTGTCGTCCATGCCGACTAAAGCACACTTTCTGCGCTTTCTTGATCGCTTTTGATTGCGGGTTATGTGAGCACAGATGTGGGGTGGAGTGTGTGGATCGCCATCTAGCGATCTGCACAGCAATTATGCTCAACCAGAGGCCTCATCATATAATCAACGAGCGTCGATCTGATCTGTTGCCACGAATTTGCTGGCCAATCCTTCGCGTCTGCAGCAGCGTCTGTTGCGCATATAAATGATGTGCTGTGAATTTTGTGGCCACTTGGATTTGTGTGCGGTCGCGGTGCGGTAACATGAAATGTTGTTAACTTTACGTGTCGGAAGCTATACAGCGGGACGCACAGCGAATCTATGTTCATGTATGAGCGTGTAATGACAACGCAATTCGACAATTCTCTTGTTTTCCACGTTTCCTCTTCAACTTTGTTAAACAGTCAGTGCAAGCAGTCAATGCAAATCTTTTTATTTTCTGCAGCTTCTATTAAGAACTGCCATTCCTGGGTACCGTTCAGTACCGCTTCCAACATCCAGCCAGCCAAACAATCAAAATAAAAATACCACCCACCCACCCAGCAGACAAACGCGCAGCCTCTGCATGGTCTCGATGGCGCTGTAAATTATGTTTTATTATGCAATAAAGTCACCCATAAAAATGTTGCAATAAATTAAATTAACTACGAAAATTGCTGATTTTATTTTATTTATTGCATTTGCATTTCGACTTGTTTTGCTGGGTTTTGTGTACTTTCCTCCGCTTTTCTTGTGCCCGCTGTTGTTCCTCTCCGTCTCTCTCGCTTTCCGCGATTCCCTGTTTTGTTTTTCCTTTTCGGCAATAAATAAAAGTAGCGCAATGTTTTATTGTCCATAATAACTTTTGTGTCTGCTATAAAAACGCATAGAAAAGAAAGGAGCTTTTTTCGGAGCTCCCTGTTTTGCAGTTCCGTTGGTCGTTCCTGCAGTTGATAAGAATGCAAAAGTCGGCACTTTTTGAATCCGGGGATCCTGCCTTCCCTTCGCTTTTTGCCGCTGGCTGTTGTTGTTGTTGGAGGTTGTTGGTTGGTTTTCTTTAATGCAATCGGAAAGTTTTCGCAAGATTCTTCTTGTGTGTGTCGAAGGAAAGCAGTGAAAAGTCAGTTCGCCAAAATAAGCCAAACTAAGTTAAGACATATAGCAGAAGTTTTATGCATGCTAATGCATAATTTTTATGCGGTGATGATGCGATACAAAAACCGCAATAATAAAGGCGATGATGGAATTTATGGGTCTGTTAGAATTGAGCCCATCATCATTACGATTGGAGGAAGACGTAAAACTTCTCTAAATTTTTAAAATATGGATTTGAAAATCTATCAATTAAAATTCTATCGATAAATAAGAGTAATGTATGTATAATTATTTCAAACAGCATTTAAAATATCCAGCATTTATATAAATTAAAAGCAACCTTTAAAAACATCATACATCATCTGTGATTAATGATTATTTAAATGCAGTTAATGCCAAAAAAAAGGGAATCGATTTTCAGTGAATATAGTTTTTAGACATTAGTTAGTAGATTAGTTTAATAATATATTATATAAGCTATATAATGGTTATATAATGAGCTTCAAAAATGAAAGAGATGCGGGTTAAATCATTTACCATTTTGTATTTAAATTTTTAAGTAAATTGACTGACTTTTTACGAGAGAATACTTGAAATTGTTTAGTTATTTTGTATTTATTTAGCATGCAATAAAATGAAATACTTATTTCTGCAAAAGTTTGTATTCTTTGTTTACAAATAAACGTTGAATATATTCTCTTTTATTAACAATATTTATTTCGAATTATGGACACATTTAACCTCGCTATCCTCGGCTTTGAAGCAAAATAAATGCTTGCCTCATTAGCGATCAGCATGTATATATTATTGAATATATGTATTTATTACTTTCCATTAATCTTTTTTGGAGTTTGCTAAAGAGGTAGTCATTAACATGATTTCAGGTACAATTACCCAAATAATAATGACCCACTCGGGGTTAGTAATTGTTCACAATTGAGTAAGCTTCCACAAATAAGTTTATCACAAGATTATACATGTGTATGTACCTCAATAGAAGTTACAACATATATATACTTATATTCAAATCTCCTGATCAATATTGCATCTTTTCTGAAATCTAAAATGTACAGTTGTTTATAAAATAGCGGATGCGTAGATCTATTTGTTGTATCTCTCCGCGGCCTCTGTACGCGATGTTTGATGTAGAAAGGCCGACAAAGGCCGCAATATTGACAGTTCAAATGCAAATAAAATCAGAGAATTATTACCGCTCCTCCATTTCGATTGATATACTGCTTTGATCTGAGGCTGTTGACGTTGAGTTGATTCTGTATAGCGAAGCTTGTCCTTCTCCTTCTGTGCAGGATCTGTTAAGTAAACAGAAACAGAAGCGGCCCAATTTTGAAATGATGACGTTAGTGATTTATTGCTAATGGGACTCTTCTTTGATCCAACGCGATGACTTCGGTCCCTTTCTTTGAGTTGTTGCATTTCTTCAAGTTGTTCTCAAGTTTCCTGGAAACAATATGAGTCGATTATCTTATTGCCTCTTAGTCCTTGATGACTAAGAAGTCTCTACAAGATTTTCTGCAAAAACGAACAAACTTTGACTTTAATTGTTTAGCAGTCCGTATGTTTTCTGTGAGAGGTTTTAAGAGCAAACATTCTTAAGCATCAAACATGAGAACTCTTTTTTGAAAATTGCTTTATTGCTGTTTAACAATTGATATAATATTTAACAATACTTTTTGGTATAAAGAAACACTCAAGTACTTTGTCGGGTTAGATTAAAACATGTCCTTCAAGTTCAAATAATCGATGCGCTCATTGAGTCTGAGAAATACTCCTAATAGTGTCCATGGTGTTCATGCTGTTCGTGGTGTTCGTGGTGTTCATGATGAGGCACCTTGATGGGTGTGGCGTGTTCCTGCTTGATGGAATAACCGTGTTCGGAGGTGTGAACTCCGTGTCCGTGGTGTCCGTGTTCCTCGTAACCATGTTTCTCGTGTTCGCTAACCTTGGCATCGCCCCCGTGGAAGATATAATCAGGTGCCTTGTACTCGTGGTGGTGCGTGGGTTCACGGTGGACGGTGGCAAAGAAACCCAGATGTTTGTCCGCCACGTAGTGGACAATGCGTTTGTGACCGTCGGCATCGAGCAACTCATACTTTCCCTCAACCTTATGACCCTTGCGTGATTCGCTGTGCGATTTTACGTCGCCGGTCTTTTTGTCCTCCACGCCGTAGTCGAATTTGTACTCGGCATGCTCATCATCATGATGATCGTCGTGTTCACCGTGGTGTTCTTCATGGCCATGATGTGACACCAGATGCACATTTTGATGGCTGGACGCTCCACCATGTTCCTCGTGATGACTCTCCTCGTAGTGATGCGGTAATCCAGCGACCACAGCGAGGCTTACCACGGCGAAAAGAGCGAATAACTAAAGTGCAAAAAGAAGGAATTAAAAATGATATTTTGTTAGCGGACGCAGGATTCTCCCGGGTTAGCAGGCTCACTTTAAAGGCCATGGTTTTTCAGCTAAGTTCGAAGTTGACTGCACGATCGGTTGACTTACGATGTCTTGGAAGTAGACACCTGGACAAACTGTGCTGCTCTCAATATTTTCTTAGGCTTTTATACCGAAAATCAGCCATCAGCTGATGTTAAGGCCCTTTCTCCAAATTAAAAAAGAAATAAAAATTAAATTACTTTTAAAGTGGTGCAATGCGGTTGAGTCTTTGAAAAAATCGTTAGACCCCCGCCATGTGAGCATTTGGTACGATTTAGCAGTAAAAAGTGAATGCGTTTAACCTCACCTTACGTTAGTAACGGTCTCAGGCATGCTTTTCAAAAGCAGGTTTCAAGTCAATTAAGAGGCGAATTCAGCGGTGGTAGAATAAACAAATAACGCTTAATTCAAATTTAATTACTATTAAAGAATCTACTAAATACGGTACTAAATTCAAGTAGAAGCAATCTAGATACTTCATTCTTAAATAAATGTTTTTTTTTTGCTCTAAATTAGATCATTGCACATACAAATCATTCCCGCTGATTACACTCGGAGAAAAAATACTTTAGACACAGTAAAAATATTATATACAAGGATTTTATTATACGAGGAGGGATCAATTGATTCAGTGATATTACTATTGGACTTACTTGATCTACATAAGCCGACATTAGGCTATCACATTATCTAACCTGAGGTAAATAAACACCTTAAGGAAATATTTAATTAATTTTTCCCTGCATAAATATTGATTTTCATGGAGATCGATGCATAAATGCGATCGGTACAGGTCTCAATAGGTTTATATTTTAGATTTTTTTAATAGTTTAGTATACAGATGTAAAGATTGTAAAAAAACAAGGTTCCTCTGATGTTAAACTTTTTTCCAGTGATTAAAACTAACGGTTTTTGAAAGAAATGTCTTTAAAAGCTAGACCTTTAAAAAGTTTAAAGAAAACCTCCAAAATGAATCCACTACAAAAGCTATTGTTATTATAGTCATTACAACTGAACCTCAGAGGCATAGAGACTCTATGCATTTTTCACTTTTACTTTACTCAATTTTTGGTTTCTTTACAAATTGAATTTTACGGTGTATAATTAAAATTTTCAAAGGTGTAGAGTTTTGCAACTTATTCAACCAAGTAAATCATTTAACAAATCAAAGTCAGTTCGGTAGTGCGCAACACAAAATTGCTTTTACCCAAAAATGATGGTTTTGCATAACAACCTTGCTTTGCTTTGGCCTTTGCAACATCCACAGATAGATTATCGTGAATACGACTTTTGACTTTCATGACGTACGTATAGATTATCTAGAGTTTATAGTGTGTAGTTTACATTTTCTGAAAGTGAGATCAAAGTTTGTTCGGCCGTAACTGAGTGAACCCCAACATCATGAATGAAAACTAAAGCGATTATGAGTTTTATGAAATCGAAAATGTTCAGAAAATACGTGTTAATTGACCTTCAGGCATATTTTAAGCGTAACATGCTTAATTCCTGATTCGTTCGCTTTTTGCTCATTACTTTTTGAGCCTAAAAACAACTTTATTGATGCCGTTCCATGAAACTACATAACTAAAATTCTTTTCACTTTTAGTATCATCTTCCCAAGCCATCCAACGTCATCATAAATTGGTAGATACTCGAAAGTTACGTCTTGCATAACTAATCAGATTTCTGGACCTGTATATGGCTGGTAAACTGTCTCGATGTGCCGGGTCTCCAGCTGGCTGGTTACGATATCTTTTGCTGTCACAGCGACATCAGCAACAGTTCCTTGAAAGTAAAGAGACATTCTTAAAAGCCTCATCAAAGCGATAATCAGCAGACTTATCGCACGTACGCTGCCAAAGCCTTATATAATAAAAACTTACTTCGAAGAACGCGTTATAGCGATTCTGATTCTGATACTGCGAATCAGGCGTTTGTGTCAAGCTGCATGATAAGCCTCGACTTCCATTAAATTATATGACTGAAGAACATGTTTCCGAGGCACATTTCAACAAGTCAAGAAACAGATGAATAACGCAAACATCATCATCATCCTCTTCGCTCCATCGTCAACGGCAACAGCAGCAGCAACAACACCAGAAGAACAACATCACGAACAGAAATATTAATAGCCATATTTATTAAAGGCTGACAGACACCTGGACGTGCTACCTGACATTTCGGGCAGACCAAATAAATGTGTAGCACGAGCTGGCTAAGGAATAGTTTCTGTATGCAGATTATATACACTGCGGGAAATCGTAAAGTATAAATGAAGTAAATCTTGTGTCAGTTACTTGATAGTAGAATTGAAGACTTCGGGAATTAGTGGACGATGCTAAACTTGTCCATTTCTTCGGGTGAGTCCTCTAAAGCCAGCGCTAAAATTATGCGACGGTTGCGCCTCCAAGCATTATTCCAAGTCATTATTTTTATATGCGCAGGCGCAAAAGCGTCGGTTTGTAGAGTAGAAATGTGGAACTCAATGTAGCTTTGGGTGTCAGACCCAACAATATACTTGAATTTGCAGACGACATCATTAGAGAGAGTAGCACAAGGAAGCACACGATTTAAGTTTGGTTAACTTAACTTAACCCAGCAAAACTTCAGAGGGAGATGAGTTTAATCGAGGGTCAGAATAAAATTATGTTTCACCAACGAGTGACAGAATGTAAACAAAAAACAGAGTTTTATGATTTAATCGTAGCTATTGTATGGCATTTAATCTGAAATCTTAGAATAGCTCCAGACTCATAAACTCGCAGAAAACTCTCGGAGTCTCTAAGAGACTCATAAATACACATCTTCTTCAGGCGATTCTTCACGCTCTTCATCTCGCTTCGTTTGCTGGGTTCTTCGGACTGGGTTCTGCGGTCTGCCAGAGAACTGGTTCCGTTTGTGATGGTAACATGTGATGGCGGTAATGATGCTGCCGGTGTTAGACACCAACCAACATTTATTAATGTTGCCACTGCCTTATATGAAGTGAGCGCCTTCATAAATGCTCGACCAACAAGAGCCAACATCTACGATACACGTTGTTAACCACTGTCAGCTACATACGAGAGCTCGTATTATGTTTCGCCTCTATCGGACTCGTAAGGACTGGACACAGTAGTGGCGATAAGTCTTGGCAGTGGCCAGCAGCGACATTTTGATTAATGCCCAGTTTATTGGTGGCAACAAGTAGACAAGAAAATTAAAGTGAATAAATTGATGGTAAGAAACGACCCACTAAAAGCAGTGAGTGTTGATGGAGTATGCTAACGACTCTTATCTAGTTCTTGTCTTCGTTGTGTCTGATTTGACGCATGTTTATGACTGTCTACTATTGAGGGAGATCTGGCGAAGTGCAGAAGCGAATGAGGATGGTGAATCTTGCTGCTGGATACTAGGAATCATAGGGAAATATCCATAAAAATAACGCGTCGGTGG
Organism: Myopa tessellatipennis; assembly: GCA_943737955.2. NCBI lineage: Eukaryota > Metazoa > Arthropoda > Insecta > Diptera > Conopidae > Myopa > Myopa tessellatipennis. The sequence continues at coordinate 59,599,491 of OX031316.1, forward strand.
GACAAAATAAAAGTTGCAGTTGTAAAAATAATAAATTTGCCACATACTCACATCGTACTGTTGATGTGTATATAGTGTAGGTGCTGAGATTGCCAGAGACAGAAATAAAAAACAATTCAAAAAAGATTCTAGTAGTAACCTATACGAACCTCTCTCTCTCTCTCTCTCTCTCTCTCTCTCTCTCTCTCTCTAGACTTTAGTCGAATCCAAGCAGCATTTCTTTCTCTAAACCACACGCATCCGAACCTACTCGTTACATGAGCGATCATTTCAAATCCTTATCAACATCAACGTCACTGCTGTCAACCAGGGAGCTGTAGAGAAGAGTGCCTCACTCCATAGTCTTGAGTCCTGCACTCGGACCTAAGTAGACAGGCAGCTGTAGAGCCGTCACTTGCCACTACGTGCCGCCTGCAACATACGTTGCGACGTGCATGTCTTCTAATCTTGACTATGGACCTGGTAGGAGAGCAGACTCCGAGCCGGTCTACTGAATCGCAGCCGCAGCGGGTCCGTCGAAACCGCAGCTTAGCAGATTTGCGATTAAACAGACAGCTTCTGACAGGAAATTTATGATGTCTGTCAAAGTCTGGCTCACAAGTTGGCTCAAATGTTGAGAGAACAATTTATTGAAAGGCGCTAAGCGGTGACTGCAATGAGCGCGTGCAGAGGGGGGAGCGGGCGACGACGTCCTGCGATGCACTGGGAGTGATTTATTTATTTATGTATGCGGTTCCTTTCTATCGTGTTTTTCGCAATTGGTACTTTTTAAATTAGTTTTAAAATATCTATTATTGTAATCATTATTATAGCCAAAGAAGAACTTTTAATTGTTAGATTTCGCGAAGGGAGCTTTAATTGCTTTTGTACAGAGATCATTGATAGACTATACGAGTATACATCAGTTCATTAGTTCATCAGAAAGACAGGTGATAATACATCATTTAATTCACGGTGTGTATTCATGTAAATATGAATATTTTTGTATTAAAGAATTGGTCTTATTTTTGAGCAAGTTAATTTTTTATGTTTTATTTTTGAAAATTTATAAAAGGTTCGATTAAAAAATCACAGAAGACTTTTAATATGCTTTTAAGGCTCCTAGGACTTCCATGCTGAAGCTTCGAGTGTCGGTCGATTCGATTCCATATTTTCTCCGGGTTAGTAATGATTTAGTAATGTCCATGGTGTTCGTGGTGTTCATGATGAGGCACCTTGATGGGTGTGGCGTGTTCCTGCTTGATGGAATAACCATGTTCGGAGGTGTGTCCGTGTCCGTGTCCGTGGTGTCCGTATCCGTGTTCCTCGTAGCCATGTTTCTCGTGCTCGCTAACCTTGGCATCGCCCCCGTGGAAGATATAATCAGGTGCCTTGTACTCGTGGTGGTGCGTGGGTTCACGGTGGACGGTGGCAACGAAACCCAGATGTTTGTCCGCCACGTAGTGGACAATGCGTTTGTGACCGTCGGCATCAATCAACTCATACTTTCCCTCAACCTTATGACCCTTGCGTGTTTCGCTGTGCGATTTCACGTCGCCGGTCTTTTTGTCCTCCACGCCGTAGTCGAATTTATACTCGGCATGGTCGTCATGATGATCGTCGTGCTCATCGTGGTGGCCATGATCTTCGTGGCCATGATGTGACACCAGATGCACGTTTTGGTGGCTAGACGCTCCACCATGATGCTCATCATAGTGGTTCGGCATGCCGGCGACTACGGCGAGGGTTGCCGCCACGGCGAAAAGAGCGAAAAACTAAAATTTAAAAGTTGACAAAAAGGATTCGGTTATTTTTCTGCTTATCAAAGGATTTGCTTCCACGATTAGGCTCACCTTAAAAGTCATGTTGATCCTGCTTACGTAGAGTTGAGATTAACCGATCTCTTGAGTTGTTGTCTTGGAAGTAGAGTCTTCGTCAAACTGTGCTACTTCGATCTGTTGCATTGTCTTTTATAGCAGAAATGAGCTGTGCCCAGCTCGTGTTAACACCATTTGTCTAAATCTGTTTAATGATAGATAATCAAAAAAAATGTATAATTGTAGATTAAACTAAAGTTAAGGCACTGTGAAAGTAGTATTGTGAATGGCTAGCTTTCTGACATCACCAGATGGTAATTATATAGCCCTAGTAGCAACAACAACAGCAAATTAATTAACTGCAACAGTGCAGCCATAAACTGTGCAATAATATTATAAATGACAAAAAGTGGCCACACTTCGTGGGCCATTCATTGAAACAGCGATGCGAACTCTGAAAGAGATTCAAGACGGGAAAAGACAATGAGTGCCTTTGATATGACAGCTTGACCTTCGTGTACCATATAAATACAGAACATGTTCCTTTGCTCCGTTGCTGGAATAATCTGAAAGTTACGCAGTATTGTGGAAAAATTCAGAGAATAAACTTGAACTTTTTAAACCGGAGGTTTTAATATTTTTCCTTCTGTTTTTTTTTCTTACTCCCTTCTTTTTTTTATACAACTGTACCATAAATCGAAAATTATTAATGAACCGCAAGGTTGAGATATGTTTCGGGCATTTAAGGTCAAACGTTCATTACTTTTACGCACGCCAGCAGATAAGGAAAAGTGTCAATTATTTAATATTAATAACTTCCTTTCAGATGTAATTAAAAATTCTTATTTACTGACATTAATCATTTATAATTCTTAGTGATTTATACTTCATCGCAACATGCTCTCTGGTTAAGAGCACAGAGGGTTCACTGTACAGTAGGACGATAGAAAAAAACAAAAAAATAGAACATACTTAATGATAATTTTGCTTTATGTTGATTTGTTTAACGATGTTCTTTTTTAAGATGATTTGCTTTACGATGATTTGTTTTAAGATGATTTGTTTTAATATGATTAAGCTTTATGATCATTTGTGCTAAAAGGTTGTTACTTTGAATGACTCTGAAATGTATTCCGAGTGACGAAAGTTTTTCATCGCTCTTTCGTTACTTAAAATAACTTCCAAAGATTTCTGCTAGTTTTTCGTCACTCGCTACAACATGTCGCCATGTTAAATAAACCAAAATGAAAATGAAAGAACAAAAGCTTCAAAACTGAAGCAAGTTGATAATCTAAAAGAATCCTACGAGTCTTCTTCGTTGTGTCCTTGATTCGACTGACTGGCTGGCTGACTGGCTGATTGACTGACTGACTGGTTGATTGACGGACGGTGACAGTTGCTTGTCGCTGTCCTTCATCATCGACTGGCACCAGTGCATCATTTCATTATTATTTCGGGCACGATTTATATGTGCGAGTAGATGCGGCGGCTGCCAACATGTCACCAGCGCAGCGAAGGACGGCCATATTTCTTTGCAAATTGCAACATTGTTTATGGCCAAACGGACCTTTCCTTTGAAATGATTATCCTGCCCTGAGAAAGCCCAAGACCATCGCACAACCATCAAACGGTCCGCCCGTTCGCATTTACATACAATGGTTAAGTGGCTCCGAAGAATTGTTCGTCCCTCAGTCCTTCGGTCACTCGCTCAGCTCTTCTCCTGACTTAGTGGAACGAACGCATTTTATGAATTGCAAACGATGCCAGCGTTTGTTTAAACGACAGTTCGAGCGACTGGCAGTTTGAATTTTTCATCTGCGTTGTTGTTGTCCGAAACGTCATCGTCATCGTCATCACGTTCGTCGTCATTGTCGTTGCTTTGACACAAAGATTGACAACATGTCGTTGCCGGTTGAAATGTTGATTGACATGAGTAATCAAGAAGGAAAAATGTCAGCGACAAGTTAAAGGATATCGCATATATTAGAGTGCAACCTAAGTGGAGTCAGTCCCCAAAAGCGAAGGGAAGAATAGGGGGAGGGAGTAATAGCGAGGCTCTAACGCAGGGCTTCTTAAACTTTTTGAAATCATTGAGTACGAGTATTACTTTGTATTTCGATAGGAGTCAATAGCGTTTTCTTTTCACGCCAAATTTCTACACCCAACGAGAGTTCAATGTATTATATTTTGACCTGCACTCAGAAAATGTTACCCTGTTTATAGCCGAGAATAGAACCGAAAATATTTAAGACATGGTTAAGTTTGCTGGCTTGTTTTCCGTGAAAAAAAAGTGATAATTTCATTGAAGTTGTTTAAGTTTTGTTTGTAAACTTTTGTTTACCTTTGAAGGGGTAAAAATTCTGCATTTTATAGGTTTTTCAGGTCAAAATTTTCGAGAATAGTGAATACTTGGGCCTTTTTATTAAGAGTTTGAGAATCGCTGTTGTCAAAAGCACAATGCAGGGCTCAGTGTTGGTTTATCCTCATTTCTTAGTTTTTATTACATACTTTTTTGTTTTTCCTTTTTCTTTTCATTTCATTCCCTACGTCGTCTTCAATCTTAACGATTTTCGCAGTCATTGCAATCATCGTACATCGGCTACAAAGTCTCCCCACGTTCAGTGATGACTTTTTGTCATTGTGATGAACGACCCTGATCTGCTGTCAATATCGCTGCTTTCTGTCCAAGAACGGAGGACTTCTTCGCTTGCGTTTAAATGCTGTCTAAGGATTATGTTAATTTTATAACATTGTAAATTGTGCTGCTGATGTTGCGGTTGTTGTTGTTATTGTTGGTGATAAACTTATTTTAAATTGGTCATTGTCTCACAGTAAATCTTTGCAGACACGGCTTTCAACAATAAATAAAAGTACTTTATGACCTCTCTGTGATTTTAAATTGAAGTTGTTTATTCGTTGAAGTGAAGTTATTTGTTACCAGCCAAGCAACAAGAGTTTTTGATAAAAAAATTACTTTAATATTTTCGAAAATGTGTGCTTTCTATTCTTGTATATCTAAAGTTGTAATCTGATTCAAATTTAGTCACTATTGCTTAAGAAATGCATTTTATAAACTCAGAACTCTTCGAAAAAGTTTCGGAATATTTGGTCCTAAGAGGAGATGCCGAAACTCATAGATTAAAATGCGATCCCGCACTTGAAAGTCAAATAAATAAGAAGGTGACCAGGTGAAGGTGTGGGCGCGATTACGTGAAGCTGTGAACAGCAACAGCAACAACAATAACTCAACGCTCATCATAAATCATAAAATTAATTAACTTAATAACGGACACTAAGCGTTTCCATTGTTTACAGACGATTTTAATAGACAAACTAATGGCAGACAATGAAGCCGACATTAATGAATTATATAATATTGAAAGGGAGCTTTTATCAACCTCAGATTGTTGATTTCTTATACACACACACACACACACATACACACACACACTTTTGGGCCGATTGTTATTGCGTCCATGTTATTGTCTAATATTTTGCGAAATGTCGCTGCAACAATTTATGACGATGGATAAACGCTATAAATTAAATGCAGATACAATGTGTTTAACAATCTACACAACACACCGACAAACGCACACACGCACACACACTCACACAGACACAATAACAACAGTTAAAAAGTAGCTCATAACTCAACGCATTCGACTGGGTCCCTCGTTTCCCAGAGGATGCAGAATTTTGATTTATTTCGAGCGGAATTCAATATTATAAATTCTCATTTTACGGATACGCTTTCGTCCTCGAGCCGTCCAGATCGGCAGTTGTTTTTATGTGCACAACAACCACACCAACCACACCAACCCCCAACATCCACCACCCCCCTACCCCTAACTCCCTACAGGATGGCTTCATAGTGCTACTCAGCATGTTGTCGGTCGATGAAGTTGCTGTTGTTGCTACTGTTTGACAACATTCTGTGTTGCTGATGATGTTGCCCATTCAAGCGCTCGTTTACAATCAATTTCAGAACTTGACGCACACGAACCTACAAATACCGCAAAATGGGACACAAACACCGCAAAATGGGTCACAGACACCGCAAAATGGGGCACCCGTTTGAAGTCAAAGATGGCAAGTGGCAAGAATTTTTAAATTTGATTGCATTTCGAATTTAACGTCTAAGAAAACAATGTCAAGGCATTTAGCAATTCAATTCAAATTCTGCGGTGATGAAAGGCAATCAATCGATGGACGATGATTTCAACTGATTATCAATTATGTGAGATCGACGGGAGGTGGATGTGTTCACAAATCTCTAGAGAAAAGAAAAATGTTGCCCTAAAAGATGCTGAAAACAACAAAACAAAAATTTGAAAACAAAACCTAAGCAACTTTAGTGAAATTATGATTTCTTTCACTGAAAACAAGCTGGCCAACTAAACCATGTTAAAGACTCAAACCCTTTCGGTTGTATTCTCTGCTATAAACAGGGTTACATTTTTGTTTAGTGCAGTTCAGAATGCAATAAATTGTTGAGTGTGTAATTTTTTAAGAGAAAAGAAAATGATTTTAGATTTCACAGAGATGTAATTGTAATTGGACATGAGAAAGCATTTTTAGAGGGTATACTTTCTTCTTTTTTTATAATTATACGCTTATGGCATTCGTTTTTTTCATTAATGATTACAACTGTCAAATCTTAAATTGTTAATAATTAAGAAAAATATTAATTATTTTTAATTAGGAAGAAATATGCACCGAAATTTCTTAGATTCTTCTTAAAATTTCTTAATATAAAACAGAATACATATACAAAACAAATATACATATACATATATTGTACATACCAATATACAATATGTATATATATATTTCCCTCAACTTTACTTAATCATTTTGATGATTTATGAGCATTGATATTTTATTCCTTTTTCTTTTGGGTAATTTTTTAAATAAATCTACTGCACGTGATGAACATTAAAACCGATTGTAATGCAAAAATATTTAAAATATAATCTACAGTTAAGCTACGTCACTGCTGAAGACGATAATGATGATGATAATGATAATAATGATGACGTTGACGATGAATATGATTGATGTTCCAGTCAAACATTGTGGCAATCATTGTTGGATTGAATTAAAATGTGATTAATTTTTATTTGAATGTTGAATGCTTTAAGCAAGAAATTGTATGAAATTGAAAATGGCAACGCTTTGTGCAGCGTCTCGGGAACATCAAGCAAAATGACCGTATTGAAAGTTGGTCGTCGGTTGTCGGAGCTCAATGCCGAACCGCAGACGGCGACCGTAGCCGCAGCCGCAGCTACCGCCGCCACCCATCAATCAACTGTCCGAAAATATGTACATACCGAAAACCGCAAAACAACAACAACAGGAATTATGAATTCAGCAAGTAAAAAAATAAAATATAAAAAACCCGACAACAAAAACGAACACATAAAATTTTTCAATTTTGACGTTTGGCCTCGTTGACGTTGATCGGCAGCGGCGCGGTATAAAGTCGCGTCGCGTCGCGTAGCCTCGCGTCTGGCAGCAGTTTGTGGCTGCGTTTTGGCTGGGTTGTGGCTAGGATTCGGCTGGGTTGTGGTTAATATGTGCACATTATAGGCATCGGGGAGAGGAGGTCTCACGGTCGGTGTTTACCACCCAAATTTCAGTTCCAGTTTTATTCCAGAAAATAAAAACAATGCACACAAAAAGTCATGAAGTAGAAATCCAAAACAACTGTAAAGATTCTAAAGTAGAAATTCGATAAACACTGAACAACATTGATGAAAAACTGTTACTTTTGATAGAAAGAGTGAGAGGAACAGAGAGCGAGAGAATAATGATGCATATTTAACCAGAGTGTAAGTGAAAAGTGAAAGAACAAAATGAAACAATTACGGTCGAAGTAACCGCTTCGTCGAGCCGGTGGACTGGACGATGTGGTGCCTGAAGCATGTTGCTTGATGATTGACGATGTCCGAAACGTTGGCCGCAGTCAGTCAGTCCAGAGCGGCGGGAAGCATGTAGTCCCTGGCATTGCTTAGTCGCTGCTTTATGGCGGTTGTGCTAAATCGCTGCCGATCGCTTCTGTCGCAACAATTTCAACAATGTGACGTCTTCCTTCAACTTAAGGCTATAAATAACAGCGTGATTGACAGCGCTGACAGTTTTGATCGATGGTCATCATCATCAGTGTGACTTTTGTTCCACGCAAAATGACTGCACCGCTTACTGAACTAACTGGCTGAGTGACTGACTGACTCACTGACCGCCGCTTGCCTGCCTGCGCCGTTGGCATGCGTTGCTGCTGTTTTGTTGCCGTAACGTGATTATATTTAAGCAGTGAAGCGTATAAAATTTTATAAGCAAAAACTTGTCAATACATGGGATCAATTGATTGAGGGACAAGGGTTGGGTAATATTTGGGCAAATAATAAAAAATAAACACATTTTGCAATTTATAAATTTTTTATTTTTTCCACTCTTTTTTTTATATTCATACATTGATTAAAAATTAAAATAGAAAGAGAGTTGACTTCGGCTTGGTCGAAATTCATAAACCCTACACCCTGTGTGATTTCCGCAGACAGATATACAGACAGACAGATGGACTGAGCTAAATCGCCTCAGGAGGTCTACCACACCTTCTCTAATGCTTTGCAAACGGAAGAACAAAGTGAATATACCCATCCTCTGAGTGTAAGGTATAAACCAAGAAGAGGATTAAATAAATTGTGTAAACGTAATGGATATGTTGTTACTGTGGATATATATCATAGTTATGCAAGCTTGTGCTCGATTTACAAAAGAACTACGTAGTTTTTCCACCTCACCTCGCTTCCCGACTGCGCTGATCAGCTGAATCGAAATCACCCATTCATAGATTCTATCGACGCTGTGTTGTTTTTTCTATTTACGATATTTATTTGTGTTTTACTAGATGCTGTGAAGTGTAAAAGCAAGCAATTAATTTTGAAGTGGCTCATTTTCACAGCACAGTCAAAGCTTCCATTCATTTCACTTGAATATGGATTTTTCTCAACTACTGACAGCGTGGCACCCATATTGAATTTCATTTGACGTGGATTTTTTTTCTTTTCTGAATGAATGAATGAATGTTTTCACTACTGCAAGCGGATATATTTTTTTTTTTAATTAGTGTCGCCGCCGGTAGCTTCTGTGGCCGGGGCTACCTTTTTGTAGGTATTACTTTCTTTAATTAACGTTTCTTTCAATAATCAATACAAAATTTCTTCTCGCTGTTGGCTTAAAATGTTTTCAAAGGTTCGAGGCTACTTTAATTTTGAATACTGAACGGAAATAGGCGTATGTATTGTGTTTTTTGAACCCGAAATATGTACATTCATAAATACTCGTACATATCTTCATTAGAAGTACCATGAGAGGCGATTCGAAACCGTGATTCAATGCAGACGGTGAAAAAGTACGCCTTTTGACATCAGAAGAGTGAAAGAAATTGAGTACGTCATAAAGCTGAAAATCGAAACGAATTGTGTGGTTCATCGATTGGTTCCTGGTGCCAGATGCAGCAACAACATGGTTCTCGGGTGCGACCCGTGGTCAAGATGAGTTGCAGTTGTCAGTTCATATAATGAAAGAAACGTCGACTTATCGTAAGAAAAGCGTAACATCATCATCATCCACGTCGGTCTTAATTGGATTGTCATGCCTCCGCTGGCAGCAAAGGCTGAAAATGAAAACTCATTATAAATGACAGGCCGGCTGGCCGATTGGCTAGCTGGCTGGCTGGCTGACTGGCTGGTAGCTCTGTTTGCTATTAGTGACTTCAAATTGCCATGAAATGCATGAAAGTTCAAGTCATCGGAGCTCTCATAATCAGTTTAAATGAAATTGAAATCGGACGTCAAAGTAAACGTAACTTCAAACGAAACTAGTTCGGAGCGGAAGTTTGATCTGATTGATGATGATATGAAAATAGGATTGACTGCAAACCTAAGAGAAGAAGTAAAGGAATGAGCAGAAGGGGAAGAAGGTAAGTCTATTTGACTGAGGAACACAATTTCTAGTAGTCTCTCTCTCATGCTTATCTTATAATCTAATGAATTTGTGTAAACGCACCGTCAACGCATCCGAGGACCTCACTATCCAACATTTTCTGAAAAGACTATAAATAGGAGGACTATGAATAAGATGACCATAAATTGTCTTAGTATTTTTGCATTGAATAGGAGTGGCAAATCCGAAGAGCTGTTTGAATCCATTGAATTTCCAGACATTACAAACTGATTGCAATGAGAACTTCTTTTAGTTTTTCTCTTCTTCTTCTGTACTAATCCAACTGTCAGTGTCATTGAGAATCAGATAGCAACAACAATGATGACTACTACATTGACATTTACTTGTCAACGAAAAATGCAAGCCGCCACTGATGACAGTTCGTCTTCGTCAATTTGGACGAGTTTGACAGCTACTGCTGTCATTCGGTCGGTTCGTTTGGTTTGCCTTGAGAAGCAGAGATCCTCGAAACTATTGCTACTGTTGTGGACAATACTGTTGCCGGCAACTACGAGTAGCAACAACCAGAGATAATGAGATAGGACACTTCAAATTCGTCGCAAAACACAATGGCATTTTCACTAACACTACGATAAAAAATTGTGATTTTGTGCAAAAAACTTGTACTTCGCTCTAAAAAACTTGTACTTCGCTGCAAAAAATTTGTACTTCGCCGAAAATAAATTGATCGCATGAACGCATGCAAAATCAGTTTTTCGGGGGTTGTTTATCAAACGTCAAAACAAATAATTAAAAATATTATCCTTTTTATAAGTGTAAAATATATATAAAACATAACTCCCCGTTCCGTATAATGGTAATTATTGTATGTTTCCATATTTTACCCAGTATTGGTTGTTTATTTCTCATTTTTACTTTGGTATAAAGTTGTCGTTGTGTTAATTTTTCATTTCAAATGCATAGTTGTTTACCTTTTTACAAAAAAAATTACGATTAATAACTCCAGAATGGTCGCATTTATATTTTTTCATTTGGTTTCTAATATCTTTGAAAAATATGTTTTGTTATACATTGTTGATGCACTTGGGGGTCAAACATCCGTTGGCACCTACCATTTTAGGTTTGGGAAACTTCACCACCTTTGTTTATATATGGTGAAATTTATATTTTAAAAGCCAATGGCTTTGGCTATACGAAGTATCTTTTGAAACGGTTTCACTCAGTTCGTGGGAGAGAAAGATGAGGAAGAAAGAGAAAAGTCTACACTCTATTATCGAACGTAAAGAATTTTTGAAACGAAAATAGCCCCTCCTTCTATTTCTTCTTGCGTTTCTTTGCACGCACATAAGAAAGCTGTTGTCGAAACGAAACGAAAGAAGAGCAACGCAGTTTGCCGAACGCGTGTTCATATTTTTCTCACTCTGGCCAACATTTGGATATTCATTAAATTTCACACACACTTTGTCATCACATGTTTACGACTGTTTAAACCAAATGAGAAACCACAGTGTGTAGCCACCGATGGTATGGCCATACTAGTAGTGAAACCGTTTGAAAAGATATGCGCTTAGCCAAGCTGATTTCATAACTAACTGAATTCGTGATGAAACAGCTGATTTTTTCAACATACTGAAAGACAGAAACAAGAACAACAATATGGTAGCTCTCACGTATAGTGTATATGAATTCAACAGCTCATAAAAAATAGACGTCAAACCGATTTTTGAAGGGGCGAATTCGAAGTGTCCTATCTCATTATCTCTGGCAACAACGACCTGACAACAATGTCGCTTGCTAACTCGGCTCTAGTCTGAGTTTCCTTCAGTTGATACATAGAGAAAGAATAACAAGAGGGCGAATCTTGAACAAAAATATTTTCCATGGTCGATCCAGTACTGGATCGAGTTTTTACTCAATGCTGAGTGTTTCGCGCTCTTCTCTTTTGCTATTGGCTGCTCTGAGCATTTGTTTCCTATCCACTACTGAATCGTTGATACCAGAGATAATGAGATAGGACACTTCAAATTCGTCGCAAAACACAATGGCATTTTCACTAACACTACGATAAAAAATTGTGATTTTGTGCAAAAAACTTGTACTTCGCTGTGAAAAACTTGTACTTCGCTGCAAAAAATTTGTACTTCGCCGAAAATAAATTGATCCCATGAACGCATGCAAAATCTGTTTTTCGGGGATTCGTTTATGAAACGTCAAAACAAATAAATAAAAATATTATCCTTTTTATATGTGTAAAATATATATAAAACATAACTCCCCGTTCCGTATAATGGTAATTAATATATGCTTCCATATTTTACCAAGTATTGGTTGTTTATTTCTAATTTTTACTTTAGTATAAAGTAGTCGCTGTGCTGATGTTTTGTTGCAAATACGAAGTGGTTCGCCTATTGACAAAAAAAATTACGATTAATAAATCCAGAATGGTCGCATTTATATTTTTTCGTTTCTTCTCTAATATTTTTGCAAATGAAGTATTGTCATACATTTTTGATGCACTTGGGGGGTCAAGCATCCGTTCGCACCTACCATTTTAGGTTTGGGAAACTTCACCACCTTTGTTTATATATGGTGAAATTTATATTTTAAAAGCCAATGGCCTTGGCTATACGCAGTATCTTGTGAAACGGTTTCATTCAGTTCGTTTGAGAGAGAGATGAGGAAGAAAGAGAAAAGTCCATACTCTAGTATCGAGTGTAGAGAATTTTTGAAAATAGACCCTGCTTCTCAGTTTCTTTGCACGCACACAAGAAAGCAGTTGTCAAACGAAAGAAGAACAACATCGTTTGCCGAACGCGTGTTCATATTTTCTCTCACTCTGGCCAACATTTGGATATTCAGTCAATTTCACACAAACTTTGGCATCACGTGTTTACGACTTGTGAAATCAAATGAGAAACCACAGTGTGTAGCCGCCGATGGTATCGACATACCAGTAGTGAAACCGTTTAAATGATACTGCGTCTAGCCAAGCTGATTTCATAACTAAACCAATCCGTGGTGAAACATGAAACAGCTGATTTTTTCAACATACTGAAAGACAGAAAACAAGAACAACAATATGGTAGCTCTCACATATAGTGTACATGAATTCAACAGCTCATAAAAAATAGACGTCAAACCGATTTTTGAAGCAGCGAATTCGAAGTGTCCTATCTCATTATCTCTGGTTGATACATTACTCAATGCTTCGCTCTCTTGCCTTTGTTTACCTTCGTTTGTGTGTTTGCACTGATGCTCTCAGAATTCGTTCGTTCGTAAGAAGAGTTGAGCGATGGAATCTTGTATGTCAAAGGAGGTGAGAATGAATCGGTTGATCAATTTCTGGATAAAAACAGGGGTTGAGGGAACAAGGGAATTTGACTTTTTTACGTCTGTCGGTCTATTAAGCTTGGATTTTTTTCGCCCTATTATTCTTCGCTTATTAAAGGAATTTTGTTTTTTTATAACATTTTGCCGGCTTAATCAACTGTTTAGTATTTTAAATTAGGTCTGTTATTAAATTAGATTATTGTTAATTGTTATTTTGTATATTTAAGATTATAATATAATTGTTGCACCAATATTTCGTTTTATTGACAGCCCATAGGTAATGCTTCCTTAATAGAACTGAAATCATAAATATTAAAAATTTTAGTGTTTAATAATTTTAATAATGGTTTTGGACACTACAATAACAAGGTAAATTCATACACGATACAGAAGCACTTCAGTTGTTAGTACAAAATAACAAACACAAAGTCGATCTTCCGATTCCTTCGTATAACGTGTTCAATGTGTTGATATGCCGACTAAAGTATTCTTCTTCTTAAATCTTCTGCCTATACGAATTCACAACAGCACGCTATGCTCGGAACGTAGATCATTCCAGCGCGTTACAAAGCTTGGGCATCGAACAAGAAGCAGAACAAAGCTTCGAAAAGCAAAATTTCTTTCAAAAACCATAAATTGCAAATTTTAAAACGATTTCAGGCGGACGGACGGCTGCACATGGTTTGTTATTGTAAGAGAAGCAAAAGAAGACGAATCGCACCGTTCTTCTTATCACCCACTGTACTCCGCAAATTGATCGATTCTTTCTTTCACACTTTACTTGGCATACGAGAGTTGGATCGATCTCTTCTTACGCATGTTCGCTTGCATTGTTAGTGCAAAATAACAGAAGCCAAGACGATTTTCCGCTCCCTTTATACTCATTAAAACGATCTTTCGAACCCCTCACTCATTAGAAGATCATTCAATTTTGCTTTGTTATCAGCGCTGAGAAAATTACACACTGACTCACAAAACAATGCATAGTAGATCCGAATAATGAGAGAAAGACACAAAGCAAAAATTGAGAAACTGAAATCGCGTGCTCTCTGCTTGTTGATTCATTTCGCACTCATTGCGCTTCTTCGTTTCCCTTGCGGACCGACCGCTTCCATGTCGCCGATGAGTACATTTGGCTGATTCGGCCTCTTGTTATTCTTTCTCTATGGTTGATATCAGCTCAGCTTTTGACTTCGACAATCAGCTCACTCAACAGCGTGCATAACTCTTTCGCTGATTTATACACGCATCTCTGGTTATCTGTAGGAATCACAGTCCCTGTCTTTTTGTCTGTCAATTTAGCCTGCAGTCCTGCTGTCATTCGTCACTCGTTAAGACTCGTTGCCATCAATTGCCGACAGCTTTCCCTTTTTGGTATGGATAATCGCATGCGCGAATATATGTCCAGCGTCCAATAATGACAATAACAACAACAACAATTCCAGGTCGTGGTTTCTGATTATTCCCAGCAACTTCAATCTGTCGTGGCAGCACTGCGATATCCCTTCGGCCAACTTGTTGGTCATCGTTACGTTGACTGTTTTGGCCACATCTTTCTGGCCTGTCCGTCATGTCTGGTCGGTCATTCATACTCACTCGTAGGTTGCTTTTTTGCTGTTAGCAGTAGAATTAGGACAGTCGGCCTTTCCTTGGGCTTTTGTACTAAGGTTGGACGATGACAGCAACAACATTTACATAGCAATGACAATTGCTGCCAGTCTGCGTTGTTGTCTCTGATGCGAAATGTCAAAGTCGGCTCTGGCAAAGTCTTCAATCAGCCTTCAGATCGTCGTTATTGGAGTTCTCCCTTTGTCCATTTTGTTTTTGCGGTGGGGAGAGGGGCGGGAAGACGGTGTATAAGGCCCGTGACGTATGTTGCTTGATTGCTGATTGACAGCAAATGTCTGACATTTGGGAATGACAACTGTCACTTACTTATTCGCAGCTTTTGCTATTGGATTTTGCAGAGTGAAATTTTGCGATTAAATTCTCAGAATTTCATGCATTCTTTTAAGGATTAAATAAAATTCCGAAAATTAGTGCTCCCAGATTTTCAGTTCTTTTAGAGTGTAAATTGAAAAGATATACATTGAACAGACTCACATACAACACAATTTCTAAGGGAAAACTTTTCTTCAAATATTGCTTTCGTCCCAACGTACTTCAACTCAAATTGCCTCGAATTTAGTTTAATTAATTAATCCGTTGTCTTGTGAAATTCCCACAGTTGAACTGTATACTTGTAATCCAAATAATACGAAACTCTTGGAAATTAAGACGTAACGTAAAACACCTTACGTAGACAAGGATCGTAATCATCAATCATTACTCAACTTCGGCTTCCAAACGAATTGTTAACATTTGAAACTCATGGTCTCTTCTGTTTCTGTACTCTCTGATGTATCGTCCATAATTACCATGGTCACATTGGATACTGGATATACACTAAATACAATATACATATAATCATAGGTACAATGCTTAGGTTTGTAAAATGCTTTGTCATCTTGAAAGCATTTTTCAAAAAGTGGTCTGCTGTCTGACAATAAAATTATTTCTTCCATAAATAAAGCCTCGTGCAGCAATAGTCATTTTTCCGTGATGTGGCAAAATCGAACCTCATTCGTTGTCATGCAGATATACATAATTCAATTAAAAATTGAAAGTAATCGCTTTTGAGGTTGCAAGTAATGTCCAATTGCTTTTGAGGTTGCAGCTACCTTTCGTGCCTTTCAGTAGACTCATTGTTTCATTGAACTCATGCATGTAACAATTGAACCGAGTTTAGTTCGGTAGCCCAACCGAAAGGTCAAAGAAAAAATATTCATTTGTCTTTTGTGGTTTTCAGCCTAATTAAGAAAGGTGGCTGAAATGAAGGTCATCCAGCCCGGGTCCGTAAAGGCCATTCGTTTTAGAAAATGGTTCCAAATTTTCCAAACAGTACACTAACGGTATTATAGTTGAGAATAGCACAGAAAAGGTTCAAGTACTTAACGCGGTTAAGTTGGCTAGCGTTTATAGTCGAGAATAGAACCGAAAAGGTTCGAGTCTTTGACACGGTTAAGTTGGCTAGCTTGTTTTCACTGAAAGAAACCATAATTTTATTGAAGTTGTTGGTGCATATTGAAGGTGTAAAAATTCTGCACTTTTTTAGTTTTTCAGGTTAACCTTTTCGAGACATATTTTTCAGGCCAACAGTTTTTGTTGAATAGAATGGGAAAGTACAGAATTTTCTTGAGAGTAGAAAACACCATTCGTTTGTAGAACAGCACTGTGGGAAGTTTTTAATATTGGTATTTTTAGAGATCAACTCAGATCGATCGATTTCTTTTAAGTAAATTGAAATTTATTTAAGACACAAATTTATTTAAAAATTCAAAGAAGATAAATATTATTGAAACGTACTTTCTCAATATTAAATTTATGGTAGATGGCCACTGGATAAGCGGGTACTCAAAAACCACGACGGAGTTTAATAAAGAGACATCCAATTATTATTCCAGAAGCACGACCCATCATTTGTAAAACATGGCTTTCATTAAATTGAAACATCCTGTCGGTACTCGTTGAAGGTACTTGTTTGGTACTCTTTGAAGGTGGTTACTTGCCCAATACTTCGTATTTTAATATAATTAAAATCAACAGCCAGCAATAAAGATAGAACATGTCAGCTCAGCTCTTGCTTTCCCACATTTAGGGCCACGTTTTTCGAAATTGGTTTTCGGTTTGAGTATATTTTTGGACAAATATCGTTGGCTTAATTTGTGGGCACTTTAATGACTGCCGTGCCGGCAAATTACTGCTTAAATTATACGTTTAAGCGTCCTGCGACCCTGTCGACACCCCGACGACGACGAAGCATCAAAGTGACTGCCAGAGAGCGGTGAAGTCGATGGCGGCGGCATGTGTTTGTGTGTTGTTGTTGCCGCGATTGTCAAAGACATGAATGACGTTGCGTAATTGTATTTCTGACAGTTGACAAGCGGGCGAGGTGTGAGAAATGTCATGCATGTATTCTTCGTGTCCTTTCTGTTGCTGCTTTTGCTGTTGTTGTTGTGTTCTTTTTCACACTTGGTTGGTTTGTTTATTCATCAGCGTCGTCTTTCCACTTCTGTGGATCGGGTTTTCTGTCATACAAACGGGCAGCCCCTTCAAAACGTCAACGCGTCGCGAGTAGTCAAAAATGTTTTTACGGGTTATTTGAAATTTAATAAGTAGCTTTGGGAGTGGCTTCTGGTGTCATTTAAATGGTGGCTCTATTTTTGTGTTTTCCTTTTTTCTTCTTATAAAGAATTTCAACCTATGTAAGATGCTAATTAAATAGGCTAAACACGAAGTTTTAACATTATATTATCGAAGTTTTTATGGAATATTTTAATTTTTTTTTCTTTTTTTAACCTCATCTGAAATATTTAAAAATTCATTCTCAAACAAATCTAATCTATACTAATAGCACAACAACAATAAAACAACAACAAATACTGCAAATTAATTATCGAGCGTAATTTGATCTTCCTCCGACTTCTCACCCTCGGAAGCAGCTGGCTTGATGAGGGTCCTTGTGATTTTACGCTCGGTTCATTAATTTGTAAATCGTCCCTTGCGATGAGACGTTGATGCAACCTGATTTGGGAAACCAAACCGAACCAAACCCAACCAAACCGAACCGAAAAGAACGGAACTCAGCTGGGATGAGCTGAATTGCAATCGAGAGCGGAGGAAAGTGTCAGATGACAGCCACACAAGCCACACTCATTCGCTCTGCTGCTGCCGTATTATAAGCCGCAGCACAAGTGCTCAAAGGTAGTGAATTCCTATCATTAGGCATCGAATTATTTGGGGCGTGTTATTTAAGCCTTATAAATGTGATTAAGCAACTGCCAGGGTGACAGCCAGTCCAACCGCGCTGTCAAAAAGACAACACTCACTGTAGGTCGGTTGCAGCTACTGTGAGGTGCCAATGAACAAGGAACAGCAACAGCAGTAGCAACAACAACAGTAGTAGCAACACATCGCCTGGACAGGATGTGCATGTGTCTGCAAATTAATAGGCTCTGCGGTCGAATAACATCCTTGAGACTCCCGAAGTTGCTGATTGCTGTCCGATCCGATTTGACCACATGTCAATGAAATTTAAACAGGGTTTTAATTTTGCAGAAGAATGCAGGAGGGTCGACGACGACAGGACCGAATAATATTGTTTTATTTTGTGTCCATGCAGCCATAAAAGTCTTAAGAAGATCAGAAGGAAATAAT
Source organism: Myopa tessellatipennis (assembly GCA_943737955.2). Classification (NCBI taxonomy): domain Eukaryota; kingdom Metazoa; phylum Arthropoda; class Insecta; order Diptera; family Conopidae; genus Myopa; species Myopa tessellatipennis. The sequence goes on from OX031316.1 coordinate 59,617,844, forward strand.
TTTATCGAACTAGACATTAAGTATGCGTTGCATATCGAAGGAAGATCGTTGCAAGCCTGATTAAAACTCAAGTTTCGGAACAGAAATGAGGTTCAACACAGTAAACATCAAAAGTTACCTCTGCGGTATTGGAAACAACTTCTAAGAAACAACAATATCCGTCTTCTATAAACTGATAAGTTCCTATTAGCAATAGTATTGAGTATCAGGTTCAGTGAAAATAATAAATAATAAATTTAACCAGGTTGTGGAAGGTTCAAACATTCAACTTTCGAGATAATTAGTCTCGGATCGTTGGAGTGGAGTCATTGGAGCACCATCACAATCTGGTGCGGTTCACATGCGTTGGTCCATGTGTGGCCCGGCGTGGCTTCTGTTTACCATGCAATCATTCAAGCAATTAATAGTCATTCAATGGTTTTAAGTTGTGCATTCATTTAGGCGCATATTAAAATTTTAAATGTATTTCTTATGGTTTCTTAAAATGTTTGTATGTCGAACATTCGAAGCAACATGTTAGTGAAGTGTGTAACCTCGTTTTGCTCGGTGCTGAACTGATATTTGCATTTCAGGCAGGTTTCAGGCAGGTTTCGGGCTTCTCGTCTCGAGCGAAGACGAGACGACTGCTGTGAGCTGTCAGCTGTCCCGTAGGCCTCTGCACGTCACTCAGAGGCTTCGTCTGACGTTTTGCGGTTGTGTGGCAGGAGCACTCAATCGTGCAATTCTTTCGTGCTACTCGAATTTTGCTTGATTGCATTTCATTCCGTGCACTTGACAGATTGGTTGACAGACAGCAGCCAGACATACTTTTTGCCTGCTTGTCTGACTTGTATAGCTATCGATATATTTTTTAGGTAGCATTTGAATTGGTTTAAAATTGATGGCGCCTCGCATTTATGCACATCGAATATAATATGCGAATTTTAATATCCGAAAGTTTAAAAAGGATTTATTTCAGTATTCAAATCGCGTCTGAATCCCAATCGACCAAGAGACACATTTAAATTATTGTTTAAAAGAAAGAGTTGAGAGAAAGACCCTTTCTTGTCTTTACTTCATCATATTTCTTCACCATAGTCTTCACTTTATCATATTTCTTGTCTTAACATCATATCTACACTCAGAATCTTTGTGAAACAATTAAAGAAAGATTAATAAATAAAACAAATTTCGAAACTGAATGCTATTGTTTTGGTTTCCCTGATAAACAAGCTTACTTCTATATACAACTTTAGATTTATTGATAAAATTAAAAAAAAACGTTAAGAGGTATTCATTGAAATGTTGAAAAAAGTTGAAGTGAATCCGAAATGAAATTTCTTTTCTATTCCTCTGACTTCCACGGTTCATACCAATTCAACTCATTTATAGAAAACTATGTCGCCATAATGATAGGAATAAAGTGATAGCTGGATAATGACTGAATGAATGGTTTTAATAGAAAAATACTGAAGGAAAAACTTCGCACAGAAGCCATAAATCGCATTACAAATGCCCCTGACACCTTAAAAAGACGAAATTCAATATTAGTTGAATTTCAGCAGCTGCTTGGGACGCATGCGCATACCAAACAGTTTCTCCAAACACCAAAAAGAGTACCACACCCCCCTGCCCCTCGATTCACCCAACCGATCGCTCCACAAGTCGCTCTATCCGACACTCAGAGATGGCAATCGATTCACTTATTCGATTCAGACGATCCATACAGGATTTATGAGCCATCAATGGACATGCGATTACACACAATTTGAACGCTTTCAATTGGTTTTTAATATTCCATTCAGAGCGGTTGCTCGGGGGCCCAACCGTTTACCATTAATTGTTTTATTTGGAATTCGAGTTTGATTTCGATTCGTTTTTTTCTGTTCTTTTGTCTTTTTATTACTTTAATTTAAATGCACAAACGCCATAAAGTCGCGTTGCTACCCCATCCAGTGACGATGAGACGACGTGCGGCATATTAAGGAGCGTCCAGACAGCGACCCGGTCGCGCAACTTTTCCCAGCCTTCGCTGTGGTTTGTGGGTTATCGTTTTTTACTGCAGCCAAACTTTTTAGTATGCACTCAATGCGCTCCTTCGACACATTTATTTAGATTTCTATTGTTGATAATCACTGAAAATATAGATTGAATGGTTTGTATTCGTACGTGTGGTGAATTCTTCGTCACGTGGTGGCATTGTTGAATTTGAACATCACAGTTGCGACCGTCGCTTTCTGCCCACTTCGCTGTGATCTTCAAGAGGTTTAAAGTGCTCCTCAGGCAGCGTATAGAAATTTAAGTACTGATTTAATGAATCGAGCCGAATATTTCAATGTTTTTGTTTTTGCTTCTTTTGGCTTTGAAATAATTTAATCTTTAAAATAATATAATTAGAAAAATTCTCACAATAATTGTGCGGATGAGAAGAGGATTGAAGTGAATGGCTCCAAATCAGAATTCAACTAAAAGCAATACTCAATGCCATGATATTTCTTCTTCTTTTTTAAATGATCTGTTACTGATCCCAACAGATCTCTGGTCCAACTTTACATCTGGCAAGTTGAGTCATTTCTGACGCAATTAACGGTTACTTAAAAAAATGTGCGGAACAGCAAACCTGGTAATCCTCTCAAACCACAGAAATATGAAAGATATTCTGCAGAAAACCGCAGACAGTAAAAACCACAACCAGTGACCTGAATATAGGATTCTTATTGAAAGATGGCAGGCAGCTCAAAAAACACATCGCAACAACTCCTGTAAATCCCTTTCTTTTCTTCGCAAAGCCTCCTGTTTAAGATTAATCAAGGGCGCAGACAGAACATCCCAACTTTGCACCTTTACCAAAGTACTTCAACAATCAACAAAGAAGAAAAGCAAAAACTGACATGAAAAAGCAATCCCTTACCTTTGAACACTTCGGAACCAGTTTTATATAGAACTGGAGTAATACTGCTACTGTTGATGTTGCTAATGCGCCCGCTGACAGGGGATGCTCAGGGCTGTCAGCAGTCTTCCGCTGCCGCCGTTGTTGTTGTCTGAGGTCTGCTTTTTATCCTTCTCACCCAAGCCATGCAATTATTTCTAGACGCAATTGGAACGAAATTGAAAATGAAATAATTGTTGGTGCATTAAATAAGCGGCAGCAGCAACTGACAAAACACTGACAAGCGGACAGACAGACATGAAGATTGACGAGTATAAGTAGATCTTGACAGGCCGACAAACAGCTTCGTGGACCGACCGACAACTAGGATTGCCAGGATTACAGTTCTGCCGCATCTCCTTCTTGCTGAGGAGAGTGGCGAGGAGTGAGTGAAGAGTGGAGATTGCAGTTTGAAATGTGCGAGGCAACAGTAGCAGCAGCCGTTGCCAGATCCACAGGACTTTTTTGATCCTTCTCTCGTCGCTGGGATTAAATTTATCCGTTTTGTTTTCATAGCTTGATTGTTATCGCACGCAGTTTTGTAACTCGAAGCAAACAAATAGTTTCCGTGAGTTGTCAACCGGTCGACCTATTTACCGACCGTCGGATCTACCAACCGACCGACTTGTTTTATAAGTAATGCTTTGTTTTTCTCCTTAATCCGTTAAAATAACAAAAGCAAACATTTTCATTGTTTTCGCTACTTGCGTGAAATTTGATGTTTAACTCTCCGTTTGTTGCTTCTGATTGAATGGAGGAGGTGAGGAAGGCAGCGACAGTAATGCGATCCTATCCCATTTCTTCCGTTCCAGTGTACTTAAGTCTTTTATACTCATCCCTGTGCACGGTTTTGATTTTCACCATCGATTAGTATGCATCGGTTACTCCCCCTGCCCTCCCCGCCGCTTTGTCTTGTCAGAACATCAGAGCTTATCTATCAGAGGTCGTTTTGTATTCGATCAACCATATCAAATGTACTCGATCTTAAATTGTGTGTCTGTAATGCGATCCGAGTGATCTAAGATTACAGCGACTTTGTTTATGGGTGTCACTCTGGTGGGAATTGCAGAAAACGAAAAAAGCATTAAGAGTATTTTACTGTTAGGGGTGTTGCCTAAAATAGCGCATTGTAGGGTAATTTTTTTTTGCAAAGTAAAAATGAATTTAGATAAATAATTTTCTCAAGTGCAGAGGTTAATGAAAATTAATGGACTGTTTTTAGTGGAGAATTTAGAAATTTTATATACGATTATTATCAACCCCAACGGGCCTTTGGAGGACGGTTTAATAACTACAGAGCCAAAGACAATATATAAAATGGAAGAAAAACACTCATATTTATCTATGCTTTTCATTCAAGAAAGAAGATGCATTAAAACCATAGAAAAAATCTGATTAAAATTTAGAAATCATTTATTAAAGACGATCATACAAAAAATTATTCTAAAGTTTCTGAACGATGATGCGAAGTTCGGCTTCGTTGCTAGTTTTAATATACAATTCTTATAAATAATATAATGCAAATAGTTCATTTTATTAAAATAAGCAAATAACAACAATACTTCAGACTTTCGTAGAAACAGACTTTTGATTTCATGATTTTCTGAAAAAAAGTATGAATTTCTTATTAAAATCACGAATTATTAAGATTAACTTTTTGTTTTAAGACAATAGGATGTTTTTTATACAATCAATAAGATTTCTCTATGAAAAAATCATATTATTTGTTTGTTTTAATAAGATTTCATAGTAAAATGGTTCAATAAAGGCTATTTTCATCTGCACATTTTTCAAGCCAGGAGTTAATTGAGCGAAACTTTAAATTCGAGTTACTGAATTGATTAAATTCTTGATCCATCTTGATTCATCAGGGAAATTTCACAATCGTCCTCTTGCTCACCCTTCGCTTATTTTCAGTTGGAGAGGTCATTATTCTGAGAACGGCAAAATACCAAATTACCAATTATCCTAAATCAATATTCGTATTCTTTCGGAAGTAAAAAGATGTTGGATTAAAATATATAAGGCCCTGAGATCCTGGAGGTCTACACAGTGTAGTAAAGACTGAGCATTGTTAAAGTGCTTTCGAGTTCTCTGTTTAGAAATGACATTTCGAAAACAAGGACATCTTTTTGAATACCATTGAACAAACAGATTCTGAATACCCCATCATAGCAGAAATTTAAACCGGGTATTTTGCATTTTTGTTCGTACAATGTATTTGCATGTATTTTTTCGACAAATGCCCCGGGCGACGGAACTGTCATCTGTCAGACTCACGCCTGAAAATATGAATGTTTTGACAGGGACTCGTCAGATGTCAACTGATGAGGAAGCACACCAGAGGCTTATCCTGATTGGGATTATTTGTCGTGTTTGCCAGCGAGGATGGAGTCGACGCTGTCCTCATCTCATCTTTGCTCCTAACGTTAACTTTAACAAAGGAGGTCGAGAACAGACCGCAATGATTTATGTTGTTGTTGTTGTTGTAGCTGGATCCGAAGCCAGTCATGCATTCTAAGCTGATCCGTTTCTTTGTTGTACTGCCTGTCCAGTACTTTCACGCTAAAATGAGTTTTAAATTTAAATTGTTTTCATTTATTCTTTTTTCAACTTTATCCATGTTGAGCTGATAACATTTTTGACATCCCAGCACATCTTTTAAGCTGATGGATTTTCATGCACTCGTGCTTATAATTGATTGCTATCTAGCCAAGTTACAGAGAAGCAAATGGAAATCAGCTTAGATTTATGTAGATGGATCTGAAGGCGAAAGAGTCGCTGAAATTCGTATTAGCGTGAATAATGGATTTTTTTCGGCCCCTTAACAAGATTCAACGTTGTGTTGTGTTTTGTTTTTTTTTTTGTTCAGGATTGCGTTTCAAAGGCTTTATTGTTTTATTGTAAATACACAGTTTCTACGCCAGATTTGAAACTGTTTAGCATACAAATGTTTTTCAGACAAAATGGGTTTCTGTCATCGTTGGATTATTTGCGGAAAAGATAACTTGGGCGAATTTGCTTGTGAGAACGAAGGATTTATAAGGATTTATAACATTATATAAATAAGGATTTCATAAGGAAATCAATAGAAGTGTCAATGAAGGAGTGTCAATTTTAATTACTTTATTCGATGATTTTAATAATTTCATTATGATTAACACTTTAATCATAAATTTAACACTTATGGCCGAGATTATATGTGCATACGTTGATTGGAGTGAAATTTTAAGAACAATTTTTGCATAACTGTGCTCAGTAGCAAGTTCCAGAAGTCTGTATGGAGATTTTTCGAACGATTTAATATATACAATTAACAATTTAATAAAAATTACAGTTTAAATCAAATTTCATTATATTACGTTCATAGCATCGATTGTATGAAAACCCATGCAAATAAAATCTCAAAATGTATTCCCTGATTACATGTGCTTATAATGCTTATAGTGAAAAATAACAAGAGAGTTCATTTAACAGAGATGTTTGTTTAAAATTAAAAAATAATAAATGTAAAATTTAAAATAATAATACGTTGTTATTCTTTCTGTACAGAAAAACCCTGTCAATTAATTAAAATGTTTGAAACTAAAATACTGCTCGACCACACAATGAAAAATAAACAAACCCATGTCGTCGAAATCAACCTAAGTAAATACAAACAAAACCACTCCCAAAGAAAAGGAGCAAAAGTACATCAACTTCAACGATTTCTCACAGGATCACAGGGAAAATGGCTCTGAGACGAGGGCCCGAAAAACAACAGACAAAAAATGGAAGGAAATAACAATCATTTATTTACAATGATGATGCAGCCACTCAACAAATCATATGAGCGTGTGACACTAAAAAACACACATCCTGCCGCTGCCCGCCACGTCCTTTGACAACAAATTGCAACTCATTGTTGACGCTGTGTCTGTTTGCTCACAGGATATTTATGAACACCACCGAGTGGCTTACAGACGCATATGCTGCTAAAAAGTCCGCTCTTCCGCTTGCCAGTAACCAAACATGGGCTAATGGTAGATGTCTCTCAGTATCTGTCTGTCTCAATGTCCTCGAATTTCAACTGAAATTTAATGCATTTGTTGTCTTTTCCTATTTTGCAATTTAGCAAAGGGGAAAAAGTGCACAAAATAAATAAACGGCATCGGATATTCAAAGCTAACCATTTTCAAATTTAAAGTAAATAACCAACCAACTAAGTAGTGCTCAGGGTGATTCGTCGCTCCTGCGCTTCTTTGTTTATACTGCTGACAGGGGGAAAATATCTACTTCCCATCTGCAGTAAATGTTATTCTAAACTGCTTGTCTGACGGCTGTCAACTTTGGTAATTCTAAGAATAGCAATTATATGCTCATTCGAGTGTGTATTAAGTTTGCCAGAGAAGAAGATACTCGCAGTGCTGCCAAAGCGCTGCTAGACTTCAGAATGATTCTAGACTTCAAATGTCAATTTTGTGGCTCATGGGTTCTAAGTAATACCAGCTCTGAGTTAAGGATTTTATATTGATCCAACTGGATCCCCGGGTGTCTGAAAAAGGTCTCAATTCGATTCATCTTTGATACGATCCTGACACACGCTGACAAAGGTCCTCAAATCGAAGAAATCCTGGTAGTTTTCAAAGCGTGAAGCGTCGACTTTTGATTGGATTCAAGTGTATTGAATTCAAACAACACGCAGTGCAGCCCCTTCAGATCATCCGTCAAAATATTTCTATAACAGCACAATAAAATGTTAATAGAATAAAATTTTACCCCATCTTTGCCAAAGTAAGCCACGTAACACAAGATGAAGGAAGGGATAATAAGGATTTCGTTGATTTCATAATAAGTCACCCAGAGATGCTCACAAAAATATTGACAAATCTACAAAACATATGGAACAACTCAGAAATATACGAGAAACAATGGGGACAAAGGAAGAAAAAAGCAGAAACAGAAAAGCATCCTGACGGGAAACCATAAGAAAGGAAAAGCATGTAGAATCCATTTTCGGTTACGCTTATGGTTCAATTAACGCTTTGTTAAACCTCTGAGTTATCGCACTGAAACAATCTGTGGCAGAATTAATGGAGTGCTGCAGAGGGTAGGCTAACTTAACCGAAGACTGACAAAACAGATAAGAAAAAGCATTGAATAACGTCACTGGGAAGTGGGAAATATTGAGCGATTGATACTCTTGTTAGGTGGGAAGCTGACCAGATTCCCGGAGCTCAAGGACCAAGCGCGACGAACGGTGAAAACTGCTGCAACTACAATAGAACCCTCGAACCATGAACATAAGAACGATAACAAAGCGAGTGGAATATAGTACAGTACAGAGATGCTTATCTGAACGCTACAAAAGGATGTCGTAAATTTCGTTTAGTGCTGTCTTTATGCGAGAAACCAGTTGCTATCATTTGTACACACGGACAAAAGAAATGCTATTGAGGACCTTATGGAGAGCATTAAGAAGGACTTTGAGCAGAGTTGATAATTGGAAGAAACACGAGAGGCGGAAGCACAACAGACACAAGAATACTAGCTGAAAAAACCGACAAGCAACCAAAATAAAAGGAAATCATGATAGCTTTATAATGTGCAGAGAGAGGACGATCAAGACAGCGGTGAGGGGGATTGAAGGTACAAGCATGTTATCGTCGCTCAGTGCAGTAAATCTTCCAATCAAGGATTTCTGCTACGTGCTCCGATTGTTCGCTCTAAGGGTCGCCTTTTAAGAACATAAGTCTTCGGGCCTTCCCTGTCAAAGAGGTGACAAAATTCGTAGCCCGTAATGTTAAATAGAATCGACAAGCATGTGAACACTTTCACTATTCGACGCAGGTGTAAATTTAAACTAAATTTAATTCATGACTTTCTCTTCTCTATGGCGTTTCTAATCGCTGATGTTTCCCTCATTCGGTCCACCCGGGCTCGAATCGTTGTTTATTTTAATACTCTGAGGCTATAAAACGATGAAAACTGTTTTCCTTGGTGCCGAACTTTATTTATGGTTGCTCTGTTCTTGCGTGTTTCTGATCTCAGACTGATTACTTAAGCAGAGTTTTTGTATCATTCACTATTCATTGGTTTCGTACGGTTCACTCTTTCTTATTCATCTGAGATTAGGTTCTAAGCGACAGGGCAAGATTTCTTATGCAAGCCTTGCTTTGTTTTGAAAGCAATATAAGCTTGTTTAATTTGTCTTTTACGTGCTTGTGTTTAACAATTACCATTCTGTTCTAAATGAAATGATTTCAAACTACTGACTGTATTTTGCTCCTATCTACTGACTGTAGTTTTGACTTTGTTTTCCCTGGAAGTTGAGAGTTTATGAGCTCTTATTTGGTGCTGGTTACTAGTTGACTAGTTCGAGTTTTATGTATCGTATCTTCGTAGAATTTCGACTCCACACGTGCACCTCATTGAGACATGTACAGCAGTTGGTCTTTGAAATGCGTATGAAATTAATTTATGCGCTATAAAAACAAAATTTTAGTTCCTCGAAGGTTTTATAAGATTCTTTCCTTTAGTTCCTTTATAATGTAATAAATAAAACCCTTTTTCAGTCCCTTTTTACCCTAATAAAAGCCTTTTTTAGCTCTGGTAGTCTATGAGTATTGTTCCTTGGAATAAGTAGGAATTTTTCAGAAATAAAGTAAAAAATTGAATCTCTTTGCAAGCATTTCAAAAAAGTCGCCAAGTTCCTCAAATGTGTAACCATTAAGTGAATACGCAAACATTAATTAAATACGCAAACATTAGTTGAATAAGCAATCGTTAATTGAATATGTTGTTAATTTGAATACGAATCAGTTTTTGTGCCAGTACGCTACTTCGTGTTTCTTCTTCTGCGAACACTCTTGAGGAATTTTAATCTGCAGAAATTAAAATTCAGATCAGTTAATACGAATACAGCGCCAATGAGGAGAGACCAGAATTCGTCTGCCCTCACAATTAATTACATTTGACCACAATCGAGCTTTATAAATGAAGGCAGGCAACCAAACAATCAACCAACCAACCAATCAACCAACCTACCAACCCTTCGGCTGACACGTTATAATTACAGGGAAAACAAAGCCTGCCGACATTTTATGGTTCTACTTGTTAACGCTAAAAACAACGATACCAGAGCCGCCTCAAAGAGAACCCGTTGGCCTTAATCACGGCTGAGCATTTGGCGCCAAAGAAGTCATTCATAAATATAACTCGTTAATTCTTCCGCCTGTCTGACCGCCTGAACGACTGACTGGCTGGCTGGCTGATTGTGCATCTCATGAATTGGCTGCGTGTCCGCCGCCAGATCTTCGGACGAAGATCATTCGTGCAGGGGCACAGAGTGGAGATCTGAAAATCTGACAGACTGACATTTTGTTGAAGTTAATTTCTCGCCTCCTCTGGACGATGATCCATGCACGATGATCATCATTAATTTTCATCAACTGTTGTTTGAAGCCGGTCGAACCAGCAGCCGCCGATATTGAGTTGAGTCTGGGACAACGAAAACAAAATACATAACGTATTCATTGATACCATCGCGATAGCACGATATACCACAACATATGCCAACCACATACATTTAAAGAGAACCGCTGTAATTTAATATTAATTTGTTAAAATGAAGAGGCGCCTTCTGACAACCTATAAACATGTACAAGAAGAGGGGAAAATGGCGTTTAACTATTTTGCTTTCCCTATCAACTGACAAAAGGTTCTCTTTTAAGGTAGCTTTGAGCGATGAGTCCGAATAAGAGCAGCTTCATCATGTTTAGCTACCTAAACGATTGGGTTGCCTTTATGATGTGAATTTTGGCGGCTTACCTCAACGAGTTCTAACTGGGCCGCCTTTGAAGCACTGCCTGTCGATTCTATCGCTATAATTACATCTCCTTTCCTTCGATATTCTTATTCTCCATCTTGTGGTTGCATTTTTATAGCTGCTTCTAAGCTGTAGGTTTTGTGATTTAATTGAGGTCGACCATGTTGATAGTTTGCTGCGGGCGATTTTTCTAAACACTTCTCGGTCAGTCGGGGCGCTGTGCGGTTCTTCAGAGACCTGGAGGCCACCTAATTGCAGGGCTCCGAGGTGATTAGAGTGATTTTTTGGCCGAGGTCGTTAGGGGGATAATCATTTCATTTGTATTTCGCATCCCCACTCAGATAGCATGTGTTTAAAAGGCATTTTATTTGGACCCACCTACTAATTGGAAACTATTTTTCTTGTTCTCCAAACAAAATATCGGCATTTAACAAAATATTGGGTTTTCTTAAAATAAATCGAATTCAGAGTATTTGAATAATCTAATTTATATTTAGGGTTGCTTTTTTTAGGTTTAGATTAGGTTTTAAAGAAAGAAATTTAAACGTTTCTCATAAAAAGTGTCTTAATAACGGTGATTCGCTCACGCTTTATCCTGTTTATTTCCACATCCGTTAGGATCCGTTAGAGTTGCTAATTCGTTTCGGCAAATTATTCGATTCCGATTATTGAGGCCATAAAAAATAATTATGATAAATATGGAGCTGGATTTTAATGGATAAGATTGGCAAATAATTAAATTGAAGCAATTTTTGATTATCTGCACGATTTAATCGATATTGAGTTAAATATTTCTTCAGATTGAAATAGCAGAAAATTAGGTAAACGAATTTAAGCTTTACCATTTGTTTAATTGGTTGAAATTATTCTCAATGTTCATCTATTTTAATTCCAGCTCTTTTAGCCACAACATAAAATTTTAATACTTTCAATAAATTAAATCTCTGGGCACAAAAATCTGTTAAACTGAAACCGAATAACCGAACGCAAACAATGAATGCAACCCATTTTGTTTGTGTCGCCATTACACATACCCACACAAACACTAGAGGACACACACACACACATACACATACAATAGATTAAATATATAAACACTCAAAACACACCTAAACATTTTACTGCTAACTAAAAGCAATTATCATAAATTTTCCACAATGAAATTGTCTCTGGATACAATACAACAAAACACAACCACAACAACTATAATACACACACAGTTATCCAGTCGCTTAATTAATAAAAGCCAAAGCTTATTAAGCAAGAGATACCTACGTGTGTGTGTATGTTCGCTACACCAGGTCATCTGAAACCAACGCGATTGTATCGAAAACATCAACAAAAGCAACAACAACAATGTCGACGACACTCTGTGACGCCAATATTTAAAAACTTGAAGCCCACCACAAACGCGGTTGAGTATCAAATAAAATTAGTTAAACATGGGCCACGTTTACGCTTGCCACGTAATTAGACAAAACAACAACAACAACATCATCAACCTACCCGAAAATTTTACACGAAGCCAAAACCACCGATTATAGTAGTTAAATAATAATAATAACAGTCAACACCATCCCATCCATGCCACCATTATCATCCTTACCTTCATTATGATTCTTACCATCCTTACCATAATCATCATCATCATCCTTACAATCTTCATCATCACCAACATCATCATCATTATCATCATGAATATCAGACAGTCTGTTTGGAGTCTTTTAAGCTGTATTTGTAGGATCTTTGAATCAGCGTTGGTTCCAAAGTGTACTCGTACATGGAAAGAGCAATACTACTTCAATTGCGGTCGGTTTACATTTGGAGCCACATGTACCCTAAAGTCCATGAAAATTTGTTTCCCTATTATGTGTATTTTCATGTCGCTATTATTACTTTTAGATCTGGCTTTAGAAATACTCTCCGTGTCTCCTATTTTCATCCTTATGAAGTGTTGGTAACTTGTTTCCTTTCCGAAAGTGTTGTTGTGGTAAATGGTAAGAGTCGTTAAGGGGGAGAACTCATTTAAACTACATTAATTTAAATAAAACAACAACAAAGCATACAAAGCTTCGGTTTGGAAAATCGTTTATGAGGTTGCAGTTGCTGGTTGTTGTTGTAATTTGTAAAACACAAATGTTTTTGATTTTTATCGTGTGGCGCCTCAGTGTCCCCAACATGACCCCTTCCACCGGACGAATGGCAGACAGAATTCTTAACCCTTCAAAATTTCGTATGCAAGAAATGCATTTTTAACCATGTACGTATTTTTTACTTTTCTAATTTTTTCTTTTCTAACTGTCTGAATACTAATTAAGTTACAAATAAAGCAATTAAAGAAATTTTACCGGAAAATTATACAGACCAATAAAGAACCTAAAGGCTACAAATTATAACTTCTAAACACTTTGGTTTGAAACATGGTTTACAATGGTTTAACTAATACACGGTGTATTTTTGGTATCTGCCTTAACGAGTATTCGTGAAATATTAGTCAAAAAGTAGTCAATATGTCCTGAGGAAGAACGTGGTTTCGAATCCCGACTGTGCATGGATGTTTAACCTTTAAAAGACTCGGACTGATTGAGAGTTTAGACGATTCCCGAAGTTGTGATAAGCGAGGTGGTTCAGTTGATAAAATAGCATCATAATGGGCCACGTCGACTTAAGTCAGTCGGTGTACAGCGACTGCCACTCGTACCTAATCTAACCCACCTTTTGAGTAGATGGACCAATCGAACTCTGGGTTTTCCTGACCGGCACACGCCTTCCACAAGCTAAACTAACTTCCTCCGAAGATAGCTTCGTTTTCCTCACTTACCTCTGTCAATCATATTTATGTTGTAATTTATTACTGTATGAATAAAATCTTACTTTTGTCAATGGAAGACGATGTTCTTTGTGAGTTAAGGAAAATTTAATAAAGCATTAAATATTTCATACTTTCTATACATACCTATGGATTTATTTAGATCTATTCTGAGAACTACAAACCTGAAGTAATGAATGCCTCGCAGTGAAAGAAGTACACACCCCATAACTTTACCACGTACACCTCGCATTATGTTTCCTATTTCGGAAAAAGTAACTTAAATGAATAGCCTTCAACCAAACTAAGCTTCATTAATAAAATTTTATTATTCTATTCTATTCTATTCTATCTATTATTAACTTAATTATGCCACGTACTCGATGACGCGCGCCTGCGTCTTCCCAGAACGAGCTGCAATACTTTGAATGCACTGGTTTTGTAGATTTCCACGAATATCCACTGATTGTCAGATGTCTAGCAACAAAAACAGACCTTTCTGTTGTTGTGATGACTTGTGTTGGAAGCGTGGCTGTCATAGATGCATAAGTCCAGTACACGAACAACAAGATTACCAACAACAGCAACGGTTACCTTGGAATCTCTGCTACTAAAGCTGACAATATTTTGGTTTGTTTCTTTTTTTATTGTTGTCTATTTTAACGACTTCTTGGAAAGCCATCAAATTTATTATTTTCACAATATTTCTAGTAATTACAATAAGAAGTCATAAAAATTTGTGGCTTTTCCCATAATCGTTGATTATAAAATCAACGTTGCTGGAAAATATCGTAGTATAATATTAATAATTTTTTCTTTTATTGTATTCAAATCTATGGGTTTCTTCCACGGCAAAAGAGTTGATTTTAGACTTTCGTGGTTTTATGTTCGTCTGGGCTGGTTGTGTACGTGTAGCGCCAGATTTCCTCAATATTTTTAATTTTTGTGTAAGGCAATGCAACCTGAGTAATAATATTTTTGACATACTTTAATGATTATTACAATCGTGTAATAACACTTAATTGTTTGAACCTGGGTGGTTCCTACTTTATATGCTCCAACAGTACACGTAGATACCATAATATAATATATACTCCTATGTACGAAGTTAAAGGCATTGAATTGATCAAGTCGTTGGAATTATTAAGTGCTTTTCTCACAAGTTTCCTGAGGTATATAAATGAATTCTATAAATAAGACTAATCATTTCTATAGAAATAAGTCCAATCATTTCATTCATTAAAAATTTCAATATATGGTATCCATCCATTCATTGGAGAGTGCTTTTATTGTAATAAAGGGAGACTAGCACTCACATCGCTTATTCTTGTAGACGTATCAACATCCTAGAGCTCTTCAGCGAGTACTCTAGACCGCGAAATGTCTGCCAGGACATGCCTTTTCCGAGCTTCTCCTTGGACATGGAGCCCTTCTGGTAGCAAAATGATATGCATACTTAATAAAACAGCTTGAAACATTCGAGGCCATTGAGCAATGTTGCTAACAAGGAGCGACTGCTGCGATGGCAGCCACGACTATAATTAAAAGTCGATTTTCTTACAAGGACTCGGTGGCGTGTTGCTACAGGTTTGGCCCATCCTTGGCGTTGTCGCCACCATCGTCAATATCAGCAACGTGCGGCGAGCAGCTGCACTGTTGTGTGGAGGGAACGAACACAGAAGCCGCCGCTGACGTATGATTATAAAAAGGAACAGATTTGTTATGAAACGTTAAATTGTACCAACAAGAGTGCCACCAACAGCAAAAACATCCTGGAGCACTTTACGTCATCCTTGGGCTACAACCAACCCTTCTCCTCGCATTACCTCGAAGCTACTGGGTCTAAATGAGGACGAAGTGATGAATGGAAGCAAAATATGTAGTTTCAGGGTAGGCAAGACCAGAACATTTCCCCCCGGTTAGCCAGCAGCCACAACTGTTTGAGTACCAGCCAGGCAACCGGAGCCGGAGCCGGAGCCGAAGACGGAGCCGCTAATGTTGTGTTCAGCCAACCGTATTTTCGCATTCGGCCATAATCTCTGAACATGTAAGCGTTTTAAAACAAGTACTTTTAGCACGAGTAACTTAGCCGCCGCGCTCTAAGACGTACTAAGGCTGCATTAATGAGTAAGCCCAAAAGGTTAAACGTGGAATTCTTAAGCATTCTATGGCTGCTTTCTAAGTGTTTGTTTTCTTGCCGCGCACCAAAAGCCACGAATACGACGACCGAGCTGAATAAATGCTGCATAACGTTTGTTGTCAAGCGGATTTTCAAATTATCCGATTACGGACTCGGGCGCGACTCAACATACACAGTCGTCGAATGGCATCCAGGTCAGATGGCAGAAGGGAGACGAGTTGACGATCTGGTAGTTGGCTAGAACTCAGTTTACACTGTGATATTCTTTCAGAAAGGGTACCAAGTCTAGTTACGAGTTTAGACGGGTGTCAAAAGGGGTTCCAGACCAGACCAATAAACTACCCTCGTGTACAATTAACAGCTCCTAAATTTATTGAATTAGTAAACCCTCCGCAACGACAGTCAACCTTTACTTTACGGCAACTCGGATTTCTCCAGTGTAACACGACGTAGAATTAAGCAGCACTTATTATGGGCCTCTTCTGTTTTCGTTTAATTTTCTAAGTACGTGCGTAAATCAGGATAAAGAGTAATTAGCGAATTCTTTGCAAGGCAACCACTAAATGCTAACGATTGGTTGGAACACTGTTAGTTTTGTGGTTTCACTACAACAGAGCTCTTAAGCGGCTTTAAACGTCCCTCCACTGCATCGAATGTGCTGAGTTGGCTCACGCGAGCAATTTGCGTTCAACAAAATCAAGAGTTTGTTAGAGGAAAAGAACACCTTCAAGAATACTTAACGGGAGGAATGCTAATGCGATAACGCAGTGATGGAAAGCGAATGAATAATTTGAATGGAATGAGAGAAAACCGAGTGGTTTTTCGGTCGAAATTCGGATGCAATTTGAAAGAATTGCATTTAAAATAACAGTGAGTGAGAATACTATGAAATTGTTGTAAAGCTCTTTATAGGCATCTGCACCACGTTCCAAAATATTGACCAAACCCGGATTTATGGTCAATTGAACAGAATGTAACATCGTAAATTAAAAATTCGTTACCCTGCATGTTGCATGACAGCAGCAGCGGCAAAATTGATTTGTTGAGGCGGACGCTTGCATGCTGCGTTCCTCCAGCGATACTCTGCTTGACTCCAGGAAACACCGGGTGCTGGCGGAACCTACAGGCGTTTCTGTACCATTTAATTTTGTGAAATAGCACGGAATTCAGTCACCGTGTCAACCAGTAATAATCATTAATAGAACGCAATAAAACCGACGGAGATTGTTAGGGGTTGCGTCACTCGTTTCAGAGGCTTGTGGCTGAGCGTCTCTCTTTGTGCGTTGCTCTGACAAAAGTTGTCAACGGCAACAATGGCCAATAAAACAATTAAAGCAGAATACTTCAAAGTTGAAATTGGATGATAGGAAAATAAGTGGTGGTTAGTAAATTAGCAGGGCTTTGTTCCTTTCCACGAAGAAAGCACAAGGACCGAAGAACTTCGACGAAAAACAAGGGCTTTAATAGAGAAACAGATCCGACAGAGTGTATACAGGAATCTGGTAGCAAAAGCACGTTAATCAGGGTACTTTTATTAGCGTCTGATAAGATTAATAAACAATTAATGTTTATTGTTAACAACTCAATCCAAGTTAGCCGACTTTAAGATACTAAAGTCAGTGATTTATTAATATATTTATGCATTTTTGTCTACCATATTTCTATCCATATTTATGTATAGCAGCTAAATACTGCTACCGAACCCAATTTCTCTAAAAATGTCTCAACGAAATATTAATAAATTCTTCACGCTTTCTACGCATTTAAATCTGAGAAGAACTCGTGGTCATAAATTTCTTCCCGGAATTTCTTCTCAAAAGAAATCCACAAAAATAAGAAATTTATATAGAAAGTCAACGAAAACAATTGTTCGCTGCAGGGGCAAAGAATTATGTAGAGAATTCCGATTGTCATAACTCTAAATGTTGTGTCATTTCTATGAGACTGTTAAAAACAATGCGGCGACCACAAATTTTATTTATAAACGCGAGTAGTTCGGGTGCAATGGAGGAAGCAGAGGATATACAATCATATTTTTATACACTAAGCTGGATATAACTCAGTCTCAGTCATGGCTCATTAAGAGTTGTTGGCTCACTGAAATGGGGAAAAACCTAAAAGAAGAAGGTGGAAAAAGTGGAAGTATTCTGGGAACTGTCGCTGGGAATTGTCTCTGGGAATCTGGAGAGCAGCGGAAGAAAGGATTCCCGGTTGAAACATTTAAGGGCTCAAGATTTAGATATTAACTGACAGCTTCGGCACGCACAGAAGCCATAAATTCCGATTTCATCGTTTAAGATTGTGAATCGGTTTTAAGAAATTAATCGGCTTCAAAGAATTCCGATTAGGAAACATGATTAAGTTGAAAGGACAGAAAATATGTAGTTAAAGTGTATTCAACGGATTGGAGAAATGTTTGGAAGAATTGATACGAAATATCATGATGTGAGAGTATAGTGTTTTCCAAACAATAGTATAGACACTCGTAGACAGTATATTGCTTTAATTGTTTGGTAAGTTTTGGTAAGTAATAAAATCAAAACTAAGTTTATTACACTCTTTCTAGTCTTCTTCTTTAGTTGATCGCCCCTCGATAGTTGAGGGAATATCACCCTCTCTGAATAGTAGTTTCACATCGCTTAAATACAGTTTTAATGAATGCAATTTATCGTAATTGATTAAATTAATGAGTGCGTACGTCGGCTGCCATTGCGGTGCTCTATCGTCCTGTGTATCAAACGTCAGTGGCGTCACTTCCTCTACCCGGAGAGCGGCGCAAAATTTTTATCACCGCACTAAATCAACGCTGCAATAAAATGTCCACAACACAATTGAAATCTTAACAGGATCCAATCCAATAAACCCCGACAAGGACATAAATTTTCCTTGTTGCTGATTTCCCGTCCTGACAGCACAGCGACAGAATTTGCTAAATTGTATGGATTGAATTAGAGGAGAAAAAGAAAAAGAAAAAATAAAAATAAAAGTAAAACAAACAGCAAACATTTCATCATTTATTCCTAGACAAGACTGCCGCCCCTCGTTGCACGACCAACCCTCGTTGCCAAATCAGGAAAACATCACGTTCAGAGGATCCTGCTCTGGGCGCATACCTTCTGCCTGTCCAGCCGTCCGTCCTTCCGTCCGTTTGCCCTCCTTCCATCCAGCCTCTTTGCGTGTGACTAACATTTTATGGACCAAATGAATGAGTGCAAAAAATGGCAGCAAATCTGACATCGTCTATTTCCCGTCCTTTCTTCGGCTCATATTCCACACAATAATTTTGTACAATTTAACGTTTTCAATATGGTATCCGTATTGATTTGCAGCTCGGCGATAATTTATGACCTGGTGACGAAATTTGCTGAGGACGTCAGGGGCGGCGTATCGGTCCCCGGTCGTTTATCAAATGGAGGTTTATGTCTGGTTATAATCGAGAGATCCTTTACGTGCCATCGTTGAAGGACAAGATGTACTGCTAAGCATGAGGAGGAATTTACAACAACTACAGAAATGAGTGAAATTGACGCATGAAGTTTGTTTAGGGTTTAAATCCAGTGACAGCAACAACAACATCAGTAAACATTATAGAACAATATAGAGCTATGTATTTGTATATTTCTAGAAGCAATGTAATTACAAAGTTTCTTCGTATTAAATCGGGTCCATTGTATCCCATACATCGACTCATCAACGTGGATTTATTAATCACTCCTTCCAGATCGCTTAAAAGATTAAATAAAAATACGGACGCTGCAAAATTTAGTGCAGAAATTTATTAGAAACCGTAGCTAACGAGCGATATCCGTGTTGTGTCAGTTCAAAACAAAGCCACACACTCTCGCCTGGAATATCCGAATCCGACAATAAAAACTCGCACTAAGTGAGTAATCTATGGCTAAAGGAGAATGTGTGAAATGTTAAGACATTACAACAACAACAACAATAGCCAGAGAGGCAAGATTACAATGTGATGGAGAACTGGGTAGAACAGCAGGAGCAAGCAGGGCAAATGTTAAGAAAAGGAACAAAAGCATCGAACGTGTGCCCAATACGATCAATCTTTAGTTTTACTTGAAGTCCTTTCTTTTCTTCGTAGCAAGCGGCAAGGACTGAGCTAAATCTTTACGGGAACGAAGGTCCTGTCGATCCAAATCAACAACAAATTCTGAGGCTCGCTTCAGTGGCCCGCATGGCAAGTCTGCTTGAGATGCATGTGGGTTTGTATGTGTATATAATATTATATGTGTGTGTGTGTGTATGGACCACGACTGATGTTAACTCGACGGGTAACAAATCTGTTTGAAGTGACAAACGACTTTGTTAGGTCAGAGATTGCTTTGCCATTGAAAGACGTTGATATTGTTTTACTGTTTCTAACTTGTTGTTGTTATTGTTTTCGTTGTTCGAGGTCACATCCTCGGCTATCGAAGTGTCATTTTTCTTGACGTTTCCTACTACGTTGGTCCTTTGTTAGTGTCCTTTTATTGTTGTTGTTCATCTTCGTCACATGTTTCTCCGGTGAGTGAGTGAGTCCTTAAGAAAAGGTGATTTTTGTAGTAATTTTTCTTTTGTTGTTTCTGCTCTTTTGTATAGAAACGCCTAATGATGATTTCATGGTGGTCAGAATGCAATAAATTCATATTGTGTCTACGGGGTAACCTTATTTGTTGTCAAATGTCGGTGCAAAAAATATATAGCATGTGTTTTTAGTTAAGGTTGTGCCACTTTTCGTTATCCTCCTCCGCATGCTGTTATTTTTCATCATATCCTGCTGTTTCTGGTATCATTTCTTGACAGTTTTATTAGCAATTCATTCGTTATGACTTTTGGAATTTTATACAGAAAACAGCTGCTCAGTTGACCTTGGCTTTTAATAATTTTATATCTTTTATATCTGAGATGCTGTATTTAATAGTTTAGAAAATATATATATTGGCTTTTATGTATAGCAATGAGTTGTGGATAATAAACTTGAGAGTAAATGTCTGCTAATCTAAATGTTACATCCTAAATTCCCATGCTTCCTATAACGAATATAGGAAAGCTTTGTCGAAACAATCCTTATTACTTTATTCCGTGCTGATTCTTGCACACAATAAATTATCTGGAATATGCGATATACTTAGTCGTATCCCGAAAAGCAATCCATTGAAGAAGTGTGTCAAGTCATTGAAAAGTAATTTTTCACAATACAAACGAGAAGCAACCAAATAAAGGGACATGCTATAAAAGAGAAAAGAAAACACCTTGGACACAATAACAGCAGAACCTTCCGATGACACGAAACCAACTTAAATCGAGTCATTTTTCTGTGTATTGTGTGAACGTGCGCTGATTCGGCCCTAATGATACTTTGGCATTTCCGGCTACAGGGTTTCTCCTCCCTTCGTTTCGTCCCTTCCAGGAACTTGCTCCGTATATCGATCGATCGCTTATGTGCACAACAAATCAAAGTGTACCAACGTTATTGACACCACGACACTCACAAACCTCGTCATTGCATGACCGGATTTCAGCAGTTTTGTGTGTTTTCCAAACGATACTTAATCATGAGACTGCTTGCCACGCTGTCTTCCGCCCGAGTCCTGCATCCTGCGAAAGACACAGAAAGCGGAAGGCTGCACAAAGTAGTAATCGTTTGGGTTTTCGCTTGAACGGACAGCAGAGAATGATTAAGAATGAAATGAGATTGAGAGAGCACTCGATATGTTTAAGAATACAAGATTAATGATGCTCAACGAATAGACAGCAAGAGGAAGGAATCATTTTTGCACTCGGTTTCCTTGCTGATTGCCGTTTGATTTTCGAAGATTCTTTGTTAGGTTTTGTTTTCGTTTCCTCTTTGATCTCTAAGGTCTCCGTAATGTGAGCCCTTTCTTTGATAACCTTAATTTTATTTTCGGCAAACACACTATCAGAACTGAATGTGGATATAGAATTGGGAAAAGACAAATCGAAAGTATCCGAAAATACTTTCGGGTTAATAAATGTCAGGAATAAAATTAAAACCCAACCAGAAAACACTTCATCATCAATGATTAAATGGAAGATCGACTTCGTCGTAATCGGTGGCAAACCACGAACATAAAACAAGGTCACTTCAATTTAGAGGAACTAAAATAACCTGACAACCGACGCCCAACACCATAAACGCCCAGCCAACATGACATTCGGTAATTAAAAACCAAGAGCCTGGCCCTGAGCAACAAAGACAAAAGTTCTCGAAGTGAATAAAAATGTCAACACAACGACTGAATTAATCAACAACACTTAAGCCTGGAGGACTTACATGACAAGCAAAGCGGCGGGTTGGATGCTGGGTGCAGTTGTTTAACCCTTGCCTGCTGGAAAACAACTTCAACACCAACAACAACGACAACTAAATCCCCACACAAGCAGAACAATCATCGAAACACAATCAAAGGCAAACAAAATAAAACAAAGTGGAAGACTAATTAAAGCAGTAGGGTGTGGAGCACACATCTACATCGCCTGCCACATCATCATCATCCTGATCAACATCATCATAATCATTGGATGCTTTCAGTGCTGCTTGGTTGGGTGGTGGTAGTAAAGTAGGAAAATCAGTCTTAGGAACGGCCACGAAATGCATTTTGCTACAGCAACATAAATAAAGACGAAAGCGGATTTTCTGGGTCTTAAACCCGTTCCAGATATTTTATTGCTTACAGCCGCAGCCACGCTGTGAGCGATATTTTATAGCAACCGTGTTAATTTTTATTGTATCTGTCGCTAGTGCATCGAATTGTTAATGTTGCCAGTATTTCTGCTGTTGTTTTTGTCACATTAAATCACAAGAAATGTGCTTCACTCTTGGGTCGTTCTTCTAGGCGTTAAGAACGAATTCCGTGGACCACCAACAACTGTTGTATTCGGCTTTATCCGCTCGCTTTCTATCAGCACATTTCAGGGTCAGCCCTCGTAGCCATTTATTACTGAACGTTATTTCGCTTGCTGCCGCCTGCAGAGCAGATTAGATACGCCTCATAACAGCAGCCAGTTGCCGTAAGTTTCCTCTTTCTGAGCCGATACGGACTGAATTTTATTATTTGACAATTACGATCCCTTTTAATGGGCTCTGCCGATTATAAAACAGTGACAAGAACTCGACGTTGGTTTTGGTTTTGTAATCCAGCCTGAAATTATTGCTGTGCCTCTAAATCCACTTACAGCCGCTATTGTCGAGTGTTGAGCGGCTGAAAATAATCCCTATAATACACTAGTATATCAAAAGAAAGACCACGAAAATGTCGACAATATGTAATTTCATTTAGACCGAGTTTCTGATGATCCTATTTCTGAAAGTGGAAATTTAACGAAATTAAACTCACATTGAGATATTCCCCGTCAGTTTGGCAACTCTATAAGCGCTCTCAATGAATGCTGGCAACCCTAGCTGTGGCACCATTCATACTCCAAGATGCTCCAAATCAGGCGTACATCTGACAGCTACAGCTTCCTTGCAGCCCGCAAACGAATGTGTAACAAATCTTTCACTGCGTGCCGTCCGACTGCGGCAAGACTTCAAAGTCCCTCGCTCGATGGGGCTCCGCAGCCTTTCTTTGTCTCACTTTTAATTTATTTATTTATTTAGTTTTTCTTAGCGATAACATTAAAAGTTGCCGGCTGTCAGGTTTCGCAGTCATTCGCATCGTTCTGCCGCATCGTTCTGCAGCGCGTTTGTTCGCCTATCGCGCCGATGCATCTCTTCAGGTCCACGAGATGTTGCACCGTAGCGTGGCTTTTCGTCGGCATGTCGAAAATGTTCCGAATCTGTTGAAATTAAGCGGGACAAATGTTTTTGGCGTTCCATTTCGTTCCATCGCGAGATGACGACGAGGGACGGACCTCGTTCTGCAGCAGTTCCGAGTGCCTGCCGGTCTTGTGTGGCGGATATGCCATCCGCCTGTCTGTCTGCCAGTCGTTGGCTGCATGATGTCACCGCACAAATGTCCACATAAACGTTTCATTTGGTCGTTTGGGGCTGCGCTGCTGGTTTGGCTCACGTCAAACCTTTCGTGGCCATCACTCGGCGAATAAGTTGTAGACAGGCGCGTTTAACTTGCAATGAGTGGAGTTTTATTGCAGCCGAGTTAAACGCGCCGTCGCTGTGACGTGATCACGTGCCGCTGATGCAACCATTTCGAGGGTCCTCTTTGCAAATACCGTGTGTTGTGAATCGCAACTTCGACAGACAGCTCGTAAAACTAGTGCGTAATGAAAATGTTCAGCTTGTAGACTTTAGAAACCATTTGAGATACCGTATAACTCGTTGTATGCACCTCAATCGATATGGCGAAATTTTTATCCAGTAACTTTAAATATCTAATCTAAAGTCAGATGAAAATAGTCTTTTCTTATCCTATTTTAAGAGAAAGAAAGAAAGATTACCAAA
Source organism: Myopa tessellatipennis (assembly GCA_943737955.2). Taxonomy (NCBI): domain Eukaryota; kingdom Metazoa; phylum Arthropoda; class Insecta; order Diptera; family Conopidae; genus Myopa; species Myopa tessellatipennis. Next base: position 59,641,927 of record OX031316.1, read on the forward strand.
GCGATAGTTAGATATGGTGATTTTTTTAATTAGAACCACTTTCGAAAGACAAGAGATCGCTGATGAGGAACGTTGGCATGTTCCGAAATAGCTATACGTTCTGCGAGTCAAGTTGTTGGTTCAAATCCTGTTCCAAATGAAACGGAGCCGGACAACTGTGGATGGTGTATGTATGTATATACACCACGCATATAATATAATACATATATTCACTTTCGAAAGACTTTAAATAGTTCTTCTTAGTTTTTCCTCTTCCATCATGGAAATGTTTCGACTATCAAAGGCGGCAAAGTATCTTATTACGAATTACACGAATTCAATTATATTAATTAATTTAATTAAAAGTTGTGCGTGATTCATTGTAGTTGCATCGCTCAATGCGTCACTCACGTCACTCACTTCATTCACTTTTTCTCTTGCCAACGGCGTGCAAAAATTAGAATGCGCGAGGTCAGCGTTCAAGGAGATTCTATTCCGATTCTCTGTTCGATGGTAAGCATTGCATTTTCTTTGGCTCTGGCAAGTTCGGGTTCGCGCGTTCCGACTGACATGACGTGTCCGTCAGTCAATCAGTTGGCTCGCCGTTGTGATGCACACTGACAGCTTGGACGAACATGTACTCGTATCTGTAAATTCGCCGTGGAAAGGAGAGTCCGGAGGATGGGCGTAGTGTGGTGTGGTGATTTTCTGACACAAATGGAACTTTTTCTGTGTTTAGGTTGATGTAGTTCTGGAATCATCCGCATTTTATAGAGCAACGCAGCTTCCACATAATTTCGCCTTAGTTCATAATTTCAGAATCGGAAAGAGTATTTCTTGGAAGAGAAAACTTTAAATAATAACATGTTATTCTATAACTCACATAAACTACATAATGGTTTACATTGTTAAAAACCTATAAATCAATCAAAGTGAAAATGTTTTACTATCAAAACATATGAGCATTATAAAGCTCAAACAAATCGGAAGTTTCGAAATCTTAAGAAGGCAGCGGCAACCCCAGAATACACCTCAAGCACATGTACGAGTATTTCCCCAGCAATAAACGAGCAGAAAGCATTAAAAACACTAATAGAACACATGACTAAATAGTGAAAAACTACTTTGATCTGGCTTTTTTGCTTCAATGTAATAGGAAGGGTAAATGTAATAGAAAGAGTAAATATTATTCTATCACTGAGATGCCAAAATGTTTGTTGCACCCACACACACTCACTAAGCGTACGTGAAAGCCGCCCAAATGAGGCCGGCGCTATTTGATGTAACATCAACATGAACATCGTCTCGTCATCGTCATCGCAATCAACGTCGTCATCGAGCCCATCATACATTCATCATTAATCGTGCAAGTGACGTTCAGTGCCCCGCTCCTTCATGTTTCCGATCTATCATAATTTCTACTCAAGCATGCACCATCATCGCATCGTCACGTAATAAAGTTGCCGGGAAACATTCATGCAGAGCAAAGAGGAGCATAAGCCAGCCACAAGCAGAGGAAGGGGCATAAATTTTCGTTTTGACTGCATGTTTTTTGTTAGAATTTTACACTCTTTAGACCGCCCACCCGATGATGAGTACCGACCGACGAGTACTCGGCGGCGCACATCATCAAAGACTTTGTGATCCATCAACACGGGCCATCAACTTGTATACAAACAACATCGAGATCAAAAAAGCGTTGCTGATCTTTCATTATTAGTTCTTTAGCTACCTACCTCCTGCCCACTCTTCTTCCCTCCATCCATCCTTTATCCCTCCCTTGCTCAGCACTTTATGTGACGAGTACTCTGCTAGACTCAGTGCATTCAGGTTCTCCCCACCCATCATCGTCATAACAGAAGTTTAGGATGTTTTTGCTAATTAGTTGTTGATATGTGGGGGATTCTTGGATGTGGTTGTGGGGCCTGAATTCCTGTTTAGTTCATGCATGTGGTAAATCAATATCGTTATTACCATCAGCGGCAACAGCATCATCATCATCGACTTGCTATTGAGTTGTTCTTCGTACTGTAATAAAATAATAATGTATTCAATAAGGATGTTTTAATTACGGATCTGTTTAAGAAGTATTTAAATTTAAGTTAAACAGTTCTTTCTTCTTGACTTTGAATTGATTTTCAATATTTTAACGAGTTTTCTGTAGAATTCGAATTCGGAGTTCACAATTCTTTAGTTTTTGCGGTTATCAGTAAAAATGTTTCCTATGATGTCTCCCTTTTTGAACTCTTTTGAGCCCATCAATCACCTGTTTCCCGTTTATATACAGTATATATATATATGTGTGTATTTAAAATACAAATAATTCCTTCTAACAACCACAACAACCTTATTGAATAACTGAAATAACTTAAATACTGTACAACTATTTGAGGCAGCATCTTGGGCCGGTAAATCAAAGGCGAACACTGATCAAAGCTGTCATTACATATCATGGCCCGGCCTTTGATCGCGCACCGCTAATTCTTTCAAATATTGGATTGCGTTTAAGATGCGTGCCGTTGTTTTACGTGAATTCCGCTTTATTCAATCACTCAGCAATCAGATTCAGCGTCAAAGGATGAACGCGATCATTAGAATTCTTTCGAGTTGCACTATCGTGAAATATCTGGTAGCTTTTATTTCAATATCGAGAAAGTTGTTGTTATTGTTGTTGGAAAGAGTTTTTCTTTCTTTACACAAAAATCAATTTAAGCCAAATCCTAAATGAATTGTTAATCGATTGACTGATGTCTTGATAGACAGATACGACTATGTAGGTGGATATACATACCATGAATGGACAGACAGACAGCAGCACATACGTTTATTTGAAGCCGCACATTAAATCGTTGAATTTCCAGGAATTTATTGTGTTTTGCTGTTTGTTTGATCTGAATATTGTTTGTTTGTTAATGCTTCGTTTAATTTTCCTTTATAACAAAATTTTGTAGAACGATTTGATTGTTATTTTTCTAGAAAATTATAGTTTTCGCTGATGGTTCAGAGTCCACTGAATGGTGCAGAGAGATAATGATTCAGACAGATAATGACTCAGACAGATTATATTCGGATTATACTGAAGCGAAATAATGACTCTGTTGGGCAGTGAAAATCATTCATATAATCGAAGATAAGTCTTGATTGAAACCTATAAAAAGACTTTGGTTTAAAACTTGGATGGACTTCTGTTGCCACGAAATAGTTTTAGTGTAAACACAGCCCTATAAAACCTCCCTCGTCGCTGACGAGTTCCATATAAAAATCCAAATCAATACACAAAAATTTCCGCCATTTATTTTTCCGGAATGTAATGCATAATCATGAAAGAGATTACGATGTCGGCGTGTGTTTCGTGCGCATGTCAATAAATTACAAATTAAGCGATTAACTATGTTCCTCGTGACGTGGTATCGCCTCGTCGCACAACAACATCGTACATCCTGCCCTGCCGCAGAAAAAACCCACACAAAGAAAAACAATTAGCTTGATTTATGATTATCCTGGTTAAGCATAAATAATTTCTGCAATCTGACTTTCGTGTAACAAAAAATTCTGGCAGCCTGACAAAAGGTCGCAGGACGTTAAGTGCGACAGCGACAAATCGCTTTGTGCACGCCAGCCAGCAGCGAGCCGGAGTCGGCAGCAAATGCTGATCCGCCTGCTAGAGGTTTGGTTCAAGATTGGAATAAACACAACTCAAATATTGCAACAATATGCGTGCCAGATCAAGCACCGGACTGCTTGAAATCTGATACAACAAACATTTTCAAGCCCCAGCTCAAGTCGTGGACTCGCAACAGTCGTAACGCAGCGAGGGTTGACGACGCAGTGAAGAAACCCCTTTTCCGGTACTGTTCCTGGCTTTCGATGATTGCGGGGTGATGATAGTTATACCGAATTATTTGGCAAACCGCACAAAACAAACAGCTCGCCAGGCGTATCTCGAGGCGGTCGAGGCTTTCGTTTCCTTTTGACAGCCAGTCCCATGACAGTCGACAGGCTATAATTTTTCCTTCTTTGTTTTCGGTGCGTGTGCACACCCTCTGCCAGGACGACCTCTAGCTAGAGTTTCACTTGTCCTCGTTGTTGTTTTATTTCCGTTGTCGTTCCTGCTTTCGTTGTTGTTCCTGCTTTCGTTATCGTTCATGTTTATCCCTCTTATTAATTTCTCTTCATGAAACGAAACGTCAGAATTGACATTTTTGACAAATGCTGGAAAACAATTCGCACATAAACTAATACTATTTGTCTTCATTAGCAGCGCGTGTAGCCCTCTTCCGATCGGAATCGGCGGGACCCTTCGATTGATTGCACCCTTTCAGAGGACTCAACATGCATTGCAATTCGTATGCCCAAAAAATATACGAACCTTCTGGCGATTCCTCACGGAACCTCCCCCATATTCTACGTGTTCTGTGTTGTGTTGCGTTGTGTTCTGTGTTCCGTGTTCTTCTCTTTTGTTTTTTCTGGTGTCAAATCAATCATGTTGCTGTTTATTGACAGGAACTCATAATTTTTTTGGCCGCTGGTTGATTTTAATTTTTTTGACGGTTCGATTGTGAACAGCCATCATCACTGCCGCCAGCGTGAAGACAGGCGAGCTCTGGATGGAGCCAGTGCTGTAGTTGTATTGATTCGCTTTGTTTGTCTAAAGTCTTTATTCGCACCCTTTCGGCCGCCTACGTTGTCCTTCGGCCATTCGTAATATTGTTGCAGCTATCATCATGTTGTCATCTGTCACATTTGCATAATGTAAGAATTTGACATTTATGCCAATGAACAATTTTTCATTTCGGACTTTTGACGAGGGTTTCGAATTTGGGGAAAGTTTTTGGGAAACAAGTGAAAGAGTTGGATAATACCTGGGATTTTCTTCTCTCCCTCTTCGATTTGTCGCAGAAAAAAGGAATTTCATGTCTGAAAGACGCTCTACACTTTTAGGTAAATGTGTCAAAATGATTTCTTTTGTACTCAAACCTTAACGTTAATTTAAAATTATCGTTTATCGTTTGACAGATCACATTAGTGAGTATTTTGCTTCGGTTGCCTTCTAATCAAAAGTTTGAATGATAAAAAATGCAAATTTCAGTCACTACCTCAGTTGCTAGTATTGCGAATCTTACTCATGTAATAATTCATTATTGTATAAGTTGTGAATAAATAATTTTAACTTTTACACTGGGCCAATGCAAACCGCATGCGTCAAAATTGATGTCAGTTTATTGAAAACTGCACAGTAGTAGTTGTAGCTGTCAGTAGTGCAAAAACAACAACCACAACAGCTCAGTGAATAACTCATAACCAAAGACTACTCAGTCTTTGCTCATAACATCCTGGACGATATCAAACACATGACTATGTCCATAGCAACAAAAACAAAATAAAACAAGTGGTTTTTGTGGTTAATACAAGTAATAAAGGCGAATTGCAGAGTGTTGTTATTTCTACTGGTGCAGATGTTCAAGCAGCAATCTATAAATCAATATTCGGCTGATGGTTGACGACGATGCAACAGAAAACCACACCAAAATAGTGAGTTCGGATCTGATAAAGCGGTGAGTGAATAAATTGAGAAAAGAAAAGCTTGTGATTGACGAGCTGCACATTTCTTATGCTCCAAACGTCAGTTTATAAACATGCCGCCGCTCTGCCAATCGACAATCTCGCATAACAAGCTGTCAAAAAGGCATCACAAACAGATGACGTTTTCACATTGTTGTTTAGCAGAAAGTGAAATTTAATAAAGTTCTAGATGTCTTGACAGTTTTAACTAAGCACTTAGTCGATTTCGAAGCTCTTTTGTCACCCTCCGTATCACTGTATCACTCCTACTCTCTCTCTCTTTCTTCATCTCCTTCTCCTCTAGCCGTGCCATTCTTTATGGCCCCCTTTTGGCCATCGCTGTCTCCTTGCTGTCACTTAACGTTCATGCTTCGCAGATCGCATTTCCTTTGGCTGTCATAACTTTGGGCTGTGCTTGTGGCGTTTTATTGAAAGCTGGCTAAATTAATTTTTTCCTCATACTTTATTTCTGCAGCACAACAGAGTCCCCGACGAATGTGTGTGTGAGTGTGTTGTGTCGCCCCAACCGCATGACATACGAGCAGCTCCAATAACATTTTTCACACATGAGTGCAGTTGCCAACAAGCTTTTTCTGACACTGTCACCCACATTACTCAGCACACATGTACATGGTTTGATAAGAGTATGTGTGTGTGTGTGTGTGTGTTTGTGTGGGTTTGTGGGTTGGCCCTGTTGATGAGTTGGTTGGTTGGTTTGGTTGCTATATGTTCACACTAAACAAAATGTCAATCATGTCAAACGGCATTTTGCAAAATTTTCGCTGTGAGATTTTGAGTTGGCATGGAAATCAATTTGCAATCTGTCAATCGTGTGATAGGGCAGGGGGTGGGGCTGAGAAGAGGGGGGCAATGACATGTCCGTAGAGTTCGATGTGAGGCAATTTAAAATAAAACTTAGAATTCATTTATTTCTATCAACAATAAAGCAAACAGAAAATTAACACTTGATATATTTATGTCTGTACATATATATTATTTAACACTTTATATACATAGTATATATAATATAAACATACATATACATCTACATATATTATGTACATTTCATTACATTTGTCTTCTCATCATCTCTGATTTCACTTGAGGTGATATATTTAATAATGCATAATAATCTTGAGGTCTCTGATTAGAAGCTATTGTAGATGAATGGAAAGAAATCTTATTGTAATTTCCATTTTAATTTCTTTTTTAATTGAAATCCATTAAATTCAGATTTATTGATCTTCGATTAAGCGCTGATAAATTTAAGTGATTCTGCTCTTAACAGCGCTTTACTGTCCAACCACAACGCAACGATGCGACGTCGCAAACGATAACGATTTCTCTCTCTCAAAATCTTGGAATGAGTGACATCTGTCGTGATAAATTATTTATATTTTGTTTTGAATAAAAATAATTTGGATAATTTCCTTGTTTGACAATTCGTTTGTCAAATTTATTTACATTTTTTAGGGAATTTGAAGAATTTCATCAAAAAGTAGGGCAGACTGTTTTTCAAAAAATGAGAAAATCGGAAGAAGTTGTCAGAAAATTAGAACATTTTACGACGACGTGAGAGAGCTCAACGACGTGTTCCATTCCATTTTTCTATAGGAACATCGCAATCGATTGCGACGTCGTTGCGTTGTGGTTGGACAGTTAATCATACATCCAACTCACCTAACTTACTCACCTTATTAATATGCTTCATTAAGTTACCTGCTGCTGCTGCGTGAGATCGACTTTTACTCAACATCTCTATAGCGCAATAGTTTACGAGATAAACTACACATTTTAAATTGATTTCATTGACATTTAATGATGTAGAAATCTCACGCCACATCACGGCGGCTCAACAGCCCTGAGCTGTGTTCGCTGTGTTCATCGAACAAATCTGGGTGTAACACGGAGCACTTAACGAACTATGGGATTCGGTAAAAGTTATTAGGTATTTATTTCCAGTCTTTATGGCCGCATTTTACGAATGTAACACGACATAATGTGAAATAACAGCTGCCACTAAATTAGTAGTACACTGGGAAAAATCGGTGACCAAAAAGGTAGCATCAGTTCATTAAACATCTCCGTCGATTCGTTTTAACCAATTTACCAATTTGCTGTTGTTGTAGTTTTTTCCGCTGATTGCAGCAACATCAAGAATTTCTTCAGCTCTCTTATAGTTACCGAATTATAGACAGCCGAACATTGAAATTCTTACCACTATATTTCCTAAAGTCTTAAAGATATCTGGATAGAATGGATACCGTTACAAAGGAATTTGAAATACCTTTTATTTATGTTAAATCCAATTTTTTAAGGAAACCATTACTTTTGGAGAAAAACAACTTTTTATAATTTGAGTCCTTTACTCTGCCATTTATTAATTTTTTCTAAGAAAAATGTATAATTAATACACATACTTTTCTTTATTTTAAGAAAGTAGAGTCCTTTAGCTTTCTAAGCACATTTTTCTTATTAGGATCGGTGCAGGGTTTTATAAGAAAAAGCATTTTAAAGCATCAAATAATGTAAGTTTCTTGAATCTTGCATTGCTTCTACGTAGGTATACTTAAAAATACTTTCTGGAACTAAAGTTTCAAATTTCGAGATATGTATACACATAATTTTAAAAGATTTCAACGATTTTTTAATATATTTTTCTCACCGTGTACACGTTACTGACGCCTTCTTTGCGCTCATTAAGTCATTTCATTTGAATGGCAATTTCAGGACGAACAACAACAAGAACAACAACAGGAAAATAATAATGTCATTCTGTCAAATAAATAACGTCATAATCTAAAAATTTATTGACAGCTCTACTGCATTCTCACTACCAAAACTGCGTTTGACAATCTGGTTTAATAGTATTTTGTTTTTCGGTTTTATTGACTCAACGTAACGTCAGGTTTGCTGTCTGTTAACTGATTTGACAGTTGCTTGTGTGTGTCGGTGTTCTAATCGTAAATGATTTTTTCATTCGTTTCCACTGCTAAACAACGTTTCATGTTTTCTTTTATCGTAGATTCCCTTTTTGCTTTCGTTGCATGACCGGAGGCATGAAAGCACTGCATGACGTCGTCAAACACTCACTATTCGTGTGTGTGTGTCTGCCTCCTTATTAAATATTGTAGTTGTTGTTGCCGACTACCGGCACGATATTGTTGGTTGTCAGTAATTGTCACTTTTTATGAATGGCATGGGTTTTGATTTGGGTTTAAACCTCGTTAAATGGAGCGAGGTGTGTCTATTCATCGTTTTATCGTCATCATCACCATCATTATCATCATCATCTTCCCCGTAGTCATCATAGAGTATATTTTCTTACAAAACCGGGCCTCTTTTCTTCGTAATCGTTTTTATCCACCTCGGATTTAACGAGTTTATTTCTTGCTTCATCCGTAAATGCGAGTAAACAGTAGTTTACAGCTCGCAGCTTTTCATTTATGGTCGCGTCCATTCTTTTCATGGAGCTGTTTTCTACGGAGCTGCTTTCTATGGAGTCGGCTTCATTTTATTGCTGTAGTATCATCTGTCATAGTATTTGACTTTCGATGTCACATCTTGACAGCGAGTAGCTGCGGAAATCTTCAGTTTTTATGACTTGATGGAGTGAAGTGTAAAAGCGCATTAAATACGAATGGATTCACACTCACGCAATGCGATAGAAGCAGCATATATGCTGGAATTATAATAAAAATCTTCCCATCAACTTTACACGTAAAGAAATACAAGAAATCAAGGAGTTGGAGTGAAGAGAAGAAACCTCTTGAGCTGGATTCGTGACTCCTATCACAGCAGGATCATTCTTAACTTATCTTTTTTGAGTACGAATTTCCGGCGTCCCTCGTCAAATTTGCTTTGTAGACAAACCTGTTTCCGTGATGTGCCATTTGCAGTCTCTCTGTATTCGTCGGTATTCCTTTCGTTACCGTGTGGTTCTTTCTTCGCAACCACAGAAGGGTTAAGCTACGCGTATACTACAGAGAAGAGAAGCTGGAGATATAATTTTGTCCATATAAAGTGGATTAAAGTGGAAAGAACATGATTTTATTCATATTTTAGCATATCTACATTTATTCAACAGATTATATATGTCATAAATTGTCTCAAACAACAGCAACATTTAGAAAGATAACGTGTGTAGAGTCTTCACTAATAAGCTGCTGCTGTTTTATAAATTAATTGTATTCACCTCTCCCAAAACAGTATCGCGGCCCTAAGTTATCATTTGATGTTTTGGGACACATTAAAAATTTATGGGGATACAAATTTATTGGTATAAAAAGTCGGCGCGTTGAACGCTTTGAATCGATTTCAAAGAGTGGATTAAGAAATGAATCTATGCAGAGACTATTAGCTTAAGAATAGCTAAATTTATGTTCGTCTGGACTCAAGTGTTGTGCTCGCTTCCAGCGTCCCAGAGTAGACACCAAATATTTCAATACTTTTATTATCTCCGACTCCGACTCGTAAGATTTCTGAATACTCTGACAGGTTTTTATCGAGCAGGTGCGTATTGTATCTCTTTTAAATACAATATCATCCACATCCATAATGTTCGTTAATTTATGCTAATTCCATTTGATGTTTCATATACATATGGATGAAGGTACTTGGTTCTGTCCGCTGCCCATGACGTAGGACTGTTCGACTGTTTATTTTTGTTTGGGTGCGCATTTTAACGACAAGCTGTTAAGTGGAAAACTAAACGTTGTTTGACATGCAGATCCTAATAAAGTTTCATTACACATCTTCAAGTTATCAGGTTGTGTCCGAAGCAACGACGACGGCTTCACTCGCTCATTCATATGTTAATCAACCCGCTGAAGGTGTTAAAAACACTTTAAAGCGCTTAAATTTGTTGAACAAATTAAAATAAATACGTGCTTGACGACTTAGTGCTCATTCTTTAGTGCTCAATATTTAAGTGGTTCAGGTGATCGTGTTAATATCCAAACTCGTCGTATCTTCATAAATACTAAAAGCTTTATAAGATTTAAGTAGACATTTGAGTAGCATGATCAGTATTGCGGAACTTCCGATTCACTTGATTTGTGGTCGGGTCGGGTTGCCAGAGTTTTGACAAAATATTCTATTGTTCAGCATTCAATAATTAAATGTAACTAGAAGGGGTATAAATGTCTATAAGAGTGTTATACCCCTGTCCCTTTGGGTGTACGTTATAAAAGCAATATATTCTATATACAATATATAATGTATTGTAGCTTAAATCTATTTCAATGAAATTTAAGTTTTATTTATTTAAGATTTATAGCTTAAATTTATTTGAATGCTATTTATATATATATTTTAATAAGATTTAAGCTCAACACATTCAAGTATTAAATTTTATTGCGGAAGTTCCGCTTGGATTTACGATTGCAGTTCGATCAAAGTTGCTTCAGATATGAAAATCCCCCGGAAATATTATTATACCGTGAGGTTTATTTTTAGAAACTGTACAAATGTAAAGTGAAAAATATATCGATTTATATGCGTATATTTATATATAATCCCAGAACGGGACGCATTTCCTATACGAAAGATACGATTTCCTGTGCTTCTTAAACGCTTAACTGTATCGATGAAGCGGTTAGTCAAGGTTCTGCTTTTCTTTCATTCTTGTTACAATGAAACGCCACGTCATATCCGCCTGATAGTTCATCAGACGGTGATGATGGTGATGGTGATTAAACCATTTTTCACTGTTGATTTTCTGTAATGCATCTCATACTTCATTTCGAAAAGAAATCCCTGACAAACACAAGAACACAGAAGAAGCAAATTAATTCCATGCCGGCGGTTAAGCATACAACGTGTTGGTGTTACTTCACTTGTGTTTTTCATCCTGCAGAACGTGAGTTCACAGAAATTCCAGTGATTAGGAAGGCTTCAAAATGTATGCTAACAATAAACAAAGCAGGCCGACATGCCGACATCCGGACGGACAGAAAGTCGTTATTAACCGACGCTGGGTTGAGTTATGTTTTCGTATTTTTTATTCTCTTCTTCTTCTCGAATATTGCCGCTTCATGATTGAACCTGAATTCTGTGGCGCGATGTGTGCAACTCTTTAATTTCGGTAGCTGCTGTGGTGAGGCGGTTCCTCTTTGAAATTCGGTATCGGGTTTTTTCACTACTAGTTAACAAGCAGGTTAGCTTTTTTAATATTCCTGCACTGAAATGTTTTTCGTTTCTGAAATTCTTAGAATCTCATTAAGTGGTGACATTATTTGTTCAATGGTGGTTGTTAAAGGATCCGCCACAGAAGAGCGGAGTTTTTCACCTCGGCCAATTGTCAACAATCAGCCTTGAAGCACATACTGGTAGCTGTCACTGACCGACAGCTACCAACAATATTTGCCGTCGTTGGAATTTAATAAATACGCATCGCAACGCATCGATTTGTGAAACTCGCTTAAGAGTGTACAGCTTCTGTGCTCCGTCGCTGTGATGTCGCTGCTTTCAGGAGTTTCATCCTCTCACAATCAAATGAATTGTCACCGCATGAGATGAAAAACAAACATCTCTCGAGTCGAACGGCTTCTGTTCGAGGCGAGCAATCAAATTTTGTTTGCTTGTATATCGTCATGTAGCCACACGATCCGGCTGGCTGCACACTAAAAAACCTGACTTGTCATCATGTCATGATTCAAGTCTGTTTGTCCAGCTTTTGAGAAATGTTCGGAGACACATTCGTATCGTACGTTCAAAAGATGTTCGCCGATATCACGCGCAGCACAGAAGTTTCGGGGCTTTTTATTTGATTTATTTGCTGGACTGGACAATAAAGCAGCCTCATCTTCATTGTTGAGAAGTTTCCGCTATCATTTAAGAAATATTTCATTTAATTGAAGAAATATTTGACATCATCTCAGGCATTCTCATTCGTGCCTCGTAGACAGGAGAAATATTCGAGAAATGCTGAGCTCAGTAATTTTGGTCCGAATAAAATTTCGGGATTATTAAAATAACAAGAGAAATATTTGCTTTTCGTTCTTTTAAATTGGTATGTTGTTTCAAATCACTGAAATGTTTCAAAAAACAATGCTTTAAAAACTGGAAGGAATTTAAAAGAGTAGCTACCAGAATTCCATAGAAGAATAACCTCATCTCAAGACCTGTACTCAGAAGAATATCCTTTAATAACCGAAGTTCCAAATACTGACGTATATTTAAATGCAGTATTCTTCAGCCCCCAAAGCAAGACATCCCCCGAACACATTAGGATCCATTAGAAGCACCCCCATAGTTCAGTAGTACGTCTCTAATGAAGCAAGTCGTTGACTGTTTGTCGCCGAAAGTGTTTCTGTCTCTCGCTCAGCATAAAAACGTCCGGGCGGACAGCGAAGAGGTCATAAAACGGATCTGCGCTCACAGTATTCACAAAAATAGCATAACAACATCACGAAATGATAGCTGCTACGAATGCTGCTCGTAAACATAAGAAGTGGAGAAAATTTTATTAAAATCATAAAGTTCTGCTAAGTGCGACATGATAACGTGAACATGCAGGACACACGTACATATACAGGGTGGCAGAATTTAATAGCAACGTATAACAACAGCCAGGCCACTCTGAGAGCAAATCAGCCAGCATGAAGAGCAGAAGGAGAAACACTGCGAGTTGATGTTGCTGCCTTCGAGTGCAGCTTCTAAGGAAATGAGATTTTTCACACTTTTGCGCGTGAAAAAATTCATCTGTATGCAACGACGCCGAACGGACACAATTTATGACAAGAGCCATATACAAGAGCCCAGCAAGGACAGCAGCCGCGACCCTGGCAAGGCCCGGTGGACTTTTTACAATGCTCTCTTAGGCTTTATGCTGGGTGAGCTGGCGGATAAGCTTCACAGGCTGCAAAGAAACCATATGAGAAGCCATAAAATATCATAAAAATGCAATATAGGCAAAATCTCAGGATGTCTGGGGTAGGATTACGAGCACTCGTTGATGGTTTTTTCCACCTTTCTTCGTCCTTTCATTGTTTTCTCTGGAGCTACGTTGCATGTAGTATCTTTGGCTACTCCATTCTTTATGGCGTTTTTATGGCAATCCGCTGTTTGGACAATTTCGCATTTTGTTTCTAACTACAGACAGACAAACATACCCACACCGACACATGCATCTACACATACACACACGAACGTATGCACGTAAGATGATGAAAGTATGAAGGAGAAAGAAAGAAGAAAGAAAACCAAGGAAGGATGTTTTTTATGACGCATTATTGTGGGTGATTATTTCTTTTATATGCCAGACGGGATGCCATTGAAAAAACAATTGTAACAATAAACTGCACGAGTACAACATTAGTCCCGACAACAGGGATAATAAATGCAGCAACAACGGCAGGACATAAATTTGGATTGCTGTGATTTCGTGTAGCTTCGCAACATCGCCTACGTGATGACGACATACGTACGTCTAATTTCGGTCCGGACTGTTCCGTTCGTGGTCCCGGCTTGACCACGCAGCATCCGGCGCAGACAGTGGCGCTTTCCTGACCACGCACGGACGCACGCACGGCTCGTTATATTCCCCTAAGAAAGTTAAACGATAACTGCACACTTTTAGAGCATCTTAATGAAATGACACCATTTCGTTAAATGAGTGGCGGCCGCCGCTCGCTTGTTGTTTGTAGCGAAATTACAGTACATCCCTCTTCTGAGGCAAACGTATGTAAGTAATGAAGTAAGCGTAAGTTTAATGGGACCGAACGATAGACACGAAGTTGAAAGTCATTAAACAGCAGATGGATGTACATCGAAGAAGCAGATGAAGCATGAAGAAGTACAATTAATTCATTAGGAGTAAAAGAAATGAAAATAAGAAGATCTCAGATCTCTTAAGAGCCGCCAATCATTATCAAAAGCCTCAGATTTCAATCTTTAGTTTTTTTCTCTTAGAGCCCTTCGAAATCTTGTAAGTACAATAAAAGAAACCTACTGAAAACTGTTTAAACTTCAGCATCAATAACTAATATAGAATATAATAAATATATTCTGTATAATAAATATATGCAGAAATACAGGAAATATAATACAGAAAGAAAGACAAATATAAGGCAGACACAAAGACTAATAAATAAATATAATTTATGGTCATGAAAGATGAACAAAACTGATGAATTCGTTGGATGGAAGTCCTTGAGATAGAGGACCATAAAATCGAGTGCTTATCAGGTGCTGTGTTACCAAAAATACAAGAAAAAAAGATTATATTTGTAAGAATCTCAGGTTATGGGCAGTTTCATCCTTGAACAGTTTGGTGGCTCTAAGAAAGCAATGACCCTGGTTTTGAACAGCGCAACGTGTTTCCAATAATTTTTGAACAGTTCGAAATCTTTATTCCGTCTATGATCCTCCGCTTTCTCATCTCAATCGTTCAGGAAATTATTGGAAACATGGTGAGAAAAGGGAAGGATCATATAATCTTTCAAGACGTCTAGGATTCACTTCAAATAAGAAGAAAAAACTACTCAAGGAAAACCATTTAAGAGTCGGCATAACTAATCTTTTAATTGTCAAACCTGTGTTGAGATTTAACAGAATTAAAAAGGATCCACTGAAAACTGTAAGGATGAGTGATAACAACAAGGATAACGAAGCACTTGAAGTATTAATCGGGCAATCGGGGTACGAACAAGCAATCATACAACAAGAACAATAACAATCCACTGAAATCCTGCAGCACAAGTAAATCACCATGTTCAACATCGGTGTTTCGAGGTGTAAGCGGGGGTGAAGCCCCGCCGGAGCCGGAGCTATTTTATGCATTAAGACGCAGTGCTTAATGAATTTCCAAAGGATTTATGACATCATACACAAGACTTTGCAAGGATTTCCGCTTCTTTCTTTCATTTCTGCTATGAATGGCGGCAACAACAACAACAAATATAGCAACAACAGCAACATTACATTAAGCAGAGTCTGACAGCGCTTAATTGTTTGTTCAGTTTGATTGTCAGCTTGAAGGCTGTTGTTACCCTCACATGTTATTGTTGCACTTCAGCGACAGCACTAACAACAACAACAACAACAACAACATCAAGATTACCAACAACAACAACATCAACAACAAGAAGAAGAGTACTAACAACACGTGATACCACGAATAAGAAGCATCAGCATTTTTTAAGTGCCACTTGGTGTTGCTTTAATATGAAATGTTGTTGATTTATGCGCGCATGCAAACAAAAGCTGCGACAACAACAACGCTAGCAACAGTGATGGTTGCTTGCCTGCAATTTCCATGGTAAATAAGTGCCAAAAAGAAAAAGGGGTTGCCTGCGAACTGACAGCGCTCCCTTCCTGCTGCTGCTCCTGGTTACCCGTTGATATGAGAAATTAAAATGCAAAAAAAGTGTTTGAATGCTATACGATATCTTGACACAAAATAACCAGTGAAGTAGGTTTCACATTTCGCCGTAGACGGCTAACAAAGGGTGCGAAGGGTTGGGTTTCTCCACGTGGAGTGGAGTGCAAATAATTATATATGAAGTGTATTTATTTTGATCAAGCAAAAAATCTAAAGAAATCCCTTTTTGATGTTGTGAAGTGGTGGTGGTGCTCCTTCGATAGGAAGAAATTTAATGGGCTTCCGGACTTTTAAAATGGGCTACAGCAAGGGTTGGGCTTCGCAAGATGTGCCGCGCAGATACAATTGATTGGATATAATAACAAATTTAAATTGGACGTAAACTCTTGATAACTCTTCTTAAGCCTCTGAAGTGCCCTGCCATTATCTGGGATCGAAGCGATTGAAGTTGTGTACTGCAAGGGTCGAAGCATCGAAGAGCTGCCCGTGCGAGTAGTTGTGACATTAACGAGTGCAATAAGCACGGAATATTGCAGAGCTTACGTACCAAACAACAACAACAACAACAGCTCCGATGTTTCGATTACACTTGAGAGTCACTAAAGCGCACGAAAGAAGATTAGCGCGGAAGCACTCTGATCAAGTTCAAGCACCTCGAGTGGTCTGCAAATTGTATTCACTCCTCCCTGGTAATCCTCTGTCCTCAGTTCGATTATAGTTTAAGCGATGATTATGAGATACATTGTAATAAATTGCAATAAATACATATAATAAAACAGCTGAGTATTTGCAAAGAGGATAGGATTAAGTCATGGGGACAAATGGGCCGTCCTATTCCAGGAGTTCCTTGGGCTATCGATCGATGAACACTATTATGTATGTACCGTTAATGTGTGTCGTCCGTTAATGTACAATATATGTCTTTGTCTCGTATGGTATTCAGTCCACTGTTGAAAAAGGGTAGCACTAAAAAAACATCTTAACAGCTAGTAAGTCAGGACTGACGTTTCACATGACAACATGACACACAGGCAGGCACACACTCACACACACACACTCACACACACACACACTCACACTCACACTCACTGCTGTGACAGCTCAAGCTTACGCTAAGCAACGCTTGACAGCTTAAAACCTAATGAATGGCTGCGAATGGAAGACAAGGGCTAAATTTCTATTCCAACAAAACGCAACAACAAGAAAAATTATCCTGTTCAGTTTGACGGAAGCATTGAAGCGTAGGGAGGCGTTCAGAGTTTTTGTTTTCTCTTCAATCCGGCGGCTTCAACAGCGAACCGAGCAAAGGGGGTTCTTCGGTAAGAAGCAGCAGTGCAGCAACTTTGAGGAGGTCCTCGTTAATGCAATCCGACTCGTTGAACATGACGTTCAACTGTCTCACTGTGTAAAAAATTTTTAATTGTATGAATTGTTCACCACCTCGAATGGCTTCTCGCTCGATTGACTCGATGTTTACGGCAGCTCGTTTTGACTGGATTATGGAGCGGTTGGCAGGGGATGGGAGGGAAAGTGAGCTGGACTGAAATGGATTTGGCTTATTTTTCGCTGGACTAAAGCAAAAAACGTGTGCGAAAATTAAGTGTGCAAAAATTAAGTGTGCGAGTTGAAATGGATGTTGGGCTTGTTTTTGGTGTCTGTCCAGGTTTGCTTTTTCCGGAGAGCGGTTCGATTTCTTCACGAAAGAGGTCAGTTGACCTTTCAAGGGTCAACTTACGGCAAGCTACTTAAATAGGTAGAATAACGTAATGCTTTTACATTTGATTGTTAGCTTCTCGGTTGAATTTTTGCTTCTTAGTTGAAGTTTTGCTTCTCAGTTGAGTTTTTGTATTTTTGGAACGGACGAAAAGACTCCATTTTACGAAAATCGTATTTGAGAATTACACAAGTCCGACTTTTATGGTTTTATTTATTGCCACAACTCTAATATATTTACTAAACCATAAAAAGAACTGTGTGTTACTTCAAGAGCCATAAATTATTTAAATTGTTGTGTTGTATAGCGAAAAATTCTCTAATTTGACTGGCCTACATTGTATGAATGACATGTAATAAAATAAACACGGTTGGGTATTTTAAAAACTCACGCCTGAGTGAGAAAAGTCTCAAGATTGTAACTAAAAAATCTGAAACAACCGACAAGATAAAATATACTAAAGCTACACACTTAATTTGTATGCATTTTTGAAATCTGGCTATTTTTTAATAGTGTGATACATTTTTTATTTATCGTAATATAATTTGAGAGAACAAATATGACAAGTTTTTACTATATACCAAAATCTTTCTTATAATTCATGATTTTGTTAAATATTTTTTCCGGTAACAGAGTTCTGGAGTAAATAGCATACAATTTTTGTTCAGGATTTCCTTAAGCTCTCCAGGAAACTCTAAATTTCTTTAGTTTTGAGTTCATTCTTTAGGAATTCAAAACCATCAGAAATCTCAGAAATTTCTATTTTAGAATAACACAAGAAACCTTTATCTTTCGATAATCTTATGCTTCAAATAGGAGGTTCGGCATTCTCTAAGGTATCGCTATTGACCTCCGGCGACCTTTGTTGCTCGAACAAACAGAGATAAACTACGTGTTTGACAGCTTGTTGTGTCATTATTGTCCTATTCCAAGACACAGACATACAACAGTTTAGCACCCGGGCGTTGTTAATTTGTCCTGGTCACATAACAAACACCTACAACAATTTAAACCATATTGAAACGTAAAGACTACGTTGGAGAAAAGATAAACTGTGAAAATGTAAAGAAGCATTTGCATTGTGCACATATTTTAAATGAACCTTGGCAAATCCTTGAAATCCTGCTACTAAATTGTGTGCAATCCTGAAGGCGAGGCGTTCGACGGATACGAATGGAGGTGGCTGTGGCGGCGGCGGCGCATCTTCAAAGGCTCAAAGATGCAAGGCGCATCACGTTCACCATCGCCGTGTGGTGCCTTTTTGCATTGTTCTTCAATTATTATTTCCATGGTGCCAGTGACTGCCAACTGATTTCTGTCAGGTTATTTGTTTTCTTCTAGGAAGTAAGCTGGCGACGTCCTTAGCCAGTGATACTCTCTTATTTCACTGCTAAGTTATTTTGATTTGTTTGCTTTGCCCCGATTCCTTGCCTTTGTGCCGACGTCGGAAGTGCCGAGGGACCTTCCTTTGCTATTTGCAATAACGTGAGAATTTCGCCTTTGTTACTGTTGTCTTTGCTGCTTTTTTTTGGGTTATTTGTTTTCCTTAAGATAAAGCTTCGTGGAATTTTTAAATTTGACATTTTTTATGGGTCCTTTTGAAGTGCCGACCGAGGTCGCCAGCCTCCTTTTGATGTAGGCTAAATAATTCTTGGTATTAATAATATTTGTATGGGAAATCGAAGAAACGTGATTTTTTGCAATAAAGTATTTTAGTATGTTTGCATTGTGTCCAATAAATATTGTGCTGCAAAAGTCTTGGAATGCGAGCAGCAGCTGAATCATCATGAATGAATTGGAAAATTAATTGAACTAATTAATAAGAAAAGCTTCTCTTTATTCTCTTAATCTTTCTCATCCTCTCTCTCTTCTTTAAGTCGCCAGTTATTTACTATTATTCAACGCCCCAAATAGATTCCTGTGGAACTAAAATTTTCAGATGAAAACTCAAATTTACTAGAATTGAATGCATGTCATGTTGTTAATGGAATTCATTCTCTCCGAGTTGACTTTCTATGGGTTCATTATTTCACTTAATTAAGCAAATTCCAATGTGTCTGCCATCTTTTATTTCTGTCCCTTTTTCATCACCCACTTGGGATAACTTGTGGACCTGCTTGGTACTAGATTTAGTGCTCTTTCATGTGCACCACACTTTTGCTATTTCCTTTTAATCCGGTATTTACACGATTTCCGACAACAGAGAACGATTTGGCTCAGCGAAAGAAAGAAAGGGGAACAAATAGGAAAGGTATTAAAAAAAGAATGCACTTCAAAGAGTACTTTCGCAAAAAAATTACCCGTGGAACATAATGAAACACGTCGTTTTAGCCGTTCTTTCATCCTTGTTGTTGGTGTCGCCACTGTTGTTAGTGTTGGTGTTGCCGTTGTTGTTGTTTCTCGTTGCTGCCACTCTGGTTGTTGTTGCCGAGGTTGCCTGCAGTTCACATTAATCCCTTAATTACGTTTACGACATTTAATTCGAGCTGATGTTTGCCATTTTGCCTTCGCGTGGTCGGGTCCACATAACGACGTGGTACTGTCAACCTCTCAGCGACCCCCACCCGTTCTTCTTCTCCACCGCCGCTGGTAACTCAGTCATGCACAGTTTGCACTCTTTGTCGCCTAGTCGCCTGGTCGCCATCGTCGATGATCGTCATCGTCACGCGGTGTTAACTGCGATTTCATATGCTTTCACTCTGTTTGCAGTAATGACTCGTTGTACTTAGTAGTAGAAGTAGTAGTAGAAGTGGATGTTGTTGTAGAAGTAGATGTGGCTATAGAAGTAGATGTTGTTGTAGAAGTACAAGTTGCTGCTGTTATTGTTTTGGTGTTGCTGCAGTCCAGGAAACGGAAAAGCTTTCAACATTTTCGCAAATTTGTTTTGTGGTTTTGATGATTCTCGTTGAAGGATTCAGGTGGCTGCATTTGTCTTGCATTCATCGGCATTTATTTTACTCGGTACTCAGTTAGCTGGGATTTCCTGTGGTCTTTATAGCTGAAGTTGCCGTTAAGCGGTTTTAACCACCACCAGCTACTAAAAGTTTACGTGCTTGTTGCACTACTTTAAACATATCGTTATTAATATTATTACGACACCGTATAAAGTAATCAAAGCGAGAATTTTACTGCCCACGATGGTGCGATGTATTGTTAAGCTGTTTGTTCAGGTTTTGTGCTCAGACAGCAATATTGTTCATTAAATTAAATTTGGGATCAGAATCGAAAGGGAAGAAAATAAGATCCTGTGTCACCTCAACACAAGACAAATTGTGTAATTTTGGGGCGCCTTTTTTAATCATTTATCGAGTCATTAAGTACTCGTAGCTGCAGGTAAACTTATGTAAGTCTCGGATGAGATGAACCCTGCTCTAAACGCCTGCACCAATAAAAGTCCTCTCAGCATGTGTTCCATGGGTTCAAAAATACCGAGTCGAATGTCTCGAGTGTTGATAACGTAATTTATTCGAGAGACTATATGCACCCTAGCTCGATATCGCTGCTGGCAACCTTTACAAGTGATTTATTTCAGATTTGTCACCATATCTCTGAAATTTATGAGCTTTTTGTATTTTAATTTAAGCAATTTTGCAGCGTCAACCGTGGCACCAAAATCCGCGTTTACGGATGCGTCGTTTTGTGTCGTTGCTTTTCGCTTTTTTGTGATTCGATTCGTCTTGGATGATGTGATTTACGCTAAGTAGTTAAAAATGGTAGTAAATCTGTCAGAAGCCATTAAGCGGTGTTGTTGGAGTAGATTAATTTACGACACCCGGAGGCTGGCACACACACGATCCACAGACGATTGCGTAAAAGGTGTGAAACCAGTTATTCCGCATCTGAAAAGGATAAATGCTTGTTTGGGTTTATTTTGATCGGTTGCTGCTGGACATCATCAATCCGTTGGGCTTTTGTTTGCATTCAGCATATTTTTACCATTGTATTTCCTTAAATTATGAACGTACGTAATCGTCTTTTTTGTGTGATTATTTAAGTTTTGCACCCTTCGCTCTCACGTG
Organism: Myopa tessellatipennis; assembly: GCA_943737955.2. Taxonomy (NCBI): domain Eukaryota; kingdom Metazoa; phylum Arthropoda; class Insecta; order Diptera; family Conopidae; genus Myopa; species Myopa tessellatipennis. The sequence goes on from OX031316.1 coordinate 59,663,525, forward strand.
AGCGTCCAACGTTGGGCATTGCTTCGGTTGAAATGCAAATTAAGAGAGAATCAGTGGGAACCTTCTGACAGTTCAAAAGCTTCAAGGACTGTTTGAGGTTGTAAAGAACTGGAATTAAGAAGAAAGAACAAGAAATCAATTCATTAATTCTGGTGACATATGTATATCCTTAGAGACTAAAGCGAATACAATTGTAAAGGAAAGAATTATAGAAGTTGTGTGATTTCTTTGAATAGAAGATAATTTATACTGTCAACTGAAAATTATCATCATCTCTCTTGGGTTCTGAAAAATTACGAGTGTCAAAGGTCAAGCATTTAACAGGATTAGGTACGATTTTTTCCATGAGTTTAATTTAAGAACTCGATTTCCATAGCATTTAAAATATCACCCAAAATTGGTCATATGTTTGTTTGACTATATACAGATCATTTGTTATAGAACCTCTTTATTTAATAAGTTCCACTCATATATATTCCAAAAGACTAATCAAGAATCAAGAAATGAAGATTGAGATATTTAAAAATAAGCAAATAAACGCAAATAAAATCTGATGGAACTGAAAAAGATGAAAATTAAAGCACAGATTTGAAAGGAAAATGTTGCCAGCATTGTTGTTGAAAATGAGTTCCAAGGAAGAGGAAAAAAGGAACGTGCAACAAATTCTTCTCCCCTTTGAATAAGGTTAGGTTTTCATTTATTTCATTTATTTCGAAGCAGGTTCGAGCTCCTGAAATTCCATTTCTGAATACGACAACCCTGCAGCAACAAGCAACAACAAATAAAATAATAACAAAGATAACAACACAACTTAGTGAAACCACCCAAAAACTTTTAAGAGAATCAAAATAATTCTGCATCAACAAAAAAGTCAGCAACATTGTATCTCCATGCAACTCAACGACAATCAAATTCCGAGACAAAGACCGGACACGAACTGTCAGAAATTTCAACAGCCACGACAGCAGCAATCTATAAATGGGCCGAACATGAGGAGGTGGTTAAATGGAAACGTCCTGACAGGATACGGCATGTCTTCTCCCCTGTAAAGATAGAGATGACAACTGGGAAATATCAGGAGTTCGTAACTTTGAGGGAGCCTTAAAGCATCTGCTGCAGCTTTTCCAACAAGGATAGGGACAAAGTGAGGACATAAAACACTGAATACCTAACTCTCGCCCTCTTCTATGATCTGGAACATGAACGGTACCGACAATTGTAGCCTTTGCTTCCTCCAATCCAGAGATTGGATGATTCCTGAATCATTGAGAAAGATTCCCTTGGGTCGGACATGCGCACTTTGCACTCGGGTTCACGTTGTAGCTGCTGTAGTTAATTTCTCATCCGGACGGTTTTTGTCATGGCGACGCCCGTTGTATGCTTTGCCTCTCAGCTCGGTGTTATTTATTCTTGCGCATAGTTTACAGCGCTTTGCGCAAATAGTTTACACAGCACACGCAGCATAAATAAACCTGACAGCCGCTGCCACAGCCACAGCCGGTCCGTCAGTCAGTTATCCAGTTCAATCAGCGGCATTTAAGGCACTCGTTTAGCCTGTCTTTCTATCACTGCCAACATTTGAACACTCATCCATCTTCTGCTGGTGCTGCTGCTGGTGCTGGCCTGCATCATTCATTCATGAATTCAGTCATGCAACTCTTAATATCTACACATGCAGTATGCAGCAGTGTCCAACCAACCGACCGTTGCACTGTCCAGCTTTCGCACATGCTGCCAGTGGTCTTGGATGCCGGCTGGGGCTTTTTTCTTCTGGTTGCCACACCGACGAATGCTTGAATTAATGTTGCTGCTTAAAATTACTATGAATGCATGTTTGTGGTTGCAGCATTCGCCCGACGGACTTGACAGCTCATCCTTCCTTGTCTATTCGTGAGCTCTCTCCGTCTCTTTCGCTGCTGGGTTCTCTCATCTCTTTTCTAGCTCATAGCCATGGCGTTCCTGCTCTGCAGCCTGCCCCGCGCTGACAGTCCACAATCAAGCATGCGTCTGTTTATTTGCCTGACTAAATGTCTGTCCGACTGTCCATCAGGCTCTCATCCGTCATTGCTTCGTTCCAACTTGATTACCATATTCTGGCTGAATTTATTCTGTGTTTGTATATCCAGTCATCCATCCAACCGTGCAGCTATCCATCCATCTATCCGTTCACTCTCCATCCATCCATCCACTCTTCCATCAATCCACTTCTCTATCCGTCCAATCCTTCGTGTTGCTCTCTGAAGGAATTTTCAGCATTTCACTCCTGGCCATAATCTGCGAGTGTGTGTATATCTGTGCGTTGTTGCTGCATTTTTCGTTACTTCAGTTGCATTTGATTACGTCCGTCCATTGTTGACGTTGGCGTTGCACGCAACGTTTGCGTTGCGAATGACGTATACGAACGCGAGAGCCGACAGCGGCTCTGATAGTCGAATGCCAGTAATTCTTGACAGCACTTGTTTAACGTGCAGCGAACTCGTCAACTAGCGGCTAAACGGCGTTGTTGTTGTTACCCCGGGTTTATTGGCAGACTGCACAATATGTGTTGATAATAAAGCTTGTGCACCCTGGAAGCGCTTAAGTTACGTTACGTTTTTGCGTATATAAATTCTACTTTATAACCTGAACATGCCATCAAAACTTGATCTGAACCTCAACTTTGGTATAGTCTTTCCTATAAGTCTTTATTGTGATGTGGGACTTCTATAGAAAGATTTAGTGGATCTTCATAGGAATTATATGGATATTGGTAAGAATTATGTAACTACGAAAATTCGGAACGGAGGAACAGAATTTAAATCAATTTTAGGTTAAAATTTAATTGTGCCATAACTTTAGTTCTTTCAGCGAGAAACAGATGATATTTAGCATTAGTGATTATGAAGAATTGCTAGGAGTTTGTATTTTATGTACATATATGAGACTCATATTATTGTCATGGGATCGAGTTGATCACGAACAACCCATGCATCCAGTGAAACTTACAGCTCGGTCCAGGTTTCGGACTGGTGCAATGATACAACAGTCTATGAAGATCGATATCGGAACATGATATCCAATTATGTTTGGAACCGGTTTCGATTTGACAAATATAATATATTCTTCATGTTTAATTTCATTGTTTCGGTATAATATAGAACTGTCGTGATTCCATCAAGTGTCAATGAGTTTGCAAATTTTTAACGTGTCTGGCAACACACAGTTTTTTATCTCCATTGTGTAGATACCACAAGAGTCAGTCACAAAGTAACCAGCTTCTGACTGGACAAGCTCATCAATTTCCATTGATTAACCTTCTTCCGACAACTTTTCCCCGCCAAGTTCAGTGTAATTCAACACAATCGTGTCACAAGCGCTCACGGTAGTGACTCACTGACAGACAAACTGACATTTAACTGCATGTCATACCAACGGAAGCTTCCCATGGAGCCAGCACTCCTCATGCACATCTCTGCATGAAGGTCGAAGCTAGTTTATCTCGTTCTGCCTTTTGCTGGGAAGAGTATATTTGGCCTCATGATGGGGAGGGGGATGGGGCACGGAGAGGAAGATGTAGTGTGGTAAAAGCACTGCGTGTGGTTTGCGAGAATGCAGGCAGAGAAGAGCTGCCATGTGATCTTAACGTAGAACATTTCGTTGTACAACAGAACCGACACACACTCTGCATCGCTTGATAATTCCATGGACACTATGCGACATGATGAGTTCCTGGTTTCAGATGCTGCTGTTCCTGTTGTTGTTGCTGTTGTTGATGTTGTTGCCGATGCTGATGCTGATGCTGTTGCTGTTGCTGATGCTGATGTTAATGTTGACGTTGATGTTGATGCATGCTTGCGTGCATGTTGAGTGAAGTGTTCCTGGCCTCACTCACAGGTAATTATGCGTCCAGTGTGTGTGTTTGCCTTTGTAAATAATAAATTAGCATGTGTAGCTCTGCAAATTGATGTGATAATAAGGCAGACACGAAATCGGTGCTGCCACAAATTTTGTCTGCTGTTTTGTTCATTGCCATTCATTTGTTGTTAGCTGTGTGTGTTATCTGCAGTTCCTTTAGTTTCTGTTGTTTTCGGTGTTGGCGGTTATTTGGCTTTATTAGTTGCTCGCCTGATATGTAGCGCATTTGCTTTGGGGGCCATTATTTTTGTGGCAGCTGCAACGTTTTTGTTTTTTTTTGTTTGCTTTTGACATGCAAATGTTGTTAAATGGTGTGAATGAGCTTGTTGTTTTATAATTTATATACATAGACACAAGTTGCTAGCGGCTCAGACAGTTTGACAGACACAACCACTTCAATTTAATTGCTTTAAGAAACAGCTGCTGATTTATGCAAATAATAAAGACACAACAACAACATTAAAATGTATCCATCTACGATAGAATCTAGTTCAATATTGTATACAGTATAAAAACAATCTTAGATTATAAATGAGTTTTACCACGTATCACTTACTTAAATCCACTAAATGATAATAATTCTACTCTAAACTTTGTTCTCAGAGTTATGTTCTCTTAGAGCTGCCATCATTCATCTTAATTTCGTAAATTTATTCTCACAGACGCGCTGTGTCACTCTCTCTCCTGTTCCATTCGGGTTCTCTGCCAAAACTGCAAAGAAACAAAAAAACATGTCTTGATGAATTGTGTCCTGATGACTCGCATATATACGCTATAGAGATGTTACATCGCAGCAAAGTCTAAGACGCGAGGAAACCAAAACCAAAAATATTAATAATGGCGTTTGAAAAAAAACCACTCTGACAGCAAAAATATCACTGCCACATCCATCCATCCATCCATCTAGGAGAGCGGAGCAACAGCCAGGACGAACCGTAGACTGCCAATCACTCAGTGTCATCATTAATAACTGAGCGTCATCGTATAGCATTTCAACAATTAATTATTCAACATTCTTATTAAAAAAAGAAAAACACAACAAGAGCGAGTGGAGAGAGCAAAAACAAGTTGAGGAAATTTTTAAAGTCGAATTCTTTTGGGTGCAACTTCCGAACAAAGGCAGTCAAGGATTCGAAGCAACAACAAACGAGGAATAACAACAAAAACCAGGCATACTACCATCATCGCATTGTTGGAAAGAAAGCGGCAAAAATTATGCGCCGTCATCAACAGCAGAGCAGCAACAGACAGCAAAAAACAAAGAATCGGCCGACCGCCTGATCGACCGTCAGCAATTGACGGCAAAAGACGTCATTTATCATCAACCTGTCTGTCAAAAGCTGCCGCGCCACATTCATTGTATCTGGCAACGCTCGTGCCTGCGCTGTGTTGGTATCCTTGGAGCTGTCAAAAAATTATTATGCCTATTAATTTAGCGGTAGACCGGGGACAGCAGCAACAACAGAAAATAAGTTCGTTGTTGTAGGTGGTGTTTTACTTCTTGCCTCATTCAGTTTATCAGTAATTCATTCTGTCATTATGTCAAAACGGAGAAAGAAGATGGAGAAAAGAAGTTTCGCTGAGACGGTGATGGGCAAAGAATGGAGATGAGTGAATTGCGCGATTCGAGACCAAGGTTGCTAAATAAATTATTTTTCATCGGCGTCATATAATCAATCGATCACAAATCAGTGTAGCAAAAATCAGTATAGCAACAGCAACAACAACGACGAAGGAGTGACAGGCGCTTGAAATCACGCTTATAAAATATTTTTCAATTTTCATTTCCATTTCCATTGCGCTAATATAAAAAGTTTTAAAATTAAAATATACAGCAAATATTGGGACACAAGTCGCTTGAGTGCCACCAACCCGGACTCGAATAGATTGACAGCATTCCATCGCCAACCGCCAACCCTCATCCGCAGCTTGTGTTTGAGTGACTGCTAACGACTTTAGAAACCAATCAATTTTGACCCACTCCACCTCCAGTCAAACTAGAAAAATCCATTCCTTGGCACTGCAGCAACTTGACACGAGCTGCGCGACAATGCGCCCGCCAGAGGCGACAGTCCCCGGAGTGGAGTGGAGCATGCTGCCAACTCGGTGGCTGTCATTCAACAAACAACAACAGCAGCAACAACAATCTTCAGCGTTGGCATCAGGAATATAAATGCGACAGGAAATGTTGAAACGAAAGCTCTGATTGAAGAACGAGTATCACTCGCTGCTTGTCTAAACTGGGTTGGGTTGGAAGAAAATTGGAAAAACTGGAAAAAAGTATGGCTAAAAACGGCAGGACAAAAATGGTGTTGAATTTAAAGCTAACACTACTCCGGAGCCATTTCTAAATAATGATGATTTGGTGGAGGAAACTTCAGTGGCCGCAGTTAATTAAAAACTTTCATGAGTTTTAAGAGGATTTTTCTAAAAAATACTGTCAAGAGGCACCTCTGCGGAATTTAAGAGGATTTTTTACAGAGCAACATGAAAGATATCAACAAGCTTCCTTCTTCCAGCAGGGCACAGAAAGCTTAGTTAATATCCTAAAAGAATCAATTCCCTTTGAGAAGAAAATCCTTACTTGTAGAATCTGAAACATAACGGATGCCATGAAAACCATTTGAATCAGCCAGAAGCGACAAAAACGGTCAAAAGTAAAAAGATACCAAAGCGCAAACACCAACAAATTGGCGGAAAATCTTTGTGGAAACTTTGAAGGTACTCAATAGCACAACGATTAGGTGTGAGGTTAACGACTTGGAACAAAAAATAGAGGAAGCTCAGCGGTGTTTGCGGATGGTGCGGATGACAGTTGGATTAGTTGTGAGGCGCGATGACAGAGCGGGAAGCTCTTCTCTCACAAAACTTATCACAATCGTATCATTGAAATGCACTCCTCGCGTTTCGAATAACAGTTTAACTTTAGACAGAGCGTGTAAGAGGAGAGGAAGAGAGGAAAGTGAAATGCCAAATGCCAGAGGTGCCAACTGTTAGGAGTAAAATAGAGCCGCAAATTCGCACTACTCCTCTATTTGTGAACAGAAGAGATACCATAAATAGAAGAAAATTGCTCTGCGCAAACTTAGCAACATCGACACGAACCGAAAAAAGTTAGCTACACCACCTCGGGCTGTGCCACAACATGTCCTTGACTTGGCCATGACCACATGGCTGCCAGACCATGCTTGTTTTTCTTCCAGTTTTTAAACTCTGAGCTCTTAATGAGACTCGTTCATTTGTACTCATTAGCAATTAACTGTTGGCAATGTTGTTCGAGCTCTGTTCATTAATTTTCCTGGCTCATCCTTCATCCTTCACCATTCGACAGCGACATGTTGAATGCGCTGCCCGCTAACTCGAAGCGAATTTCCTCAACTGTCAGTCGCAGTGGAAGTCATTTCTTTCGTTCTTCAACTCGAGTTGAGTGAGAGTGGGTGTTGCGAACATCGTCCATCACGGACGTGGCAAGAAGTGGCGGATGAACCAACTTCAATTCAGTTCTGCAGATTGCTGTTTCTTACCCGATCTCTCGCAGCCGACAGACAGACCATGGACATAAAAACTGTATGTGTGAGTGTTTTTTCATCATTATTCATTTGTAGCTTTTTGCCATTTGAGCTTCTTGCAAGAAGCAAAAAGAAATTGAAAAGTCTGCTGGCAACGCAAAGTCAAGTCAACTTACAGCGTTAAAAATTATTATCAGTCATTCATTTGTTAGCAGGAAGCTCTGAAGATGGATGGTGATGTAGGAGGGAGGAGTGGATGTGATGTGGGAGCGATTTATTATGACCTAAGAATTAGTCTTCGTTCATAGATAATAAATTAATTTTAATCATCAAATGCTATTTACAGGATCATCGAGTTTTTTAGTTATTACATATCGTTTTTGAATCGTTTGGTTTTTCAGGATTTTTTTCTTGGATAATAGGCTTTGGCTCTGTCTCTCTCTGTGTCTCTATCTCTTTTTTATTTCTGTCTTTTATACTTTTTTAGAAAAGCGATTGAGAAGTTTAGAGGATGTTTAAGAAGCGAACATGAACAATTTTCAGAAAAATTATGGGTTTGGTATATCTCTCAGGTCATAATGCTTGACATTTTGCCAGTGTATTTGTCTGGTACTGAAATTTTATGCAACCAGATCCTTATGATGTCAGGCCATCATGGACTATAAATTTTGGCCACCATATTGCGGGTGAGCGATGTGCCAAAAAGGCTTTGCTCACTTTAGCACTTCCTTCTATCCGCACTCTGCCCCTATCCGCCCTCTGTCCCTATCCTCCCTCTGACCGAGCCGCTCCCCGCCCATTCTTTGCTACCATTTTTCGCTCAACTTACGACCGAACATTTTTCAATGTGCTCCCAATTGCATTGCTTTTGACAAATGATCGAGCGTCCGTCCAACAACAATTTAGTGCGGGAGGGCGTGGATGCTTGGCTGTAGCTGTGTGCGTGCGTGTTGTGCGGTGAGTGTGAGAGACAACTGGAAGAGCACAGAGCCATCAACTTAACAAATAACGTCGACTAGGAAAATTGATTACATGTCATTAATTTTCATTTCAAATTACACTAGCACTAAGTCTTCCGGCGCGGCTGCCAACGCCAGCAAAGCTCTGTCGTAGCGGGGGGAGCGGGGATAAGTGAGGAAGTGCCATGGCCGCACTTTCGCCGTTGTACTCTTTCGTTTTCACTTGTGCTATGAAGGAGATTTATGCGTTGCTGCTGCCGGTCTTCCGCCTTCCTGCCTGCCTGCTACACATCCGCTAGCGAGAGAGCAACATGGCGTTATAATGGCTGCCACCAGTCGAGTATGACGCAAAGCTTTCCTCTGGCGCGAACTCACGAAAATAATATGGCGTAGTGTGGACAAGCTGAACATTGTTTACGCGCCAACCGCGTTTTTGCTTCTTGTCAAGATGTTGCTTGTTTTTGGCAGCAACTGACAGGCGAACAGACAGCACAAGACAGCAGCTACAGTGGGACGGGAAGGTGGAAGACCTTCTGACAGAGGAAAGAGGAGCTCCCAGCTGCTTCCCCTTTGCACCGATGTCGGTCTAAGTCCACCCATTCCCCTAAGTAAGGAATTCAAGGAAGTTCTTGCAAGGATTCGCTTGATGTTTGTATATTTTTTCAAAATTCTTTTGTATTCTTCACAAAGCAAAGAAACAACAGTGGTTAAAGTTGGCCATCTAGGCGAGGAGAGGAGAAATAAAATCAGAAATACACAGAAAAATAAAGAGTGAAAGGAGTAGAAAGGATGGGAAAGTGGTTGAAGGAGGAGGAGGGGGGAGAGAAAAACGACCGAGGTTGATGGGAAGAAAAGCAACACTTTATGTAGACACTAAGTCATACAGTTCTGACTTCTTTCGGATTATGTATGGGTTATTCTCAGAATATTCGGTACTTGGCGCATGGTGTGGATGGATATAATAAATCAGTTTTTTCATAGGACACAGGATCCTAGCAGGACGAGCAGCAGGAATAAATTTAAAGCTGGCAGCCACTCAAAGGGTTGAATTTATGAGTCACATTAATGCGGCAACCAGAAAGTAATGAATAATGATGAGCTGCAATTTCTGAGTACTTAGTGCAATGAGTTTGGGGCGAAACAGCGACAGTACAGCCCCATAACCAAGGATGGGTACGAAAGATGAATGATGGAATGTTAGAGCTGCAGAGAAAAGTATTAATTTTTTTTAATTATGACTTAATGAATGATTTTAATCCTTCTACTATCATTCAGGAGAATGAATTAGAAGAGTTTTCAAGTTAGAGCGTCTAAAGAGCTCCTTCGAAGGTTCCCAGTGGTTCAAGATTTCGCCAAATAAATGGAGGTGGCCATGATGATCGAAAAAGATCATATTACGGTCTAGTGGTGTAACAACCATGGCCCATTGTTGGCCCACGTGAGTCGATTATCCCGGGTGCTACTCATACTGAATCTAAACCAAACAGCTTCTTTGTTGGGATGTAAGATAGAATCAATTTATATTAACCGACTACCAGCCACATTATTTGCATGATGATTAATGCAATGACATCCACAGCTGTCGTGTCTTCCTTCCGTTCTAAACTTTGTTGCTAACTGCAATAAATTTGAAGTGTCTGCATACGATTGCTACAATTGTTCTCTCTTGGAGTTAATTAATATCTGGATGTTGCATGATTTCAATCAAATCAACATCATGGTTATGCACGTCTTCCACACGATTCGATTGTATACATTTTATTATCTCGCCAGAATTGCTGTAAAACAATACCAGCTAATTTCATGCGCATATAAAAACCATAAATCTAGTCTTTCCGTTCTACTCCTCAGTATAGATATCCATCGCGTGTTTGCAAGACTTGAGTGAGTAGCGAATTCAGCAAATGGTTGTTAATTTTATTCAAACATGATTTATTGCCGTTCGCAGTTTCGAAATTGAGAAATCTAAATAGGAAAGAAGCAACCAACACACGAACATCATCGCTTCACCACGCAACGTAACCGACAATCAACTTCATTATGTATATATTGTCAATCTCTGTGAGGACGTAACTACATATAGACGTTGTATTTATTCGCAATCGCAGTGGACAGGAGACACGTTTGCCCAACGGAGATACCCGTCGTCAAGGTCCCCCCCCCTGCAGACACAAACACAGGCAAACCTCTGGCACCCGAAGTGACCGGGTTCGCCTTGTTGTCATTCAATAAAATTTATTGCATTGTCCGAAAGTAGTAGAGTCGTTAATTTCTAATTTTAATGTCGAAATTAGTTGCAAGGGGCACTCTTAATGTTGGCACTCGTGTCATCTCGCAGTAGCAGCAGCTGTGGGTCGGAATGATTGGGGACTCGCTCGATAGTTTGGGAGATTTAAGTAGATCGCATGCAAATTAATTGGTCTTCATTGTATTCAATTCGCGACCCTCCCAATTTCGCGAGAAGAAGATTCGTGGACAGATACGGTGTCACCAGAGGCTCTATTGGTCCTGGGGTAACACAATGAGCATTACTTGGCCGATGACAGTCGGCACTAGGCTCCTACTTTACCTAACCTAACCTAACCTAACCTAATTTAGTAGTCCAAAACAGTCGCACAAGAGTAACAACGATCGGACAATAGAATTAAGCAAGAAAATTTACATTGACAACGGCACCTGAAATAATCCCCCATATTTTTATTCTATTCATATAGATTATCATTTCTTTATTTCTATTTCCTATGTTTTCTTGCGTTCTATTTACCCATACACGTATTCAACTCATTTGTTAACTTGTTATTTTATTACTTAATTTCGCGTTGTTTACTAGAAATTTATTACAGACAAGAAATACACATTTAATAAGGTGCTTAGCTCAGTACAAGTTCTTGATATGATCAGCACGTTGCTGCCAGCTACGCTTGTCCCCCAGGAACCGTTAACAGTAGATGCGGGTCCGTCGCATTGCCAACCCACTCGTAAAAGCTAATTTATTACCGCTCAAAGTTCCACAAAATAATTATATGCAGAAATAAGAGCGTTCCACATAAAAAGCACAGCCACGGCATTCATAATTAAAATGCCGACAAAAATGACAAGCGTAGAAAAGTTATGACTTCGTTTTCAGCATATCTTACATAGCATATCGACAAAAAACGGTCCGCTCATAATGAAACGCTAAGCATGTGGCTTACATAGACGAATTACAGGGTGCCAGCCAAAGGTGTGTTCCCAAGAAAATCGTGAAGGGTGAAACTCGCGCGTTTACTGAGGCTGCGAGCTACGAGTTGCCAACGCATGATAGTGTTTTTGTTAACTGTTCGAAAATTATAGGATATATAAAAAATATACGGTTAATTTTGCCGAAAGGAACATATATCAAAATGCATACAAGGGGGGCAATAAAAACAACTCAATTTTTACAGGCGGAAATGCTGAGGGAAATACTTCGGGGCGAGCAATCAAACAAGCGTTCCATTCCTCGGACGCTGGCTTTTAAAGTGGAATCGTAAATTGAATCCTGAAAAAAAGAGAATGCTAACAGAATAAAGCAACCTACTTACACTCTATAATGCTCAATCACAAGCAATGTTATTTGCTACATTAGCGGGGTATGCCTGTACTCGTATGTGAGCAAATTTTACTAAAGAAAACCGAAAAAACCTTAAAGAAATCATGTTAAAAGTGTTGAATGGAGTAAAAGGATTTCTAATACGATGTCTCAAGGATTTTGGCAAATAATTGTTCTTCTAGAACAGTGCAATGGACTCTTTTTTAACCTGGATTGGTGCTACGCGTTTTTAACCCCTACTCATGGTTCTTAACTCACCTGCCAGAGGATTTAAAATATGTCTGAATATTCAAATTTTATCCCACTCACATAGAATTAGTATTTTTATAGTGTACCGTGTCTTTTGCATACTACAGTCATGGTTATGAATTTTCATAATGCGATCAGTTTCAATTCGCCTCACTGCCAGTTCGCCTGGCAACTGCAGCTGCACGTGGGCTGTTTTATGAAAAAAATTCTTAGCAGTTTGAATGTTTAGCAGAAAGCAGTTTGAATGTTTTCTGAACTTTTTTCAGAATCGCGCGCTTGAGTATTGTAATTGTGTCCATCATTACAGGTTATTCATCACCTCCTGTCATATGCTAATAATGCAAACCCTTTGCATGTCAGCGGCACATCAAGTCGTGGAACTCCGGAGAACGGTGGAGAGTTCTACGCTCTTGGCACTTGTAACCGTGTAACGCGGGGAGAACCGCCTTTCATGTTTTTGGTGTTTGTTATGCTTAAAAGAGACGCTTGTAATTTATGGGCACGTTTTTTTTATGTTTGGTGGGTTCGAGTCACGTAAGTGGTCGTTTGGTCGTTGGTTTTCTAGAGACATTAGATTTTAGTTTGGTTATGTTGAACAAAATCTGCGGAGTAGTTTATCAAAAAGCCTGATAAATATCTGGCCATTTCCAGTGATTCTAAAGTATCGGGAAATATATGAAAGCTTTCAATTTATCATTCCAGTGATACTAAAGCAATTTTGGGCGGTACAAAATTAATAACCATCTCGCTATTTTTCCCTCCTCGGTTCATATCCTTGAGTATGTTAACTAAGTGTCGCAGCAGAGATCTTTTCACGGTCTGTGTCTCGATCTTGATTAGTTATAAAGACGTGTGGTGACGTCTTCTGCCTCTTATCTGCTACTTTGAATACTCTTCTCTTCTTCTGACTGGTTCCCTTCCTTTTAATACTTCCCTTCTTCTGTCTGCTTCTGTGCTTCTAACTACTTCCTTTACTGAACTGTGTTTGCTGTCTTAATTGAGGCTTTAAGTTGCTATAACAATGAAGAGGTTTGCGGTTTCTTGCAATATAAAAGCAAACAACCACCATTTTGAAGAAATGAAGCTGCAAAAATATTGTGAGAACCATTTTATCGAGCTGAATACATGCATGCAAAATCGCAATTAAAGTTGGGCACAGAAGCATTAAGAACTGCATGAGAGGCTAAACTTGAGACTTGAGAGGCTGCGGAGAAGGGGTGTCGAGCCGAAGACGTTTTGCTGCCCGGTTTCAGCACAAGGCACAAAAGGCACATTAACAGCAGACACTTCAAAATGCATAAAGGGATTTGTAGCAATCGTCAAGGAGACGCGAAAAGGACCCGCACAGCGCATAATGAGGCGAGCGAGCTTCAAAGCGGCAGCAGCAACAGCAGTCAACATTTTTTGCTGTTTCTGTTGCAATGAAGGGCCGCCCTAGCGTTGAGCTGACTGAAGTGCTATAAATTTAAAGATTCAAGGAAAAAACCTATTTGCGCGCATTAATATTGCAACAGTAATCAGAGTGACAGGGAGCTAGAGCCATTGCCTATGCTAATTTGGCACCCTTATCAGAGATGCGCCCTTCTACTGCGCCGTCAATTCGCAGCATGTTTTATTGTGTCAAGCAAACAAGCCAGCAACCAGAGCACGCTCGTCACAGGAGCATAAATTATAATTAAGTGTCTGTCGTCCCTCTGGACAGCCGTACAAATGGAACGCAGCACTCATCCCATTAAAGCGGGCATTAATCTTTCCCTCTCTCTCTCTCTCTCTCTCAGCGAGGCTGCACGCATTTCGCGCATCCTTTTTGTGTTGCCTGCTTTCTCCAGCTGAAGTGTCATCGTTGCTGCTCCACGTAGTTGGGTGACCTTGCGAGTCGGATGTACGGCGAACCATCGTTACTTAACAAAAAACACGTACTTAAAAAAGGCCATCATGGCAACATTTGTTTTGAGTTGTTGTTGCTGGAATATATCACAGCTTACAAATTACTCTACAATACAGCCAGCGACCGGCATTATTTTTCCCAGGATTTCTTGCTGCTCTGTGACAAACCGGCACGCTGGCCTTCTGTAGTTGGCAATAAAAAGAAAAAGTGGAAGAAAATGCTGCCAACTACAAATGAAAACAATGCACTCGCCATAATGAAAGCAATCAGGATCAGCATTTATAAAATGTGACAACGTGATAAGCACAAAAAACCCTGCGAAATCAGTTGACAGCAGTCAGCTGTTTTGTTCTGCGCGGGTTGTTGGCTGTCGGTGTCAGTTCCAGTGTCTGCTGCTGCTGCTGCTGCTGTTGTTACTGTTGCTGTTACTACTCGTACTTGCAATAATTGCAATTGTATTGTTTTGGAGAGATTTTGTCCTCGCTGTCGTTTACTTTTCTGCTTTTCTCATTTTTACCTTTTATATTTTGATCCATTTTTTCTTTTCTTCCTGTTGGTTGTGTTTCACGTTTTCATTGTCTTTTGGCTTGGTTTGGTTTTATTTTTATTTCTTATTTCTTATTGTTGCTGAGGGTTCAGTTCTCCTCTCTTCATTATCATTTCCTTTACCAGTTTTACTGACCAGTTCGGTGACAATTCTTTTGTTTCCCTTCTTACATTTTACGTTGTGTTACTTTAAAGGCAGTTGAAGAATTCAGTGCATGAAATCTTTTGCAAATTGTAAACCTTAATCTATATAAACAAAGTCTTATCCTCCTTTAACACTGAACAAACTATATCTCAACTCAAGAAATATAAATTTCTATTGGCAGATCTTGAAGAACTATAGTTTTGAGTCTAATATCAAACTTAATACCAGGATAAGAAGTATACAATATAAGAAGCTTAGGTTCCTGTGGGTTAATAATAGAGTAATGCCTAATAATAGTGACCGTTGAAGAAAAAGGTGAAGAAGACTTGCAATGTTAAAGGCATTGCTTACGTAAAAGACGACAGTTTAAACCATTTGATTGAACTCGAACTAAGAAATCACTCTGAAATCAAGAGTACGCGCGAGTTTTTAAGGACTTATACATACGCGGCCAATAATGCTATACGTTGGTTTACGTATACGTATTTAGATGTAGAGTAGAGATAGACTAGAAGTAGATGTAGAGTAGAGGTAGAGTATAAGGAGCGTAGAGGTAGAATAGAGGTGGAGTAGAGGTAGAATAGAAGCAGTTGTAGAGTAAAGATAGAATAGAAGTAGATCTAAAGTAGATGTACAGTAGAGATAAAATATAAGTAGGTGTAGAGGTATAATAGAAGTACATGTAGAGTAGAGGCAGAGTAGAGTAGAGTAGAAGAGAATAGAAGTAGATGTAGTGCAACCTAGGGGTACCTACATAAGTACACACACAATTACAAAAACATAATTATGTATTCTTTTCATTGGCATAAGCGGTTACTTCCGCTTATGTCTGTCTAATGTGAGTGTGTAAATAGAGACAGCGAAGTACACTCGTATTTCATGGCTGCCAAGGGTCATTCGAACGGCGCACAAACAAACTAAAGTACTAAATATCTTAGCAACAAATTACTTTCGAGTGTCAAAGTGGCGGCAGAAACTCGCGTGAAATGCACCATTTGTCTGTCTGTGTGTATATGTCTGCCTGTCTGTCCGTGCGATAATAAACATGTCAAAAGAAATGAGAAATATAAACTGTTGCACTTGAGCGTCACATTAAAAGAAGTGTGTTTGTGATAATTTATTTGTTTGCTCACATCGTACATACGATATGATGTGTGAGTCTCCTCTCTATCCGGCTGTGTTTTGTTTCAATTACTTTTTAGGATCCGAGCTGAAACCTTCCCTCAAGTGGTTTTCCAATAATCCCCGTTGTTGTTGTACAGAATAGTTGTTATAGGGTCACTCGCATAGAGAATATCTTAGAAATTAAGTTGAATACGAATAACAATAATACTTTGGGATTTTTGGAAAAAATTAATACATCTTCTGAAGTAGGGCTATAAAACTGAATGCATATTAAAGAATGTGAAAATATTACTTTTAAGCGTTTGATTTATGATCAGCAATTGAGAAATAGAGAGAAGAAACATATTTTTTGGTAATGGAAATGTGAATGCTTTATGGTGAAGTGTACCATTTTTCGAAACACACTCGTACAAGCAAATTGAATTCATCAGAAATGATTTAATTGTTATTTCTTGAAGATTGGGCAATTAAACTACAACAAGATCTTCCATAGATTCGAATTTGGAAGATATAAGGAATGGGGACCACAAATCCTTGCACTCACATATAAATTTCAGAACTATGAATTTATGCCGCAACATGTTTAAAGCACGCTTTACAGTCTACGCTTTATGTTTATGCTGTGATTTATGGCTCCTTGGCAGGGAATCATTCAGCCAACAACGCTCAGAACTCGGCTGAAGATGTGAAAATTAGCGATCATTGATAAGATTGCTTTGAGATAAATAAACGAAACAGCAAAACAAACAACAACAGCACATAAGTAAATAATAACCACAATAAAAGAAAAAACGCACGTGCAACACGCAACGACCCTGAGCGTGCAATAAAAATGAGTTCTTTTAAGTGATCCTTCCAGACTTTGAAGAAGAAGAGGTGCCGCCGTCCGCCCTAAACACATCCCACGCTTCATTTAAGCTGGAACAAAATTTAACACAAGCCGCAAAACATATGAAGCTAAATGAAGTGCGTCTGGCGAGTGGCGCGCCTGTCTGCATCCTATAAACGCCGTCCTTCTCGCCTGTCACTGTCGGTGCTTTTCTACACAGCGATTGTGTTCGACATAGCGTGTTGATTGCCATAAAATTCCGATATAAATGGTTCACTCAGTTCTGAAACGAATTAAATCGATCGTAAATTTAATGCGATCACGTCTGCCGCGTGCCTCTATACTTCTCAATGTGATGATTGTTGGTTGGTAGATCGTGAAACTGAAAGAATGGCGTCCGTATCTTGTAACCTATCGCTTTCCTTTGTAACTTAATCCGCGATATGATGCATTTTTGTATCTTAGCCATTTCTATCTTAGCCACTTCTATCTTATCCACTTCTATCTTATCCATTTCTATCTTAGCCACTTCTATCTTATCCATTTCTATCTTAGCCACTTTTATCTTATCCATTTCTATCTTTTCCAATTCTATCTTATCCACTTCTATCTCATCCACTTCTATCTCATCCTTGTCTCTCGTATAGTATTAAAATTGATACCGAAGCGAATGGAGAGCTTTTTATTTTCTCACCATCAGCTTCGGTCTCACAGACAATTACAAAGTCACTTCAGATGTTGGTTTCGTTCCACTGTCAATGGTCGAACGTCTTCATTTGCTCTCGCTCTCGCGCGTCCTGGCACAAGAGCAACCTTTTCTGGCTGTCATCGTCTATTTGCCGCAACATGTTTGAGCCGTCCTTTCCGTGCGTTCAACGTGTCATTGAGTGTGTTGATGTTGCTGCGACTGCCTCGAGGAGACAGCGACACCGACCGCGTCCCATGGCGATGCGGCTGGTAGCTATAATCAAATTAGAAGCGAAGCATGAGATCAAAGGAATAACGCGATACGCTCATTTAACAAACTCATGCTGTTGCCTTTGCGGGTCTTGTTCCTGACATGACAAGCCTTCGACTTGAGTAGGCGCGCCGCGCGACATACGGACGCAGTCCAACATCCACTACAGAAGAAGAGGCGTCTTGAGCACACAGACGGCCGACCGGCGACAGGCTCTTCAAGCACGGTTGACAGTAAGTGTTTATAAAATTCTGACATCTACCAGTGGAAATGACGTCTCATTAATGACACGCGAAGTGGAAGAAGAGGAGGAGAAAAACCAGAGTTTGTAGACACTTCCGCTAGAGTGAGCACGGCGAGGATGATAATGCTCTATTTTGAGATGTTAATTTCGGGTTTTCGCCGAGTTTGTTGTGTAGACAGCCGGCCAGCAGACGCGGCAGACCAGCGGCAGAGGTATTGTTTGGATAGGCTGCGTTGAGCAATTGAAACCCGTCCAGACAGCGTCCGCCGCAGGCGATATGTCCACGTTGTCGGGAGTTTCAATTATTTCATCAAGTGGACGTGGAGCAGGTCGACCCATTAAGTGGTGTTAACAAGAACGTTTTCGGTACAATTCTTTGGAAACTAAGCGCCAAATTTTTCAGGCACACTCGTTGTTCCTCAGCCCGTCCATTTGCTGGAGTGTATAGTAAACCTCTGGGAACTGCGAGAGGAAGAGTTTTTCTGACGAAGTGTTCAACTAAAATTTGATGGAGGAAGGAACAAAATACTCGTATTTCCTCAGAAGCTTATCTGTATATTTACAGTCCATTCACGATAAGAGATTCTTTATTGCCAAAGCAAACAATGGTGCGTTAGAACATGTACTGTAAATTCCTTGCGGTCAACTCGCAATTTCCAACCGATTTCCCCTCTTTCCCCCCACCGCCATAAAAGCACACAACACTCACCACATTCTCAGCATAAAAAAGGGACACTTGAGTTCTTCACAATCACCCAAAGTAATTTATTGTGAACATGAGAGATACATAAATTAGTTAATTGCTTGAACCACATTGGGTTTAAATGCTGTTGCTTTCCCCGTTCCCACTTCTGCTGTCCTTCCGTCCTCTCCAGCAACGCCGCGGCCCTTGTTGTTGCTTCACTGGCACAGCAAGGACAACGCCGAACAGGATTATATATTGCAGTGCAAAGGAACGTAAATAAAATAACTAAACGGCAATTTCACCCGGAAATTTATGGTGCATTTTAGTTGAAATGAATGCGGCGATCTTTTTGTCGTTTTATCCTTTTAGTTTTAAATTAGAGCCAAGATATATGAGGGGATCCGGCTGTATCTGTGTCGGGTGGTCGAAAGCTATACATTGCCAGAAGCCTTCCTGTTTCCTTCCCTGTGCTTTTCCGCCCACAGTCGTGTGGCACCTTCTATCAACTGGCTAAACGAATGAACAAGTGAACGAACGCCTCGTCGCCGCGTATAAAACTCATTTCACTTTATTTGTTGGGGAAATAAATTCATTTAGAGGCGTTTAGTGGCATTCCGCCCTCTTAAGACCACCCGCTCTCGCTAGTGGCTATAAACAATCAGGTTACCCACGAATCCACATAAAATAGTTTAGTCCTGCGGTTCCAGTGGAGTTAATTTTCATATTTTGTTGTTTTCATTGTCAGGTTTTTGCCGGGGTTGTCGTAAATAAGTTTCTCAATTTATTTGCTTTGCTGTGACATGAGTTTATATTGTGTTGAAGCTTATGGCACTCTGCCCCAAGCTCTTCGTTCTCCAGCTACTCATTCTCCACCTCCTCCTGCCTTCCGAAGCCTTTCTCTTGTCAAGACTCGAACAGTGTCATTCCGAGTGTAGCACAAAATGGGCGAAAGTGTCGTCAGTAGATTCATGAAATGCTTTTAGGAATGGTGTAAAACTGTGTGCGTCGAATGGGTCTGGATTTGCATAGTTTGTGGATTCTTAGTTATGAGGATTTCATCAGGTTTTGAAGGGGTTTTAGAGCAACCTTGGGAAATGTGTAGAAAATTAAAAATCAAAAATTGTTAAAGATACTATAATAAACTCAAATGAAAGCGAATAGAGTAAATAGATCAGTGTATAATATTTCAGCCCTCCATACTCCATCTCTTACTATTTTCAGTCACTGATGGATCACTGAGATGACAAGATAGGACATCTAAAGAACTTCGCCGGGCTTGAGGCATCGCAGAACGAATAGACGACGAAGACTAACTAAAGGTAGACCCTATTAAGCGGGCCTGACCTGCTATAATTGTGCGGATTATCACTCTGCTGCCACTTTACCCTTATATAGGTTACTTTACCTCGACGGAATATAAAATATGAGTGACTATTTACCCTTTTATGGTAGTAATTCTCATAAACTCACCACATTTCTAATTTTATTTAACTTATTCTACGATAACATCGCAGGAAGCATTTAATTTCCTCATAAGAGGTACACTTTTATACGAACTAACAAAGCAGTCTACAAATAAACAAACTACTTAACGAACCGAACAAATTCGGGAGCTAAAACCCATTGAGTTGAGTCTCCGCAGACATTTTATCTGGATTGTAATCTTTAAGTAGGAATCAAAATAATTAATGAACGACATTAAAATGAAAAATTATGCTCAGTAGCAGTTCGGGAAGGGTGAAAATGATGTATGATATAAAATAGAGTGGAGTCACCTGCGTTTTTTCCCAAAAACAAAAAAAAAACAATTCACCGGTTTCTGGTGATGGCCAACGGGTCGGGAAAACGCAACAAAGTACGCACTTTGTTCACATGAGCGCGTTATTAATGGATACGATTACAAGCAATAAATTCCTAATTTTGTGGTAATCATTCAGTTTCAAAAGCAACAAAGACAACAACATGTCATCGTCGAGCAGCAGCACCACCGAAAACCATGCAAACATGTTCGAGGCTCGAGTGCAAAAGAAAGGGTTCAAAGGAATAATTTAATGCGCTGTTGCTTCATTAAGCAGGAAGGAGTTCGAGAGCACCGCAAGGAAGGATGTCGTCATGTGTGGCAAATTGCAGCACACAACCCTTTTCTGTGGCTGTGGTGCGCAGTCGTTCGTTCACTCGCTCGAGAAAATTCGAATAAAAACCCGAAAATTTTGGGTCGTTTATGGCAGCGTATTTAGAGGTCCAGTGAAAATAAAGCGAAGCCCAGGAACCTCAAATTAGACAGCCAGCTACTGTTCCGAACGGCTCCGTTGGTTTATGTTGTGTTTTCTTCCCTCTGAAATTTCTTTTTTCTCACCTTTTTTTATCACATTTCAATTGGTTGAGTCTGAACGTTTCACTGAAAAGGATAGAAATAAAAGAAAATTCCTTTGTTGCTTTATTACGATGATTTATTTTTACAGCCGCTACTGTTCTTTGTGCATTTTTATGTGGTACTCAATTATTTTTCTAGTAGAATTTATATGGTTTCTTGAAAGTGATTCGTTTGCCACTGACACCGATGGAAAAAATGGTCTGTGATGATCTCCGAGAATGATTCGATTAATGATCTCAGAAAATGCTTTGATAATTCGATATAATTGAGTGAGATTGAAGAAACAATTAACGTAGAGTTCTAAGGAAGTAACCATTGATCCTAGTTCTCTACGACTCACCGTGGCTAGAGAATTTGTTCTATCAGAGGATCCTTTCTTTGAATCCTTTAGACTCTTTTTCGAACATATTTTACAGAGATTTCAATGATATTCGTGCATTGTACGGAGTCCCAAATATTGTCAGGGTTTCTCTTAATGCGGAGTTATTGCCAGCAATGAATTATACACTCTTATAGTCACTCACTAACTCACTCGCTTACACTCTGTAAAAAACTAACTGCAATGTAACCCTTTTTTCTAAATCACATTCTTTCTGCGGGAAACCCATAAAAGAACAGACTTTATAGCCGTTGTTCTTCTTATTACTGTTGCTGTTCTTCTCGTTTTTGTTGCCACTAAGGAAGCACTTAGGCCAACCAGCAAAAGGATGTGTAGAAATACCCTTGTGGCTGAGTTGCTCTTTGAGTTTGTTGAATGTCTCACTCACTCACATGAGCTGAGTGCATATTTAAAATCTTGACACACACGTTCACATTTTTATTACTGCTGCAAATGTTGCTTTTGCTGAAATTGATGTATCACAGATAAGGATATAAGGATAAGGATATAAAAGAGCAGCGGCACCCTTAACAACAGCAAAATATGAGAAATGTACTTAAAGCATGTGAATGCAAAATAAATTCAAATCCTTTTTGAAGGCTTCATAAACATGCAAGTCTTTTGAACATGGTTTTCATTTGCGTGTGTATGTGTATGTGTGTGTGTATGTGTTTGCATGAGCAAACAGTGTGTGAAAATCTGTGAAAGGAATGCCCACCAAAAATGTCCTTTTCTCGATTCTGGTCGTTTCCTTATTTATTCGTCCCGTATTCGCTCTCGTTTATATGCAAATTAATGGTCAGTAAAAGTGTCAAAAAGAGCAGCGGAACTCTCGACTGATGCTGTCGAACTGCCGTTGTTGTTTTTTGTTGTTGTTGCTAATGTTCGACCTGAGATGCTGTACACTCGATGTGACTTTTCCATACTGCGAATGTGTAAAATTGAGGACATCCCCGCTTCTGTTTTGTTGTTTTTTCCATTCAGTCCGTTAGTTGAATTCAAAATAATTAATTAAGCGTGTTAAATTGGTTTAATTTTATTTATGCGACAATAATTCGAATTTTTACACTGTGTAATTTGGAGAAATGCTTTTTTTGTTCACCGGGAGTTGTACGATTTTGAAAACTAAACCTTAAGAATGCGGAACTGAAGCGATGTGATCACTCAAGCAGTGACAGATGTGCTCACACTGGAGGGTGAGTGTGACAGGGATCAACTGTATAATCTCTGAAGGAAAACTTATTAACCTTTAATCACAACAGCAGATCCCAGATGTATTGCATATTTAATGGTCCAAACGTTTTCAAATTATTTATTAGAAATATTATAAAGAATATAATTTATCTTGGATCCTTATATCATGGATACTATGGACAATATTCACACATATTCTAAGACCAATCCAAGTAATACAATCCTTTCTTCATCTCTAAATTTTCAAAGGTTTTCCGACTTGTTCTAAAGTTCTTTCCTCTTATTTTTTGTCGAAAATCGCTTCGAACTTTTTAGTTCTCTCTCTCCCTCTTGCTCTTTCTCTCTACCTCTCGCTATATCTTTTTCTCTCTCTCTCATTCTCTCTCTGCCCTTCTGTATCCAATCTTCTAAATTTAAACACATCTTTTCTCCTGTTAGAAATTTTGTTCTGTTCATTTTTCATGCCGTGACTGAAAGAAATCTCGTCACGTCATCGCATTTATTTTTGCGGTCAATTGACTGTGAAATGTATGCGCTTGAAAGATTTCTTCATCTAGCGTGCACTGTGCTCATATTTTAAATTTTCTGAATCATAATACTTCTTCACGCTCCGGGATATAGCTGTATATACTATACATGTGTGTGTATATACCCGTACATTTCTTGAAACTTCTCTGAAACTTCTCTTCTTCGCGTTGCTCATGGCCTGGAGATAAATTCAAACAGATGAGTGACGATGATGCTGACGAAATTTGATATTAACAACATTTTCTTAATTAATCCCACACAATTAACACGGAGCTGCAGAGTGTAGAAATTTAGTCCCAAATGTTGTTTTTTCGTATAAATTCTTAAAATTTTATTACCGAACCTATAAAAGATGACTGCTTTACTTTAATTTCGAGACTTCAAATTCGCCTGGTTTTTTAATTCGATGATTTATGTTTCGTTTTTTGTTGTACTCGTTATTTCTACAAATACATAATATATACATTAACTCCATACACTCTAATATGCACACAATTATGCCCTATAATACCCTTTTAAATGTGGGCAGATGACTTCATCATCATCATCATCCTCATCCACATCATCATAATTTCTATTCTCTTTTAACCTCTGTATAGATACATCAGCTGCAATCGTATCCTTATTCAAAGTGAACACAAAAACAACTGAAGTCGTAAATTAAAGCGTCACATAAAAACTCTAAACAATGTTGGATCATTAGGATTTTTAGTACCTCGAAGACTACCTCAGCTACAGCTGCACGTCGCGCGGTAGACTTTAAACGAAGATTCATAAACTTAATCAAAAACGGAAAAACACTAAAAAATCATGTTTCCAGCTCATTAATCAAAATGTAAAGAAACCAGAACATAAACAAATACAAAGAAACAGACATCTACACTCACTACTACATCTTCGCTCTACTCACTAATACATCTTCACTCTACTCACTAATACATCTTCACTCTACTCACTAATACACCTTCACTCTACTCTCTCAAGATGTACTCTGGTGTAAATGAATTCACAGATAACAAAATTACGCTCACTCAAGACACAGCGCAATTTGTTTCCGTTCCCAACGCAGAACCATAATTTATACTTTACTTCATACACAAATCTAGTCTGTAATGATGATTTATCTCCATCATCAAGATTGTGTCTGTCTGCTGTGCTGTGTCTATCACTCTGTATATCTGCCTCGATGAGTGATCTGCAGGATTTGTTTTTAATGCAGAGTTCACAGGATACCCTAAAGAGTTCGAAGCTGATAGGATTTCAAACAGCCACCAAAAGCAACAAAAAAAGAAATTTTAAAAAAAAGGTAATTTAAAAGAACTTCGTACTATTTGGAGGGAGAGAGAGAAAGGATAACAGACATAGAGATAGAGGGAGAGAGAGTCATAAACGGTATTTTTATCACTTCAAAAGTATGTGAAAAGATGTTGTCAATCGATTCTGATCAAGTTTCAAGTTTCATTTCAAGTTTCAGTTTCATTCTGATCAAGATTCTGTTCAAGCTCAAGATTCGATCTCTCCTGTTTGTAGAGAGAGAGAGAGAGAGAGAGAGAGAGAGAGAGAGAGAGAGAGAGAGAGAGAGAGAGAGATAGGGAGAGAAGGAGAGAGAGAGAGTGAGGATTACTTTCAAATACTTTATTATGATCTATACTGAATACGAATACCGAATTCGACGGAACCGTTGTGTCTACAACCAAAATTTGACGAGAGACGAGAAAATTCGTTTCTAAAAACTGGTATATTTCGTTTATAAGTCTCATTTCACGATCGATTGTGATCCTAGTTCAAGATCATTGCCTTGAATCAAGCTTGAGATTGGATTTGAACACATAATTTCTCCATTCCTTGAATACAGTTCCGAAATTGCTTGCTTTTGCTTGGTCTTGTATATATTCTGATTTATTGCAGCCTTTTTTCCGCATCTGGTGCCCATTTTGTCAACTGTCAATGGGCTCAATTCAAATAAATGACGCGTGACTTCCGGGAAACGAATGCACGCGCGACTTCTCATCGCTCAGCGCTGACGTCAAGGACACTCGCAGCAACACTTACGCACACACACACACGACGAGAAGGATCTTGTGAAAAATGCGCAATAAAATAAAGCAATTATCACATTTGCAGCCTTGGACTCAAAGTAAAAATGAGAAATTTTGCAGTGAATAAAACT
The DNA here is from genome assembly GCA_943737955.2 of Myopa tessellatipennis. Classification (NCBI taxonomy): domain Eukaryota; kingdom Metazoa; phylum Arthropoda; class Insecta; order Diptera; family Conopidae; genus Myopa; species Myopa tessellatipennis. The sequence goes on from OX031316.1 coordinate 59,688,772, forward strand.
CTCCCGAAGGGATCGAAAGGACGACGAAACTTGCCAGTGTCGGGATGAAGGGAAGAGTATTATTTGTCAAAGTGACAGGCAGATAGACAGACGGACATAAAAAAACTCACATAACACAGCAGGATATCACAACGAAGGACAGTGGCACAATGAAGGAAGTGTCAATGTCAGCGAGCGCAATACATCACGTGACACTGATAAATGTCACACGCAATAAAAAGTAACAAGGAAAAAAGTAGACGGCAACAAAAAATAGCTGAGTCCAAATCAGGATGCGCAACGCAGTGGCAATTTATTGAACGCATCCTTGATTGACCGCATTCAGAAAATGCTGCGTGCTGGCGATAAAAACGCAATGCAGCGCGTTCATCCGGCGTGGCCAATATGTCACTTGACGTGGCGTGAAAGTGTAACGAACACACACACAGCGGGGTGCAAGGAATTAAAAGGACTCACCAGGATACAACAGACACACACACGCACTCGGAATTAAAGCGTGGACAGTGTTTGCACAGTCGAACAAAAACTAAGCTTTCACGCATCATGGTTTGAAATTAGGACGAGCGATAAAAAACCTCCCATAGGCATATGTGCGGAGCGGACAGGACCATGACCATGACCGGGACGTCGAACGTGAAATACGTCTGGTGTAATTCTCGTGATTCATTGCGTGTGGCATCATAACGCAATCCTTCTGGAGAAGCGGGCAAATCGACTTGTCCTCTCCTGCTGCGGCTGCTGCTGCCGCTTTTTACGCCTCTCCTCGAAGGGCTGCACACCCCGCAAGGACCCGTTAAGGAGTAGCAACACTGCTTTTTTATGACATTCCATAAATATATCCTGTAACAGGATAATAATTCGGGCTTGCATGCGTTTGACAATATCTTTATTAATGGCTCGCCGCGCCGTTGGATTGCAGCTGGGTGAGTACGAGCGCGCGACCCAGAAAGGGTCCTTAGGCAAGGACAACACGCAGATTTCATGATGAAGAATGAGAGAAGGCTGTAAAAAAGCCGACAGTGTTCCCCGAGAAGCCTTAAGAAACCACTGAACTGTATGAAAATAAATAAAGCAATCAAAAAAAGGGTCTTGGAATTGTTCTCGGAAGAACAAAGCTTGTAGTTCGGATACTGCGACATTACTTTGGTATAATACGAAAATAAGTGTTGCCATGAGAGCAGCCGGAACCCTTCCTTAGTGCGCACTCAGTGCTTCGTGCTCTGTTCCTGGTGTGGAAAAGCTATAAAATTCAATCACAACAATCATTCTGACATTCTTAATGCCACGAAATCACTGCGTTCAAATGAAATTGTTCACGATTCTGTGCTTCTTCGGGACCTTCATAAAATCGACCACCACACAACTCCTCACTTTATTTCGTTTATATTATCACATCGTAATGAGGTACATAATACACACTGAACGTAATGCAGGCAGTGCCACAAGAATATTGCTCTCGTAAAAATGCAAGAATATCATTTAATTTATTACAGGCCACAAGATGTAATGCTAAAGAAAAGACAACACTCTACCATCAGCGGGAACAACAACAAAAACAACATGGCCAATTCCCAAAAATGCAATAAATTCTATGCTATCAGCAAAGACGCAATGAAACGAACGAAGGTCTTCTTCTTCCTCTTCTACTTCTTAAGGAAGTGCTTGTTCGCATGTGAGAAGGATATAAAAAAGCACATCGCATCTGCAGCAGGAAGATTAACGATGGCCGCCGTCGCTTTACGAATATAATAAATAAAATCACTTAATGGTTATCGCTGATGAACACGACGTGCTCAGAAATTTGATGACCATGATGATGACGATGGTGATGATGGTGGTGATGGTGATGATGGTGGTGATGGTGATGATGGTGGTGATGGTGATGAGGTGAGGTGAGGTGAGTGGTACTTAAATTAAAGAAGACTTCAGGCCCAGGTAAGAAACAACTTAACTTGTTTTTTACACCATCTACTAACTAATTTTGGTGTAATAATATATAATAATAAAATATAATATATAATAATATATATACAGAAGCTGACCATAATCATAAGTGACGATAATCGGTTAACAGGTAGCTAATAAAATAGAAGAAAAACGTATATGTACATACTTCTGAGTCACCTGGCAAGATGTCTGCAAATAATATACTCGTACATAATAATATAGTCATTAAGTCCGAAATTAGAGCCCACCTGCATCTACTTAAATGAAAAATACCAGGATTTAAATGAATACAGTTCATAAATATCACAAATTATATATTCTTATAACAAAAGTAATGAAGAAACTCGGTTAATAATCCAATGATTCAAATGATAATTAAGGGGATTTTGAGTCCATTAACTGGTCTAAAGACCTGAAGATAAAAGGATCAAAATGTATTCAAACCACATGGAATCGGCTTAACATTTCAAAACTTCTGGATTACTCTAAGGTATCCTTACCGAATGGTAACCATTGTCTATCAACTGTGGTCTGTGTTTTTGGCCTACAGACGGGAATGTTTTTGGCTGACCGCTAGAATTTTAGAAAGGATATAATTAAGAGGATTAGAGAAAAAGATAGAGAGAGAATTGATATTTAATGCTTGCTGGATGGACACAGTATCAGTTGTAATTCTGTTTTTGTGATGTCGAGAATATCTAACAGCTCAGAAAAATATTTTGTACAGGATTATGTGGCATTAAATGACCTCAAAAGTAGACCAAAATAACAAGAAACAATACCAACATTTGAACACAACAAGAATCACGACCAGTAGACCAGAATAAAGAATCAAGTTAACCAGAATGAGTAATCATGAAAAGTAGACCAGAGCAAGGAATCAGGACGGAGATGGTTTAAGGATTCTTTACTGGTTCTTCTGTTGAGGGGAAGACTACAGATCGAACAGATCTTAAGGTCTAAAGATCGGACAGATGATTCTAACAACTAAACTATAGATTTGAAAAGTTAAAGAAAAACAGTCCCAATTTTTGAACTGTCGAAAATCTCTATAAATACTGCTTAGTCTTTAAAAAAACCTTTAATAAAAGAAAAAGTAAAATGCTGAAATCTTAATGGAGGAGTCATAAAAATTTTCAATTTTTATGGAGAAATCTTTAATAATTGTCTATAAATTAGTTTTATATTTCTTTTTACAACATTTGTGCTTCCAAAACCTATTAAAAGAACGTGTTTTTTTTAAATTCTTTCACAGTTTCATTAATTTTCTTGCTAAAATAGAAAAAATATGCCTCCCTTCTATATCTCGAGAAACAATAGCATTTATTATCCACTGTCAATATCAAGGAGTATGTTTTATTGTCTTCGTTATCGATATCGTTGTCAATTTCACTTTTACCCTCGCGGTAGGTAAAAATGACACAAACAATAATAATAACAATTTTCCACAATTCCCGTCCTTTTTGAACGATTTTTTGGGTTGCATAAACGAAAAACTATGACGATGAGTTTTCAAGCGTATGTCATCGATTGGCAACGCCTCACGTTTTGGATTTTCACATTTCGTTAACTGTAAAATTAATGTCACTTATTTTGTGTTTTTTTGTTTTCTTTTTTCGACAACTTTGGCACCATCGAGTAGTAAGATTTTGAAAACTTATCTATTTTTCACGTTCGTCTCTAAAATGTACCCTCCTCAGATTGTTTTATGGCCCTCCTCAGACTATTTTATGGCAGATAAATGATTGTCAATAAATTATCAAGTGTAGCGCTAACAGCAGGCGTTCAAATCGCACAGCAGGATGTTTTTAAAGGAACATCCTTTTTTGTTATCGGCGCTGGCTGTTCTCTCCGTCTTCTCTATGTGTTTAATTCATTTGCTATTTCTGTGCTGCATGGAGGATGTACAGGCTACAAGGTTACAGATGATAGGTTTGAGGATTTGTGTTTTTTTCCGAATTTATTATTACTCGATCGTGTCAGCATTCGTAGGGGTGTCTGATAAATTAGTGCTCGTGATATACAGGATCCTTTGTGTGTTTTTCAGTAAGGTTACAGAGTGATTTATGTCCGAAGGTGTGTGTAGCGGCTCAGTGGCGGCTTAGCAAGGATTAGTCGAATCGAGTCTCATTTGCGGAATACGCAGGCTGCAAAACCCGAAGTCTAAATCCTGGTGGACTTCATAAATCAATATTCTACCGAAGTTTTTACAATTACTAAGTGAAAAGAAATTCTTGTTCGTCGTCGGTTGTTGGAAGAGGGGGAGTAGGAGGAAGAAGTATAAAGAGAAGACGAGGTTGGAGGAGGAAGCGGATGAGGAGGAGTGGGAGGAGGATTCGGAAAAGGAGGAAGTACTTTAATGTTATAAGCTTCTAAATTATGGAATCAGGGTACATACACTTATATGGGGATCAGTTCGGAAAGGGGAAAAATACAGCCTCTTTTAAGAATATTCTAAGTCCTTCTTAGAGCAGGCTTAAAAAGGATAATTTCAATAGTTCCAGGGATTTATTTTCACATCACGACATGTTTTCTTAAGCCTCTTTAACATGTTGACTATACACAGTTCAGTTTCAGTTTTACGGGAACGGAGATCATTTCAAGTGAATCTTATGGTATAGCAATGGATTTCTATGAAGCTGCACGAAAGTAGGACGTCAGCTAGGATCAGAAGGTTCTTCTTTCAAGAGACTTATGCATCTATATTGTATAATAAAGATTATTCTAAAAGTTCGAATAGCTTCTAGAACACCAAATCTATTATTATACTGTATTTTAATTCAATCTTTGGTTAGACTGTATTTTAGTTCCATCTTTTAATAGACTGTACTTTATTTAAATATCGAAATCTATATACCAATTAGTAATCACTAAAAAACCAATTGAGAGAAAAAATACCAAACGTGCGATGGAAAAACTTTTAACCGCGGAGAGAGTGAAGAAACCTGCGAATGGACACGGACAACATTTTCCACTTAACAACTTTAACAAGCCACAGAACAATGTAAAATATGACAACAACAACAACGAAAGCAAGGTAAAATAAAGCAGACAACAAATTAATTTAATTGGGTATGCGGGAAAGTACAAAAACATCAACAAACATAAAAAATTTTGTAAAATCTAAGAGCTCAGAAGGTAAACCAGCCAACCGACCACTGGATGTCCTGGTAAATGTGTCCATTGCGGGGGCGGAGGAGAATCATTCTGAGTGTGAGAGTGAGTGAGCGATAGCATGAGAAAAAAGAGCAAATTTGTTGTTGATGAGTTCAACAATGTGTCGACACAACAGACAGCTACGGAAACCGTAGGGAAAGAATTCAACACCCGGTTCGTTAACGCGTACAGCTAAAAGGGCATTAAATAGATATGAATGGATTTTACACTTGCACACACATAATGAGTTGACGAGTGGTTGTGTTTGTAGTAGAAAAGAGAGAGGGAGAGCGGCAGAGAGTGAGAGAGACTGAGCCACAGAGGAAGAGAGCCAAGTAGTGCAGCATATCTTAAATGAGCAGTCTTCTCATATTTACGCCAGCGCGCTCCCAAGACACTTCACTACTTTTTCATATCCACCGGCAACCCTTTAAAGTGTTGCCACTGCCAGTTAATGCAACACCACCAACGATTGGTTTAATTTTGCAGGAGAGCGAAGCATGCACTTTTTCTTGGACTCTCTGCTCTGCGAAGAGCGGCAGGCATGAAAAATATCGTAGCTAAAGAGAGAGCCTCTCTTTTCATATCGTCAGCTGCACTGATGCACACCATCAAACAAGAACGCACACACACGTTCGGCTGCCACAGGAAACCTGTTCGCCAAAAACAACAATGGCAGCGCATGCGATATGATTGGATAAAAAATACGCCATGTTTGAAAATTGCCCTCATGCCATCTCTTTCGCTAAACGGTATTCGCATCCTCTCGCTCCTCTCAGCAGAGCTCTCGCTCTCTTTTCCGGTTGTGAGCGAGCTGTGTGCCGCACACACAAATACACACAGTCTACGGAGCACAACACAGTGAAAGCACACACACACAATCGACGGACGACGTCTTCATACGCATACAAGCAAAACTCTGCATCTGTTTAGACGGGACCAAATGTGCCCTGAGTGTACGCCGAGCTGAGGAACGTCGTTGCACTCGCAGTTGAAATCAGTTCGAGTTTAGCTTGCTTTGTGTTCAGACGTGTTCGGAAGAAAACCCAAAGAAAGAAAACCCAAGCATAAATCTAAAAACTTATAAATAAAGTCATTATACTATATAAACGATCGTTCAGTGTTCCTCACCAAAAATTATTCGAACATTGAGAAAAGTGCAAAAATCAAAGTTGTACTTAACTAAAGGTTATAAAAAAATACAATATATACAATTTAAAAACAAACAAAAAGTAATTTCAAAGTGTCGACATTTTTTTAAAAAAGTAGTTCGAAGAAAATAAAAAATTTCGAACGTTTTAAAAAAATAAAACCCTAAAAACTATTGGATTACTTTTGCTGCGTCAGGCAACCCAATCGTGTGGATTACGTTCTCTCCATCATATTTCTGTGGATTACTTTCTGCTTGACAAATCAATCTTCTGTGAAAAAACAGTTTTGAAAAAATGGTCGTTTTGGAAGGCGGCGGCGGCGTTGTAACAATCGGCAACAATCAATACCTACAACCGGATTATCTGGCACCACTGCCTACAGCGGTTAGTATTCTATATTATTCTATATTAGTACTATTATTGGTTTTCAAAAAAACTGTAAGCTTACAAAATTTCAATTAAATAGATACAAAACTTCAAAGATTAGTTGAAGATTTTTGGAAATTCTTTTGGGCTCAGTAAATAGCCTTTTAATAGGGGTTTTAACAGGTTATTAATAGGTTTTTAATGGGTTTTTAATCCATTAATAATTAATTTTTATTTTGTTATAAGAAACTCTGAAAAATTGCACTATTATTAAATCCTAAGATTTCAACATATAAAATGCATTTAGATTTAATTCATTAGAATAGTTATTTCACTTAAATTTACTTTTAATGCAAAGAATTATTTATTAAATTCTTTTTCTATTCAATTTTCGAATATCATGTTTCAGAATTGATTAAATCCTAGTTGTTTAGCCACTGGACATAAATTTCCTTCACAATAATAATTTAACAGAAAAATAATATTTCATTAGTTTTTATTGATTAAATGTACTCGTAGATCCATAAAGTTTCTTTATATACGAATATGTGGGAAAAAGGTCATAAATAATGATCTCACATAAAGTCTTTTACCAAAATAAGTTACTGAATTAATAGATCTTTTAGAGAAGTATGGGTATAAAGACTTAGAAAAAAAGTGTTTAACAATGAGAAACACTTGAATTTAAATTATCAACTCTCCTTAATTACTTCTTAAGTCTCTTTCATAGCTTCCAACTCATAAATTCTTCAACATCTTCTAAGAAATGCTTGTCCAAAACTTCTGATCCATTCCATTATTTCTTTAATTACTTTAAACAATTTATTTTAAAATTTTTTTTGTGTACTAACAATTTAAGTCTCAAGTTTCGTCTTTTAATCCATTTCTTAGTCATGTATTGAAATTTTGAAAGCATTATAAGTTATGTAATACATATAATGAATACAATGAGTATAAAACAACGTTTTTAATCAAACTTTTTCTCTCTCTTTGAATCTTTTTACTGCAGATGGATGCCAAGAAGAGTCCACTCGCTCTACTGGCTCAGACATGCTCACAAATCGGTGCGGATTCATCGGCCGTCAAACCTTTGCTCGCCTTGGACAAGTCCAAGAAATCCTCTTCCTCATCGGCATCCTCGACATCCTCCAACTCCAGCAATGACTCGGGATCGGCCAAATCCCCCACACAAGCCAAATCGCCGAAATCAACCACGCCCACCACCACCGAGGTGAAGTTGGCGTTCAAGCCATACGAAACCAATGTACTTAGTCAACAGCATCACAACTCATTCAAGTCGGCCGCCTGCATCGCCGAGGAACAGCAGTTGCAGCAGCAGCAACAACAGCAACAGCAACAGCAGCAACAACTGCAGCAGCTGCAACAACGTCCCAGCTCGAAGAGCTCCTCCAACGCCGGCGATTGCGGTGACCACCACCACCGCGTGCCATCGCGCAACAAGTCGAGCGCCTCACCCGACGGCATCTCCATCAAAACCGAGCCGCACACATCAACCACACCCACACCGCATGACGCACACCATCGCAGGACCGTCTCACCTGCCGGTTCCTCACAGCGCGGTGCCAGTCCCATCGTGCGCTCCGGCATGGAAGTACTTAACAATGCCAACGGTTCGGCCACCCATCCGAAGGAAATGAGCAGCATGGCTGCCGCTGCTGCAGCTGCTGCGGCCGCATACAAAGCCGCAGCGAATCCTTATGGCCTGAACCCGCTCTCTGCACTCTGCTGTCCACCCGGCATGGAGCAACACGCAAACCCTGCTTTCCGGCCACCCTTTGCCACTGGCTTTACGCATCATCATGCCGCCATGCTGGCTGCGGCCGCTGCAAATGGGGGCTACCCAGGCGGCCCCAACGGTCCCGGATCGCAGCCCAATCCTTACATCAGCTACCAACGCATCAAGACTCCAGCCGGCGGTGAGGCAATCATACCCGTTTGCAAGGATCCCTACTGCCCCGGCTGCCCCTACTCGGCACACACACAACAGATGCTTATGGGTGCCCCGTGTCCGGCTGGTTGCAACCAGTGCGAGCACCAGAAATACGGCATGGCCATGATGAGCAGCGCAGCCGCCGCTGGTTTGCCACCCGGTCATCCCTACTCCCAGGCTGCGGCTGCTGCTGCCGCCAATGCTGCTGCCGCACGATCCGCTCCGTACGTCTGCAGTTGGGTCATCGGTGACGCCTATTGCGGCAAACGATTCCAGACCTCTGACGAGCTTTTCTCACATCTGCGTACACACACCGGCAACCTGTCCGATCCTGCTGCTGCCGCCGCCGCTTTGGCTCAGTCACAGGCTCAATCATTGCTGGGCTCGTTGTTCCCACCGTCCGCTCTGCGTGGCGGCTACCCCACACCGCCGCTTAGTCCAATGTCGGCCGCCGCTGCGGCACGTTATCATCCATACGGCAAACCTGGAGGTTTGCCTCCAAGCGCACTCGCCGGCGGTCCATCGCCTTTCGGAGCGGGGGGCGGCTTCAATCCTGCTGCTGCTGCTGCCGCCGCCGCACTCGGACCCTACTACTCGCCGTATGCGATGTACGGTCAACGGATTGGCTCGGCGACGGTACATCAGTGAATCACTGGCGGATCCCAGCGTGGTCAAAAGTGAGGACCAAAAGTGAGGATCAAAATGCATACCAAAAATAAAGGAAAAACAAGAGAACAGCAACAATAGGAGAAACAACAGCAACAAAGAAGAAACGCAAAAGAAAAACTGATTGTAAATGAAATGAACAACATTAATAAAAATGAAAAGTCGCCTGCGTTGGAGGCGGAAGCCGAAGTGTTGGCAGCTGAAGCGTCGTTTTACTGTGATACTAAAAAATAGTTTGCGTGCTAGTTTTTAAGACTAAAAATATTGTGTGTGGCCACAAGGAGCTACAACAAATTATTACTCTTCGATCTACATACTTTAAACCAAAATCAATTAAGAAATTAAGAATCCACAAATAATATTTTTCAGACACAAAATTAAAAAAAAACAATAAAAAACTTTTTAAATTTGCTTTATTATTCACAGATGAAAAATATGTGAAACTTTTTCAAATATTGGTATCAATTGGTATGAAATTGGTATCAAATATTGTATAATTAGTTTTTATTTAATGTTTAGTTAACTATTCTTAATTAATTAATTCCTTAACGTAAGCATAATCGATGTGTACACAACAAACAGAGAGTTAATCTTCAAAAGTGTTTAACCACGATTATAACTTACTATAAAATCCGAACGTCTTCAGTTTCAGCTGAGAACAAAATACGATGAATTATAAAATAAATTTAAACGTCAAATATTATTCAAAGATCAAATAAAATTATAAAATACTAAAATAAAAAATTAACTGCGTTTTTAATCGTCTTAATCTAAACACTCCCCGATCAAAGGAAGCTGGATACGATTTTATTTAATTCATGTGCACTTCGAAGTGCGCCAAGTGCTCGCTGATTGCCAAGTATATTGTTATTAAAATAGCTTTTTTGAAGGTTACAGTTTCACTTTAAATTTACTCTTGATTCTATCAAAAGTTTCAGTCTTACATCCGGCTTTTCTTCCGGAAGCTAGAAGTCAGTGATTATGAGGTGATTACAGTCACTCAAAAAGTTTCCCCACCTCATCACTTCAATGATGTTTCATCTTTAATTTGCTTGCTAAATTCTTCCTTATTATTTGGTGTTGTACACACTCGTATTCTGTGTGTACGATACGGATTCCATACGGCAAAGTAAAATGTTCCTTGGATTAGTGATTGTAACTCTAACTAATGAAAAGCCTTTTGTTAATCCCGAAGTTAATCCTAATCCCTTTTGTCAGAGCTCAGAATTCAGTGTACCGTACGCAAAGAATACCCACGAAACTCGGTGGTGGGTCTGTAAAGTGTACAGAATTTATACGGAACTCACTTTTAAAGGGTTAAACTTGTGTTAAAAGTATCTGTTACATTTTCTCTGCGCTAATGGAAAAAAATAATAAAACAACAAATAATTAACTCATTAAGAATCATCTGCCACGTTGTTTCTCTCCCATCTCAAGTGAGTTTAGAACCCACATGCAACACAAGCAACACACAAGACCACCACCAGCAACAATAACAACAGCAACAACAACAACAATAACAACCACAACAACAACGGTGATGAACTCGTCGTCGTTAATAAAAATCAAATTAAAGATTCTCCTAATGAAATCGTAAAGATGTCAGAAAGAAATGAAAAACAAAAGCAGCGGCAGGCAGGAGGCAGCCATAAATTTTTGAAACGAACGTAAAATTGAGAAATAAATATAAAAGCAAGGAACTGACATAGAAAACCACACACACGCATGAGTAAATACACATACATAGATATGCACTAGTACAAGGAAAGTCACATTAATGCTGAATACGTAATTTAAAGTGCTCCATCAACAGCGTGGAAAACACGCGGCAATCGGCATCGTATAATTATATGTATTTACGAGTGCGATCAAATGGAAATGACAAGAATAACAACAGCAACTGCAACTACAACAACAGAGTTAATACCAACAACATTAACGCACATGTGCATGTGAACAACGCTTGGCAACATTTTTGTTGAACATAAAGGAGCATAAAGAGTGCCACCCGCTGCTGCTGTTGATTCTGGTTCTGGTGTTCGCACTCGTTCATGCGGGATGGCATCATGAACGAGCGATAAACCCTTCGCCCTGCATCCCACCTTCGCAGTTGGTTACTTATACGCATATTCATGAATACGCCAACAAAATAGCAACAAGAAATAACAGACAACATCAAGAGACATATTTCCGGTTGCAACCGCAACATTCTCAAGAACGAAAACTGAAGAGTGAAGAATGAAAACGAAGAGTGAGGAATGAAGAATGAATACTGAAGAATGAAGAACGAAGAGTGAAGAATGAAGAACAAAGAACGAAGAGTTGAAGTGTTGCCCCAACAACATCACTCGCGAGTCTCGCGGATGCGCACCGACAATGTTACCGAAATCATATCTTGTATCTTGTCATCGATGCAGTTAATTATACTGTATATACGTAGTTATGTTTGTGCGCCGTCTTGTGGCGTAGACGAGACCGCAATCAGCGAGCGCGGTCGGAATCATCATGTTTGTCAACAGTCGACAGGCATACAATGTAGGGTAATTAGTAGCGTGTCTGAGAGTATGTGTGATGATGATGATTTTAATGATGAGCGAGAAAATAGGCTCGAAAGTGGAGCCACTTTACGAGGCAGGCAATAAAGGAGCCGGCTCGAAGGACCTGAAATCGTATGATTGATGAATTGGTTGAGGGATGGCTGTTAAATCGAGACACATGCTGCGTTATAATGCAATACAAACATTAACCCATATCTTCTCTTGTCAAAAGATAAAGAATCTCCAAAAATAAGGCTTCCGAAATTCGTTACAAGCAGTAAAGAAAGCCTGTGACAGTTTAAGAAAATTCCTACAAAACTTACGGATGGACGCACACGCAGCAGAGCGTGACACACATGAAGCGTTATAATGGATGAGCAAGAAGGCGTTACCATTACATCGAATTACAGCAGCAGTGACACTCGTCGGGATCCGTTGCGTTGACGTCGTGTCAGCCAGAAATGACAGCTAGTCGGCAAGAGAATGTCACCCGAGTACTGAGCCGCCACTTTGAGGAAGTCTTAAATACATGTGTGGAACCAGCTATTTTTATGACTTGCGCTCGCACTCGCTTTAGTGGCCTTGCTTCAGTCAGTGGTACCCGCCCCCCCCCCCCCCCACTCCAAAAAAAATGAAACAAATTAAGAAATGGAAATGTTAAAACACTAAAATTATTGTCAATCATCACCGGGGAGGTGGTTTTTAGAGTTCAGTTTCTTTTTCTGACAGTTCACACATGATTATATTACGCACACACACTCCAGAAATAGACAGAGTGGGAAGGGGCGCGGGGGTCGAAAAAGGAACATGGGAGAGTGTTGGTAGAAAGTCAAATGCATAAATTATCAAAACGCATTGAAATCTTTTGACAGACGAGGGTTCAACGAGGTGCATGCAAAGTGACTCGTTTTTCCAGCGTCTCGCTGTTGTGGGGTTGCCCGCGTCTGCCCGGGGGTTGTTTTTTGTGTGCTTCTTGTTGCTGTTCATCTCTGCTTCTGTTTCGTTGTAATTTATAACAAGATTGTTAATTAGCTGTGACATCAGCTGCTTGGTTAATTTATTAGCTCTGCAAGCATCGCTCATTCACAATGAATGATTTCGTTCTCAACTGAAGAGAGAAAGGAAGAGAGAGATAGAGAGAGAAAGAGAGAGAAAGAGAGAGCGATAAGGTGCGAAATGCTCCAGGCATACTTAACGGTGCTTTCTATGTGAGCAATGGGTGTGTATGAAGTCGTGAAGTAGTATCTACACTTCCTTGGAGTTCGTTTAAAGTGGCTTAGGAAACACCACTTGTAAGTGGAAGAGATGAACCCGAGTACTTAAGCCATATACATAATGAAGAGGTATATACAAGTCTTTAGTACTTAGCAAAGAGCACCTTAGAGTTGGTAATTTTATGAGAGACTATATTGAAGTCAAATGAGAAGAATTTCTTAAGAAAATCATTGGACCAAAGTTAAAACATTTCGTAAATTCGTTGAATGATTCCAAACCCTTCCGATTATAAACATCCACGTTTTCTTTTCAATCTTTCTCAAACTTAAGTTAACCTTAAATTGAGCGTCTGTCAATTAAAGCGTTCCATCGATTGCGCCTTTATTAGAAATCAACACGCATGCGATTTGCTTGATTTAGTTTGTATATTTATTAAAAATTCAACACCAATTCAAATTAAAGTCGCGTTCAAACTCGTCATGTGAGTGTTTTTGCTTCCCCCCTCCCCCCCTCCCCCCTTCTTTCTTGCATGAGGTAAGCGATTAATTTTAATGACTGAGTAAATAACAGAACAGTTGACAGTGAAGCGAGTGATGACAGCAGGTGAGCTTAATACTGAATTTGAGTGAGTTGTTGTTTGGCATATTAAAATTGTGTTTCTTTATTGAAGTTGAGTCCAAATCCCACTCATTACCTGCATTTTTATGTGCAAAGAGGAACCTACATTTCGGTTGAAGGTTAATTGGATTAATTAACTAATCAAACCTAATTTTATTGCTACGGCCATGAAATATTATCAATAACTCACTCACTCACCTTGCACAATCAATCAGGTCGTCCTTAAATTCCAATCTTATCGGATGGATTGACTCCCCAAATTCAAGGAACTCCATTAATCAATTCATCAATCAATCATTCACATGTTATAATAGATCAATCATATTATTAACGGCCAAGAAATGCCATTAACAAAGCTTTTGTCTTCCTCGTTCTCTACATTTTACAATCTGTGCCACAAGAGATACAAATTTTCAGGCATCTGCTACTGCTAACATCAGCAATACCCTCATTAGGTAATTAATCACCATGGAAATTGAGCTTAAAAATTGTTTATTAATTCACATAATTCCACTGCGGGCGCGTCCACAAGAATAGAGTTTCAAAATAAGTGCTCAGAAGGCTTGAGAATGAGCCATGGCAAATATAATAATAATCAATCATCAGAATCACTCGCACACTTCGTAGAATAAGCAGCTCACTTGCCATGGAAGTCGCTGTTAGATTCTTCGAAGTGTTTCTATCGGTTTGTGGAAATAAATGCTTCTATGGTTTAAGTACACAGAAAAATAGTTGCTGATTTTCAATATGCTGCTATAAATCGATTGATCGATCGATTGCTTGTTCATTGCGGCACTATATTTCAATAAAAGTGAAATTTTTATATTTACTAGTTAAAGCTATCGAACAGACTAGAGCAAGACCAAGAACAAGACCCAAGACACAAGACCAGAGACACAAGATCCATGACATAAGATCCAAGACCTAAGAGCCAAGACCCAAAACTTAAGACTCAAGGCCCAAAGCCCAAAGCCCAAGACCCAAGATCCAACACCCAAGACCCAAACCAGACCAGATAGTAATACTCTAAACACTTTAATATGCCAAATCGAAGTCAAATCATTCATTAAATAGTGAGTGAATGAACCAAGTCACGTTTTGTAGCCACCCTCGTCTGTGGCCTTGAGAAAAAACCAATAAAATCGATTCTTCATCTTATTGATACATCAAAAGATATCCTACACGATGTTAATAAAAAAATATGGCCTCTATTCTGGCCACGTCCAACCTGTTAAATCTATAAGCTGGCATTAAGACGGCAGCATGACACTAAATCTTCAATAAAACGATGCACTAAAATGTATGAGCACCTTAAGGTTTCTATACCAATAAAAGGTAATATATTGCCATTTCTAGATAATGAAATGCCCAGGAAGAAATGCCCACTGAGCAGCCCCCCACTTTTTTTAAAGCCAGTGAAACGTGTCAATGATCAAATGGTTATTTACGAGTAGGAAGTTAAGAAAAATCTGCGAAGTGATACGTTTCGCTGTTGCCATCGAAGAGAGTAAAGAAATCCGATAAACGACCGTTTTTGGAGTTTGGAGACTTCATCAACTCATAAAAATCAACGTGAAGCAATGAAAGTGTCCCGATGTAAGCTAAGCGCTCTAATATTGTGGCTGCATTTTTATAAATTTAAAATTTCTATGGAAATTGGAGAAAAAAGCCTTTGATAAAAATGAAGTTTCGATTTGAGAAAATCATTAAATGAATTAGTGCGTTAAAAGTCATTAGTTTTGTGTTGTTTTTGTGTGTTTAGACATCTTGTTGTTTCTGTTGTTATATCATTCGCTGGTGAGGGAAAACAACACTTCCGACACCAACAACAACACCATCACCAATAGTAAACAGCATCATATGCACAGATAAAGCCAGCTTAATGAACACTTTAATGAACCCGCATGAATTCTGATTTGAAGCTGTTGTTTGTGAACGAATTCAATGCAAAACAATCGCTGGGTGTTTTTTATTTTAGTGCTTCGAATCTCATAAATTAATTAATTGTGACGATTTTCAATTGAAGTCATCGTTGAACGCATGTTCATCGATTGCGTTTCTTTTATTCACATCAGATTTCATTAATTCGAACAACGAACTTGTCAATCTATTTGCTTATCAATTAACTTGCATTAAAAATTTGTATACAATATTTTTTTATACCTGTTTTTATACCTGCTTTTACTCGTATATCCATTTTTATATCTTTTTTATATCTTTTTATACTTTCTGCGTTTCCATTTATAATTCTGCATGCATCCATAAGTTGACAATTGCTTTCAATTCTCTTGTAAAACATTCCAAGTTTAGGCTCTCAGTTGGTTTAGCGATTTGTTGGGGTCGTCGGTTGGAGCTTGTTATCCAACCGGCTCGTTGGTCTAGGGGCATGATTTCCGCTTAGGGTGCGGGAGGTCCCGGGTTCAAATCCCGGACGAGCCCAGTTGAACTAATTTTTTTTCTATTTTTATTGAGTTTTATTTTTTTTTTAATTTTCTTCATATAAAAAACGTCTTTCTTCTTAATTAAATATGTTGTTCTTAATTAAGCTTGAAACTTGAAATATATTCAATGATTATTTCTTGAAGTTCGAGTGGCACCATTATTTTCATTCGATTTGCTAAAGTCTCTGTAATAAATTAATTGCGGGTTGTAGTTTGGTCTATATTTTGGACACAATCTATATTTTTTACATATTATAAAGGAATACTTTTAAACCTTTAACGCCCAACTGTTCTTCGCTTCTCCTTTCTTTTCGTGTTTCAAATGACATCAGGATCTTATCTAATCTTCTATAATCTATCAACTAATGGAATCCATACTGGTAATCGTGTATTGTGCTTTTTCACTTTCGGGGTGTATATTTATTAGCTGACATTTGAGTTTATTACGAGCTTGCAAAAGTGCTGATTTTATTATCCATAAATTATGCCGCAAAATTTATTGTGTTTATATTTGCGCGATCCATCGAAGGAACGGTAATAAAATGCAATTTTAGGTATTAAAAAATTTATAAATTCTTTTATATGTGTATATATGTATGCGTATAAATATATGTACATATATATATTAGGAATGTACTCGTATATGTACCTATATATTTTTTTATATTGCTTCGTAGTCAAGGTCACAAATAAAGTAATAAAATAATAGAGCAATGAACAAAAAAAAATACAAAAGAGCTCTTTTGCAAAATGAGTTATCGCACTATAAACCGAAACAACAACAAATACAACACCGACATGAAGAAGCAAAAAATTGTGAATATCTTATATTGTATGATGGACATAAAATAGAACTGAAAGAGGTCATAAATTATGACAGAAACTTGGTGGTTGTTGTTGTATTTGTGCTGACTAATAATGCAGTGTCTTCTGCGGTACACGATGTTGTTGTTGTTGTTATTAATCTCTGAATAATGTTGTTGTTGTTGCAAATTCGCCAGTACAGTGATGTTGCCCATTCGAGGTTATCAGCACGCAATAAATCATTGCGGTTCACTTGCTGGCTGGCTGACTGGCACATCATTTATGAGCGCAGCCAGCAAACAGATAGGCGAAAAGACAGACAGACAATCAAGCAGCAAGCGGCAAGTAGCAAGCGGCGAGCAGCAAGCGGCAAGAAGCAAGCGGCGAGCAGCAAGCGGCAGCCGTCAAGTCAGTCGTCCAGCCAGAAGCTCATAAAGTACATAATCTCCGATTAGGTTTGACTTCATGTGTCAAGTCAAGACTCATCACAGCGTTGATTTTACGCTGTTGCTGCTCATCGACACTGACAACTAAAATAGTTAGAATACCAAAAGTGACAGCTGTCAAATACGTCGAATCAGCAGCTAAAAAATGGCGAAAGTTACGACGCGGCTACTTTATTTTATTTGATATTTATTATTAAGGCTCATTTAAAGCAAAAACCAGAAACAAGCAAAAAATAATCTCAAAAACAAACAGATACGCACCCGGCTCTTACAGAATCTTACAGTCCCCCCCCCCCACCGACCCCTCTTACCTTTGACACAGCTGATGGCACAGTGGTGGCTGCCAAAAATACGTTGTACATAAATTAATCCAGGGGATTAACACTTCATGACAAATTTGTTTAATTAATACAAAAGAATTCACACATTCATTAAAGCAAATGCGAGTGAATTAATATATTTATCATTCACCGTGTCGCAAGAGGGGCGAACTGGGCCGAGCGGTGCTTGAGTGGTGTACATGGTATACCGTGTGTGCAGAATCAGAACGATGTGAGTCCGATGATCAGATCAAAACGAATCAGTGATGAGTTGATGAGTGAGGAGTGGTAGGCAGGAGGGAGAGGGAGGAGGAGAGGGACAAATAGACATGTGTACCTACGAGTATACGTTTAATTATCTACCGCGTATTTGTTCATCGCATCACATCACATCACATCACAGAAATCGCACGGCCATAATTTAGCGTATTTCATGAAGTCTTTGCTTGCTGTTGATTTTATGTATTTATTTAAAAATGTGCAGCTTCTCTTCTGCGTGACATTTTTATGGGGTGCTTAAGAAATTCTTGATATCTCTTGAATCGTCTAGAAACAGTCGCCAGCTTCTGTTTGTTTCTTGTTTATTTATAATTTTATTGTATTTATTCGTATTTATTATTACATTTTATTTATTGTATAAAGTACAATATAATTTAATATTTCTTGAACATTTATAAATATTTTTTGACCATTTATAAATATTTCTTGAACATTTGTTAGTATTTCTTTAACATTTTTAAAGCCTCCTTGCTTTGATTTTATGCACCCCCCCCACCTTTCCTATCGCACCGACGCGGTTCCTAGACAACCTCAAAGGTTAACTTTTCCTTTCATTTTAATCTACTACAAGCAAAGTGATTATCTTCTTCCAACAACGGGGTTTTTCCCCCTGGTAACAAGAACTACTGATAGCCACTTATGTTGACTTCGAACTGAATTTAGTCGCTTTTATTTTAAATTGCTTCATAAAAGTTTCATAAACTTTTTTTTAATTACTCTGTAGTCGTAAAAAAACTAATGAAAGTGCAGTAAAAGTTTCTGTATTTTTGGCTTATCTGCTGACTTGCTTTTTATTGACATAATTTGAAGCGATTTCTTAAAGCGCTGACTTGAAGCGTTGACTTAAAGCAGACCGCAGAGTAATCGTAACCCTAAACTGCTTACTTTTTAGTTAACGCTATTGCGAAGAGGAATCAGTGATCAGTCATCAAGTTTCTTTTGTATCCGATGCTTGACACAAGATCTCTCTTTTTTGTTGCCACATTAAGTAACTTATATCGATGTATAACCGAGTATATAGTGTGTATAATTTCTGTTTATACATTAATTATTATATATTGTATGTATTAAATTCAATTTATTATAAAACAGCCATCTTTTCTGAGGCTGTTGACGAAATCCAGCCACAAACCACATCACATCGCATCACCTCACATCAGATACGAGTTATTTCCGAGTATACTCGGCGTATGTACTCATAAGTTATTAGACTTTATTGCTTCGTTAATTAAGTTTTAAACTTAGCTTTAGCATTTCAATTCCAAAAGCTGATAATATATTTAATTTATGTGCCGGCACGACGTCTTCTTAATTAGACCGAGTAGGCTATAAAAATAAAACAAAATAAATTATATTTTATTAATGTATCTGCCGACCATTCAACAACGTTAGAGGGACGTCGCTTGTTCCATAGATCTGTAGGAGTTGTTGTTGTTTTTGTTTTATTTTTTGAAGAGGCCAACAACAACAACACGGTAGCAAAGCCCACAATAGTGTGGAATCGAAACTAGCAACAACAGCGACAACAAAGAGTCGTAAAACAGCCCATTAACAAAATTTCGTTAGTGTTCAGCAGCACCTCCTCGATGCGATGACAGTTCGGTGAGCACAGTGGGCCAAATTCGAGTTGGCATTATTGTAATATGCATTTCATTTGATTTGATTTATTGAAAAACAATAATACGCGAAGATAAAAGAAATCCTTTATATAATCTAGAGACTAACATTAGCTTATTATAACAAATATAAGTAAATTTAGATTATGGAAGAAAATAAGACAAAAAGAAGGAGATTAAGATAGATGTTGAAAAACATTTCTTTCTTATAGTATTGGGATTAAAAATTAGGTCGGATATCGGCTACAATTGATTCGATTCAGCCGCGTATTACGAGAAACCGGCCGGAATACGATGAAAGACATTATCAAGTTACTTCTTCATGACAACGCATGATAGAGCCCACTGTGCAAAAGCTTCGGGAGAAGAATATCACTAAATTAAGGTTTTTAGATAAACTGAAACTGCAGCCGAATCATAACGCAATCATAAATACACACCCAGGGAAGGAAAACAAAAGGTCTACATTTGTTTTTTTTTTCTGTTTTATTTTAAAGCGACTGCTGCTGATATTTTTGGACGTCTTCGGTCGTAAAAACAGAAGAAAGACAATGAAACAAGTCATGTTATTTACGGCCTCTTCAGTCATAAATACATTTACAGTTCTGAGCAAGTTAATTTATAGTTCACCCGGAGCAGGTAGGGCAACAACAACTCCACAAGCATGGAGCACAATGAAAAATACACGGAGCCGAATAAATTATTTAGTAGCTGCAAAGCAATCAACAGATACTCTCCGCTACGGGTGCAGATACAGATACAAATACAGATACATTGGGGAAAGCTACAGACACAAATGCAAAGATACAAAAAGCAGAGATGCATGCGGTCGTAAAACTAATTACGAGATGAAACACCGCGATATTGCTACTTCGGACAACGTTGGCAACACATCCACGTTCGATGAATCGATCGATCCACGGTTGTTGTTCCTGCTGTTGATCTACTTAGGCTTTCATTGTTGCTGTTATTGTTGGCGTGTTTAATGTGAGTTCTTCCAACACGAAAATTAATTAATAATCTGGAATAAATTGTGAAACAATGAAATAAATTTGGATTTCGATGCCTTCTTTTATCAGCCGATAATCGCCGCTCGTTACTCATCGCAGAGAAAAGCGTCTGTCGAACGCGCCGCGTTGGTAGCTCCATAAGTTAACAGATTATGTGTCTTGCGAGTACACTTGGCTGTCAGCGTTGAAATTACGGCTTAAAAATAATGAAACTTGTTTCGGACAGTGGCAGCGACAGCAACAGCAACAGCGACAGTGGCATCAACAGCGACAGCAACAGCAGCAGCAGCTCATTCCTGCTGTTTTATTCAATGTTAAATTAAAAACTTAATCTGACAGTATATTATTAATTTAAAAATGCTTTTAATGATCACAAAATAAAATTGGAAACAACAACACCAACAACCAATAAAATACTACTGACTGCGATCGCTTTTATGGCTGGCCGCGACGTTTGAAGGCATGTGTTAAGTGTTGACCTGCTTTTTTGAAGTCAAACAGATAGATAGGAGGCTGTGTCTCTCCCTCCGTCCCCTCCGTTCGTCCCTCCATTCGTCTCCAGGTCGTTACATCCAACAGCTGTCCAGCGAGGTGTCAGTTTATTTAAATTAATTGCGAGCTGTCATTAACGTTATTAATTCAGATATATTTTTATTGTGAATAAACAATGTTATATCATGCTTAATGAATAATGATGTATGTACGTAATAATGTACGTAGTATTGGGAGGTGTAAGCGTGCAAGCGGAAGCTTGAAGATTGCGGCCTCGAACCGAATTCGCGTCTAGATACTTTGAGTCAAAAGTACACACATCTTCCATTACTTATTAAGCAACAAATAATAATTGATGACTTTAAAACAAATATATTTTGAACCCCTCGAATCAAATCATAACTCAAATCAATACAAAATTACTTTTATACAAAAACTACTTTTATACAAAATCTACTTTTATACAAAATCTACTTTTAGTATTTGTTCGCATATAAGCAAAATGTATGATTTGAGAAGCAGAAATCGTTCGTGAAACTTCGGGAAGACGTCCACTCGGATAATCGAAAGTTTGTAGAAGTACAAAGCCCATTTTTCTTTAGTATCCTTTAGAAAAAAGCTTAAAACCTGGCTTAATTTCTGAAGCAGGCGCAATCAAGTCGTTTAGAGTGAAGCTAGAGGCATCTCTTCTGCGGAGGCAGCTTTTTCTATATGAGGGCCCTCTACTATTCCTTAGCAGACGTCTTCTCCCTCCCTATTTACCAATCCCATTCTGTGAAACCTCATAAAACGGAGACTTCAAAGATGCATGAATTATGAACGCGTATTTTTCAACATTACTTTTGTGATTTCCTGTTTTTGGCTTTACAGTAAATTAATTTGTACAGCTAGCTTCATAAATATCGCAGTGATAAATTCAAAAATTGTACTCACTGGAAAAGAACAGAAAACATAGCAAGTAACAAGCAGGATCCACACGAAAGTGTAGTAAAAAATTGTAGTAGACAACAACCACATATCCGCGCATATCGTATAATTTTTAGATATTGCTTGTTGTTGTTGTGTTATTTGTGGTGGGGGGGAGGGAGGGGTGGGGGGTTGTCAAGTTATCTGGGGCCGGCACTGCTGGCAACCACCGAGGGACTGCAGTGACATTAAACTCGAGATTCGAGAGTCGAAACTAGTTTCAGCAACGCACCAAACGGCAGCTCGTAAATAAAGAAATGAACGTTAAACCATCGCTTTTAATTTATGGATTGAAACTCAATAATTCACAACAAGTGGAATAAAAGTAGTTTTCGCCTCCCGGACCGGCCAACAGATGGCACTGCGTGTGTGTGTTCATGTTGTCCATGCCAAATGTGCATTTGCTCGGTATTTGAAAAGAAAATTTATTAACCATTCAGCTCCAGAAACGAGTAGAAGCGGAATACGGAAAAAAGCCCACATCCCGCGAGTCTACGCTCTGGTGCAGATTCATGGACATCATGACGAGGTGCGGCTTGGACCACCCCAGTGGACAGTGCTGCCAACCTGGGGAAGCGAAGGATATGAAAAAATCTTCAAAGCAGCTGAATTCGACATCATAAATACAATCCCGGTCGGAGTCGAAGTCTTTGACCACTCGATTGGGCCGTAAGAGGACCGGCCCGCTATGATTGACCTCCAAGAGAGTCCCATAAGAAATTTAAAATTACAACAATAACAATTGCTCAAGGGAAGAAGATGACCAGTGAAAGTTTCGATGGGAAATCTGCCATCTACACGGAGAAAAATTTCTACGAGTGAATCTAAATTAAATTTAGACTTCTTTCAGCTCATATTAAATATTGAATTCCATCCAATATCCATCGAATATCCAGCGAACTTCCATCGAATTAAATGGAGACCTCAGATTTGAGGTGATGTTTAGTGAAGTTCCTCCGTCTTTTGATGTTGAATTTATTTTTTTTTCGTACAGTGTTCCCTCGCCTTCAACTGTGCGAATCCTAAGCGATATTTTATGAGCAGCTCCCATCGACTTTCCGTTTTCTGCGCTGTGATTTGTTTTAATTCGCTTTCCTCGCCCCTCACTTCGCACCACCCTCGTCAACCCAGCCTGGAGCTAAAAATTGCCCCCAAAATAACAACTGATAGCACACACTGTGTGCAGTGCTGCCAACAGAACGCAATGAAGTGAACCACGGGTCCAACTGGCACTCACGTCAGCATTACTCACCATAAATCGTGCCAAAGTAGCAACAACTTATCACAAGCACGGAATTGATTTGTTGCTGCTGCATTTGTACAAAAAAGGAACAAAATAGTACCGAAAGATCAAATAAAAATACATGAAAAAACATTGCAAACAACAAAAAAGGAAGAAAAACAATACTGATCCAACAACAACAACCAACGTAACTGTCTGATTTTAAACCACTGTGCGCTCAGCTGATTCCGTTGTTGGTCGTTTCTACTGCAGCGCACTGGGACTGCGGGCAGTCGACAGATCGACCGACCAACCAACCAACCAATTGTGGACAATAATAAATTATATTAAGTACCCAATTATTATCGTGGACAGTTTTAAAAATTTATGATTTCCAACAGAACTTCAAAAAAGTGTTCGCAGCGAAAACTTGTACTCGTACTCGGTACAACACAACAACAACAAGCCACATGGTACGTATAAATAACATGGCCTAAAGTGGCATTAAAATGAACGTGGTCGGTGTTGAATTTTAAAAGTTTTGCCCAAGCTGTACAATTGTAAAGGTTGCTCGTTACTTTTTTTAGAGCTTATTTAATGTGTGAACTCATTGAGTGTTGAGTTCATTTTAAGTTCATTTTGACTTCATTTTAAGTGGGTGGTGAGGTTTGTAGACCTTTTCCCCGGAAGTGGCGTGTCTCCTTCAGACACGCAGGAGATCAAAAAAAGCGACTCAGGTGGAGACAACATAGATGGAAACCATTGAAAGGATTTAAATTGTCTTTTTAATGTATACAGAGATTTTATGAAAGTATATAGAGGGATATATAACCTACGTAAACGGTTCCTCGGGTTCATACATCATAATAGTCTTGTCGCTATTTAAAACACATTCAAAACACTCAAACGCTTTCGAGATTATAGAGCTACATTACGATATCACAAAAATCAGCTGTTCTACAATCCATAATACCCAATTAATTCCGGATTTTTAGAAATGGAGCTGTTCAGGTACTCAACAGGGGTTGAAACCAATCGACTTATCGACCAAACTTATCGATTAACTTATTGATTCAAATGTGAATTTTTGTTTGTTTTGTTATTTTTATTAATTTTTTATTCATTGAGTTATTTTATTGAATTGCTTTTGAATTAATGTTTAATCTTTATGAGCACCTTAAATATACGACTAACTAAAGAAATACACTTCAATTCACAGCCAATTCACCTTCAACCAGATACGTTATCATTTGGAATGATTGCCGATTAGGATTTCAATGGATTCGATTATGACAGCTATTTCTCAAGTTGTTTTCGGGCAAGTCAACTAAATAAGCGCGATTAATTGAATTGGTGGGTGAGTATTTGAGTTTAGTCTATGATGGATTTAGTATTTATGGTGGATTCAGTCTTAATGGTGGATTATGGTGGATTTAGTAAAGAGAGGGAGGGGCTGAGAGATCCTTTTCTATCACTCGACACCATCATCAACCCATTTCGCTATAATGTCAAGAAAGTATTCATATATAAATCTTGCTATCTTATAATTAAGTATGCTACTAAACAATTTGTTATAAAACACGGGCAACACACAACGTTTATGATTCTCGGAACACTTAAGAATAGGTCGAGCTCATGTCAGATAAGTTTTCAGCAGCATAAATAAAAAGAGTAACATAAAATGTTAAATTATTCTATGCAATAAAATTTAGTAGAAACTGCTGAAATAAAACAACTACACAATTTGGTCAGCGAGAGTTTAACAACACTTACAGTGGGCGAGAATGTATTTTAAATGGCTAAAACAAATACAATATATTGAAGTGTATTCGGTGGGGATCATTGGGAGAATCTAAGCTGTTGCAATATTTTTACTTATATGTAATTTCTTTTAAAGGTCTTTCTTTTTAAAAGTGTCCAATTTTTCCACCCAAATTTCGGTGCAGTATTAAAAAATCGGAGTGAATACTTCGCTCATGTCATAAAAGTTGTAAAACAGTTTAAGTAGCTTCATAAAAGAACACAGTCTCGGTGGATCATGTCCACGAGAAGCAGACAAACCGAGAAGCTTTACAATGCAGTCCAATTGTTGGTCGCTGGTACGGGAAGCGCAAAAAGGACCGACATCGAGGAGGGACGCCGACACTTAAAGCTCATCAACAGCCACACTTCGATGTAAAGCAGCGCACATACTTTCGCCTGCCGCTGCCCCAAAACGCCCATCGGCAGCAGGAGTCAGAAAAAAATAACAACAACAACCCCAACAACAATAAACACTAAAAGTTGCTCTCCTCTGAGAATCGTCGGCCATGAGTCGGTCGCCTCTGCATGGCATCGCAACGTGGACATCCAGCGTCTTACTTGGGCCATATTTTGTAGTTTTCGTTGTTGTTGGTGTTGGTGTTGCTGTGATTGTTGTTATTGTAGGTGTTTTATGGTTGTTGTTGCTGTGATTGTGGTTGCTGTAAATTGAAGTATTGTTGCGGATCGCGTTGTGTGTAGAATGGAGCTTTTATCGTTAATTTATTGCTGCCTTTCGTATTTCGTAATTGTGATTGATGACTTCTTCGCGGCAGTTGTTGTTGTATTGTTTGCTGTTGTGCTTGCTGTTGTTGTAGCTGTCCGTTGGCCCAACTGTGTTC
Organism: Myopa tessellatipennis; assembly: GCA_943737955.2. Lineage (NCBI taxonomy): Eukaryota > Metazoa > Arthropoda > Insecta > Diptera > Conopidae > Myopa > Myopa tessellatipennis. The sequence continues at coordinate 59,714,617 of OX031316.1, forward strand.
AATGATAAATTAATAATAATTTTTGTTACCTACTCATTTTCTACGCCGTATTTATGCTCATTCCTATGCAACGTGTTTTTTTTTTTGTTTCTTTCTTTTTGTTTTGCTCAATTTCCATCATTTTTCATTGTTCATTAAAGCTGATCGTTTAAAGCATCGTTTTGTCTTCGATTTCGCTTAAATACACCGCGAGGCGCAAAGATTCCCCCGTGGCTGTCTCTTCGCTTTGTTGCTGTTGCTGTCTTTTCTCCACCATCATACATCATATTTTGACAGCTTCAGCGGATGTGAATCAATTTTTATTTGCCATAAAATATAAGCGATTCTTTGTCCAGTGACATCCACTGTGCTGCGGCCAACGTCAAGCTGTCAACCGGCACAAAACGCGCAAAACGAGGCAAACGTCACAGTTTGACATTTGGTTGTGTGTTGCGAGGGCAATACGGCAGCAACAACAACAACTACAACAGTGGCAACTTAGCAACAACAACAACAACAACAGCAATGGTAACAACGCAACCCAGCAACATACAACGAACAACTGACAGCTTTCATGGCGGCGGCTCTCTTATTTGATGTTGGACTTGAGCGCGGTTTCTCTCTCTCTCTCTCTCTCTCTCTCTACACTTTTGTTGTGAAGTTCATACATTTCAAGCTGTATTCATGTTAAGTTTTCTTTCTTTTCTCATCAAATGATTCGTGCGCGTTCACTTAAGTCATTCGCCGTAAGCGGGGCTTAACGCCAAAAGCTTAAATGAATGCAACGAAGTATGGCAGCACCACATTATGACACACATGCGACGTGAACCCAGGAGGGACAGATAGTAGGCAAGCTGGACGGACGCAGAGGTGCGCAGATAGACAGAAGTCGTCAGCTTAAAAGTGAGTGACAGCCAGACAAGAGTTATGACGGGACGGAGCATTTCACGACCTTCCTGGCAGAAGTGGGTGAATCTCAGATGTCCAAACAACCCTGCACATGAATTGAAAGAAGAAAACAAATGAAATTAAGCTCTAAATGAAGGTAAAGAATAAAGCTACGAATGGATACGAATATCTGTCTGTGAGGAACTCTTTTAGTCACTGATAATGTGAATTCTACGGGATCACGGCGGACTTTAGACATCTATATTGATACCCTGGAGTAATTAGTGGCTATTCTAACTAAAAATTGACCATGATCGCTTTCGAAAACCCAGTCATTAAAACATTGAAGTGTTCTATCGACGGTATATGAAAATCTTAAATCACATCATGAGACAATCGCTGTGCTGCTCATCTCAGAGACGCGACTTAAGTATCTGTTAAATAAACAACTTAAGTCTGTGCATGTTGAACGCATTAGCAAAGTAAACAACATAAGAGGAGACCCCGAATGGCACTCAACAACAGACAACAAAACATCAGACAACATAACAACAAATTGTCTCTTCTTATTATTTCATGCTACACGCTGCAATAAACTCTTCAAACATGTGTGAGTGTGTGTGTGTGTGCGTGTCTGTGATCTTGTTGAGTAACTGGTTGTATCTGCACTTGTTGAAAATTTCAAAGATAAACATTTCAGCTGTCAAAATCGTGGCGAATGAGACTGACAGCTGTGAAACATCAGCGACAGCATAAAATTGGCGCAAAACAAAAATAAATGAAGCTCTTAAGCGCTGTGAAATAACGTTAGGAGAAGCCGGCCCTCTCAAAGCGGCTACGAATAACAACTACAACAACAGGAAAAACAACAACAAAAGCCAGCATTTCATACAATATAAACAACTAGGAGCTGAGTTTCTATGCGGGAGCCTCCAACCGACCCCTGCTAGAGATGGAAGTGGCCCATGGTTCGTATTCGCTATGCGACAAACTTGCTGCTTAAAAGTAAACCAGAAGTGTGAAAAATTGAGCCACGATGATACGTTAAAAATGTTCTTCCTGACAACTATTTTATATCTCCTTCTAAACTGGCTTGAATAAACCAGCAGAAACAAGACCACTAAAAACAACACCACTAAAAACAACACCAACAACAACACGAGTACTAACAATTCAACTGACGTTGAGGCACCAGAGGCGCCAATCACCTTGACATTGACAGGTTTGGATGGACGGCGCACCTTGCAACTTGACAGCTTAAAATAGGCAGGAAATAATAAAGCAAAAGAGGACAACTACTCGTCCATATCTACATACGAGTACATCAACATCAAGCAAGCATACAAAAAAGAAAATCAATGGGAAAATGTATGGTATTTCCCACATTTCAATCCAATTTAACACCAGCAAGAAACGTTGGCGAGGTACTCGTAGCTTACCACCGGAGTTGGCTAAGGTTGAGGTTAACAGAAAGCTAACCGAGATATCGTATGTAGTTCCGAACTGACAGTTACAAGAGAGAGCTGAAAATTTACTATGAAAAAGTTTATATTGGCTTCATTACTTTAGTTTTAGTTCAATTTCTCCGCCTGATAATCGGGAGAGAACTATTTCGGGGTTTGAAAAAGAGGAGTTATCAATTTCGCATGCATGATTTCAAGACAATTTTAATTTTTTCGCATGCCAGCTTTGATGAAGTTCAGGAGTTCTAATAGAGAACGTAGGTAGCTCCCCAAACTGGAGCAAGAGTGCTCTCCTGATGACATGCTAATGCAAAAACGAGGTAAATATAATTGCTCTGGAGCAATTATAACAATACCTTAATAATTAATATATTATAATAAAAGAGACATTTATGTAAAAGTTCTCTCGGCCGAAAGGTATTGAAAAAGGTCCAAGTAAAAACCTCCCACTGATTTAAAATTCAAGAAATTATGGATTCATGAGTTCATCTTCTGTGGACTCGGACGATGTAAGCGTCGAATTGACCCACAGCAAATATAGAAAACCTTCTCCTATGACCGTCTGTCACTCACTCCTTCCTCACTCACTTTCCTCCCACTTTATGCTTGCGATTCGAAATTCTCTAGGAATTCTCTGAAATCTGCAAATTGCTATGTCGTTATACGTTAGCATACAACAGCAACAACAACCAAAGCATCTGAACAACCATAGCAGCGAGCTCAACGTCAAGTAGGTAGTCCTTTTATACCCTTTTCACCGATGCGGATGACGATGCTCGCGTTGCCTGTGTCACAGAGTGTAATTGGCAACATGAGGAGGGGGCGCACCCGAAGCCAGCCCGCCACTCGCTGTTTACTGCGTTCTTGTGTCCGCCTGTCTGCATATCCGTCTGTCCGTCTGTCCGGCGGCCTTACTGTCCGTCCTGCTGTCGGCTGCCTGTTGGTTGTTTGTTAACCTGACAGCATAATTTTACAAAATCCCTGCCAAATAAGAGCGAGTGATAAAATAAGAGTGGCGCACGGAGTGAACCAGACCCTGCTGTCGGAGTAGAAATTCTGTTGCGGCTGCTGCTGCTGCTATCGCTGTTGTTGCTGCTGCTGCTGTTGCTGTTCCGGGGGTGGCAACGACGACGGATCATTGCGGCAACGGTCCATAATGGAGTGTTGATTTCGTATAAGTTACGTACTTTTGTGGCAGTGCGCAAAACGTCGAGATTAAGTAGCCGATTAAAGCGAGTCTGTGTCAAGTAGTTGGGCAGCGAATTGATATCGTTCTGGCATTATTTGAGTGGTGTAAAAAGGTTTTCTTTCGCTCTGTCCTTTTTCTCTGGATCGAAAACATGCTGTATCGGATTACGAATTCCCAGGAAGCAGGTTTTGTGTTGGTTGGTTGTTCTTTTTTTTTATTAGCAACTAATGAGTATTTTAGTGACTTCACAGAGGCGAAGGAGTCGAAATTTAAATATGCACACAGTTTCTCACACACAAGCACTCAAAGTTTTCGAATAAATTTCATCAGAAATGTAATGAAACGTTGAATGGATTTTCGGAAGTATCCATAAGAGTAACATGTCGAGTTCAGAGGGAGGCTTTCATTAGTTTTGAGGGTACGATTTTGATGCCGAATCGGAGGAAATGGTTTGGGAAATACATCTCATTATGATTATAAAAATATACTGATAAGGAAAACCCCCTTTAAAAATATACTGCGATGAACGATTAGCTGGTGAAAGACACGAAACACTTTGTTAACCGTCGTCTATTCCTGGCATATTCAAGGGAGTCTCTTAATTATCTCATAAAAAGTAGATTAACTTATAGCTCTCATACGGAATTCCTCATTCTACACGAGATGTAGATCCAGACGTGATCAAATCAACAACATATGGAGCTCACATCCAGATTAATAAATGCAGAATAAATATTGTTTTCGGTTGCTCTCTGTTAATACATCGCACACCCCAAAAAACGAGAGAGGGAGATGCTCTCAGAAAAGAGACGGAAGAAAACAATGAGTCAAAAAACACAATGTCACAATGCGTCAAAATAAATGTGGAAATTATTTTGACATTTGCTCCCCAGAGCACACTAAACAACACACAAATCCATTGCCTTCGGAGCATCTTTAATCCTTGAGTATGTCAACAGCTAAGCTGCCAGTCAACGTTGACAGAGTGCAACAAAGCAGTGCCAAGCGATGCGTTGTTGACAGCCAGATACGCGTCGCTTTAACAAGCACGCAACAGAGGAATACGGAACAGAGACAAACACAAACATGAGAGGCAGACGCATGAAGGACAACTTTGAGGACAATATAAAAATGTGCGAAGCATAAAATGGAGTTAATGATTGACTGGCGTTGCCAGAGCCACGCACAAATGACAAATGACAGCCAAATAACTTTTCAAATTACGAGCACTCATATATTTGTCGCTTCACGTCTTCGCTGTTGTTGTTGTTAGTGTGGTGCTTTTGTTACTGTTGCTGTTGCTGCCCTCACAACGACCTTTAATCTGTCAGCAATCAACTTAAGAGCGGGCGCACTGATTTCACTTAACTCAGCTACAGATTCCGATATCGTTGATGCGATGATTGCTAGATGTGATGATTGAATATGGGCGTATTTCCTAGAGACCAACGCCAACAGCAACAACGCCGTCACCAACATGAGTTGCGAACGACAAAGTCAGCGATGTGCGAGATGTTCAACTTGATGTATTTCAGTTGTACGAATCGAAGTGCTGAAGGGTGGACAAACCAGAATAAAAGATTGAGTGCCTGTGTGTGAATGTGCTGCACAGATTCCCATCCGACAAACATGTATAGAGTGCTATACAGCGGCGCATAAATTAAATTTAATGTGACACTTTTACAAAATGCTCATTTCTCTGTGTTACGCACAATAGCAACAATAACAACATGAAAAACAACAACAACAGAACAACCAACTGCGGAAGAAGGAACGCAGACAAAATTTCAGAGATTGATTTAGTCGCAGATTTTTGAAAATAATTATTTTGCCTCAAATTAATCTCAATTAAATGCTAATGAATTCTGACTTCGTTGTGAGTTAATCAATTTTGACGCAGTTATTTACGCCGTCATGAATGCCACATTTTTGGGCAAAGCAACGAATTTTTGGGGGGCACTGAATATGGGGGCACTAAATACGGGGGCACTGAATACGGGGGCTCTAAATACGGGGGACTGAATACGGGGGACTGAATACGGAGAACTGAATACGAGGGACTGAATACGGAGGATTGACTCCTGGGACTGAATTTTGATTTTGGACCAGATTGTGATGTATTATTTTATTATTATTACATATTAAAAACTTTGGGAAAACTGTATATTTTTTGTATCAGGTGGCAATCATTATCATCTGTCAAATTTGCATTTTCCCCGCTCATCAACAGCAATTTTTAAAAGTTGCTCGCTTCGGAGAGTCTCCGTTCGTTCTGCGTTCGCCGGAATGAAGAGCTTGCAAGGTTGACAGACGGACAGTCACGCAGCCGATTGTTTCAGCAAAATTTCCATGTCACTCAGAGAAAAATGAATTATGATTTCTTCTCCCCAAGGCAAGGAGGCATGATAAGCCCCCCCCCTCCCCAATTTATTTCTTCTCCTTGTTGTTGTAGTTGCTGCTGTTTCGTGCAATGTGAGCAATTAGTGAGTTATTCGAGCGGCAGCTGCTTTTCCATATATTTTGCGTGTCATTCGGCCTGCCTGCCTGAATATCTCTCTGTCTGTCTTTCTGTCTGTCTGTCGCTCCGTTACCTTCGGTTGTGAATTTATGTCCGCCTCGGTGACAGTTTGACGTGCGATATGCGAATGACTTAATGAGTGCATACATTTTTGTCGATTTTTCTTTTCCTTTCTCTTTGATAATTTCTTGGTTTATATTTTCTTCCATTTCCATAAAATTGTACGCATTGTGCAAAAGTATGGGCGTCGTCTGCGGCTCGAAATGGAAACCGTTTTATTAGTAATATAACTCTATATATTTTGTGTTTCCCATAAAAAGTCCTGTTTCTGTGATGGCACAATTATTTTAGAAATCGAGAAGAATATTGATTTCATATTGAGAGTTTTATAGATGTCAGTTATTCACTCATTGAAACTATTAATACATTTTTACTGTGGATGCTCCGAAAGCTATCAATGAATGTGCAATTTGTGTTCTAGCTATAGGCCGTGGTCACACTTGTTACCACGATGCGTGCATCACTGAGGTGGATAGGTTGGCCCATGTCACATTCCATGAAGCAACCAAGCAGCCTGAGTGATGCTCGCATCGCACCGACATGTGTGACATGGGCCATTAACACGAAAATCAACAACACGAAAATCAACAACACGAACAGCAGCAACACGAACAACAACAACAACAATCACAAATGTTGGAAGGAAATCCTTGACAAGCAGGTCGATCGCAGTATACAGCAACACACGAAAACATGTTGGACAGATAAGATGGGTGCTGTCACGCCCGCAACAAGCCCAAGTGACAGAAAAGACAAAACATAGTAAAACAACGCAATACACTATAAAGGAGATTTCTAACTATTAACATAAACAATACAAGATGCTGACATATGCCAACTCATGGCAGGTCCTGCCTGAGCTAGGACTAAATCGCTGAGGGTCTGGCATTCTGTCAGAGCGGACCACCCTGTTTTAATAGGGTTTTAGTGTTGTTAGTTTTGGATGACATCCTTTTACATGGAAAAGGTATCAACATTTATGTGTTGTTGCTATTGCTTCTACTGTCGCTTGGCACCTGTTGTTATGCGAGGAAAAACAAAACAATTCATGAATGATTGAACCGAGAGGGAAAGGAGACGAGTAACATGGTTACTCACGGTTTTTATTTCCATTCCAGAAGGTTTTCAGAGCAGGATTTTTCTTGATTGCTCAGAGCTAGTGTTCCGATTCATATGAATCATATACCCACTACGCAATATTCATGCATTTTATTGCGATGAGATTTTAAGTAGTTTTAACGGCGTCTTAGTCGAAGGCACTCCTTAGAGTACCTCTGGCCTCAGTGTGGGCCGTCGCCTCCTTCATTACACCAGCCTCATGGGGCCAACTTATAGACTATCTGTAATATTATAGTCCTCATAACACTTTGTCACAAGCTGTCATAAAATAGCCAACGTTTCTGTTACGGAGAACCCAGTTTTATTGTCCTGAGTGGGGATTTCTTAAGGATCCCGCCGCCGCCACACATTTGCGGTGCAGTTTAGACGTGCATCCTCCGTACATCCGCCGTCCAGCTTTGAGTGTCCGACCTCTAACAACATTTCTAAAATCACCAATAAAAACATTCAAATAATCGCCGCATCAAAGTCACTCACTCACACTGTGCGCGTCGGCCGTAAATGTTGTTCCTGGAATTTATGGTATTTTCACAAGTTTAATTGATTTCGTTGGAGGCAGGGAGTCCGCCAGAAGATACTGCGAGAACTGAGCTAACTTATGCCAGAGGTGCATCGGCGCAGGCATCTCGGCGTTGGCATCATCATCATCATCACGTCAGGCCGGCCGGTCGGCTCGTTCATTTGTCGTTTATGTCGAAGTTTTATTGGGGCCCATAATATGTAAAATAACCCCATCTTAAAGTGACATTTATACGATGGACACTTAGAGCGCAGTCTTGTGTTGTTCCTGTGTTGTTGGAGATGCGGTGAGGCGAGAAAAGAGTGTGATTCGGAAAGTCGCGACATTGAAAGTTATGTTCAACAGTGGAAGAGTAGTGAGTGGTAGGTGATGAAAAATTAAGAAACAATATTTGATATTTTGGAAATTCTAAGTGTGAAAACGTCTTCTTTCTATTTTAATATCTTGTTATTTTGAATGCTTGTAACACAACCGATTGTAAGAAAATAAAACAAACCGACGACCCTACGTCGCCCTACGTGCTTATTTCGAAACATAGTCGACTTAATATTTGAGTTGTTTGTGCAATCATTGGTTCCACTGTGCGACTTCCTACTTCGATCAACTTAACGCCGCGCATCGCTTTGGACCAAACTGACAGCTTGAGCCTAAGTAGTAGTTGTCATTTCTGTGACTTTAATGGTCTGTTGAGACGTAATCGCTGCCATTTTAAATGGAATTTTATTGCTACACTCCACAGCGCCGAGCTTTATGTGTGTGGGGCTGCGCGAAGCTACACAGCGCAAGGAACGGGCAAAAACAGCGGGCCTGCACTTCGTCGGGCAGCCGGCGTCGGATGCAGCGCTAAAATGTGGTATTTAAAGCAAATTGATGGCCACCGAACCGAAGGAGGCTGACAACAGCTCGGCGAATGCACGCCGCAGAGGGACAGGCGGACAGACGGACGGACGGACGGCGATGCTAAATGAATTGCACGAGGGCAATAAGAAGATTTAATAAAAGAGCGCCAAACAAGCCAAACAAACGTCAGCGATTTTGGTGCGCCGCGCGCGGTGTGCGCTGGATTCGGGTTCGCGTTCGCTGGTACCGTGGTACGCGTATCATTCAGTAGACTAGTTTATTGGACACATTAAATATGGCCCGATAATTAAGTCATAAATTAGATTGCCCGTGCTGCGTGCCGCGATGGCCAAGTGTGTCGCTCAAGACGACAGCAGCAAGGTGAGTGCCGGAGCATGGTGAGACGTGGGGGGGGGACGGTTTCGCAATTTAGATGCGTGTTGCACCGCGCGGTTTTGTTGGGGGTCCATGTGTGTTGGTGTCAAGCGGCTTTTGCGACTTCGACAGCCCGCCGAGCGGCCGCTTATGGGACACATCGAAACTGCTGCCTGCGCCTAATCGAATTTCTTTATCGCGCACGCAAAGTGCTCGTAATTTATAGTTCTGGATGTCCTATTTTAAGGAAGCTAATGCTTAATGAATTCAATTTCTTTATAGCTTCTTTTAAGTTGGCTGCCCGGAATGCGGCGGGACCGGAATTCGTAGACGAGGTGTGCGATGCATGAGCTTTGAAATTCGCTTTGAAATGTTGATTTCACTTTGAATGGGAGGCGTTTGTAGCCTGGTGCGTGGCTAATTATGCGTTAGCCTTGACGGTTATGGACTCTCGACTGATAGAACACCAAAGAAGGAAGATAAAAAATATAGATTTATATTTCTGGGTTCCGAATCGGTGTAGTTCACCGCTCTGGCAACTCTTCTACACCGTTTATAAAGTCTGTTCACGAAGTCTTAGAGAATGAGAAAAGTTATTCCGCATCGACACACAACTTGACAGCACTACAAACACACTCAATGCGTAGATGCTCCTCAGAGCTCGCTTGTCATATGATAGATCGGCACGATGATAGACAGGCCATCTCGAATGATAGACACGTCATGTCTATCGAACTCATACAACACAACCTCCAGCGTCAATGTCGGCCTGACAAACCGCGCTGATGACTGACAATCAATCTCGAGTGTCAGCTGAACAAAGAGTACATTTATTTGAATTCTATTCGAATGCAAAAATACGTGCGACTGATTCTGAAATACTGAAAATACTGAAAAGATTCTCGTGTCAGTCTGAAGTGTCAACGCAGGAAGCAGCAACATCTGTGTTTCGGTCGGATCGAATGTCGGCGCGGTGCGAAAATCGCAAGACGCAAAAGGAAAGAATAAATACGAAAAAATGGGGACGCAAGATGTGCCATCCCACAAATGCGCTGTTTCATTTGATTACCCAAAGAACTCGGGCTTGGATTTCAGAGGACATACATACGCGATAGTAAAGCAAAAAGTTGATAGACAGGCCAACGATAGCCAGTGATTTCAGCAGCAATTAACCAGTGAAAAGCTCTGGAAGAATACGCATGGAAATCCATAGCCAGACTTACAAATAGACAGACAGTCATTCAAATAGAGAAACAGACATACTATCAGTTCATTCTGAATTCTACTTACTTCGCTGTGATTGACTATCCTCACTACAGAGCAACAATACCGGCATCAGCTGTTCTCCGGTCTGCTGCTGTCACGGATGATGAACTGTTTGAGCGATCTACGTCGTTCCTGACTACTGAATGCGGATTACGGTTGGCTCAGCCATCATTTATCAACGACAGCAGAAGATGACATTGTGAGAAATCGTCGTCAATCAAATTGATTTCCTGACAGTTGTCCTGGTTGAGACGATTAGTTGTTGGCAGCAGTACGAAATGTTAAATTTTGGTGGAGAGCGGACTACAAAAGCTGTATCCGCTACTAAGCTACACAGGTCGATATCTGTGCAAAAGCGTGATTCTGCTGCTTGTCAAATACTTGTTTATATTGGATAAATCCCTCCAACAAAGTACAAGAGATGATATTTGCCATTGCTGATGGCAAACACATGTGACATCAACAGTCAAACGTCACCCAACATTAGATGTCACTGAGCTCAACGCAATTCGTCAGAATCGTCATTGCATGATTTTCCTATCGACTTAAAAAGTTGGACATACAGCAAAGTAGTAAAAATATACCTCCGGTCCTTCCTCCTGATGCCCATGTATGCCTTAAGGATCAGAACCATCTGGCGTTTATATTTTTTTAAAACTGATTTGAGCGCTTTGTGTTGTTTCATCGAAAAATACTCAATGTCAAAGTATTCGGTATTTAATTTCGCTTATTTTACGTCGATATGTTTTTAAAACATCGGAAATAAATTAGCTGTTGATGATTGTTGATGAATACTGAGTTCTGTGACTGTTGAGTCCTGTGATTGTTGACTCCTGTGACTGTTGAGTCCCGTGGCAGTTGCCTCTTCTGTTAGAGGTTAAACAATTCGCTCTTATATCCAGCTGAGAACCGATTTTATTGCCAAGGTACTCATAGCGATGAATAAAGAGTTACATATCCGGCTCTTTTTCACTGTTTTCCACATCACTGTAACCCGCATCCTGGCAGGACGCAAGAGCCATCCTGTGTATGCTTGTGTGTGCTTGGCTGCTCATTTGCGTGGATAAATACGAGTGCCTGCGGGAAATATTCGCAGTTCTCACAGCAATCACACAGGCACACATAAAAACACACACACACGTGCTCGGCGAGCACTGAATCCTGACGCAACTCAACCCCAACACATGTGGCAGCAGCAAACAATTCCCATCAAGCAACTTGACTGTCGCTTGTCACTTGTCACCAGCTCACATGTCAGCGCGCGCAACGAGCTGACAGCCCGAGCTGAATGCAAGCCAGGAATGGGTTGGATTGACGGATTGAAGAGAGGGGGAGGAAATGTCGGAGAGGCTGCACGGAACAGAATGAAGCGCGTGAGGAACAAAACTGTCAGTGCGCCGTCAGTTTGTAGAGGCGTGTGTTTCAGGTTGTTGCTGTTGTGTGCTTCAGTTTCATCGAAATGCTGACGTGTCAGCGAGCGCGTTTTGAAATTTCAGAAAACGGTTGACAGGAGGCGGCAGCAACAGCAGCAGCCGTACAAAGAAAGCAACAACAGCAACAGCAACAACATGTGTATGAGTTGAATCATTATTATTTTCGTACTCTTCTTTTGTTGCTTGTCAGATTGTGTGGAAAATAATGAAAATGAGAAAGTTTTGGAACGCCTGCATTGTATTTCTGTTAAATTGCTGGAAGAGGCGGACATGAATGTCAGGAAGAAGACGCTGAAGGAGTAACAAAAGAACAGATCGGAGTGGTTGGCATGCAAAGAAGACGCGTAGTTCTGAGGTAGGACTGAGAATGTGTGTGTGTCTGATGTGTGAGTATGTTTATCGCACGTATGTGGCTCCGGTTACCATGTAGTGTAGCGCCTCCTTCGAGTTTCTCAGCTTCCTCTTTTCTGTTGGTCTAAAAAGGAACAATTTTTCTCTTTGGTTGTCTTGTCATTCATTCATGTCGCTGAGGATGTCCTTGCGCATCCTCAGGGAAGTTCTTCTCTGTCACTTTCTGTGTAGTTTACTGGAGATTTTGTTTTCACTGAAGCACCACTTCTTGCTATTCTTATGGGCTTTTATTGTTGCTGTTTTCCTTTGTCACAGTTGACAATCGTAACCAAACGATAGAAACCCACCCACTCATCTATCAAAACAATGCCTCAGAGTCTAGAGAAGGTTTTTATCTGAACGGGTTTGTAGAGCACAACATTTTAGCAACGAAATTATGATAAAAAGAATTTTCGGGAAAGAATTACGGACCAGCTTAAAGACATATTAAGCTCATATTTCCAGAATAAAATCGGAAAGTGCTTATAGGCCACGGGAAAACTGTGCTATCATTTCAGAGAGAGTCACAGATGAAGGTAGAGAGAAATCGATAGAAAGGTGTGCCTCAGTGGATGGTCGATGAGCACTTCTCTGGAAAGTACATCATTATTTCGCCGAATTTCGGATGAACTGTGTTCCAAAGTAGAGCACCGATGAGAAGATAGAGCAGAGATCTAGAAAAGATTTTCGATTTCATTTCTATTATAAATCTTTTACTTTTCAAACCGAATCAAATAAACTCAACTCAACTGAAAACTCATTTTTGTGATATATGTACAAGACTTGATGATAAATTCTAAATGATTCTATGGCTTCATTATAAATTCTCATATTTCATTCCAAAATAAAAACATTGTTCATAGAAGATTATATGACAGACAGACATTAGACAATATTTTGGGCAAAATATTTATGAAAAGTTGTTCAAAAATAATGGTATTTACACTTAATTGAGTTAATTGTTGAGCGGAAACGTCTTGAAAACATTCTCATTGTGAAACATAAGGAACGGACAAACAAAGCGGTTCTGTGAAATTCGAGCTCTTATTATTCACTACACACTTAAATACAGTCAGCATGGAAACACATCCTGCCACCTAGAAGATCGAATTACAAGGATTCTGGGAATGAATTCCTGCATTAAGAAAGGAGGAGGAAGGTAAAAAATAATTAATGGTTGTGAAGTGACAACAGAAGCAACACCTACCTAATTCGCATTTAACAACTCATTTATCACAATCATAATCAACATCATCAGCCATCGCCATCACAATCGTCATCTCCACCGCCGTCATCACCATCATCAACGCGATGTCATCCACAATTAGAATCAAACTCGTCTCGGAAAGTTCTCAGCGTTCCCAGCCATGTCACTGGGAATGTCAGGCAGCCAACAGGACGCGACGTAATGTGAGTTGCTCTCTCTTGCTTCTCTCCTCCGCTTCTCCTCAATGTTTTTGCCATTCAACAGTTTTTCTTCTTTTTTTCCTTCTTGCTTTTGTCTTTTTTCTGCTGTCATGTTGCTGCCGTTGCTGTGTGCTACGGCGCATCTTAGAATGACACGACGCTGTCGTTTTAGCATTGAATGCGCTTCCGCTTCATTCAGAACGCGTTGCAAAGCTCCTGAACTGAACTGAACCGAGCAGAAGCAGGAGCAGCAGCAGCAACATCCGTCCTCTATTGTGAAATGACAGTAAGGAGCAGCAGAAATGGAAGCCGAAAGCAACAAAAGGAAAGCGAAACACGTCTGCAGCTAGTTACGTTCGGCAAGTGTTGTTGTTGTGCTGATGCTGATGCCGATGCTGTGGCAAAATATGATGAAGGCAGACCTAAGAATCGCAGTCGTAGTAATCGTAAGATAGCACAGCAAAAAAGGAAACGATCTGACAGCTCTGCGCTGTGACTGACATAAACGAGACTCAAAACAGAGGCGTGTCCCGAGATGTCAGCAACAACAACTGCGCAGTGGCATTGGCCAGCATTAAAGTGAGATGACGGAAGGAAATCGCTGCTCACAAAACAGTAATAATCATCAATAGACTCGGCTATCAATGATGAAATCTAATTTTTCTTTATATTCGGAATACAAAAAGGAATATTTCAGAATTTAATAAAACATCTACTAATAAAAATATTATAATATATTTGTAAATATATATTTACTCTAATAATGCGTAATCTCAGAATGAATTACAGATTCCGGATGTCTGGAAAACTGAAAATGCTGAAAATGATTTCAAATGCCTAAAATCTTGATACTAAAGTTCGAAATGTAGGATTGAGTTGCCTTTCTGGGCATTAACAGTAAAGTGAATAAACTTTATTCGTCAAGGATCATCCTTTCCATTTCAGTGAACGTTGAATCGCTTTAACAACCATTAAAAATAATAACACGAAGTCTTCTCAAAAAGGGAAACCATCAACATGAAAACATCACTTAGTCGCTAACGTATGACTTCTAATCTACTTAGCATAGGTTTTAAAATACCGCTCAAAGGATTTGCTACCTCGTAATATTTTTACCTCCTGGTAATATTTTCGAAAAGGAAAAGCATTTGGCATGAGTGACGAGAAAGATATTTAAATATGTAATCGCATCCTTCACATTTGAAATTGAACGGGACTCAGGAAAACTTAATAACATGGCAAAAATACATAGAAATAAAAATGGCACATCTACAAATGGATGTGAGTCCCAAGAGGACACGATTTCACTTTGATGTGTTCAGCAGGAACGAACGAAGGAACGAAGCCCATCCTCGGAGGGCGGCGAGGGTTGAGCGGTGTTCAGAAAAGAAGCAGATATGCAAAAAATGTGTGCAAAAAGGAAATAAAACGTGAATTACGCTGTCATCAGATACCATGTCAACACTTCGGCGGTGAGAGTGCAAGCGTACGAACACGGTTAGCAGTCGAGAGAGAGAGGGAGGAGGCGAGGAAGCGAGGGGAACGGTTGGCATGGTTGCGCTTATCTAAACGACACACGTTGTTGTGCGCTGGTGGTTAAAAGCGAGTGAGCAGGAAGCAGCGCAGCGGCGCTTGCAGGAAGTTTTAAGGATCTGGAGGAAAGTGCAATCTCAGCGGCAGCCATTTGGAATGTTTAATCCTGCATGGAAAAAATCCAATTTTCGAGCGGAAATACAAGAAGATGGCTCACAGGCTGAAAGTCGGAAGTGAAGTGAAACAGCGAAACGTGCTTCAAGCAGGATGTCGGAATCTTTCTTTAATGCAGCTGCAGGGTTTCGCTTTCCCTTTCGACGAACGGATTGTTCGCAAAAACGCAGATAACAATATCAGAAAAATGATTAAAATTTCAGACATGACTGGCCATCAATAAAAAGCAATAAAAACGCTTTACCAACGACGGAGGACAACCTTTCGGAGGACAACCCTTAAACCGCAAAGTACCGTGCATTATCTGCAATTCAGAATCAATTTTTGATCACCTCTTAACGACTACATCAGTGGTCTGTCTGTCAGAATGAACCCAACAACACGCTCTTGGCTACAAATCACGCATTCGCCTTACAAATCCGAATCCTTTCGTCCTTTCTTCTGTTCAACTCTCTTCAACCTTCCCTCCAGCAAAAGTAAATCAAAGCAAAAACGTAAGACGCTTCCGAAGGGTTCAAGGGTTCAAATAAACATCCTTCTGGGTCCATAAAACACATAAGCTGACAAACTCTTGTGAACAACTGCTGAAACATATAAATTTAGATTATCATCTCATAACAAAGCAGGCAAAATGTGCAAATAATAAATTTTATTTACTTTTATTTCGAAAATAAACGTTTTCTTTATGCAGGCTCTATTCCATTGCCTTGGTAAATAATTGGTCACCCTTGGATTCCGGATCCAAGTGCGTCGGTCCGTCGATTCGGCTGCCGGTTATTTGTACCGAACCCCGTTCTATTTCATGTCCTGAAAATGTAAAAATCTCTTATTTATTGGCCATTATATTGAAATGTTTCAAATTGGATTTACTGTTTGTTTAACTTTTTAAACTTCAGTCTTTTATGTCAGAAAAATGTAAATGAAATTGGAAAAGGCGTCTGGCATATCGACCTGAGTGCGATGTGTGGATTATAGTCCAATTTTGGGACAGTAATACTTCCAAGCTTACATGTGGGGAATGTTGTTGTAGTAAATCTAGAATGTGGGACGGCTGCACCGGATATTGACCCCCGTCTGTGTGAATTGTTTGTAAAAATTGCCAATTTGCTAAATTGCAAATTGAAAATTACTTACAAATATATTGAAAATTACTTACAAATATAGACGAATATATTTAAGATGTTGCTGGGAGTCCCACTAAGGGTGTGAATAGGATTTCCAGACGATGTCGGCGGAGAACTGGACAAATATTACTATTACACGTTACAATATATTCCCGAGGTTACTTGGGAAGCTAATGCTTTTAAAAAATGTAGTAAATAGCCACTTATAGTAGTATAGCAATTTAATGTAATAAATAGAGATTATACTGGACCCAGAAAAGGTGGGATTGTAATGGGGTTGGCAAAGCGATGGTACAGAAATGAGGGAATGAGAAGAGAGCAAAGAAATCGGCCTAGAGAATAATATTTAATATCAAATATTTAATAACATCATTAAACTGGCCTCCATATTTTGATGATAATAAGATTGTCCTGTTGTTTTGAATAAGTACATGGGTTTGTCCAGAGCAACGCCAACAATTATCTTCCCAATGAAAATTAATGACCCTATATTTCACACAACCACACACTATTAAAACCAACAAAACAATCAACAGTCCACAGCTTAATGACGCACATCATCAAATGGTCAGTAGGTCCATTGATGGTGTTGAAAATCGGCGTTGCCATTAAAACGAAATGCGTGAAGTACAACAAATCCACACGCAAGCAAGGCAACATTCACATCACACAAACGTGTACGGATCGTAGCTTTGTCGACAGAGCCGCCATCCCTTGCGGTTCTGTAAATAGGGAAATTCGAGTTGGGTACCTCTCCTTTCTTGTTCTTCTTCGTCATTCTCATTACACCAAATGATGAATTGCTCTGAACGCATTCTGACAATCAATGTGGGTCGCATGTTTGCTAGTATCTATGGACGTTAAGAGTTTTTAGGGGTTTTCTATTAGTGAGTACTGGTGCTGCTCATAAATCGGGGCTGCTGCCATTTCTGTAACCTGAGCGATGTCGAGTTTGTCAAACTTTGTGTTGATGAATGCATACAAAATGATAATCTGACGCTGAGGTTTTAAAGTTTTAAAATTTTGACATATTCAGTGCGTTTTCCGAAATGCATTTCATGGAATGAGCATAGGCAGGGACTCGTAAGAATTTAATTAGAGTATAGTTCTTTAGGAATGAAAAACAAATGTTTGCAATACTATATTTCTGATAGAAAGACATACATGAATATTTGAAAGTGAATTTAATGCTGTAAAAAGAGTTCACAGAAGTGTTGTGTACTGTCCAAATCCAATGTTTTTGAGACAGAAAACCATATTCTATAATCTCTTTCTGAGTCTTTCATTTTCCACATTACTTTTCCAGACTCCTTTTTTAGACTAGCCTTTGATCCCACAGAGAGCATCGCTATTTTCGGTTCCTGCGCAGAGCGAACACCAACTTCCCTCTCCCCCTCCCGATAATAAGCCTAATTCATCTCACAAAAACTCCCATAACCATCCATCCTTTCCTCGCAGGAAGCACAGAAGCTTATGTGACCAGAACTAAACTCAACATCCGGAAGAGTTCAAAAAACACTTCCGTTGGAGGAACTTATTAGGACAACTCAGCCGCCGGAGTGACCACACCGTATGAGGCAACATGGATACACACCTAGAGACAAACAACACTAACCACTCTTATGTAGCGTAGCTGTCACATGACCCCGGGCCATACTACACCCGACTGGGTGTGGGTGTGATGTGTTGCCGCCCCGTCGACTTGCTTGCGATGCCTGCAGCAAAATGACTCAAATGTCAGCACTCCATGTTGAATTGTATGACGTGCTGCATTTTGATTTATTGCACAGCATTTCAGCTGAAGTCGGAGGACAGCGAAAGGACACAATTTATATTCGCATGTGCAGGAAATAAGAGGACATCACTTGCAGTGGACACACACACAGAGGGGGCGAGATCTGACATGCAGGTCGTAAGTGGACAACTGTCGTCCTGTCGTCCTTCTTCTCGTTGTTATTCTTGTCGCTGCCGTCACTGTGCATGACTGATGATGACGACCAGCGTGGCAACATCCAGCCATGGTCGCTGCATGTCGGCCAATTGACTGCGGGAGTCAGCAACTAAAGCATTGACATGTAGCAGTGCTGTGGACGTCCAGCTTGTTTTCTTGCCCACACGAACGCGTTGCGCCACCCTGATGTGTCTTCGAATGTCGGTTGCGTGTTCCGCTCTCTGTTTTTCGCTCGTAATGATTTCTGTTTCTTTGTTCCGCAGATCAAATTGCTGTCAAAGAAATGCTGCATCTTTGGTACGCAGCTCGGGGTGTTTCTTGTCTTGCTGGTGACATGCAGCTGTCGCCCACTGCTGAGTTTCTGGTCTTCGCTTGACTTCTAATGACATTCGTTATTGTCACCCACAAGCATGGCTTCACAAGTGGTTTCGGTGTCAGGGTTGTTGAGCACAAAGACGCCGGAACTGGCAACAATTACGGAATTATTAATTCCGGGAAGTGTCCCGTTTTGCAGAGTTGGTTCAGAGCCACGCTGGGGAGTCCGAATGAATTATACGGGTTTTTCAAGTAACAATTCCTCAAAAGGTCCGAAACATTTGTTTACATGGTATTTCCTTCTATTATCCAGAGTTTTAGTGAACTTCGAATCCGGTTCAAGCTTATCAGCATCAGGGTTGGCACGATTACGTAAATATGTACTTACATTAAAGTGATGATCTCTATAAAAGGATATACAGAGGTCGGAAGTGGTTTGATGAAAGTGTGAATGGTCTGACATTTGTTTGTGATCTCAGGTTATTGCATTTTTCAGATATATATACATACATGTGTATGTCAGATCTAGGTTAAGCAGAGCCCATTTGAGTTCCATGTATGTATGTACATATCACTGCCACGTCTCACTGTCGTTCAGAAATCTCTTCCTTTCTACTCGCAATTTATTTCTTCCTCTTGCCGACTATCTTCTTCTTCTTACCGCATCCGTTATGCCTGCTTGCTGTCATTCAGTCATTCTTAAAAATGTTTTCATTTGTGCATTTTGTCCATTTATGTCAGCAACATGATATGCTGCTCACACTGACAGGAGTGAGACATACCAACTGACAGCATACGAAATGCAAACAGCTTCAGCGACAATGGCAACAAATCCAAGCTGCTTGTTTGCCTTCCGCAGAAGTGCAGTAAGGAAGGACCACAACAACAACAATTCATCCAATGCAGAGAGAGAGAGAGTCTAGTGTGCATCAGGAGACAGCAACAAATGGCTCAACTGCAACAACAACGACAAATGTCCTTCGCTGCCATTTGTTTTGGCATGCACTCTGCACTGCACAGTTTCCGCTGCAGTGCTTACTACTTCCCTCCCTCCTCTCCCCCTCCTACTTGTAGGTTACTATTCTGTACTGTTCTGTAGTCCCATTCCATTATTTCTCCAGCGCCGCCCCACTTCAGTCCACTCGACACAAACAGAATGCGTTCCTGTCAAGCTACGAAGCTGTCACTGTCGCTGTCAGTGTCACCCGTTGTACTGTTGTGGGCTGGGTTCCCCCTCCACTTTCTTCAACCTCTCACTCAGTATCTGTATCCTCACATTTTGCATTTCCATTTCTCTCTAGAACTCTCTTTCTTCCACTCTGTCTTTCTCGTTCTCTATGTCTATCTCTTTCTCTCTCGGTCTCTGTCTCTCTCCCTCTTGCTTCCTTATCATTCGCTCTCTCTCTTACTCGCTTGTGCTCTCTCATCCGCATTTAGAATTTTGCCGCACGATGCATTTTGACAGCTCAATGACATTTTGTACATTTTCGTAAATTGCTTCGATTTTATGCTGTACCGTGAAAACGCGTGAGGAAGGGAATCGTGCGGGGACGATGAGCGGTGTGAGCGGGTGATGCGATTTTCTAGTTTGTGTTGGCAGCAAATTTTAAAGTAATTTGATCTTGTCAAACGTGGAGACGGCTCCAGGCGATTTTGACTTTGATTTATTTGTGGAAATGTGTTTGCATGTGAGTGTATTCCCAAAACGCACACACACACATACATTTTTCTTCCCAGAGTTGTATGCATTTGTTACTGACACGTTACGAGTGACGTGTGTCAGATTAAATGTAATTAAGTCGCTGGCTTGGTGAAATACGAGACACCTCAAAGAGACGTCAGTTTACGCAGGACCGACACGTTGAGCGCTAAGTATTAATTACGTATTTTCGGGGGGATTTCATCCGCTTCATTAAAACCCCGCACAAAAGGGTTTTCAAGCGTCGATAAACAACGCATACGTTATTTATTGAGTCCTCATGATGAAGCGATGGTTAACAACATTGAATAACTGATGTGTAAACACGCTTTTAAGCAATTTTTTTACTCTACCCTACTCTATTCTATTTTTCTGCTATACTTCAACTGTAAAAATATTCCTTTCACTTCGTAGCTGTACATTTGAAAAGATTCTAAGCACTTCCGATTCGTCCTTTGAACACTCCCAACAGTTTCCTTTCCATGTCTAAGTCACTACTTGTAACTAAAACGAGCTCTTGAAAAGCAATGGAAATCATCAACAACAACAGCAACAACAATACTCTTACCATCGAATCTCCACTTAAATATATGTTTGCCATAAATTTCGACCAATTTATAGAAAATACGTCGTCGATGCTCGCCAGCAATCCTGAACCAAAGCAACACCAACGACGGTCCCCTTCATCGCCAACACGACCCTCCTCAACCAACCCAGACGGAGGTTATATCTTAACTTTACGAGGACATCTCAAACTGTTGAAAGTGTAAAGTGGAAGTTATTCTTATTTGTCGAGGAAGCTCTGTTGTGGCAGTGAGGAAGCCGTCGAAGAGGAGGTGGAGAACGAGGAGGAGAAGGAGTCCGGAAAAAGTATTACCAACATAAAAACGTTTCCAGTAACCAGTTGAGTGGTGGATTAATGTAACTGAAGATGGGTGTTCAACTGAGTCACGGGGCGGTGCTCGGTGGGTGGTGGTGATGCGTCAGTGATGATGTTTGCTTGCTTGGTTGGTTGGTTTTCTGTGCGTGAAAACGATTTATTGTCTTGGAGCTTAAGATTTATGGACGAACAATTTTTAAACATTACTTAGCTGGTTCAAACGTCGTGCGAAAAATAACATAAAAGGGATCTGATTTCGATAGGACGAGGATGTTGTTCAATTCCTCTTTTGATGTAATAAAGAAAATTGATATCTTAGAAGTTATATATAAGATCATATTGTATTGGGAAGCTATTGATTTTTAGATATAATCTTACACTAATCTGTAGCAAATAACGTAGTTTAAACTTGTGATAGCAATCAAGAACTTTATCATTCTTCGACGTTGAAAATATCAAAAAATAGTAACGCAACCGAGAATCATAAATCAATAAATTTCCAGCTCACAATAGATGACCTGAGCTCACTCCATGAGTCAAAGCAGAGTTCAGAAAGAACTCTTTCGAATTTAGTTGTTGTTTGAAAAGTTGACACTTAAGTTCGACGGGTTTCCTTGTGAGATGTTTCCATGAGACCCAAATATTGATTTCCGTAGCAAAGAAAGAGAGAAACCATGGTTTCTATTGTCAATTGTCCGTCGTCGTATGTCCGTTCTGTCCGTCCGTCCAAAGCCTTCGCCGTTGACACTATTACCGCCTCTCATAACTGAACTCCGATTTGTTTTGCAGCATAAATCATCAGATTTGTGATAATTTATGACACTCGTTTTGCTGGTGGGTTTGTCTTGCTGCGCAAATAATTCATATACAACATTTCAGCAATTGTCTGTCTCCGGTGCCGGTGCGTTGCTTTTGTTGTTGCACTCGCTGAGAAACTGCGATTTAGGACGCTTATTTATTTTCACAACTGCTGTTTTTTACAGCAGAGGCCTTGAACGATACTTCATTTCCCTTCATTGTCCCTTTCTGCTTCCTTCTATCCTTCTTTGCATTCAATAAAACTCGCTTTCAGATGCACTTGTGATAATATTGAAGAATGGTTGTTATTTTAGACAAATTAATATCAATGGAGTTTAAATTAGTTCTTAAATGAGTGTTCAGGATTTCAGCACGGAATGAAATTGATATATCTATTGGTATATCTATGAGATTATCATATAATATATCGACTCTCAATTCTCATGCGATTCTCTACTCTCATGTTAATAATTCTCTCAAAATTATTACGAATCCCAGGAAAAAGACAACAGAGTTTATCAAGAACTTACTTTAATATCTGACATAAATTTGTCCCCAAGGATAACATTTGTTTTAGCATCGTAATATTATCTACAGACTTGTGATGCTATAAAGAAGATTTTTTGTCGGGATCTCATAACTTTCGTGTTATTTATTTTCTTAGAATATACATTTCAAACGTAAAGAGTCTCATCACGAGATCATCGCTGAGTTTCGTTTGTGGCCCTGCTTTCCTTCCAGACTTTATTCGTTCAGTGCTCCTCTCTTGTGCTCGCAGCTCCCCCAATCTGGCCACACTGATGCGTTCGTTCAGTCGTCAGAGGGAATTCTTTACTGCTCGGCAAAGCGCACAACGTTTGTCGTGGCGCGTCATTCAATATTAATGTAAATTGAACTCAATTACAACTGACAGCAGACAAATTGAAGTGGCAATTGAGATGTCTTTGGAGCGATGCCAAAGCCCTCGAATCTCTCTACAGGCAAGTATAAATGCTGCGATTGTGTGTGTGCGCTTTGGAGGATGAAGCAGAGAAAAAGAAGAATCATAAAGTGGCGCGCAGCAAGAGTAAGAAGACATGAAATAATAACAAAATAATTCACTTAAACGACGCTTGCAACCCTGCTCTCTGGTCATGATATGAACCACCAACATGATGTGACAGTTCAATTGCTGTCAGTTTTTGTAAGC
The DNA here is from genome assembly GCA_943737955.2 of Myopa tessellatipennis. Classification (NCBI taxonomy): domain Eukaryota; kingdom Metazoa; phylum Arthropoda; class Insecta; order Diptera; family Conopidae; genus Myopa; species Myopa tessellatipennis. Next base: position 59,737,727 of record OX031316.1, read on the forward strand.
TGTGATTTGTCACTTGCCCTTTGATGCTGATGTTGTTGTTATAACTGCTGATGTTGTTGTTACAGCCGCCGATGTATCTAGTGTGCGTCGGTTGGCCTATTTTTGACATATACACGAATTCTTCGTCTTGTTTACGTGACAATTAGTCACCCGATGACCGTTATAACCGTTACAAAGTTGCTTAGTGTCACAATCTTTAATGTCACCGCAATTGTAGGAAATCTTCCATTGGATGGAGTGCGTTTGATTGAGCAAAATATCTGAAAAGTTGAAGGTTTACCTTCATTTCGCGTACTTGTATGATCAGAAGTTTTATCGATTCCTGTCCGCTGTCTTCCTTAAAGCTCGGTGCAAATAATAAAAAGCCTTCTAAGAACTTTTCCCATGAATCTGTAAATAATGCGTCTCCAGAGGAACTCGCTAATATTTCTGGAAACTCTTAGTGTATGCTACATGCATCATGAGACCTCCGGACCATCTTACTGGATTATAATTCATTCCGAAAGTACATCCATCAAACGTCCATGAATTTCATTTTCACTCCTCCACTCTAATTTCGTGAAACAAAACGCAAACATATCATTCTCATCCTCATTCGCAGATGTCATTTTCCAGAAGATTGATGTGACGTTTGTGTTGAGAAATGTGCAAAATATAACGCAGCCATTCGTAATGCTGACATCTCTGTTAGAGTCGGTGGCAGGTCTGTCCACCAGCAGCGACAGACGGATGAGCAGGCAGACACGAGTACGGCGGACAGCAAGAAATGACAGCACGACGACGCAGTCAACAGCTGCATAAAAAATAAGTCAAAAGCGAATGAGTGCGAGACGGACGAAACGAGTGGAAGACAGCGATGGCGATACAATCAAAATACGACAGAAGTCTTTCAAGTGAAAAATACGAAAACTCGGAATATTTTCCAGCAACAGCTCCCTAAGTACACGACCCAAGCTGCGAGCTTTCGTTGAGACGAATACGAACAGAGACGGATGGACAGGACAGACACCCTAGCACACCATCCATCATTCAAGGTTTAAGGGTTGTTGATGGCACTCATAAATTATTATCCCGTGAAGAGTGATATTTTTATCCAAGAAGAACACAGAATCGGCTCAGAGGCAACTCAAGTCAAGTTAGCTGCTAGCTGGAGCAGTTTCTTGCTCGGCTGAGCCCGCTTTATTTTGGGGATATTTGAACAGTGTTGCCACACGTATTTGGCGCAAAAACGACACGAAACGACTAGAGATAGTCAATCAAAAATTCATCAAAAGATCAAAGAACAAAGACTCCCAGATACTCTATTTATACTAGAGTCAGTTCCGGAAAATGTGAATGTGAATGCTCAAAATGTAATTTAAAGCTTTAATATATTAATTTTTAATGCATGTAGAAACCCTCCTAAAAAATTACGAGTGTGAGATCTTGTACAATCTTATGAAAGTTAACCTCTATTATTTTAAGAACTCAAGAAATCTAAAAATCCTTGAATCCTAACTGATTTATGAACTCAATCAGTTATGGAGAGTTTCCGAAAATCCATTGTTCTGAACGTTCTAAATTATTTGTAGGTTCCTTGGTCAAGGATAGTCTAACAATGTGGCAACACTTGCACCAAATTTGTTGTTGAACCCTGCGCCAGGAGCTCAGATGGTAAGATTGAGTAACATCATAAATATTATAAGCACCATCAAGCAGAGTCGTCAACTGGTTAAGGAAACTCGGGTCGGCTGTCTGACCGAAGGACCGCAGTCTGTTAGGAGAGAGCAGGCAGGCAGACAGGCTTCATTTATTCGCCTTTGCCAGGAGGCTTCATTTATTCGCCTTTGCAAATAACAACCCGAATAGACAGGGAAATCTCAAAGCCGTGACTTCAGCAGAGCCCAAAAGCATCAGCATTAACTAGCTCACTATAATTCAATCTCTACAGATGGGTTTTCCTTTATCTGCTGTGTGCCGAAGCTGTAGTGTGAAACAGCTAACCGAGTGAGCCAACCAAAGTAGACCATTATTATTTATGACTGCTGTAAAGGACGTTTCCTTTATAAACAACAAGAACAGCAACAGCAACAACAACTATGAAAATCTGTTTCTAGCATTTGTAAAGAGGAAGTGCAAGGATATTGTTTGTGGTTGCTGTTGCTATTGCTGTTGTTTGATTTTTCCTTTTGTTTTGTTATTCGCAGAGCATTCTCGGCATTATTAAGAGTCTCTCTATGCTGAGGCTTTGGCTTTTCCCAAAAGAATTATTTCCTTGGCTAATTAGGTAAGAATGGTTTATAAATTATTAGATGTTAAGTAAGTGTAATTTATTTATGAGCCGTCAAGCTGTTCGAACGTGTTAGACGATGTTCGAAGAGGTTGGATGAGGGTCTAGCGAGTGTAGAAGGGACATGCCAGAGCACATAAAGGTTAAATGTAAAGCAGTTGAATTGAGGGTCCCATAAATCTGGCAGAATTGCAAGGGAATCTTATAAATCTAGTGTGCTAAAGTTGGATTCTTAGGGGCTAATCTATACGATGTGTAAATACATAAGGTATGGTTTGATATTTGAGGATGAACATTTAGTAATGTATTAATAAGTCCAATTCTGTTGCTCCAGTGAAGGGTTTTCGTATGAATGAGAAGGAGATTTCGTAATTACGAGCTTTGGTTTGATGTCGATGGTTGTGTAAAGGTTTATGAAGTATTTTTAATATACTTGCAGACCGATTAAGACCCGATTAATTCATCTGGGCTCCACAAATGATGTCATTCGAATGCTCTAATAACTCCCAGTAGTTTTCGTTCCCATTCCAGTCGGTGCAGCGTGCTTAAATATGATAAATAACACTAATTAGCGCACTCAACGTGAGGCCAGCCAACAACCGATGACTGATACGCAGAAAAAGCGCCCTGTCCAGTTGTCCAGACACCGTATTCAATCAACTGCTCGACCGTTTGTCCGTTGCGACATCCAGCGAATGCGCCACTCTAACGTGCAACAGTTCGCGGTGAAATCGAGCTGGATTTATGAGTTGCGATAGTCATCGCTAGATGGCGTCCATGTGGAGCCGATTAGAAGTGGCTGATAAAAAGCCATCAGCGACAGGCGACAACTAACGACAACAAGCGACAACGAAATGTCATTATTTAGTCGAACGTCTGTCTGGCCGTCCGTCTGTTGGCCCCCAACTGCCACCGCCGCCGCTGCTGCTGCTGTGCTTGAACCTTGCGGGAGGCCCAGTTGGGCGCTTATCTCAACGTGGCCGCCACTAAATTATGTTTATCTATCAAGTTGTATATATGTGTGTGTGTGCACGTGGTTTTGTCCATTTGGACATCGAAACCCGAAAGGTGAGCAATAGCAGCATCACCAACGACGCTGAGAGAGGGCGCCCTGTAAAGGTAACCAGCAGCGCCTAGCTTAGGCGACCGCCATGTGATGGATGGCCTGCGCGTTAATGAGTGCAATTAATAAAGCCGAAGTCTCTGTCGCTGGCCACACTGCCTGCGATGACCAACGACTATCGACGCTGGTCGCTGTGTTGCGGGAGGGTTTGACGAAGAGAGCCGCATACAAACTCCAACGTGGCTTTAATAGTAGATAATAATCGCTTTTGTTTATGCTCGAGTCTTCTGGTTGTGTGCAGACAGCGGTGGACATTTATTAATGTCCGAGCTGATAAGTGGTCGTTGATTGCGTTGATATTTCGGCAATCAATACCTCAAGTCATTAGTTATGACAGGCTGTAATTGTTGTGAATGTTCGGGGAGGGGTCAAAGGCGTGTAGCCAGCATGAAAGTGAAACATAACCGAAACTCGTCCCTTAGATATGTCTTGAGATATCTATGGGAAATACATTTAGAAAAACATCGCTAAGTATAGAGTGGAAGAGGAAAAAAGGTACACAACTGTGAAAGTTCTGCAAAAATGTGTCTTGGCTTCTGACAGTGACAGATCCTGAGATGGATGTCTTTTCAAGGAAACCATTCATCGTGAAATCCAGTGATCGAAACCGAGAATCACCATTTCTCAATCTGTCTCTTTGCATTTCATCAATCTGTCATTCTTTTACATAGATCACTAAAATCTGGGGATATTTTCAGTCCTTCGATTTGATTTTATGGAAGATTATAATGGATTTTAATGGAGAATATTATTATAGATATCTTATAGTAATATTGAATTACAATGGCTCTTGTCTGTGCAAAAGTGTTATGGATACCTCTAGATGACCTTGACTAGGATACGCGATCCTCTCTCTCTCTCTCTCTATTATTTGCCACTATACACTTCAACACTGACACTTAGTTCATTGAGGCTAAAAGAGAGAAGAGAAAGGAAGAGATGTGAAGGCTGTCTAAAACGTCAAAAAACGAACCCACCTTAAAAACTTTGTTAACTTTCATAATCAACAGCAACAACAACAATAGTAGCTCTAATAAAAGCTGAGTGCGATTAACATGGCTTTGTATTGAACTGTCAGAAGCACTCGCTGGCCTGTCAAAAAAGAACTGTACATCATTTGTTCTCCGCAATTAAATCGCCTGATGTTTAATGTCAAATTTTTGACAAGGGTCAGCAAGCTGGTGCTACTGAACGATGGACGGACAGACGACACACGTGAGCACAGACGTAGTGAAAAGAGCAACGCACTGACTCACAGCCAACACACACTTTAACACTCATACACTCACACACACACACACATAGTTTGATGTGGTAACTTGTACCCACTCTATTGTTCGACGCAGAAAGGGTTCGCCAATTCAACCTAAATCAACAGCTACGAACCGAGAAATAAGTTCAAGCTTTGAATTCATAGCCTCATTTGCCGCATTTGTTCATACAAAGAGACAGAGAGAAAGGGTGGGAGATAGAAAGATAAAGAGAGAAAGAGAGCTAGTGAACCAGACTCCAGCCGTGCTTTGAGTGAGTCGTGTGGCTGTGGCTGTGGCTGTGGCTGAGTGCCCAACTCTGACAGCAACGTGTTGTAGATGAGGAAAACAACAACAACAACAACAACAACAACAACGTTACAAAGTAAGCTCGGAATAATTTTAATAATAAATTTTATGAATGCGTAAAATTGAATTCTCTTCGCTGTTGAAGTGCACTTTAGGGCCCCCTCAAAAACACCCGCCCAATGCAACGTCTAACGTTGAAATGTTTCTTCAGCACATTAGCATAATTATGAGCTTTGAAATCCCCCCTCCCTCCCAACAGTTCTCCCCCGCCCAACAAATCGACATGCATAAATTGTTGCCCTCAACTTGGCATTTTGTAGCTTTTGTTTTACTTGGATTTTATTGCTGAGGGGGGCATCCAGCCATTCAAGCGTTGGTCTTCTCCACGCCAGTCGAATCACACACCCACACCCCCTCCCCACCCCACCCAACACACACACAAATGGCTCAGGCCCTCAAATAGAAATGCTCACTGGATCGTGTGGTTCGTTCACGAAGCGCTGCCTTTTAATATTTATGATTATGTTGCTGCAACAATTTTGTTTTATGTCGTTCCTCTGCATGTTAATCATCTAGATGAGCAACTAATTTGGTTGTTTTTCGGAATGAATCTAAAAGTAGCTCCCCCAGTTCCCCCAATCTTCCGCATTTCGTGGTTGTTTCTGTTGGCTGGAGCTGTCTGAACTGCTTTACTACCAGTGCGATGAGCGGGTGCGGAGGGTGTGCGGTGCTGGAGGGGTTTTGGGGGGGGGGAGGGGCGAGGGAGCATGTAGATTAGTCAAACGCCTGCTAATTTATGTTTGCAAGAATGTAGCCGTAATTAAAACGCTATAAATTTCATTATCGTTTTAGAAACATTTATTTCGACGTTGTTCCAGGAAAACAAAGAAAAATGAAATATTTTTTATGGAACTCTGTGGCACTGATATAAATTATATCTCTTATCTTTTAGAAATCGTACGCTCTATAGTCGATCTACAAAACACAGATTTAACATGTTAACCTCAGAGCAACAAATGTAGATAAGTTTATAAAAATCTCATCAATCATATTTTACTCAATCAATTGTATTGATTGTTACTCTGATGACGCAACATTCGAGAATATCAAAAAATAACAAACAATAACATGCAAGCAAAGAATTTTAATTAATTTACGACATGCTGACATCAATTATAATGTTTATTAAGTGGCATCTCTGGCTGATTTCGATTGGTTGCTTCTGTTGTTGTTGTTGTTCGGTCACAGTGTGGGCTACATCTCGAGTGCCTCTGGAGAAAAATACATATTCCAAATCTACATTGAATAAAGTAGAAAGCAATTCAAGTAGATATGAATTTCTGATTTTATTCATTTAGAAATTAATGAAATCTGATTTGTTTTCTTGTCAAGGGTTTAAATGTCAACATTTCAACACAAGACAGTTTTGTTGCTTTCGAATTGTTTCGATGAAAGTGACAGATACCCCGTAGGTAACAACAACAACAATGTTTACATAACGCTCACAAGCAATTCAAATTCAGTTTTCATTAGCAATTCATAACAATTAATGGAAGGATTCGTCACATTAACAAAATCTTTTATTTATTATAAGAAATAAACCACAATCTCTAGGAATTGTGTATCCTTTAAACATAAATTAAAGTCAACACAAATCACTTAATTAAAAAACACATTTAAATTTATTAAGCAATAGATTTTTGAAAGTAAAACTTAGACTTCGGCTTCGATTGAAATATAAATATGTTTAGTATAGTATCTATAAAATATGAAGGTTTTGATTGAGCTTAATGAATCTGAACAACTAAATAATGATTAATGAATGGAGATAAATTTATTTTTACAATCTATCTTCGTGATCAGTTGTTGAACAGATTACAATAGACTTTCAATTGAATGAATAATGTACGAGTATTTAAGAGTTGTTACGACAGCAGTAACGATTTGACGAACCGCAAAGCGTGACTTCGACTGATTGACATGTTTTCAATGGACTCTGACATCGAATTGATTAAAATTAGGGAGAGCGACATTAAAATCTGGCATGCTTTAAGTTTAATCTGACGTTTAATCATTAATGAAACTGACAGATTGTTACGAAACTGACAGCTTGTTATGAAACTGACAGCTGTAAACGAGAGTTGATGGTCGTCGACCACGATTATGAGAATTAAACTCCGTTCATTCAACTAAATAAATTCAACACTTTAATGGGTGTGAGTTCACATTCATATACACAAATTTAAATAATAATAAAAGCGTTTAAAGATTGATTACACATATTTTGGTACAATGGCAGGTTTTAATAGGAGTTTTCAAATGTAAAAGTTTGCTATAAACGCGTCTTTTTATAACACTTCATTTAAAATTCCATCTAAATCATTTCTTCATTTAAAAATTATTAGAAAAGTCAAAGTTTATAACGAACATTTTTTATCCGTTTAAGTTTCTAATATTTCCTAATACAACTATAATAGAAATCGTAAAAAAATCTATTTTTCAACAATTAACTTCAGTGTCAAACGCTGTAAAGACTTCATAAATTTCAATTCCGACTCAGTTTGTATCTTACGTATGCGTGTGTGTGTGTTTCTGTGTATTTGTGTGTGTGTATATATTCGCAGTCTGATGACGATAAATTAAGAAATGAATTTCAATCAGTGATCATAACTCGTTGAGTTAAGTTGTTTTCCGTTCAATTGTCCGCTAGCTCATGCTAAGCAACAAATTATGATAAATTCACTTAAAGAAAAAACATAAATTGATGTCGCACAGTGGGACGGATAAATAAATTATTGGATTGAAATAAATTATATAGTACGATATTGTATACCATAAAATATCGCATAACATATCCTTTATATCATATCTTATCATATATGCACTTTATTTTATACCAAATCTGCGGTGGATATTTTATCTCCCTTTCTATGACATGGAAAATGACCCACTGTAGCGATCCGCGACAGATGCCCGAATACAGCAACTAGGAAAATTTCTTGCAGCAATGGCTGTGCTTAATCGAGGCAGGCTAGCGAGGTCCTCGAGTGCGACGCCCAACAGAAAAGCCAGTGTTGTTCACTGAACTTTTTCATTAAACGCGCCGCACCGCAGAGTACTCTATCAGCGTGGAGCGTGATTTTCAAACGAATGAAAATCCCACAAATCAATTTAAACTTGACAGCTCGGCTGTCAAATTCGAACCCAACAACTATAGCAGGCAGAGTAACAACAACAGCCACGACCCAACAACAGCTGACGTTAAACAACAACAACAGCTGACTTTAAATGTCAGTTTTGCATGCTCACGAAAATGTCGCAAATTACGGTAAATCATATAAATTACAAAACGTGCTGCTCTGATGGTGGGGGGGGGAGGGGGTGGAGGAGGTGGATGGAGGTCTCAGGGGACACCAGGGATAGAACTGTGGAGGAGCTTTGTAAACTGCATTCCGCACATAATTAAATGATTTTGTCTTGAACATTCTCGATTTGTTCCTAATAATGGGCCTACCTGTTGTTGTTATGTTTGTTGTTGTTGTACTGTTTGTTGTTGTTGTTCTACTGTTCGCTGTTGCTCTACTCTTCGTTGTTGCTGTATAGTTTGTTGTTGTACATGTTCTTAACTTTTTCTCCTTTTGTTCTCTTGATGCTTTGAAGTAAATCGTTTTAAAATAGCAACTTTTTTAATAGTTCTGCGATAATCGTAAATCTTATACAACAACAAAAACAACAGCAACAGCAACAAAAACAGCACTAACGCCGTGGTTACTACTTTGATTTTTACAACTTCATTTTTATAGCAACTCCATGCTATAAAGATTGCTGTTGACAACGCACACTCGGGCATAAAAAGCGTAACAGTGGGTCCATTCAGTGTTTTTTTTTTATCTGCTTTTATTTGTGGTCGTTGTTGTTGTTGCATGTTGCTTGCTTGTGTCGCATCGTAAAATGTCAATTTGCCAGGAATGTGCTTCATAAGTAAATCGTAAACTTAATCATAAACGCAAACGCAGACGACGCGAACGACGTTAGTATCGCGTACTTATGTAACTCGTAAAACGAGAGAGAACTCGTAAAAATTTCATTTAATTCAGTTGGAGTGTTTTTTTGTGTATTTTCGCGTATTATTACATATATTGTGAATTCCGTCGTTAGTCTTTGGATTTTTTTTTTGGATTTTTGTTTTCGTCTTTGTTGTGTTCTTAGTTATCGAGTTATTAAGATAAAGACATCGTGATACATGTGACAAAGTGCACAGAGCACTCTTTATGGTGATTACATCCAAGTCCTTTGAAATCGTCACAAAATTTGAGCTGTCAAAGGTGTTTATTTTCTCAAAAAAGCCCCAAAAAAAATCTCAACTTAACTCAAGTTGATACAGTGAAGAGCGTTCTTTATAAAAATATTCGCCATTGTCTCCATGACCAACTCATAACATGTGTCAGTTTCTGAGGCACTTGTTTAGCCATCTCGTTGTTTGACAAACCACAAAGAAATGCTTTCCGTTGATTCGTGCCGCAGATCTTTCAAGCTCTTAAGCTCTGATCTAAGGCAAAAGCCGACATCATTTGAGATTTCGAGTGATCTCAACCACTTGCACACACACACACACACACAAGATCCACACACATACACATATGATCCACACACATACAAGATCCACACTTCAGTTCTGTCAAGTGCAAAATACAAGCGGACCCTCTTTCAGTTTCGTTGTGTTTCTGTCAGTTATTGTTTGGTTCAGGTTTATTTATTAAAACTGAAAGTCGGAAACTTAAATGACAGCTTGATTTTTAACGACAGATGACAAGAAGAAGAAGAAGAAGATCACTAAAGTGTACATTACTCGACAGATACTTAAAGTCTTCGAGGTCTCTAGAGCTCTTGATGTCTTTAAGGTGTTCTGAGATCCTCTCTTTCCTCTTCTTTCATCTTGAAACTTGTAGACAATTTGTTTAAAAGCGATTTATTTCTTTACTTTTTTAGAAGAAGCCACTCAAGATGAGTGAATTAAGGTTTCTTCTATATACACATTTATCAGTTTTTCAATTCAGTTCTCGGTTATTCGTAAATACTTCTATTTGGGTTAAATAAACTACATAGTAAAGTATTACAAAATAATTGATGTTCACTTCAGTTCTTCGCCGGAAGTAAATCTATCATGGATCACTTCTCTTCTCAACAACGCAGCCATTAATAAAAAAAAAAACAAAAAACAACTACAAAATGCAATCTAAAATCAACAACATCGATGCACTCACTCCACGTTTTATAACTATTTGATCAACAAACTCATTCACAAGAGTCATTCCAACAACATGTTTACAAACAAATTTAATTGATCAATCAAGGAGATCAAAGCGAGATCAAAGCGCTGGCAGCTCTGGCAGCAACAACAGCAACAACAGCAACATGCGGGCTGCAGCACGTTTGCAATCGACAACATTGTGTAGGCAGCACAAGCAGCGAGTCAAGTGATCATGGATGATGCATGGGTGTCGCTCTGTGAGTGTGTGGGTACATGTGCCTCGCCATCACTCTCTGTCTCCCTCCCTTTCTCTCTCCCTCTCTCTCTCTGCGTGTGTGGATTTGATTGAGAGCAAATTAAGATTCATTGTTGTTTTTACAATGTTTTGATTTTCATCGTTCAATGATCAACAATGTTGATGCTGGTGACGTGGTATAATTAATCACTACGTCTCTAATAAAGCTAAAGCAACATTACTTGTTCTGTAAATTGTTCCTCTAAAAGCTTTCCGAATCCCTCCAAACATGAATCACACAACCATTCATTGCCACTTTAATAAATCACAATTAGACGAAGCTAAATTAATCAGAACGAGATAAGAAAACCAACTCAACGCCATCTGACAACCGTCTGTCAATCAATTACTCTGAACGTACAGAGCAAGCGAAAGATAGATGAATGTATGTATGTGTATACAAAGAGATTCCATCAACAACAACAGCAACAGTAACAACAACAGCAACAGTAACAACAACAGCAACAGTAACAATCACAGCAACAGTAATAACAGAGCTGCAACATGACAGCGGAAACAATTTTAAATTAAAAGCAACAGTTGAAAAAACATCAACAACATCAGCAGCAATGCTGTCGGCTGCTAACGCCAGATGGCGCCCACACAATCAAGTACCTATCTAAGTGCTGAGTAATAAATCTCCCGTCAGACATTCAGGGAATGGACAACAACAACAAAAACAACAGCAATAACAACTAAAGGAACAACTAAAGCAACAACTATTTATATTATTATAGAAACAGAAACATTAACTGATGCGCAATATAACGTTGGAAACCCTTGGAAAGGACTAACTGACTGTGATTCGAGATTTCTACAGTCAGTCGTTTCGTCGGAGAGGCGCATAAGGAGTGGAGGAGCAGCTGAGGTTGGAGGACATCCTGGTTATTCACAGAAGGCTTAAGACCGAATTCAACAACACGAAATCTGAGGGTATTCGTCAATCTTTGAGCAGATTCGGAAGTCATCTTAACACGGTAAGGCGAAGACTTCTCTCTCATCCCCTCTATTAACCCTTTTTCTGGATCTTTTATTGAGTGCAGACTGGGTCGGGAATTTAAATTCGCCAACATGTTATCTCTTCCTCTCTTTTTCTCTCTCTTTGGTTCTCTCTACTTTTTGCTTATTAATTCGATTGGTTTCGCGTTCCAATAAATTCCGACTGTATCCGTCTGACTTTTCCGCTGCATGTTGAACCCACTATTGAAGCATCCTCCTCCCTCCCACACTACCAACCAATAAACAAATCTGACGATAGCTGAACAGCTCTGCAGCAATTCATCCATCCGCATCCAGCCGGGTCCGCACTCCACAAACATCGGCGTTACTCTGGCGCCTGCCTCCCTCCGCGCGTGTTAATTGATGGCCGGGCATAAAGCCAGTCGACGTTGTAGTCGCAGCCGTGAACGAGTTGTTCGAGCGACATAAATAAATAAACTCGGTTAGTAATTCACAAAGTTGCTCTGGATTTATACGCACGTCGTCGGCGTGTCTTGCAAGAGGCAGTCTCTGGGGAGCGGCACGCCACGGCGCAACGCGCTGCAACATTTAATGGGCAAAACTCAGTTTGGCTTCGATTGCTTGTCGGTTGTGGCGGTGATGCTCCATCATCAGCCCGTTTGTGGCAGTGAGTGGTGTGAATTTTTCACAAACTCCTCCCTTTGATGATTCTGTTTACTCTTTGAAAACGCATTCGTTTTCACCCCGTTCCCGTGGCTTCCTTTGATGTACAAACAACTACAGAATCGAACTTCGGCTGGCGAAACAATCTTTCATTTACGTCAACTAGTTTATCATTTGACTTTCGAGGAGGAATCAAAAACATGAACGTTTCATTTACCTTTAGTTTTTCCCTTTTATTTCCATTGTTTGTTATTCTCTTCAGATATTTGAAACATATACACATGGAGTGTGTTTAGAGTTATCTGCCATATTTTGCACCTAAATATTTTGCATAGTTTTTGCATCACTTTTGCATCACTTTTGCTCCAGGTAAAAATTGTTTCTACTTTCGGATGCTTGTTTTGCGAATTGTACTCAGTAGAAACCACAACATTTATCGAATTTTCAAATTATGCTTGCCGAACTGCAGCCCAGAGGCTTTTCCAGGACATTCCAGGCTCATCCGTTCCTGACTCATCTTCAGAAATGCAAAAATCAAAAGCGAGCTGAGTGCAGACAGTAAAACATTTCATTAGGTTGCTATAAATTGCACCAAATTCACCAGAGGCAGTGATGCAGCTAGAGACAACTCCAGATAAATGGCGAGATGTGTAAATGGGGAGCATACACACACACACAATGAGTGGTTAGAGCGGGATGCAAGATCTTATACATGACGCAATTACCAGGCCAAAAGCAGCAGCCTTTGAATGGTAGCTCGCAGTCTTCGGTGTTGCTCTCATCGAGCACTCATGGTGACAGTTGCAGCTCCACCTCCTCCGGCTCCCTCTCAACCTCCTGCAGCGCTGGTCCGTCCTTTCGGTCGGCCGACCCGCCCCATTGCTTGGCACCAGTACCAGAAGAGCGATGAGGTGCTGCAGCCTGGGTGACTGGGTGACTACACGGAGCGCCAGCTTCGGGCTTGTAAATTTTTCAAGCGCAAATCGTTGCAATTTTCATCTTGTCGAACGTCTGCTACTGCAGCAGTGGCTGGGCCTGGCATTTGCCAAAATCCCGCATGGCCACAGAAGCACCCGTTGTTGTTTCTGTTGTTGTCGCTCCTTTGGATCCTGCTGCATGCATGCTTTTGCGGATGAAATGGATTTATGCATGTTATTCGGTCTCAGTGCCAGTGCCGATTTTTCTTTTCAGCTCTACCAGAGTGAATGCGAATGAATGAATGCATGAATGGGTGAGTGAATGAGAACAGTGGAGAGGTAAACACAGTGGAACGAATGCTCAGAATAGGAACGGAAAAGCGTAAAACTGCGAGATTTTTACGAATAGAAGGAAGCATTGTTTTGTTTCGTAATATCTGTGAGTATTTCCCACGAGGGTTCAGGAGGTTCCTCGTCCATCGTTGAGATGATTTGGCTTGTGAAAATTCGAAAGCGGGTTTAATAACTGTTCTGTAGTAGGCAAAATCCTGCGAAGTACCAAACCCATCGATAATTCGAGAAGCCATTGAAATTGGCGTACCACAATTTAATGTTGGAGTGATTTTGCATCCCATTCCACTGTAGCCACTCTGCCAAAGTGGTGCAACAACAATAGCTCTTGCATTTCGCTCAGTGCTGGTGATTACGACGACAACGTATTAGCCATTGGGCCATATTTCACAGATGGTGTTGTTGCTGCTGCTGCTGTTGTTGTTGTTACCATTGCCGTTGCCGTTGCTGCAGCAATGACTCGCAAGTAGCTGAAAATAATAAATCGCCTCAATTTAAATAATGTACGCGCGCGCATTCAACACGCCTCGAACACGCCACACCGTACGATGCGAGAGCGACAGCGACAGCGACAGCGACTCGTTTAAAAAATGAATTGATTTCAATATCAGTAAAACTGACACATTGCATCAATAAAATAAAAAGTCACTTTGTGGAAAAGCAACTCGATCGAAATCGCAGCCATGCAGCTCGCAACGCGGAGCGCGACACGGCGACGGCGGCGGCACGACTGCTGTGGCGATGATTAATTGAAACATTTGGGTTGAGCAATTAAACTGAAGAAATAACTGACAGTTGCAAGTATAGAAGTAAAGATCTGAATGGAAAAAGCAATCTTGAGCTGTTCTTAAGATAAAAACAGACCGATTTTCATCTGCGAGCCGTGGAAACGAAAATTAATGAACCCACATTGACTTTGCATCTTAATTAATCTACTTTATAACCAATATTGGGCGATCAGAGGCAGTAATATCGATGCTGGTGCTTTAGTTGGGACAGTTTATGAGATGATGGACTGTTCTTAGTGGAAATTAGAAGCATAAACTTGAACATGAAGACTTAATCAGGTTAATGTTTTTATTTTAAATGGAAACATCAACCTTTTCAGTTTTTATTGTCATTCAGCAATTAATTTTATTGAGTATTAGTAGAATCATCGTAATACTGACCCATGCGTTCAGAGGTGCCTATAAATCGTCCGCCAACCACTAAAAATACCAAAGTATTTCGACCTCTTGACCTCTAATTGCTCTGTGTTCTTTATATAGTGCAATCCAATAAATCGCTGCTTTCTCCACAAATAAATCTTCCAATTTAAGTTTCATTTGCGCAAACACAAAGCGTTTAATGTGAGCACAAAATCGCTGTTTTATCGCTTCATTTTCGGAACGATTCACCGTTTACGAGATATCACCGCAAATCTAAATGAACTGCAAACACACACAACTGAAGTCCAGCTCACTCGGCGATAAATAAAAAAGGGAAGTTCATTTGCAGCACTCATGCAACGCTGTAAATTTCATTGATGTTTCTATTCGGGGGAAGAAAGAAAAGAAACCGAAATAACAGAACGAAAATGGAGCAGAAAAGCAGTACAAAACCCACAAAAACCACCGCCGCAAATAGCAGTTCTACTTGATCTGGTTCTGTTCTTCTTCTTGTCTGCTTCTCTAGCTTCTGGAATCAGATGCAGCGCGAGAGCGGAAGCAATTTGTACCGACGGCAGCGAGTCAATAATTTTTCGAAAGCGTAAATTTTTCGTCTTCAACTTTAGCATGTGGCTGGATGTGAATGAATCTGGTACTGGCCATGGCGGTGGCTTCACCACTACTCCACACTATTTACTGGACCTCTCAACCCTCTTTTATGCGGCTGATGGCGGAAGCCGAAGTATCAAGCAAATGAATGTTTTATAAAGACTCCGAATGAAAACCGAATTTGAGCCATTAAAACTTAATTTATTGTTGGATCGTAACTCACTCGGAATTGTTGTGGCACTGCAGTGGCGGCATTTCCGAACAAGTGGATGACGTGGTTGGTGGGTCGGTTTGGTATCGAGTGGGTGTCCAGTGGGTGTCGAGTGGGCTTCAAGTGGGCTTGGCTTTTCTAAGGTAACGGATATGTAACGAAATTCGTTTCGAGCGAAATGCTCTGAAATTAGATCGGTAGTTTTTCTTTTGGAACACTTTGATTTGTGGTCCACCATTTCGGGCCTTTTGTACAATAGATTGTTTTTAAAGATGTAAGAATTGAAGCCTCTTTAATTGCTTTTTGAATTTTTTGTAAATTCCTGTTTCATAAAAAGGAAACAAGTTTAAAGTTTAAGTTACTTAATTTAAGGTTCTTCAAGTTTAAGATAACTTGATATATTGTAATAATGGACCATTTCAGATATGTAGTCTTAGTTTAGAGACTTCCTTTTGTGACATGACCCCCACTTAAGGATTAAAAGTCAAAGCTTCTTCTGAGTGGTTAAGTTTAAACGACGTAAAGTGACACCAGAATCACTTAAAGTGTTCGGCCAACCAGACGCCACACCGGAGCTTATTCGCAACAGCAATCTGCACATATACTCTCTCTCTCTCTCTTCTCTCTTCTCTCTCCTCTCTCTCTCGCACTCTCTGTTTCACTATACTACCTTTTAATCATGTTTTAACTGCGATGCACACGGTATAACTTAAGATTACCTCTCACCACATTTTGGCCAGGATTTTCAACAGCACTCAAGGCCAGAGACGAAGCAAACAAAAAAGGAGCCGCCGAGCAAAAGTTTGTCGCTCCCCACCTCACCAACACGCCGAAATTCATTCACGCTTTATATGTGTATGTATATATTTCGAAATGCGAATATATTCGCTCATATTTAACGTAACTAAAATACCAACGCGTCGGAGTGGGAGGCGTGGATGGGGCTTGGGGAAAGCTGTTGGCTTTCTTGTTGAAAGATCATGTGGGGCGTCGAAGGAGTGCCAGTAGCTCCTTAGCAGTCAAACCCAAAACAACAACAAAAACACTACAGCCGCTGGAATGGGCAAGGGCCGGAAACCCCCCCCCCCTCTCCCACCATCTGGCTTCGAGCAGCTCTTTCAACGCAACGATAAATTTAAACAAAACGTGTAAATTATAAATACGAGCAATTATTTTAACACTACTTAACAAATTGCCGCGGCCCGCATACGGGGTATAAATAACGGCTTTTACGGGTTGCGGAAATTATGTCTCACCAACGAAGGAGGTGGTAGCGGTGTGTGTGTGTGTGTGAATGAACCAGACCGAGTTCGTGGGTGTGTGCGGCATATTTAAGGACTTCCATGCGGTTAAAACTTTTCAAGTTGTCTTCCATGGGTTGGCGTATGATTTACATGTGTGTGTATGTACGAAAGACTGTATGTGTTCGTGTATGTGAATGTGTGTGTGTGCGTATACCGTCGTCGTCGTGTTCTTGCTAAGCTATGCATGGGCAAAGTTAACATTCCCCTGCGGTAATGCAGAGTATAAATTGTGTAGATAGAGTATTGGGAGAAACAGTATGGAGAGAGGAAATTTCGAGAGAGAGAGGGAGAGAGATGGAGTAATGTAGAGTCTAGAGACCAAGCTAAGTTGCTGCTAAGCGAAAGTCCTTTAAAATACCTGGATGCTGTGGCATCAAATTATGCATTCAAGTCTATTCATGCCTGGCAATACTCACGGCAGAGTTACCACGGCATTTGGAATAACTATAAGACTATACATAAATTCGAAACAACCGTAGATATACTATAATGTACGGATATATATTTACGTGCTAAGATGCCAGCTAAAATAACTGTAATTTGGAGATGCGTCTTTGATATCAAGTACCAAAGTTTACAGCTCTTTTGTGAGAGTTGTCAGATACGAGTATTTATTGGGGATCGTGTGTAGTATCGCATTCTTATTCGAGACCTTGAAGAGTTTCATTATGAAGAGATTTTTTCAGCCTATTCATACTTCTTCTTCTAACTTGATTTAGTTCTGTACTCTTTATGATATCGTTCATGATTCATTGAGAGAGTCATTTTAAATCCGTGTTTAAAATCGTGCATCATTTTTCTCCAACCGTATCGCTATATTTATTAACCTTTCACCGAAATTTGTATAATTTATCAATGTTTATCGTCCCGAAGCCACATAAATTTTGGTGTTCAAATAATACGAAATCAGTTAATAAACAACACGTGTTTGACCCAAAAAACGCAAACAATATAAATGACAGTCTGTCATGATTTCGCAGACGGAACCAGGACTGTGTTCTGCGGTTCCGAGGCCGATAAAACTAATGACACTGTTGGCTGTGGCATGTTAACAACGACAACGGCAGCAACAACTAACAACAGCAACAACGACATGCAACAGCCCACACTCCTGCTGTATTACGCCTTATTTGCCACGCCCCACTCACGGCCAGCTTGTTATATTAATTTAGTGCTTCATTCTGTGCAACCAACAGCAGCAGCAACAGCAACAACAAACATTTGCGGTTTATTATCAGTTTTCGGGATTTATTTGTGAATTTTATTGCGATAAATCATGCAACAAATATTTGTGCATATTATAAGCAAACACACTTGCAGAGACATAAATTTTGTTCGCTGCAACATCCTGCGCCAGGAGCACCGCAGAACCACGCCGGGTGCGCTGAGGCGTAGAGCGGATGTTGCAGGCCGGCGACATGTTTGCTTAGCTAATGTTACGGCAGCATTAGAAGCTGTTTATTTCTGTGTGTGTGTTGTTGCTGTTGGTGCATTTGTTGTTGTTGTAAGCGTATCATTATCAAATAACAAATCATTGCTGCATGTTGCTGTGGCATCTGTGCAAATTTATGCGATCACAGAATGTTTACAGCGTTCGTTCGTGCGTTCGTTTGCACGTTGGCAGTATTATCATCGGTGACAAAACTGAAACCAGTTTGCAAACTTGTTCGTACTACGGACCCCCCAATTTCGCACTACCGCTGCCCGTTGCCCCTCTGTGCCTCATGTCCCCCATGTCCCCCTTGGCCATAGTTTCCATTTTCCGAAACTAAAAATTTATGGGGCGCCGAATAAATACGCTTTATTTATAGATTTGTAAATGTGCATGATTTGGGTTTCAAATCCGGCCGCAAGATTTTTATCCGGACAGATAAGAACATAGCTCATTACTATTGTCTATTACTATTGTAAATGATATCGAAATTCATTCAACTCATTAACGATGTTGTCAGCGAATTCAAAATGCTTCTCTTGTTGAATTTAGCCCATGAATGTACACATTCATTAGGTTCCATGAATACTATCGTAGTTTATGGTAGACACTAAACTGCCACGCCTCCTCTGCAGATGCTTGTTCCCGGAATTTAGAGCTCCAACTCGAGACGTCTATCAGCAGCACCAATAATAAAAGCAGTCGTAAAAAGAAGCCTTTTACAAGCTGTGCTGTAAATCATTCCAACAAAAAAGGTGACAAACAGTAGGTTTTTTCGTAGTAATTCTTTCATAGTGATTTTTTCATGTAAACTTTAGTGAAGGCATTAAATTAAGAATTAAGATAAAAACTGACACTGTTATCAAGAAGAACGACAACAACAACACCAGCAAATGTGGCTGGATGTGTGTGTCGGCTTTGAAGTAGAGCGTCCCGCGTTATTATTACCGTTGTTGTTGCTGGACACGGTTCCTAATTATCACACCATTTCAAGCATCATAAAAAAATGTACTGAAAGCATAAACAAATAAACGAAATGCAATAAAACTCGAGTTTAACTGAAATGGAATGAAATCCGGAGAAAACCGTGCCGCCGCGGCCGAACTCATTAAAGCCACTCAGGGACCCGACCCCCTACAGCCCGCATGTGCGAGTGAGACGGCTGCACAATGTGGGTGAAGCGGAGACACGGCTGAAGGTAGCGCACATGTTCTCTTCTAGCGATTGTGCGTTGTCTGTTCTGTTCTGGTTCTTTTCTGTTCCAGTCTAATGTCGTAAATATTATCTTCAAGCCCCCCGTCTGCCTTTAGGTCTCTAAAGATCAAAGAAACGCCGCGAGTTGCTTAAAATGCTAAGCAATGCATGCGATTCTTGTTTATGGTACTACCAGGGCGGCGGATGGAGGCGGGGTGATGATGATGTGCCATGGCTGGGCCCCATTTTTATAGGCTTTTTTATACAGTGGGACCAGTAAAACATTTTATCGTTTAATGCCTTCCCAGTAATCGGGGACTATACTCAAAGAAAACCTCTTTATTCCGAAATCAGTACTATTAACCCTTTAAAAACAACATTATACGTTACTCCTGATTTTATTGCTATTATTATATCCCTTTAGTATCTTGAATCGGTGTCTATTCTAGCCACCAACCACCGTTCCGAGACCTTTTTTGTAATAAGCAAAAATACCCAGAAAAACCCCCGAATTACTTTGTTCAATATTTAAATGAGCTTAACCCTTAACCATCTGTGTTCGATCTGGACCCCGGGACGCTGCCTCGGACGCTACATTCCATTGCAGAGGCCAGAATAGATTGCGAACAAATCGTTGGCAGCGGAAGAGGACGAACATCAACACGAAATCCGATCGTGCACAGGTTCTGTTCTCTGGCTTTTGTTCATTGTTGCTTACAGTAGTTGTAGTTATTGCTATTGTTGTAGTTATTGCTGTTGTTGTTGTTATTGTAGTTGTTGCTGTTGTTATTGTAGTTGTTGTTGTTGTTATTGTAGTTGTTGTTATTATTGTAGTTGTTGGCTATTAAGTGTGTGTTACTGCTGGATTTGTTGTTGCTCGTTGGCATGCATAAATCATTTCGAATTATTGCCGAGCGCACTCATGTTGTTGCAATGTGTGCCCCGCAAGTTTATTACAGGCACATAAAAATTTATGTGCATTTCGCCGATGCACACACAGTGTACAGGGTGCTGCAGAGGATTTATTCCGCTGGAAGATATGCGGAGAAATTAAAGCATTGCACTTAGCTCAGCCGATTTCAACACCAGTCGGAACTGCTGCAGCTCTCAATGGAAAAACTTTCGCCCACGAGGAGAAATGTTGGTAAAGAGATCTACGAGAATGATCTCTGCCTGATCTCTGACTCTGTCTTTCTCCTCTTCCTTTCTCTCTCTCGCTCTCCCGCTTTCTCCTGCTCTCTTTCTCTAAAACTCCTTTCTTCATCATGGCCTGAGCTGCATTTTTATTGTGCTTGGCTTCCAACATTTCACTTGCGTGTACGATGAACACATGCACATGTCGGTTCCGCCCTCTACCGCCCGCAATATCCCCCCGGCAACAACGACGACGCTTCTCAGCCGCACAAGTGCACGATCCCGAAGAAGAAGAATTAAAACTGAATTACAATCGCAGTGCAGCATTTGATTTATGTGTTAATTAAATCATTTTATGGCCACATTAAAGCCGCTCAACATTTAGAGCTCAGGCTAGCAAGCAACACTGGCAATACTGGGCGCCCGAATGTGTCCAAACAATTGCTGTGCGGTGCCCGCAGTTAGAACGGCTTCTGGTCCGGATTTGGTACCAACCACGCCGACTCTCTTCGGTTTCCGTTGGTCTTTGAGGCCTGCAGAGGCCAAAAATAATATTTATGCACTGGCCACTGTTTGAGTGTCCATCCGCAAGTCTTCGCTCTGTGAGAATGTCTGTGTGTGAGTGTGTGTTTGTGTGCGTGTGTGTGTGCATGCGAGAGAGGATATTTCATCTCTTTGTTGTAATCTATTCACTAGCATGGGCTGCATGGTTGCCATGCCATTTGTTACAACCGAACGTATGCGGCTGAATGCTTTTTGGCAGCTACCAGGCGCTTCTTATGGTTCTGTCCGCACTTGATTATTAATGGTAAGGAGGATGATTGGGGTGCGCTAGCGGCCCACGGGCATCGCCTTATTTATTTGAAGCACTGGATAGTAACGCTCAAGTATCTTGCGCTATTCGCAGTGGAAAAGAGTAAGTGAGTTATTGAGATGAATGAGCATCAATTAGTTCTAAAAGATAAGAAGTAACAAAATCAGTTCCAGAGCTGTTATTTTCAGCTTTCCATTTTCTCAGCATTCTTAACTGTAGTATTTTCATTAACTGTATCATTTAAATTAACTGTGGTTACTTTCCAAAAAACCCTCTCTCTCGTTGGTACCCAAAAAAAAAAGAAAAAAATTCAAAAAAAATTATAAATAAATAAAGAAACGAAAAAATGAAACATCGTCATAAATCAGGGAGGAGTCACAATTAATTTCGTGACAGCTGAATCTGTCATTAAAACGCAGTGACAAGAGCAACGATTTTGTGCTTAATTGTAAACACATTACTATAATATTTCCGATGCCGATGTCGACTAATTAATGTCGGTGCCCGAAATTGTGGTGGTGCCCACCCGTGGTTGACAAGGGCACCAACAACTACAACGATATGAGTGTCAAACCAACGCCTTATCGTATGCAGTTAACCGCTGGATCGCACAACCATATTCATTTGAATGTTTTGTAAAAATCGACCTCGTAAAAACAACATCTTGGAATTTTTCTTATTCCCTGCCCTCGTTGAGCAACACCAACAACTCCAGTGACAAGGCGCATCAAAGTGGGAGGCAGCCGCACGTGTAGCCAAATAAATCATTCTACAATTAAAAAACGCCATCCTTTAATGGAGATGCAGAGGGTGCTGAGCAGAGGGCGGGAGGGAGAGGAGGGGATCGGCTGACAGACACTTTGAGGCTAATTGTTTTGCCGAAAGCTGACAATTAAGTGACGTGCTGGAGTGAAACTTTAACAGTGGAGGGCGAAGGAGCTCCCGCTGAGTTGCCGCCACACAAGCGATCACCGCGATCGTGTAGCGTTCACATCAAAATTGACGCTTGATTACAATCAGGAGCAGAGGAAGCGGAGGGAACAGTCGGAGCAGAGGGAGTGTGGGGAGTGAGTCATTTCATATCAACCACAACAACAACAAGAACCACTTTGGGCCCAGCGTGCATCATCTGTATTTTGAACAATTTGTTTTCGCCGCGATGTTGTTGCATCTTCGGATCTGAAAGTTTGATATGCAAAATACGTTGTTTTCCTTGTAGTTCTGAGCTCCTTTCTTTCTCAATCATGTTTGTATACAACTCTTCCTCTCTCTCTCTCTCTGTTTCTCTGCGTCTTATCTTCGCATATCAGCAACTTCGAAAAAAAGCGCTCTGTGCAATCACGATGTTGCTAATGTTGAGTATCAAGTTTTGGCCAGTCTTCGCTGAAGACCGCAGAAGATCGCGAGTATTCAAGACTGCAGCATATCGATTACAGCAGGTGAAAAGTTGGCCATACAATATTTTTTGCGTGCCTGTAGAGCACTTTAGAGCCGTTACTTGTTACACCTTTAAAGCCGAATGAATGAGGTGCATGGGGAAAGATTACCATCTCGTTGTTTCAAAAATAAAAGCCTCTGAGTTCACAACAACTTTTAAAATGAGAAGTTGAAAAAAATAAAGTAGAAACTATACAGTAATATAATACTATAAACACATATATTATAACATCATAATATACTCTTAGATCATAATATAGATCTGAGAATCCTAAACCTAATAAGCATTTGGATATTATACTGATAATAATTCAATAATATCGAAATGGAAACAAAGATTAAAACTTTTGAGAGATATCTGAGGGACAGATACCGGAAACCTTCCCAAAAACAAACTGAAAAGAATGATTAAAATGATATATAGTATTCCGTAAACGCAAACCAAAAAAGGAACTTAAAACAACATCAATTTTTTGTTATCACGATCTCGTTGGACGTGAATTATTTCTAGCTTTTTCAAGCTATTTTATAGTTCTTCCAAGTGCAGAAACCTGAACAATGCAGAGACCGAAACATTTGCAGAAACCAGAAACGGAGCAACGTTTTTTTGACTTATGAAGATATCAAAAACTAAGATTTGATTACGAAAAAATATTCACAAAGAGTAAAATAATACAAAGAAAAATAATACAGAGATAAAAATAATACAAAAAGAAAGAAGAGAACAAAGCGAATAAAACGTGATCGGTCTATAAAATAAAGTCAATCTGTTTACCTATGCACCCGAACTAACCACACGACTAGGATTCAATCCTTCAGTGTTGACTCTGCAGTGTTGCCTGGGCTTAAAAACAGTGGATCACAATGATGAGAAGAAGAAGAAGACGAAGACAGAGGCAGAGGTGGAGGCCGTGGCGTAGACGAAGACGGAGATGGGGACGAAGAAAACCCAAAGACTCAATTCAGTTGTCAGACAACTCAATTCATTAAAGCTTCGCAATGAACGATGCTAACATCGTGTTTTTGGGAGATGAAAAAGTTAAGACTCTATAATAACAACAACAACAATAATAATAATAATAACAACAACAACAACAACGATAACAACAACCATTGTTGCTGAGCTAGTAATAAAAATAAAAATGATTCATTTTTCCGTACTCGCCACGATCGTGCAAAATGCTGAAAATTTGTTAATAGACGCTGCGGCCAGACACGGAGACAGACATGTCTGGCCGCAAGATTGTTTCGGTTTGTCTGCTGGCCACTTCAGGGCACTCAGTGGTCTTTGCAGCGTGGTCTTGGCTGATGATAGTGTAGATCATCGTTTCACTGTAGATCGTTTCCCAGTAGATCGTTTGAGTGTAGATTGTTTGAGTGTAGATTGTTTCAGTCTGGATCATACCTTTATGATGTCACACTTTAGAGTTACCACACCATTAGTAGATACCAACAACTAGTTTTTGTGAAATTTTAATTGTTTGTGTCTCTACTTTTAAAGTCTTTCATTTGAAAAGTCTTCCCTTAAAGTCCCTCTTTAAAGGCTTCCATCTTAAAGTTATACTGGAATTATTCTTGAAGAAATGTTTTTAAAAAACAAACATGAATTTTAGACTTTAAAATTGCCTTCAAAACCGTCTTCGAAAATCGCTACGGAGCACCTACTTTATTTGTGCCTACGTTTATACTTCCTGGCTTCCCAACCCCGAAAATTCCATTGCATCTACCGGGGGGGAGGGGAGCAATCAGCAGCAGCCGCCTGCGGGCCGCACGTTGCAAACTTGTAACGCCAACCGACCGTCCGCCCCAAAACGCTGCTGTTGCTGTTGCTGTGGCTCGCAATTATTAATTGACGGTTGTCATAAATTTATTTTTAGCTTAATAACAGCACAGAAATAAGAGAAAAGCGAGGGCGCAGGCGCAGGCACGACACACGATGCGCCAAACGAGTCAAGCCTATCCGCCGCCGAGGCTGGAGGACGCCGCGGAACCGACCGCGATGAGCGAGCGACACGCTAAATTGAGATATCTTAAGCGAGCTGTGGAAATGAGCTGTAACTGTAAGCCACACAGAAAGACAGACAGACGTGGCTGAAGGAGCGGACGGACATACGGATGGAAGGACGGATGGAGCGACGGACGGAGGCCACGACGGATATTTGGAGGAACAACAATGGAGCACTTTTGTCGGATACACCTATTTTTCGTTTTTTTTAATGTAATTTCCTCAATTTTTCCACGATCGCTTAAACGCTGCGCCTGCGCATATTTTATTGTTGTTGTTGTTGTTATTTTTATTGTTGCCCTCTGTTTTTGTGGCTTTTATTGCTGCAAGGATTTTAGTTGCAGTTGTTTGCTGCCAGCGCAGAGGGCGCTGCAGTCATTTCGATAGGAGGCGTTCTCCGACACGATTCGCCATCAGATAAGCTGTTATTTTATTGTAATGCGAGGCTTGTATAAATTTTGAGCAGCGTCGAAATTATTACATCGGCTCTCCTGCCGATCTTACAACAACAAGTTGGGGTCTTTTCTTTCTTTTTTTGTCCTCCTACTCCACTTACAAGGGAATTTATGCTGCCGGGAGCAAAGTTTAATGAAAGGCGCATATTTTACAGGGTGCATGGGGCCAGGCAGCACGTAAGAGGTTGATGATTTACGGCTCATCTCTGTTGCTTACGCTGTGTAAGTTGCAAGCAGCTGCTCCGAAGTTTTCGCTTATAATAAGACAAGTTTTTAATTTGCTTATAATAATAATTTATCGTAGTTTTGGACAACATTTCGAGGAATTGAGTGTTTACTGTAATGGTTTAAATCTATCTGCTGTTGATATCTGATATTCAAGTCTTTTCGTTTGATAAATTATATAAGAAACCATCATCTAAGGTGGATAATAAAATATCATCTGTAGTTAAGGAAAAACTATTCGACGATCATGTTTCTGGTATCATCTCCATTAACCCCGAGACTAGCCATCACATTCAATAAGAAAATGCTTCGATTTTATATACGAGATGTCTTTAAGTTGAATTTTCAACGAAATTTAGACAAATCCTGGGTTTAAAGCGGAGCCTTTTCCTAACGATTTGTCACACAGAGACACTGAATGGTCATAAGTTTAAAAAATGGCGTAATTAATGAGTTTTGTCTTCATTCGAAATGAAACCGGAATTAGTTGAGCTGAATTAATCTTTAGCTCTTAATTACTTGCTTCGTCAAAAACGCTCATCATCTCCAAAATCATCTGTGAGGAATTCCAAGGCTCGAGCTACTCATTGATGCTCAATGTGACCCTCCCTTTCGTGAACTTCTCGTCACCAAACCGGAAAATAAAGACCGCAAGTATTTTAATCCCCCCGCCAACGATTCGGAGCGGTGCATTAACCTGACTGAGTGCCTGACTGACAAACAATTAAAACGATTTCATCTCACAGCATTAATTTAATCCGCCCCACTTGAAAATTGGTTGTCAACACTAATTCACATCCCGGGAAGTTCAAAGCGGTGCTGATTCACCGAACCGCAACAGCAACAGCATTGAGTAACAGCAACAACAATAATGGCTGTAATCATAATAAAAACCAATTGACAGACAGATACCAGAAGTTATACAGACAGAGAGACGACTGCGTCAGGGAGTGAGACATGAAAGCGTATAAATTCAGGCACATAATCCTGATGCCATAACTTCAGCAACAACTTAAGCGCGCATTTATGACATTCTCATACAGACAGTAGATGACAGCAGTCAAGGGGAGCAGGGCAGGAGGGAGTGAGACAGACAGACAGACACACAGACAGACAGACAGAAATTTACGTTCGCTTGGAATTCAGCAGGGTTCGTTGTAAACAACTCTAAACATTGTAGATTCTATGAGACTCTAAGAGTGTAGCTAATAATCACTGAATGATATTTATATTATCTCGATTAAGAAATGAATATGATTCCAAAACATCAGCTTATTTAAAACTGCCCACAATTTAAACTACTAAATTTAAACTACAATTTAAACTACTATTCATATAAAATTAAGTATTTAGGCAAAAAAAGGAAGTCGTAGTAAAAGAGACATAAGAGTAATGTTCAGAGTGATCATGTTTAGAGTAATAATACTCACAGGAATAATGCTCCGAGTAATAATATACTGTATTTTTAGCGAGTTCCTACTAATTTCGAAGCCAGCGGCTCTAAGTGCATCTTTATTCAAACATGGCAACTCTGCTATAGAGCAATGTTGCTGTACTTAACCCGTTCCTCCTCGTGCAACCGCTGGAACCGTCTCGGGGGCATCACTAAATCACTCACGAGTCGACAGCGCTCATTAATACACGTTTAAGTTCGTGTTGCATGCAGCATGTGTTGCCGGGTGAGCAAGCAGATGGCAGGCAGAACAACTGACAGACAGACAGGCAGATTAACTGACGGATAGACGGATCAACTGTCGGATAGACAGATCAACTGAAAGACAGACAGATCAACTGACGGACAGCCTGAAAGATAGGCAGTTAGTAAGACTGTCAAAACGTTGACGTTGTTTGTCAGACGAATGACAAGCAAGCAGACCAACTGACAGACAGACAGAAGGACAGACAGATCAACTGACAGACAGACAGACGGACAGACAGATCAACTGACAGTCAGCCAGCCAGACGAGAGAGTGAGATAGAGAGAGTCAGACTGCAGAAACCGCTGCTGTTGCTTGTCATGCGAATGTCCCGCATGGGAATGAAAATTCAATTTAAAGAAATTTGACTGCTTTATTTGTTAATCGTTGGTTATTGCCACCGCTGCTGCTGCTGTTGTGCTTCAACGCATTCAGTCATAAAACAGAAAACTAAAGAAATATTTATTAGACGCTTCATCACTCCGTTCAACCCCCCCCCACCCTACCCTAGCGAGGCTGCTAGGTCATGGGTTAAACTACTCGAACTCGCGAGCAACATTTCTCCACTCTCAGCAGAAACATAATCAGACCGAAATCGCATGAATACCATCTTCAGAAATGCATAAAAGTACCACGGAAAATGAGGGGCGCCACCCCCCTCCCCCCCACCATGTTCTGAGTTGCGTTCACTCGTTGCGTGTTCTATTTTATGCCTCATTTGGAGTTCATCTTAAAACTAGTGCAGGCAGATTTGCTTCGACTGAGCGATGGCGATGATGATGGGAATATAAATCATTCAGTTCTGGGAAATGTTTTGGCATGCCGATGAGAGGAAAAACCGTGAGAGAGAAGAGAGAGGAGTGGGGAAAAAGGAAGAGAGAAAGAGATAGAGAGAGAGAGAGAGGGAGGGAGCAAGAGAAAGGGAGAAAGATAGCGGACGAGCACCACAGCATGTAAAAATAATCACTGAAAGTGAACTCAAAAGATTTACTAAAGAATAACTTCATAGAAAAATAAATTGTATTTATTTCCTTCAAAATAATGCAATTTTTCTTATTTAGCTTTTGATTTTGTGTGACTAAAATCGTTTTTGCACCTGTGAAAAATTTTATTCATTTATTTATTTATTTATTCTTAAAAAGCAAAAATAATGAACGGAAGTGAATACAATTTCCACGGGCGAATTGAATGTTAATAATTCACAGGCCTACAACAGCAACACCTCTTCTGCCACCCCCACCCCCTCACCCGACCCTATACTCCCACAATCGGTGGGAAGGCACGCCTGGAGCCGCCGTTAGCGTTGCCACGCCGCAACATTTGACATTTCGATGAAGGCTGCAAAATTTGCAATTCTGCCGCGCTGTCAAACGATATGAAATACGATGTTAACACAGCGCAGACCAACCGCGGTCGCTTGCAATGGTATACGTTTTTAATGATTCCATCTTCCTGCGCTTTCAAATTGAGCAGGATTCCGGGGGCGTGGGAGCAGCAGCAGCACCAGCAGCAGCGTGAAGTGGCCAGCTGGACTGCATTTTTAATTTTGCCATCATCGATTGCAAAATGCGGCAAAGTAGGCGAGCCGCACGCCCACCAAACAACGTAACAGCGAACCGCAACGTAATAACGACACCAGCAAAACAAGAACAACAACAGAAACCACGAGAACAACAACAGGAACCACGAGAACAACAACAAGGAAAACAACCACGACAATGACAACAACAACAACAACCACGACAACAACAACCACGGCGAAAAACCGCAACAACAAGCATGTAGAAGTGCCATAAATCGTCAGCAGCATGCGAATGCGGCCGAATTGTTGTGTGGCAAAACGTTTCGCCTCATCGGTGTTGCCAGCCAAACGAATTTATTATTTATTTCACCTGACATCATAAACAACAAACTCAATAAATTTTGCACTCTGTGCGGGGCGGCCGGCTGGCCGGAGGAGCCGCCGACTGACCGCAGCAGCAGCAGCAGCAGCAGCAGAAGTTGTGAAACGTTTTGTTTGAGGCGGCACGTTGCGCATGCGCACCGGTTGCGGCGTAAAAGGCTTTCTTTCAAGCTGAGCGCGAATTATTTACGATGACGATGCACGCTCGATGCTCACGGAGCCCAAATAAATTGATTCATCTCTGAGCGCAGAGCCAACATCTGCGGCGCGACTCTTACGTGTTCGTTGAATGGAAATTAAAATGGCGAATCGTTCAGCTTCAGCGGCTTGGCGGAGCTCCAACACTTTACGGTAGGCTGTATGCTCAAAAAGAGTTGAATATTCAACAAAGTGTTGCGTATTATAATACGTAAGAGTAAAGATATTAAGTAATATACACCGTTGAGGAGTACATTAAATATAAAACGACGCAGTAATCGACACAGTAAAGAAATCCTCTTTAAATCCGAAACTATTCCTGGTTTAAGTTTTGAAGGAGTATTTTTCAAGCAGTAGATAGTTCATTGAATTGTCATATTGTCCCACTGTGTCGTACCTCAAATTAACCGGCAAATAACATTCATTCAAACTGTCTCGTTTGCCAATTGTTTATAATCAACGCATTACTCAAAACGGTCGAGAAGGGAGCAGCACAGAATGAGTAAAAACGAGGAAAAGACGGACTTCCTGCGGCACAGTGAACAACTTTATTATTATTTGTTGTTGCGGCAGCGTGTCCATCCGTTTCGCACCACAAGAAGAGGAGAGAAGAGATGATTAGAGGCCAGGAGAGTGATGATGCCGCGCAGAGTTCATTTGTTAGCAATTTCTGAGCAGAGTTCCTTCTGGCTGGCCTCCGAACAACACTGGCAACAATTCATGCGAGGCAACACAAGCAACAACAGCAGCAGCAACAACATTGCGTGGCAACACAGCGAGTGCAGCAACTTTAACCTTATATCCTGCTTTTGGTCATAATTTCGATGGTTCTACTCGATCTACTTCGCTGGTCGAGGAGCGGTTGATAGAGGGGAGTGAAGGGAGGTGGAGGGAGACTTGCGCTGAACGTGCTCGGCAGCTAAGTCGCTCAGTTGCTCTCGCCGCTGTTGTTGCTGCTGCCGGCGATGTTAGGGCTTTGAACGTTTAGCTTATTGGAACCTTCTGCTGGACCAATTCGTCCACCAGCAGCAGGAGGTGGGCGACGGGTGGCGGAGGTGTCACGTAGACACCATCGCCCACTACTATCTCCTTTTTTTGTTGTTATTATAAATTGTTCCTAACGATGTTCCATATTTCATGAGCGCATTCATATTTTGTGCGCGCTGGCAGGCCCTATCAGTGTATGTGTGTGTGTGTGGCATTTTGTGTGCATGTTTGTGTGTGTGATTAAGTACCACACCACCACCAGCACCGCTTCACTGTGTCGTGCTGTGCGTTTGTGTTTGTTTTGAATTATGACGACGCTTGGCGTTCGTTTCGCGCTGAGTGTCTGTTTGTCTGTATTTCCATATGTTTTTACTTCTGCCCCACCGTCACAGCTGCCCCTCAGCTTCCTTAAACCGTTGTTGTTGTGTTTGCGATAATGATGCCGCCACCATGAAAGGATTTTCACTGCGCCGTCGTCCTGAGTCGGCTGCTGCAGCGCTCCGGCCGCTCTGCTCAGTACACAAATCATAAATCGCCGCCTTAAAATTTATCTTCAATTTCGAGACCCCATGTGGAGGAGCTCAGCGCATGGTGTGTGCGAATTTATTGCTGCATCTGCAATAAATATCGTCAGTATGGGAATCACAGAGCGGCTGCTGAGTGTGTGTCTGTTGGTGCAGCTCCGGAGCTGCGCGAGTAGTTTATGTTGGCTCATTATTAATATTTGTTGATTGCGCGCAGTTTTGCATTTTCCACTTCCTCTACCACCCCACACCCCACCCCCCACCGCCCACCCTACCTCGTGGATAACCGAGGCGTAATTTAGCTGAGATCAATTGTATTGAATGAGAAATCATTTGTTTGTTGTATGGACTTCGAAGGAAATGTGGCTGGGTTCGTTGTGCAGCATGTTGAAAGGAGCTTTCATTACCTCGAGCCGATCGGATGGCCAGATAGACAGATGATGGGTGTGGCGGTGGAATTCCCAGAGAAACTTTCGAGCACCTTGTGTATGATTAACTGTGGGTACCTGGTGGTTGGTGAAAACTTGATCGATGGCCGCATAAATAAGCGATAATGATAGCTTTGATTGTGACTGTCTGTGTGTCTGTCTACGTTTCTAGTGTCAATGGTACTCAGTGTCAATCAACATCTCTTTACTCGCAAATAGTTTCGTTTTATTATTTATTAATGATTTTTAACCACTTCGTATTTGCAAACACAAAAGCAATGTTATACGCAACGAAATGTCAAACACAACGACGGCTGTCAGCTGAGAGTGGGTACAAACAGCATTTTATTATTATTATTATTTGTTTAACAAACATGAGTATTGAAAAAAGACAAATCAGCGAAATTGCAGGCTGTGCAACATGCGGCTGGCTGTCAACACGACAGCGCGATGTGCCACATAATAAAAATATGGCAAAGAATTGTAAACACATAACAAAGTATTATTGTCTGTTAACTAAATCCATCCAAAATGATTGCTTTTGTTATTGTGATTGTGCTGTAAGTGATTCCGCTGCACTTTTTTGCCTTTTTTTCTTTTCGAAAATTTCTCTGGCAGACATTCGACAAATCGTTTGCACTGTCAGCATTTTGGCAGCATTTGGTTGCCAACACATTTTCGGCATTTCTGCCTTTGTTCCGCCAAATTTGAGCGATCGAAAAAATATTCACAAAGTTAAATTCACAAGATTCTCGCACTGAAGTGTCACATGTTGGCAGCGAAATGAATGGCATTCGAGTTCTGTTACTGTGAACGTCGAAAATGCGGATGAAAAAACAGAAGCGAAGAAAAGAAAATAGGAATAATATATACAAAATATGCTGCTGAAATACAATGCGACATAAAAAGGATTCAATGACGAGGGCTCACACATCTTTAGAAGGTTAAAAGCGCCCTACATCAATCTTATCAACATGAGTGACGCTGTCACATGACTTTCTTCCGTTGCTTTCGTTTTACTTTAAATTGATTTTTAAATTGCTGTCATCTGACGTTTATTCACATGTAAAACTCTGTCGTTGATAGTAGATTCTTGTGTTGTTTCTGTTGCTTTCCTGATACTACATCAAACACATCATGTATGCACGCTCATGGCACTTTCTAACTCATGCTACTTCCCAACTCATGCCACTTCCCAACATTATTTTCCCGCACTCTGCCTTCATTCGTCATGTCAGAAGTTGCCATTGATTGATGACTACTGACAACGCTTAAGCTTACGGCAAGGGCTACTCTACAAAACAAAAAGCAACGCTCAACTCAAGCGCACAACTGACATTTTTCACCCGCAACATCACCCGGAAATAAATAAAAATACACCGAAACCTGAAACCCGAAACGGATTCGCTTTGCTGCTGGCAAATTAACAGCAGAACATAGAAGCATATACCTGTGATACCTCGACCAAGGACGGGCAAACCAGAGACAACTTACGAACAAAGAACACTGCTCTTTCCCCGCGTTAATCACCCTTGAAATTAGAGTCGATACCAAATCCGATGGACTGAGGGAGGTTTATGAGACCTCAAATAAAAGAAATTCGAAGTGGAAACTTGATTATAAATATTCTATTATAACCCCCGGATGACTTCTAAGTATATCAGTTTCAAGTGCAAATTGGAATCTATCTCCGTCATAATAACCATCTTCTTTTCTGGAATCCTTTATTAATAATCTCTGTGTTATCGAATCATTGTCCGGATTGAAAATGAACCTCACTCAACCCGAACACTTTGGACACTTCAAACGCAGAGATCAAGATGTTCGATACATGTTGCAATTAGCACACGAGCAATCAAGAGAAACACGCAATCAGATCAGAGCAGGGCAATCAGAGGAAAACCCTTCATGTCCGAAATTTGCCAGGCGGAGTTGTTCTCGAAATTGGTTTCTGGTCTGTTGTTTGTGTCTTCTCTGGCGGCCGCTGTGTCAGGTTGATTGTGAGGATACACGAAGCATGAAGTCGGTTGTCAACAGCATCATCATCATCATCATTATCAGCAGCAGCAGCAGCAGCAGCAGCATCAGCATCAACATCGTCATCAGCAGCATCAGCATCAACATCGCCATCAGCATCAACATCGGCATCAGGTTCAGCATCGTCATTAATATCATCATCATGATCGTTTGCACGGATTATGCAAAAAGTAGGGAGAAACATAGAACGAAAATAACAACAACATTGTGCATGGTGTATTAACCACTCCAACAACTGCAACTTTTAACCGCAGCAACAACAAAAGCAGCAAAAGTGTAGGAACAGAAAATAATGAAGGGCAATCGATCTTGGTCAACAAGCAACATTACGGAAGATGAGTGAGTGAAGGAGCGTGCACGTGTGTGTTGTTGTATATGTGTTGTATTTCTGTTGCATGTGTGTTGCATGTGTATGTTTTGAACGATAACATCTCGACAAACATCAGCACAACGCATGCAACACATTTTGACAGAAACGCCTCTTGAAGCCTGGTTGTTTCAGCTCGAAGTCTTCGTCTCGCTGTTGTTGTTGCTGTTATTTTTGCTGTCACATTCATCACAAATTCAATGAATAATAATTTTGCACTGCGTGACGTGCTAATGTTATCTGATTGGAATTGATGACGATGGCGATGTTGCAAGTTGCCGTTGCCGTTGCCATTTCTGGTGTTGTTGGTGTTGTTGTTGTTGCAGCTGGGGTTGACCAACGCTCCAACAGACCGACCGACGGAGCAGCCATGAGAGACCATCGTGAAAGCAACAAAAGTGCCTTCATATTAATTATGGTTCGGTTTGTCGGCGCTCTGTTGCTTTGTTGAGTGGGCTTGATTGTTGCTGTATGTTGTTGATATTGTGGTTGTTGCCTTATGTTTCTGGTGCTATTGTGGTTGTTCCTCTTGTTGTTGTTGCTATTGTTGTTATTGTAGCTTTTGCTCTTATTGCTGTGGACACGATTGCTGTCGTTGTTTATTATATGTTGTTTGTTGTTTCGTTTTGTTGCTGGCTGGCTGACTGCGGTAGTGACTGAATATATTCCCAGACACGATAAGACATTCACTCTTTCTGGTGGTTGTTGTTGTTGTTGTTGTTGTTGTTGCGGTGCATAAACTGACGTGTCATAAAATTAAAATTGATCGCAGTGATTGATGACAGGCGAGCGGAAAGATTTACGACAGCTCAGCTCAGCGCTTGCAATGCGAATAGGCTCGGAGGCATTTGTTCTGTTGTTGTTGTTGTTATTGTTGTTGTTGGTGTCTTCATTTTTATTGTAAAGAATCAATTAAATTTTTTGCATGCCGTCATTTAAATTGTATGGTAGAGATGAGTGAATAATAATAATTGAAAAATGTATTTCTATTAAAAATGAAATCCCTCTAGCGTCTGTACCGTTTACTCAATTTGAATGGAACATATTCCGATTTTTAGTTACGTTTCTTCGCTGCTGCACAGAGAAAGAATGGAGACGAAATTTTATCTGTATTAAAAGATATCAGGCATTACTTCGCAGTACGAGAACATTGTTTATCAACATATGATGCTAAGTACACAAAAGAATCTAAAGGCAAAGAATCTAAACGTAATGCCTACGAATGAAAAGTAGCATAAGAAAGTACCTAAGCGACTGTATTCTTGTTGCTCTTGTTATTGTTGTTGTATTTCTTCCCTTCCATAGAATACATTTGTTGGGCAATGATTGATTGTGATGAAAAACCCTTCCCTTCCCTGATTCTTTTCTTTCTTCTTCACCCTCTCCGTCTCTTTAACTTTCATGCCTTCCTAAAGACGTACACAGAATATAGAGCATTCCATCGGACGACATTCTCCACCATTCCATGTCACGTTGCCAGGTATTTTGTGCATTTTGCACTCAAAACGTCATTCGTTTCAGGAATTCTTCGGTTTGCTTTCGCAGCCTTAACGTGCCATAATGTGTACCATTCCGGGGACTGGCAACGAAACCGGCAAAACGATTACCATCGGAATCGAAGAGTGAAAGCATACTTCAAACGATGACAATACAAGCACAAATATTGACAGCAATCCGCGCGCATTTGTGTCGATGGTATCTCGATGATCGGCGGATCGATGTGCCAAAAAAAAAAACGCCAACTATTAAAAGATGTCATCAGTCGCTGTACAGCATTTTTCGAATGCCTGGCATTGCTTTTTATTCACTGACAACCGCGTGACAAACTCAGACGATGAATTCTTCTTTTAAATAGCGACAGATAAAAAGCGACTTTGTATCGAGCCCCATGAAACTCGGGACTCCTTGCCCTTCTCTCTACTACTACTTGGTTTTCTCTACTTCTCGGTCTTTTCTACTTCTCGGTCTTTTCTACTTCTCGGTCTTCTCTACTCTTCGGGCTTCTCTACTCTTCGGGCTTCTCTACTCTTCGGGCTTCTCTACTCCTCCTCATAGAAATAGAAGAGATTACAGAAAAAATTGTGATTTATTAAGACACCTCCAAGCACTGTCCAATTATCGACCCGATTACCACTTCGTTAAACCAACTTTATTCGTCCATTCACTCGTAAATGTTCCGATCTGAAACACTGTCTACTTAATCAGCTGTAAAAACCAACATGTCGACACAGTTGGAGGTGCTCTGGAACCAATTCTAAAAAATCGAAAGCATCAAACAGACACACGTGGCACTCTTGTGAACAGCCCGAAAGAGTGCGCAATACAACCGATCGGGTAATAAATATTAGTTTGGTCTTCAACAGACTTCGCTATCATAAATTATTTCGAGAAAGCCTGCTGGAGACCAGACATCAAACAGCAGGTTTCGCCGGTGTCGGTCGGACGGTCGGTCGAATAGTGGTCAATCAATTCTGGATGTCGTCATTTTAACGCCTCATGGCGTCAGGCCGACGTTGCCACCGCAGCTCTGGAAGTCCGCAGAGACGTCGATTGGCTCGCCTCTGTCCAGACTGTCCAAACATCAGCAGTGTCCGTCAAGTGTTTATTTGGTTGGCTTTTGTCAACTCAGACACACATAAGCTTCAAATTATCTGAGTGCGAGACAAAAAGAAACTCCATTGCGTTGAATCAAAAATTACGACGCTGTTTATTTAGGCTACCTTTTTCTAAGGTTGGTTATTCGGCGAGAGACACAGAAACGCCATCAATCATCCAATGAAATCACCACTGCACTGCTGGACAATCTCTGGCCAGTGCTAACTGCACTTTATGTGCGTAAAGACAGACAGCTACTGTTTGACAGCACTCTGACATTTCGAATTAATTGATTTATGGCTGGTCTCGGCGGAGGTACCGACGGCAGGAGCTGCTGGCCGATGGAAACCTGAATCCGGCTTTCACAGCACATTAACCATGATGAATTGGAGACTCTTAATCGCTCGTTTTCCTGTTTTATCATTTTTCTACACACACGAGTTCAATTATTTAATGGCGTCCATTTCTATAAGGTCCCCTCATAAATAATCGACTCGGAATGGAGTGTATTTGGTATTAATCTCCTGTTTACCATCTTGACAACTGTAGTCGTTAGTTTTTTTCTTGGTTTTTTGGGTATTTCTTGTCAAGTATTTTCCACTGTCCCCTGTGTTCCGTGTCTGTCTGTCTTGAGTACCCTTTCTATTGCTCTTCGTGGTGCTCTCCGTATTAATCTCTAAATGACTCACGATTTGTCACCAGTCGGTTGCTGTCCTAAGTGTAAATCATTGTTGTTGTCACAATAATAATTTAATAGATTTAACCTTTCTTATCTAACTCTGTGTACCTATGTGTAGAAAAATCTCTGGATTTAAAAAGGAGCTGACTTTGAGTCGAACTGACAGATAAACTAAGATCTAAACACAGAGAAGTGTTTGGTTATAAATATAGAGTAAATATCGTAAATGGAAATCCTTTACCTTATCAAAAGTTACATAATGAGTCTGCATCTTTTAACCCAGTGTTCTAGTAGAATCTTATTATAGAAATCGTAACATAGAGATGTTAGTATAGAGAACTTAATGTAGAAGTATAAATAATCTTAATATCAAATATATTAGTTAGTATCTTAATATAATAATCCTAATATACAGTTCTTAATATAGAGACCTTAATAAAAATATATACCTAGTAGTTGATTGTCTTATTTATATGTATAAATATAACCTCTATTAGGAGACTGGTATGAAGATTTAAGACTTAAGTGCCAGAATTTATTATGAATATTAGTAGATATTATAATCTCTTAGCAGATACTCTAGTAAAAGTGCGATTAGCGAAGCTCGAACCAAAATTCATGGACACAAAAAGTACATCAGCTATTCCTCTCTGTAGAGAAAATAAAGCGGTGAGAGCAATAAATTCATATAAGATTGTTTACCCATTTCACTTAAAATAACTTCCATTTTCGAGGACCCTTTTCTATGTAATCACACTCAACTCAACTCATGTCAAGTCCCATGGACTGTCACAGAACGGGACTGAGTGGAAACCTATTAAGTTGACAGAACGATCAAAGTGCTTGGCAAATAAACGCAGCTCTTCACAGAGCCTAAACGGTCAATCAAGGGAATCTAAAAGCAACATGAGACTAACCACATCAAGCAGCCAGCGAACGTCGCAGCATGACACGTTGTCGCCAGCTTTGAATAAATTGTGTGACCGATAAACATCTAGCATTGCTACCAGTCTTTCACGACAACCGAATGTCAATACACAGTGCATTACACTGCAGGCCAGAGCGTTACCCCATCACGCCGCCACGACCACTCCACTCAACTCGCCGCGCCATGCTTGAACTTTCGAGCGTCCTGCAAGTAATCAGATGGGAATGCAAACAACCGTTGCGTCGCGTCGTGCCGAACGGGTTGATCAGCTATCAAACAGGCAATCATAAGTAATAAAATGTGCATTATTGATTGATGTATTGATTGTTTAATGATCGAAACACTGGATGATGTGGTTGCTGGTTTTCGTTTTTGTTTTATGACTCTGGTTCCAGCTGTCCGTGTATCACAGCGGAAACAACGATATGGAAACAAACAAGAGATAGAAATGCGTTGTTTCGCAGTATTTTAGTCCGGGCCCAAAGTCAATGGTTTGCTTAACGTACGATTTTGATGGATGACATGTCATAAACCCATCAACGAGAGTAATTCCGGTAGGCGCCAATAAGTAAATATGTACAACACAGTTATGTATACCCTCTTACTACCTTCTGGTTGACTTCTTACTTTATTCTCCTAAGTACGAACCGGATTCTTAAATACAAAAGCAGATTCAACAAAGATCTGCCATTGTCTGGATGGAAACGTTTCGTATCGAAATATTTCATCCTTAAACACTTGAGTGTCCTCTAAAACATAGCTTTTGGGCGACCAATCTTTAAAAAATCCTCTTGTGGTTTATTCAAAGTTTTGATGAGAATACTTGTTACCGTATACGGAGTTTAG
Source organism: Myopa tessellatipennis (assembly GCA_943737955.2). Lineage (NCBI taxonomy): Eukaryota > Metazoa > Arthropoda > Insecta > Diptera > Conopidae > Myopa > Myopa tessellatipennis. Next base: position 59,776,272 of record OX031316.1, read on the forward strand.
ACGTTCCCACAACTTTTCTTTAAATCAACTTTTCTTAACCCAATCCGGACTTTGAGTTATTTCCTGCCACAGCTGCAACCGGAATAAATTCCTGATCAGCTCAGCTGCTTACGTAAGGCGAATAATAAAAGCACCTTTTAAACAAAGCAAAGTATACTCATTTATAAAGATATCAACAGCCCCAAAAGATAATCCTTTCCGTGCCGTCACGAAGACAGCTGCAAGTGACGAAAACGAAGAAGAAACGAAGATTGTAGGAAGAAGCAAACATTCTGAAGGAGAGACCATAATTATGGGTGAGAAGCATAAAGATGTTGGGACGGACCAAGATTCATCCAGGCAGGAAGACAGAAGGATAGACAAACAGAGAGACAGACAGACAAGCAAAGAGACAGACAGACAAGTAGAAGAAAGACGGACAAGTAGAAGAAGGATGGACAAGCAGAAGAAAGACAGACAAGCAGAAAAAAGACAGACAGATTAAGAGGCAGGCAAACAGACAGGCATGCAGATACCGACGGACAGATAGCGTAATTAAGAATGACATGCAAAAGTATGAATTATCGCCGAAATGTCATTCCATGTCAAGAAGCGGCAGCAAGAGCGACCACGGCGACGAGAGAACGCCGCGTGTGGGATTAACGCTGGCAAATTTATGAAATGAGGAAATTTTTGTGGGTCTCAAAACAATCCGCAGCCGCTAATTTTGCGTTGGTTGCTGCGCGCTTCGTTGATAATTTAAGCATTTCACTTTTGTTGTTGGTGTTGCTGATGTTGTTGCTGTGGCTGTCGCTGGTGCTGATGCTGGTGCTCAAGCATTCATCTGAAGATAACAAATGGTTTTGAAATGTGACGGGACGCTCTTCGAGGGGATTTCGACTGTGTTCTGTCAAAGGATGGAGACTTCGGGGAAAGTCAAGGGTTAAGAAGATGTTTGAATTTCAAATATTTTTCCCGGGACTGATGCATGCGAAACGCTCGGTAAAGTCACTGTTGAAGTAGCAGCTTCTTCTTTTAAAGCTTGTGAAATATTGTGACAAACAGCTGATGACAATAATTTGTCACTGAGCGGAATTAACGCGGATACTATAATAATTAAATCCTAAAACATGTGTAAATAAATTCGAATTCTGTCTGGAGTAAAGCTAATGGAACAGAGTTTTACACTATGTTATTATTTATTACAAAACAAATGTATTATGTGACAGATTATTATTTAAGTTCTCTTCGAATAGTTTATTATTTGTATTTGAGTTCACTTCGAATAGCAACAAAGAATGCTTGAATGAGTTTTGAGTTCGGAAATCGTATTTGGTTTGAAGCCAGCTGCTCATTAATCACTCTTGATGGCGAGACCGCAATCAACATCAACATAATGCATCTTATGGACTTCTTTTAAGTTGGCGCAACTAAAATGGAGTATAACTCACACATAACACACGAACATACACACACACACACATGTTTATGAGTCACATTGACAAGCGTACATCAATCACACGATTCAAACCGTCAAAGTTGTCATTGAGGCGCAAAAAGTTGAAAAGAGGCAAACAAAATTAGCTGAACGTCCACCGCCCTGTTGCTGTCACCACACGTTGTTGTTGCTGATGTTGTTCTTGTTTTTGTCGACCAAGTAAAGCAATAGATCAACCGCAAAATATTTTAAAACTCATTTTTTTGTTTGTATTAAAGTTCATGTGTTTGTGTCCATATAAACTACGGATGGGTCGGTCATCCATCAATCTTTCTAGCTTTTCCAAACCCATCAGTGATGCCAACCCAACGAGCAAAGGCAAGCACAACAACAAGAGTCAGCTACACAACCAGCCCACAGTCGGGCCGTTCAGTCACTCATCCATCCACTCATTCATCACGCATCAATCATAATTTCATTTTTAAGCCTTCTTCAGTCATTTCGAAGGTTCTTCAGCCCCAACTTCGACAAATAAATTATACGGACTGATGTCTACCCTGGCAACGTGGTCACTTTAGCTGAGTGGCTTTGGGACGAGCGAGTTTCTGTGTGCAAAAAAAGGAAATAAAAACACGAGTTCGAATTACTGATGAGAGCTCTATCAGCAACTGAACTCAACAGAGTGGACAGCATTTCTAGTGTAGGGAGGTCTGCAAATTATTAATCACAAGTTTTAATCTTAGTGAAGGATACCGAAAGCAATTTCTTCTAACTCGTAGCAGGAGCTCAAAACTAAAACCTTATCTAATCCGATTAATTTTACAAAATTATAAAACTTTCACAGATTTATATTTTTAAGCCAAAGTAATCCGGTCTAAATAGTATATAAGGAAACCACAAAAATACACAGGTCGGGTGGAGACTTAAAACCCTTTTTTTTATTAAAGATCTGATTATAATGAGGGTTACGTCTCGGTCTCAACGGACTACTAGCGGCTGTCGACTGAGTAGACAATAAAAATAATTATTGTTAATAATGAACTCATTCAGTTTCCACATCGGACTGGCGTACATACAACTGTAGTGGTTGATGGCGGGGCCCAGCGGCCCAACCATCAGACAGCATGACCGAAGGGCGAGCGGGGCAACGCCGACCTGTGCTGTCGCTGTATTTATGTTGCCTGACAGCCGCTTGAGGCACCTGTCACGAGGAAACATAAATTATAAACGTTATTAAGTACAACTGCGAGCGACATGCAACATTAATTCTCTTCTAAACTGTCACGAGCTCAGTTGTTGCGCATTTGTCACCAGCCTAAAAATATGCAAATGTAACAGAATATGAATAGAATAGATAGGAAACGGGAATGAATAGAAGAAAACATACAAACAACAGCAGCGCCATAAATCACGAAAACTGAGTGTGGACGCGTTCGTTATAATTCGGTGTTCACATTTTGTTTATCGGTGCACTTAATAATAATTTGTTTCTTGTGCGGAGAAAAAAAGAAAGAATAGAAAATTCTCACAAAAAAAAAAAAAAAATCATCTGAGAACTGAATAAAGTTTTCTTTAAAAATCGAACGTAAAGAATGACTAGAAACTAAATCTTTGAAATTCGGGAATTAATTAAGCGGAATGGTGGACTGAATGAAATGGTACCCTGAAGAGCTGGGGGAAGCACGACAAGTTGCCAGGCTTCAGCTGTTTTCTTCGCACACAAACGGATACAAATGAATCTTTAGTGCTGCTTGCGAAGTACGAAATGGCGCAGATTTGTTATAACAAATGAATTCAAATAAATTTCTGGTGAAATCATAAAATGCAGCTGTACCGCGGGGCAGATCGGGCGAACCATACATGTTTTTCGAAGAAGGAGGAGAGGACAGACCGCAAAAGTCGACTGCACTTGAATGAATGTGATTTATTTGTGAAAGTGCACTCATCAGTGTGGTCTCTGGTGATTGTATCTGATCTCTGGCGTGATTTTTGGTGATTATTATTGCTGTAGCACACAACTAATCTGTTACCCTGAGTGTCTGATTAATGTAGTTTCTTCTTAATGGATTAGATACCCTTTAAATATTCCAAATATGTTTTTATTTCATTCAAATTCTCATTCGCCATCTTTTCCACCCTTTTCTTTTGTTATTTTCTGTTCGTATGATGAATTTTCTATCAATTGTAATGAGATTTGCTTGGCTTGGCTTCTTGGTAGATAACACATGCCACTTGTACTGAATAAACTTGCTCTAAAGTGGCTGAGTTTTTATCAGTTTGAGAGATCGATGGGAAGTGCGTTGACTTCGCGCTACTTGAGATTGTTTAATCGGCTTCTCATGATTTGTGATGCACTCAATGTCGTCCCGCTTGGCTGCTCTTATCGCCTGGTGCGATTTAGATTGATTGACAGAAGCTGTCAGTCGCGCAATCGATGCGCAAATCCACTCGAAGGCTTTCAAGTGCCCTGTTGTAGTCAATGAAATCGAAAGCGAAATCGCATTTCAGCTTCGATTCAGCTTGTCCGCGATTGCATTTAAAAAATGGCGTATCGCTGATGGAACTCAAGTGTTTATTACTTGTGACGCAAGACATCTGAACAACTGCGAAATGTCGGAATGCTTTCGCTAATGAAATAAGAATAATAATAGTAAAAATAATATTAATCACATAAAAATAGTAAAAATCATTAGCAATAAATACAATATAACGAGTAGTAGCATTAAAAAGAAGCCTTAAAAATTGCTATAAGCTCATAGTTTCTAGTTACGAGCATGATTTACTCTAGTTTGGGTGAGAAAGGAGAGAGAGAGAGGAATAATTAATATATTTCTTACTAATATTAGAGGCAAGAGTTTGAGTAGTCCACTTTTATGTTCGGTCTTTGCAACATCGTTTCGTTGCCACACTAAACCTCATTTTGACGGGTCATTTATCCATTTGAACACAAAAACAGACCGAGCAACTCATCGACAAACCCACCGACCAATCCACCGACCGACTTATCGACCAACCCACCGACCAAACTATCGACCCACCGATCGTTGATTCCCTTGCGTGTTCCCTGCAAATGCTAACAATTTCGTTAATAAAACTCAGCACTTTGCATGCCCACATTTCACGCTCAAGTTAAGTTCGTTAAGCTATTTACATTTATTACAAAAACTATCATCGAGTCCCACAACAACACCGCCACCGACACCAACAACAACCGTACTCTGCAGCACCGGGACCAGAAGCACCAGCAAGAACAACAACAACTCCAGCACTAACACTATCAACGCAAGCATCATTTTCATTTACTGCTAAACGAAAATTCCGACGAAATTGCTTCCGACACGATACGACATGGCGGTACTTCCGGCAGACGAAGGCAGACACTTCGCCCGCGGGGTGGGCGGCATTGGTTAGATATTAAGGCTAAATTTACACAATCGTTTACACATTTTCTAAACCATTTAGAGAAAGTTTTCACAGAGGAATATTTGACTTTTTTTCTCTTTTAATCGGCAGTAGAAAAGGGATATCAGGGGGTAGGGGAGAGCGGAGAGGGGAGAGGGCGGTTGAACTGAAAGCAACGGAAGCACTTAGGAAAAACGACTCTAGACGACTTTCGACTACTCTTTTGTGTAACTAGCCTGGCCCACAGTAAAATCAGCGCTCTGTTTAAACATCATAAAAGTTAACCAGTTCGACCTAACAATAAAAACAACAACAACAAGGAACACATACCTTCTGCAGCGCGTGCCCCCCGTTTTATGGCGCGCTCACTTTAGACTGGCCCGGAAATACTTCTATAAATAATCTGCATATCCTTGCCGTAGCGAGCAATTCACTTAATATCCGTTTTAACTGTTATGCCAACGAGGAGCTCTGAGGAACTAAGAGAAGGAGAAGACCGGATCTAGGGGCAGGAAGCGAGGGTTGGCGGGTGGCAGGGAGGAAGAGGAATCAGTTAGAGGAGAAAAGCCCTTTCAACCGCAACGCATACCATCCGGTCAAAGCGATTAAATTGTGCTCGTTACATGGCTGTACGACTCCATGCAGATTGGCAGCCCTGCGGCTCTGAAACCCGGAGTCTTCCCTTGCCCCAGCCCCCCTCTTCACACCCAGCCCGCACTCCAGCAGCGTACAAGACCATCGTTTTTTCAGTGGCATTTTCAGTGAATGCAAACTTTGATTTCTATGAAATCCGATGCTGAGTTGAAACTGTTCAGAAATGCTGCAGGCTGCGCTGACTGCATGTCAGAGGAGCAAATTGCTGCATGCATATTTGTTGCTGGGATTGTAAATATTGTCGGTATTGAACTGTGAATACTTCTGTTTGTATTCATTGTTGTTGCTGGTGGTGGCACTCTTGATTTTGCCGGCATTAGAAATGAAATCTGCGACAAAAACCACAACGAAATTGTTAAAATGCTGGGATTAAGTTGTGCGAAATGTGTTGCCTCTAAAGGAGTGATGAAGGAGTACGTTCTAAAGGAGTACGTTATGAAGGAGTACGTTATGAAGGAGTACGTTATGAAGGACTACGTGAGCAAAAAGTAAATGAAAGTGGATGAAGTTTTCCGTGAGTCGACCGGACAAACATGTGTGAAACGTCAGACTAACTAAATGGAGTTCATGTTTATAACTCATGTTAATGAAGCGAATTCGTAGATGAAAAGTTGAGTGTAACTATTCGAGTGTGCTTTGATCTGTAGAATGTTTGGAGCAATGGTTGGATGGAGCATAGATAGATAGAAACCCACCTCGGAGTGGCAATGAAATAGACTAAACTTTGCCTCGAATTAAAAGTTTCTGTCGAAAGGTTATCCCAGCTTGAGGTGAGGGAACATTATTGATCATCGTATAGTTTTAGCTATGTTGGTATATTTGGGGATCTGTAAATATATGTATTTACTAATGCTAAAAACCTGCCTACATTTCCATCTTCTTTCAAGCATAAGCAAATCGTTCCTCTCTTTTCATCAACAGTAGAAAACTCGCCTTTAGTTCCTTCCCCTGAGAGCTTAAGTTTGTTTGTAGAACAAGCGTCAACTTTCAGCTACTTCCTTCCCATAGTTTCCCCCATAATATTTTTGCAATTCAGACACATAAATCGCTGGTAGAAATACGTATTTCTAACCATCAATAAAAGTCATATTTGAATGCCCAACCGAAGGCCCGAAGCTAAAGAAACGAAAGCAATTTTTAAATCATGCAAGAAAAATGATCGCTGTTGTTGGCAGCGAGACAGATGAGGCACGTCGGTGGGACGGACACATCGACGGACGGATAATACATCAATCACACGTATTGTCTTAATGCTGCTGGGCCGGCAACAGCTCAGATGCGGAACATCCGCAAGTTGCTGCAGGGATAGTGAATAGTATAGCGTGGTATAGTGAAAAATATGAAGGTTACGTTAATAGCTGGGAAGACAGAAAGCAGACAGGCAGACAGCGAATGCGTCGACTGATGATGGGTGGACAAACAACAATTTATTAAAGTAAGTTTTTGCGGATGTCTAAGAAATCATTTATTTTAAGGGCTTTAAAAAACGAATGGGCTCAAAATCGTCAATCATTACTTTTCGAAGAAGGTTTATACGAAAAGGAAGCAGGAAATGGAACTAGAAATGGAACTAGAAAAGGAAATCCATTTAATGATACTTTGCAAATCATTGTACCCCACCACACACACATACAACATTCGTGTTCGGGTTGCCAACGTCTGCAATCAGTTGAACCTTTTCGACAGGAATCTATTTAAAATAATGAAAAATAACCGCCTCCTGACGAGGAGTGTGCGTGACTGAATGATGCCCCTCGATCACAGCACTCACTCACATTTCGCAAGACTGATCGCCCTTTTTTCCGTCGCAGGGGGCGTGAAAAACACTTTCCATATTTGTAACGACTGACATTTGAGCAGACGTTAAGTTGGATTACAATAACAATAACGACGGCTGCGAACTGACATGATTAACGAGCTTATCATTTACTTTCCTCGAAGTACGGCCACATTTGGCTCTTCCGCTTTGGCGCTGCTCGCTGCAGCTTCATTTTTTCACGCGCTCCGCTTCGCTTTTTAACATGAACTGCATGACGTTTGCAATTTATTTTCGTTATCCTTTTAATAGTTCTTTTCTCGACATGTCGTAGAAACACAGTCTTTTGTCATTGTTGAGCTGTTCCCTACCTACGTACTCCGCTCTCTGCACACTACTTAACTCCCCTCTATCCACTACTTAACTCCCCTCTCTGCGAATATCATTTTCTTTTTGTTTATTATGTCTCGTACTCGCAGCTTTGTGCTTTAAGCCCTTGAAAAATGCCAAGAAATGGTTCATTTATCTTGTGTATTTGCACTCCTTTGTATTCGGTTGCTTTTTGTTTTTGTACTTTTGTCACAGCGTTTGCTCTGCTCTGACAGTAACGTGTTGACAGCTGTCAGCGTCTTGCAAATGATAAATGTTTGTCAAAAGCTTAAGTAATAGTATTCCACCCATTATTGCACGATATGATTAATGAACTCGGTGCTGGTTGGTGACAAATTCACTCGTTTGAGCACTTCTCGGTGGCATGTCGAATTCGGTGCTGTGCTAATGAGTACTCCTTCGTTCAGACAGAGGAGGGACTCGTCGATGTCAATCGGAATGGAAGAACTCAAGAGGAAACACAAAAAACGATACGATTGAAAACAATGAGGTTTGCAAATAAAATTATTAATTATAATCTATTTAGGATGCATAAAAGGACGAACAGAGACAGAATGACAGAACGATATTCGAAATACCAAAAGCAATCAAAGTAGGCGACGGACAGGCAGGAAACTACGACCCCTAGGATTCAAGAGGGACCAAAACTGCTCAAATTAAGCAACGGATAATAAAATACAAACGGTCGGACAAGAAAAAATAAGAAACTGAGCAAAACTGAGAGTCTTTCAGAGACAGAGTTCACCAAGAATCCTTCGGGGGAGGTCGGGCCGATGTTAATTGAAGTAAATATTTATTTTAGTATGCTTCAGAATTGTTGCTGTCATTCGATTATAATTCGGAGTGATTTCCACTGAAATAAATCCAAGCAATTAAACAATTAACAAGTTCCTTAAAACTGTAAAATAAATTTACTACTCTCTTCGATTCCCGGGTCCTGGGCACTCATCAGTCCCAAGCAATCAAATCCACTCAGCAGCTTATGAACTGAATTGCAGCTCCCCATCAACAAGCAGTGATTTCAGAAGAAAAAATGTATGCAATCGAAATTTATGGATCAATTGAGGAATTAATTTAACACGCATCATGAATATGCATCATGATGCAGCAACTCAAGAGTGCAGCACATCAAAGTAGCTGCGGAGGGCGGGTGGAGGGGCGGCGGAGCAGGCGACGAGGTGGTGCGGAGTTGCTGGTAGTGGCAATAAATGCTGAGCACAGAAACGAATGTCAGAATTAATGGAACGCAGTTGGCATAAATTTCAAGCGCTTGAAATACGCGGCCAGAAGTGCAAACATCGAGGCGTTGCGGCATGCAACACATGCAACACGCGCTCCATCATCCGGCTCGTCGGCCAAATTAACAATTTAATTTCTAAGAAAACTAATTAAAAAGCACACACACATAACTATGCTACACGATCGCATGAAGACATGTGTTGCATAAACATTTACGCAGCAACATGCGTCAAGAATGCGCAATCAGAATCTGGCGGGTGCAAAAACCGAAAGAGTTGAAACAGCACACAGCACTGGCAACAACAACAGCAATAATAATAACAACAACCACATTAATAACAACATCCAACAACTAGAACAACATCAAGAACATCATCAAAAACAATTGCAACCGCACAACTTTATTGCTTTAAAGACTTGCAGCAGGTGGTGGAGCGGTGAGGTATTTTTCAATACCAGGCTGGCAGGTAGGAGGGAGGCTAGGAACAAGTAATAAATTGCTGCTGCTGCAAACACATCAAATTTCTTGAGTGCTACGCGCACCTCCGCCATTCATTACTTTTACCAACAACGTGTGTATAGCTGCCTCGTCTAGCTGCCTCATCTAGCTGCCTCGTCTTGCGTTCAGCGCTGATTGATTTGCTCCGGCGGGACCCAGAGTTGCATACAATGTTGCTGCTTGTCAAAATCAGCCGCACAGTCATCAATTATTTCGACTTCGCTCGCATTCGTATCAAGTTCGGGACGAATGGATGACTCTGTGCCACACACTGCTCACATGTTACTTGATGATGCATATGATTCATTTGTTGTTGTTACTCGTACATTGTTGCCACTCATTGTGCAAGCTGCTGCTGCTGCTGCTGTTGTCGTTCTTGTTTTCGATACTGTTGTGTTGTAGCTGCGTGACGAGGCGGTGATCGAGAGTCGGGTCCCCTTTCCCCCTCCCAACATGCGTTTTGTTATTACTACAGCGTAAAACAACAAAAAAGGACGTCATTTGAGATGCCAGAAGAAGTTCGTGCTTAATGACAGAAACAATGTTACAAATCACCATCTTTGCTGTTCTCGTTACTAATTGTAAACTAATTGGAATAGGATTTCAAACCGTTTAAAATTATCGGAATGTGGCAGAGGGTGATCACTCCAGCGATATTTTGTTTTAAATATCTTCATCCATTCATTCAACTAACGTGTTGCTGCATCTACGATATAAATATTCAGGATACAACTCATAAGACAGAAATTTGGGGTAATCAGAGGAGTTACTTCTATTTAAAGGATGAGAAAACATCACATTTTGACAAATTGACTGGAAGACGGGGAGATTACAATTGCTCCAAAAGGCGGGATCGTTGGCATCCATTATAGTATCCAATGATTTCGGTATGGTTTTTGTGCTCTCTCTTTCTTTCTTCATCTGTCTCGCTCTGCGATCCGAGAATCACTAGCTCACTATCAATCGTACAGCCCACTATAGACTCCCTTACTTAGATCACAATATTTAATCTGTTTATTTGCCTTCTTCTATCTGATCTGCTTCTCACACACGGCTGTCGCTCTTCCAACAGCCCTCCTTTCCTCCACCTTCAGATACTACTGCAATTTATGACTGAACATGCTCACATTTTAAATGATTTTATGCGAATCATTAGCTGAAAACCGAATGAATATCCGCAGTTTATGAGGGCTGCTGCGAGCAGAAATAATTAGGAATTATAATGCCATCAGCTAAACAAAGTAAAACTTATTGCCGGCAATCGTGTTGGCAGGCGGAGAATTATTATTAATACGACGCCGGCAAGACTCAAGCAGTCACACAACCCGCAAAACACACAAACATTCACATGGAGTGATTAAAAATAAGATGAAAAATAAGAAGAAATCAGCAACCAGCAGCGAAGGAGTTCGGTTCGGTCTGTGCGCACTTCAAAACAGCACACGATGCTATTGAAGATCCCAAGTGCCCACCAGGCACCAGAGACACTCGATGGCAACCCTGGCATGGTTGTAGTGGTGGCTGCAGCGCCGACATAAGCACCAACTAACTACTCGCTGCGCCAGCACGAACAACATGTTGAACTCCAGCCGCAGCAGCTCACTTAAGTTCCAAACGCGATACGTCAACGCGCTGAGTGCCGTTTCCGTCCGTCGATGCCGCGGCTTTGCAGCGTTACCGCAGCGCATTCTAATGCTGAGGCGCGGCGTGTTGGATGCATCTTGCATGCTGCTGCATGTTACTCGTACTCAACGACGGCAGCACCACGACAGCGCATCGCCGAGTGGAGTGGCTTGCCATGGAGTGCGCCCGAAGTGATTGATTGCGACTGCACTTTGCACAGCGATGTGCAACTCGAAGCGCGCGCGAAGTATTTGATTAGGGAGGGGAAAATTCACGCTAATAATATTTTATGGCGAATCGCAATCGATGGCGTTGAATAAACATGCACAACTGATTGCAGGCGCTGCGATGGTGGGTTGCAGTGGGTGAAGTTGATCAAGTGAGTGGTGCAATGTTAGTGTTAATGTCGAGGGGGATGGGGGAGGGGGGATCGCTTGCAGAAGGGAGTGCAAAACGTGCGCTATTCACGCTAGCATTGAGTAGCTTTGTTGCGCTGCGAGTTTATGGCACATGAGTCTAAGTTAATGAGGAAAAATACGATGCGACTTCGAAAAAAGGTCATTCGAAGTAATCATTCTGCCGAGGGGGGATAGCATTAAGAAAGGATAGCATTTAAAGACGATAGCAGTTAAAGAGGATAGCATTAAAGCAGTAAAGAGCAACACCAACATGTTGCCACTCTGGCAGCATCCTACATGATCTGTGTACAAGCAAAATAAACAATTTATAGCTCATAATCTGTGTGTGTCAGTGTGTTAAGCAATTTGACATGGACAAACATTTTGCCATCAGCAGTATCCACAACAACAACAACATCTGCACTTAATTCGCTCATCGTTGAGTTTCTTTTGATTTATTTGCAGCAGACACGATAGTTAATTTGATATTTTGATTAACTGCAGGAGAGACTCGCGGACATAATTATGTAGATGAGTTTTTATGCTTATGTGTGTGTTTGTGTGTCAACAGACAACCTGACAACCAACACACACAAACACACGCAATGCCAAAAGTCTCATCGCCATTTTCGCTCCGCTCTGATGTTCCTTGCAAAACGTTGTTGTTGCACTGGAATTTTTTGTCGTACTCGTTGTGTTGCATCAACATTTTGACGCATTTCAACAGAATTGACACACTGACAACAACAACAACACCATCAATAATAAGAGCAGCAACACTAAAATGTGAAAATAATTGAGCTGCAGTTAATTCATTTTATTTTATGACAATTCGCCGCGGGTCAACACCAATCATGCTGCACAAACACACGCACGCACATCTTTGCTAAAAACACTAACAACAACAGCAACAACGACATCACAAAGAACAACAGCAACAACGACATCACAAACAACAACAGCAACCGCTTTGCATGTACATGATACATCATCAACTTGTACAACAGCAACACAACAATAATTTATTATAAAAATTGATTTATTATAGTGAGTGCTTCGTAATGCCGCTGCATCATCAGCAGGATTTTTGGAGGTTGTTGTTGCTGTCACCATCACCGTCGTTGCCCAGTCGGCTGCTGCCCTGTCACGCTGTCCCACTTCAGCCGCCTGATGTCCAGTTTCAGCTGCTCCGTGGCTCATTTGCCCGAGTCTCTTGTTGACCAGCCTGTCATCAGACGGGGTCCCAACTTGCTGTCCAGTGGCCATGTCCGACGAATACTCGTAACAACGCGTATTTCCCCTCGTCCCTCGTTTCTTCTTTCCCTGCATTTCACATCCTTGCCCCTCAATGAACGGTGAATTTACGGTTTTTGTGTAGTTGGGATTCGCAAATTATTTTCTCGTTCGAATCGCGCCTACTTAATTGGTTTTCGATTACGTGAAGAGTTCGCCGCGATGGAATCATCAACTAGTGGACACTCTTCCCCGGGCCAAACTTTCATTTCCACTATTAAACCTTATGCGTTTTTCGTGGGCTGTACTTGAGTGTGGTAAGGTTTCTCTTCATTTCTTTTTTTTCAGTTCTTTTTACGTTCGCAAGTTCACATTCTTTGTTGATCTAAATTTTATACATAAAATGCTAATGTAGGACTTTAATGCCCCATTTAAATATATAATGAGACCAGCGTTCTTTCTTAGTGAGCAACTTAATTGAACGTTTAACCAAACTGGGGACGCGTCCGTCTCATTAAAGCCATAAAATGAAATTAACGAAACTTGCCCCTTCGTTGATAGGGTTAAATTTTTCAATCAACGGCCAAAGTAACTTGTAACTCACTCAACGAGCCGCTGTACATGCAACAGAGGTGATTCCTTTAACGATTATTAGCGAAGTTCGCACACGTAACACCGAGCATTAACTTGTCCGAAATGCATGCAGTGGTTCATAAATTTCCAGCAGCAGCTCAAGACTTCAAAGGAACCAACCTGGAGAGACCAACGAACGGAGGGTTTGAGCCCAAGTGAGGACCGATCGGATTGCGTGGAAAAAACTTCGAAAACATGCAGTAATTTAGACTTTTTAAAGACCAAATGATGAAAGAACAAAAACCAGAAATGAGTTGGACGAAGGAGTGGTTTGAGGGGGGGGGGGGGGGGGGGGGGGCAGAAGCGCGGTGGAATGCTGTGGAGGGGAGCGTGGTGGGGTTGGGGGGCACTCGACATTATAAGAGCAACGTGAACGCGCTTGTTACCGTAAAATTGGTGTAAACGAATTGAGGGAAAACGATGTGAAATGTCTGTAATTTGGACCATTTGATGAATGGTTATTTGCCACGAGATGGCGAAGTGGTCATTACTCTTGTGCTGCTCCGGTCCGGTCCGGTCCGGTTCGGTGCGGCTCTTCCCGGCTGCGAGAGAAGTGAAGCGGCGGGCACTTCGAGTGGCATCCGCATATGACCACCAAGGTGAACGGGGCCATAAAGCATGCCAAAAGGATATATTTAAAAATTTATTTGTTTGCTGTCGGAATGAAAGCAGCCACTTCAACAGTACCAACAGCAACAACATGGCCATTGTGATGATGGACGACTTGCGCGACTTGAAGGTTCCTCAGTTCGAGTTCGGGGCTCCGCATGCACGGCATGTAGCACATGCAGTCAGTCAGCCAGTCAGTCGCAGAGGTCGTGCAGCCGGCTGAATGCTTCACATTCCCTCGCATGCAGTAATTTAACCCTGACTCGCTCGCGAACGCATTACAGCCCACTGCAGTCTGCAGCACACACGCAACGCCAAGTCGGCCGAAATAGATTTATACTCGTGTATGTATTTCAGACACGCCGCAGCATTTAAGCGCTGCCAACCGCCCCGCCGACCCGCTGCACGTCGGGCGGCTGCAGTTTCGCCGCTTAAATTACCAAATGAATTATGGTGCACGCCGTATTTGTCCCGCAAAACAAATGAACGCTGGGGTGCAATCAATTTCGACTTTATGCGGCTGAGAGGGGGGGGGGGGACGCGTTGGCGGCGTTGTCTTCGTGCGCGGCGTTGCCCCTTAATAAGAAGTTAAGTTGCCGTGTGTTGGCGGTGGCAGAAACGAGCAGACATGAAAAATAGACGCATTGTTTTGTGAAAAGCTTCGCAAGTGCAATTTTGGGCTCAACAGAGTCTGCAAGTGGATTTGGAGAAAACGAACCAAGTGAGTGATTTGGCAACATCGTTAAATCTGCTCTTGCAGTGCTGCAGTTCCGCTGCATCACAACGCAGCTGATGATGATGCCACTTGCTGGTGGTCTCCGTCGTTTTCCATGCCTGCAATTTATTATCTCCGGTACGATTTCTAGTGCACGTTATGGTTCAACTCCTTCAAAAGACTCTTGAATAAAACTCGTTTACTTTTTCAATATCCTTTCAGACACACACACAATCACACACACTCACACACACCATAAATCTTCCCTGTTCAATGAAAGCAATTAAAAAAGCTTGTCCTTGCCAAACACCACAGAAAGCAGCCAGAAAAACCTGCCAGTGCTTGGAACACTTCAATAACAACACGAACAACAACAACAACACGAACAACAGCAACAATAAATTGCAAACCACTTTCAAACGCAAGAGAATTTATTAAAGCGTCTGTCATAGACACTGACAGCGCATTCAAAAGCAATCTTTTCTTTATTGAAATATGTGGCACCACCAGTCATTAAGCTGTGAATTGCGAAGAGCGTCCGGGAGACCAAAAGGAGGCATGAACGGAGGCGAAAGAAAACCATTATTTAGCGGAAACTATTAGGGCAAGTGGCGTTGTTTGCTTGTTGGGAGGGGGACAGGAGGGGAAATCATAGCCAACCAAATCAAGTGAAACCAAGTTAAGAGCTGCCATTTGGTTTTTAGTTCGTCCTAGCATTCTTCTGTGGATAGTGTCTTAGATTCTTCCTGGTCAGAAAACTTTTAAAGCGATTCAAAATTAAACAGTTTGACAGTTAAACTCAAAATACATATATAGTAATAGAAATGTAATTAGAAAAAATAATAATATTCAATATAATACTATATTCAGTAATAATAACAATATTAAGGAAAGAAATTATTAAAAAAGTGAAAAGTTAATTCAAAGATATGAAAATAAATTTATATTAAAGAGTGAAATCATAGAAATAGCTTTCACAGGTCTATAATACACTATATAAAATATAATAGCTATACGCTTGAATAGAATTCGGTCAAGAAGAATTTCTCTTTGAGCAACTAAATGATAACAAATTGGTACAAATTGGCAGTAATTAAAAATTAAAAATGTATTTATTTACGAATCCATCGGAATCCAACTGTATTGAGTAGCTTATTGGATGGAATCTCTTAACTCTTGATCCCGCTCTCTGCTTTTATCTCTCTCATTCTTAATATCCGAAAGTTTCAAACTCACTTACGAGTCCATACGCACTTCTGAAGCCCTCCAAAACAGATCTGTAAGAAAGCCATAGGAGTGAGTAATATAGACGATGATAGTAGAGGGTAAACAGCACAGAGGTACATCCTATCAAACATACTTTTAACAAATTCACAGCTTACGAATGTTTCGTTGAATTTACAGAACGAAACAGTCTCTTGACTGACTGATAAACTGTCTGACAGCCTGTCTGACAGGTTA
The DNA here is from genome assembly GCA_943737955.2 of Myopa tessellatipennis. NCBI lineage: Eukaryota > Metazoa > Arthropoda > Insecta > Diptera > Conopidae > Myopa > Myopa tessellatipennis. Next base: position 59,792,301 of record OX031316.1, read on the forward strand.
AGTGACTGACGTACTACAGAGAACATAGAATGAACCATATTCTTGTATTATTGTTGTGTTGTTCCTGATGTTCATGTTGATGTATCACCGGATGCGTAGTCCTTGGCTAAGCCAATGAAGTTGTGAATTCTATTTGGCAATGCGAAGATGTGAGCTATTAAAATCCAGCTACATATCGTACATCCCCTTCCCTCGTCCCTCCATCTGCGGAGATGTTTGTGTGGTTGCGTCCAACTGAAATTTTTCCCAATCTGTGTTGATTTGAAAACTTTCAGCACAAAATGTTAGTTTCCTTCGTATATCCTTCGTATATCCTTTTCATCTCCATCAAAGCAGGACTCATACTGCGTAACGTTGTTGGCTCAGAAAGCTGTTGCTCTTGGAAATCCAGGTTTTTTCAGTGCGCACTCTTCACCTTCGTTCGTGCTGCAAGGTGGGTGTGGCTGCGACTGCCCCCACCCCTAACGACCCATCCTGCTCCTGTTCGTACCTTCGGAAATTTTGAGTTGTATTGTTTCTCAGCTGGAATTAGAATGCATGCCACCAGAAGTGCAGCTCTTTCTGTCTGTTCTATCAAATATTTTTCAATGTTAGGTATTTGTTGGTCGAAAGAGCGGCCGGGAGGGGAATGAGGGGGGGGGGGGGTTGGTATTCGGTAGAATACAGGTGAGAAGACGTGGTGATGTGTATATTTTTGTGTGCGTATATTGAAGAAAAGCTTTTATAGCATTTCATCCAGTTGAATTGTTAGAGTTTTCCAACAGATGTTACTCCGGAAATACATACAATGTATCTTTGTGGCCTGAATGGATAAAATGCACCGAGAAAAATAATCCACAAACAGTCGACAATTTCTGTAAAATGCGTCACAAAATGTTTCCATAGTATTCTAGAGTTCCAGATTAAATCGAAATGAAAAGATTGCTGTATTTGTTGAAATCACACAAATGATGGGGGGAAATGCACCACCAACAACAACAACAATGAAATTGAAGAGAATTTCCTTTTCTGTAGGCTGATATTTTAATACCTAGCCTCAAATTGATTTTGCCCCACTATCACTTGAGGACAAAAAACATCAAAGTTCAACAAAATCTCTTCACAGAACCTTGACCAGTTATTCTCTGAAACCAAATTAGGCAACAACTTCATGAATGCTTGATCCACACACACGCCCAGGAGCGACCGATCTATCAGTCTATCTACGCATCTCATCTAGGAGTTACTTGTTCTGAGTACAGTGAGGCACCACTCAACCTGTCAAATCCATGCTGTGCGCAGACAGCCCAGCAAATTCAATCCTTCAGAACGCATGAAGTGCATGAGTTAGAAGCCAAATAAGCAAAATAATGCAAACGCAAAACGTACGTCAGGAGGACGACTCTACGGCAGAGATGAGTGAGTGTGTGTGTGTGTGTGTGTGTGTGTGTGTGTGTGTGTGTGTGTGTGTGTGTGTGTGTGTGTGTGTTTGCAATTTCTGTGCGTTCAGTTTGTCTGTCGTCTTCAATTTAGTCAGAATTCAATTTCGAGATTACTTATTTAGACCTGACAGAGCTACCAGAGCGGGATGGAGGAGGGAAGCTGCCATATGTGGAGCTCAGTGAATTATGGCCAACAGTAGGTAGGTAGGGCTCCATGTTTGGAGTGAAGTTTACGATGTGCTTCATCAACAACAACAACATCAACAGCACATCAACATCCACATCAACAATCCCATCAAAAAGTCGTGTTGATGTTGATGCCGAGAAAGAAGACTCTTTCATAGCTTCTTCATTCAGTTCATTCAGTTCCGACTTCCTTTTCAAAATTCGAAATGCAAGCCATGTCTTTTGCAGACTCTGTCACCTTGGATACCGGGCCCGAATAGATATCTAAAATATATTCCTTCATTTATTAAAAAGAAGTGAAATTTCAATGTAAACAGATGGAAGTTCTTCTGAATCTTCAAAAAAGTAGATTATTCAATTTTTGGATGAGTTTGACCTCTCTAAAATGCTATTGAGACCCGTAAATAGTCGGATAAGATCGTTAAACAATTAATCAAGTATTTCAGAGCACGATCGGAACGTGTAATACCAGAAGCTTGGCTCACAGACCCACAGTAATCAATCTGGAGAAATCAAACAACAATCAAACAGTGTTTGTAGCTTTACTCGTATTTGTAAATGATCGACGATCACCCTGGCAGCTCAAACCGCCGGCTGTGGACTGGTTTCGATCTTCGGTCTTGTGCTACAACCCGACACAAGTCAAGTCGTGATGACATGGCGTAAGAAATCAATTCACTGCGCGCGCGCTTGCGCACGTCATCTCCAACCGCAGCGCCGCAGTTCACACAGACGCTTAATATTTTCCGGATGCCACAACATGTCAATCAAGAAGTGGGTACCGGAGAAAATGAAATGAGACGAGATGAATCCAATGATGCTGGCTCGAATAGCAGCCATTGATGGCTGCTCATCGATCAAGAGCGGTGATCATGACAACACGGTAAAAGATGATCACGTTGTGTAGCTGCGGTCGCTCTCGGTGTTGTTCGCATGATCAGCGCACAAAAGTGGATGGATTTGTTCATCTGTGTGGAGTCTGTGTGTGGAAACCTTAAGCCCAATTACTAGATTCTTGCAGGCGCATACGAATCGATCACGTTTACGTTGGCGAAACGCTTGCCGCAACAGCAACAACAACTGCGAACCGCGCATTTGCAATACGATCTCTCGAACGATCATTTGTCGTCCGGCAATTAATCTTCCTCAACGTACAACGTATTCCGCCAGCATCTGCAGCTTCAGGGGAGGTACCAACAACTGCTGCTTGCTCCTTCCTAAGATTGATCGCTTGTCATTAATCATCTTTATCATCAGCGCGATCATCGGCCAACAACTCGCGTGTGTGTGGCTGTAGCCGAGCTGAGAGCAACACGCACTCTACTGCACGTCCATCACACACTCGTACGTGTGCGGACAGACAGCGCTGGCGGGCACACACACTTACATACCGTCATTATCAACTCATTTCAGCTCAATTCGCGGCGGAACAACCACAACAACTACACTCACACACATCCTACGTCAGATAGTGTAACGCGTAGTTAATTGAGCAGAAGTCATCACTCTATTTTTACTTGTTGCTGGTTGTTGGCAACACGTAAAACAAGTTGGTGGTTTAGCGATGTGGTGTGGTTGGTGGTGGTGGATGGAGATTGATATGGTGTCCAAATCCAGAAGAATATAGTACTATAGAATAGAAGAATCCAAAGAATTGAATAGTGAGAAACCTTTGGATATATAATAAATATACTCAGTATCTTCCATTAATAGAACTACAATATTACCTTCTCCGCAAAAAACTGTACTGTCCTCCTTTGAAAGTTACTTCAACTGATGCTGCATTTCAGAGTTAAATTATGCCAACTTAATTAGACGCAACTTTAAAGAGATTATTTAAAGAACAGGCTTCTGGCTTCAATGGCTTCTCTTAATGGCGAATATATGCTTCGCAATTCTTTTTTAGTCTTCATAAATGCATTGAATTTTCCAAGTTATTTCGATGAAGTGATCAAAATGAATAGAAAATAAAAGATAGCATTGAAAATAAAGTAGCATCCGTACCTTTTGATGTTTCATTTAATCGCAGAAACTCACTCGCCGTCGCTCTCCTTCGATAGACATTCGTTCCACTTGGTTAGAACGATAACGACTTTCCTTTGGGCAGCCGTAATTAAAACGTCTCTCGGCTGGCTCTCGGCACGGGGAGGGGGGGGGGGGGGGGGATAAAGCGCTCATAATTTATTAAGATTCCCCAAGTGTGTCGGCGGATCCCATTCAAAGTTGTAATTAATTACCTGCTGGCCAGCGAGACTAATGATCATCTCTGCGAGGAAATCGCAATCGCCTTTGATGTGCGAGCGTCTCTCCTTTTCAGTTGCACCCGAGTTTCGACTGATTAATGATGATCCGTTTGATGGACGCGATACTTGATATTCGCTGGTGAGGAGCGAGTGAGCGAAGATTAGATTTGTTGGCCCAAAAACAAGGCAAGCAAGCAAGCAGCAAGCACTGAAAATATGCTTGGCGAGCAATGATTTTTATTTATGAGTTACACGAGTTTTAATGCCGCTTGATGGATACTCTGATGATACCCCGATGGCAACGTAATAAATTATTACGAATGATGCTTAATTTTCTGATTAATGTTTGCGATGAGTTTCAGTTTTGTATCTACTGAGTGTTGCGGCTCGGCGGCGTGCTGCGGCCGTGTGTTCGTTTCGCACAGCGCAATTTTGAGTGAATGATAAATAAATCGGTTTTCTGCATGAAAATTAATGATCGCCGACATCAGAAATTGAGTATTTCTTAATAATTACGATTGATGGACACATTCTTCATTCAGCGCAATTGATGCGTTCCGCAGACGCTCTGAACACCGCCCGACCGCGCCAGAGAACGTAATCAGCGCGATGACTCCATGTGATTTCTGCTTTCTGACAAATCATGTGGATTTTGTGGCTCACTAATTGAAGGAGGCCATCAATTCGGCGCCCTGCTGAGTTATTCTCTGGCGATATTTATTGCTTTTCTGTTCCACTCGAACATGTGGAGGAATATAATACTATATATTCTTAAAGTAACGAAATATTTAGTGATATTACAGGGAGGATAATGTGTGTACTCTCGGAGAACATTAAAAGGAGTTGACAGGAGAAACTGAAACCTAATACTTTGGCAAGCAATTGTAATGCCTCTGAGTGGACACAGGCACTGCAGTGACAGCTAGCAGGACTCTACACGCCATCGCACACGCACTCTGAACTGTGCCCTTTGCACTTTAGACATTGCACTGGGCTCCAACTCGTACTCAACAGTGTCTCCGCTCTTCCTCTCTCTCGCTCTGACCCTCTATTTAGATTGAAAATGTTTGAATTTGTTTAAAAGCTGCATAAGATGGATGGTAGTTCGGAGGGTAACGGGTCGAGAGAGAGAGAGAAGGAGAGAGAGACGGAGAGAGAGTCATCCTTGTGCTTGTGAGTCGGTGGAAGAATGAATGCGCCAACAAAAATAAAGTGGAACAAGCAGAATGTTGTTTACGCTAAAGTCAAGTCAACTGCAGGACTGCAAGACCAGCGTTGCCCGAGTGCAGCGCAGGACATTTTCAGGATGCGAAGGGTGGAGTGAAGGGTGGGAAGGGGAGTGAAAGTGCATGTTGGAAGCTGTCGGTATTCTTTTCTTATATTGTATGAGCAAACAACATAACAGTTTGATGTTAGAGTGCAAACGAGCTTAAATACACACACCCAGAAGCCACACGGAGTACACAGAACACACACATGCACACACACACACATGCAACATGCACTCACACATGGTTTTCAACATCAGTGGAGTAGAACGAACAGTGATGCCCCCTGCGGAGAATGTAGAGCTGCGACCCGTTAGAAAAGAGAAGCATGGCTGACTTGCAGTGGAAGCGCTACAGTCGAAAAAAATGTCGTCCTCTGTTGTATTACGTCATCGATTAATTATAGCTTTATTCCGATTTTAAGGAGCTTTATTGATAATGTGAATCTTTTGTATCATTTATAAATTAGACACAAAAATTATTAATGAACTTATTTCATAGCTCACGATGAAAACGAGGAACCCGGCACGCAACAAAATGAATTCCTTGGAATGGTTTACTTCGAATAGATACGGAATACTTACTAGAGTACGCTGGGGACTTAAAATTGATGCCTGATAATGCTACCATCACTCTTTTACAAATATTTCATCTACTATAAAGTTTAAAAATCTGCTCAGTGTTCCGTGTTGCTGCTACCACCACCAACTCCCCCACCCCGCCCTCCCGCATCGCTAGACAAGTCGCCCTTCTGTCGCTTTATGGAAACTCCCAGCAGGCGGCGTCCTGCCAGTGCTGCTCCTGTTCCTGGAAGTGTCAAAAGCAAGGCTAAATCTATTGTCGACAGGGCTTCACTTCATTTCACTTCACTTCATTCACTCCTCTTCTGGTGGCAATCTTTTGTTGGCAATCGTTGAGGAGTTGCTGCTGCTGGCTGCGAGTAGTGCTCAACTTGGGCGTGGGGCGTGGAGCGTGTTAAAATATTATGGTCGCAGGCCGTAGGGCGCGTCGACACGTCAAGCAGGCCGTGTGCTTTGCTCCGCTGCGTGGCACGTCGAAAGCCAGCCTGACAGACAAGCGGAAAAAGTGTTTTATTGTTCGCATCCGCTTTAACTGTGCTCAAGCACTAAATTTGTGTGGATTTATTGATGATATTGCTTTCGCTGGAGAACGCACTCAATTGAGTCAAAGACGCCGATGGGTCAAAGATGATAGAGGAGTCAAATACGTCGGCGGAGTCTTAAGACTTGAAGACTTGAAATGAGTCAACGCCCGAATCCTCGAGAATTAACATTGCAATTTATGTTTATTTTAGTGATTCAGGAATCACAAGGATAGAATAATGTGGAAAAAATACTCTTTCTTTCTTCCTTTATAATTCATTAACAAGCAGTATTTTTTATCATACATTGTAACTAAATTTGCTTCAGTTTATCCTTAATTTAGCTTCAATTTATCACTAATTTAACTGAGAATATTTAGCATAAATATTGAAATTCTATTTTATGTAAACTCTCCCAGTTATCCATATTAAAATAACCTTAAATAGTAGTTTAATTTTAAGTTTTACTTTATCAAGCCATAAAGAATTCAAGGTTGGTAAACAACTTGAATTATCTTTTAGAATTAAATTTGTTTTTCTCGAGATTCGCGATACGAAAATGCTGCCCGTCCTAAATGACCGATGAATGTTATTGGATCTCCTTCTGTCTAAGCATCGGACAACAACAATTTTGTCGCGATGAATGCGTTCTGCGGAGTTGCTCGTAAATTTTGCCCATCGAAGTAAAAGCAATTTGCTGTCATTGCTGCCGGCGCGGCCCATTCTGCCGGAGCCGGCGTTGGCAAGGAAAAGTGGCAGCAATAAAAAATACGCCATTTCACTTTTACACAACAGCAACAACAACAACAACAACAACGACAGCAGCAGCAACGACAACGAAAACAACGCAGCAGCCGTTAGTCGCTGGCAAACTAATTGTGCGTCGTCTGAAAGAATGTTGATGTCGCTGTTGTTTGCGTGTCTGTGCGAAAAAATTGCACAGCATAAATCTCACGCTTGCACTAAATTTTCATTTTCACATCTTTCACCACTTTTCACACTGATCCGTGTACACAGCCCGCCCCCTTTCCGCCCACCTCGAACTCTCCTCGCTACTTTAAACTCCACGCAAGTCAGCCGGAACGTCGTGTTACTGTCAAAATGCAGCTCCGTCGAGGCAACGACGCAAGCACCAACAAGCAACGACAAGCAGGGAGAGCCACACACACTCAAACACACTCAAACACACTCAAACACACTCATACACACTCTCACACACGCACAGACAGAAGCACAGAAAGCGACAGCAAAAGGAGACAGAGTGCCTCTGAGCGTAAATAAATTGGAAATGTCCTTTTGCCCTGGCGAGCTCTTCCATTTTAATATTAATTTTTTCCTTTAGACAAGCGGACGATAGATAGAAAGCTGCTAGCAGGCCAGCCGGAAAATATTAGTATAGCCTCTAGAAATTATATAGAGTGTATTATGTAAGATTTTCATTATATTGTATATTTCATGATATTAGGAATATAGGAGCTCGTAAAACTTTCCCCCTCGTCTTTCTTTGCTGTCGAACTTGATGATGACTGATGTACGATTTCCCATTGAAATTTCGGTTGTAGTCAACAAGTATTATGGTTATTTTATAGTAGTTTTATGGGTTATGGTCTTGGATTCTACCGAACTCGTCTTTAAAAGTCGAATGCTTCGAGTGCTATCATTGAAAGTAGACGAGGAAACTCATCAATGGTCTTGGAAACTTGAAAACTTGATTTATTCTGAAGCTTATTATTCTGAATGGACTTCAACTCTCTCATTGATTCTTCTCGAACCACGTATAATCATGGGGAGTCTCTTTGAAATCACCGATGATCTTAAGTATTTTTATTTTGGTTCTTTATAAAGATCTTTTAATATCTTTTAGTATCTTTCTGTAAATATCTTTCTCTGAATATCATTCTGTGAATATCTTTCTCTGAATATCGTTCTCTGAACAGATTTCTCATTAATATCTTTGTCTATAAATATATTTCAATTGGTGTATCTTTCTTTACAGATGCATTCAGACAGAAATGCATACTCACTCAGAGAGAGAGTGTGTGTGTGTGTGTGAGAGAGAGAGAGAGAGAGATAGACCTCGTCCTGCCCCAGCATTGTTGTCAGCTGAAGCAATTTATGTCAGAACAGATCCGACAGATGGCAGCACCAACAGCAACAGCAGTACGAAGCTTTAGCAGCTTCAAATACCCAAACATAACCCTTACACTTTCCCCAACAGCAACAGCAACAGCAACAACAACAACAACAACAATGACAGGAACCAACCGACTACGACTACGACGACTTCAACTGCAAAGCTATCATGTTATCAACCCTTGATCCTGTTTGTTATCCTCTTCGTCGGTGGTTCCAGCCAAGAGCGAACTCCATTCGACCCCATTCTGAGCTGGAGCACAGCAACCGGTTAGTGGAACCTTTGATTTATTTTGCCAGCCAGGATATCTCTCTATTTTCTCGATTTTCTACGTTTTCCCAAGGATGCGAACACATAAATTGAGTTGAGTTGAGTTGAGTTGAGCGGAGGAGCAAAAGTAGTAAGCAGCAAAGCAGCGAGACCAAAGAAAGAACGAAAGAAACGAACTTAGCAGCTATTTAGAGTGTGCGAAAGAGTGAGAGAGCATCTCGAAAGGATTTCACTGCACTGAAAGTAGAGTAGCGGCACTGAGTATCGTCGGGTGGCAACTCCACACAGAGGTAAGCAGTATTTATTAGATTGTTAAATTGTGAATCCTACGAAATGCTCTGTTATTCACTCCGTTCCGAACTGAGATCTCTCCAACTGTCCACCCCGTGCACCTGCCCTCCGGCCCGCCACATCCACCTGCAGGATTCGTGCCATTAGTCAAGTAAAGTAGTGATTTCAGTTGAATGCAGGTACGTGGGCACGCTCCTGTTTGGGTTTCGGTGCTCCGGAAATGTGTTTATGACTCTTGACTATGCTGCCCTCTGTCTCTCTGTTCGAAATTTTATTAGTCTTCTTTGACATGCACTTTGGCCCGGAACGAATCTGTGGGTGCTCCATGGATGTACGATGTCCCACCCGTTGGCAGGTGAGGATGGGACGACTATCTTTGATGCAGTCTGATGCTGGGATGCAGAGTGAACAGAGCAGCAAAGCTAATCAATAGTTCATGTGGAGAGCTTTAAATTTCAAAGGAGCAAATTTGGCGATGATTTGATTCAGCTCCGAAGTAGGCCACAGTTTGGAGTACTCGTATTATTAAAAAACTAATGTTTTTAGTCAATGATTATATGAATCAATGATGTTAGTTGTCACTGCGAATGAGATCAATTTAGTTTTATTAAAAACAATAGGGATTTTCTTTGAAAAGAAGATATTTTATTGGAAAATTGAAACAAATTTTATCCCGGATCAATCGTAGTCTATAATAAATCGAAAGAAGATTTTAGAGTTAGAGGAAAAAATCTGCCTAAAATGGTAAAACACACATACGCTACTAACACAGAGCCACCAGCAAACCGCAGGCAATCGGCGAGTGTTGTAAAAAGATGACAACAGAAGTGACAACAAATAAATCAAATGCATGCAAAGTAACAGCAACAACGACAACAACAGAAAAGTCAAGAAAAGTTTTATTCAGTTGTTGGTGATGTTGGCGTTTTTGTTGTTGTGTTTGTTGTTGTGGATGTTGTTGTTTTTGTGAGCAAAACTGCAATTTGCACCCATAGCAATGCGAACAACAGCAACAACAGAAGTGTGTGTGTCTGGTAACAAATCTTAGCGAAAGAGAAGAGCAACTGTGGCCAGGACGACCATATGAACAAAATACGGACACACAGATAAACACACACGCTTACACATACTCACATACATACACATACGACTACACATTAAAGCATTCTAACACATGTGTAGCTGGGCGACAGCAATTCATTCACCATGTCGCTGGCATGCATTGTAACAGCAGCAAACGAGCGATAAAAGCGAGAACAACAGCAGAAACAAAACAATAGCAACAACAACAACAACAACTACTACTACTACTCTTGCGTTTACAAAAGGAAAGTCAACAACAACAACGATAACAATAACATGAAGACAACCATGATAACAATAAGTGAAACAGCTAAAATGTTAGAAAAGAAGTCGGAAAAGAAGTTGACGGCAACAAAAAACGACGCAACAACAACAACAACAAATTGTCAGCAATTTCTATACTGCTGGTAACACAAACAGCAGCAACAGCAGCAGCAGCAGCTACAAACCAAGTGAAACAAATGTGCACGTGACACTTTCAGGTGGAGGACATAAAGATGTCACATAACTCAGTGTGATTAACGTCTCTAGTGTGTGTATCTAACCTCGTATCCATGTCTGTCCATACGTCTGTCGGTCCTTCTGTCCGTCTGTCTGCTGCCTGCAAAGCCGAATTGTCGACATTTTCTTATTATTTTCAGATTCCATCGCAGGCAGCAGAGTCGCAACTCACTCAGGTGGTTATTGATTGAGGTTCTTCGGGAACCAGACAAGAACTGGATTAAAAAATACAATAAATTTCATTTCAATCAAAATTGAAAGTAACTAAATAGAAGAATTAATAAATAAACCAAAGCAAATCATAATAATAATAATAACAACGAATGGATTGAACTTTAATTGGATTGAACTGAATTGAAAGCAAGCCTGGATTTTAAGGGTTTATTAACAGTCTCAAGGAAGAACTTGTGAGGCGCCACTCTAAACGCTTTCCTGCTTGAATAATCGATTGAATTAAACTCAGAAATCATTCGCACTAGCAGAGTGAAACTTCAAGGATAACAAATTGACAGAGTAAATGACAGGGATACTTAAGGATCTGTTGGGCGAACGTGTGTGATGCATGATGCCAAAGCGAAGGAAATGATTAACGAGCGCTCGGATGACTGGCGAGTAAAGATTTTGCAACGTAACCATACAACAATAATAATGACAATAACAAGAGAAGAACCACCACAACAACAACTGCAATAACAACACCAATTCGATTACTTCAAGTTCATGAAGGACGCTTCACAATTAGTTAGAACAAACGACCTCCGCGCCGGAGCGGGCGGGCGGCGTTACGAGACCGTGACGTGTGGGGTCGCGAAAATTAATGACCTGAATGACTTCGCAGAGTTCACAGCAAAAAGCAGCTGAGGAGGGGCGGACAATCTTCTCTCCTCGTCGAGAAGCGTACTTTTTCTGCTTCGAATTTTTGTGTGCGCCATTCTTCACTGTGTGCGTGTGTGTTGTGTGTGTGTTAATTGCAGCAAACGTCAAAAGCCGGACGCACTGACGTGATGATGACGGAACGAATTGGCTAAAAAGACGCTCGTCCAAGCGGACGCGTACGCTGAACGATCGGCGAGGAGTGAGACGAATACGCTGTCAGTGTTGAATGCGAGCGAGCAACAGTGTTGAATGTCCGTTGGACGCAGTGCGGGAGGCGGGAGGGTGCAGTGGTGAACACGCAGTGAAAATGTGTGTATAATGAAGCGAACTCAAACGGCAACAAAGATTGATGTGTTGTGGAAAATAAATGATGATGGTGATTATTTTTCATTGAGTGTTTTTGTTTGCTATAAACTTTGTTGTTGTGCGCAAAAACATCAAATTGCATTTGTGCTGTATACAGCTGTAGACACGGAGTTATACTGCCAGTCACTCAGGCAGTCAGTCAGTCAGTCATCAACATCAACATCAACTTTGGCAACAATAGCAACAGCAACGAAATGCGTTGCCATCCATCGAAATCTCATCCATCAGTCGCCAGCGCAACGTGTGATATTTCATGTTTGATGAGTCGACGTTGTTGGTCCTACGCTTTCCTCCCCCCTCCATCCCCCCGCCAATTTTTTAACCATCTCCTTATTCGACTTCTTCTCGCTTCTTTTCTTTAATTCATCATCAGCGAAGTTGTAGCTTTCGGCAGACAGCAATGCGTTGTTTTATTGCCTCGTGTTGATTATGTCTCCGCTAATATTATGCTGGGTATACTTAATGACAGTTCAAATGAGTGAGTGCCCCGAAGCTGCAGTTAATTTGAGGTGCTTTTGTTGCAATTAGTTCGCGAATGTTTCGTAATAAATAATAACCGATGATAAATGATGATTATTACTCTCACTTCTAATGTATGTCTTCAGAGAACTCGCTCTTTTCGGAGAGACAGTGATTATTTCCACAATGGCAACATATTTATTTCAAACCCATGTTTTAAAGAATATATTCCTTAAGAATATAAGAATACATTCTTGATAATTCCGCGCATCACCACAATAAACTCATTTCATCGACATAAAAAGAAAATGAGTAAAAACAACAACGATTCTCTTTCTGGATTCATAAATAATATTAATTTTAATTAATTTTTATATCTGAAAAAACTTTACTTTAGAAAAATTCAAAATATTTATATTTAAAACATATTATTTGTACAGTGCTTGGTGAAATCTTTTTCCTAGTGCTTCCTGCGTACTATATTGAAACTCAGCTAAGAGAGGTTTCACTTCTTTTCAAAGTATCAACACTATGTTTAGGCAAATCACAGTATCTTATAAACTTTAACGATTATACTCCATAAACTTCAAACACAGTGTTTTCTTATCCAAGTCATGTGTAATAGAATTCGTTTTATTTTTGAAGTTTTGCTCTACTGAAATATGCTTTGAGCCTTTTGTTTATTGGTTCTTATCCACACTACTGGCCCGTGCAACTCAACGCCAACTCAGCGAAGCTTTACACCCATCCATGGTTTTTATGTTATTTACGTGATGATATGCAAAAGCTCCCACAGATGGCGCTGGAAACGTTTACCATTCTAAATACTTTAATCGCTATCGGAGTTTCACATCAAACACGTAAAAGTTTTCATACAGGTTTTAAAATAGGGGAGCCTAAAAGTTGACTTTGTTTTTTTTTCTTACAAATATATCTTTTTTTTTATTATTATTATTATATAATTAATAATATAATAGTTAATTAGATTATTAATAATAATATAAAAATTAATTTCATTATTTAAGTTATACAAACACAGAAACCAGAAACTTCATTTCCGGTGCTACTGGAATTTTTTTCCCCAAAAAACTTATACAAAAACAAAGTTTAAAAAAATTGAGATTTAGTAACATCTAGTGGCGGATAGGAAAATCACCATAGCATACGTCAGTTTCATGTTTCACAACTTGGTGTCGCGAAAATAACCCTCCATTGGTTCGAAGCTATGATGAACACGTAAAATGTAACTAAAGTTACAAAAAAATCAAAAACAACAAATTTGAATGTTTATAATTTAAGCAATTTTATATACTATATATATAAATCAATGAAATATATATATATAAATATATATATAAATCATATATAAATCAATGAAAATACTTATTTAAATAATAAATATTAATATAATAATTAATAAATTCGGACACACAAATTGTTTGCTTTGAGTTTTATTTGTGTAAAGAAATCTTAGTAAATTTTATACAATCAAAAAATGCAGACATAAACTTGTTAAAAAAATCAAAATTTACGATTAAACTGATCCAGTGTTTATAATTTAAGCATAAACAATTACAATTACTAAACAAATTTGTCTAAGCTCATGAAAAACTATTCATATATTTAACACAATGTTGATTAACTGTTTTTTCCAAATTTAACCTGTGGAATTTACATAAATTGCGTACTGACTTTTTAAAATATTATTGAGAGAATATTACACGCTTTAAACTGCAATCAAGTTGTCACAATAACTTATGCAAGAAATCAGATCACAATGAAGACCAACTCAAGATATCGAAGTACCTCCACCGCATTAAAGCGAAATTGAAGCTAAATTAAAGCGAAATGAGTACAGACGGTATTTAAAGGACTTTGTATGAAAGCGATTTCGGTTTTCGTATTTTAGTTGTTATCTGATTGAGTTACCAAAGCTGATTATTTAAATCCAGAAACGAAGTTTCGGCTGACTTGGTCACTATAAAACATGTTTTATACGCTGTCTGCTGCCGAGATTCTACACGCTGCTGTGATAAGGAAACAATTTGGCAGTTTAACGGGCCCAAGTTAACCCTCGATCTGAGCCACAGCATTCGAATGGACGCAGCAACGAAGGAAACGAAAAAAACCCCTCACAACCGCAGCCAATCTAAATTAAATTATAATCACGGGTTACGAGACATCGATTTAAAAATGTTTATTATTGCGCCAGCACTGCAAACAAATTGAATCATAAGTTCGGATTCCGATGAGGTTTCGTCGAAGTTCGCCGTGCGTTTAAAGTAAAAGTTGTTGCATCCTTGCTGCAGACGCGACGGCCGTCGATGGAGGAGGGAGTCTTAATCATTGACCCACATCATGCATGATGCATGGCAACGAATTCGTTCGCTACAATTAAATTGTTTTGGGCAGGATTCGATTTAACGGCGCACAAAGTAACGTAAATAAACCATTTATAACGAATTTAGTCGAATTATTTGATAAATCGCCGAATCGAAGCGAAACGAAAGCTTCGAAGAGGCTGCCGCATGGCGAATGCGGGTGGAGCAGGGTGAAGAAGGGGTGAAGAAAGCCTCAATTGGGGAAGGCGCTGGAATTATTAGCTCCTGGCAGGAGGGGAGGGAAGAATTTAAAAGTGGGTCTTGAAGTGCGGTTGAAAAGTTATTTAATATGAATTGTATGCTGCACTAGCTGAGGTTGATGACGAAGAGGATGTGGATAAGGCAGGCGATGGCGATGATGATGAGAGAACTGCACTCTGTCCGATTTGAAGCTGAAACTTTGAAAGGAATTCATGACTTGGAAGATAGAAGCTGTGAGTAGCGAAGTCATTCACATGTTGGTTGCTGCAGGTGCTAATTCATGGTCATTACGGCGACTTCGCAGCCGCCAGCCGATGTTGCAGCCGCTGCAGGCCGATCGATCCATCACGTGTGAACGAGGAGTCCCGCTGCCCAGGCTGCTTTCTCCCACAACGCCAATGAATGGCACTGGTCATTAGCGCCGAGATCATGTCGGAGTTAGTTAACGGCGCGCGTATTAAATTACAGCGCGAAAAGGAGCAGCAGCAGTAAATCACGGACGCGTGATTGGGCGCAAATGTTTCGGCAGCAGAAGTAATGCTAATGCGTTCGCCTCTCTGCACCGAATGATATATTTTGACAGCCTCGTCTGACAGCTCTAATTACGTGCGGCGTGCCATTTAATGCTCGTTCGCTTCTTCCGTTCGCCATTAACGAGCCACTTGAAAAATGCTCCTCTACCTACAAAATACTCACATATGATTGCAGCAAGCAATCATGGCCACGTTAGTGTAGCGGCAGAGAAGTGCCTCATTCCTTCATTAAATGCTGGTTAATTGAAACACTTAGTTTTGCTGTCAGCAGCGCTGCGATTTGCAGCACCTTCGCCTTGGAGATGCTGCTCCACAAAACAACTCTGATTTCCCTGCCCTGGCAGCAATGTCAAAGCGCCTCTGGCTCCGAAGCACCTGCTTTGTGTTGCAAACACGTGGGATCCGCTCGAGCAGCCGCGCTCCGGTGTCAGGACGACGCCTCTGACTGCCTCGGTTAAAGGTACCCGAGGTAGAAAGTCGCATCCAGTGCAGTGCAGCTGCATTGCAATTAAATGCATCTAATTTTTTATATCATTCAACTTGTATTGCGTAGGAAAGGCGAATTCAACTAACTGCTGCCTACGTGAGATGTTGCAGTTGATGTTTTATTATTGATAGTTGCTGAATTAATGACGTCATCAACAGAAATGGGTTCTCCCGATTGCAAACAGTCGAAGTGCTGCACAGTTCTAAACGGCGTGGAATAACAAGTAAGAAATCCGAGTAAATTAAGTGGACTTAAAAATGATCATTTTATTTCTATTTGTTTCCATATTTTTCACTAATTAATAATTTACAATACGTAATATTTACTAATAATCATGTAAATATCAATTCTTCAAGAAGCTTTATAAAATAATAGCACAGAACCAACTCAATCTAAATCGTTGCTATAATTTTAATTTCCAAACAATCGCGGTTTGGAGAGTGCTTCCAAAATTGAGGGGCCTTCCTTAGGGTCTGCCCTTCTTTCTTTTCCCTTCAAATGATTTGCAATTTGCGAAAAATCCACTCCTTCCTTCCTTTGTTGGCGCTGCACAGAGTCCCGTTATAAACATGTTGCGTGCGCATGCGTAGCAACAACTCAGCGCTACCGATCAACAAATGATCTGGAAATTTTTTCAGTTGCAGAGCAAAAGATGTCGCACGCTTATCAGCAGCACTCCGAGGTGCCTGCGAACCGGACTGTTGACTGAACCACTCCACGCACTCTACTGGACACGATCAGCATACGAACACACATACGCAGGTTCCTCCCGTTCTCTAAGACGGTGATGCTATGAGATCCACGGCGGATTTTTGATTTATTTGGCTGATGTGGCTGATCAAAAACCTAGCGGGGAAATGTTGCTATAAAATATGTTGCAGGCAGGCCGCCGCAATCAATAAATATTTAAGCAATGACAGCGTCAAGCCAAACAACTGGGTTGAAGTTGTGTTTCCACTGGTTTTTTTTTGTCTGTCGCGAGGAAACTGCAGAGTTTGTCTCTCAACGAAAATGCCGAATGCTCTACAGCCATGCAACATCTGTCGTCTGTCGGTCCGTTTGGCTAACTATCTATCTATACGTCTGTCTTGTGGCTGCAGAAATGTGGTGGCAGCTCTTAAGTGCTGCTCCACACGGTAAATACTCAATTTGTCGCTTGACCAACGATCGACGGTTTTAATATTTACATTAACTCGTCTCGTCTCGTCTAGTCTCGTGGTATTTAATGGGGATTTTTTAAAACGCGTGCCATCGTTTAAACAGTGAGTGCTTCGCTTATTTATAGTCAAACAGGAAGCTTTTAATAGTTCATTCGTTTACTTAATAGCTTTCATCTTCAGATCTAACAAAATTCTGCAAAATAATAAGTACAGTATAGAATAGTATAGTAGATTATAGTATAGTATAGTAGAGTATAGTATAGTATAGTATAGTATAGTATAGTATAGTATAGTATAGTATAGTATAGTATAGTATAGTATAGTATAGTATAGTATAGTATAGTATAGTATAGTATAGTATAGTATAGTATAGTATAGTATAGTATAGTATAGTATAGTATAGTATAGTAGAGTATAGCATAGTATAGTAGAGTATAGCATAGTATATTAGAGTATAGCATAGTATAGTAGAGTATAGCATAGTATATTAGAGTATATACGAAACATGTACGTGTCTTTATTCAACGAAGATCTTTCAATTTTAGTTACCTACATTTACTCAATTTACCAATTTTCTATTTTCTAATTTTTACCCATTTCTACTAATATCTAATCTTTTTCTTATTTACTTATCTGTTTCTCTTCTAAAATTAAATTACAAAGAAAATTAGTTACTTCGAAAATAACACCCGACATTAAACTCGATGAACAACTGGTTGTTATTTTATTAGAATTAGAAAAACAAAAATCATACAAACATCAAACACTTTCACACTATTAGTCGGTTAAGAAAACTTGTAGATTAACTCGATACAAACTGGTCCCACTCTCTGCTGCTGATGCCCTGAATTTAATGCGTAAAAGCAATTAATTTAATTTAGAAGGATGATCTTCGAGTTCGGCTAGAAAAGAGCCGAAAAAACGTAAAAAGCCGCCACACTAGACCAGGTTTAGTGGTCGAACACTTGTATTGACATCGGCCTCAATTTGTGGTGACGACACTTCGATCGTCGAGGAAAAGTTGTGCACAGCAAGAGCATTTTTCGGAACGAATGGGTTTTCAAATTGAATGTTTTCGAGTGTCTGGGCGAAATCCATGCGTCCGGATGAATGCAGGTGTTGCGATGCCGCTGGCGGTTCGGCCAGAGTGATATTTCGGAGGTGTCTTAAAGAAGTCTGGCTGCCCCAGTTGCGTGAATAGCAAGCAACAAGTATCTAGGCTGGGCCATGAATGAGAAAGTTTCATTTGCTGATGGATTGCAATAACAAATTAATAGATGATGAATGCGATAAAGTTATAGAAATTAAAAGGATACAATATGGTGTCTACCTCAAAGAAATAGTGTACATATTAGAATATTTTTTAGAATTTCACTTTAAGTACTAAATTGGATTTAATACCTTAGTTGTGGTTGCTATTAATGAGTAGTTAATCAGCATTTCGAAAAGTTTTTCTACTATTTCGAAGACTAAAGACCTTGACTTTCATACTTGACATTCCCAAGTTGCATCCATATATATTATCCTTTCTTCCTTCCTTCCTTTTTCCTTCCCGTAAACAGCTTCAGCGATCTAAATTTCACCGGGTCTCTGTTTCGTCTCTCTCTCTTATCGCATTCTTGGTTAAATCAAATCGCTTCTTCTACACGGGCTCTTAAATGGCATTAAATTGCTTCTTGTATTCGATGCATGCGTGGGTCATGCTTCTAGGTCCATCATCGTCACCCTCGGAGCCCTCGAATCGTGTTGTTGTCATGCTCAACAAAGCGCAAAATTAAGTGCCAACAAATGCATTCATAACAGTTTTTTATACCCTCATCTTCATCGGCGAAGTGTTCATGTTGGTGACAGCGGTTGTGAAACCTTTAATAAGGCCCTTTGTCGAAAAACGAGGTGAGGCGGTCCTCGACTGTCCAGAACGTAAGTTTCGGTACTTTTTTGGGTCATGAAGACCCTTCTTGAATACTGAAGAAAACGAAAGACCATGCATGAGGTGTTTCTTTCTTTGTTGTGGGTTATCAGAGGTGCAAAGTACTGATGAACTAAGCTACGAGTGTGAATCACATGAGTTTTTGTGGAAGAGAAAGAAGATTGTTCAAGCAGAGCAGAAAATACGATCATTTAAAAAGCTGTCTGAAGATTGCAAGCTTTCTTTTTCTTCAGAACAACTCCAAATTTATCAATACTGGTCCAGACTATAGCCGCAAATGATTTCCTAGTTTATGATGACAGAATAAA
Organism: Myopa tessellatipennis; assembly: GCA_943737955.2. NCBI lineage: Eukaryota > Metazoa > Arthropoda > Insecta > Diptera > Conopidae > Myopa > Myopa tessellatipennis. Next base: position 59,811,501 of record OX031316.1, read on the forward strand.
TTTCCCTTGTATTTGTTGTTGGTGATTTTTTCAACTGATTGCTGAGAGAAGAGCTGAGATCCAGCGGAGTCTTTGATCCTTTGGTACAGTCATAATTAAAATAATCTTTAAACTCTAAAGTTCAACGTTAAGTCAAGTGGTTCAGCTTCAAGTAATAAGGAAGTGTATTCTTTCCTCGACTTCTTCCATTTTGTGGCCATATCAATTCTTGCCAAAAAGCGCCAACTGCACTTAAATGCTTTTCGCAATTAGCGCTGTAAATTAATATCGACTTGAGATGGCCGCTCGGTCCGTCGCGACCAACAAACAGTAGCGCTGGCAAACATCGCCGTATCAATATTATAAACAATTATTAATTTCGTGCAGAAGTGAGACCGGCGCATGCGCAGCCACAGACAGCTGCACGGCCGCGACTGCGCAGTCGTTTTAAATCCGCTTTCAGTTTTGCGCGCAAACACGTTAACGCTGTGAGCAGGAAGCGACACCAACAACATCAGCAACACCACCACCACCAACGTCGCCACAACAACAACAACAACAACAACAACGTTCACAGAACGAACGGGTGGAGAAGGAAAAAACGCCATGATGAAAAATTTTTCCTAATAAATCCAGTCAATGGATTTCTTTTGGAACCGGGATCGAGACCGAGACCAAGACCACAAAATCAACTCCAGCGAAGCTGAAGCACAATTTAATGCATCAAAATTCAATTCCTCAATAGACAGCAAGAATTTCTATTTACGTTGGTTCGCCCATAAAACTTTGTTGCTGCTGTTGATGTTCCTGTTGTTGCCCATGTTGCTGTGGCCTGTGTTGTTGTTGTGGCCTATGTTGTTCTTGCCTATGTTCCTATTGCATGTTGTTAGAAGTTAATAGGAAGTTAAGCTTATTTGAAAATTACAACATTCATGATATTATTGTTGTTGTGGTCGTAGTTGTAGTTGTTACTGGGCGTTTAACCATTATTAACTATAGATTTTCCTAATATTGAGTAGGCAGACGGTGTTGTTGTTGACGTTGAGGTTGAGGTTGAGTATATTGTCTATTGTTGTTGTGATTGAGGTAGAATAGTGTCTGTGGTTGTTGTTACTGTTGGTGTGCACATCGCCAATTTGTTGTTGCTGTTGTTCGCATTTCGCAGCAATTCAATTTGCTATTCTATATTGTTCTCTTTTATGCGCTCACTCTACACGTTGCTAAAATGATTCCAATAATTTTTCTTGCCACAATTTGACGTTTGGCATGATCCACTAAACCTATTTTTCTGCCACAACCTGGCCTACTTTACTTTGGCTTTCATTCACTCGCTAATCATAGAGATTTCTCCAAATTCTCCAGACCTACATAAAAAATTCTTAATAATTACGCCATGAGTTCAAATTTGAGCTAAACTTTGAGATCACGATCAAAACTAAACTAATAATATACACTTTTGGGTTTTATAGCTATAGTATCGTCGTTTAAGAACTGATTCGTGCTAACCGAAGGAATTGAGTTCTTCCACATGAATTTCTGAATCTTAAAGACTACTTTCTACTGGCCTGAATTCGTACAGAGATGATAAATAGTCTAATTGAATCCTCACAGTAGATGGAAAATAGTGACGCCTCCTAAATAAACGACCACTTCAGCATAACAACATAAAGCAGAGTATAAAAGATTATAACTATCATAAAGTGGCCAAAGGAAATCAACTTAACATAAAGAATTGTTCCAGTTAATCAAAGTCTATAGTCGATTAACTAAAATTTACCAGTCAAAAAAGTCTTTAATTAATTTGATTTCATTATACAAAGTAATTCTTCGTTATTCTTCGGTTCTGGTGACAATTTGAATATTGGACATTTTGCGAAACAATGGTCTCGGTCATTCTTTTCTTCTAGAGCACCGTCGAGTCTCATAAACAGAGCCACAAAGACCAAAAAATAAAAGAGGAACCATCAGATTTCTTTATGGTTTTCGTTAAAGAAGGAAGTTTTAAGTTCGGCTTTGTTGCTAGTTTTAATAAGGAATTGTTATAAATAATATATCAGCAGTTTTTATTTTATTAAAAAAAGAAAATAGTAAGAATACTTCATACTCTCATAGAAACAGACTTTTGAATTTCATTATTTTCGGGAACAAATATGAATTTCTAATTAATGTCACAATTTATAGAGATTAACTTGTTGTTTTAAGGCCATACGTTTTTCTTTATACAATCACTAAGATTTATCCATGAAAAAAGCATATTATTTGTATGTTTTAATAAGATTTGATAGCAAAATGGGTCAATAAGTAACTTTAAGTGGTTTATTTCTCGCTGTGTAATGTTCAACAGAGTGACCTCGTCTTTGTGATCCGTGTCCATCCATGGCAACTTCAGACCCACCAGTATTTGGCCATATAACACACGTTCATACTTTATGGGTTTGCCTATTTTGACCTGCTGCATTACTCGGTATGTTAGAATGTCAGGTATACTATATGTAATATAGTATATTGCATAAACGAACACGATTTCTTGCCTACCGACTGCATGGAGTAAACTATTTTGAGTAAAAAATCGCGAATGAACCGCCTACAAGTCGATTCGGCCCCGAACCTAATAAACCCTTGCCAATAACCTCGACCATCAAAGGGAGGCTCGAACACAAGACCATTAGACGGACAGAGAAATGCATGTTGGCACTTTGCTTGGCCTGTGCCTCGGCGGAGGTTTAATGGCGATCGTAAAAAGTGTTTGCCAGCAACCGTCCAGGATGACGACGATGCACAGACTGCGGTTGTTTCATTACTTAATATATGCGCGCATGCGTAACCTCCCGAAAACACAACACAACCAAAACGCATCGTGAAAATCAATAAGATTCTGTGTCTGGAGACCCGAGACAGCCCCGTCTACCTGTTGAAGCTCTCGTCCGGGCGGAGGATATTCGCCATAAGACACATTTTCGTTTTCTTGCGAGCACCACACACACACATACAGAGACATACACACACACACTTATGTCGCTTATGGAACCTGCTGCAGCTTCCAAAAAGCAATAAAATTGACTGTGCCTTGCTATTTCGCAATTTTTCTCCTGGTTCTTCGGCTGTCCTTCATTTGCCGCAATTTTATTTGCTTTAGTTTTGGCTGCTGGCGTTTCGGTCATCTGACGGCTGTTGTTTGGCGTGTGGATTGTTATTGTTATGCTGCTTGTTGACCAATTGTTTCCACACGCCGTACGTGGCGTGTACAATTTGTTGTTGCCGCTGCTGCCGTTGCACAGAAGTATGTGTGCGAAATTTGTTTTATGGCCGCCTCAAGCGACAAACCGCAGCGCGTCGCGGTCATGAAGTCAGCCACGTGACGGTGACGGTGCGAACGCGGGCGGCGGGGCAACGGGCGAAAGCCTCCAAAGCAGCTCCAACGTGTGCGCATATTTTTTGCATAATGGATATTAGAGGCCATAAATATCTCCTCCAATAATATTCCGCACCGTGACTATTCAGATTTATGTACAATATGTTCGTGGACAACAACAGCAGCAGCGGACGGACAGCGCATTCCCAAGACACAGCCTTTACCTTTAGGGACGTCCGGGACCCTTTGCGACTTGAATGTGGATGCTTGCACTTTGTTGCAGCCTTCTAACGGCGTTTGCGGCACAGACGCGTCACCTCTGCGTCACCCTGGCGAAAACACGGTGCTGTACATGGAAGTGTTTATTCTTCGCTCAAAGGGTATCGCTTGCTTCCCCATCGTTCGATGTGGGAACACTTTACAGAAGCCCAAGCTTACGTCTGTTGCTGGGAAAGGTTAAGTTCGGGAACTGCGTCATTCTTGTGGCCACTCGCGATGCGGAAACTGCGGCTAACTTCGGTGGCTGAAGTTTGTTGCTGTAATGAACTTCAGCAGAGCCAACATCGCCAGTCATTTTAACCTTCAAGCAAGTCTTCTAAGACTCAGCCCCCAAGGAATCCATAAATTATGAATGATAATAAATTGCTTGCTTAGAAAGCAGTAAAAATTAAAGTTTACATACTTATATTTTATATTAGTTTCTAAAAAGACTGGAATTTCTATAAAGGTTGGTTATTATATTGTAGTTGTCGGTTGCATGTCTTGAATTCAGGCCTGAAACGTCACTCAACCTGCTTTAAAATTATATTTTCCAATGTTTACTACTCGGTGATGGTTTTTCCTTTATGTCCATTCTTAATTGAATTCCATCTTGCAATTAAACGGTATCTTTAAATGATACAGAGCAGTCCTTCATTCGTTATAAGCGAAATTATTACCACTTTCTAGCACTCTCCAGCACTCATCCGTATCGCAGTTGAAATAACCGACAGCATCATCACCATTACCACATCCATAACATCCACAGCAACTGCGTCCCCGCAAATGATGTGTCCTCCGGGCGACAATTGCATCCATTTCTTCCGAGGTACTCGTGTCCAAGAGGAAAGCGAATCAATAAAGCATTTGAACGTTTCACGGCTTCTAATGTTTCAGAAGCTTCGTGTTAACTTGCCGCTTTGTTCAGTTGCATTCGTTTGCCAGAAGCGTCCTCTGGCGCACATCCAGAGTGAGTGCCACTCAAATTTTTCACTCGTATGCAGCTAACATGGCGAGTGGTGTCACCGATAGACACCTGCAAATACAACTATTTGGCCATCTGTCAAATTGTAGGCGCTCCCCGGGGCGGAAGAGTAGCTGCAGCGGTACAAGAAGAAGCACGAGACAAGTAGTTTAATATTCTGGCTTTCCAACTCTTCGATGCGGTGGTGTAGGAGAAGAAAACTCAACAGATACCGAGTAGATGCAGCCGTCCATGCTTCCGTGTTGTTTTAACTGTCTGTCAATTTCGGGTAGTGACCGTTTAATCGCCACAAGAACGAGATCCAGCCCGGCAGCTATTTGCACTTTATACAATATATTCCAATGGAGGAATATGAGAACACTTAACTTCTTGAGGTTTTGTGAACTTGTCAATTTGTCAGAAAAACTCTGCGACTTTCTTTTCGTACTTGCGGTTAATTTGAGTTCCAACCGTTTCGGAAATGTTGGTTTCAAAAGCAACCAGTACTTCTTATTGGACTTCTTATTGGAGTCCCCAGAACTTTTTCAAAACTCAACGCATTCGCACAACTTGTTGACATGAATTCATCGTTTCTTTTGGTTGCAGTTTCTTGTCGTCAAGAAGGAGTGAACAAGAAGAATTGGAATAAAAAATCTCCTAGCAACTCAGACTACAAAGTGACCTGCAACAACTGCAGTTGTCCCCTCATTTTTGGGGGCGAATACATAACTTATTGTCAGAAAGAAATGTTTAGCAAATAAATATGAAGGTAGTCAGTTCGAATGTTTGGCTGCTCGGGCCCTCGAACCCAATTCAATGGCGAGAAAAGTGTGGATACCTTTTTTATTTAATGTTAACATGTGCTGCAAAAATGGCCAGTGGCTGGCTACTGCGACTTTCGAGTGCGTGGCACTATGGACGACAACAATAAGGTTAATTTTTTCCATGGAATGACATAAGGAGCAGATGAAGAGCTGTGGTCGTCGGTGTAGAAGAGTCCGAGGAATGTTCAGCGGGGGTGTTCATCGGAGGCGAGGAGTTCGGTTGGTGTTCATCGCAGGCGAGGAGTTTAAATGAACTTACAGACAGGCGAATATATTTTCTTTTTCTTGTTCGAACGCAGTTCGGAGTGTCATTAAAATCTGGCAAACGTCAAATAAACTGTTTCGAATGACCGGCATCGAACGAAGCGACGACACTCAAAATAAGCGGCTGTCTGCACGTATTTCTAGAGTCGAGTGCGACGACGACGACGACACCGCGATGTGTTGTTCCCTAAACGATTCGTTTGTTTAAGATGACAACATATTCATTGGGTACCGCGGCGCACTTTTTGTAGGTAGTTAAAATTGCAGAAGCAGCAGGAATGGCGAAGGAATGGCAAAGGGTTCAATTTGTGGGCATGTAAGAGGTGATCACTGTCTACGCAGTCTTATGAATGGACATAAGTTAGTGAATTTATCTGTCCTCCGGTTCTGTGTATCTCCCTCCTCTGCGAATTTATTATTCGACCTTGATACTCACCCGAAAGTAACGCTTTAAGTCTATCCACAGAGCTTCTTAGACTGTGTATGTAGTGTATCGTAGTTATATGAAGATGTATATCGTTATCAGCGCTCATAATCGGCAGTTTGAATAATCCATCATGCAACTAATTGCGGTTGACACGCTAGTGACAAAGAGTGGCCAGACTAGCGTGCTTATGTCACCAAAACGCGTGGAAGGAATCCTTTCTATTTATAAATACGCCACACGAAAAAGGTTCCATCCGTCTAGCGTTTGTTCCCTTTATTCAATTTCAATGAAACTTATATGGATTTGTCGTTATTGTGCTGAGAAATTTAATGTTTTTCGCGTTTCCCACATTGACCCCAGAACAAGGTGGCAGCACTGCCCTGGACGTGCTCTGGACAGATTTTCAACAGTGTAGCGAATTAATTAATTTGATTAATCAATATACGATGCAACTACGACACTCTGTCCTTCTGTCTGTCTGTCGATCGCAGCAAACGATGAGGTTCGCGAGAGTTGTTCGTAGTATAGCATCAGTTAAGGTGCACACGTCAAGGTCAACACGCCTGAAATGGTGCCAAGAACAACACGAAAGGGCAGAACCAAGCTACACCTTTCAGAAACCTTGCTGTTGTTATGCTTGTTATTGTTGTTGTCGCTGTCATAGACTCCTGGCCTGGGATGCTCCTTAATGAGTTGCGCTGATTTTCTGTTCTTCTGGTTCTTATCTTAATTTCGTTATCATGGATAGCAACGCCTTCCAGCAGAGTTGCGGAATGGATCTCCGACTAGTTTCGGAATGTAGTTCGCTCAAGGATCCACTGCACGGTAAATGCTTGTGGCTCTGCTGATTGCTGCTTATCTATCCGCCCGATCTGGATAACTTGTTCGCTTCTCACATCAGAATCGAAAGTAGACGATATAAAAATACCTGTTAAAGAGATCAACTCACTGAGTGATGGTTATTATTTCAGGTTCCTGTACTTTAAACGGAGAGTAGATTCGGTTCGAAATCGAGAACAAAAGTAATCTCGTTAACAACGATAAAATTTCGATTTAAGAACAAAACAATTTTATAGCAAATTAGGAAAAGAAAAAGACTGAAAGAGTTTCCTATTCCCACAGCTATTCTTAGAAATGTTTAAATACCTGCGACTTAATTAGCTTTTCTTAAACATGTAATTAAAAGTATTTTGAACAATGGCTGGAAAATTTAATTGGCTGGAATCATTTTCTGGACTCGAAATTTATACCAAAAAAGAGCAGCGAGCGATGGTATGTTCGGAGGTATCCCAAACATCCCACGACCGGCCATCATTAGCGGATGCGCCAAACATTTCATTAGAAAAATTTCCTTACTTCATGTGGGATACTTCTAGGAAATCCGCTGCCAGCAGCAGCGATCAGTGGCATCGTTGCATCGATCGGAGTCGCATGAATTAAACATCGCCGTGTGTGTCTGGCCAGATCCGTTTATGTCTATATTTGGCACATGGACTGGACCGAGAATGACTCATGTCGTCGATCTGCGATCAGTTACAACTGCTGCGGTTCGCTGAAATCCTCCCATCGTCGCACTCGAGACATGCTGCCGCCCATCCGACTACGCAGACTCGGGTTCAATGATCGCTTTTCACTCACTGAGACGGGGGACAACAATCGACCAAGTCGACTGAGTTTTCCGGTCTGCGTCTGCGTTCGTCCACGTTGCGTTTAGCGTTTTCCATCGCCATAAATCGTTACAAATCGCAACGTGCTTCATGAATACCTGATGCGCTGCTACTTATTGAAAGGTTCTTCGAGATGCCAACCGAATTGATTAGAAACTACTGCCTGCCACTGGCAGAAATCATCTCTAAGGTTGTCCAGACTGTGTTTGTAAAGTTGTTTAGTTATCAGCGAAATAGAGTAGTCAACTGGGCAGTCATCAGGGTAGCCATCCGCCCTAGAAACTCAGCTCTAATGCTGCAGCACAAACGTAATCATAAAGCAAAACACTCCGATTGTAGTACACTCCGATTGTAGTAGTCACCGATCGCAGACTAGTAGCAATCCTTTGACTGCAACTAATGCTTCAGTCGTCGAACCATGACATTATTTTATGGCGAATCGACTGGCTTCAGCGACTGGCTTCATATCAGTGTACATCAGTTCACAGAACGCACGTTCGTGTGCCATAAAAACAGCGTCTTATAACTTTCGCTGAAAAACAGAACCAGCCACTAGCTATCGATCACTCTTCAACATGTTCGTACTTCCTCGTATATTCCATTTAGAAATAAATATGTTTTTTAATTTGACTGCTTTAATTTGAAGATTTTCCTCAACGACTTGGGAATCTTTACTTTCAGACCAACCATATCTACACCATTTTAAGTAAAAACTACTGGTTAAGACTGAAATCTGCAGATGTGGTCATTGGAGAGATGGGACAGAGGACATTCCGCAGGAACACGTCGCACCTCCGCAAAGTAAGCAGCAATGCGACGAAGGAACAACGCCAGACGATGTGGTTCCAGTTCCGAGCATCCACAGCAAAGAAGAATAACTGCAGCAGCATCTAGAAGAGCATCAAGAACATCATCAAGAAACGCATAGAGAATCGAATCAAAAGCAACATTAGCAGCAGCTGCTGCCATAACTGGGAACTTTTTTGTATGAAGGAAAGTTGATAGACTCTTTAGGCTCAATATTCATTAAAGGAAAAACTGCTCCATCCAGAACAATGCACTACAGACGCTATGGAGCCATAAAGTAGCGACCGCCGCCCTTAAGCGATGCCTACTCGAAATCCAGTACAGCAGTAATGAACTATTTTTGAAGGTTTACTAAAAATATTGACAGGACGGGAGTTATTTTATACCGAAAATTGAAGGAAAGAACTTAGAAATGAGAGCGGGTCTCATATTGATTCATTTAATATTCATAAAATAGAAACTGGATTATAAAAATTACTTTTCGATTTACAAGACCCTATCAAATATTTTCATGAGGCTATCAAATTTGTGTATAATTTTCTATAATAAAATAGTTAAGTAATAAGAAGAAACTCATAAAATTTATTTAAGATCGAAGGTGAAGTTATCAAGCTGCAGTTTTTCTCGTTATTCTGCAAGTGTGCTCCATAATTTGTTCATCACTTCACCTTTTTTTAAGAAAATCTTGTTGGAAAGAGTTAACAAGAAATCTTTTCACTGCCTACCACAGAGAACGCAAATCTAGGCTGAGTGGATTTATGTAGTTCAGGATGATTAGAGGCATAATAGTAGCTGCAAATCGGGACAACAAGCAAGGCAACGAAAACAACATCATCAAATGCAATAACGACTGTAATCAATGGAATGATTACGATGATGATCATCGACAATGAACACTACGATGAAAACTACCATGATCACTACGATGATCGCTATGACTCCATTATAAACTAAAGAAAAGAATGAGAAACGATAGCGATTGAGATGGTGATGAAGTGAGGGAGAAAGAACCATGCACGAAGGGAGGGATGAAGGATTCTCTACGAGATCGATCATTGCAACAGCTCGGTAGCAAGAAATCCTACACGCACGCTATTCTGTTGCTAGTCCGCAGTTTGCTCGTAGTTTGCTAGACCAGCACAATCACAATCCTGCTCATAAATCTAAAGTATGTTATTTAGATGTATCAGCTGGTTGTGTGCTGCAGGCTTGATCACCAACGAGAACACCAGCAGCAGAAGCAATCATAGTTATCGCCGGTGATAGTGATTGCTGTTGTTGTTGTTATTGCGTTTTCATTGCGAAGAATTGTTAATAAAATTGCTCATTGAGTTGAGTATTCAACCTGACCCTCCGAAAAATGCTAAACTTTCTAAGCACGCAAAACTTTCTCCTGAAAATAGACGCATATTTAGGTTAAGATATATATACTGAAGTTCGGATTCGACTATTGAGAATCAGCAATCAATCTCTAGGGTCTTCTTTTTTTGGTCTTTCTTTGAAGTATACATTCTACAATCTCTTTAAATTCTTTCTAAAATCAAACAACTCTATATACTATTATATAATAATAATACTCTCTGAGAGAGAGCGCAGAGAGTATTATAGAGAGCGTAGTTATATTTGAGAGGTTAGTTGTATCTAAGAGCTTAGTTACATTTAAGAGCGTAGTTTAAACTGACTAAGCTTGGTTACCAAGGATCACTTTGTTCCATAGATTTTTGATTTAGTATTTGATTAAGATACTGTTTTGTATTTTCCATGAATGCATTGAGACCTTAAATACCTCTATTTACCCGTAGATTTTGTAGATTTTCATATGAATTTAAAGAAACCTTCAAGTTTACGGAAGTGAATTAAAAATGACTGCCATAAAGTTAGTTTCAACTTAGTTATAAACAATTCTTGCCCTGCTGCTCATGTTTATAGTTTCTGAGAAAACCACTCATCTAAACTTTCCTTATCTAAAAGATTTTTACCGATTTTTTAATGTTTATGATACATCAGACATTCGAAAATAAAAACCAATTTAATAAATTAACGACTAGTCACTTGATAGATAGGCGATCTTTAATTATAAAATTGCATTTAAAAGGAAAACTAAATGCTTGATTAAGCAGCAGTTCTTGCAAAAATCTCGATAAATCAGAGATGATGGACAGACGGTGGAACGAATGAATGGACGGATAGTTGTACAGACGGTTGGCTATACTAAAGTAGAAAGGGGCACCATCAGAGTGGGAACAACATATGGCAGAATTTACACCACCAACTGCTGCAAATATTGGTTGGTTTATTCTTATTACTTTCGTTATAATCGCGATGCTCTGATTGATCTGATATCCATTGATTTCTTGGCGGAAATTGCTTTTTGGAGCTGCCAAAATTTGAGTCTCTTTCAACTCCAATCCAAAGTGTTGATCGCATTGCAGGTAGGATAGTTTATGATGTGATGGAAAGGTTATTACCAGGTTTCAACCATTTGCAGCCCGAAGAAACCCTGCTCCGGAGTAGATGCAGCCTCCTTGCCCCCCTTGGATCAACTATATCGTGGCGAAGCCTCTGTAGCCAATGGGACCATGTTTGCTGCATCTACTTTTATATACATACGAAGGTAGATTTATGTCCGAAGCACTTGACACAATACGCGGCATTATCACGCTCCATCGTTGCCGGATCTGTGTCACGAGGTAAAGAAACACTTCTTCTTCTCCAGTCCATTGTGTGTGTCTGTGTGCGTGTCTCCGGAGTTCGCCGCTGCTGTGGCTGCTAATTTACCATAAGAATTATTCGTTGGTGGCATCGATCCGTCAACCGGTTCGTTCGTCCGCCCGACTCGACTCTTGCCGCATCAGCTGGAGCTGAATTCATCGATCGACGCGGCTTCAACTTAATGACGGTGCAATAAAATTCATTTCGGCTACAATAGTGGCTCCTTATCATGGTTCGATCAAATCAGCCGCACTCATTCGACTCTGGCGAATAGTTCTTCCCTCTCTTCGCTAATGATGCTGGGAAGAAGCAGAAGAGTTACTATCAGACATGAGTATGGAAATGGAAATGGAAATGCAAAGGAAATTAAATTTAAATACCTGCTTTATTACGGGAGAAGTGAAGGCAATGAAAGTTGCTGGTTATCGACTGCGATCGAGAGTGGTGAAGACGGAGAATGATTTCAGAATTTCGATTTCTGTTCTTGTGACATCAGATTCGTGATGATTCTTGATGATGACGAATGACAACAACAGTGTATATATCAATTCCAATTCCAAAAAATGGAACCACAGAATTGTTCTTGCAACAGCAACAAAGTTGTGCAGAAACGAAACCTTTACTTTGACCCCGAATATGGGCGATGTTATGACTAATTGAGAAATAACCGGGTTCAATTTGTTGCAACTTGTTGCAGCCTCAATGAAAACAACAGCGGCGATGGTTGTTCGGAAAACAAGAAAATAACCACAGCCATTCAATGCACTCAATTGGTTCCAATAAAAGCTGCAGCACCATGTTGCAGAAATTCGGTTGTTAAGAAAACATGACTGCTTCGCCAGACTTCAGTTGGCAATCAAAGCAGGCACCACGGAAGCTTCGTCGAGGCTTCAACTCATTACGAAGAGATGTTTGCTTAGTGGAGGGCATCAACAATTGCCAAGTGCTATGAAAAATTAATGCCAATGTAAAGATCGTGAAAAATGCTTAACAATGATTGTATATTTCATCCTCTCTTTCGCCAGACACTTTTGAACCAATCTGATGTCCGGAAATTTCTGAAAACTTTCTCCACCTCCATTCTACTTTAAACATTTTCTATTTTTTGTTGGTTTGTTCTCAATGCAGCTCGAAGAATGAACTATTATAGAGCAATAATCAAGAGATTGCAACTTGATATTCAAGCTGATTGAATATTCATGCCGAACTACTAAAGAACGATTGTCGATCTACCGCCGAACACTACTGAACACTATCACAGCCACTTATTGTCGCGGACATTAAAGTAGCATTGCAATTAGTCCCAAAGTCATGATCTTGAAGTTGTTTTTCGGTTGCTTTCTTCTTAGTTACTGCAGCGTTGATGTCTCACTACTCTTCTAACAGCGATCAACATGATCACTCTGCTCTGGTTGTCCGCTGCTGACACCACGTTTGCTGCTCTGGGGGCCCGAATGACACACGATTGCCAGCCGGTTCCATTCTGCAGAAGTGGAGAGTTTTATTTGTCAAATTACCACGAAGCATTGTTGGGGCCCCCGGACAATTATTGGGCCATTATTGGGCACCGGACCATAATTGGCGGCGATATCAATTTGCTTTAATAGCAATCGAGCAACACATCTGCTAGTCGAGTCGATGAGATGTCGTTGGTTGGTTGTTGCTTGTCAGTTTAGCAAAGCAACGATGCAAAATTATAGTAAAATATTTATTTTATCGATGAAATGTTTATATAGAAAAATGTTATTATTATAAAAATGTGTCTGAAAATAATATTACGTTTCTTATTGGTGTTTATATTTTATTATTATTTAGTGAATCTCTGATCTAAATTCCTATGAAACTCTTCATAGTTTCTTTACATGAAACGCAGTTTAAAATGTTAATTGATTAAATGTATTTATTTATAAATATAATTATTAATTAAGTTAAATAAATGATTTATGATTTAATGAATCTATACAATCACGTCGAATATCTTTTAAAATATCCATATTTGCAGCGAACACACTGCTTATATCATTAATGTACATTTTATTTTTAAAGCAAAAATAGAAACTAGTTAAAAAAAGCTTTAAAAGCTTTATTGGGCAAGTTTATCTTATATTACTTTATGGACAATTCCGTTGCAGATGGCTCGTTGGTCTAGGGGTATGATTTCCGCTTAGGGTGCGGGAGGTCCCGGGTTCAAATCCCGGACGAGCCCAAGTTTGCAACTTTTTATTTTTTTTTATTGAATAATGTATTTTTTAAATAAATTTATTTTGACATACAACTCAAAGGAATTTCAATCAATTTTTTACAGTCACATAACCACACTCTGCTGCTGTTATCGCAACGTGAACGTTGGGCTGCTGGGATTCACTGTGCTCCGTGTCTGTGCGCGCCGCTGTGTTACGTGCTCATCTTCTGCACTTCCTACATGACCTCAGTAACAGCGCGTCAACCTTATCGAGGTGCGAGAAACTTGCCTCCCGGGATGAACGGACGGATGGCAGGAGAATGAGGAAGAGAAGCAGCAGCAGCACTTCGGATGATGATAAATCACGTATTCATTGTCTGCCCCCGACGATATTACGTAAGTTACGTCATATGTACATGTGAAAAACTATCGAAGCCTGTGCAAAACCAAGCACAGCACTCAGATTTTGAGGCACGAACAGTTTCTGCTGTCAGCTGAAGTACAAAAGTTTTCGCCGAACAACTAAATTCACTTATTTTATTTCCCTGAAGAAGAAGAATAGTGAATTTAAAGGATGTCGAGGAAAGAGAATACATAGAAGACAGAAGATGATGCTTAGATAATTCTTTTAGTTTCTAAGTTTAATTGGCTGCCTTCTTTCTGTACTACATATAAAAGTTGGGCCATGGACTGGTTTCTATTTTTAATTATTTAACCCATTCTTGCCAAGTATATTCACCGAATAAAAAGTAAAGTACAATATATGTATAATATATAAACCGAATTTTATATGATCCGCTTAATAATTACTGAAAAAAATAGATTAAATATAATACTTAAAATTAAACAATATACACATGCTAAATACACATGCTCAATTTATAAACATCTCACCCAATTTTTATTTAAATATAATGTACAACCGAAAGTGTAATCAAATATTAATTCTTTGATACTCTTGATTTATTTCTTTTATAAGAAAAATAAAAACTACATCTACGAGGTCTAAAAATAAGTTCTGCCGGCGCCCGTCGTCTGTCTGTCTGTCGTTCGATAAGTTTGATGGAGGCTCCATCCAATTCTTCTTGATTTTAAAATCATAGGCGATCATGAAAAGTAGGAGCATTTAAAATTGTGTTCATTTTAAAGTTAAAAATAGTTATTAAATCCTTTTTGTAAATAACATAATTAATTGCAATGTTATTCATTGGTCTAGGATTATGATTTCCACTTAACATGTGGGAGTTCTCGGTTTCAAATTCCAGAGAAAACTCTGAAGTGGATTTTGTTTTAATTTTAAATCTAAGTAGCTTTTGAAATATTTCATAAATACATTTAAGCTTGCGTGTTTTTTAAAAGCTTATTATTTACTAATATTATATATTTATGTTATATTTTTATTTGAGTGAAGATTAAATGAAAAGAATATCAGTTAAAGCAACAAAATATCAAAGACACACCTGGGCTCGTCCGGGATTTGAACCCGGGACCTCCCGCACCCTAAGCGGAAATCATGCCCCTAGACCAACGAGCCATGTAAAAATATAATCTTCAAGGTGGCTTAAAAGATTCCGTCAAAAAAAAAGAACATTTATACATCCGATAATGTACTTTAGAAATTCAGTCCATGCAAACGATCTTAATGATTAATATACTTATCTAAACCACAAGATTTCCTGAACCAGGTGTTACAATAACAATGAAAAATGAAAAATATTTATACTCTGTATCAAATTGAATTTTGCTAGCTACATAAGCAATCTTATATTACTGAGTATACATTATACAGTGCAAAAGAACAGAAACTAATTCGAACTCCATCGCCTTTCCTAGCAGCTCCCGATCCCATATCAATCAATCAACCATACTTTCAACTTCACATTTTGTTTTATTCATAATGCACGGTTTACCATCCGGATCGTCATATCCGAATGTTGCTAGCATCAAACATTTTTGTGTAATCTGTTAAAATTCAACTCCTCGACGATTTTTCTTCTTAATCAATTTGTTTTAAAATAAAACTCGGCGTTTTTTTAACAATTCAAAATTAAATCAATTCAAATATTTATTTATTTTTGCATTTCTGTTTTTAAACTACACAAAATACAATGCGTTTTCATATCGTTTCGAATGAAACATGACAATCATAATCAATAAAATGGTTAACAAAACAAAAATACACACGTTGCAATATAATATATATGTAAATATGTATGTAGTATTTATATATGTATGTATGTATATTAATCGATACTCAATATTTCAATTAAAGTAAAATAAAATATGATACAAAACTAAATACAAGCAAAGGAGAATAAAAAATATTTTTATTAACGAAATTTAAAGATGAACAATTCATCATGGTTTGAAATACAATATTAGCTGATTATTATACAATACATTAAAGAGTAAATAAGCTGTTAATAACAATCCAAAGATGACACGAAAAGTTTACCACTTTAAACACTCTTCTCTTCTACGGATTTATTTGGCGAGCCAAAGATAGATAAACGTGAATGCAAGATATGAAAACCAAACAGAAACAACAAATGAGAGCTGCTCTGGCTCGCGGCGTGGCGAGTTTCGGGCTCTGTCCCAGCTAGATCTCCAACTCAAATCTTCTCAAATGCGAGGTCGAGGCGTGGCTGGCCGCTGTACGGGGGTGCTCGACGTCCCTCCCACCCAAGGGAGGGGGTGAACCGGGTGTAGCAGCAGGTGGCTTTATATTTGAAGGGGAACGCGTCTGGGCGGTGGTGGCGAGCCGAACTTTACGCTGCTGCGACGTATGCTTCTCATCACCAACATCATCTTTTTTTGCTGTGCAGACTCCATCGACATCAGCAACAACAACCAACTCGTGATGAGCCTGCTGCTGCTGTTGTTTTTGTTGCTGAAGAGGTTGCTTTTCACTAATAGTTCTCTTGATGATATCTGAAAAACTCTCCAGGTTGATGGCGCTCTTTTCGGACACTTTAAGATTGCTCATTATTGCTGATGGTGTTGCTGTTGTTGCTGATAATGTTTTATTTGTTGTGTTCTGGTTGTTGTTGTGGTTGTGGTGGTTGTTCTGGTTGTTGTTATTATTATTACTATTAGAATTGGTTGCTGTTATGGCTTTAATTGTATTCTTGCAATTGACTAAATATTTAAATGGTTCCTCTTGTTTTTTCTGTGGTTGTTCTTCAGCTTGTTTTTGTTTAAGATTGTAACAAGTTTTACTATGATTATCGCTACAACTAATTCGATTATGATTACGATTATGATTATTAATATTAATATTCTTTGGTTCTTCCACTGGATTTGTTGTTAGTGCATCTAATTTTAATGAACATTGTTGTTGCTTCTGTATGTATTGCTTATAGTAGCTATTGTTGTTGTTGTTGTTGCTGTTGTTGTTGCTGTTGCTGTTGTTATTGTTGTTGTTAATGAGTTGTATTGTTGTTGTATCGAGTGCTTTTCTGCTGTCGTTTAATTGAATTGTTGCTGTATTCATGAACAGCTGTTGTTCGTTTTCTATCGGGTTTTGTTGTGGTTCTTTCGATTTGTTATTGGAAACTGTTGATGATAACGCTGGTGATGATGATGACAATGATGCTGTTGAGCACGATGATGGTGATGGTGATGCTGGTGAGGACAGTGTTGATGTTGGAAGTGTTGCCGACGCTGTTTCGTTCGCTTTTGTAGTTTTTACTGTTGTTGACTTCGACGGTTTGGCTGGAGTCTTTAAATTCTTACCAAATGTTGAAGACTTTAAACCTTTTCGAAAAGGAGTAAAAATTGACAATAGAATTAAAGGAGGGAAACTTAAAGTTGGGTTTCGGTGGAGATGCGTGTTTAGTTGAGAAATAACGATAATGAAATGATGTGAAACGTGATGAATTATATACATTTATAGAATGAATGCTGTGAGGAAGATTATGGGATATGTACATGTAGTATAGCTTAAGATTAAAGTTGCTTCAGTTGCTTAATATTCTCCATATTCATCTTTCACCATTAACACACAATAAACACAAATTTCCTGAGACTTATTTTGATAGACCATCCCAGAAATAGATCACCAGAAGATAGACCATCACAGAAATACACCACCGGAGGATAAACAATCATAGGAGAAGACACTACAAGTTAGACCGAGACACAGTGTGAGACAGAGACAGAGAGACAACACAGAAGTAGTGCAACCGTTTAATTCCAGCAGAGTTTACCTTCGTAGCTAATCCTATTGCGATATGAATACAAATGGTTTTGGTTGTAGCAGGGTTCGTATGAGTAAGAATACGGACGATTAGAATCGCACCTGTCCGGAGTGGCATCATCAGCACCAGCGGGCTCGTTGGAGCGACTCGTTCGTGATCTTAATACTGGGTCTTTCACGGATAACGGGGATCTTTCCGTTGTTTCGTCTCTCCCGGACTTGTTATGATTATTCGTCGAATTTTCATCATGCGATGCTCGAACTGATGGGCGTTGTTGTTGCTGTTCTGTCTGCACATGCTTCGGACACTCAACAGACGCTTGTTTAGTGGGCTATCATCATATATTAGTTAGATTTTGAATATCGTATTGAAAAATTATCCCAGATAGCACAGCTTATAATCGTGCTCGTGTTACAGTCGTCTAAGAACTTTAATTGGTAGATTGAGTGAAATCTTTTTGAGTATTTATATGTAGCTTAATCATTCACGGAAAATAGGTGTGCTATCTGGGTTGTTAGTACACAGAAAGGAGTTGTGGTGTTAGTGACATTTTGTGTTTGTTTCGTTCCCATGCATCCCCCAGTCAAACGCAAACGATTTCAAACAATGCAGGCAACAAGAATTTACACTCTGTTTGTAGTGGAGGAAAACAGGTGGAGAATATCTCACCTCACTGTCCTGGCACGTGCTCTCGTCCTTGGAGGTTGTTAAACCCTGCACAAATGCCGTATCTGTTAGCGGATTATCCGAAGCTAGATGAGCGCGAAACTGTTTGTTCCTGTTACGAGTTGAAAGAAGTTTTGGTTTATCCCGTTATCATTATTCTTATTATTATTTGTCCCCTCAAATCGAAACTCACCTTAGTTCCAGCTGCTGCATTTGCTGGAAATGCTTCAGCTTCTGGTTGGCCGAGCGCAGCTTCTCTTCCAGTGCAGCATTCTCGACGCACTTGATGGAGTACTTTTCGGAGAAAGAGAGAATCTCCTGTCGTAGTTCATCGAGGTCCTCTCTATGGGCAGAGATCAAGAGTATTCTTATGACTGCCCAAAACACCCTGGAGTTTCCTCCTAATACTTACTCTTTAACTCTGGCTGCATCCGGTGTGTGTTCGCCTCTGTGGAACTGTCGCAGGAACTCCTGCTTGAAGCGTGCAACTTCGCGCTGTACCTCGCTTTGGTGTGCTTTACGCATGGCATCCAGAGCAGCCAAAGTAGCCTGAAAGAACGAAACACATGTTGTTGCGACATCGCTAATATGTGGATAAATCGCGAGATACGCACCTGTGTTTCTTCCGCCAGAGCCGTCTCCTTCTCCAGCAGCAGGCGTTCCATCTCCTGGCGATGCTTCTCTTCCAGATCGTTTATAGTGCGGCGATGAGATGATTCCATCGCTGATAGACCCTTTTCGCAAAGCGTCTGCAAGAAAGTGAACGCGGAAAGAAAGTGAAACCTGCTTCATTTCTGCAACATGCTGCACAACTTACTCGCAACTGTTCAATCTCGGCCTGGTAGCGCTGCCTGAAGCTCTCCTCGTCCGCCAGATTGGTAAAGTCGGAGCAGTGGGATAGTATTTGCTCCCGATAGGCTTCCTGCAAGCAGTCCAACTGTTTGCCGTGCTCCAGCTCCAGCATTTCCAGGCGTTTCTCGAAGCGACGACTTCGCTCTTGCTCCTTGTTCAGTTCGTCCTGCAGGTAGTCGCGCTCCTGCAGGAGGACCGCGTATTCCTCATCTTGACGCGCACACTTCAAGGTCAGGGCATCGCTTTCCTCCTGGTATGCCTGCAGCTTGTCTTCGTGCTCGTTCAGGCGCTCCACCAGCTCCACTGCGTCATTTTGCCTGCGTTGCAGCTCTTCTTCTCGCATTTTAAGCTTTTTCTGCACTGCATTTAATTCGTGTTGGCGCTGCTCGGCCAACTCTTGGCATTTGTGCAAATCAGTGGTCAAATCCTGCCGCTCCGCCTCGAGACTCTTCAGCGCATCGCGTTGGTTCTCCACCTGCTGCAGCAACATGTTCGTATCTTTGGCGTGTGCTTGCTGCATGCGCAACACTTCCTGCTCGTGCTGCTGCTGCAGGTCGCACAGTTTCTCGCGCACCTGCAGGCAGTGCTGACAGGGTGTGTTCAGTTTACGCTGAACATCCTGCAGCAGTTGATCGGCCCGCTGCCGCAGATCACAGCACTTGCGGCAGACGTCCTGCAGGCTCTCGATGGAGATGGCCGACCGCGGAATACTCGTGGTAGAGAGTGCCTCGCACTGCAACGCGATCAGGGAGTCTTCCAGCTGACCCAGGAAGGTGGAGATTTCCGATAGCACCTGGCGATCGTTGAGGAAGTCCACCGTCTGCTGCTTGTACATGAACTCGAAGTCGGCTTCGGCGAGTATGTCGTCTGGATTGTTTATCTGCAGGTCGTTGGAGAGCTCTTCGAAGAGGTTTTCGTACTTCTGTAGCGCCGTGATGCCGATTTCATTGCGATTGTCTGGCGCAGAATCTTCGATTTGAATCGGCTTGCCGAAGTAGTCGCCGCAAAGGACGGCGATGCGTGCGTCCACCAACGCCTTGTGGGCGATGATGTCCGCGAACTCCGCCAACAGCTGACGACCTTCGGACGCCTTGCGTTCCTGCTCCAAGTGCAGGCGCCACTGGCCACGCTTCATGGTCTGTATAGCCTCGTCGTAGCAGTGCGTCAGCTGCGCCACCGCCAACTCCATCTCTTTGCGCAGCGTATCGTGCACAGCATCGGCGAAGTTCTCGAAAGTCAAGCGTTCCTCCGCCGTCAGCGTGTAACCGAAAGAAGGGGTAACTGAGTTCTCGAAGCGCTCCGCATTGCGCATCATAATATGCGCGATTTCCGACTGCACCAGCTCTGCATTCACTGTTTCCTGCGCTTGACGCCAGGCCTCTTGCACTGCGCCCTGAACCAGATCATTTGATGATATGTAGCTGAGGGTTTCCGCTGCCAGGCCAGCAGCCAAGCTTTCCATCGCGTTGTTCTTGTAGCGTTTCGAAATCAGGTTGATTTCGTTTTGCTGCCGTAGCAGATCGTCCAGCATATTTTGATCGACTGGCTCCATTTCACAGCGGTTGCGATGCGTTTCCTTGCGGTAGCTGGAGAGCACCAGACGCCGCGCCAAGACACCGGCCAAGATATCAACACTTCCACTCGGCTTAAATGCGCACTTTCCACTCAGTTTCGCCTTCAGCATGGTGATCAGATGTGACGTTTCAGAGACTTCAGCGCGAGTCTGCCGCTCGCCGAATAGTTCGGGATTTTCCGCTCGTGACACCGAGTCTCGTAGCTTCCCGAAACAGACGCATTCAAAGGCAACACGTTCAGCCAACAGTTCGAGGTCTTTGTGCGAAGTCAGCTCGTTGCGTTCGCGCAGAACACGTCGCTGCTTCAATAGATCGGCCAGCTTGTTGCGCAGCTGAGCCTCCAGCTGCATGAGCGCCCCCTTGATGGGACTGGATTCGGGCAGTAGCAACGCAGCCGGACCATTCGTTAAGCTGCCCGCTACGATGCATGTTTCGCAGGTTTCACGCATGAGCTTCACAACGTCGCTCAAGCAACGCTCCACAAAGCGGTAGGAATCCTTGCGCTCCGTTATCGGTGACACGGAGCGACGTGTTCGCGCAGATCGCAATGCTTGTAGTTGTTGTAGGCTGTGTTCCAGCCGATCTCTACTGGAAACGAGCACAGTTTCGAGACAACGTAATCGCTCTATTAGATGTTCTGAAATCTTTGGACTACTGGCGCTGCGTAGATGTGCACCTTCAATTGTTGGTGTTCCCGGAAGCGTTGGCGTTGGGGTTGAGGAGGAGCTCACCGAACCTGTAACGGACACCCCTTCAAATCGCTTCTCCAAGTCGTTTACTCGTACCATAAACTGCAGCGAATCGGGGCTCGCTGATGTTTCCAGTGATCGTCGCCGGGAGGATTTCTTAGTCGGGTTTCTATTGCCTTCCACGTGTAGTGGACTTGCACGTCTGCTGACTTCTAGAATGGCGGACTTTTCTAGCTCATCTATTTTCGACTCCAATTCGGTCACCTTGACTTCGAGCTCTTTCGATATACTCAGCTGTTCTTTGCCTTTCAGAGAGAGCGAACGTCGTCGCTCGGATTTAGCCAGCTTTTGTTTCAATGTCCGTACTTGTCGCTCCGATCCACTGTACTTCAGGGTTAAGTCTTGTATCCGCTCCGCCATCATCTGCAGCTGTGACCGATCCTCGATTTCCTTGCGTTCCAGGTCTTGCTTCAGTGAAGCGTACGAAATTTCCAGCGAATCAAATTGATTTTGGGACTCCTTCAGCTCGCGCTTCATGGCCCGGATCTCATTGACTGCTTTCTCAAACCGCGATCGGAGTTCATTGTACTCTTCGGCGAGCATGTCGCGATCCAATCCATAAGGATCGATGTCATTTATATGCGTCAGATCACTCAACGAATCCATGCGCTTCAATTTGCCGCGATTCAGATTGTTGAAGCTCGATGGACTACAGCTTTCCAGGTCTCGCAAACGCTTGTACAGGGTCTCATTTTCCTCAATGCCACGCGTTAAACGATCTTCCAGGTCTTTGACATTCTTATGGCTTTCATCCAATTCATCCGAAAGACGGTTCACGATTTTCTCCGCACTGCGTTTTGCATCGTTTAGCTGCGCGTTTAGATTGTCGCGAGCTTCTTCCATTTCCAGTATGCGCGCATTTAACTCGTGTTCGGTACGTTCGAGCGTCGTCAGTAATTCGGACATGCGTGCCTCGCGCTCCTTCGCCTCATCTCGCAGCATGTCTCGCTCCTTCTCGGCAACGCTTAGACGGAACTGAAGCTCCTTGTCGATATTCAGTTCCTCTCGCACCGAGTGTATGAGAGGCAAATCATCGGAGCCCACACTGTCCAGGGTACTCCGGCGTGAGCTGGGCGGCGATGACCGGCTGCGCTTGTGCAGACTTGAACTGCTCGTTACGGTACGAGAACGCATGCGGTCTTTGGCACGAAGCAGAGAAAGCGGTATCGGCGGCGATGGCGACAAAGGCGACCCCCAGTCAATGCTGTCGCGCCGACCTCCCTCGGAAGCGGTCCGGTACTCTTCGTCCGATGAGAAGTGCGCCGTCTTTGGTGTGGGTGGTGTAACCGGACTAATGGCTGTTGGATTTGGTGTTGAGTTGACGCTTACATTGGAGCTCGTAATGATAACTTGCGGACTAGAAGAGTCGTTCATCGCTTTAGTGCTCTCCTTGTTTTTGCTGCTCTTCGCAGTGTTGTTGTTCTTTTCTTGATAGGAGTTCTTTATCAGGTCCTGATTGCGTTGCGCCTTGATGAAGTCCTTCTCAATTTCACTTTTTATGTCATCACTGGTGTTGTCTTTGATTATTAGTTCCGTGTCTGAGGAAGCTTTGACAGCGTCCGCGCTGATCGTAGAAGCCGACGTTCCGACAGTGGAATTCGTCTGCGCCGTTTGGAGGCCGGCAGCATTTCGAAGCACAGCTATCCAGCTGTTGCGCGAGTTCAGCGAGAGACTGGCCAGTGTCAGACATCTTTTGTCCCACGTAGTCAGCTGGAATGCGTAGTTTTTGCTCGCATTCACCTCGGCCACATTCGTAAGACTATTCACATCGAGCACACCGTCCAAAACACCGCGTTCCTCCGACACGGGATCCCGATAGTAGAAGAGCGCAGCCCCGGTCAGCGTAAACCAGTGCTTCGTCCAGTCCCCGGTGCGATTATCTTGCTTCATTAGCCAGCCCTTCTTAGCGTTAAGCGATTCTTCCACAGGTACTTTGACGCGCAACTCCACCGTCTTCGCCAAGTAGTTGGTGGAGAGATCATCCAAGTTGCAGCCGCCATCCGGATCGCCGCGTTCGTGCGTTTGCTGCATGTGCTTTTGGTGTCGATTGTTCTGGTGTTGTTGTTGCAAATGCTTCAGTTGCAACTGCAAGCGCGGACTGGACTTGCACCTGATGCCGCTAAGAGTGCTCTTACTATTTTGGTTGTTCTTGTCTACGGCGGCGGTGGTACTCTTCGCAAGTGTTGCAGGCGACACCAGAACAGGCGGTATTTTCTTTACTATGGCGGATACAATGGCGGGCGTAGAATTGGCTGCAAGTGTCAATGACTTTGGTCTCAAATTAACTATTGTTGTCTGCTGCTGTGTCGCATTCGGCAGCCGCTGGAAGTCCGTCTCATCGCGGGAGCACTTCTCGTCGCCGTTCAAATGAGCTCGTTGATGTAGATGACTATTTAGCACATTATTGACAGCTGTGGTCGACCAGCGACTTTTCTGTTGTTGACTAAGATTTGTGATTGTATTAGCGATGTCTTTAATGGTCTTCTCATCACGGCGGATGTCTTCGATGAGTAGACAGGAAGAGGGAGAAACTGCAACGAGAAAGGAATGAGTGGATAGTTAAGTAAAATGTTTAGAAGAAACGCAGCTTTATATGGTCTCACTATTCAGAGAGAGAGAGAGATGTCTTTTTTAATGATATGTAAGAGATTTACTCAGATTTATGGTGGAAGAAGAGTTAAAACACCGTAGTACAAAATGATCATCGATTGATCATGTTATAATAAATAAAGGCTTCTCGATCACTGCATGAAATCATGACTTAATTTCAACCCAGAAGAAATAATGCTGCAAAGAATTAAATTTATATTGATGTTCAAATTATAAAGTTATATGCTCGCTAAAATCTCGTCCGTAAAACTTCAAGCGAACATTCAAACAACATGGTTTGGTTTTCCTTGGTTGAAGTTCATAAAAAATATGAATAAGTGCGAGAGTGGGTTGTGTCGAGAACGCACTTAAACAGAGTGTAATAAAAGATCGACGATAATGCAAGCAAAGGAGGAAACGAATGAATGGTTAAATCATGCCGGTTTTTTATATCGGAAAGGCACAGTATTGAAGACGTCTGCAGGAATTTTATTATGATATTCGGTTGAAGCCATCCAACGTCGATACAGATGTACAGATGTTTTCGTGTAGTGCGCATCATAAACCCTCCACTGTTCTCTTACCAACACTAAACTATATCAAACAATTGGGTATGGTTAATGCTTTTGTCTGCATTTAAAGAATTATGATTATGTTGTTCGGTACTCGTACGAAATCCATAGCCAAGGATGTGAAGACCGTCTTCATTCTGCGGACGGTGCTGTGCTGATGCTACAACTCGATCAGCTCGGTTTTTAAAGCCCAGGACCAATTTGAAACTCGTCTGCTCTTCTTTATTATTATACAAGTTGTCTCTGTGTATTTTAATCATGACTAAAACAAAAGCGGAGCCTTGTTGGGCTGCCAGTAAGTGGTCATCATAATAATAATAAATAAATGCAGCTAAATGGTTCTTGGCGACGCGATCGAACGCTATAAAAAGGAACAGTGAACTTAATGTTGATAACATTTTACGGACAAGGTTAGTAGTGCGAGTCTTGCGGCGGTACGCACCGGCAGCAGCAGGGACGTGACTAAGTTTATCTTGATTAAGCTTCTTTTACGATGACGATGGCGATGGTGATGCTTAGCTGACTGTGGAAAGCAGCGCCGACCGGGGACGCTAATGGACACACGCTTGGAAACAAGTTCAAGGTTAAATAGGTTGCAATGCATTTCGTATCCTGTGTCGGCAGCTGAAGCATTGCTGTAGTGACAACAGACTGAAGTAAACCGAGCAGCTTCAACGCAGTGCTTATGAAAAATGCAGTAAGTGATGCTGATTTTGCGTATCCTGTATCTATGCATGAGCTTGAGGTGTTAAACATAATTAAGTCGATAATTTTAGTATTGGTACGCGAAGTTATTTAGTAGAAGTATTCTTAGTTTGCTGCTCCTTTGAATGTTGCTGAGATACTTTTGGCTGCGGTAGGCGGTAGTTTTCAAGGGCGGAGAACATCCAAATTCCAGGTACAAAAAATCTCAATAAATGTGTAAATTCGACAAATTTATACAGGGAATTCTTGATAAAGCATAGATACCAAAATTGAACCCACCATCAATAAAATTGACTATTCTGGGGTCAGAAATGCTTGAATTTGAAGAGTTTTGAATATTTGCTCGAGTATAATTAGCCATCAAACACGGGTTGGGGCCCACACAAAAATGGGCCATATTTATCAAAAAAGAATGTCATCATTGTCATTAGCGTCTGTTAAACTTTGAATATGAGTGTAATTTCCGTAACAGCAGCAACTCGATCCTGCGATTCCTGCGCCCTGGAGGCTTCAAAGTTAATTTATAAATTAATATTAATCATTGGCAGCCGCGTTGTGTACTCGCAGACATACGCTGAATTAGCAATCAGTCTGAAGCAGCCGGAATAATTTTTCAAGCATTTGTGGTCTTTAGATTTTTCATAATTCAGCCCGGCAGAAGATTGCCGCAGTAACGAACAACATATAATTGCAGTGAAGGACTCCTGTACCAAGTCCAGGCAGACGTGGTTGCGAATCTGCGCGCTTGAGCTCGTAATAAATAATAACGAGCGCAAAAAGCCATTGAAATCAGCCCTCGATGCTGCCTTCTAAAGCCCTCGCTCGTTCATCATGGTCCTCGGGCCGAAGAGGAAGGCGTGGAGGGGGGGTGGGGATTGGGCGGGAGGGCCCTTTTGAAATGAAAGCGAAAATTGCTTGGCGAAATACAGGCTGAATTTATGAACCGCGCAGGTACCTACGAGTGTATTGAGCCTGATTCTCGGAGACGTTCTGTGAGCAGCCCCTTGGAACCTCGTATAGATAGTTTGTAATTGTCACAACAGCAGGCAAACTGCGAGTGTGTGTGTGTGCATCCTTGCTCCAGTCCAGTGTTACCCTGCATCACTTGAGCCTCTCATAAATTTGTGTATACGGCGCGTCGTGTGCTTAACAAAAGCAGCATCAGCAGCTATGAATATTGATTTGAAATTGGTAGCTCGTCGTCTCGTCCGCTGCTGCTGCTGCATGGCTCAAAGTTACCGACGAGCCGACCTGCGAATTTCGCCGCTTTTGCCGCCGCTCCATTTCGAGCACACTCTATGGACCAAATTTCATCATGGACTGTAATTTGTCTTTGTAATCGTATCTTACACTTAATTTCAAGTTTCAACAAGCGATTTTTCTTTGCTTCCCAGAAACGCAGGCCCTCGTAGGCCTCATTTACCCCAGCATGTGCCAAGCATGCCGCATGCCACTCGGATGGCTGGAAGGTTGTCGAAAGAATTCCCTTTTTCCTTGTCAGTTAATGAAATTGTGATTTGTGGCATGTAATCAGTTCTGTATTTGTTATTTTTTTTCTGTTTTTACTATCTCCTGCGTTGTGTGCCTTGCATTGTGCCGATAGTTGTTAGCGTTCGGTTACTGGCTCTATTATTTTCTACAAATATCAGCGGCAATTTGTGAGTGATGCATGTGATGGCACTGGAAGAAAAACCAGAAGAACTGCTCCACTGATCGGGCCACTGATCCGACCACTGACCAACTTCAACACCAGACTTTAACAATTTTTACTTTAGAAGGCTTCTTTAATAGATTTTTTTGCTGTGTACTTCCTCCCCCCCCCTTCCCCCATACACTCCAAACTCCCCCTTATTGAAAACAAAAGTGTAAACGATGCCGCCGCTCTGCACAACTTATCTAGCCACTGAGAAGAAACTCAAGCAAAGAAAGCGGATCCACGCCCACCAACACGACTATAATCAAGTAATATTAATTCGCAGACGGTAAAGCAGGGCCGTGGCCATTAGCTATGTTGTTGTTTTCGTCTGGTACCCAATAACATCAAAAGCCGAGGCAAAACATTGCAAAAACAATTTCGGCGTAATTCCGTGAAATATTATTCGCCCCAATCGAGTTGGGCAGTTGATTTTTCATTGAATATGTTCCTGCCGTTGTTGTTGTTGGGTTATTTTATAGTTCACTCGCTCAGTGCATCTTCGAAGCATACGATTCTATCTGCCAAGAGTGTCGTCGTATTGTTTGCCAGCTCAATTTCAAATGTTCGTCTTCAAACTAGTTGTCTATGCGACCCGTTCTGCCCCGCCAGCCCGCCTGCCATTCTGCCCTGTTGCCATTTTGGCCGCCCGGAGCACTTTTCTTTTTCAAGAGCTAAGATTTATTCAGTCTGCAATTATTCTTCCCTGGTGCCTGCCTCCTAGTTGCTGGCTGGCTGGTTGACTGGTTGACTGCTTGGCTGGCTAGTTGGTTGGTTGGCTCGAGACACTGCGCTCCCTTTAAGGTGACTTAGCCACCCCAGAATTCGGTTGGTACCTGAAAACGTGTCTGTTGGCTGGAGGCTTTGAGGTGAAGACAGTTCATAATCTTTGCGCGTCTTTTTTGCATTACACAAAAATTACTCCAATCCGATTGGAAGGTCTGCAGAGGGGAGTGGATGGAAGGGGGGTTGAATGTAGGATGAAGGTAGACCTTCATTAAGCGTATCAGCAACAAAGAGTTTCACTCTCGGACTGTCGCCAGTGTCCAGGGCTTGCATGAGAATGAATCGCCTCATTTAGTGTACCATTTCGTTTATTGATGGAGTCGAATTAATCACAGTCGAGCTGTGTTCATCTACTCCAATGATCGGTATCCGTAGAAGGACCGAGACCGGGTTTCCACAAGTTTTCCGCACACGTTTTGTGTACTCGGTATAATTTTCCACTTATCAAGTGCTTCGGGTGTTGAAGGTAGAGGCAATATATGTACACCCATTGTTTGTGTATGTGTGTTTCCTCGTGTCGAGTGTTGATTTGGGTCGCGCAACAAGTACTGGCGATCCTCTTAAAGTCCAGAGATTTTAATTACAGCCTTTTATTGAAAAATGCATCATCATGCAATGAAATTATTATTAAGGAATAATGGCTTGCCTATACCTAGGAAAACGACCTACAGGAAGACGACTTGTTCGGTTGAATTTTAAAGAACCCCTTCCTCAAAGAAATACCATAAAAATATAACAATATTCTATTGAATTTTAATTGAATTTGAATTGAATTTGAATTGAGTTTGAATTGAATTTGAATTGAATTTGGATTGAGTTGGAATTCAATTTGAATTTTAATATTGAGGTGTCAAAACATTGAAATCTAGCCGCAGAAATCAATTTCAGAGACAAGCGTTAGAAAAGATTTATTTGTTTTTGCGAAAAAGGAACCCATGAAGTGGCCAGACTGTAGTTTGATCTACGAACAGTAAAAAGCTCCATCTGGAAACGAACCGTTTCAAACCTTGGAAACGAACGCCTCTGCACGTGCGTTGAGTAGAGGAAATCTCGTGCTCTTGATGATGAGGAAAGAACGGTTATTTCTAAGTTGCTATGTACGCAAAGTGATGCAATAGATCTGTAATGGAGTTTACCCCGGAGACGATGGAAAAATATGAAATTACAAAATAGATTGCAGCATCAACAAGAATCACGATAGTGATTTCAACGGCAATTACAATGGAATAGAATAACATGGAGTTGAACCAATAATTCACTTCCTATTTTATTGCAAGTTGAAGAGCATCATCACAAGAATGACTCTCAATAGTGAACGGTTGACTTTTTTCACATAATATACTGTACATATATTTGTGTAGAAAAAACATAAATCAATTTCCAAACATGTACAGAGTGGTAAAAAAAGTGAAATCTGCAATTCCAAAGAGAAGACTGAAGACTTGATCGTGTCTGCCAGCAAAATGGATATCTATAAAGAATAGCAAGGAACTGAAGAAAGCGGTGAGGTAGAGCAGGGGAACCAACAACAAATTACGTAATCACTTTGGCTCAATATGCAGCGTGACTGGCCCCGAGGGGCCTCATCTAAATAGTGGCCGTTTCATTGCTTGTTCAGAAGATCGGAGCGACGCTTGTTGTTGGTGTTATTAAAGGAATATCAGAGGTATAAAAAAGCACGATCCCTACTCGATCGGACAGAAAGACAAATGAGTTTTTCTATTTGCGAAAACAGGAATAAAAAACTGAAGAATTAAGTAACGAAGAAAATTACATTTGGATTGAAGTTGCTTTCGATTTCTTTGGATTGAGTGGAAATTTCATTCTCATTGCAATCAACGTCATTCTTCAGGTGATGATGATGATGAGAACAACAACATCGACGACGTCGTGTCTACTCTCCAGAGGAGTCGGCGGCATCATTAGTTAGCCCAGAGGAAGCGAGGAAGTTTCTACGAACAAGTTCAAGATCATGAGTTGGAAAATCTATTACAGGTTTCTTGTCCTTCTAAGTGTGGAAGACTTTGATATTTATATTGAATTCTTAATGTTTATTTGCTATAATTGAACTGTAATTCAGAATCAATCTGGTTGAGTAGATTGAGATTGAAGGAGCGAAACGAAGTGGTTGAATGCAATGCTTTGAAGTGATGATTGATGGTGATGGTTCTGGTGTGATAAAGTAATAGACAGATGTATAGATAGAAGGAATATTAATATTCCTGCTACAATACAAACGAATTTGGCCTTCAAAGCTACCTTCAAATAGAATCTTCTGTATAAGCATTCATTTTTAGGAACCAATTTAATAGACTACTTCGCTGAAACTTCTTTCAAGGACATTCTCCCAAAGAAGTTCTTTTAAGGAGAAATGATCAGCTAATTCTTTCGCTGATCCAATTATCAGGATCGGTAATTCAATATCTGACTTTGTTGATGGTTGCATGATTCAGTGTCTCAGAATTTGTTCGGATTTCGTTTGTATATTTTTTTCAATTGACCTGATTTTAACGAAAATATTTGAGACCGCAGTATTGGTGAAATATTTGAAATACCGACATAGTTTCATCAGAATGTGAATCGCTGCCCTCTCGTTTTGCGCCTTTAAAGTCAGCAACACCGACTATTAACATGACAAATAAAATTATTCTGGCCAACAAACAACAATTATTTAGTTAAGCGAAGGTACGCTGGGAAGCACTGAGCTGCAAGAGTACAGCTCTGCATTCAGGCTGGCCACACAAAGGGGCCTGATGCTTGGCTTGTCTGGTGCTTGCCTTATAACTCGAACTAATCGCCGAAATGAGACCTTAATTAAGCTTAATGTGTGCAAAGCCATTTGAATGGGCAGCAGAATCAGCTTCAAGCCCTCGGCTGCTTGGCTGCTGCTTTTAGCTGCACTGAGCCGATTAAATTGTAAATTGAACGAATCACACTGCAGAGTGGCGGATGACAAGCTGGGCCACACTACAAGCGAACGAGCGAGCGAGCGATGGACTGTCAACTGTTGCCAGAGTTGTTCGGTGGCTCGGGTGTTGTTTAGCTCTTGGTTGTTGTTGTTTGTTCTTTGATGTGGTTAGTTGAAACTAGTTGCAGTTGACTGAAAGCGCACTAATGACATTTCTGCTGAAGTACGGCGCACAAGTCGCAAGCCGCACGTTGTTGACGTTTTCTTGACTGCTATGATAATTAATTATTTTGCGCGCTCTTAATACTATGCAAGAATTTTTGTTTCTGTTTTGTTCTTTTTTGTTCCGAGTTGTTTTTTGTGCAGCCCACGCGAGCTGGCGAACCAGCTCACTACGAGTTGGCCCAGAAAACAGAATAGTTTCTAATAGTTTTTCGATACGACAAGCTGTTGAACTTCTCAAGGTTCTGTGGTGTGGCCATGCACAGTGGGCCGATTCGGTGGGTGAGCCAGTAGCGTCGTGCAGCAGCGGCGGCTGCAGCGTATAAATCAATTCTGTAGCTTAGTTTTGATTGCAATGAAAACTGGTAATTATTTTAAGGCCGCATTTAGGCCGCTTTGTGTGGCGGCAGAGATTTTGAAAGTTTTGGCTTATTGTTTCTTGGTTGCTTTCGGGACGTAGTGAGTTCGGTGCCCCTTCGCGCCCCTCCCCCTCTTTTTAGAGGTTTGAAAATGTGTCAGCGTTGAAGCTGCTACCTGATGTGTGCGCTTTTGTTTTTGTTGTTGTCATGATGGTGTCATAAATTGATATAATGTTGCATTTAAGCAGCAATAAATTCAAGTGTTTACAAGCAACTGTTGGCTGCTGTCAATTGAGAGCGTAACGTGCAATTCGTTGTAGTTGTTAATGAATTGAAGTGGTTTTCGTCAAAAATTGGGCTTAGTTTAAAATGCCTGAAAGTGTCCAAAACCCAGTCGTCTATCCGAGTAAATTTTGAGCAGATTTCCTATCTTTCTGCTTCAATTTAGTGATCCTAACGAGTTCAACTAAGCTAAGTTTCAAATATAAAGCCGGTTATAATTACCATTTATAATCAGCTGGTAGAGCTTCAGGCGGGGAGGGGAAGGGGGGTTGGGGTGTTGACTTTAATATCGGTTCTCATGCTTAGTTTAATTAAGATTTATTGACCCTCGATTACCACATCAGTTTGCTTGCTCAAAGCGCAGAACAAAATTAAACACAAGACACTTTAAGAGAAATAAATAAATAAAAATACTTATTAACAACTCCTAATGCGGTCGCACGTAGGACCGGTTTATTGCGGCAACAACAACAACAACAACAACAACAACAATTTTACTAACCACAACATTTTTACTGGCCAACAACAAGTACAAAATTGGCCAATCAACTGGGTGTTAAAGCGAAGTATTGGTACATTCTGCAGGCCATAGTTAATGGCTCAAAATAATATTGCCAATAATTTTCCGTTTTGTCGAAGCTTATAGTGCTTAAGTAAATACGTAGACCAGGTGTGTGTGTGTGTGTGTGTTGAATATACCAAAGCTTGTCCTGGCCCTACAAAGAATTGCTAAAAACAATAATCTTTGGCTGCATGAGTACGCCGTATTATTTAAAGATCTGCGAAAACAGCGCCTGCGGTTTGTTGGTCAATAAAATTATAATTTCTTGTATAATCGCAGGGTAGTGAGTACACTGGGACAGAACCTGTTTCATGTACGTGGAATTATTGCTTATTGCACACACATTCATTCTTTAATACTCAACATTTACGGAGAATAAAATTTTTGTATATTATAATATAATGTGTATAATTATAATTATAATAAGCCTAAAGAGCTTAGCGTATACAGTGATTTCTTTAGAGCTTAGAGTATCTCGTGACATAGTGAGATTTTGTGGAATTAGAAAACAATCTGGCATAGCCAATGCGCAACTCAACAAAAGTATGCTTTCCTTAAAACTTCTGGCTGCTAATTGCGTGACTTTTGCTTGGAATGATTTGAAACTCGCAGGCGGTCGAAATGAAACAAGCATCAAAGCACCAGCAATCAAAACGTTGGTCTCCCATCGACAATGAACAACGCCACACACCCACGCGTGATAAAAGCCCTGCTGCAACCAAAATAAGCAAACATGCAGTAAATAAATAAAAAAGGATTAAAGAACAGACAAACACAGTGGTGAAGAGGGAGACACTAGCGACGAGAGGGGGGGGGGGGGCTAGTGAGAAAGAGGGACAAAGAGATGACCGCCAGACGAGCTAGCAGTGGTGGCTGCCCCAACAACAATCAGCAGGACACGTGTTCGCAATAACAGCAACCACAATTGCTGCAAATTTCTCTCGTGCAGCTTCGAGCTATCGAGTTTCTAAGGCGCTTAGACGCAGTTCTTACAACTATTCGACTAGTCGTATTACCATTACTACTAGTACTGCTACTTCTTGTGCTACTACTACTACTACTACTAATACTAATACTATTATCAACATCTCACATCAAGTCTGTGTTACTCCGCTTGTTTCTATGATGATTCTGTTTTTCTGCCTCGGGAATCTTCTAATTGATGAGTGGTTTCATGGTTCCATGAATGTGAAGCTTCACACTTTTCAGAGGTGGCATTGCTTCATCCTATCCCTCATCATCCTTCCGTCTTCTTTTCGTTATCTTTTCGACATACTTTTGTCATCCTTCCAGCATCCATTCTGTTGCTCCATAATTATTCCTTCAAGATTCGTTATTAGTTCACATTTCGTATCCATTTCGTTACACTTCAGCCCTAAGAGGATATGAAATAATCCGTTAGATCCACTTCATATTAGGATAAAGATCAACTGATAGTCGCTCTCTAGTTTCACTTTCCTTCGAACTATTCGAATAATTCATAAATTGGTTTCCTTCTTCCTATGAAAGCGATTAAAATAAGCCTATCATCGACCAAACAATGATCGATCTGGAGTAAAATTAGTGACTGGACTTGAGTATAGCGCCTGCTTGGCTAAGTCGACTGGTTGACTGTTAATTTTTCTTAGTTTTTTCTAACTTCTTAGTTTTCCTGATGTTGCCTTGAGTCCAACATAATGTGGACAGCACAGTGGGTTTTTCAATATACTCTTCTGCCCTATAATTATGGAGGGTAACAATTTTTTTCTTCTAGGAAACGGGTTGCACGAGTGCGCTACGCTGCTACTCTAGTTTACGTGAGCTCTCCGTCTCTGTGTGCCCTGGAGGAGATGCGGGCCATCGCATTTGATGCGGCATAACTCAGGAGTGCGGCCTCCCTCCCTTTCGATGTAGTTGGCATTCCGGATGATGAGCGTTGTTAAAGCTACGTACAGCAAACAAAGGCACATCGCAGGAGTGAAGGAGCTCAGAAGATTCTGAAGGAACAACTGAAAATTACTAAATTCAGTTGCACGCGTCCGTACCTTCTCCTGCGAAGGAAATTATATACCTACTAGATGCGAGTTCCCTTGTTTGTGGTGCCCGGTTCGCCTTGAAGCGCTGGCCGCGAAAATTATCAGCAGAATGCATGCAACTTATTAGGGAAGAAGCTTGCGCTAAGCAACCTTGAGTTGTTCCCAAGGTTTTATCAGGTTACTCAAGGTTCTCAACGACTGCTCCACTCTACAGTCTGCGTCTGCGTCGTCATCCTTGCTTCGTTGTCGATTGTTATTAGCGGCCAGTTGTCCCTGGTTGGACGACTTGGGCCAGATACATTGCGTCATAAATTTTCCTTAGCACAGACTGCGTGCTCAATAATTGCAGTGCATGTTGTTCGATGTAAGCGTGCGCATGCTCGCGATCATGTGCGTAGTTTAAGGACACCGACTTCAAACTACTGGAGCTGGATTGTGTGTGGGTCAACTTCAAGGAAGAATAATACGCATTCACTTTTGAATTATAGGGCTAAATTCTTTCATACAACAAGCAAAAATAATGCGGATCTGATTGAGTGTATTATCTGGTGGCGTAAAAATGTCTAAAGAAATTCTTTAAAGGATTTTCGCAGTAATCACAGCTTAACTTTCTTAAAAAATTTCATTTTACTGATGTATTTCTTAATTAAAAATGAATTTATTATGCCTCTTTGCTATTTAATTTAATTTCATTTAATTAATTTCAATTTAATTTTAATTTCATATATAAATCGGTTGTGTGTCTCGACTGTATGTCTTTTTCTCTTCCCGTCCAACGATTCATATGAATAATTCACGATATTCGGCGACGTCTGGCTTTAAACCGCTTTTCGACTCTGCAAAAAATGTGGTATTTCAATTCGAGTGCCAGAAATTTGTTGCAGGTAAAAAAAAGAAATAATCGGCTGCACAACGCGACAAATTGCGCAATTTTAGTACCCCAAATTGATTTGTGCCGCGATAAAAACGCGTTTTGGCCAAAAAATTACGTAACTTCAATTGCGTTCTCTTCTCTTCTGATTCGATTCTTGTATTTCTTTTGAAATTTGATAAAAAATAAAGTGAATCGAATTAAAGTGATATCGAAAGATGTAATAAAAACAGAAACGGTTTGATTATTATTCGTATAAATAAATGTTTAACAATCGCTCTGAATTATTTATCCTGTATTTTGACAGGTTTGGTTTTTATTTTCTTTAAGCTCCGTCGTCGTGGAGTCACGCGAAATGACGCCGTATTGTCTCACAGAAAGAAGTTCATGGTTCGGACTCTATTCTGTTTGAACTTCTTCCTGTTAGCTTTCGTTGTGTATAGACTCACGCTTAATCACACTGCTGCAACTAACAGCATCATGCGTCCACCCCCCGCATCTTAAACTTCATGAGTGATAAATGTTACAATAACTGAAGCTGCTGTTGTTATTGTCATTGTCATTGTCGTTGTCATGAGCAGCAATTTAATCGTCGTCGTCATCATCAACAATTAAATGAATTGTTTTTTAATTGCATGAATTAATTTAAACTTATTTTCTATGCCTCGAGTCGGTTTCGAATTTGAGCTCGTCACTGGCCCCAGCTGTCACATTTGACGAATGTCAACTTTGTACGCGGCGGGGAATATAGAAACGTGGTTTAGCTCAACTCCATGCCGGCCAATTTGACATCTGAAACCCTGTGCACCGACTGCCGCTGACATTTTCTAGAATCTATTGTAGAACATCGATTCAAACACGTCGCGCAGCACTCTCATGCGGTTACACGATTGACGCTTGATGATACAGAGTCAAGGTCAGTCTAAACTCTTGATGTTTAAGAGCTGGTGACTGTTCGAATTATGCTCAAAAAGTGACGTACTTAACTAGATTCCTTCAGCCATGGATATTAAAATTGAGTGACCATATTAGGAACCTGCAATTTGTCAATATTGTCATTTCGGGGAAACGCTCCATCGTCATAGAAGTTTAGATTAGATCACAGTAAATAATAACAAGAGTTTCATTTCTCACATTATCTTTCGTTAATCGTTTGGTTTTCCTGAGAAAATCGTGAATCTTATTTTACTGGTTTGGTTGGCCATGCACTTTTAATATGAGAAAAGTTTCACTTAGACTCACCTCGATTTGTTATTTCATTCCCCGCATTGCGATTGTTCTCATCCTGTGCGCTGATGTTGTTCGTTGAACTCTTTGATTTCTTCTCCTCGCGAACACTGGTTTGAACGTCGTCGTCATCCTCATCGTCGCCAGTCTCAACGCCATCATCTTCGTCATCACCATCCTCATCCTTGCGACCATCATCTTCGTCATCGTCAGCACCAACACCAAGCGGTCCAATGGTGCTGCCAACATGTTCACGCCCAACGGGTTGCCAGGCACCGTCGTGACCAGTACCACCGCTGCCGGTGCTGCCAATCAACACGCCGGCCGACTGCGCCGACGTCAGAGCGTCCTTGTGATATGAGTTATGGCGATTACGAGACCCAGCCGGCGAACCA
This sequence comes from Myopa tessellatipennis, assembly GCA_943737955.2. Taxonomy (NCBI): domain Eukaryota; kingdom Metazoa; phylum Arthropoda; class Insecta; order Diptera; family Conopidae; genus Myopa; species Myopa tessellatipennis. The sequence continues at coordinate 59,848,163 of OX031316.1, forward strand.
GCGTCAGAGTTCGTTTGCAGTATTGTGGTCGCTTGGCCACCCGGAAACGTGGCGTTGCGCTTGTGACGCCCCTTCGATTTCGGGAAGGCGGCCAATATGTTCAGCCACCATTTGGACTCCTCGGGGCAGGTACCCTTAACGAAGGTGACGCGGTCGGGTGCGGTGATGGCAATCGAGTTCGTGTGTCCGGTGACATCCTCAGCGGTAGTCACCTCCAGGACTTTTGTCATGTCGATGCAGGCTTGTGGAACGGTCTCGGGCTGCAAGAAAAAACGCAGTTGTTAAGTAAAAACATTACCCAGCTGCAAAGGAAACATCTATATAAAGGAGTATATAATATATAAAGGAACAATTAAGCAGATGGTCTTTTAAATGGTGTCACTAATGATATTTTTCTACTAGAAAATAAATTGTTGAAACTCTAAAGTGGTCTCGGCGGGTATTATATTAATATTCAAAAAGGGAACTGCAATTTCTTAGTTTACTTTTTTGCTTCGGCCAATTAATCTAGATGCCGGTTTCCAGAGGATTCTGCCATCGTGATAAATCACGTATGAATTTAGTTTTTCTTCTACTGAAATAAATTAAGTTCTTATCCGCAATCAGTACATATTTCGCGTATTTCATTGATTTTTTATAGCAGGTGCAATATTTTTAGTTTAAAATGTCTCTACATCATACATTTTATATCTACGTAACATCTGAACCACCCCCCGCCCCACGTTTTCTTCGCATGTCGATTTGTTATCACGCTAAGTACTCAGCTACGCTCCAAGTGGCGCCGCGACGCAACCTGACGCTTCAGTCCTGCTGCGCGTCTCCTGAATCGTCGCCGACTCCTCAGTGATTCTGGTAGCCTGGTGGGATGCTTCCGATTTCCATCTGTTCATCTGATTTGCAAATCAACTCTCTGCATGGGTGGAATGCTTGTCGCTTGTCGCCTGCCACCTGCCATTCGCCACCTGGCACCATCTGCCTGGTCGTGCTTCCAGCTAACAAAACATGCATCGAGTTATGACAGTTTTCAGTAGGGTGCCAATTAGTGCAAAATTTCCTGCTCGCTGCTGTTGCAGAAACACTTCAAGAGTCGCAGCTATCAGCTGGTTGCACGTGCAGCGTCCTCCATCCATTCGAATTTCCCAAGCAGAAGAATTCGTTTTTCTAAGGCGACTTTTTTAATGTCGCACAATCACAGGAGGGCTGCTCAGAGATGTTTTCCTACTCAGAGGTGTTTTGCTGCTCAGATGAAGATTGGGAGGATTTCAGAGATTGCATTGTGAAGATTTACTCTTTTCTAAGTGAAGATGAGTTTGAATGCGGAAGTGTTGAATTAAGTCAAGGAATCACGTAACACGTCTACAACCTCGCACATAGTATTTTCATGTACGAATAAAAGGAAGGGCAATTTAGAGAGTAGTAAAATAAGTGGCCATTTACTGGTTTTATTTTTATAGTCGCGTGGGTGATATTTAAAGAGTCTATATTTATATTAAATTTGCATGGGACGTGCTTATAAAGATAACGACTTAAGTTCCCTGAGGTGTGTTCAAAAAAGAATTTGAAAAAAGCTTAAAAAATTATTAAGAGAGAACTTTTAAGAAACTAATGAGATCATGAAGTTTATAGCTAAAATACAGAATATAAAATCGAATGATATTGGTACCATTAAAGACGGTTAAGATGCTAGTGCGTTTGAACCAATAACTACTTCAGCAATAGAATGGAGTTGAAACAATACACAGAGCCTAACTATTCAAACATAAATTCGATGCTAAGGTTTATTCTAAGTCTAAATTAGGGGAAAATAAGTTTAATTTGTGGTCCTAATTGTTATTTAAGGCCCTAATTATTAGTTTTCAGGTTTGAATTAGTTTTAAGGTCCCAATGATTAGTTTTAAGGTACGAATGGTTAATTTTTTAGTATGACTCTCCATTTCCACTATATTGTCATATTAAAAGCTTTCGTCACTGGTTTGTTAATTGATCGCTTTCAGTTTGTGTATAATTCCTGGAAAGTGTCTGAGAGAAGAGAAAAGATACACTGAACTGATGCCGCTTTAAATTAATAATACATTGAATTTCCTGAGACATGCAGTGCACCGAATGACATTGGCAATTAACACAGGTTCCACCTCGTTTCGACGCAAGAAATGATAAAGTCTTGATAGAGGCTGAATCACGATCCTTCCTGTGAAACACACCCGAATGTTGTGAATTCTTATTTGCAACTTTCTCAAGTGTTCACCACAGATTAAGTGCTGCTTAAATTATTAACAGTATTTAAACAAGTTGCAGTCGGAATCTCCAAACTATCTCATTGATGAGTGACAAAGAGAAGAAATTATTGTATAAATGAAAATTTATCTGCTACATGAACAAATAAAAAATTTAAAGATTTCAGTATGTGCGGCATTTTAACGCACACACAATCCAAGTTCGCGAGTTGTGAAGCCCGAAATCACTCCGCCGAAATCTTAAAGCTGCCAGAAATCGTTTTTTCATGGGCGCGTGGAAGAATATTGAAGTATCGCACATATTTTCAGGTAGATACGAAGCTGTATCGAGAAACTCCAGCCTTACTTTGCGACCTGCGTACGACAAAATCTTAAGCTGTCATAAATAATGTTGTCAGTGTTTTTAAATTTTTAATTTATTAACGGTAAAGAAATAAAATAAAAAACCGAAAATTTCAAGAAGTAATGAATGCGTGAGACAAGTTCCAGAGGTGGGACTTCATCGCATCACGCACCGCATAATCGAAAGTGGACGGCGACATACGAAGGAGTCGAGACGCTGCTGGAACAGGTTTCGTTATTTTGGATAAAAGATTAAACAGAAAAACGCAGCCGCCTTTTTCTCCGAAGCATAAATAATTATAATAATAATAAATTTAATTTATATACATTTTTGGAGCTTTGGGATGTTTTTGTTTCTGCTTCATTTCGGACAGGACATTCGGACCGTGTTATCGATACTGTTGTCAAGGTTGTTGTTGTTACTCTTATTATTGTTGTTGCTGTTGCCCTTGTTATTGTTGTTGTTACTCTTATTGTTGTTGCTGTGCCTGTGTATTTGTTTCGTTTCGTTTTCGTTCGATGGTGGCCTCTTATGACGATTTGTGGTAATTATAATATTAATCTCGAGTCAGCTACCGATATTGATTGGATATTGTTGCAGAATTGTTGTTTTTTCATTTTTTTATTTCAGGAATTGAGAAAAACTATTTTACTTAATTCAGATTTTTCTTAACTACAATAATAATAATTTATCTCTCGCAATTATCACTTTAAAAGCAAGAAAAGAAATTATATTCCAAGTTCAATTACAATGACAATGGGTATAAAATAATTTGACATGATTGCGTGGTAAAGATTCAAAAGTGTTCTAAATACTTACGTGTTCATCCACAGAATACGTGAGCTCGCCATCATCGTACAGCACAAACCACCTCCTCTGCCATCTCTGCAAAAATAAAGCATAAAACAGCAAACGATTAAACTTTTGATAAAAGCCAAGAAACATGAGTAAAACAGAGAGAAAGAGAGAGAGAAAACAGAGTTCGTCTTCGCCAAGAAAGTGAGATGCATCAAGAAGATGCTCACAAATAAATTTGATTAAACAGCTGAAGTGATGAACAAAAATTGGGTTAAAACAATATTGATGCAGTCGTGTCGTGGTGAATTTTGAAAACATATGCAAAGAAATTGCCATATTTATTAACTTCACCTCCTCCCACCCACCGCATCTTCTCCGCCACCTCCTCCTCACCCTCTCACCTCCTTTTCTCCACCGCCAACACACTTGAGAGCAATTTAACAAAATTGGGGACATTTTAATTTAAATCATGCACCCAGACAGCGATGAGATCGACGACAACAACCACATGGTTTGTGCCACTCACGTGGCTGGAGTGATCGAGTGCAAATATTTAAGATCCAGGGATTTACATAAAACGACAATAAAAGAAAATAACAAGAAAAACAAAAAGAAACAAATAATAAATTATTTATAAGCTTCAGAGCAGAAGATGAGTTGAGTTGGTGAAACAAGAAAAAATAAATATTCACGTAATTGACGAACATTTTATGTATGACTCAGAATCGCGTGAAATCGAAAAGAGGAAAAAAATGCATGCAGACTTAATTTCATTACTTTTCAAAATTATTAAATCTTTTAGATTTCTTTGGCCTTTTTTAATTTCTCCTTTGAAAGGATTTAAAATCATACTTATTTAATATTACTTATTATATGCCTTTCCTATCAAAGGTTCCTATCAGAGTATATATTGTGTATAAAAGCTTCTTGTTGTCATTCTTCTCAAACTTTTCCTTTGTTTCTGAATGAGTTGTTTCGATGATTGAGTTTTACTGATGATTGAGTTGTATCGATGATTGGGTTGTTTCGATGATCGAGTTGGTATCAATGGAGTGTTACTTTTTGCATACATCTCGATGTTGATTTGAATTACTGGGAAAATAAACAGACACCTGAACATTCAATGTCGCTGCCAGGGTTGCCAGTCGTCCAGAACATGACTTGTAGAATGCACACTGTTCTGTTCCGTAGATTGCAAATGATTTGCAAACAAGCAAATAATTCACAATGCAAATAAATTACGAAAACAATACATTAATTAAATAATTGAGAATAGTAATTGTTTAAGATGGAAAAAATAAAAAATAAACTGACCCACTTTTTTACAGCTGCACTTGTTCTCAACAACAGAATACGTTAAGAATTATTACAAGAAGAATTGAGTAATCTCTAGAAATAGACTTGCAAAACGCTGTGTAAATAATTCACTGCAATTAAAATGTAGACAAAAGAATTACGATTTCAATGAACAGCTTTTTTTGCTTTGTACGCGTAACAACAAATGAGAAACAACAACAACTGCTGTTGACCTAAAATTGGTATCTGATACGTATATAGTATAAGACAAAAGATGAGTGTGGAAAGTACGCAAGTATTTTCGGTCAAACACACGCACGAAGACGCAATGAAGTGTACAAAATTTAAGAAGGACAAAAAGAAAAGAAAATATTAATAATTGTTTAAACAGTTTTCAGGTCGAGTGTCATAAAACGTGAGTTTTAAAATATTGAAATTAAAGATTAAATGAACACATCTAAAAATAGTAGCTAAGTATGTTAATTAGAGTTAAAGAATTTATAAGCAATAAAAAGAAATAATATTCAAGAGTAAAGAATATCATATACAAACTTCTGAATTAAGTTCCGAATATAAAACAACAACATTTATGATAACTACGAGTAGTAACCGTAATATTGTGAATCTTTTGAGGAACAGATCCTCTTTAAACCTCAGAACCTCTTAAAATGAATTCAAATATTGTATATTCGAAGCTCTATAAATCCTCTTAGAGGTAGAAAATCTAAAATTATTTCGAATGTAATGAAAATCAAAATCATACCTGAAATAATTTGACCTAACAGTAGTGTCCCCCCTCCCCCCTCCGAGTGCATTAAAATGCAAAGGAGAACATGGAAAACTACTATTAATATCATTACTATTAAAGAAACCAGGCACGTTTCTCTCAAATTATATCTGCATATATTAAATATAAACGTACATTTATGAATATAAATTCATGTATGTATGTGTGTATCTTTGTGAACTGGATAACATGTTGTGAGCATGTGTGCGTGTGTATGTATGTAAGTATGTAATTATTTCTGTATAATTTGCATGGTATTGCTTTGGATATGCTGATGAGATGATTGTTGCTTAGCTGATGAGCTCGAAACTCTGTGCGTTTGGATGCATCTCTGTTGTGGCATGGTACCAGATCTCGCAACGACCCGCTCTCCGCCCTGACGGATGACGCTGGAGTGTCGCGCACTTTTGTTGTCACTGCAGAAATTATAACCAACGCCCTGCTGACAACAACAACGAGAAGAACACTAAACACAATCATGGATTCATAACAAATGCCATTCTACACTGCATACATGAACACACACACTCATGTATGCAAAACGCAACAACAACAACAACAACAACAACGCCACACCACTTTTGCACCGCCGACATAAATACAATATTTATGAGGGACTCAAAAAGTCAAAGCAAATTAAGCTGAAGTTAAAGATGGCGCGCAGCTATTTGCTGAAGGTGTTTCGATGTTGTTGTTGTTTTCTGTTTTGTTGTTGTCATTGTTATTATTTTGTGGTGGCAGTGGTGACTGCGATTGCGATGGCGATGATGTTGCTTGAGCATCAGATGTACTGCTGACTACTTTAATTTTTATTTTTTTTTTTAAATTTTTTGTGACATGCTTTTGTCAGCTGCTGCACCTACATTATTAACACTTTAAAAAAAATGTTGTCATGGTCATGCGAAAAAATGCAAAGAACAAAAAAAAAAAACAAATAAAAATTTTTATTAAATTAAAAGTACGAGTATGTATTGTCCATAAAATATATTTATTACTTACTTATTAAATGCTTACACAAAAGTCTAAATTATAAATTTCAATGTAATGAGTATCAATTGTTATTTATTATAACTGAATAGTTATGAGTTATTATAAGTACCTTGCTAACCCGAATCTAAATCCAATCTAAACTAAGTCTAAAGTTCTTTCTGTCGTATAATACAAATTCTCATAATATTTCTTTTTATTTTTACGTTCTTGTTGTTGTTATTTTGTGAACTCTTTCAGATGCATCCGCACTCAGACAAGCCACACTTCGCTGTCGCATCGTATTTTACAATTAAACGTAGTGCAACGAATGACAATTGATGTATTTACCATAAATAGTGATCAAGATCCCGCTGAGAGTGTGGTGCATTCTACGCAGAATGTGAAACGCATTACTTACCCATGACATGCTGTCGTCATAATAGCAAAAACAACAACAACATACCACTGACTCCGAGAACTTTGCGAAAAATGCGAAGGCAGCATTAATAACTGAATACTAAATTTTAAAAAAAGTACTGAATAACAAAATAAAATGGGGAAAAAACAAAATTTTAACTTAGAATTTACTCGTTTATATGTACTCGTATATATGTATAGAGTAAAGATATGAAAAAAAAAATAAATACAAAACGAAGAAAGGCAATATATGCAAAAAAGTATTCATTACTTTGCACACGTTGTGAGGAGGTACTCCAACGCACCTTAACGAAGTCCAACCCAGACAGACAGCGAAACAACAACAACAACAACAACAAGGACAGCAACAATCAGAACAACAATATCCCGGAACGACAACAACACAACCTTAATAACAACCAGAACAACCTTCCTCAACCAACTCAACTCAACTCAACAGTGTTTACAAATGTTTGCTAATATTTTAGTAAAAGAAATACACATATAATATGAACAATACATACATATGTACAATACCTGCATATATTTATAAAACTAAATGATCAGACAATAAATAATCTAAGTAGTTCTGCTTACAATTCAGCATAAGTTTAAACTAAAAAAAAATAACCAGAACAGAAATAGAAAATATTTACATAGTGTAGATACGTATAATAATTCAAGGTCTGTAAGTTCATACATATGTATATAGTGTAATAGTGTATAATAATGGGTCACTTAGGGAACTAATTTGGGAACTAGTTGGTACATAGCTCGATTATAAACGATATTTTAACATTGAATATATTTTGCATGGATGCAAGGAATCAAGGATATCAATTAAGGTGGGAAAACCGATCTCTTTCTTTTTCAACTTCCATCTTTCAACTCTCCTTTTTCCCTCTCTTTCATCTCTTTCTTCTGTAGGATCATAACTCAAGAGAAGAAGTTTTCAAGAGAAAACTTTTTCAATACCCTTGAGTACACATCAATTGAGGGAGCCCATAGCTCTTTCTATTGTCTACATCAGGTTTCTGACCGAGAAAGTAACTCAAGTATTTTAATTATTAATTCAAGATTCCATATTTAATTGACAATCGGATAACTGTTTTCATTCTGGATGGCAACACATTTAAAGAATTATTACTCACTTTTTCTTAAAGACACTTTACTCTTTACTGTCTGAGGGTTGATGATACCAAATCTAGAGTTCATTCAGATAATAATTCAATAATCGTAAATAGTTATATAAAAGCTTTCTATTGATTATATTATCGTATTTTAATCACTTGAGTACTAAGCTGAAAATGAACAGAGTGCTTAAAAAAAAAGAGAAGCAAACAACCTCAATAAGCAAGCGTTTATAATGTTGGTCGATCTGTAGTCAGTCAAGAGCAGAAACTGCAATAACTAAAAGAGCAAAAAAACTTATATAAACTTTTTACTTTCTTTGTGTAAAAGCATTTTTCAACACTTAAAGCTGCAAATCTCAAATAGAAAAATATGTCAGTCGAAGGTGGAGTGGTTGATGGGGCCTTCGTACTGTCAAGTAGTCAAGTCAGATGGTGAGACGTACTCGTACAACATCGAGTACAAACAGAACAGTATAAAGATTCAAATGCAAATTTTGAAGCCTTTTTTGATGGACATTTCAACTTTCGTACTCAAATAAAGACATGCATGTGCACATGTCTACGTATTTATAGAGGAGAAGAAACAGCAAAAGAACGAGTACAAGTGTGTACTGGCATTACTTCAAGTCCACTTGTCCAAAGAACTGAAAGGAAAGAGAATTTGTATTCTATGCTCGTAGAATGGGTACAGAAAAACCAACACCTGGGTTAACATATGCAGCAACACCAACAACAACAGCAACAACAAAGTCTTAACAACAACAGAACGTCAGCAACTGCAACTCTTTTAGCCGCACGTAATCCAGCTTAAGTCGCAAGCATGCAGCTTCAGAGAGTTGCATAAAGAGTGGCGACCGATTTTCTATCATGGCCCAAAGCCAACGAAGCCTCTGTCCATTTTCTAATTTTTCCTATGCTATGTATGTCGTTGTTGTTGTTATTGCTGCTGCTGTTGCTGCGTTTTCTAGTTGTTAGAAGTATCTAAATCTAATTATGTGTTCACTTAATGACGCGTTCTAGAAAGCCAACGAAACTGGTGGCCAGCAGGTGCACCTCTACAAGTGCCGCCCAGATCTGTGCCATGTTCTCAGAGCCAGAGCCAGAACCAGAACCAGAAACAGCAACAGCAACAAGAAAGACAGAACCATAAAACATGCATAGAACTGTTCTTAAGTGTCTTAAATTTTAATGCGATTTGCTTCTGCAGACTTGGCTAAAAGCAGTCCTCAGACGGAGGGAGCGAAGGAAATTTGTACTCAATCTTATTCGCGACGACCCGCTTCAGAATTCTAAATAGAATTCCGAGGTACGTAGAATTCTTCTTCTTCTAGTTGTATTTGGAAAATCGGTCATTAATATTGGTCATGTGTAATCTAAAGTGACAGCGAATACCGCGAAATAGGAACATAGACTTTTGTAGTCGTCTAAAGTGGTTACCTTTGAGTAGAAGAAGAAAGAGGTTTTCTGAAAATCGATCTTGAATAAAAATCTAGTAACGAAAAATCGCAAAATATATTGTTTGATAAAATGTTTGTTAAAAAAAATCTGCTAAGAAATCTACATCTAAACTTACTGGGACCTCACAAAAACGAAGAGTAAAGGTTTGAGTATGTGACAATTTATAAAGGCTATAATCATCATAAAAAGCAGACGATTTTCGCGGCTCTGTAGTAAATTTTCACGGCTCTATGGAGCAACTTAACTTTGCGGTTTTGAAGCTATATAATAATGGAAAAAATAGAAGTATACTCACACATCTTCATTCCACTAGATACAATATCTATTGTTGTTGTTGCTGCATGAGATACAGTTGTTGTATATCTCTGTTTTCTTTTTACTTTGTAACCGGGAAATAAACATCTAAAATTTCGTGCGCCTGTTGAAGTTGAATCCAGTTGAACGCAATATAAAAACAGCTCAATACAAATAACACATTCAACGGATTCAAGTGTCTAATTACATTTTTAATAACGTACGTATGGTATCTGCGTGTGTAGCAACACGTACATAGATAGATTGGGATACTTTAATGCGCGTTTCGTAACAATAACGTGCGCGGAGTTGAGTGCAATTGCAACGCGATACAAACGAAGCCCCTTTAAAGGTAGCTTAAATTTCGCTGAAATGCAATATTGACTGCCAACCAGCCAGCTAGCCAACCAGACAAGAAACCAGGCAACCACTCATCTGTTTAACTCAACAACCCGCCAAACACCCGTCAACCAGACAACAATTTGTATTTATATTATTATTGATATGTGATTTATTATATATACTCTTATATCGTCAAGTATTTTTCATTATGACCGCAATTGAATTTCGTAATTGAGTAGAAAGTCTCGAATGCGGTTTTAGATTCAAGATTTGTTCATTTCAAACTACATACAATACGTATTTATTATATGAAGGTTTTTCGCTTTAAATAACTACGCATTAAAATACATTTACGTAAAAGCTCCCTTCATACGGTATTTAATTTTGCGGCTTATGATACTTTTAGTTATTTAGCCTTTATTTTATTTTTCTAATCTGTGAATTGAATTGTGAAACTAAAGATATGTTTTGTTCCCCTGACCCTGAAGTGTATTCGGTACTCGGAGAGGTCAAACGACTTGGAATCACTGACTTCTACAGCTCTTAATCTTACGTTACGTTATCTTCTGATTAGATATCATCCAGACTTAGTATTAATATATAGTCTATATATACTTTTCTAAATATACAGCTGACAATAACTGTATATACAGTATTTCGGCAAGGTATAAGAATAAATACAGATAATACAATAATCAACAATAAGATTAACTGCAGATATCATTCAAACAATTGAAATTTCGCATTTTATGACAAAAAGAACACAAGTTTAAAGAACCAACATTTTGCTCAGATCAACAGTTCTCTTCAGAAGTTGTTGGAGTTTAGAAGACGCTATACTGAAAAATAAATTCAACATGGATTTGGCTGGCAAAAATTTGTGCTTCGTAGCTTGCTTTGGAGGTATTGGATTCGAGACCTGTAAAGTTCTAATGACCAAACATTTGAAGGTAAGGCGATGAGGATCTTAATAGTGAAATATTATAAGTGAGTGCTAAGAAATACACACATGAACGTATTTAGACCCTGATCCTGTTGGACCATCTATACAATGAAGAGGCCATGAACGAAATTAAAGCAATGGACTCAAATTGCTCAGTCCTCTTTTACCGCTTCGATGTTACCAAGGACTCGAAGAAGTTGACAGCGATTATAGACGATGTGGGAGTAATCGATGTATTTATCTACGGTGCTGGCATTTGCAATGACCATGAAATCGAGCTCACGGTGCAGACTAACTTCGTGGGCTTAATGAAGGCCCTGTCGGTGGTTTTTCCGCACATGGACAAAAGCAGAGGTGGAAAGGGTGGCATGATCGCCTGTATATCGTCAGTGGTGGGACTGGATGTGTTGGCAGCGATGCCCGTGTACAGTGCCACAAAGTCGGCCATGATAAGCGCTATCAGGGCACTTGCGGTAAGTACGAGACGTGATCGCGTGAGCCACTCACAGCGTGTGACCTCTTCTATTTGGAACTCTTTCATTCTTGTTTTCTTTAACCTTTTAGCATCCAACACTGTTTCCTCAGACTGGTGTCTCCCTCATGACCGTCTGTCCGACTCTGACCAGGACCCCGCTACTGAACAACATGCAGACGTTCCTGGACTTGGATACAAATTTCACTAAAATTGCTAGAGATCTCCCCGGCCAGCAGGCCGACGTTTGCGCCCGAAACATAGTGGTCGCCATCGAGAAGGGGCAAAACGACAGCGTCTGGTTGCTGGATATGGGAAAACTGGAGCTACTGGACATGAAGAAATACTGGACGATACCCGACGTACTGCACGATACACTGCTGGAACAGTTGAATAAAGACTTTTGATTTTCTTAAATTCTAAGTTTCATAATTTTTCAACTAACAAAATGTGACAGTTTAAGTTTCACTCATTTAAGCATATGTAGTATAATTAAGTTTACAACTTCTGACTTTACTCTATAAAGCAAAAATTGAAATTGCTCAAGATACAGTTAAACGCACTGGGTTCTAATAATATTATGCACAGGAAACACAAAAACTGGGTCAGAAGTTTGTTGAACTTCGGGCAGACTCAAGAAAAGTGGATCCATAAATATCACATCTATTAGGAAATGCTGGGAATTCTTTGGCCGGGCGTCAAGCGAATGACACACGCCATTTATTTAATTTGGCAACTCATGGGAAAAACATTTCCAAAACCGTTCGCCAGACTGCGGAAAACTTGCTAATAGCAGTAAAAACTTGGCAACGCAATCATTTTCCGTGTTCCTGAAATATTTGGCAACGAGTGCTAAAGCATGAAATGTACTCGGGGTAGGATGGGGTGAGGGTGGGGTGGCGGTGTGAGGGCCGAAGGTGGCAGCATTATTTATATTGAGTTTTTGCTCGTAGAAAACAACTCATTTTACGGTAACGTAAAATTAATTATACTTGCGGTCTTTAATTTTTGTTATTTTTGCCAGAGCCTGCGTGAGCGAAATTGAGACGCGCCAAGTATGCGTCATGGCGCGCGTCTTAGTTCCAAAATCGATTAGTCAACGTAAGCGAAACGTGAATTTGTCGAGCGCCAGGCTACACAAAAATGTTGATTATTTGCACAAAAATTTTGATTAATTTTTAGTCGAAAAAAGAAAAATGATCTTCTTTTTCGTGGAATTTAGTGGAACAACCAGAGTTTCAGAGCTAAAAGCAAGAAAATATCTCATCTTTCCCTCCTGCTTCCTTCCCCTCCCTCTTCTCAATCACTTCCCTTTCTATACCATAATTCTAATCTCTACAGTGCAGGATTGATCACAATTAAGTTGAAGTTCTTAAAAACATGAAATGGCATATTTGAGGCTCCGGTCTTTAAAGGTTATAATTAAATTCCTTCCTCTGAAAGATTTCTTCTAACTATTTTTTGAGTGATCCACTGTAACAAACATTCCTGAGAATGACTGTTCAATCAAAGAATGAAAGAATACTGAAATTTCGCTGCAGATTCTGCAACAATCGAAGAATACAGTTGCAGTAGCTGCTGCCTGGTAATACCACTACTTTAAATAGTCCACTCCATTATAGTATACTTGGTACTTATGGAGTACCAACGCAATCACCATCAATTTTACCGACTCATCTAAAGCGATTTTTATGTTTGTTACAAATTCTGAGGTGCGTTTCCATCACGGGTCTCAATAGAGCGCTATGAATTATGTAGATAGATACTGGATCGCGTTGTGAATGTCGATGCGCCGACACATGCACCATAGGCTGAAAATTACTTCCTGATTATGCGCAAATATCACGGTATTGTATAGCAACACTGTTGTTGTTGGAGTTCGCGTTGTTCTTGTTGTTTTTGTGTGGTTGTTGTTTTAGTGACAGTAGAAGCAACTCCGGTACTTTGTTTTGATCGACGAGGATGCCAGTCATTCAGGCGGTGCGGCTTTTAGTTGGTTATTCCTGTTGTTGCCGATAGTTGTTGTTACCAAATGGTTTCTAGATGAACTTGAATTGATTCATGTTTGGATCCACTGCCAGCGGGTTGGTTGCAGCAGTTGCACAACAGCTCGATCGTTTCTGATCGCAAGTCGAGTTTATTGAACCATCACAATGCACTGCTGTTGCTGTTGGCGACTAACAAAGCCATGTTATACTGATTGGGTAATTCGGTAAACAAGAATGTGCACAGCCACAGCTAATGATGTACCAGCTTCAAAATCAAGTTCACTTCTCTGACTTGAATGCCATGTATCTCCATTAAGAGGTGGCAGGAGAGAGGAATCCGAGGAATGCGAAACTCTCATTGTTTCGAACTTATAATGCATAGTTTCTCTTCCTGACAGTCGTATGTACGAGTTCACCGAAGAGAACTGATCTGTAAACTACGAAGTCATTGCAGTCATTTGCAGAAGAAGAACGTAGTTTTTCACGGTTCACGATTGACTGCATAATCATCATCATCATCATAATGAGTGGGTATGGATGACATGAAAGGCACGCGTCAGAAAGTAGTAAGAAGAAATTCAATAACATTCTGGAAACTGCAGCTCGTGAGAGGCAGGCGCGAACAGAAGCATGCCGCCGCTATTATTCACTCCGTCGCAAGCCGCCGCAGCTGACGTCTAAAGAACACGATTCGCAACCTTCTAATAAACATTAAGTCTGGGCTTCAACCATGAAGGCTGGTTGGCTTTTTCTTGAGCTGTCCATCAAAACCGCTTTCGAATCTTTGAGGAACTGTTCTAACCATGGAGTAGTGACGTACTCGTCTATACAACATATGTACATACATACATCAGTGTTGCATCTAATAGGGGAAAAAGGCTTCTTTTGATGTTTAATTTGCTGTTGTGCGGTTGCGCTTTTTATTATGTGCTTGAATCGAGCGAGAACTTGAGTAGATTCGATGTAGAACATAATGAACTACGTTATGAGATTATCTTCACCAAGGATAATCGCCGTCTTATTAGAATTTGGAGAAAGATACATGAAAACTGAATTCATAGTTGAAAGAATTTCGTAATCATTCCCATTGTCACCGTGATCATCATCACCATCGCAGCAAAAGTCCAAAGTGGATGTTTGTAAAATAACAATGCCGATGGACGATGGCTGCTCCAAGGAACTAACCGACCAGCGACCAGAGACCAGGTACTCCCCAGATAGAGTCATCGACTTCAACTGTTCAACAATTGCGCAATGCTACGAAATTCCGATATGAAGCTCAAGTATTTCCAAAACAAAGCACCATTGTGTCGTGTTGTTGCGTCGGAAAAGCCGCAACGATTCACCACAACGAACCGTTCTTTCGATCGGTCGACGCAATACGATGCACCGCGCTGTAGATGCGCCCAAAGATTTTCCATTGAAAAGCATTCAGTCAGTAAATGCCGTTATCTGGTGATTACACAATGAAGACAACAACAAAGACGACAAGCGCCAGAGCAGTAGAGCGAGCGAGCACGCAAGTCACCAAGCCACCGAGCAACCGAGCCAACGAGTTTCAAGTACCACCGTGAAGTCAGCTGGACGCAGTTTCAACGCAGAGGCGAGTGTTGAACGCCATTCAGCGGCAAGCGATGACGACAGCGCGGCGAGTTATGGCCATTGTGTGGAATACTCGGAAAATATGATGTGTGTAGAATTTCTTTGCGTTCATTGTGGAAACAACTTCGCCTGCAACAACAACGACAAATCAGTAAATCAAAAAGTAAATCGGCAAAAGGCATCTGAAGTAAAACAAATAAGAATTGCAAAACGCACCAAACTGCTTGCACAGCGCTTGCAAGATACAAACGGATTCTAAGGTCGTTCGGTGTGGCTAGTAAAAAGTAGGTAGGTGCAAAAATCGAGTCTCGTGAGGCTGTCATTCGGTGGCGGTGGTTGCGGTGTTGTTGGCTGGTGGTGTAACCAACCGGTTGCTGCAACATTCTGGCTGACCATGTGCCGCGATTCAAGCAACTAGCAACGTTTAATGGAATTTCAGTAACGCATGCAGTCAGATTTTCTCAGAGCAAAACAAAAGCAAACATCAAAGCAACTGCAATAAAATTATTTATGCTATTACTTAAGCAGGTTGTCGGTAATGAAGTGTACGGGTTTCCTGCATCGAGTAGCTGCATCTGCGTCTGTGTCGGAGTCGGCGTCTACGCCGGAGTCCTCGCGGCTCTCGGCTTGCGTTTCGTGGCGCCCGAAGACACACAAATTGGTTGTTTGGAACCCAAACTTGTTTGGCCATTCTTTCACATCATTGCATATCATTGGAAGACGTTACAGACGGCGGTAGGATTTCGCTTAGACCAGTTTTCATATCTCAGGGGTTTAGACGATAGTTTTAGGAATTCTTTAGGCAGAATCATATGGCTTTAAATTGAGTTTTTTATTAATGTGCGAGATTCCAAAAATGCTCCCGAGATCCGATCTGCTGTTCCAGTTTAGATTTTCAGTTGCTTAAAAACCATTGCGATGGGTTTCATGGAACTTCGCTCCGAAAGCAGAATGTGCTCCGAAATGATGTCTTTAGCAATCATTATTCAAGATCCTTTTCCCCAATTTCCATCCAGGAGATTTCTGTTTTCTTCGATATGATTCATTCACCACTAGAACCAGTCTGGATACCCGTTTCTCTACGAGGTAATAAATATATTCCCGCTTTTTAAACAGCAGCTGCACATCTCAACCAGTTCACTTAAAGTGGAATTAAATAAATCATAATATAATCTCATTATATGAAAAAACGTGCGTTAAACCAGTCAAATTTTGTAGATATCATTTATCAAAGTTTTCCTTTTGTCTATCGCAAATTTAACTGGACAGGTTTTCCAGCCAAGCAAACAAATTCGAATTCCACAACAACAACGACAACGATAACGGCAACAATGAAAATTCTTAACCGGAAAACGGCCGAAACCAAAAGAGTCAACATTTTAATCTAAACTATGAGATCTTCTTCACAGGCCAAACAA
The DNA here is from genome assembly GCA_943737955.2 of Myopa tessellatipennis. NCBI lineage: Eukaryota > Metazoa > Arthropoda > Insecta > Diptera > Conopidae > Myopa > Myopa tessellatipennis. The sequence continues at coordinate 59,864,657 of OX031316.1, forward strand.
TTTAGCAGCCGCACAGAACAGAGCAGAACCGAACAGAAAACGAAAAACAAGCAACAAGCTGCTAGCAACCTAAAATAGTTGTCGGAGGTCGATTGCAAATTTAAGATTTCGCATACAATTGAGTGAGGAAAACCGGATGAAAATTAACGGCGCTTGCGAAAGAACGGCACTGCAGCATGCAGCACTCAATGTTCCAGCAGAGGAGGCACCAAATGAATGGGACACGTAGAAACGTAGAAGGACAGAACGGATGAAATGCACGTCTTAACCTAATGATGCTGCTGAAAAACATCCAGAGAACCAGAACCTGTCAACAGTCGAAGCTGCGAGTCCGTGTTTGTGACGATGTGCGTTGGACGGAGGACGCTGGACGCAGAGTCAGAGCGAATTTGGAGGCTTTCTTCTTCGGGCCATGGTTTGTAATTGAGAATTACGGGTACTGCTGGGAATCGGAATAGGAATCGGGTAGGTGCGCGGTGGCGAAAAAGAACCGTATGGCGATGGCTCTCAATGTTCCGCATAACAAGGCGTGGAATGGCTCGTCGCAGAGGCATGAAGCGTGGCATTGAAGGGGTTCGATGCAGAGAGGAGATAGACGTTGTGTTTCGCAGACATGCCAGATAGTTCTAGGTCAATGGAAATTCTGTGTAGCGCTCTAATAGGCAGAAGTAGCATCATTTGTATTCCTCCAGAATGAAGGGAGCGAATGAGGGAGCGTCTTCAGGGAGGGCGAGTGGGAAGGAATGAAAGAAAGGAAGGTGATGGTACTCAGTGATACTGATACCTTAAACGGTAGCGGAGAATAAAGGAAACCTCAGTAGTGTTGTTCAAACTATCGGAGAATTTATTGAATATCAGAAACAGAAAAAGAAGATACTCGTAACTGTGCTTCATGGCAGGACGTAAAAAGTCGTGACGTAAGTCGATGGTAAAAATAGATCCCAATCTCTAAATGAAAGTACTAAAAGCACCGGAGTCTAATTCATATTTAATACAATTATTAATTGAAATTAACATTGATTTAACATTAAACTATAAGGTCCACTAACTGGGGGAAATCCAGGAAAAGTTCTATTAAGATCTCTGTTTTTTTAGGAACTGTTAGGCGACTCTTCATTCAAACGAGGGTTCAAGTCTCAAGGGTTCTTGAGTCCCTTGAGGATATCTCTTTATTACAATACGAGTATATCATCTCGACAAACAACAGATCATAAAAGTTACAATTGCTTTATTGTCTCTGATGAAACGATCTGTCATTTTTCAAGCTATTCTCCTGCTCGAATTTAATTGATAAAATAAAAAGGATTGGATGGATGAAGAAGAAATGTCGAAATATCGCTACCGAAAGCACGTTCAACACAGACATGTTTTCATTTTCATCACATATGCCACTACATCTCATAATTGATCACTCAAAAAGTCGACTATAAAAGGAACTTCAATTCCGCTGACTCGAGACTCGGCAAGATATTGGAAAAACACAAACAGACAGAGTTGTCAGACATTTTACGAATATGATGCTTGTGAGGCATCACTTTTTTTCACCACTCTCTACTGATTGGCAGTTTGTGTTGTTGATATTGGAACATTGACCCGCCACGAAGTGATATTGCGAAATTTAGCAGTCTTCGAATGCAGACATCATCGATGACGGACCGATGGACCCTGCAGTGCCACTTGACGATGCTGGCGTAAAGCAAACGTCAAGTGTATGTAATAAAAAATTAGTGGTAGACTCAAGAAAAAATATAAATAATCATTTTCATGGTTAGATTAATGAGTAGTACAACTGCATGTGGTGAACACATGAGTAACGTTGGTTGCTTCATTATAAAGCATGGAACAACAATAAATCTGTTCGCACTTTTTGTGAATAAAAACTTTTTAAACATTTGTCAGTATTTGATTGAATATCGAAACTATTTTGTGGAGTTCTTTGTGGAAGTCTTCAAGGTCTTTATGTCTTCATATGAAGTTCTGTTTGAGTATATATTCCTAATGAAAATGTACAGTTTCAATTCTACTAAAAAGGAGTTGTATAAGAAATGTTATCCCTCTTTTCGTGACCTGAAGATACAGTATCCACGATAGTAAGAGTATCAATAAAGATATAGTATGCAAAGATTCTACATACGGGTTGGCTTGTGGAGAGAGAACAGGTTTTCAAGGTTACTTAACTCGCTTTATTTCCATACTCAAGTTTCCTTTCCCTTCTTTAATTTACTTAATTTTTTCCACTTTAAAAGAGTGATCCATCATAAATTCTGCTTATGTGAGTGGTACCGAATATTCTTAAGTTCATTTGGACCCTGAATGTGACGTTGGGTTATGAGATGGGGAATGATTTTTGTTTTTAACGCTGCTTTAATTATTATTTGATTATTTATCCTACCCTTTTAATTTTTGAGTAACTGACACAACTCGAGAGCATATTGTTTTGAGACTTTGACAGCCGAATAGATTTGTTTGCAAATATTTTTCTATTAATCGATCGATCAATCGATCATCTTGAGTCTGTATAGAGTTGGAATTGCTTTAGTTCTGCACATTTTTTGCAGTGAACTTTGATATTGCAATGATATTGCAAAATTCTTCCAAAACATACAAGTTTCAACTAAAAACGGTTTAGTCCTTCATCCGGGATTCATTTCTTTCTTATTTCTTTCATATGCGTTTTTGGTTTTTTGCTAGAAATCAGAAAGAAAATAAATAAACCACAACAATTACGTGGGCTGAACATTTAAGCGACTCTAAAGTCTGGCTGTTTTTATTTATTGTATGTCGGCGTGACGCTTACCAAAAAACTGGATCATGTGGAAAGGTGACGGCGTATGAAATAGAAAAACAGCAACAACAAATTCGTTATTTTTAATCACGTAGTAGATGCTTTACTATAAAGGCACTCAAATATTTTCCCATTTTCCATGTTATGCTTTTCGTCTTTAAGTGGAAAAAGTTGGCCAAAGCTATCTGATGACTATAGTATCTGATGATAATCAACAATCATAGAAGCATGATTAGTTTCTTCCTGATCTCGAGTAGAGGTGTCTTTCTTGGTCATAACTTGTCTACTATAATTCAACATATACTCCAATGACACATATATAAATGTTTATACAATGGACAATATACGGTAATGGACAATAGTTTTAAAGCCTGAGATATAGGTTTGTAAATAGTAGTATATAACTAATTCCAGACGAAGAACTATCAAAGAGTTTTAAGTAATTGTAGCTCTTGTGTCCTTTCGCGCTTCCCCAAGAAACGTGCGCCTTTTAATTCAAAACAAATCTCCTCATTTACTTGTATTTCCATATATTCTGCTATGTATCGTACATGGGCCACTCTGCTTTTAGAGATCGCCCAATCAGTAACATTTTTAATTTGCGCGCTGACAAAGTTGTATAAATGAGTGACAATTGCAAGCCAGCCCCGATATTCCGCTCTGCGTGGTGTACTGAGACACGACGACGGCAGGGGAAACAGTGGCAACACCGGCAACACTGGCAAAAGGTGGACAGTGGAGTGGTGTATTTAGTTGGCCTGGCGTAATTTCAGATAATTTCCTTTGACAAGTTAATCGCTGCAATTTGCATGAAAATTTATCATAATTTCATGTAGGTTCAACAACACGGCAACGTGTTATGGTGCTTGTTACATGCACCGTCCGCGGCGTACTCGGCGAGTACCTGCTCCGGTGATGTTTATCGAGACGCGCTACAAAGTGCGCAGTTTTAAAGTGCGACCGCGTAAAGGGTGGCGGCGCGGCGATTGCAGCTGCGATGCAAAACAGAACTCAGAACTCGGCAGAAGACAAGTTTGCCAGAAGATGCGATTTTTGCATATCAGCGATGAGACGACCGACCCGACTTTGATTTGATGTTGTTCAGCAGCCCGAAGATACACCGCGGACTTGCTGAAGTTGCAGCTGAATGACGCTGACAATGACTATGATGCTGAAGAAGAAGAAGGAGACTTCAGGCATTCTTCCACAGCATTGCAAAGGAACGGAAGCTGCAGATCTCAAACCGGCGAAGCACGAGAATGAGACTGGCGGCTAACTAGGCGCTGTCTTGGACTGGATGGGACCTTGACAATCGTACGAATCAACCGACTCGTCTTCACAACTCGCATTCTTCCTCCTCTCCAGTCCACCTCCTCTCCAGTCCACCCAACCCCACCATTAGACCACAGTAGCCACTAACTAAGTGCTTCACTAGCTCCACCGATTATAATGGTCGTTTCTCAATAGATGCAATGATAATAAGATTGCTAATCATAATAATCGCGAACAGAATCAGCTGCTAGATCAGCTACTGACAACTGCTACTTGTGCTGAATCGCTGGGGTTGGCGGTGGCGAGGGTGACGGCGACGCGAAGTTGGTAACAGTAATAGTAAAATGAGGAGTGCGGCGAAATGCAGCGAGCATCCTGATCTTGTCTTGTCCCTGTCCCTGTCATTATGCAGCTCTGACTGCGGCTGGCTGATTACTCGAATCATTCAACCAGGAAGCGTTCTGCTGCGGCTGCGGCTGCGGCAGCTCATTTCGTTTATTATTATCCACTCGCATTATATAGTGGTTAGCTGTACCGGAAGCTTTCACTACGCGCGACCGAACTGGGTTTAATTGATTTTACTACCTTCGGACGACTGGCGAGGAGGTTTATCAGCAAATGAATTGCTCACATTAGGAACCGATGCGTGGTAATTAATTTCGTATGCAGCGAGTTGTGGCTAATTGAATTGCGAGCCGTTTTTAACGCTTTTCAATTAAAAGGCTTTAAAGTGTATCTGCCAGTTTCAGAGTTTAGTATGGCTTTGAAATATCTTGAACACTTGAGTGAAGAAGGTTTGAAGTTGAAGAGAACTGAGCGAATACATACAAATTTAAAATATATAGAAAAGATTTTCCATGAATGTGCAACGATTGGTATAAATGCAACATGGTGTAGCCAAGTGCTTGGTTGCACTAGTTTATAGCACCAACAGCAACTGAGTTTATATGGAGAGTCAGCATCCAGCAACAAAAAAATTCGGCCGCCAAATAATTAGCATAAAGTAGCTTCTAACAAAACTCACTTTGTTGCTAACAAGATTCCAACAAATGCTGAAATTAGCATTCAAACACGTTGCCACAAAAATGCATTTAAAACTACATACTATAGACTGGGACACAGAAGTTTTGCTACAACAACAGAGCGAGGTCATTCATTAACACATCCATGTGGTCGATCCCACATCCCCACGAGCAAAAAACCTTCAGCCATTCAGCCAGACATTCAGATAGACTTTCAGCCAACCATTCAGCCAACCATTCAGCCAACCATTCAGCCAGCCAGTCAACATTGACGAAAAATTTGCCAGCCATTCAGCATTGATTAGTTGGCTAATCAGTCAGTCAGCGAACCACACAGTCAAAAATCATTCAACAAATCAGTCAACCAGCCATTCAGCCAGGTAGTCAGCCAGTCGGTGAATCAGTCAGTCTGAAAATCAGTTAGTCAGCAAATCAGTCAGTCGGGAAACGATTCAGTCAATCAACCAACCAGACAGTCATCCAACCAGTCAGCTAACCAGTCAATCAGTCAGCCGACTAATCAGTTGACAGTCGGCCCACCTGCCAACCAACTGACAAATTTTTAGATACCTTGAATGGATGTGAGAATGAAAAATTGCACAAACAAAGTGATTAGCATTGAAATTTGGAGTTGTTGTTGTTCGGCGTTGTTGAGATGGTTTGGTTGGTTGTGTTGTTGTGCTTTCCTTTGGTTCGAATTTCAACTTTTTTTCTCCGTATGTTTTCATGAATGAAATCTAAGCAATAGTTGAAGAAATTCTCTACAATCCCATAACAAGTTTTGTTTCAAATACCTGTATATAGACTATCCTGTGTCTAATGATACACGCAGCTTCAGATTGTGGAGGACTGTTTTATAGATAGTAGTAATTAATCAAGGAATTAATAAATCAATTGTGTAAAATTATTTACATAATAAAGATCTGTTATAAAAACAATAGAATATTTTTAACACACAGTAAAATTTTTCGAATTGAATGACATGCGGGTTATTTTATTAAATTTGTTTATGCAGTTTTTGGATACTCTTTCCAGTAGTATCCTTTAGAATTTTGTTTATTTACTTTTATTTTATTTATTTAGTTTTCAATTACTTTCGGGTACGCGGTTAGAGTTCAACTCTTTAATAGTATATTATTAATGACTCCCATGATGAATTATGAATCATTCCCGATGCTTTCTGCGGCGTATAAAGACGATTTACTAATTACGTTATCATTATTGTCAGACATCACGTAATGTATGTTCTCTTCTTCGTTTTGTTGCTGTTTTGTAAGAGAGTTTTTACTATCATTCACTGGGTTACCTGAAAGAAAGCAACCCAACCCAAGGTACCAGCCAAGCAGCCAACCAAGCAACTAGCCGATCAACAACAGAACTCTGCCGTCGATATCGATGCCAACTAATTTCCCGACACATTCGCGGCATAACCGACTCCTTTCCTCCTCTGCAATCATCCCCGAGCCACGGTTCAGACATTTCAGCCATGCTCGTATCTGCCAGCGGTGCGCTTCAACGACATAGAATCATAATATAACTCATTGTCAGATATTGTCAAGCTATGCGGAAACTGTCAACTGGCAATAAATATTTACAAAGCAACAACAACAACTAAAATCGAAAAACACACAAAGATAGTTACTTGAAAAGAAAGCTGCGTAAAGGCCGTCATTTCACAGTCATGTAAAAAGTAAAAAACACCCATCAAAGAACGGTCTGAACAACATGAGCAACATGAGCTTCAACTGAGACTGAGACTCAGATGCTCGTAATTACTGTAGGACAGGCGGACGGACATATAGACAGGGAGATGGACGAACGGACGGCTGCTGATCAGCTGCTGCTGCTGCTGCGATCATCGATGATTGATCAACGGTGGTCAGTCAAGCGGCGGCCATCGCTTCATCCGATCGATGATTATTAGTGACTACATCAAGAATTTATACAGCAAAGCGTTGAAAAGTGGCTGCTTTAGTGATTTATTCTTCTTCTTCTAACTTTACTGTGGCCTTCAGTCACGAGGCGCTGTCATTTCTTACATTAGACGTTCGTATCGCGTTCGCTTTGAAGGATATAGCCGGCTCTAGTTGTCATGTTTGTCGCGTTACTGACAACATGTTGCTCATGTCAGAATACAGTGTCACTGGTGCTCATCTCGATGCTCGCTGTTGTTGTTGTTGTTGTGCCGTCACTTGTGATGACAGTGTATGGATTTGCCATGTGTTTCCTCTGCAAGCGCTGTATTATAATGAGCTGCAAAGCAGCAGCCTCTCCTCCGGTGGCCTTTCACCGTTATAAGTCGCTGCACACACAACTGTTTTGTATGAATGATATTTTACAGTGATTGATGAAAATAAAGCTCACAAAGTTAGAACTTCATTACATAAATTCCTGAACTTCTAAACCTCTTGAAGATCAAGGATGAGTTTCAAAAATATTACTCATTGATCACTTTCTGGCTTTTCGCTTTTCTATCAAGATGATCATCTTTTTAGCTTTTTATCTGTTATCTACTCTGTCCCATTTTAATCGATATCTTTGAGTAAATACTTGCGTGGATATCGGATCTCCATCTGTAGCTTTTATCTCTCTTTAAAAAAGTATAAAAAGAAAGTTTGTCGCCGTTTCAGTGTCGCTGGATCAACAAACGAATCTTTTCGATATTTTGATCATACAATCGGGAGGAGGAGACAATCGGAGGAGGAGGATGGCCAAACTTGACTGAAGTCGCCACAATCAAAGCTTATCGCAGCCAGTATCGTAGCTGCTGTCTTCCGCTTTCATGTTGACATAAATTATTGATGTATACAAATAGTTGTTAATTAATTTGTTAGGCGAAAGCGTGTCCCGCTAACTACAAATTTGCACCAAGTCAGTTGAAGTGGAATTTTTCGCTACGTTGACGGTAGCGGTCGTCAGTTTATGTAGGAAGCCGATTTCGATTCTGAGACATGGCTTAAAAATTTGGAAAACCACATTTGCACATTGGAATTATTATTATTATGATTTTATGGCTACGCATTCCGTCACGTTGACTACGTAGTGGATCATAAATCGAGTGCGGAAGACGCATGTGAAATTCAAATTATAACTTTTAGCATAAAAACTTTTGAGAGAGTAGCGGAAATATTTTTCAATTTTTAACTGAATGTATGTCAGATAAAATATAGCGTTGAATGGTAAAAAATTCTTGGGTGAAACACGCATTATTATGGGGTTTAGGGATGTAGGTTAAAAGGTTGTTTGTACATAAACGAGACCGAAGGAGAGTTCGACGCGCTGTAAAACCTTTTTGGGGCAGCGAGTCTACGCAAATTTTATTACCATTAGAAAGGAATTCTTCTATCCTAAAAATTGCTTGCATTCCAGGCGCTGATGAGAAAGATACGCGCTGCGGTACATCGCTCCTTTCACCACGCATTTTTGTGATGCACGGGGAATTATTAAAATATGCCTGGAGCTAAAAACCGGGGCTCTGAGCTGATTTGAGTTCTTAGATTGGTTCGTAAAATTGGTTTCTTAGGTTGAATAAATGATCGTACTACGGTATAAGATTGCTTGTTGAACTCACCTTTGTTCTATACAGCGGATTGCTGAAGTCCCAGTCGGGTGCTACGAAAAGATACCCACATTTCGAGACCTTTCGCGATGCCTGCAAAAATTGCCAAAAGAAAAGCAAATCAGTATTTTTTCTCGCTAACAATAAAGTTTATGATTAGAGTAATGAAAAACTTAAACTATAGTTAATAAAATCAAACGCATTAAGATGAAGCATAAATTTTCGAGCAACACATTAACGATTGAAACGTTTATCGAATGAAAAGGCAAAGAAAAAGCAGCAACAGCTTGCAAATACAATAAAATGCAACAAACTCATTTTTATTGCAACGCTCAACAAAGAATATTTATTTGCTCAGAAGCTGTGGGAAGAGGCGTCGGTGGAAGAGCAGAAGAGAAGAGCGAAAAACTCGCACAGTAGCCGCCAGTAGTCAGTCGGTTAGTCAGTCATGCTGGCCGCCAGACGAGTGGCATCGCGTTGTGGATGCCCGAGCACCAGACCGAGCACCAGTTCGGTGAACGCTTGGCAACTCGTAAATAAGTGATTTTCACATAAATCAAGCTTAATGGGGCATTTAAATGATTTTCTGAGTGGAAAATTAGCATGAGTTCTTTTCTTCCTTTTAATTCGAAGAACAGTAAAACGGAACAACAACAGAAACAGCAATTCTTGCAAAATATTGAAAAACAAAAGCCAAACAAAACAGAAAAAACAGTCCGATGCTGATGATGATGCTCGAGAACGTGTGCCGCTGCTAGATGCCGATGTCGATGTCGTTGTGTTGCAAATAAACCCCACCAGAATGGGTGAATGGGTGAATCGGTTGGTTGTCGGCCGCGCCAAATCGGCGAACATCTCGTCAACAATAAAAGCAACGATACGGAGCAGAGCAACTCTTCGTAACGTCACTCGGACACGCTAAAGGCGCTGAAATTTTATGGTCTCCGCGTGACGAACATACTTATTTAGTGCTCAATAATGAGGCTCTTATAACCTGTCCTCAATCCTCACAACTGATAAGACTGCAGTTTGTAGTCCTCGGTTGACAAACAGAACTCGAAACTAAGCTCGAAATCAGTTTCGATTGCAGAAAACTTTATTGTGCACATTTAATGTCATGCATTTCAAGGTCACCCATGAAGAATTCCAGTCTCTAGCTTCTAACTTGAATAGAATTTATAATCTCCACATATCAAGCAAAAGCCCGAAATTCTTCACATAAAATCAGAAAAACCCTAAATCAGAAAAAACCCGAAAATTAGAAAAAATTCCGAAAATCTTTTAGAAAGTCGCCACAATATACACCCTTTCATAGTTTACATACGTCTCTGAGGCACTCACAAGAATTAACACAAAAAACTCTGTAAACGGAGCACCTCTAAGCTTCGGGGTCTTCGGGAGCATAGGAATTCCGTGTATGCAATTCTTATGTCACAGTAACAACAACGACAGTCTTATGCAAAAAGTACACAAGTAGTTTTTATAGCTACAGAAACATAGTTAAGCAACAACAAACAATAACAACAATTTTTTAGTGAATGAATAAAAACTGGTCGGTGTATTCAACATAAATTGAACTCGAGAATGACTCATTTGGTCACGACTTTTGCATTATTTTGTGCGGTAGTTTTTTTGAAAAAGCGGCGAGTGCAGTCGATGATCGACTTGGTTGCTGTTGTTGTTGCTGTTGCTGTTGCTTTTGTTTCATTTTAATGTTGCTAACGTGTCTCATTACGAATTGTGGCAACACAGGTTAAAGTGTGCGGGAGAACAATGGGCCAAAATGTGGTTTTGTTACATCATCTTTGGGAACAAGTTAATTTTTGTAAAAAGGTATTTTTGTAAATTTTAAAAAAACTGGCAATTTTTTGTGGGCTTTTTACGGGGAGGCCAAAATTTTCACTTAGAAAAACCTTGGCTGTTAGAGGTCATTAGATCGGCATAAAGAGGCAGGCAATTGACAGTCTCGATTCACTCTTAGATCGTCTAAAGATTGTTTTTTTTTTATTATATCAATTAAACGATTTAATTGCTTGACTTAAATTAAATGTTAAATCTACTAAACGGCTCTCCCATCTCTTGAGTAATAATGTATGTATCTATGTACTACAGTCTTTAATAGCAAAAAACCTCGTAATTTTATGGCACTAACAATAATGATAATAAAAACAAGCACCCTTCGGAATCATTGATGGTGCCACAAGATAAACAGCTTTAGCTACAAATTGGCTACAACCGACGGAGTGTGTAAGTTTTCTGGGGCCCTGTAGACAGTATTATTGTTGTTGTAGTTGCTAAAGTTAATATTATTATTATAGTTACTCAGAAATGAGCGCGTGTAAAGCTGCGCCTCGAAAAAACTCTTTACTACCGTGACTAATAGCGATAGCGTGAATAAAGTCTACGATTGGAAACGTTAACAACAACAAAAAAAGATAGGAAAAAATAGGCTGCCGAAAAATAATTAATTTAAGTACTCGAAATTGCAAATCGTGCGAACGAGCAGCCGAAAGCAAAGAAATTAAATTTTTGATGTGAGACGATCGCCATTTAAAAGAGAAAACAACAACAACAGCTTTAATAATAATAATATTAGTAAAAATCAATATTTAAAAAGAAATCGTTACTGAAATTGATAAAGCCATCTTTTCTGATAGAGTCGTTTATTTTAATAATTTTTCGGGGCCTGAAGTTGTTCACAATTTGAAAGCGCATGTTGTATACAAATGTTGAATAATCATGAAGACAGAGTTTATCACCACAGCAATTCTCTAGCTTTTGCTTTGTAGAAAAGGAATCCAGTATCTCGAAAAAACTGAGTCTACATTAAAAATTAACAGTCGTCCTTTTTTAAAACTTGCCTTAAGTTTATAGATCAGTTAAAAATAATCTAAAAGATTCGATATCTAAAATACTTAGTTTTCATTCGTGGATTTTTCTTGATTTGTTTTAGAAAACTAATTACTCAATAATTTTCCTTGGTTGAAAGTGCATAATTTACCCATGTTTTGAATCCAAAAAACGAATGTAAATCGAATAACATTTATGTATGTAGCTGGCGTATACGTACGATTGCAAAACGTTGCTGGAGATCTGGCAACGTTTGAATATTTCTCAGAGTAAACTTTGAGTGCATGGAAAAAATTCAAACAACCTTTCGAAATGGTATCACAAATGATTTTTAGTGAAAATTAGTAGGCGTTGCAAGTTTTTACTTCAACCTTCCTACACACACGCTTTCATACCACCTCTGAAACCCCAACTAAACTTTCAAATTGCTTTAGACAGAGACAGAGAGAGAGAGACAGATAGACAGACAGCCAGACTAGCAGACAGTCAGCAGATTTTTGTCAGTTTGGACAATCGATCGCATAACGAACGGTAACAAATCCAATGAGTTGCTTGTTGGCTTTTAAAGTGGGTGGCTCCAAAGTTGTCCGACTTTTCAAAGAGCCGACGTTTGAATATGAACACAATTAAACCTCCTGCATTTAGCTTTTTATTAATTAGCTTTTGCTATATTTAATCATATTACTTTTTTTCGAAACCGTTTTGAAATCGTGTTCGTTTAATTAAGGCTCTGAGATAATTCATCATCATCATGTGCACAATGACGATTTTACGCTTAACTAATAATTTATTGGTTAACATCATTTTTCATGGTTTAAATAAATGTAAAATAATTCATTGAAGGTCAGAGAAAAAGATACTTTATAGAAAAAGATGACTTTATGCGAAATAAATTGACTTCAAGAGATTATAATCGATTAAATCGATTTTGACATGGAATATAAAAGTGAAAATATTTTTAAAATTAAAATATTGTTTTTTCCTCCATCAATCTTCTGGTTTTTTCCTTCAATCTTCTTGTTTTTTTTTTTGCCGCTCTATCTTTATAAATGATTTGCAATTTTTTATTTGCAATATTTTACTTAATTTGTCAGGAATTAAATTCAAAAAGCATTAAAATCCTTAATCAATCATTAATCAAAACGTTTACGAAAATTAGTTGTGCTCAATTCTTTCATTTGAAACAAGAGTATAATTAAAATTTCTTTCTAAAAAAAGACATTGAATGCAAAATATGTGAAAAAACAAAATAACAGTTTAAGTTTTCTTAACTAATTTCAATTCTTGGTGAAAGTTCTTGTGAAGTCTTCTACGGAGTCTACAAGCTCTACGAGTGTTGTAACGATCTGAAATGAATGAAGTAACGTCTAAAGGCGAAAACAATAGAAATGAGATCTCCAAATCGACTGCATGCTTTCTATTGTAATAACCACTTATAAGAGAATACTTACGGGTACCACAATCGGCTTTGTAAAGCAGCATGTAAAGAATCACGAGAGATTAATATAAATACTATAGATGTAAATATTATTTTCAGTTTCAAGATATGTAGATATATTTAAATATCTAAAGAAATAAATACAAATATAAATATTCATACAAAAATATTTATATAATGTTGTAGTGATGATAGTGTTATGTTCGATGATTTTATGGCGAATATTTTGGTTTTTTAGTTTAAATTATGAAAACCTGAGCATAAATCACAATAAATGCGATGTAAAGGTTCTGATGGGTTTCTTTGGAGATTTAATATAAATACATATACAATATATATATTTCATAAAGATCTGCAAGATAGTTCTTGGGTTTTAAAATCAATATCTGGGAGTTTGTAAAAAGAGGGGAGACTTTTTCTCTTTATTGTTCGATTGTTTTGACAGGATTTCACTCTCTATGCTAATTTTAGGTCTTTTAAAAAACAGATACAAAACAAATACGACACAAATTAATATCAGCAACAATAAATGCAACAACAACTATAAACAACAGCAACATAAACCTAAGCCAAATCAACAACAACAACACCGAAACAGTGTTTGGAATATATGACTAAAAAAGCATGTTTGAAAGTTGCTGATCGGCTCACTTGCTGAGGCAACAACAGCAACAACAAAAACATTATCATCATCAACATCAGCAGCAACATGTTATGTGTTGTTGTTGCTGCTGCTGACTCTTGAGCTTCGCACAAAGCCTGCAAAGTAGTGTATTAAAAGCAATTTCAATTTCAGCCAAGACTTAAGAGGCTCTTTTTTATTATTTTTTCTCTTGTTTTTTTTTTCTTTTAAAAGCAAATTATTTTACAACGACTGGTTTTTTGATGACTGCGCTTTATTTGCATCCCGATGTGATGGCGGATTTCTGTTTCTGCGCCAAACACATCACTGAAAGCTTCAATCTGCGTGCGACTTTTTAAGCCCGGCTTAAATGTTGTTGTTGACAATATTTACCTTGAAGTACCTTTGAAAAATGGTTATGCTATTAGTAATGGTCTGTTGTTGTTGGTGTTATTGTGCACGTGTTTGAAGCAGCAGGTGCACACGTCTTGTGAAACTTCTTCTTAATTTTACAACATGTTGAATTCAACATGTTTGTGTTTTAAAGTTCCCCCACTCAAAAAACTGTGCTTACGGAAAATACTAAAGATGGCCAATAATAGATTTTCTCAGAACCTATACTAAAATGTGAGCTGAGGTCAATCTCCAGTTCAGCAGCCTTCGATTCTTCGCTTAGATTCGAGTTCGATGCGATGAGGTCTTCAAAGGCGCACCTCCGAAAATTGGTGCCCGGCGATGGTTCTCAATGGAAAACGTGTTTTTCTCAATTAAAAAATTAGTTGAACTCCGGCCAATGCTGCCACCTAATTATATTCAGCCATGTTTATCTAGTTATAAGCTATTAAGCAGCACTGAATGGCTAACAGCTGTTTATTCGTCGTTTTTGATAGCGTTTTTTCACTCGAGATCATAAATCGTGTCTTTTGTGACATTTAAAGTTTCTTTTTTTTTGGTTTGTTAAGTACGTGCGATTATTATTTTTATTATTTGCGATTTGTTTTGCGGTTCGTTTTCTTTGATTTGCTCAGTTAAAAAGGTTTTCTGAATGAGCTCACTTAATTTCCTGGGTTGGTTCATCTGCCAATAAATTATGTTTCATTTAAATGTCAAGAAAAACAAGAACAAAAAAAAAAAAGAAAAAAACTCTTTTGTCTCTTTTAAAAACAAAACACAGTTTCTCTGGCTTGAACCGTTACAAGTTTTAAATTCTGCTCACACGTTTGCCTCACGATCGTGTGTCATTTGTCTGGAATGCAAACTTTTTAAAACAAAAAATATACAAAAAACAGCGAAAAAAGCCACGAAATTTCTGGACATTTTATAAAACATTTTTATGGTTTTTTCATTAATTTTTTAAAAGTTTTCCAGAAGACTTAATTTAAATTTGGTATACTTTTTGCCACCTCTGAAAAAATGCTTCCACGTCGCTTTCATTTCATCCACTTTCGATTGCCTTAACCATCGCTCTCATGGACCAAGAAGATGATCGACCACCTCAGCGATGAAAGTTATTCACGCGGCTGCACTCCCCGTCAACTGGAATCTAGCGACATGGGTTCATGACGCAAGAGTTTTTGTTGTTTAGTGTCGCAACGAAAAAGATTCGTAATTCGAATTGGCACTCAGGGGAGTTCCAGTGAATTCGGTAATGTTGGTGGTGCATCTCGAACTGGTATGGCTGTCAGTGTGGCTGCTGTTCGCCACATGAATGAGCAGGGTTCCCAAAAACAAACCACCAAAAACTCGAATATTGGAATGTTGCTCGGCGAGGGAAGGCTTTTTTTAAATTTCGGCGCAGTCGGTGCACCGCAGCAACACTCTCCATCGGTTATTGAGTTCATGTGCAACATGTAGTTATTTGTTGAGCGGTTTGTTGTTGTGAAATTATGACAATAGTATGCGGCGTGCACTCGCCATCGGCGAACCGAAACCAACAGGGCGCCGACCGCTTCAAGCTGCTGAAGCATGAATGGAGTAGATGATGATGGTTCAATTATTATGTGATTGAGTGAATGAAGCATGGAAGAGAAGAGATGGGAAGAGAGGAGCAGAGACGAGCAGAGAGCATGAAAGTTAAATAATGAACTTGGTCTTAATGGTGAATCTGCATTACTTTAGATATAGCTACAAACGGGATGCCTGGGCCACTCGAAACCTACTCCAATCGCTTCCATTAGATTCGTAGTAAACCTGAACGAGATCCGTTTGCTGATATATCAAGCTTAACTTTGAAAAAGTGGTACGAGTGCGAATTACGACCACTGAAACTAGTGGAATTCGAGAAGTTTAGGTGCCTAGTGAGCAGACCAACGGACGATCACTATAAACAGCATCACTGGTGGTATTATGCAGGTGTGGTGAATGTGTATAGCTTTTTGGGGGAACCTTTTCTGTCGGAATTTCTTTTTTCTTTCTCATCTCGGTTCATTAACGCAACGAAAGCTCTCGCCGCGACCTACTAATCAGGTGTACGAGATGAGAAGACAGAAGGAAATGGAAACGTAAAAATGAAAAGCAAAAATGGGTTCGGCGCGGTGAAGTCACTCGCGCTGATTGCTGAAGAAGAAAGTCTAATGAAGACTGATGCTGTGCGCCGCGAGACGGCGAAGATGGACAGCAGACGGCAAATAAATATGACCACAGAAACAGAAAACAAAACCTGGGGTTACCGAGTGCAGAGTGAGAGGAACGGAGAAGAGGCAGGGTGCCGTCGGTTGTGCGTTGAAAACGAAAGCGAAAAGCAAGTGCAACATTGACGCAAGTGCAGCCAGCCAGCCAGAGGAGCGCCCCGAAAAGCGGGGCGACTGACCGAATGAGCGATCGAGCGCACAAACAATCGGCTGCACGACAGACAAACAGGCAGACATTCGAACGGACAGACGGACAGCGGACCAGCGCAACACCGAGCCAGTTGTGTTGCATGCTGCAAACGAAAGCGAATTCGAATGTCGTTCGTTGCTTCGCCGCGTTGCTTGCCGGGGAACCACGATTGCGCATAACTTAATGTGTTGCACATGCGCGATTGTCGTTGTTGGTGCTGTTGTTGTTGCTGTTGCTGTTGCTGTTGTTGTTGCTGTTGCAGTTACTGTTACTGTAGTTGATGATTGTCTGCAGTTCGGCGCATACAGCATACAGCATTTGTGCATGCAAAGAATTTCGTACAGTCTTCCCTCCTCGCACTTGTCTTACATGAGATGGAAAGTTGTTCAGTACAGCAGCCAGTTTTGAGAGAAGTAAAATTAAAGGGGGCAAAAAACCACTCGACTAAAAACACAAACTAATTTTTTATAATATTGAACAACAGTTATAAAAACCTTTCTGAAGTTTTGGTTTTCGAATGCCAACTTTTTCTGTTTTCTTCTTTTATACTTCGGGCAACTTTCAGCACCTTTCAGCCAAACGATTGCAATCTTTACTGCGCAGGCGCGCAATTTCAAATGTTCGGAGCCATTTCGGGCCATTTATGAGTCAGCGAGTTGTTTGTTTCGAAAGTTATTATTTTTTGTTGTTCCACGGTTTGTTGTTGCTGCAAGCGTGGCCATATGTGGAGTTGTTGTTGCCATAAACCGATGTAAAAATTCAACCAAAAAAACGGAGATATTTTTAAGCAATTTCGGTGTTGCATTAAATCACGCAAAAAAATCATTTTTTTGTATAAATAATGGCCAAATAGCGCAAATATCAGATGCCTTTTGATTACCTTTTGTACAATCGAAATATGAAAAATATTATGTAGTGTTTTTTTTTTAATTTAATAGATTTTTCGAAAGAATCATGTCCCTTAAAAGAGTCATTATTGCATAATTATACGATATTAAAATGTCTGTTATATAAACATAATTAAATGTTGTACTGGATCAGGAGATGGATATCATATCATAATAATAACTTTGTGTCTAAATTTCAGTTTATCAGTTAATACTGATTAATGTTGCATGCATTCCAGATCGGGTTGGAAATTCATACGATTCTTAACCGTATAGTATATTTTCTCATCGGTCTTAACTGTCAGAAAACCGTGCGAATGGGATTTTTCTCACTCGGGAAGAAATATCTGACCCCCTCGCAGAGTTCGAATAGATGCTCTTCCCCCTCGCAACTGTGGAAACTATTAACCCCAAGTCGATCCCAGCCCAGTCCAACCCATCCCGATTCATACACGGTAATGAGTATTTTACGTGTCGAAGAACCAGAAAATTTTAATTTATTTTTATTATTATTATTCCAAGCAACGCAAATATGCCTTCACTTCGTAGTTCCCATGCTGAGAGTGTCTATGAGAAGCATATACATGGCTATAAAAATAATAGATTGTCTATCTAAAGTTAGACTGATTGTCTAACTGACTGTCTGATTGACTACCTGATTCGCTGAATGATTGTTTGACTGGCTGATTGACTGATTCACTGGCTCATTGGCTGCTTTTCTGGCTTCTGTTTAAAAATATGGTTGTTTTTCTTTCTCATATCTTTATTAATGCTGTCGATAAGAGACGAAAGATAAAGAAAGCTACAAAGCAAGTGAAGTAAAGAAACCTTTTCACTTTCTTTTGTGTGGAAATCATTTTCCGTGAAACATCTAGTATTTTATTTTTTTTTTGGTTAAGTAGCTGCACTCTTTTAACGGTACTTTCTGAGTTGTGTGCCTTTTTCGTCTTATTTTATTGTATCGTTTAGACAAAAGTTTGAAAGTCAAATTAGGAAAAATCGTGCATGAATGGTAAAAGTAAATCCTTTTATTTTACTAAACCGATTGCTTTTCTTCGTCTTCTTCTTTTTTGTGGGTGGTTTTTCTATTTGTTTCGACTGGACTGGGTTTATTCTCGGGTAACTGATTTGAAATCGACAAGAAGCCGACGTGTGTTGGACGTGTAATGGAATCCATTAATTCATTAAATTGTTTGTAGATTCGTAATCGCAGACGTGGTGTTGTTGTTGTTGTTGCTGCTGCTGTGGCAGCTGTAACAATGCCAACAATTGTTGGTAAAGAGCGTGAGATACGGAAAATGCAATGCAACAAACGGCTTTTTCTAGTACCGCAAACTGTACTTAAAATTTTAGAATCACATCGCTCCATCTGATGTTTTCGAATTCAGGTCCATATAAATTCTTAGAGAAGCCAAGAAACTCAATAGAATGAATTTAAATTAAGGTGAACTTTTCCAATCAAGTACAATCAATTAAATTAAATCACTTCTAGGGAATCATTACTTCTGAATATTTGTTTATGAGTTACAAAGGTATTACTTCTACGGTACATATAAAAATACAACATAAAACTCAGATAAACATGCTCAAATTAGCCCCAAGTCGCCAGAGCAACAACGAGAATTAAGCGCATCCACTTCGGATGCAACTGATGATGCTTCAATCCTTTTTAAGTTTTTCTTTCTCTCCCCCCTTCCCCCTCTTGCTTTTCTTTTTGCCAATACAGCATTTTTTAATGTCGTGCCCTTGTGTGTCAAATCGATCATGAAATGTCAACGCTTTGGGTGATTTCCAGCTAAAACAGCAACAACAACTACTAAAAAGGTTAAATTAAAGCCGGTGGGATGGCTGGTTGATTGCTTGGTTGGCCTGGGACTGGCTGATAGTATGACTCAAAGCTGCTTCCTGAAAAAGCACGATGCGACTTTTAAAGAGGTTGTGTTCGTTGTTGCACGAGTACTTTTTGTTGTTGGATTTTGTAGTTGTGGTTGTTGATTGGTTTTGCTGCAATTGTTGATCTTCTTGTCAGTTTTAATGTTGTTGTTATTGTTATCTTATTCTTATACTTTCGTTTTTTAAGTATAAACAAGCTTAAATACACTGAAAGAAATCTTCAATCCTACTTCAGACACATCCATCCAACAACCCGTCGATCGTTGTTGGTCTTTGAATCAATCGATCAAGCAAGACTTTTGGAGGGTTTAATCAATCGACAGACTGTTTGTCGCATGAAGCCATGGCCATGAAGATGGATGATTGTCATCAAAAAGGCATTTTTTTCGACGGTGACATTTAGTGAAAGTGATCTTGTAACGTGCGAGTGAGATGGCACCATAAGATTTATATACCATGATGATGGAGACAAGCAGCGACGGGGTAAAAGTTAGGAGTCATGCGACAACGACAACAGCAACAGCAACGATTGCATGCGGCAAGAATGAATGAATGCGCTCCGGCGGAGGATCCATCCATCCATCGGAAGATCGATCCATCCGTCCAACGAGCGATCAATCGATCAATCAATGTTGCAATTTATTTATGTACTTTAGCGGGGAATATTCGAGCGTTTCTATGCGTGTGTGTGTGTGTGTGTCTGTGGTTTCCAGTTTTGCTTTTCACAGACGTATTTTAAATTTTTAGTTGACATTTGACATTGACAGGTTGGCTCGGCGAATCGGCCGTCTGCGGGTGTACTACTCTAAGCTTCGTAATCATCAATCAGTACACTGTACATCTGCGGTTTTCTCAAACAAAAAAGAGGTCTTCCGCTGAATCTTCCGCAGATGATATGAAGTCGAATGAGACGACATTCAATTTTAGAGAAGAATAAAAACAACGTAACTCTGATTTAAACTCTCTCCGTCGGAAATCTATTCGCGTCCAGTAAATCAAGCTTTTGAGATAATATCATCCATATAACAATAAATATTACAAAACCAATTGTAATTTAGATAGACTAAAGAGGGCATAAGTTAACTCGAAACGTGTCTTTTCCAAACCCAAAACAACCCATTCCCATGATGAAGGAAATAAATTCACTCTCCTCGTAAAGCTCACTGATTATGGTTCTATAAATCGGCAATAAAAACGTTTCTAATAATTCTGCTTCAGTGATTTTGTGGGCCGGAAAAGAAACAGCATGCAGCACGGAGAATACCGTTAGAAACATATGGTCGATCGACCGGTCAAACATGGTTGCAACGTGGTGATAACAACAACGCTGACAATAGCAACAACAACAACAACAACGACATCTGAACCAACAAAAGCCTCAATTTATTTATTCAGCACAACAACAAACCAAGTCTTAGGAGTTCATATCTTGACATTTCAATCTGACAAAATTGGACATTTTCAGCGCCCAACTCAGCGGCGAGATGAAAGAGAGAGAAAAAACTACAACTACACACACATATATACGTACAGGTACATGCACTCATACATGTACATTCTGGCACAATGCACATTTTCCGACAAACTGTGGCCAAAATAAAATCCCTCCTAGCGTCCTTTGCATTGCGTCGTCCTCCCCACCCTGAAGCAATTTAAATGAAATTTTCTCTTTAATTTGTTCTCGTGCGTGTAGCTGTGTGTGTAGTTTATATGCACACATGCATTTAATGCTTTGTGGTTGTAAAATATTGACTATAAATTTGTAATCCGGGCGGAGAGTAAGAGGAACAACACTTTTAGGCCGTTAAAAGTTGGACGATAGAAAAGGATTAGAATGAGGATGGTAAAATAGAGCGAGAGAGCTACAGAAGGAGTGGACAGGAAGACAGGGAGGCAGGGTGACAGGGAGGCAGGGATACAGAATGACAGGGACGCATGGAGGAAGGGAGGCACGGAGACAGAGATGCAGGGAAGTATGGAGACATGAGGGCGGTAAGGCATGGAGGTAGAGAGGTAGGATGGCATGGAGGCAAGGAGGCAGGGTGACAGGAAGACCGAAAGAGATGGTGGCTGGGAAGCAGAGGGACAGGAAGAGAGATAATCGGAAATAAGGTCGTGTTAAAAGAGCATAAAGCATGGACATTTCGACTTCATCAACTCTGCGTAGTCTGAGCGGAGTGTGAGAGTACACCGCCTTCCTTTATCCCAACCCCCACCACCTTCATTAACAATTCTTCGACATGAAAATTTTGATGTAGCTGCCTGCATTTGTTGGGTCTCTGTTGGTGTTTGCAGTTGTTGGGTCTCTGTTGATGTTGCTGTTACTGTTACCGTTAGCTTCCTCCGTTACCGTTACCACTGCCGTTGGTAGCACTCACGATTGAGTGCACACAACTGCTGCCAACATGCGATCGAAATCATTTAAGTGAAAGTTCTGTACGATATATCGTATGTTTCAAGTTACAATAGATACGTGTTTATGTACCTACATAACATTCAACGTTGTTGTTGTTGTTGGTCCAATATTACTGCTATTATTATTAGTTTTATTGTTATTGTTTTTCGATTTAATTCAAGCGTATCCACTCATATGTACAGCATCGTTTTCGGGCCGATATGCACGCTGGAAACATGAAAAGCAGCACCGGTGAATGGTGCATGATTGCTGCATGATTTGCCCGATGAACACCGGCGATTAACTTGGCTGAGTATAGAAAACTAAAGCGAATTCAGTTCCGCTTGCCGTAGCAAAGATCGCGGTGCATAGATAAGAGCAATCAAAATACACACACAAAATATAATTGAGTGGTGGAGTAGTTTTCACTTCTTTTGTGCTACTGACACCGAAACCGCGCACCGCCTTCCGAAGCCAATCGCAGTGGCCACCGGCTTGGACTTCATCACGTCCAGGTTCCACATGCGACAGCGTTGACCATATATGAGTGCACCATAACGGTAATGTTTGCCTATAATCAGCCGCCGAGCCGCTGAGCTGCGCTTTTTTCTTCTTTTAGTAAAAAACTATATTAGCTAAAAAAGTACAACGACAATTATTACAGCTCTGCAGGCAACGGATATTCTTTTATGAATGGCATTTCCCAAACATGCGGGAAGCGATGAAAGCGTCATTCATCCATTCTCGCCGCTAATGAAAGGCGACTCTTTCGGGTTTCGCCCACCAACAGCAGCTTTAACAGTAACTAGAAAGCGTACTTCCACCAACTGATAGTTTCTCTGTCGCTTAGATTTTGTTTTTCCTTTTTAACAGGGCATATAAAACAATTGTAATGATCCGAAAATTACTGAATGCTTCGTAATTAGATTCGCTGTAGTTTCGAATTTCGATGTGTTTCGAATAGTAAATTAGGTTCCGAAACTATTTATAGAAATAGAATTATGGATCAAATTTTTTATTTATTTTAAAAGAGCATCTTATGTAATATAATGAGATATCTACCATATAATAATGTGCTTGGCTAAGTTGTTTACTCTAAAGCTCGAGTAAAGTCGAGTTGATTTGGAGCCGGATTGAGCCCAAATATGATTTTCATTCACAACTCTGATGCAGTTCTACTCAATGAATGTGGCTAAAATGGAAACAGCAACAACCACCATCACCATCATCAATTCTAGTCATCAAACTGAGCCTCGAATGGGCTGTTCCAACATATTTACGACTGCCAGCGGTGTTGGCTGCTTTAAGAAGCTGTTTTTGTACTTAACTACTACTGAATACTATAAAAAATTAAAAGAGAGATAAAAAAGATTGCATTTGTTCCACTTTTATTGAGTTACGAGTCCGAATAGCAGAGAATTCGAGCCAAACAAACGTCGTCATTCAATTAAAACTGAAAAACCTGATGGTGACTTAATCATCGCACTTTACCGTTAACAACAACAGAAGAATCGCGCTTCATAAAACCAACATACAACTACAACAATAATAACAACAACAATAACAACAACAGCAATAAGAAGTACCCGAGAACCACCAGAGATAAAAAATAGCATATGGTCGGACTTTAAAACAGAAAAAAACAGAAAAACAGATGGCCGAACCAGAGCGGCAGAGTTAACAAAGTTATTAAGCACAAATAAAACTGATAATGCAATTTGCACATTTATTATTGCGGCCATTAGAAGAGATACACAGATACAAGCTGATAGATACAAGGAGATACTCGCAGATAGATACGTCCAGATGCCTATCTAGTAGATGCAAAAAGAGTCACTGAAGAAAGTGGTTTCTGTAATGCATATGCATGAGATACGAGAGCAGCAGCAGCAACAACAGCAGCATCTACCATACCTGCAAGAACAGTTGAGGATCCATTAGATTGAGAAAATCCCGCAAAAGCATGCTCTGGATGGCATTCGAATATGTGTCATGAAATCGCGGTGAGTCGATGGCAACCGTGCCAAAAACCATTGCAGCGTTGCAACCTCAACGGCGACTATCCCAAGCCGGCTGACAAACTGGCTGATAGACTGACTGTTTGACTGGTTGGCTGGCAGTCATTCTTGCGATCGATGCACTTTTACGGTACGGATTCTACGGTACACGGTGAGCATCAGATGAATCTTACGGATTTAGCATGAGTATCTCGTATCTTATGGTAATTATTTCGTTGAGCTCTTAAGACTGCATTAGAACAATTTACTGTGGTTATTGTCATCGTCGTCATCATCGTCGCTGTTGTTGGTGTTCTTCAGTATGCAACAAGCGACAACAACAAAACAACAACGGCACCGTATAACAAAGTACCGATTTGTATGAAATTCATTCATGCGGTTGACTTCTTTCTTCCTCTTCAAAACAGCGACAATAATAACACAGTCACAATAATAATAACACAATACAAAACAACAGTAATAATAACAGGAAATACAAAAACAATTACAATAAAAACAACAACTAATATATGATCTTTTCTTATAGGGTTTTCTATACTACAAAATTTATAGAATGGATATTTTCAGGAATGATCAATAATTGTAAAGATCAATCACAGGGATCCATATAATACAATTATAGTCATTAAATCCTGCTATTGATCAAATTCTTCCATTGATCCAATTCTTTCATGATAGCATAAAAACGGAACTCTGTACCGTTTAACTTTTCCTCTTTTAGTCATCCACGAATTCTTGATTTGAATTTTTATATTCAGGTGAGAAGTTTATTTTTTATGTCAAACCTGCTGCTCTCGAGATTTTTTTGCACTCATCACTTTAAAACCAGATACAACAGCAACAAGGAAATTTAATTTAGCTTGAGTGGCAACATAGCAAAAGCAGGTTAGAAAAAGAAAGTTGATCTTGATTCAAAATGAGTCCTTTAACGTAGTCTTAAATTAAACAAATTAAATATAAGTTAATTTAAATGTTTCTTGTTGGTTTTTTTATTTTTGATGTTGATGTTGCTGCTGTTACTGTTACGTAACGTTTAAATGTTTTATTAATTCTTTCCTAAAACAATGCAAATTTTGTTTGTTTCCCAAAAAAATGTGGCAGGTGTTAAAAATTTACTAATGATCTGAAGACTAATTAATTCGGTCTACTGTATATATTCACCATGATACATATACTATAAAAACAAAGACTAATTTAGTCAGTCGTTAAGGCGGGGTAGCGCCATAGTTTTCGAAAATAGACCCCGAAAGGTCGGTACATAAATTTGAATAGTAAAAATATGCTAATGATAAAAATAGATGAATGAATTATTAGAGCAGATTATCTGAAATAATAAGGCAAATTATTTGACATCTCTATTTGAATTTCGGATTAGATAAGTTAAAGCTATTTAAAGTTTTATCTGATCTTTCATCTGCGTTGAAGATTGGGTAAATCTAACAAATAGATTTTTGGAATTAAGCCACTCTTTTAACACTTTTTAACGATCGTTTGCTAATCTAGTGAAAGGATTTCCACTAAACCAGTTTCATAGTCGAAAGATTACAGTTACGCATGCACTCGTATGTATTCCGATTGAATACTAATCGAACTGTCAATCTTCTGTAGACTTACAAGAGATATAAACAGATAGAAAACACATAAATGATGAGTGCCAGAAAATGACTGCGACTTCGACGATCCCACTTGGAATCCAAACTCGGATGAAAGCTGAAACCAGGTACACAAACAAAAAACTAATAGAGATTATATTATTCCCTATTCTAAAACCATTCTATACTATATTCTAAAACGAGCATATAATCAATGTATTAAAAGATAACACTTTTTAGCTCAGAAAATTACACGTCAAGGAACAAAGTATTTCAAAAGATTACACTATTAATGGTCTTAACCACGATCTTACTTTTAGGCCGAAAAAGGACCATTTCGGTTCAATTCTTTAAGAAGTAACGACATGTTTCATGTCACTGTTGAAGATGATGCTGATGCCAACAACGATAATGATCTGTTTTCCAAAACTTGATGGATACAAGTTTTCCGACATCTGGCAACATCGTTGTGAACTGGTATAAAATGTGAATACTGTGTGCATGAAATAATAATGAATGGTGTTAAAATCAAAGTGTAAGTGACGCTAAAATCGCGTATTCGTCGGGTATTCGGACCCGTACTTTTACCAGTATCTGTAACCGTTTGCATACTCATAGTTGTACCTGGTACCCTTCGTATCCGTACCCGTGTCTGGTACCCGTACCCGTATCGGGTACCCAGAATGGTACCCATACCCGACTCGCACTCGTACGATGTTGTACTAGTTACCAAAACAAGTTTGTACTCCTATCTGCCGATCTTGTCAACAACAGAGTCGGGCCGAACCAGCGTTGAGATGCGAGTCCAAGAATGACAACGAAGACGAGGACGTCGGAACGCATCGTAAAATTCTCATCAAATGATCATCAACGGGAACAGCATAAAAATAAATTTCAATATTGCACCATTTAACGGTTCGAATTTAACTTCTATGCGCTGACAGCAGAGGCCGAGGTTGCTGGGATGGTCACGTTGGGGAAACTCAGCGGCCATCAGTCGGTCGTTGGACAGACATGGCGACGAATCACAGCAGCGTTGCATTGAGGCATGCTTTCAGTTGCTGTTGTTGTTGTCGTTGCTGCTGCTGCTGTTGTCACCGTATCCCAAGTTCTTTGGCAATATTTCTTACCTTGGTATTTCTGGCAAATTTATTGAATGATTCTGTTGAATTTTTGTCTTACTTTTACAGTTGTAGATACATCTGATGCTGTTGTTGGAGTAGTTGGAAGCTTTGGCGAAGCTAGATTTGAGGTTGAGGTCTACGATGTGCGGTCACTGCTTGTAGAACCGCGCGAAAACCATCACACACACTCACATACAGACTCACACATACCCGTAACGGAACTCAACGGAGCTTCAACATGACAGCTGTAAATTTTGACATATCAAAACAGCAATCAGCTGTCATGTTGTATGTCAATGACGGAAGTCTTAACAGTTTTTTCTTCTGGTTTCTTGGCATCCTTCGTAGATATGCTTTGGATGCCGTATGGTTTGAATACTCTTTAAGTAGGTACAGTTTTCGTGGTCCATGTCAGTCAGTCAGTCAGTCGGTTCACTCGTATAAGAAATACTTTTGGGGAACTTGTAAATTTTATCACTCCGTGTTGAGTTTGTGGGTTGGCGGTTTTATTTCAGCTGTTATTGTTGTTGTTGTTGTTGTTGAGGCCGTTGTGGATAATCTTTACGATTATGGTTTTGGCAATTTTTAATGGTGTTACGTATAAATTACGGAGAAAGTCACCTCGAATGGATTTCGATGGTAAAGGAAAACTGAGAAAACCGAAGTCATTTTATATGTAGAACAACTTTTTTTCTTAAATCCTTCATCTTAAATTGTAGACATAATTTTGAGAAATCCTTTTTTTTCTATAAGCACAAAGTAAAGTGAAGGAAAATTTGGATCGTTTAGAGGACGGATATAAATAACAACATCTCATAAACAAGTATATTTGCCTTAATTACCGTACAGTAACGCCATCTATGATTCTAGTATTTAAGTTAGACTGTGGTTTTCCCTCCCAATTTTCCCGTCCATTTTCTCAAAACCTTTACATGTTTTTTTCTCAATAACAAGGAATTTTTTACCCAACCGAATGAGGAAAAAAATTGAAAATACAAAAGAAAAAATAAAAAAAAAAATGAAAAACGTCGTCCACCATACAAAAGATTCCAAAGCGTTAGTTGTCGAAGCTTGTGCCCAAAGTAAGGCACTCGTCCGCCTCGACTGAGTCCCATTTTGGTGGCTGATCCTCTCCCCACTTTTCCGTCGGTCGGTCCGTTCCGTATGCCTGCCCATCTATCGCAACATTTAGTCTGTCGTTAGTTACACGTACAAGTCGACTTTCCACGTCTTCCTCGCAGATGACAAAGAAGGCAGCCAACAACAACAAAGCAACTACCACACTAACATCTTACATGCCGAGGGAAAACTCCGTATCAGATGGTAGTGTGGTGCATTCGGATCGATTGATTGACAAGTCGGTATTTGGCATGGACGTTAGGAAGTTTCTTCGTAGCGTACTCGCCCCTCGTAGCGTACGCAACACGCATACGAGTACCTCACCTACTACGTAACACAAACGACGCAGTGCGATCGGGTCGGGATCGAGCGCGGTGCATCCACGCCATCACGTTGGCAATTTGGCTCGCCGATCTGCACTCAACTCCAGATTATCTTCTGCGCAGTGACTCCGCATTAGAAAAATATCGCGTTGTCCTGATTCAGGAAGAGAAAATTTAGTATGTACGAGAAGAGGAACGGACAGACGAACAGACATGGGACAGTCTCATCCATCCGATCGTCCGATCGTTCACCATGACTGCCATGTGATCTTGATGATGCGTAAAAGATCACAGCTGTACACAGGTTAGTTATTAATGAGAGCAGAGTGACAGTGTTACCCATGGATCCATGTTACCAGTAAAGAAGAAGGCTACCATGTGAATAAAGAAGAAGGTTAAGCGAAAAGCTGACTCGCAAGCAAGAGGAAGAAAAGGAAAACAACTTTAGATACAAAATAATACGTATTTAAAGAAAGAGAACTCTACCCATCAGTAAAACAATTTATCATTATCAAAAAGTCAGGGTAAAATCGTTTGAGGTTCTTAAACTTCAGTCCTTAAGCTTCTTACGTACTTAAAATTTAGCAGCATAAACTTAAACTTAAACTTAAACTTCAACACCGTCTTCACGACAGTAAAAGAGCAGAATAAAATAAAAGTCCTGATAAAGATCTAAATTATTGAAGCCGCCACTGAATTCCAACCATAAAATCGCGCGCCAGGCCGGGTTAACGTTTTTATTCTGCAAACAGATTTTATCGCCATATATGTTAGAAAAAAGACAATTTAGAAAAAGCACAATAAAAAATATATAAAAAGAAATAAATAAAAAATAGAAATAAAACAAAAAACATCGGCTAACGGATGATCGTACAAATAACGCGTTCCTCCCAACCGTGGGTACTCAACTCGTATCCCGGACAGCTTCACTGCCTGCCTGCCTGCCTGCCAGCCTACCAATCTATCTGCTGATGATGCTGTTGCGATGCTGCTGCTGCTAACTGCCGTGGATGTTCATAGATTGGTTACATTCTGCTAGTTTCATAGAACAAAACCGTTGTCCATTTAAGGATGCGAAAATAGTTGATCTTCTCTTTGTTGTTGAAGCGATCTGTTGAGGAAAACGTCTGCACATCGTTGTTCTAAGAGCAACTGGTTAGGTACTGAAAGGGTTGAATCCTATAGTAAGTGTCTGTAAGTTTTCTCGATTTGACGTCATACTCGATTGCAAAATTTATGTAAGAGCGGTTCATCGAGAAGGTCAAACGATTTCTCATTCTCACTGGACCATAAACCTTGTATTTTTGATTAATTATTATACATATCAAGATCTTCTTATTTGGGAGAAATATCGCCCCGATAGACAACTTTCAGAGGTGTAAAAGTATAGATTGTTGTAAGTCCCCTTCATGTTTTAACACATACGATTACGAGATACGAGTACATAAACATTCACCAAACATGTCCTCGATATTTAATAGACTAACAAGCACTTTTACTCTACGGCGAAGGTCCAAAATGCGGCCCTTTTCTTGTACCAACCAACCAACACCTTCAGTAACCGATTGAAACCGAGAACAATGAAATATGTATCTTTGTATGCTTTATTTTCATATTTTTGGTGATTTGTACTTTCAGCCTTCCTACTTTGAGCTCATTTATTTTCTTTCTCGATCCCACTGACCGAATGACATGCATTATAAGCTAACAATAAAAAAAGTTTCACCTTCACGTTATGGTTAACTAGAGAACAGATGTCCAACATATGTATGTACGAGTGCATAACAATAGCCGATGCAGAAAATATCACAGTCATAGACACAGATAAAGTAGAATAAAACAATACTAAAGAGCAATGACATTAATGTGCAATAAACTGTCAGAGTTTGGGAGAAAATATTGTATATTAAAAACGCCGAATGCATTCAGTGGAAAAAGAAAACTTTTCATGCGTTTCGCCAACAACGAAAACCGTTAAGAAGCATTAAAATACTTGAGTTTTCGAATGCTTTCTTCGCGGTTACAGTTTCAGTGATTAACAGTAATAAAAATACTGGCACAGATGTTGTACCATGTGGGAAAAAAGAAAGTTGCTATTGAATATACCTCAAAGTATAAAACTTTGGTAAAAATGTGTATAGAGTTTGGATGTGAAATATAATGAGCACAAGAAGTGTGATTAGAAGAAGCAGGACGAGCAGGAGCAGGAGGACGATGAGGAGCAGAAGTCCTACTCTTCTAATTCTCCATAGTAGGAGGATCAGAAAGAGAAGGAGGAAGAGGAGCAGGAGGTATATCCCAGTTCTATTTGACCCCTCAGATATGACCATCTAAGAGCTGCAATTTCAATTCTAGTATCTGTTTAAGTATCTTCCAGTTAGGAGCACTTGTGCGAGATCTCTCAATTAAAATTCGACACGTTATTCAAATGACACGCTTAATTATTCATGTGGAATAACCCTTGGTGTACAGAATTGGCAACAAATTGGCCATCATTAGGCTAGCAACTACGCAGCGGCCCATTTACCGCTTTACTACCGTGTAATTGTATTGAGTGGAAATGCCAGACAAGGATTTTACACAAAACTTTTTAGACATTTCGACCCAAATCAGTTTTGAATGAATTCTAATTTCGTTGGTCTCAAACTTTTGCCAACCGCCGATGGGTTGCCAATGCGTCGAATGCGCCTCAAGGTGCTCTGTGTATGTGTGTGTGTTGACTTGCGAACGTTAGTTCCATGGCGGAAAAGTGCTGTATATCGAGTAGGTAAGGCTCCCCTCATAACCCGTCACAGCTGGAACTGCATCTTGGACATTCTCTGCATCAGCATGCAAAGTTTGTGCCAGTTGTCGAGTCTTCAAATGGCGCGAGTCTGAAGAAGACGCTGAAGAAATCGAAACAGACACAAGATCGCAAAATGCGGAATCATGATGCAGCAGCAGGTTTTGAAGGTTGTTCACTTTAACGAATGGCCAACAGTCAACATTAGAGTAATAAACGTAACCGTTCCTTCGCCAAAACCAATTTGCGTGGAGGCACCACCACCCATGATACTCGAGCGGAATGAGACGGCGAAACGAACAGAAAGAAAAAGACACAGAGACAAAGAATAGTCTTCTAAAGCAAGGCATTTTTCACTATTTTGACAAATTGCCAAATTATTAACAACTGACAGTTGGAATAATTATACGCATGAGATTCTAAGACGCGTTGTTGAGTTGCTCAGAGTTTCCTGGAGCATCCAGAAAATATCTCAATACACCCCGAAGTAGCCGATGATGCTGAAAAGCTTTTCAAACTCGTCAGTCTGTAAATTTTGCCAATGCAAATGAAAAATGATTTATAATTAAAATTTTAAAAACTTGGTATTTTTCTGAGAAGCTGGTAAATGATTTGTTATTTAAATTTCTGATCATTAATATATCAATATTTATTCAATCACAGTAATTAAAGAAGATGGGGAATATAGCAAAGTCATTGATTATCTATTGAGTATGAAAAAATAATGTTGATTCATCATCTCCCCTCACGATGGGTGCACTATCCACAAACTGGCCTCTCCACAGGGAACTTGGCCTTAACAGACATGGATGGTTTGTGAATGGTTTTTCCTTTTCTGAGAAATCACGTTTAGAAAAACAAATTTCATCTCATCTTTAAAGCTAATGAACTTCATCACCAACAAACTTCACTTCACTTGAATAAAGTTGAAGTGAACGACTTTTCTAAGATGTTTTGTGATTTATAATTTCCATTCAATTTTTATATGGTTTTAGAACTCGGTCGACATTACTTATAAGATTGCTTTTTATTATTTACTATTCCTCAAACCTATAAAAAATAAATATATGCAAATTCATGCGATATAATCCGATTTTCCGATATAACTTCTATATGCTTTAAATGCAAAAACCAAAAAAAAAACGTATTCATTAATTCCATTAGTTCGATTAATGAAGTGAAAGACATTGTAATCAATTCATGCATTGAGATGGAGTGCAAAAGTAAGTGACTGCCACCGAATAGCAATAACAAGAATATGTAAGTGCAACAACAACATGAAGAACAAAGCAATGAGTCTCAAATGAACCATCGGACAAGAGGCCAAACTTTTGTATAGTCATCAGAAGAGCCTCTGCTCGTATGTGGCTGGTGCCCCGTGGTTGCACTTACTGTTATTGCAACAGTCAACTCGTTTTTCCGCACAATCTCAGGAATTTCGTCATTAATAGCTTCTCTATGGTTTTAGTGAGCGCAACAAATGCACCGAAGTTGTGTAATGTTTCCTTTTTCCCCCTTTCCTGTCTTACAGGCTTCATCGTACTTTTGTAGACTGGATTTTTGGCACATTCGGATCGCTGCCTGTGGGAATCCAAAAGCAAGTTTGTGGTGGTTACCCGTTAGGAAGGTCAACCATAGGAGATCATGATTGGTAATCTTTTCGACAGAAGACAAATTAAAAAATTAGTAACAGACCCGAATTTAACCGAGTAGACAAAAGTACTACATGCAGCAGGTTTGTACCTGTGGTGATTAGAAACGATTCTGTATATATACAGAATATAGTCGCTACTGTTTCTTTATAATTAGTATAGTTCGTATATTAAATTACGTCAATCAACTTCAAAGAATGAGCGAGATACAGTGCATTTTGTTAGTTACGGAGATATTAGTTTTCGATATTGAATCCTTACTTAGCAGGTACTCAATACTTGCTTACAGGGTACTAAATACTTACATACAAGGTATTTGAATGTAAAAAGGTTTACATAAGATACAATTAACGATGTTTAATGCATCATGTCTGACTGTTGTACATACCTGAAAAAAAAGAAAATAAGGAACTATGAGTACAAGTATTAATATAAACAGTATTAATATAAATCTGCCGAGTATAGCAAAATCGACTCAAGATTTGACGCTTTTCTACACTTTCCTATACTTATGCCATATCCCTCTGTGCGTTACAAAGGAAACAATGACTTCAATATACCTTTCAAACTTCGGGTGTAGTGTAAAAAAGTAAGTCCAAAGAAGAGGTCCCTTTAATAACACTTTAAAATAACACAGATACTAACATTCAATTCCGAAATTAATTGAATGCAGTTAGTATTTTTTATGGCCTCATTTATATCTGTCATTAGGTCACTCTAGTGTACAAAAGTAAAAGTCAGCAGTAGCCAGTGATAACTAAAGACGCCTTTTGTGAACCCAATAAAGCACGGCGAACGCATTCCCACAACACCGAGATATGGATGCAACCACCACAGTTATAGCTATAATACAAATACAGGCACTGCAGGACTCCACACACCATGTAGCGACAACAGCAGCCGCAACAGCTTCAGTCAACTCGATAAAGACACGAAAATAAAAGCTCATTCGAACTTTGCCCCAGAAAACTCAAAACCCAAGCCCAAGATATAAGGGCAAAACTTATGCAAAATCATTGGTTTGACTCGTTGTGGTCATAAGTGGAAGTGGATTTGGCTTCCACTGTGACTGTGGCTGTGGCCAAAACAAAAGTTCAACGCGGGTCAATAAAATAAAATTCCCTCACCAAAGATTGGCTGACAATAAAAATAAGTGGCTGAGGGAGAGAAAAGCGGAGCGGCAGAGAGCAGTTGTGTAAGTTTAACAACGTCAAAATTTATTACCGGCCTGATGTATGCTGGCTCTCAAAGTTATGGTGCACATTAAAGCTGGGTCAAGAGGGTATCGAATTATATGCATCTTTCTGCTCTGCTCCGGAGAGTGTCAGATGCAGAGTGTCGGCTGAAAATGCAGCAGCGGCTTCAGGAGTCGCAGAAAAAATTGTCGCCTGCTCTGGCCGCATGCCAGAGTCAGCCAGAGTTGGGCCGTACTTTATTTAATGCTGCCTAAGCGCTTAAATGGAGCCATAAATTCAGGTCCATCAGGAAATTTATGAGCAGAGCAATTTATCTGATTTGCATTCCCCGTGCAGTTGCTGCAAGAAAACAGTATAAACATTTAATACTACAAAAGCCGTACAACTTCAGCCATAACTCAGCCAACTTAACTGCCCACTTAAGCCGAATGGGAGGCTAAAACTGGCAACCATACCATCCGATGGTCCATCTTTCGGTATCTGGTTGCCATCGATCGCCTTGCGGTATCAGCGATTAGAACTGTCAAAAACATTCGCACTCGCCGTCTAAGTCGACAAATTGCAATCGAACAAGTTGCGGACATTTGAGGAAATGCAAATAAATTACAGAGGCTCAATCCACATCATCGGATGCGGCTGCTGCTGGGAACTGGAAACCCATACGAGTGCAAGAGAGCTCCTAAGTAGGTAGGAATCCAAGAAGTACCGTTCGTCCATCACTAAATCCACTGGCATTCGTTGCTAGTCAACCAGTTGGTCGGATTCCATACAGTTGTAAATATAAAACGTAATCATATCGCGAGCGACTAAATTCGAAGAACGAGCGACAACTTGTTGGTGATCGAGAAGCTGGTGATCGGAGACGCTTCGGTTGGGTGCAGGACAGGTGGGGCGACTGGTGCCGGAAGTTTATCGTGTAGCAGCGTCAGCGGTTTCTTATCGGAGACATGATATAATAAGAGCTGCTGCTACAGAGGGAACCCGGACTGCGTGGCAATAAAAGGAAAATTAAGCTGCTGTTTGATTTTTGCAAGGCGCCTGAAACGTGGGCTGAAACGACAGCGAGAGAAACTGGGCCCGGCTTCAGATACTAGAATCGGTGAAGAAGTTGAATTGAATTTCTTGAAGCATCAGCGAAAATATTTGAATATTTTATTACTATGCACTTCATGCATATGATCGCAATATATCCGTTGACATATGCCCCATAGTTTTTGATATAAAGTGCTACCGAAAAGTTTAGCTACGACATGTACTCGTATCTGAGGCCGCTCGAGTGCGTGCTGCATGCTACAAACTCGCCAGTTTTTACGTCATTAAAGTGGTCAGCTTCAAATTCAAATATCGCCAAATTGCAAAACATTTAACAAAGGCAAATGACGAATATTTGTTTTTATTGTGGTGGTTGTTGTTCGTTTCTTTCATTCAGTCGGTGCCCGGGCATTTTTGGGCGCCGATTTGTTTGTTTTGATTGCATTTGGCAATCGGACAAAACGAAACTTGGCCATAAAACTCAGAAGAATGACAGAAACTTCATTAAGACTGCAACATTTGCAGTTATGAACCGTTATGCGCTGAACAGTTGTTCAGTTGTCAGTTGGGCTGTCGGGTGGCAAAAGCAGAAGTAGAAGGAACCATAAAAGTATTCGTTTGCCTGACATTTTAATGTGCTTTTTTTCAATTTGTCTTTTCGCCGAGCTCACATTTCGGCTCACAGACATTTCATAACGTTTCTGTGTTTTTTAAATATTTGTTTTGTTTTTTTTTTTTTGAGGGGGGAGGGGTTTTCCTGCTCACGGTGTAATTGTGGTTTTGGCCAGCGGCAGAACTCGTTGTTAGCGCATTTTTGGCAGGGTTTCCAGCCATTAAATTTAATGTTTATGTTTTGCTACGTGTTTTGGATTTCCCCCTCTCTCCCTCCTCTTCATGCATCAATCTCCTCTTCCGCTCTCTCTCTCTCTCTCTCTCTCTCTCTCGCTCTCTTCACACCAACCGCACTGCAAATTGTCCCAAATCACTTGTTTTACGAGATCTTTTATTCACCACCGGAGATTGAACTCGGTCGTAGGTACGATCTTTGTTTCTTACAAAACTTTACGACTGCTTTGTGCCAGTTTCAAAAATTTATGGCAGGCATGAAAAATATTTTCCTGCATTAAAAACTGATGTGTAAAAGTGAGGTGGTCGGTCGATCGATCAGGCAGTCGGTCGTTCGGTCGGCAGCTTGGCCTCATGTCGGACAGACACGTCGGAATTGAAATCGTACAAGCTAATTAAGAGGATAAAAAGAAAGGATCAATAAACACACGAAACGTAAACTGTTAACGGTACATACGAAGCCAGAGAATGGAACTCGATCGGTCAATTAGACACCTGATGGTGTGGTGTGGTGTATGGATGAAGATGGTCTGAAAGCAAAGTGATGTGGAGAACGAGTGCCGCTGCTTCATAATACAATGGGGTACAATTATGGGGTTTTATAGCCCCCGCAAGAGACATTCGAAAATCAAATTAAGGCTGCCTTAAGCTATATAAGCTTTTCAAAGTGATGGATTTCGAATCTGCCGCAATCTTTTCTCTTCTCTGATGTAATCATGTTCCACGATTCATCTTTAATCTTCGAACTTCGTTTAAGTCGCTTCACAAACACATTCTAGATTCTTTACACTTAACCTGGATTAGTATTTCATTGGTTTAATTGATGACATCATCTTAACCCACATTTCTCAAGTCTTTTAGCAGCAAAAGCAGCAGCAAAAACAGCGGCAACATTACATAAGACAGCAACATCATCAGAAGCAACTCCAGCCTCAACTT
Source organism: Myopa tessellatipennis (assembly GCA_943737955.2). Lineage (NCBI taxonomy): Eukaryota > Metazoa > Arthropoda > Insecta > Diptera > Conopidae > Myopa > Myopa tessellatipennis. Next base: position 59,900,823 of record OX031316.1, read on the forward strand.
GTAACAATTTCTCACCGCAATGAAATTCATCGCTGGCACCCAGCACTCGATGGGAAAAAATCACACATTATCTCAATAGAGGAATCAATAATTCAGCTAGCAGCAGCAGCAGCAAATACAATGCCTCATGTAGCATCAGCTTCATTAACAAAGCCAAGCGAACTGTTAGCCTAATCTTGAAAAATGTGCAGCTCAGCGGACAGAGAGAGAGAGAGAGATAGAGTAGGAGAGGGTGGGAGAGAGAGAGAAAGAGAGCTTATGGCAGAGGGTATTTTAAAAATATTCCTATACAACAACAAACAAAACGCCAGCAAAATGTCAAAACTAACTCGCTTTTTACAGCCCAAAGAAGGAGCATTAAAACTTTTGTGGTTTTAGTAATGGACTGACTTAGTACAAGCCCCACACCAGCCCAACCAACCCACCCCCTCGCCCAGGAGGGATTCAGAAAAACAGTGTTTCTTTTTATAACCTAAATTGATTGAAATTTTTGCTCTTTGTCTTTGTTGGTTGTTGTTTCAAGTATTCTATCGAAACTGCACGATGTCTTAGAGTTTAGACCACCGAAATAACTACGTGTTTTTTTTGCTATCAAAAACTTGAGTCTTTGCATTGGTATATAATAATGCAAGGAAATGAGGTTGTCACTATTAAGCTTGGCTAAATTTTGCAGCGGCAAATCTTCAACTCAGGAGCAGCGCGTGGAAAAGTACGAGCAGCTGCGGCGACACAGAAAAATCTCAGTTATTTGCAATTTTATTGTGTAATCGAGATTTTCCGTTTGCGATAAAAGTGAACTTAATTTGGTAAATTGGGAAAAAAAAACCAGACCACAACAACAGCAAAACGTGGAGCTGGTTTTTAGTCGTCGTCGTTGTCGCTGGTGGCAGCTGCTGCTGCTATTTTGCTCGGTGTAGCTGCTGGTGTTATTATTGTTGTGTTTCTTCTTCTTCTTCTTGATGTCGTTAGTGTTGTAGTTGTTGTTCTTGTTGTAGTTTCTTTTTGTTGTTGTAGTTGCTTTTGTTGTTGTAGTTTTTTCCCTTATTTGCAGTTGTTGTTTATTAGATGTAAATAAATCAAAGTAAATTGAAGAAAAGGTGTAAATTATTCACTTATTATTATAATTATTCTGCTGTTTTTAGTCTTATCTCTGTTCTTAATTTCCTTATTTTTTTTTTAAATTTAGTCTTCTTAATTTCCGTATTTATTCAATTCAGTGTCGTATAAAAATATGGTTTCCTTGCAGGAAACATTAAAAATAAAAATCATAAAATCATTCCCAAGAATGTGTTTCATTAAAATTCTTATTAAAAATATATTTAGTCCGCTTTTGGCAACACTTCAACCATCATCCGCCGCTCGTTTCTTCTATTTTTATTATTATTCTTATTTTCTTTCTGCTCAAAGACTTTCCGACTTTTCAGAAACGCAACGAACGAACGACTTGCAGCTCATTAACTTGCAGCTAACAGTATCCTAAACGTATGCACGCTCGATTCGGTGGATTGCTTTCAACCTGCGGCAAGCTGCGGCAAGCAGCTCCACAGTTCGTGGAACCTGCTGCAGTTCAACCGCAGCTCGTTCAACTGAGGCCTCGCTCGAGGTGGAAAGCACCGCGATCACAAATTATGCATACGTAATTAATTAATTCGTGTTAATTTGAATTTCCCAGCAGCTTTGAAGTTGTTGTTGTTGCTGTTGCTGCTGCTGCTGTTTATTGACTTTCAAAGTTAACAATTTTTCGTGAGTTTTTGTTGTTGGCTTGTTTACCGTTTTGTTGCTTTTAGGAATTTCTGGTTGCATTTAAAATGATGTTAATTAAAATAACTTCAGCGCATTTTGAACACCTTCTGCTGGATGGATCGATCGATCGGATTCATTTCTATTGTGGTCGTTTCTTTACTGCTTTTAATTTTATTGACATTTGCTTTGGTTGGCATTCGTGTGTGTGTTTGTATGTTCCTGACTCTGTACATATGTGTGTCTAAATAATAGTGAAAGTTGTTTCGGTTTTGAAGTTATTTTTATTATTTGATTTGCTTGAAATTAAAATTTATTTTCTTTGGTGTTAAACTAAGTTTTCACAAGATGAATTTTTTTTTCTTTTTTTTTTGTATATTTCTCACTTGAGTGCATGATTTGTTATTCATAACTCTGTAAAAGTCTTTCACTTTTATGATTTTATTTCCGAATTATTATCTTTTTCTTTCATTATCGCTGTTTTTCGATATGTTGTTCATTTACTCGTGCTTTCATTGCTGCTTTTATTATTGATGTCATTATTAACAGGTGCATTCATCCATTTCGAATAGCAACTTTCGATTCACGATGTTGCAACCGATTTTTTCGTGTGTTGTTGTCTTTTGCATAGTTTGTTGTATCGTGTGTTTCACGAAGCGAGCCGCAGCGGCTTTTTTTGTGGTTATTGAAATATTGATTGATAAACCGTTTGTTTTGAGTGTTTTCATTTTACCAGTTTTGAGTTTCTTCGAGATATTCAACGTTTACTCGATAAAATTATCCTCGATAAAGGATCCTCATGATCTCTGATGGAAGCGCCTTTAACTGGGAACCTTAAGAAGGAAGTGCTAAATAGGTTTAAGAGGCTTTTACCACAGGTTACCATAGGTTTTACCACTCTTCCATGTAGTACTGGCTCACAATGGGCCTCATGAGACTCATGGGTAGCTACTTGGGTCACATGGTTACTATTGCTTATGGTCGCCTTCCTAACATAACACAACACCTCCTCCAACACGTATGGGGTTATTCATGGGTATTCATGTAACATGTTTCCGAGTTACCAGCGAACTAATCAACATTACTCGTAGATTGAAATTTAAGGTTTTTATTTCTCCTCTAAAACTGGTTTTTCTTGAATAGTATATTGTATGCAAAAGATAAAAATAAAACCAAAATGAAAATAACGCTTAATTAAAGGCGTTAAACTCTCTGAAGCAAGTATTGCGTAAACTCTTACGAACGAAAGTGAAATGCATGCGTTATTTGTTTTTGTTTTATGGTTAATGTTGTTGCTAATTTAACTAGTTTTATGCCGATGATGATGACTCGACGATTGAGGGACGAATATGAGGCAAATGAAATATTTTAAAGTTACTTTCAATCTCATTGGATCGTGAAGGCTGTTGTACAGAGAGACTTTATAGCGAGGTACTTAAAAATAACGAGGATTTATAATGATAACAAGCAAATTGCTGCCAAATGAAACTACAGAAGCCGGGACTCATAAGTAAATAATAACTTAAAATTAATTAAAAACGGCTACTGTCAGAGGGATCATCATGATGCGTACATCACTCACGTCGATTGGTAGTACGCGTGGTGTTTTTCGCACCTCACTTCTAAGTCTTCATATTGATTTCGATTCTTAGCTTTTTTTCTTCTCTGAAATTTGTATCTGCATTTCTCTAACTGTATCTGTGTTTATATCTGTAGATGGTCACGTAGTCTCTACGAGTATCTGTATCTCTTGTGTTGTGCGTTCAGATGGACTGAGTTTCAGATGAGAAGTGTTTTTATGGGCTTGTAGAAGTATCTAAAGCATATTTATTTATCTACTCGTCTGTATCTTCTAAATACATATAAATGTTTATACTTTTTTTATACTTTAAAACAAAATGGTTCAATGAAGTCGATAAGCTATAAAGAAACTGAACTGAAGCACAGACTACTATACAAAAACAACAACAAAAAACAAACAAAAAATAGTCAGAGTTCAACGAACTCGCGATACACGCATGCAAACGGAGAACTACTACTACAAAAGCAACAACAAAAAAGAACAACATGGTCTGCTACGAATGATCATCAGTGACGGACGGTCTTCAACGATGATCACCAGCGACGATCGCAAAAGCAAAGGAAAATAAGATTGAATCTAAGAAAATAAAAGAAAAACAAGAAAATAAAAAAGAAAAGAAGAAAATAAAAAAGGAAAAAAGAAAAGAAAAAAATAAAAAAGAAAACAAGAAATCAAGAAAATAAAAAAGAAAAGAAATCCAAAGAGAAGAAAAGAACCACTTGACATCGAGTGAAAGAATAAAATGGAGATAAACTTCTATCTAAAAACAGAAACCAACAAACCTCAATATTGATAATAAGAAAATGAAATGGAATCAAAGTGGGTTTTCATCGATTCGATTCGATTTTTTATTGGGTAAGTATTAAAAAAGGTCTGTACTAAGATTTTTTTAGGCTCTCGTTTGATCGGGAAGAGTGCCGTTAACAGTAACCGTGCGTCGTGGGATTTGTAAGACATCAACTCAGTTGATCGTATCGTTGGCAACGTCATCGTCTGCGGGTGGAGGAGGGTAACACTTAAAGAAGATCGGAAAAAAGAGTTACGAGCTTAAAATGAAATTAAGAAAGAATAAGAACAACATAAACACTCAAATTATACAACCAATTAGTGTAGTGCTCTTATGAGGTTGACCCTGCTTTCCCCCCTTTTTAGTTCTTCTCAGTTTTTTGTTGTTGTCGTGTTTAAGATATCTTTAACATCGACAAGCCGAAAACCAAAAAACCAGTTGCAAGAATTTCTTTCAAATCTTGGAAATCTGTTCACAAAGAATCGAAAATAAGTGGCCAGGGGCTATATTCTAAATTAGAGGTTTCATGTTACTGGGCAGGCATTTTTGGCAGAGCCCCATTAAAATTGCGCAAGTTTTAATAGCTACTGCAACCAACCAACAACAATTACCGCAACATGAACGGCGAAAATGCATTCTTACCGCGTAGAGGGTAAGCGAAATTTTATTGTTGTTGCTCTTTGAGCTGAAATTAATTGATATAAATTGAGGTTGTTATAAATACAGTTCGAAAATTCTGAAAATTTGAACTGAGTGGGGTTTAACACGATTATCGATCAAAAGGCTGAGATTCGAGTATCGATAAGTTTTTTTTGTATAATTTTGATAACTGATCTTACTTGATAACTGATCTCACTTGATAACTGATCTCACTCGATAACTGATCTTAGTTGAGTGAATCATTAGAATTCTTCTGAGATTTAAAGAACTCAAATTCACTTGGAAATCATCTGTCACTCGCTTAGAAATCATCTCTAATTCTCTTGGATGTCATCTGTCATTCGTTTGGAAATGATCTGTCATTTGTCTGATTAGAAATATGGTCATTATGTCCGCTTGTGGTGTTGTTGTTAGTGTCATCAGTTTATTTATGAAGTGCGTCCGTCTCTCAGCTTCGCTTTTAATAAGTTTTCTCCAGTGTGGCACGGATTATTGACAGCTCGCAATAATCTTGCTGACACTTCCACAGTCGACAATTCATAGAATTTGCGTCTGGTGCCAGGAAGAGATGCGTGTGGTAACCGCATTTTGAGATTCCCACTCGTAAAACTCGCAACAGGAAATCGCGGCAAACAGACGACGTACTGGATAGCATTCTAACACTTGAAGCTGCGCTGAGTACAACGACAAAGTATTTTCTAATCGACTTTGACAAGTGCAGCGGTTAAGTGAGTGAGAAAAGTGAGTGAGTGAGTGAGTATTAAAGTATTATGAGTTTCGCGTATTGAAGCAGATTCTCCCGAAACGAGAGAAACAGAGACATGAATGAAAAAGGCTAAAAATAAAGCAACCTGACATTTATTTATGATAAACTTTTGAAATTTTCGAAACCTTTTCTAAACAAACTAAATTTTAAATTTAAAAAACTCTAAGAGCTCCGCCTAAAATCTATAAAAGTAACGTTTTTCAATAATTCACGTTTGAGCGTATAACCAAACACTTCAGTTATACTGACACAACTCTACATAGAAACTGTTAACCGTTAGCCGCAGGTTGCTTGTTCTTTGCCAACTTTTGACAGCTAAATTGAATGTAGCAATTTTGGTGAGTACGACGTTAGGCGTGCGAGCAGCGAAATGACACGACTTGAAACTAACATAGCAACAGCAACATGAAGAAAGGATTAAAATTCACTTCACCAACTTCTATCGCTTCGTTACTTTATTCCTCTGTCCATTTTTTTGGTTGCTCTGCTAACTGTTGCGTCTTTCTAACCCATTGTACTTATGCTCTACTCTTCCAGACGTGGGTTAAGAATGCTTGAATGTGTCATAATAATAAATTTTACTCACAGATCCGCGTATCGCAGTTGCAGCAGGTTCCGTGCGCGACCGCGTAAAGGGGGGCTTTCTGCTTTTTCTATAACTTTGTAAAGTTTAAAGGAAAAATTTACTCAAAAAGAAAAGAAAAGGAAATCATTTTATGGAGGATGCCACCGGTAAGCGTAGTGGTTGGTCGGGGCACGGTTTGAGGGGGTTTGTAACATTAACTGGCATAGAACTCACGCGCCTGGGCGTTTTTAACCTGATGCGGTTTCTACTTTAAGTGTACATAGATACAAATTGCTTCTCGAAAATAATAGCTTTTGTGGTTGTGGCTTCCTAGTAACACAGTCAGATCAAACTTGGTGACAATGGACTTGGATGGCGTAAAGAACTTTGCGGTTTAAGAGAAGAGGGATATTAATGGGCGTATTACCGTAAACCTACTACGGTTTCATGTGATTGTGTTACTATTACGGTATTAAAACCCGGTTTGGACTTATGTTGGCTTCCAAACAGCCACCACGTTGAGGCCCATGTGGTCCCTGTGAAGAGAGCTCATAAATCTATTGACTTTTTTGTGATTTCTTAAATCATTAAACCGATCTTATCTGAATAACTATTGAATTGTGTAAAATTGTAAAAGACCCAAAGGTGGAGAGGTTAAATACACACATTGTGTTTATATTAAAACAATTCTTCATTCAACTCAATCATTCTTTTATTCATTCGTTGCTGCTCTTTATGATGGTAACATTAAATAAACAAACAGTTTTAATTTATTCTCCATTAATCAAAATCATCACTTCGTTAGCAGTTAGAGAGAGAGAGAGAGAGTGGGGGTAGACATGGAGAGAGAGGAAGAGGCAGAGAAAAGGTAGAGAGAAAAGCTAGTCAACTCATAGAACCAAGTCATTCTAATGTATAAAATACAATGTAATTTTTTATATTATTCTTAGGAGAATAAATCAACAGAGCGGAAGTTATTAAGTTTAATTATCATTACTATTAAACGTCATTAAGTTTGTAAATTTAATTTCCTGACCAAAGAATTTCCTGGATTAATCTGCTTCTCAACTAATCTAAATTTTTAATACTCTTTGAAAGTTGTTACTGTTTTTAAGAAAGCCTAATAGTTCTTTGTACGTTGTTTTTAATTTATTTCGCAAATCAACTTCAATCGAAAAATTTCTATCGATGGGATGAACTCTGAAATATCACAGTGTTTGGATTTCATTTGCGATAAATATTTAGTGTAAATTCCAAAGTTTCGAGAACTGACTGACACAAGAAACCGTTGACTGGCATTTGAAAAATTCACTTTTTTATTGTATTGAATGGTTGATCTGTCTTCAGAGCCGCGGAGAACAAGTTTAACCTGTTTAGCAGGTGGCTATAGCTTGAGGTCCATCGAAAAAAAGTGGTTAGTGGCTTTTGATGATATTCATATGGACCACATTGGCTCAGACTCAATAGCATCACCCCCCCCGTGCCCCTCACAAAGAGATAAGCTAAAACATTTTATTGGTTTGACTTTGATTTGAGTTCTTTTTTGGGTTTATTTTGGATTTGTTTGGGTTTGAGAAGAAGATTCTCATGTAGTTTGAAGAAAATCTAATTTTGTGACCATTTCAATTTGCTTTCTGACCTAAAATTCAATTTATTTACTGTCGTGTACCGCTTGGATTCGTCAGGCATACACAAGAATTGTAACTGGACACAGCTGATAAGAAATGTCTTATCTGAAACACATCACAGCGAAGTACATAAGTAAGATGGTAAAAAGTCGGCTCACTCGGTCATTGAAATTAGGACTGATAATGAAATAAAAGTCACATGATTTACGATATTTCGGTTTTTGCGTTGTTGTTGTTGTTCTTGGTGGTGGTTTTCATTATTAAGTAGTTTTATTATGAAAAATACTTTTAATTGAATGCTTTTATTTAGCGATAAGATAGGACGGTGAGGTTTTAAGTCTCGGTCACTTTGGTAAAAAATAAAAAGGTTTAAAATTACTTGAAAACAATCCATTCAATAATAAGTAAATAAAAGCAGTTAAAACTATTATACAATATTTAAATCAGGACCCATTTTTAAGTACATACAATAATAATAAAAGAAATTAATGTAAAAAATGTACGAATGTTTTCTTGCTGGAAAAATTATAAAGAGTTTATATTGTAATTTAAGAAATTTAAGAAACTACAAGAAATTCCTACAAAGCGTAGTGAATTACGTAACTGCGAGGAGTTATGTGACAGTAAATAATATTAAATATGGCAAATATATCAAGTAAAATAATTTAACCGTTATGTGTCTAAAGAAAATCGTCCCAACAAATTTTTTGGTTTTTAATGTAATCGTATTTTTTTTATTATTTGTATTTTATTTTTTTATTAACAAAAAGGTGTCATGAAAGAAATTGCATTATTTAACTACCTCTTGAATCACTTCATGCTGTCAACAACATGACAAAACTGTGACAGCAAATAAAAGCGCAATAAACTTAATTTTAATTGTACATTTTAATTGTTATAGCACAATTATTATATTAATTACTCAGCACAATTTCAAGCCCACGCGATCGAAAAAATGTGAACTCAAACAATTTTACGATTACGATTCTACAAGTCGGTCCACAAAAATGGGTCAGTTTCTTGGGTCACATTAAAAAAGCAAAAAACAAGAAAATAAAAACACTTACTGATATATTAAAATGAAGTCGTTAAAATTTTATATAGAAACACGATTTCAACAGCGTCATCTGGTGAGTTGTTGTGTCTTCTTTTTTCTTTTGTTGTTGTCCATGTTTTTCTAACTGATTGACACAATTTTGGCAATTGTCAGTGTACATCTCTTGTCTCTCAACTATTTACTGACCGTATTAAGTTGAGTTTTTAAGTTTTAAACTTTTAAGTCTTGTCATAAAGTTGTCATAGCTAATTTGGACAAACAGTTTTGTGAGCAACTTTTGGACTTTTGTTGGTCTCAGTGCAAACTGTTGCCCATTTTCTATGATTCTACCATGTTTGTCATTAACCCAGTTTCAATGTTTTAAACAGCTAAAGACGCTTTTAACTTTTTCTCAACAAATGAGACGAAATTATAGCCATTTTTACGTGGGCACTCTACGTCTCTGTTGAAAAACCACTAAACACTGTAACTCCAAGCTTTTCGCAAATTTAGCTGTTAATTTCACAGTTTAAACGACCGAAATGACCGCTTCATGTGGAGACAGAGACAGGTTCGTACTCAAATTGATCTTTGTCCTACTTACACACTTCTGTTTATGTAATGTTTTCTTCCACTTGTGACTACAGAATCCACTGAAAACACTCACTCATAACTCTGCTGTCTGCTCCCCAACTATTTGGCATTCGTTGTCAATCATCGTTCAGTTAAACTGTCAGTTTGACTGTCATTTCATATGCACTCGTTCTCATGAACGAACCAGGCACCATGAATATGCACCACCGACCACTCCGACAAACCAACCGCTCCACTAGACGAGGGCCTCAACTAACCGGAGAATGGCACCGTTTTGTTTATTCTATCGAAGACTAAACAAAGTCGCGATACAGCGGTTCAATATATTGTATAGATGTATATTTTTCACATATTTTTACAGCTCGAGTTATTCGATGAAACAAGATCTATGTTAGGTGCAGCTCGTGTGTCTGGGGCTGTCATTCTGCGGTTCCATTTTTTGTTGATGTTCTCAGTTTTAATATTTGTTTGTTTGTTAAGAAATAAAACTAAAGAATTATTTATGTTATTATTTATGTGAATTATTTATGTTAAGAAAAAAATGTGTGAAAAGGTTTCGGGGAGCAGACCAGAGTTCAAGGGTTTATTTTTCATTGGTATTTATTTTAGTTTATATTATATCTTAAGCAAAAATAGTGTTAAATTTAAGTTAAGTTTATTATAGTTCCTGTTTTAAATCTGCCGAAAAATCTCTCTAGAAATCTATTGGAACATTTATCGAATCACCGAATAAATTTGTTAAACTCAGTTATTACATTATTATACAGATTGTATATTTCTTATGATACTTTCAAGAATTTTATTGTAATTTAAGTTATAATATGTAAATAATACTACTATTTATCTTATGAAATCTGCGATGATGAGTTTGTTGTAATGTTCAAAACATTTAGAGTTAATTTAAAACATACGATAAGTTTGTTAAATAATACGATATTATTATTTATTTATTATTTGAATTGAATTAAGTGATTTGATTTATTATTCAAATTGATCAATAATTTTACTCGTTGTTAAATTTATTGCTTTAATCGTATAAAATATCAAATGTTTGATCATCATATCATCTGTGAGTCTGTGAAAATATTGATCATCATATCATCTGTGAGTCTTTCGAAGATTTTAAATGGCGAATTTAATCAGTTTCATCAAATTAATTGTCAGAACCTTGAACCTTGTAATTATTTTCAATTATTGTTCTCATTAATTGGTACAAGCCAAAAGAATCTCGCAGTAATTGAATACCTCATCGGTTGGATGTGGTTAATTAATTATATACGAGTATATGCAGCTACAGCAAAATAAAATCACTGAGAATAAAATAAATATTTTTGCGTTTTTATTGTTAATACAGAGTCAGAGGACAACGACTTGTATTTAACCGTACAGTGGTAATACACTGAGTTATATTTTTAAGTGGAATGCTGAGTTTATGTGTTCTTTAATTGAATCAATTTAAATGTTAAATTTAATTTGTTAATTAAACACTCTACCCTCGGACTCGAGTTACTGGCAGAAGTTGCTGATTACTTGAAAATAGTATTATTATTAAAATATATTTTGTTTGTTTAATATTAATGAGGTGCAAGAAATCAACTCATAAAATTTTTACGTTTAAATTCAATTAAGGGATATCATTAAAAATTTATATTCTTTTTATGATATTTTCATATGATTATTGATATTAAAATGATAATTCACTTCAATAAAATCTTACCGCGCGTTAGTGAAGAATTTAAATAAAGAAATAATGTTTACATACCTGTAAATAAAAGAAAACATTTAATTAGAAAGTTTTCAAAAAAGGATAATTATTTATACAAAAGAGAGAAGACAATATATATACAGTATAATAATAAGATCAATATAATACAATAACAATAAGATCGTATTTATACATTAAAATACCAAATCGTTCTGTTCTTAGAAAGCTTCTCTTAATGAATATTCTTTTAATTACATGCTTTGATCCTAGATTAAGTGGTTTTTAATTGATGAGGGTTGAAAATAAGAAAAGAAGAATGAAAATTTTGTAAGAAAAAACTAATGAATTCTTTTATTGAATACTGAACCTTAATTGAATATTTTACTATGAAACTAAAGCTTCTCATGTCGCAAAAACACTTTCGTTTATTATATTTAAGGAATTAAAACCTGTTTTTGAATTATAGTCGCTCTAAAAAAATTTTTATTTAATCGAATAAGAGATTTAATCGAATACAAGATTTATTCGAATACAACTCGACTCAGAGTTGTGAAGGACGTTTATAAAAAAAAGACCCGAATAATAAAAAGTTTATTCAATGTTTACGTAGCTATAAAATCGAAAATCAATTTTGTTGTTTGTTTTTAACACATTCGTTGCGCTAATAATAGATACATTTGTTGATATGCTATTCAATTTTTTGATGTATCTTTGTTTCGTGCATCGGTGTTTTTTTAGGAGACGGCTTGACTTACTTGCATTTCTTAAACACACATAAATACGTAATTAAATTTAATGTTTGTTACAACATCAAAAACGTTCTGACAAAATACAATTTTATGACGCAATAAATTAGAAAACGCATCAATCGTAGACCCTTAAAGCCGCCTCATTAAAAGCTTCGCCTTGGTCAAGGTAAAGTTTCGACCCTAGAAAATTAATTTTTAAAAACGTATTTAAATAAAAGTTTCATACTTTTCAAAATGTAAATATTCCGTAGATTCATTTATGTTTATATTGATTTTGAGAAGAATAAGAAACTTTAACGCACTTTAGCATAAATTTACATATTTCAACACTTTACAAGTGCTACAAATCGCTGGCATACGATTAAAGTCAATTTTCACGGCTGCGTGCTTAAGTTGTTTATGAAGTGTATAGTTATGGATATTATGGACATGTGGCGTTGTGTTTTTTTGGCTAAATGATGTAAACACGCTGCCATATAGGTATTTATTAAAAAAGTCTTCACTTTTTTAGCATAAAAATGATAAATTATATTCTTGTGCATCTTCTTTGTATGCGTCTCGTTTTTATGCTTCTTCTCCTTCTGAGAGTGTTTAAAAGCTGTTTCTCATCATAAATGAATACATTGAATTTGTTGATTATTCGACGTGTTCGGGTTTTAAAATATTTATAAAATGTCTTCTTTTAAATTTATTTGCCTTTTTTTAAACTGTATTTCTTAATGATTCCTGTGACATGAAGATACCTAAAATTTTGTAAGGAAAATAAATTGTGTCGTAGTGAATATAAATAAAAATACAAATTACTATTTAGTTCAAAGAAAATAAAAAATTACAAGGAACCATTTTAATAGATGCAAATTTTAGAAAAATGATTGAAATCTGACTAAAAAAGCGGACGGAGGGGACAATAGAGGACTCTATATAGCCACAAGAAGACAAGACAATAAAATATGATGTCATAAGTTAAAGAAACCCAAAAGATATATTATATGTTATCTATATAAATTGTCTTGTTGATATTGTCTGCTGTCAATGATGATATTGTCATATGAATTCCAAATCACAGTATTTTCAGCTAAAAATTGCGTCACAAATACAATAGTGAATATTTTAAGAATGCTGTACACTTCGAACTTATTAGAATTCAATACATTTTCCATAAATTCTGCAATAGAATTTTAAAAAGATTATAGGAGAGAAAAATAGTATGCTCACCGACTGAATCATTTGTTCGAAAATAGCTTTTTATCTGGCAGCACGTTTTGTGAATAATCGCCTCGAAAGACACCTTTTTCATTTAAATAAAACAAAAACAACAGATACATACTCACATGAGTCAATGCTAAAGTAATCAATTTTTTCTAATAATAAGCACGACTAACTGAAGCTTTCAATTCCATCAACAAGATATGTGAATAGACGAAAAGACTGAAGAGATTCCATCAATTATTCTTTAAGGAATTGGAAATAGTTTGCTCAAAGACGAAATTTCAAGCAAAAATTAAGAGTGAACACAAAATAAATAATGGACAACCCACGTTTTATGCATCCACCTACAAGTGGCTTTTTTCATCTATTATTTACAACAATTATCATGTCACCGAGATGTTTTTAAACCGCCGAATGGCTTTTTGGACTGCGGCGAGGGACACAACCGGGGAAACGATCGGGGTCCATGGTTGGTATTTAAACCGAATTTATCTCTAGTGGCGGAACACTGGTATGGGATTTTTTTCAATGATTGAGGTTGCAGTTTTAATATACGCATACAGCAACAACTCACACTGAAAGTAAAATATTATGAATAAAAAATAATCAAAAAATTTTAATGAACTTTTTTCAGTAAAATAAAACTTGAACCAGTTACTGAACTGTCATTAATTTTGATTCTCTCATAAAATTCGAAATTAAATTGTATTTTTTGTATAAGTTCTTTGTATACTTTTTGTTGTTTTGTGTAGAAATATACAATTGTTTATTTATTGCTTAAATGCAAATTAGTTCAATTGACAATAATTCTTTTTGCCGATTTAATTTAATTTTCCAAGCTCGAGCAGCTTTTTTATGCGTCAACATGCAGCAAAAAGACCCTCTAACATAATCAGCGGCAGCAACAACAACAATGAATGCAAAAACACGTTGGCCGCCGAACAAACTTGTGCTCCACCTACAAAAGTCTAGTTTTTGTTGAGTCTCTCATTTATTTAATTAGAAAAATAAACAATAAACAAAACAAGTATTCAGTAGAAATTTACATATGACGCAAGATTGAAAAAACTATCGTTAAGAATAATGAACAAGCTCATTCATAAAAATGTAAAAAAAAAAAAAAATCACAGAAGTTGTAATTGGTTCAAATAAGAGTACGTTCGAGATATGTATCAGTATCGTAGTTTATGTGTAAACGGAATGGGTTTTCATTCCCTGACCCTTGACCTTGATTTCATTTAAAGTTTACATTTTGAGTCTTGTTTCTAAAAGCGTTTATCCCCTCATAGTATAGCGTCAAATATCTAGACCCGAATGGACCTGGACCTGATAGGTTCAATCTATATATAGATTATAGGGTTTAATGCTTGATATTAACAATAATACTAATCAGAAGGTTCGAGAGATGAAAGATAAGAATTTCTATTATGGTATATTATCTATATATTCTGAACAGTTCTGTGAAGATAGAAGACAATGTATAGTGTAATGGGGAAATGAAGACACTGAAACAATTCGAATAATGATAGTGATAGATATACACATCTTGCTGAATCCCACGTTGATCACTTCTTTTTCCAGTTTGATATCTTTTATTGGTTCATTTGTAATTGAGAAATCTTTTAAGTTCTTGCATAGAACTTGAATTCATAGAGGAAAACTGCACTATTTAACATCGTTGATCGCATGAATGATCACTGATCTCATTAATGATCATTGATCTCATTTATAAGAGAGAAACGATATAAAAGAAAGAATAATAATGCTATATTTTCTCATATAGAAGAAGAAAATTCTCAATAAAATTGTATTTAACAGTAAAAAAGCGCCTCAATTACCGTAATTTTATCTACCTTGCAAAGATGTGTTCCAAGAAAGAGAACTGAATGGATGAGAAACCATAAAGCGGTATACTGATGTACCTCCGTACGGTACTCATGTATCTCCGTGCTGATGTTCGTAAAATCTACGGTGGTAAATAATACAAATCGCCTGAGTAGTCATTGAGTTCTACCGAAACAGCAACTAAACTCGAGAGCATTTTTAACTGCGATACATAAAAGAATGATAAAATGCATAGAGACATAAAAACTACTGTGCTGCAGCTTCAGAGTGTATCTTTTATGGAAAAGTGGGCGTGTATTAGATAGAATGCCATGAAACCACAAGAAAGAATCTACTCGAGTGCATGTAGTAAGAACTCGTGTATGGTCGGTTTGTCTATTATTCTTAATTAACTGAAGATTAACACAATTTCTAATATGATAAAAAGAAAAACACCTATGTATGTGCGTTTATCTGTGTTTGTTCGTTTGTTTGTTTACGTATGTGTGTGGGTGTGGTTGTGTGTACCTAAAATTAGCGCCATTGTATCAATTGTTTAAATTACTAAATAAATAAACTTCACAACCGCAACGAAAAAAGCAGCAGCCACAACAGCTCTATAATGAAAAACAGTTGAGTAACGCGAAGTACTCTGTTAGCTGTAGTTTTAGATTACGAAAAGCGAATAACAAAAACCAGAAAAAGAAGAAGAAGAAGTAGCTTAGTCAGATACCCAGCTAGATAGTCATGTGCATACGTCAGACAGATACGTAGAACTTAAAGAATATCATGTTTAAACATAACGAAAGTAACACATCCGATGACGATGACGATGATTATGATTAAAATGATAATGATAATGATGATGATTATAAATATATACCATAGCACCTTCCAGATATCGTCGAGACAGTGGAAGACTTAAGATTAATTATTGTAAATATAAACAAATGTTGGGGAGAACTTTTTCTATGCTTCTAAACGAAATGGGATAAATGTAGAAATAGTGTCAAGTGTAGACCAAAGAAGTGCATAAGAAACAACAACAAAATGTAGACATTACCTTAAGTTTAAAGTTGCTATAGCTTATTAACTAGTGGCTAGATGAGTACCAGTCAGTACCACAGTTTAGAATCATATAAGAGGCAAAAAAGGCCTCACACCCCTTACACAACACCTTTTTTAAATTCCTGAGATTCGTTTTTGCTTGGCGTTTACTCACAGGCAAATTAATAGCACTCTTTTTGATAGCACAACGAGGTGGTGAAAGAGGAACTGGAGGAAAAGGGGAAGAAGGGTGTCTGTTAGAATCGCTGATGCTTTTGCCTATCATTCAAGCAATTATTAACACGAATGACGACGTCTGCTGCAAGCTCATGTTTCGACTGAGCCTGCTTCCACTCTCCCGGCTCCATGCCACACTTTAAGTAAATTGGCGATCGGTAGTAAAAACTATTGGTAGTTGTTGTTGCAGCACTAAATTACACTGCAGTATTTCGCTGTATATGTAGTTGTTACCCCTGCCCCGGCCCCTCTTTTGCTGGATTATGATTTCATTATCATACTCGTAGTAGTTCTGAGTTCTGCTGACTTAAATCATCTCTTTGTTGCTAATTTCCAAATTAAGTTCGTTCTGCAGGGTTTATTATTATTTATTCTCTTAGTGCATTCCGTGTCCATCAAGAGCTTTAAACCTGTTTCTATTCTGTCTTTTTTCCTTTTTTCTAGCCCTGATCTTCTACTGCGTTGCTAGTTGCTGCTTTTATTGTCTTCTAGAAGGCTTCTCCATGTATCTAGGTATCTAAGATGCTGTCTAAGATACTCAACTTAATTGAATAGCATGGAAAATGCTGTCCCCCTCTTTTCCGGCGCGTGCCCTTGGCCTTCGCGTTGGCACATGCTTAGATGTCGTGGCAGGCTGATGAAAAGCCTGGGATGCCAGCGTTAAGCTTTGTTATGGCATCTTTACACCTGCCTCGCGATCCGCGAGTCGTGAGTCTCTGGTACTCGCAGTCGCTTAAGTCGTCTTTTTTATGCGCTGGGCCTTCAACTGAAGAATGATGTGCTCCGCAGAGCATCTTGATAGCGAATTAGATGAATGATGTGCTTGGAAGTGCATCCGGATAGCGAAATGGTTCATAAATTCTGCTGCTAACTTCAACTTAGCATGCGGCAAAGAGAAGAACTTGAGCTGTGCGGATTCTTTCACTTAATGAGGAAGATTCTTTGAATGCGGTTTAGTTTTTAATTGAGCCGAGGCATTTATTAGCCGAGTTATTCTGCAATAACTCTACTGCATAGATGATTGCTTAAGGAGATGGTAAAAGAAATCACTTCCGAGATGGAGAGAAGCCTGTATATCGCCTTATAATCGCCTGTTGTGCGATAATAAAATTCCAGAGCAAAAGAGCTCATACGTAAAGAACAGGCGCATCTGATCCGATCGGATTTGGTACTATTCAGACATACTTAAAGATATCCTGACGAAGATATACCGACCTAAGCAATGTTGAAGTTAAGCTAAAGATTTGCCGTGGAGGAAATACAGACATTCGGATCTCTCCGGTGCAAAAACCGTCTCTAACATTATTTCAGTAATTCGTACATGTACCATATGTATATAGACCTCCTAAATTCCTTGATGTGATACTCCGTCGGAAAGTTTAATGATGGGGTTTATGGGAAAGAAGTGCGCATCTTTCATTTATACGAATATATTTCAAATTATGAGAAAATCCCCAAACACTCTCTTCAGATTAAAGAAGTTTTCATTTATTAAGCTATAATTTGTCCCCAGACATGCTAAAATTCCCCATGGACCAGCGCGTTTGGTGAAAATGCACGAAAAAAAGACCACTTAAAATAAACTTTTTGTGGCATCTTCGCTGTTTTTGCAATAAAATCAAGAATCTGAGGACCACAACCACAAATAAGACAACAACAACAACGAAAATACAGCAAACAATAACAACAACAAATTGTGCAACCAACAAATCGCTTGTCCCACCAACAGCAACAGCACACACAACAACAACACGCTGCTTACTAATCCCGCAAGAGACAACACTGTCGGGAGGGTGCAAACGCAAGGGAAATCCAAAGCTGTTGCGGTATGAAAAAAGGGCTAAAAACCCTTTGGCCACAAATAAAGAGAAGTCAAGCAGTTTCACAACAAAAACAATTTAAACAAGCATGGCAAACAAGAGCGAACGATCGGCCAGGGCAGAGCGAAAAGAAATACGAACTAAACAACAGCCAAAACGAATGGGGAGGAGAGGGAGAGGTGGAGGAAGAAGAAACCAGCGCTCAGAAATTTGATATAAAAACCTGATCAAAACAAATCAAAGCCGAGCACCAACAAGCGATGAGATCAAACAAGAATTCAGTCAAGATCAGATCATGCTAAGCCAGAAGAGACTACTTGAGAATTCCGCTGGCATGTTGTTGTTGTTGTTGGTTCCTTTAGTGCTTTAGTTCGTGCTGTAGCAGGACAGGCAAATGCAAAAATAATCCAAGCTGACCTGAGCTCCCCCGGTGTTGGTTATATTGTTATTAAATACACCACGTGATGCCGGAGGAGGTTCGCGCTGAACCGCAGCTATTGAAGTCAGTTGAGGCCAACGAGATCAGCAGCGCCGCCACTCCGCTGCGACCGTACAGAAGTGTGGGGCCGCAGCTTAGATCGGAATGTGGGCTGAGCGAGTGGCCGACCGACCGGGTGGGTCGGTCTCCATCTGTCCAGTGTGCAAATCGTCTGGGGAGGTGTGCAAAGTCATATTTATTATTTGTACATTTGACACACTGCGCCGTGGTGGGGAAACACTTTAGCTTCAGCGTGAGGAGGGTAGCACAACGAGTAACCCCCGGATCCTCCATCCAGACACCACCCCTGGGACCAATTGATATTTCAAGATTGTCTCTATATTTTGGACTCGACGGGGACGACGACGTAAGGGAGAAAATTAACTCTGGATCTGGAGTACGATTGGATCGAGCCAGCGCATTGAAATTCACAGACCTGCAGTCTGTCTGCTCTCTGGCGAGTCGTTGGCACAGACAGACAAACTGGCTGGGAGAGTTGTTACTTGGCATTAGCTTTGCACAGTGTCTATCTGTATGGCTGTGTGTTTGTGTGTCTGGCTGTCTCTCCGTTTGTCTGTCAGCCTCCTTCTTTTCTCTGGTAACACTTTTTATGCTCTACGTACTGAGTGAGTGAGTGAGTTTGTCAATTGTTTGGATATCAGTTTATAAATAAAAGACTCTTAACTCTGTTGTTGCGAAGTTCATGACTCTATTGAAGTTGATGTGGCCAAGCTTTTTGAAGGTATACTTTTTGTAATGGGTTTTGGCTGGAAATGTCTTCAGAGAAGGCAAAAATATTATATGTATAGCTTGAAGGTCAAGTGTTGTAGTAAATATTTATGGATAAATGCTTAACTCACTGAATAAATAGTCAAATCAGCAGTTAAGCATTATTTGCGGCTTTAAAGGTTCTATTCGCCAGTAGATGTGAGTTAAGTGATTTGCTATGTTCAACATATTGCGATTGAATAGAAGTATAAAATGTGGACCCTGAAGTGTCTATAAAAATATGTGAAATAAACAATATCTAAGAGGTTTATTGTCTCCAAACCAAAGTTGACTGATGAGGAATGGCGGAAACTCGTTCCAAAATACATAATATTTAAGAGCCTCTACTATTATAATGAAAACCCTTTATGTACTGAACTCTTGGAACTACTTTTATTCTAATTTATTCCAATTCATTATTATTTATAATTGATAAGATTGACTATTATATAACAGATTCCTTACATTACAGAGATTAACTCAAATCGACTTATAACAAAATATTATTAAATATCTCGGACCCTGTTAATACACCAGAAATACCCCATATTTACCCACCCCCTCCTCTTTCCGAAGCACCCTTACACGGAACACTGATTCAATCTACTTTCAAAAAGTATTTTAAGAGATTACGAAGAATCTCGTACGATCCACGGTGATCCACAGAAAACCGGCGACCAGAAATTCGTACACAGCATCAGCGCATCGCAGCGCATCGCATAGCATCCCATCGCATCCGCTGCCCAATATAGCTCTATATGTAGCTGTGGTTCGTATCGTATTGATCGCAACAGCCGCTCCTATTCAGGATTCTTGCTCAATCGCTATCTCGCTCGCTCGCACGGAGACATTCCACTAGTTTTCGATTTTAATTTTCCTTTTTTTGCTGTCTGTTGTTGTTGTTTTTTAGCACACTTTTGCCGCTTTGAAATGTTATTTTTAAGATTTTTCGTTGCTTTCAGTTTAATTCTTTTATCATCGTCATTATCACCGTCTGTGGCAGTAGCATTTCTTATAAAGAACTGCTGCAGTAGCAGCTCCCTATATTTTGAATGCTGATGCGATCTCTTGGTTTTTTTTTATTTCTGTTGCGAGTACCCCCTTTACTTTGCCCCTTACCTTTGGAAAGGGAGCGTAGAGGCGAGAGAATTGTCCTGCAACGGTTCAGTGTGATGAATGAGTGAACTTTGATGATTGGAGTTCAGATCTTGTGACTGGCTGTCTGTTTGTCTGTTTATCCGTATCACTGTCCGTCTATTGTATTTATTTCGATGGATACCCGATGCATATTCAATGGATATCGGATAGACGGATTTTCCGATGGATTTTTAGATGGACTTTCATATGGATTTTTAGTTGATTTTTAGATGTATTTTTAGATGGAAAAGCGCTATGATTATCGGTTCCTGGTAATATTTTGCAAGCGTTTTACAGAATGTACAAAAGAATTAATAAGGATTCTTAGGTCCTTATTTTAAGGTAATTTTTAGTCTTAGAAAAAGAAGAGGAGGCGAAGAATATTTAAAAAGGTTTGGTTGTGGATCTTGAAGTATTGTTACATTTGTGTAAATATTTAAAATACTCTGAGTGACTCATCATTCCCTTGACGATTATGATTGCAATACCGTCGTTATTTCCGTCGTTATAAATTGATTAGTAATGTAATCACTTAAATGATGATAAGCTTTAAGCAAAGTGTCAAACGTCAAATGTTCCTGTTATCATCTAGAATTTCATCTAGGCATCATTAAAATGCAATTAATTATCTACAATATAGTGAAGTGTAAACAAGATGATAAATGTTTTAAGTAATAAAAATCGTTTTTGACCTAATTAAGGAAATTTATGCTATCATCACTGTGAAAGATAATGATGATTATAGTAATGATGATGGAAATCGTGAATTAAATTCAGTTGAATTCGAATACAGACGCTTATAAAAGCGATCACTTCTTTGATATGGAAACGGGTACTAAATACTTGGTATTCGGTTCCGCCTCTCATCTCACTAAAGAAACTAAACTAGTAAATAAATTAAAATAAATAATAGCACGAGAAAAAAGAGAGCACCAGAAAAGAAACAGAGCAAAAAAGGTCTCAAAAGAATTTTCTATTTTTAAACCTCAGAAAGAAACAAAAAAAACTCCTCACTGCCACAGAGAGCTCCATATTTGTTCACTTCATCTCCCGGTCTCTCCCCGCCATCAACGGCTTATAAACATCACAGAAAACTTACCCGATTGCATTCCAAGGCGGCGGCGCTGTGCTCCTCGCGCTGACGAAAACAATGACTGCATTTGCTTTTGTTGAAAATATTTGGAGAAAATTTACGACAATCCGATGTGCGTGTCGCTGACATGTTCGCTGCTGCTCGGCTGGCGACTGCGTATGCGACTGCGATTGATAGTGTTGTTGTTGCTGCTGTTGACAATTCGAAGCGTTTCAAAGACAAATGAAGTCTATGAAGTTGTTTAGCTTTTGCTTTAATTTATTTTGGATGCTTTTCGTAAGACAAACAAAAAAACAAAAAGAATTCCGAGTTCGTTCATTAAATGTTGCTGATAAAATTAGTGACAACAGCAACGATCACTTGATAACGCGTGTTGTTGTTATAAAGTTGTTTCCGTTGTTGTTGGTGCTCATTTTTAATTATATTAAATTTTCTTTTTTATTTTTAAAATCAAATTTTATTGATTTATGATTTTGTGGGCTGGTAATTCACAGTGTTCATTCAAAATCGCTGCTGAGTAAACAACGAAAATCATTAAAAAGTTCTTCTTTCCGTTACTTGTACCTTTCTTCAACCCACCCACAACCCGACCCTTATTTGTACCATTTAGAATATTTTTTTATGTTTTTTTTTGGTGTTTATTTCTTTTTTATTATGTAAATCCTAGAAAATGAGCCGGGGCCGCCATCATTTAAAGCAGACGCACAACACAACAGACATTCCAATTCAACAGTTCACAGGAAACAAAAACAATTAAAAAACAACAGCAACAACAAAACATAAAAAATGTTTACTTTATTCGAAGACTAGAAGAAGAACTCACAACAAAACAATAAAATTTAAAGAATTTTCGAAGAGTTCAGCACAGAAACTTTTGCACATTTATGCTTGTTGTTTTTATTGTTATTGCAGTTGTAGTTGTTGTTGCTGATGGGGGGAAAATAAACTTGGATATGTTCGGGTTCTGTTTGACAAGTTGACAGCTTGAGCTAATTTTAAAACGATGATTGTTCGGCTGCAGGTAAAAAACAGCATCAGCATCGTCGTCAATCGGTTGAAATGAAGCTGATGTAGAGAGGACGGTGAAGCCATCGGAAGAATGAAAGGGATGAAGGGGAGAGAGGGAAGAGTAGGGAGTGCAGATAGATTGAGGAGAATCGTTCCGACTGATTAAAACTCTAAAAAGGAACAAAAACAATGAATTCACAATGAAAGCCAAGTAAATCAGTCACTGAGAGCGAGAGGGAATAAAGAATGAAAAGAAGCGAGAGAGATAACAATGCGAAAACAGGCAAATATTCCAATTTAACTAAATAAATTCTTTATTTTCAATTTTGTGCTTTTATTTTCATTCGTTGATCTGAATCCGTGTTGTGTTGATTTTTCTGCCTCTCCGATTGCACAACATCGCCACCGCCAACAGAACCAACAACAACGTGTTTATGTTTTGCTTGTCGTATTTCGGCGCTGCATGTTTTTCGCTGCAGTTGGAACGATTTTCTAGCGACTTCCACAAGCAACTGCATTTATAATTTAGAAACCTTTATTTTATACTTTATACTAAAGTAATATTTGATTTGTTTTTTCCACTTTCTTCAACACTTTTTACTAATTAACCAATTAAGCTACAAATTTCATTAACTATTGGCCATAATTTTTATACATACTCAATTTTAATTAAATTACAATTTTTTATTACATCTGATCTTTCTTTCCAGCTTCCGCTTTTTTATTGTTATTCAACTTGGACGCATCACGTTCGGTTTTTTGTTGTTATTGTTCTATTATTATTGCTACTTTACAGCTTTTTTCACTTGCTGCCTTTTCAGCGATTCAGTGATTTTCTTTTTGTGTTTTCTGCGTTGTGTTGCATTTCGTTGCTACGTGCAACGACACACATCAAGTCGGGTCGAATGAATCCACGGTACTGAATTACAGTTGTTGCTGCCGACTGCCTCGTACGTAGCTCGTTCGTGTTTCGTTAAATTGTTGTTGTTGTTGCTAGTGCTTTTGTTTTTGTTTGGAGTCGCACACACACTCACCCAGAGGGAGCATCATAGAGCTAGCTCCCCACTGCAACATGTTGCTCTGTGTTGGCAACTTCGCTCTCAACATGTTTGAGTAAAGTTTCGTGTTTAGTTTACTTCTTTGATGTTGCTTTTTGTGTGTTTCATTTGGTGCACGAAATACACTTGTTACCACAACTGAAGTGTGTTGTATCTGGTCCAGGGAGAAAGGGGAATGGAGTGGGTCAATTAATTAATGATGGCGATAATTAATTTTGTAGCAGTTATATTATAAAAAATACGGTAATAAAATGCCTTGTAAACATTTAATTAAACATCTTTTTTGGATTTCAAATTTTTCAAAATTTATTATTGATGCTAACTGAAAATTAGGGTACCTCTAATTTGGTCAACAGACAACCAACTCTCAGGTTTGATGTTGCCAACGAACAACTCATGCTCGCCGTTGTTGCTGTTGTTTGTTGTCGAGCTAACAGACGATGTTGTAAACACGACCTGATTGTGTTGTGCGAGTCGAATGATTCGCACATCGATTGAGTGGAAATACACTCGAAGAGAATTTATTATAAATATAAAAGACTCTCCTTCTCTCTTCTGAGACGCTTCTCAATTTTGATACTCATATAATGAGAACTGAACTTGTCAGTTCAACTTTTTCAATAATAAGTCACATAATTTTTGTAATAATGGTAGATGGAATTAATAATATAATATCAAATACAAAATAAAATAAAATAATAATATCGTTTTTTTTAAATGAAATGGAAAAAACATATTATTTTCTCTTCTTGTACAATATAATATTATAACATAACAGGAACAACAACCAGAACAACAAAAACAACAACAACAACAACAACAATGGTCGTAACTGTTACAAGAACACAACAGCAACAACTGAAACCATCCACGCCACGCCACGGCTTTGATTAATTGTTGTTTACATCAATTGGTTGGCCCCACTCCTGCCGCAGGATTTCGTTGCATGTCGTTGATGGTGCTACAACAACAGCACAACAACAACAACAAAAACACAACAATATAATCAGTCGCTCAGGCGCAGCAGCACTCAATCAATTGTTTGGATTCTGGCAACTTATTGTCAGTAAGAATGCAAAAGCAACAACAACAATAAGAACAAAAACAACACTAACAACAACAACTGTACTAAGAACAACAACTGTACTAAGAACAACAACTGTACTAAGAACAACAACAACTTGTCCATCACTAATGCATTTTAAATTATTGGTTGTATTCTCTTCGTTACTCTTTCGCTACGTTGAAATCTATTTTAGTTGATGAATTTCAAGTTTGATGCTTCTTCTTGTTTCTGTTTTTGGTCTTCTTCTTGTTCGTCTTCCTCTTATTCTTATTTAGATACATTCTTACATATTAAAAGTATTTAGTAATAATATTTCCTAACCTTTGCTATGAAAGGTTAAGAAGTTGATCAAAATGAAGACAAACTCTCATCGTTGCGGTACGGTATCCGGTAGCGATATTCGAAATGATGCCGTACCGCACGTTAGCGGACAACTGGAGGAACCGCTACTGTACCGCATCGTTGAAAACAAAAAAAAAACCAACATTTTCCTCACCGAAACAGCAATAAACTTAAAGAAAGTGAATAAAAATGTACATATTTAGAAATCGACATCTTTAAAGGTGACATCTTTGAAAATTACTTCTTTAAGAATGCCATTTTTAAAAGTGGCACCTTTGTAATGACTACAACAAAAAATTGATTACCTTGCGTCAAAATTTAAGAGGCTTCAATCGCTCTTCATTAACGAGGCTTCAGTTTTTCTGTTATTCGTGCGTCCGCCGCAATAAGAGAATAGTTTCGATTCTGATGATCTGATCAGCCGATTGTTTGCTTTGCTTTTCCGAAAGAATCTAAATTTGAATTTAAATCCTATATTAAATCTTAAGCCTTGAATAGACGTTTGTATGTCGTGTACCAATTAATTTCAATTTGTTTCTATTATAGTATCCAAACTCTTCGCTCGCCTCAGCACGCCTCGTCTCGCCTGCCCGGCGTCCCGAACCGCGTCTTGCCTCCTCTCGTCTCGCCTCCGCTCGTCTTGTCTCCTCTCGTGTCGTCTCTCCCCAACCCGCCTCGCCCGCTGCACTGCATCCGTGAGGGAAAAACTATTAAAGTGTCGAAATGATTTATTGTAAACAACACCAAACGACTGACAGTGGCCCAATCGTAAAATAAACGCCTCGTGAGATTTACATGATATTCCGTAAAAACGAAACCAAAAATAACAAAAATAAGAAGAAGAACAAGAACCACACCAACAACACGCTGAACCAAAAACAAATACGAAAGGAATTGCTTGAGGAATCACCCGAAGGAATGCGAAACGAAATTAAATGAGTTCAGTGAGTGATGCACTGCGGGAAAAATATTTTATTTCATTTCCTTTCATTTTTCATTATTCATTTTTATTTCTCAATTCTGAAATATTTTAGTTTTTAATATTTAATTTTTAGTTTTTATTCTTGATTTTCAGTTTCTAGTTTTTAGTGCCTTATTTTCATTTATAATTTTTGATGTTTTTTTTATAATTTCTTTTTTATTATTATATATTCTATATTCTATTTTTTATATTTTATTTTATTTCAGCTTAGTAATTTTATTTAATTTGATTTTATTTCATTCACTTTCGCTTTATTCATTATACCCGACACACGAAGTGATGAGGGTATATTCACTTACTGCTTCCGTTTGTAACGCATTAAAAGAGGCGTGACAGGTATAGAAAAGTATATATATTCTTGATCAGCGTGACCTCCTGCGTTGATTTAGCCATGTCCGTCTGTCTGTCTGTCTGTGGAAATCACGATTACAAGAGAACGAATAAAGATATCTTCATCAAACTTGGCACGAAACTGATACTAAACAAATAAATACTATGAATTTAAAAAAAATTATTATTTATTAACAATGCTTTTCAATGACACATTGTTTGGTATTAAGTCCATTGGGCAAAGTTTAGAATTTACTTCATTTAGCCTGTTGTTAATATCATGAAATGCAAGAAATGCAACCTTCTTCGCAAATACTCAAAATTATTAACTCAGTTTTATCGAAAAAATGCCACTTTTCTCCATGTTTATAGTATAAAGTGACATCCTGCCGTTGTAATACTTCAATTTTAATTTAAAACAATAGACTTTATTCACTTGTAGATATCCAAAAGACGAACAAGGCACAAAATTCGCTCCATTAGCAGTATTTTATTTGTGTTTACGTTTTCGTTGCAGTTCATTAAATTGATGGGATATTTAAAACTCTATCAAAAACACACTCTAGACTTCGCTATAGACGAGTATTAAAATTTAAGAGGAACAAGTTTAAGAACGATTACTTAGCTGTGCATTAGTATATATACAAAGATAGTGCGAGGGCTGAATGTGAGTATTTGAAGCACCAACAATTGTTTTTAAGAACGCCTATAAAGAGTATAAATGACTCCACTTCTTGGTGAATTCCTCAGTTGAGTCGGTAACTTTTGTATCGAAGTTCGAAGATGTGCAATTTTCATCAGCTGATTGGCTGTTTAGTGCTTTTTGTGCTCAGGTGGACGATTCTTTTACAATATTACATTTCCGAATTTGTACAATTTATTCAAGTTTCTTACAATGTTTCTTCCAAAAAGTTCTTCCCAAATAGCCAGTTTAATAGATGCAACAGCGGAGACCAACTTCTGGCTACGAATTGCCGATTTCGAAATCGGTAATATTGTGCAGACGAATGCGAAATTTCGATCAGAATTCGGCACTCCTGTGCAACGACATGTGTGACGATATTGAATGGCTCAAGCCCATGCAAGACTGGCGGCAGATCTCAGCTATGGGTGGGTTTTACTGCTGTTATTACGAGGACGTTGTTGGGCTTCTGGAGGGATTGCCAGGTCAGGCGACCAACGACGTGAATGCAAACACACTTGCTATATAGATTAAAGCAGCAAATATATTTATTTGCTCAACTTAAATGAAACATGAATAAATTCACTTTTCTCACAGACACGTTTTTGTTTTGCTTCGCTTTTTAAATATCGTCATCGTCATATTTTTTCGAATTTTTACGAATTTAGATAATAGGAATTCTGAAAACACCCGCAACGAGTGTAACAAAATTGTTTGGTTGTCTTGCAACTACTTCTGTTGACCTCTGACATCGAAGCCGCATGAATTGAGATAAGAAATATGAATGTGAGTCACTCGTAAAACTTAGAAAAAACCTACACGGAAAAAATTCCAGTGCAAATCGGATAAAATCTTTGAACAGTTCGAGGATAAAGAATCTAAATTGAATTCTAAATGAAAACAAAACAACAGCATTTCCAAAAAATATTTGTTCCAAGCACGTTCCAAATGTTTGTGTACTCAAGAGAACAATCCTATAGTAATCAATCATGTGAAAAATGGGAAAAAACGTTATACTATATACAAATTTGAAAAAAAAATTAAAAATTAAAAAAAAATCGGAATTTTTCGCAAACACATTTGCTCTTATTTTACAATTAATAGCAAATTTTTTATTTATGATCGCAAATGAATTTTCGAATGTGAGAGAATCAATTTTTTGCATTATATTGTTTGAGTCTTTTTCAAAATATATTATATCAAAGTAATTCTTAGAAACTATTGACGAGCAATCTTAACTTTTTTGACATTTGATGTCTTATTGCAGATAAGGAAGTAAATGTATGACTTCATTATTTATATATACCCATGTATATACCCTGTAGAGCATATAAAAGCGACTGCTAAACTGAGGATAGCTTCAGTTTAGTTCGATATCTGTTCTTGTGTAGAAAGATGTTGGTCGCCACGTATTCAGTTGGATTCTTTTTAATTTCGCTTTGTTCTCTGTTCGATCGCACGAAGGCTTCATGTCAGTTACAAGTATCTGAGACGAATCGACCACTAGTAACTCAAAACTTTGGCTCCAAAAAGATCATTCTTTCGAGTCTCCAAAGTAGTTTTACTTTGGACGATGGCGATACTATTCAACTCTATTGTTCGAAAGGATTTAAGTGAGTTTCCGAAAGACACATGAGTCATTCAATTGCAATTTATTAATCTTTTAGCGAATTCCGAGTAGGAAATGGCTACTACTCATCTGATTTATACAAAGCCATTCACGTATTAAATTTGCAATGCAAATCAGATACAATATACCTGACAGAGCCATCAAATTATAACCAAGATATTGAGTCGGCTCTGTCTTGCCGCGGTGCGGTCTACTCTATGTACGAATCCAAGGACAAGTTACCTAGCTGTGAAGATTTTCAATCCTACGCCTTGGGTACCGTATTAACTACGCCCCTAATAATAGCTGGCGTGTGCTATGATCTGGATCAGCTTAAACTGAAGTACGTCAGCTACAAGCTGCATCAACCATCTAAGCGGGTGGTAACAGAGAAGGTAGGCCCCCTTTTTTTCTATATACATATGGATATAGAGCACTTTTTATTCGTTTATAGAATTTCTATCCAATGGGCTTAAGTGAAACTAGTCTAGAAGAGCCTCTGAAATCCGCTGAAACAATCTTCACTTTTCCGAAGTAAGTTTGACCTTAGAAATACTGAATTTCCCGAACATGTTTCAGCGCCTTATCGATTTTTTTTTCTTCGTAGCAATGAAGATGTTTCGACGACTCTCAATGAAGCTGCATTGACTAACTTTTGGCTTCGTATCGCCAACTATGAGCTAGATAATATTTTCCAAATGACGACATATTATAAAGACAGCTTTAACGAATTTAAGGATTTCTTGAATATTGTCTGGTGGCGTAATCTACGCACCGGAAACTGGCGCCGTTTCATGGATCTGTTGGAGAAACGCTCGAGCGATGTGATCTACAATGTTTTCAATGGTGTATCGGGAAGTGTTCGTGTCCCCGTAGACGATGAATGCAAAAAGGAGGACGTTTTGGTCATAAAAGTAAGTTATTTTTTACTAAGTAAGTAAATTCTATTCTATACTAGTATCAAGGTATGAAGAAACCTGTTCCGCAATTTGTTTGGGCGTACATACAATCGACTGTTCCCGAAGATCTTTCCGAAGATTTTGTTGTAATTGGTTACAACTCTCCATACTTCGAGGTAATTAAGGGAGCGTTGCCAACATCCATCAATCATCATAATCTAACAAAATGTTGTAATTTCTTCAAACATTCCTTTAGCACTTCGACAAGAACTCGACGGTGTTGTGCCAAGATATTTGTGACGAAGTCGACTGGCTGAAGGACCTGCAGAGCTCACGCTATATATCAACACTTGGCAGACTCTACTGCTGTCGCCCCGAAGAAGTGGCCGGCCTTCTAGAAGGCCTGCCATGGAAGGCGACCAACATAACAAATGTTACTTTGCCTTTGAATTATATATGAATTTGAATTATCATATTTCGATTCAGCAACACAAAAAATTTTTGCTCGGAAACAAATCATTAAGCGCCTCAGCAATTAAATTGAATGTGTTAATTTTTGTTGTTTATTTTTCCGATTTGCAGTGCATTTGATATTCTCAAAAAAAATTGTTTGTGTTCACGCAACAAACAAAAAACAGGCTCCTTGAGCTTGAGCAGCAGAATCAGCAGGCGGCTGAGGTTCTTAGTCCTTCCCACCCGAGTTCCCGGTTCCCGAGATACCGTTAATGCGTTTCAGCCGATGCCGTCGATCGGTCGCGCTGACGGAATGAATAAAAATTCATTGATAATATTTCGTGAACATTTATTTGCAGTGATTTTTATCGCAATAAAGATTAAGTTTCAGCTTTTGGGGTATGCAGACCCGTCGGCACCCGGCCGTTGGGGAAGGTGTTCCATGAGTTGAGATAAGTAATGAATTTCGCAGTCATTTTGTCACTCGGTTGATTGCTGGAGGGGACGCCGGGGAGTGAATGACATATAAATCAGGAACAAAATAATAATAAAATAAAGTCTTTAAAGACTGAGATGTTGATTACGTATGATATTTTACTTTATTACTTATGATTATTATTATTATTATTATTACAACTGTGTTAAACTTTTAAACATTTCTTAGAAGTTGAAATCGAAAGGATTCCGGGGAAAAAATTCGGTGAACTTCGGGCGGTTATTTCTGATTTTAATGTGATTTGGGAAATTCGTAGACGAAAAAGAAAGGTTTATGCAACATTTCAAAGATACATGTAAAGATATACGCCTCAATTATCATTATATAATCGTAGTGTGCTCGGAACCCTATTCCCCTCGCCCCTCTAAACGCTTCATCAACTTACCCCCCCACTCTTGGAAATCGTTGAGGAGGGAAAGCATTAAAAATTCCACATGACCCTCTGTTCGCAATTCCCAGAGGCACACAAATACTCGTAGAGTTCCCCGACTCTGTGCTGCACTTAATCGGTGCCCTTAACTCTCGGCTACCTCGAAGCAACTTCGCCTCAATGAGGAGGTGGGGCAATGAAGAAGCAGCATCTCGTTGCATCGTTGCAGAAATGCGCCACTTCTGCGCTCGTGACTTTGTTGACATTTGAATGAGCAGAGCAGCTGCTACCGAAAAGGAAGCAGCAGCAGCTACCGACCTACAGACGGATTCAGCATCAACAACATCTTGTGGAACAAACTCGGCTTAAACTATATCGCCATCAGCCTGTAGAAAGGAGCAACATTAGCAGGGATGTATTTGTGACAAAACAAAGAATCCACGAGTTTATGAAGCGCGGTGAGAAGGCTTCGTTGCTTGACCCAATAAATACACTGAGTTATGACACGGGAACTGGGCTAAGGTTCCAGAAAGAAGTAGTTTTTAAAACTGAACCCGTAAAATATCTCACTCGATTAAAACAAACGACCAGTGGAAAATATTGTGGTTAAAATAACCAAAAGAAGGGCTTAAATGAACAAAAGAATAGCTAAAATGACCGAAAGAATAACCAGAAGAATAACCAACAGAATGACCAAAAGAATGGCCAAAAGAATGACCAAAAGAATGGCCAAATTAATGACCAAGAGAGTGACCAAAGAATGACCGAAAGAATGGCTAAAAGTATGACCAAATAATGACCAAGAGAGTGACCAACGAAAGACCGAAAGAATATCTAAAAGTATGACCAAAGAATGACCAAAAGAATGGCCAATAGAATGACCAAGGGAATGACCAAAGAAAGACCGAAAGAATGTCTAAAAGTATGACCGAAGAATGACCAAAATTATGCCTGCCCCTTTAGTAATCGTGCTAATTTAATGCATGCTTAAATCTTTCTTTAAAACTCTTTTCAGGGCAGCGTTCCACTGGACGAGTCCACGAATGACTGATGACAGATCTGCACTCGTTCATTGGTTCTCTCATTCATTCATTCATTCATCCAGTCACTCAGTCAGTCAGTGCTTCAGTATTGTTTCCCCCCGCCCTCCACAGTAGCCACGGTCGGGGGCTACTGAAGCCGTGGAGTCTAATAAAAGGCAACAACAAACGGAAACAGCAGCAAAAACAACACGACGAAGTAGAAAATCACTTTGCTCAATTGGACAGCGCAGACATGACAGTTAAGGTGTCAAAACTCTTAAAGATCGGCACACAGACGGCGGCAATAATTGCAGTTTTGTAATCATTAATAAAGTATCAATAAAGCTGCGCCGAAGAGTTTGCAACACGACTCTGCAACACGTTAATATTGTTAAAGTGGCTGTAATGGCGGATAACTGCACATGGCTTGCTTGCAGAGCATAGACACCGAGCAGACAGACCCATGGATAGACGGACAGACAGACAGACAGACAGTAGAAGTTCTGCAATCGCCGAGTAATCGACAGACCAAACGTCTGACAGACGGAGCGAGGGACAAGGAGGTTGACAGACAAATGAGGCGAACAGACACAAAGAGACCAAAGATAATAACAGCCGAGGATGTAAGAACGAGTGTAGACAACAAGGGAAACAGTACTCCAGCCGATCGAAGAATCGAAGACGACTCTGGGGAATGACTCGCAATGTGAGTCTCATGATTCTTTGCTGTTGATATCGGAAAAAATATCGCAAGTTTCGAACTGTTTTCAGTTGGCAACGATTTCGAAATTGAATTTGGAAATTCGGCGGTCGTCAAGAGAGCGAAAGTGCAAGAGGTTTGGTAATCGACCCACGGTTCCATGGAGCAACGGATTTTCATAGCGATGGCAATTAAAAACGAAGCGGGGTCCATTAAAAAATGTTGTCGCCGAATTTAGAAGAGAAGCTTCAGAGACTGCCTGAAGATTATGTTAAAATCCCAGAACTGAGCAATAAAACAATCAGTTTGGCGTTTTAACATCCTCTCCGTTTATTTTCGTCCCTAAAAAATTCGGAATGTGAAGAAAATTTACGAAATGAACATCGTATTTTTTTAATTATTTATCAATCGAACATCGTGAAATTTCTTGAACGTGTAAAGAAGCATTTAATTGCTCATAACAACGGCAAAGTGTAGAAATCGCCAATTTGCAAACCTTCGCCGTTGTCTCGCCGTGTTTCCTTGCAGTTTTAATTGTGAATGAATGCTAATTAATTCGGCAGACAATCGATGTTGTTGATGTGAGCCATGAACGGAAGAATTACGAACCCAAACGAAATCGGCTGCAGAAATGGCGCCCATGCGCAACCTCGAAAAAGGTAAAAAACCCCCTCGAAAAAAAAGTAACACAACAACCGCCAGACACCGAATTCGTTGCACACTACATTGGTTTTTGGTTCCTTGTTTTGCGGCTCACAGAAGAGTTAACGTATTAAACACTCGCTTTCCAAATCGTCGAGTGGTGCAGAGGGGAGGGGGGGGGGGAGGAAAAATAATAGTAGCAGCGGAAAACAAAAGAGTACGTAGTAAAAATGGCAACATGCAAAAACGCTTGGCTGGTTTCATTGACGGGATTTTCTAACGGTTTTGCGGAATTTGCAGGTTTGTTTTCCGCCTGAGCTTCGCTGCTGTTCACGCTTCGGCCTCTGAGCTTCCTCACGCACCCGAGCGACGGAAAGAGAAACGGATAGAGAAACGCTCGGAAAGAAGGGTAGAGAGACGGGGCTGGGAGGGCGAGAGACACAGAAACTGGACGCTGCTAGGAAGAAAACGAACTCAAAAACGGAAAAATTGAAAATGAAATGAAAATTGAAAAACGCAAAGCAACAGGTAAGCAGACAACAACAACAACAACAGCGGCAACAACAAGTAAATTTTCTGTCTGCAAAAATTTCACTTTCACGTAGAAAGGTCTTCGAACGCTAGCAGCTGAGAGCGCACACCGAACGCTTTGCGACTTGAAGCGACAGCACCGCCTCAGGCTCGAGCGAGAAGCTGCCAGCGGCTTTGCAGGTGGCTCAGCTCGAAGGTGACTTCGGCAAACCTTTGACAAAACACGAGCAGCGTGCTGTCGCTGCTGCAGTCTCATTGTTGTTGTTTTTGCTGCTGTTGGTATCACCTGTAGTCGCACTTCTACGAAAAGACGATGCTTGGGCAGACTTCATGTTGCAATCCTCGTGTTGTTTCTTTTTCTAAAATGGCGTTCGTTTTCCTCCCGTTATTCATGAAGGTTAATCATGTAGAATGTGTTCATTCTTGAACACGCTTGTTGTTGGTTTGGCCACTTTACGGTTGTTGATTCAGTACAAAAATTTGATTTTACTACGGAGCAAAATCATTCCACTTTAAGGTAAAACTAAAGGGTACCCAGGTAACATAAACATAAGTTGAACAACTAAAATATGCCCCCAGAAATGCATCAATTCATTCATCGGAAAAAATGACAGGAAAATGAGTGCAAAATTAATCAACTTCAGCTGCGGCACACCAATTTTTTTAGTCCCACCCCGAAAACGAGAAAAGCTCAACGAGGAAAGAAATCAACTTGAGAGGAAATCAATTTTTACACCAACTCTAAGCAGCTGATGTTAAGTAAAACAGCCGCAGACGCAGCAGCAGGAACTCCGCGACGCGACGCGACAACACGGCAGTAAAGCGTAACAGAAAAAGCAGAAAAGAAACGAAATCAATTTGATTTGAAGCATGCTTCAAATGCAGCCCGGATTCAACACGAACGGGCAGCGTATAAATCTATTAAATTGGAACTTTCTCGAGATGGCGACGACGGCGGCGCTGATGAGGACCAAATTTAGGATCCGGTCCCGTCCGCCCGGGCAGCTTTTGAGCTATAATAAATGAAACCAAAAGTGGACAAAAAGTGAACAGAAAGGATAAAAATAAAGCAAGCCAAGGAAATTGTAGCCACGAAGTCGTGGTTCGGGCGGCACACTTGCCACTTTCGATCAAATGCCGCAGCGCATTCAAGTTAAATTCCCGTTATTAACTCCGGCTGAAACTGAGACCCCACCGGACCCAAAATCAGGTAGATTGAAGGTGGTTAATTAAGACCAATCCGAGTGGCCTT
Source organism: Myopa tessellatipennis (assembly GCA_943737955.2). Taxonomy (NCBI): domain Eukaryota; kingdom Metazoa; phylum Arthropoda; class Insecta; order Diptera; family Conopidae; genus Myopa; species Myopa tessellatipennis. Next base: position 59,935,690 of record OX031316.1, read on the forward strand.
CGTTTTCCTCTTTAAATCCGATTCCAGATCCGCTTCTCTCCTCATTTTGAGGCAGTTTGACGGACTTGAGCTCGAAGAAATCGATATCCAGCGCAATGTTTGCTTAGGAATTTGAGAAACAATCAATTAATCAGTCTTTTTATAAGCCTGCAGCGCAGCTTATTAATAGATTTTGTTGTCCTACTTAAGAAATGTTGAAAACTCTGAAAAGTTTTTAAATACACTTTAATTTACGTCATTAACTACACCTGATCACTTGGATTTCCCAACAACATCAGCACATTCATCATTATATGCACCTCAATCGCATCGCAGTGCATCTCATCGCATCGCGTCGCATCGCGTCGCATCGCATCGCATCACATCATAGCGCATGGCATCACCTCACGTCACGTCACCTAACGTCACGTCGTATCAATGACATCGCATGCGAACACGCTTCATGACGAATGCGCTTCCAACTTTTTGCTGCTTAAATTCCACCTGAAAAACGAAAGAAGATAAAACAAAAAACACACAAATAAAAGCCAATATTAAAAAAATTAGATCCAGCTGTTGACGCAGCACCACCGCTTCAACATTTCCAGCTTCGACACGATTCGGTGAAAGTTAAATCCACTCGCTTGAATGCAGTTAAGCGTGGCGCTCAGCGGGCGCAACATTCAAAAATCAACAAACTTCCATGGAAAATATGGAAACCTCCAAAAGCGAAATACGAAATGATAAGCATAAAAAGGAAAATATTATTATACAAAAACAATGCCGCCGCCGAAGCGTTGCACATGCTCAACAGGCGCGCGCTACTGGCTCCAAGCGCAGTCGCACATGCACAGTGCAGTGCGTCATTGACAACAACACCAAACAGCAACAACAACAACAAATCACTACAACAACAACCAACATCAACAACCTGCAAACAGTAGATGCACGTTATAAAAGGGAAAAAAAGCACTCAACAACTCAGAAATTGTTTATAATTTAATTGAGATTATTTATTATTGAGCAACAGACAGAAGTTGTAAAAACCAAAAGGGTTTGGGATGTAGAGAGGGGGGGGAGGGTAGGGTGGTATTAGAGAAACCACCGCCTCCTTTTATTTATTTGCAATAAGCTGGCTTATTAATTGTTTTTAATTGTTTCGAGTATTTTAAAATGTACAATTAGAAAAACACAACAAATCAATTAAAACTAACAATCTTCAACCTTGTCGATTGCTAAACTATATAATAAATAACATCGAAATAGAATAAATCTAAAAATTATTAATTAATTGAACTACATATTTACTAAATTTGATTTTGAACATTATTACAAATAGTCCCAAACAAATTTTATTAAATTATTTTTATTGAAATTAAATGCGAGTATTCATTCAAGTTCATGAATTATTCAAATAAATTAGTTCAAATATTTTATTATGTCCGATCTTAACTCTAATTGAAAGTTGATTGTTATCGGGAGCAGAGCTTTTCAAACGTAGCTCAGCCTATTTGACCCTTCAGACCCTTAACCCTTTTAGGATTAAATGCAGCTGGGAGCTGATCGTGCTGATCATAGAGTTTTTAATTGAGAAACTTTTCTTTTATCTAAAAGAAATCTTTTGATCAATGAATGATCACTTCTAAAAAAATATCAAATGATTGTTGTCAATTCATCATCGAGACAATCTTCACTGATCGGGTCGGTGCTCATACGGTACCAGCGAGCAGTGCATTGTACAATTTCTTTTGTAACCCTTTTCTTTTGCTTTCTTCATATTCGAAGGCAAAAGTGTTTGAATGAATCGGTTGATTCATCAGATCTCAGATTCGATGCATGATGTTGCAATATACAAAGTCTCTTTTCACTTTTCACTTTCTGCTGCGACGAACTTTGACCCCTCACATGATCTTGAACTCAAGCATGTGGAGAAAGTTGTCTGCATTTATTTCGAATGATTTCTGAAAATTCATGAAACTTATGAACGAACCCTGCCTTTAGACTTTATTGGAAGCGTGTTTTTCTAGATTATCAGTTGAACATAAGCATGTATATTTGTGTCTTTTCTTTCTAAAATGTAACTTCTAGGTTTCGGTTTTTCTTAGAATTCTTCTCTCAGTTGATTTGTTGTATTCATTGTTTCTGGGCGAAGACGTGTTAATTGCACTGCAGACTCAAGTCTTGAGCTTGAGAGATGCTTCATTCGGTGGCTTCACTTATCGCCCGCCAGGAGCGGAAAGAGCTGAAGAAGTCAGCCAGGTCGGCGGCTGTGTCTGGTGTTTACTTTAGTTATTAAGGTGTCAACATCACAGCTGAACACAACGAGGTCCATTGTTCGGTTTTCTTTTTTTGCCATGATTAGTAACGTGGTTTAATTGTTGAGGTTCCGTAGAGTGATTAGCCTCGGTTGTTAATGCTTCTTAACAGACTCTTTTTCTTAACTTTGTTAGTTTCGTTTTTCGGAGATGTTGTTTACTTTCCTTCAAACAGTTTCGTGCATTGTTCTCGATCCACTAAAGACAAGCATTATATTTGATATGACTTGGCACGTGATCGCTGTGTTCTGGTTGATTGTACTCGTAAGTTACGTTATCTTTTTTACGATATCTTTTAGTGTCACTTGCAGAGAAACTCGGATGCTGCCGTTAGTCTTCCACTATTCAAGAACCTTCCAAGAATTCAAATCAAATATCAAAGTTTTATTAGAAGATCTTGAGAGTTACTTAATCTTAATTCGTGAAGAGAAACTTTCCAAGATTAATCTTACGAGAGAAAATCGCGTAATTTAAGAGAAGCTTGTAGAATACATGGAGTTTTGAAGAAATACCCCATTAAAACTTGAAATATTGTACTAAAAACATATAATTTTAAACAAATTAAGGTCGAAAATAGGAACTTTAAAGAAATCATGAAAACCTTTAAAATAGAAAATTACAACTGTATTAAAACATCATTACAACATTACAACAATTAGAAAAAGTATAAAAAAATATGAAGAAAAAGAAAATCGAAAGTAAAATCAAAGAAACGAAAGTAATCGTAGTTGGGCAATCAACGGTATTAATCAAAAGCTACCCTTAAAATCACGTACGATTGAAAGTTTTATCTCATTGCTTGTGTTATTGTTGCTTTACTTTAATCACCTCTACCTTCGGTCATTGCTGTCATTGAGTTCAGATTCGCAGAACTGATCACGATGACGCTGAAGATAGTCAACTTTCTTGGGATTGAGCAGCGGATGCAACCTCATTTGGACGTCTTTTTTAATGGCGCCCATCAAACTCAATCTGCGGAGCACACCACACATTAAATGCAGTTCTCCTGAACCTGAAACTGAACCACTGACCACAACCACAACCGCAACTCAACTCGCCCAAAACGCATTCTGAAACTTTTACTTTACGAAATTCCAAATCCGAAGCCTGTGGCGCTGAAGGGGTCGATGAGGGGATCGAAACCGGGGGAGGGGACTCACCACTTCGTCAGGTGCAGTAAGTAAACAGGTCTTCTGTCAGATTCGCCGCCGCGCTTGTCAAATTACAGTCATAAATTTTGAACTGGACTCGACTAGGTTTTTCATCAATGAATTCCATTCGCGTTAAACACGCAACAAGATCGAATGACGACCGGATGGGAAGAAATCTTAATTTGAATTGCTACCTTCGAAATAACAGGAAAAACGATGAAATGAAAACGAAAACCGAAAACGAAAGCCGAAAACGGAAAGGAAAATCAAAAGTAAATAAAATAAAACTGAAGCCGAAACGCATCGAATTCATTTCACTTTCTCTGCAACTGATTTAAGTAAACAAAAACGGGTCGAGCCACTTCGGGCCGATTTGCATTAGAATTCGGTATTTAGTTGGTGTTTAATTGGGCGCAGCAGGAAGCCAAACCTCGACAACAAATCAACAACAAATCAACAGCAAATCAACACCAAATCAACACCAGCAACAACTCCAACAACACTGTAAATTAACATCGATTTCGCCGTGGAACATAAAGTGATCAAATAACGAGCTCATCATTCATTCGAGTTACCGAGTCATTACTGTGTTTATTCTGTTTATGTTTATCCTGTGCATTTTTAATATACGAGTATACTTGAAACCGAAACTTGAAGTTTTTGATGATGAGGTTTTTCGATATCGATTGCAATCTTTCTTTCTTTCTTCTGATTGCGGCGTTGGCGGCATTCTCTCTGTTGCTCCACGCCCCGTGCCCCTTCCAACGGTATACCAGACCATTTTCCATTCATTAGTTAATGGTTACCGTTTAAATTTAGACTGGATTTATTGAAATTGAACGCCTTTTACAGCCGACCGAAATCGCTTTTTCATTAGCGTCATAATTTTATTGGTTTTCCAGATTGAGGCTGTATTTTATTTCTGTCGTTTGCAGATTTGCATTTAAAGACATTTTCTCATAAAAACTCTCCATTAGACTATATTTTGTGACTGTTTGTGTGCTAGTGATCGGCGTAACAGTGGGACAACAACAACAAACATTCAGTGACAACATTCAAAAGTAGCTTCGAAATGCAAACCAAACAAATCGTGGACGGAAAATTCAGACATCATCAAAACTTGCCACAGGTCAGTGTTATGTTTTTCCTTCTCTTTTCTGTTGCAGGCGATCGCGCCGCACCACCGCCGATCGAGATCTCAGCGCTCAGGTGCGGAATCGGAAGCTCGGCGGCATGCAATCCACTTTATTTCAGGTTCTATTCATGTCGATCCATCGTCGCTGCCGTATCTGCCCCGTCGCCGCTGGGCTTATCCACTGGTCTTACCTGGTGTGGTATTCAATTTCTTTTCATTCCGGTGTTGTTGCTGCCGCTGCTGTTGCCGTTGGCGTCGGTGCACCGCCGTACCCACCAACTTGTCCAGCAGTAATTAGAAAACGTTTCGCGAATCTGTGTCTAATGTTCGTTGTGCCATGTGCTGTGTTGTTGCTGTGGTGCTGTTGTCTTGTCCCATACTCGATTTGCGTTTAGTTATTCAAGACGGTTTAACTAATTGCATTGCTTTGCCCCCAAGGTACCTACTACTTTCACATTCCCCATTTGAAGTAGGGTTTTGAGGCACTCAAGTGATCAATCCGTTGAGCTGAGACAAATCATTATTCCACTAATTTGATCTTTCGTTATAGCTTCGAGGCTCTCATTATACGAGTATATATCTGTTTCGATCTTTCGTTATAACAAATAATCGTAATCTTTCCTTCTTTGATCTTTTGATATTTCATCTTTTTGATCTATTGATATTTCATTATATCCTAAAATTGTTTGGATACTTAGTCCTTATAACCTTAAAACTGAGACTTTTCTTCACTCTTTTTATAACTTTTATATCTATAAAGAAGTCTGTATATACTATGTATTATATTTGAATAAAAGTAACTGAAAATCATTAAAACAGCAAAAACAGCTCGGATACAACGTGTATTAAGGTTCGCTACAAGAATGACAATAACAAGAGGAAGAAGAAGAAGAAACCAGAAGGTGAAGAAAGAAGAAGAAAAAAAGATGAACGCGAAGAAGAAGAAAAGGAGGAAAAGAAGAATAACAATAATAATATCGTGCCTATTAATAAAGTTACACAACTAAAGTTGAATGACTCCATTAGCGAACTTCAAATGGCAACAACAAAATAAAAACAACAGCAAAAACCAACAACAAAAACAACAACAACACCAACAACAACCACCATCACCGCCATCAACCAACAACCAATAATGTTTTCTATTTTTATTGAAGTTTAAATAATTCAGCGCACATTATTTCATGATGATAATGATGAGGTTGTTGTTGTTGTTGTTGGCAACATGTATATAAACAAAGTAAAAATGTCGCCAAAGTCGACAGTCGAAAGCAAAAAAAAAAACAAAAATTTAAATTCAGACCTCTTAAGGAGGCAAAAACAAAGAAAAGCCAAGAAAAGAGATTTAAAAACAAAACACAGCCAGTTAAAAGCAGCACCCACCAACTGTCCCCTCCCTATCCCCCGTACCCTTCCCCCTCGCCTTCTTCACTCCGCTAAGCGACGACAGCGTTGCGACGTTGCATAGTGTAACGCATAATAATCATATTTTAATACCACGCAAACGCGGCAAAAGATACGCATTGGTATGTAGTGTGTTGAGTTCCAAAACGAGACAATAACAACAACAACAACTACTCTAACCAGTGGCTGTGACTGTGACTGCACGCACCCAAGACGCTGCCTGATATTAAGACGCTAACAAACAGTTTTGGTTGACTTGATTGGGCTTGGGCACGGGTACAAAATAAGCTATGGCACGGTAAAGAAGAAAATTTAATTGAAATTGGGTGCGTTTGTGTAATAAATACAATAACAACAATAATAGCAACAACAACAACAACAACAACAGTAACTACAGTAAAACGAAAGCATCCGAAATTGAGTAAACAGCGTTGGTGAAATTATTTTAGTATTTCATCGCTGCTGTCACCTAATCATAGTTGTGTAACAACAACTAGATAATAACAACAAAAACAACAACAACGAAAACAACAACAACTACTACATCTACAACAATAATAACACTAGCAGAGTCTTGTAATTGAACTCAGGTCCGTAACTGATAAAAAAATAGACTAAAAGAATTGATTGCAAAGCTCTGATATTTTAGATCTTTGAAAATAACCGATTAATGAACACTATTTATTCTAAAATATAAATTATTTTCATGTTACTTTAACAACCCTTTTATATGAAATGAAAATAATAGAATACTGAATACTTTACTGTCAACATGAGCGCATTCATCTGAAGAGAGGAATTCAATTGATTCAGTATAAATCAAATGAAATTTATACGTTAATGAATGCGATTTTTGCGAAACTGCTTTCTTAAAGACATTTAAAAGAATTTGAATAAATCTGAGCAAAAGCATAATTAATATAATAAACGCCCGGAACTCGGAATCTGGGAGACAGTATGATTTTTAATCGATTTATCAAATTTTATCACTTTTCATTTCTTTTTCTATTTTTTTTCTATTGTATGTAGATGTGCCTTGTAATTGCCGTAACTTCTTAGTTGGAGTTCCATGTGTATAAAATATCATTATTAGACTTAGACTTCATCTATCATAAGTCGCACCTTCGCCGTCAAATGACAACAGCAACAAATGAGGCAACACCAAATAATGTCACTTTCAGTTTCAAAGCGTATTTAATCGAGATGATTGAAATGCGATGTTGTTGCAAGTATAGAATGAGAAAAATTTATAGCATAATATACTATATTGTTGCTGTTGTTGTAGGTGGATTGTTGTTGTTGTTATCTGATTGCATTTTTTAAAATAACAGCTCATGATGCAAGAAGTAAGCAAAACTTTAATTGAAATGTCAGCGCGTTTATGTTGGCATCATTTGGCATGGGTGCCACCATCACCATCACCACCGCCAACAATAACAGTAACACCAACAATAACAGTAACACTAACAACTATTATACAAAAACAACAACTACTACTAATACCACAATAACAACATCAGCAACACTTTTCAAATCGTCTGCTCGATGCGATATCTGAAGTTCATCTCAAGAAGCTCAAGTTTTTTATCGATTTTATCGCAATCGTTAACATTGGTAACTTGTTTGAGGCCAACCACAACAACAACAACAAGAAGTCAACCAGAGAAGCAGAAGCGCAGCTTAGCGCGCCACCTTTTATTAGATGGGCGAGTGCTTAGGGCGAGGGTGTGGCATATCCAAGAATTTACATAGATTTCCATGAATGCGAATGCGATTCTCAGGCTAAGAAGAGTGAGGGAGAGAGGGGGAGGGGAAATGAATACCCACAATGGTTTTACTTAACGATGCTTGCTTCATCTTCAAATTCCAAACACCTACAACAACATCAATCAACCAACTGAGTACACCAACTTCAATCGAAAGTCTTGACTCCACGATATATGAACATAATTAATTAGGATAATTAATAAACCTGGATTATTCAAATACATATAATCTCTGTGAAATTGTTTGCCGAAAATTATAATCATACAGTATAGCTTTTATTTAATATTGATTTAACTATAATAATGATTAAAATCAACTATAATATCGGTTAAAATTAATTATAATATTATATAATAGTGATTAAAATTAAAAAAATTAAAAGAAAGCATCGTTGTTGTTATGTAGGTCACTCAGTCACTCGGACATGAATTCGCAACTTTGACCGAAGTCCAGTAACGGTAACAATTTTACGATTAAGTTTGAGTATTTGTTGCAGTTCTTCTTTTTCTTTCTCATCTTTAAACCTCGAGAGAAAGGTTCTCATTAACCGCATTAGAAGTTGTACGCTTTTTTCCATCAGTTGCCGTTTTCCTTTTTTCGCTAGAAAAAGTCAAAAGAATGTTGTAAAAAGGTACTCAAAGTGTTCCTTCCCAGACGGGGCAAGCGGGTTGACAGAGAGGCAGACAAGAAACAGAGACATCATCATAATAAATACATCACTTCGCGGGCAGCCAATCGATTAAGGTCACACTTCACGGATGCAAAATTGGGGCGGGCGGGGTCATGCAGTGCGGTACCGCTTTGAGTCGCAAACAGTTGTTGGGCTTCACTGATGGCTTAGTTACTTGTTGTTGGTTCCTTTTTTGGATGGGCTCTTCCCAATTTTAATGCCGTGTTTAGTGTGAATGATTGCATTTGTCAAGTGCGGAGGTTCTTCGAGAATAATGATTGTAAAATAAGACTTCCTTGAAAAATTGAGGAATTTTTTGATCTGAAAAAAACATCGACGTAAAATGAAAAGTTGAAGCTCAACGAAGCTGCTCAACTTTACATTTAATTACTTCACATATGATTCTTTCGAACGTGTCGCCAATTAAAATAACAACTAAGGGGCTAAGAGGGGGCTAACTGCATATAATTGCATGTACCACATTGGACTAGCGTTAGACCGGATCGTCGCAATATATGCCAAGTTAATGCCGAAAGACATCATTTATGCTAATACAAACGAATGCCGCTACTGCTGGTGTTGTTGTTGCTGCTGCTTCTGCACTTGCTGTTGGTGTTGTTGTCGCTGTCGATGGTAGCAATTAGAATTTTTGTGTGAAAATCATGTTCATGTTTTAATGGCGAATCAAAGAGTTGCCACACCTTTTGTGTTTTTTTTACATACATCATGCATGCATGATTGGATTCCGATGCTCCGGCTGTAATTGGGTGACACCGTTACGAGCGGGTTTGCCGACAGAAAGCCGCAGTCGAAAGTTGGGTGTTCTTGTGGCTAATAACACGAAGCAGGAATCCAGAGAAGCTGCACTTCTCTCCGCTTAACCTTACTTTAAATTGAAAAACAAAACTGTTCATTGCACAAATAAACCTGATTTATGTGTTGCTGAACCAACTGCATGAACCGTGCATCATTAACCGAATTCGAAACGCTTGGCTACGTGGAATCTTTCGACCTCCCAACGTTTAGCCATGATATTCACACAGTTTCAGATGGTGTATTATGATGCTTTGGAAACAATTGAACTACCATCATAAATTGTGGAGAATGTTGACACTCCGCCACGTTGTAGATTTTTATATCGCGCTAAAGTTGCGGTGGCGCCCAGGCGCAATAAATTGATTTAAATTGCAAAATATGCGTAAAACTAATAACAATCCATGCAAATCAGCCGCGACGACGACCAGCGAGCAGCACAGAGGCGCGATCTTCAGAGATACCAACTTAGATGCATGCATAGATATGTAGATGCCGAGCCGCCGCTGCCATCGCAACAGCATCAACTTAATGCAACAATAATTGAATGCGTGCAATTTGCAGCGGCGGGATTTTCTACTATTTAAATAAGAACGCTAGAGAACGACCACGCGGTGGAGGAGAGCACGAGTAGCTCTTGATTACAAATAATTGATGTGCGCGCAGACGGCTGCGTGGCGACTCGGCTACTGTTGGCATGCCGCAACACTTGCCGCAAGCGTTTTCACCCAGCGCACTAGTGATCCACTTGACCATAGAATTCGTTGGTTGGTATACACGACCAGCTCTCTATGTACATGTCTCTGCCTCTTGCGGTTGCAGTTGGTTTTTTTTTTATGAAAGAAGCCAGCTAGAAATTGATTATTATCTCGTGTCGTTGTTAAAGGCTGAAGTGCACACATGTATGTATGTACCTAGTACAGCCCCCTTGAAATAGCTTACCAATTTTCAGAGGCAACTGATATTCATTCCCCAATCCGCGAATAAATATTGCGCCTCAACATGCTCTGCATTTGTTTGCCACTCATGCCGCTTGCAGCATGCTGCCAGCTCAAGCTGAGTGTTGTTAATGCTACCTGCATCTGCATCAATCGGCAACGCATCGTAACTGGAGCAACAATCATTTCGCCCAGTTGGGGCATTCTGCATGAAAACGAATCGTAATCCTCTATTCTATAGAAGGTATCCATTCCGATTTGGACGAAATCTAAAAATCGACTAAACGAAAACTACCGACTAAAGATAACATAAAAGCAACAAATAGAAGCAATAAAATTCAAAAGTCTTTTACTTTTTTACCAAAGTTGAAAAGACCTAAAATAAACCCATATAAAATTTTATGAAGATATCTCTATTCGTTCTCTTGGAATCGTGATTTCGTGAATAATCTGAATTTGATTATTAAAAACTATACTTCAAAGTTTTCTGAAAACATCATGAAAAACATTATTATTCCCGTAATTTAAAAAATGAAATTGTAAATATATTTTTTAAAATGTTCTAAAATAAAATTAAAATAAAGCAAATTATTACAAAAAATTAAAAAATTCAAATGAGTAATTTTTTAATGCATATATTTATTCCAAAAAAAAGTTAATTTACGATAATATAAAAAAAATTTAGGTATAAGTTGGGTTTAGTTAGTTTGCGGAGCCAGTTGTACCACCCCCTATAATCTAACCACTAAATAGTTTTTGAGGCGTGCCTTTTTTAGGAGTTTTGGCTTTTAAATGTCGAAAATTTCAGATTTTTAAGGAGCGATATCTACTAAAGTATGAAAGATCATCTTGTCACGTTTTATCAGCTCATTTTGGTCAAAATCGGAATTTTGATTCAGTTCGATAAAAATTTGAATCTAATTCGCCACAGATTTATAGAGTGTAAAATTTTAAAAAGGAACCATGATAAACCAGAGATAAAGGAGGATCCTCCGGAAGATTGAAAAAAGATTTTTTGAAGTGCTTCGAGGATCGAAAGTTTTTTCCACCATCGTTTTTATTTTTCATATTCGGTCAGATTCATTTAAGGTAAGCTAAACTAAGTTAAGTAGGCAGGTTGAATGTATTATAATTTACCAAAATCACCCAAGTGTCTCGTCAAATGTCCGCATCTAAAAAAAAAACAGGAGTAACAAAATCAGAAAAACCAAAATGGTTATATATGTATGTATGTATACTAAAACAAAACCTACAGCAAAACGAATATACAATGAACAGGAAATTGGAACGAAAAGGATGCCGAGGAAAAATATCAGAAAACCAGACATGAAAGGCATGAGTGTGGGGAGGGCTGAGGCGCCGCAGTTAGGCCAACCCAAAAAGAAAATAAAAACAAGGAGGGGGAAAGGAAATTAGAGAAATCAGATTGCTTAAATCTGCTACCAGTAACAAATTATCATTTTCTTAAATGAAACAAGAACGCCCACTGATTAGTCCATGCTTAGGTAATAGACGAAAAAGCTTTCTGGGCGCTACCTAACTAATTATTCTTAGACGTAGGACCAATGTTATTGATGAATGTATGCGATGATGAATGATTTGCACGGTTACATACAACTATCGACATCACCTATTTGAAATAATGTTGTGTTGTTTGTTTAATAGGCGTCTCATTACAATATACATAACAAATGTTTTCAACAAATAACTAAGAAATAAAATCTGTTGCTTTAACGTATTATCACTTACATCAATAAGCATCATAGATTCTTCTAGATCAGGGGACACATTAACATAATAAAAATTCATAATCCAGGGGAATAAGTGAACTTACAAACCGCTGGATACCAATCTACGATAAGAAGCATAGAATTCTCAGCTTACCTGAACATACAAATAGCGGACTCGAACTGAGATCTATTGTAAAGAATTCTATATCTAAATACATATTTTGGAAAGGTTAAAACAACACTAACCAATACAGTTGAAATTTCGGAATTTCTTCTTGCTTTCAAAATTATATAAAGAAAGTTCTGGGGCCGTTGAAGAAAAGACGTAAGTATTTCCTAACCAATTTCAAAAGTTATAACTCGGATAAGTCAATAAAAATGTTAGTCAAAAAATTAATGCAAAAAGAAAAGTTAGAAAAATGAACATCAAATTACCACATCTAACATAAAACGGGTAACAAACTTGTCACATAAAACAAAAGCTACTAAATAAACAATCAATTAAATAAATAAATACTGAATCACTTATTAAAAAACCACAAGTACTAAACACACGTCTTAAGCTCATGCAGGCCGCCATTGTAAAACCAGATAATATTGGAAAATAGAAAAACTAAGACTTTTGTTATTTTTTAAAAATCAACCAGTAAGAAAGCTATATTCGGCCTGGCCGAATCTTAGATACCCTACACCTAAAAGTTTTAAAAAAAGTGCCGAAGCTAGGATGGGGCGGGGGTGGCGGTCCACTCTGGACGGCACAATGTCGGGGGCGGCAGTTGTGGAAATCAAGTATTGACTTATTGCATTCTAGGCATTTTTGGGGCTACAAGTTGATTAACCGTCCCGGGGTCCATGAGACCTAGCTACGCCTCTGTATAAATAGTAGGCGTGGTCATTACCTTTTTCAAAACAAAATAACTAGCTTAGTTGTTTTATAATTGTGTTCATTTAAACTTTATTTCCATGGTAATAAACTTTTTTTCATACTGCTATACTGTATATGTAGTGTAAAAGTGGGCGGACCGCACCCAGTTTTGATGTAATAATGTTTTTTTGTAAAACAAGTTGTTATCTAAAGTTTTATTCAGGAAGTTTATATATTTAACAATATAACCCTCTTTTGCCTGTGTAACCTAAAAGTGGGCGGATCACGCCCATATTTGGCACATTCACGGATAATGCTACTCTATACCCAGGAATGAAATTTTGTTGTAATAGCTCAAAAACGAACGCTGATATCACATTTTTAATAAAAAATAGGCGTGGCCGTGGACCGATTTTGCCCATTTTCAATACCAACCAGCCCACCACACAAAACAATATATCTGCAAAGTTTCATCACGATCTTCATTGGTTCTCCTGTGATCGTGATTTCAACAGACAGACAGACAGACAGACGGACGGACATGGCTAAATCGACTCAGGAGGTCACGCTGATCAATAATATATATACTTTTCTATACCTATTGTCTCTAGTTCTATACGTTACACATTTCGTTACAAAGTGAATATACCCTTACCTTAAGGTGTAGGGTATAAATATCATTATCTAAATCAACCCACTGAGGCTCAATACAAACACATCGCTCGCGATTTTGAAAGGAAATGATCGACAATATATAACAAAATATAATATATTAATATGTTAAATATATACATAAACTAAGTCGCGGCGACCGCAACGGAATGCAAAATGTGCTGCTCACCTCCCAAATGTGCTTCACATACATACAAAATATAATTTATTTTATAAAATAAATCTTCAAATATTTCGATCCCTCAAGTTGGAAAAAGGCTGCGCAGGCTAAAGAATCGATTTTTGAAGATGAAAATGATTTTGACGCAGAGATGGAGAAAAACAGCGGAGCAAGCCGAACCCTGAATTCAAGCAAGACAAAAAACTGTGGAATACATTAAAGATTCATTTTGTTGAAAAAATTACACTTTTTTAATTGTTTTCCTTTTTCGATATCGCATTTAGCATAGTTTATTTTATTTTTATTTAATTAACCACACAACCGCTTAGAAACTTCTTGTCTAAATTGCACCATAATCGTACTAGTGCCAAGCTGTAGTTGTCTACTGTAGTGACTACTAATTTAATACTTTAATTTAATTAAATAGATTCATGTAGAACATGTATATTTTAGATAAAGAAATAGAACCATTAATGTAACAACTTTACTTGTAAAATATTTCAATTCTTACTTCTACATGTGCGATCGCAGAGCAACCAACTGGAAAAGACTGTGTGCAGTGCAGCAACACTTGAAAAGCTGTGCGCAGTGCTGCCACAAAGCTGTTCATGGAGCACCATCTACGGGTGAAATTATTTCAAGAAATAAATTTCCTGTTACAAGAATCTATTTTGTGACGGACTTTAAGTCAGAACTGTAAGTGGAAAATAATGAATTTTATTTAACGATAGGTAGAACTGAAAACGTGGGATCTTATGGAGATAAATGATATCTTGTAATGTTCCATAATGAATAACAGAATGAATAAAATGAAATGAAATTAAATAGTGTTCGATAAAAATAAATTCGAATTTTTCATTTGTGTTTTGTTTGTTTATGGTAATATATTTTTATGATAGTTACGATAATATAAAAAAAATTTAGGTATAAGTTGGGTTTAGTTGGTTTGCGGAGCCATTTGTACCACCCCCTATAATCTAACCACTAAATAGTTTTTGAGGCTTGCCTTTTTTAGGAGTTTTGGCTTTTAAATGTCGAAAATTTCAGATTTTTTAAGGAGCGATATCTACTAAAGTATGAAAGATCATCTTGTCACGTTTTATCAGCTCATTTTGGTCAAAATCGGAATTTTGATTCAGTTCGATAAAAATTTGAATCTAATTCGCCACAGATTTATAGAGTGTAAAATTTTAAAAAGGAACCATGATAAACCAGAGATAAAGGAGGATCCTCCGGAAGATTGAAAAAAGATTTTTTGAAGTGCTTCGAGGATCGAAAGAAACGTTGGAACAAGTGTATATCTGCTTGGGATTACTTTGAAAGGGACAAAATAGATATTCATGAATAATTTTTGAAAAAACACAAAGTTTGCGATACTTTCTGAATACAGACCTCCACCATCGTTTTTATTTTTCATATTGGGTCATATTCATTTAAGGTAAGCTAAACTAAGGTAAGTAGGCAGGTTGAATGTATTATAATTTACCAAAATCACCCAAGTGTCCCGTCAAATGTCCGCATCTAAAAAAAAACAGGAGTAACAAAATCATAAAAAACAAAATGGTTATATATGTATGTATGTATACTAAAACAAAACCTACAGCAAAACGAATATACAAGGAACAGGAAATTGAAACGAAAAGGATGCCGATGTTATTGATGAATGTATGCGATGATGAATGATTTGCACGGTTACATACAACTATCGACATCACCTATTTGAAATAATGTTGTGTTGTTTGTTTAATAGGCGTCTCATTACAATATACATAACAAATGTTTTCAACAAATAACTAAGAAATAAAATCTGTTGCTTTAACGTATTATCACTTACATCAATAAGCATCATAGATTCTTCTAGATCAGGGGACACATTAACATAATAAAAATTCATAATCCAGGGGAATAAGTGAACTTACAAACCGCTGGATACCAATCTACGATAAGAAGCATAGAATTCTCAGCTTACCTGAACATACAAATAGCGGACTCGAACTGAGATCTATTGTAAAGAATTCTATATCTAAATACATATTTTGGAAAGGTTAAAACAACACTAACCAATACAGTTGAAATTTCGGAATTTCTTCTTGCTTTCAAAATTATATAAAGAAAGTTCTGGGGCCGTTGAAGAAAAGACGTAAGTATTTCCTAACCAATTTCAAAAGTTATAACTCGGATAAGTCAATAAAAATGTTAGTCAAAAAATTAATGCAAAAAGAAAAGTTAGAAAAATGAACATCAAATTACCACATCTAACATAAAACGGGTAACAAACTTGTCACATAAAACAAAAGCTACTAAATAAACAATCAATTAAATAAATAAATACTGAATCACTTATTAAAAAACCACAAGTACTAAACACACGTCTTAAGCTCATGCAGGCCGCCATTGTAAAACCAGATAATATTGGAAAATAGAAAAACTAAGACTTTTGTTATTTTTTAAAAATCAACCAGTAAGAAAGCTATATTCGGCCTGGCCGAATCTTAGATACCCTACACCTAAAAGTTTTAAAAAAAGTGCCGAAGCTAGGATGGGGCGGGGGTGGCGGTCCACTCTGGACGGCACAATGTCGGGGGCGGCAGTTGTGGAAATCAAGTATTGACTTATTGCATTCTAGGCATTTTTGGGGCTACAAGTTGATTAACCGTCCCGGGGTCCATGAGACCTAGCTACGCCTCTGTATAAATAGTAGGCGTGGTCATTACCTTTTTCAAAACAAAATAACTAGCTTAGTTGTTTTATAATTGTGTTCATTTAAACTTTATTTCCATGGTAATAAACTTTTTTTCATACTGCTATACTGTATATGTAGTGTAAAAGTGGGCGGACCGCACCCAGTTTTGATGTAATAATGTTTTTTTGTAAAACAAGTTGTTATCTAAAGTTTTATTCAGGAAGTTTATATATTTAACAATATAACCCTCTTTTGCCTGTGTAACCTAAAAGTGGGCGGATCACGCCCATATTTGGCACATTCACGGATAATGCTACTCTATACCCAGGAATGAAATTTTGTTGTAATAGCTCAAAAACGAACGCTGATATCACATTTTTAATAAAAAATAGGCGTGGCCGTGGACCGATTTTGCCCATTTTCAATACCAACCAGCCCACCACACAAAACAATATATCTGCAAAGTTTCATCACGATCTTCATTGGTTCTCCTGTGATCGTGATTTCAACAGACAGACAGACGGACGGACATGGCTAAATCGACTCAGGAGGTCACGCTGATCAATAATATATATACTTTTCTATACCTATTGTCTCTAGTTCTATACGTTACACATTTCGTTACAAAGTGAATATACCCTTACCTTAAGGTGTAGGGTATAAATATCATTATCTAAATCAACCCACTGAGGCTCAATACAAACACATCGCTCGCGATTTTGAAAGGAAATGATCGACAATATATAACAAAATATAATATATTAATATGTTAAATATATACATAAACTAAGTCGCGGCGACCGCAACGGAATGCAAAATGTGCTGCTCACCTCCCAAATGTGCTTCACATACATACAAAATATAATTTATTTTATAAAATAAATCTTCAAATATTTCGATCCCTCAAGTTGGAAAAAGGCTGCGCAGGCTAAAGAATCGATTTTTGAAGATGAAAATGATTTTGACGCAGAGATGGAGAAAAACAGCGGAGCAAGCCGAACCCTGAATTCAAGCAAGACAAAAAACTGTGGAATACATTAAAGATTCATTTTGTTGAAAAAATTACACTTTTTTAATTGTTTTCCTTTTTCGATATCGCATTTAGCATAGTTTATTTTATTTTTATTTAATTAACCACACAACCGCTTAGAAACTTCTTGTCTAAATTGCACCATAATCGTACTAGTGCCAAGCTGTAGTTGTCTACTGTAGTGACTACTAATTTAATACTTTAATTTAATTAAATAGATTCATGTAGAACATGTATATTTTAGATAAAGAAATAGAACCATTAATGTAACAACTTTACTTGTAAAATATTTCAATTCTTACTTCTACATGTGCGATCGCAGAGCAACCAACTGGAAAAGACTGTGTGCAGTGCAGCAACACTTGAAAAGCTGTGCGCAGTGCTGCCACAAAGCTGTTCATGGAGCACCATCTACGGGTGAAATTATTTCAAGAAATAAATTTCCTGTTACAAGAATCTATTTTGTGACGGACTTTAAGTCAGAACTGTAAGTGGAAAATAATGAATTTTATTTAACGATAGGTAGAACTGAAAACGTGGGATCTTATGGAGATAAATGATATCTTGTAATGTTCCATAATGAATAACAGAATGAATAAAATGAAATGAAATTAAATAGTGTTCGATAAAAATAAATTCGAATTTTTCATTTGTGTTTTGTTTGTTTATGGTAATATATTTTTATGATAGTTACGATAATATAAAAAAAATTTAGGTATAAGTTGGGTTTAGTTGGTTTGCGGAGCCATTTGTACCACCCCCTATAATCTAACCACTAAATAGTTTTTGAGGCTTGCCTTTTTTAGGAGTTTTGGCTTTTAAATGTCGAAAATTTCAGATTTTTTAAGGAGCGATATCTACTAAAGTATGAAAGATCATCTTGTCACGTTTTATCAGCTCATTTTGGTCAAAATCGGAATTTTGATTCAGTTCGATAAAAATTTGAATCTAATTCGCCACAGATTTATAGAGTGTAAAATTTTAAAAAGGAACCATGATAAACCAGAGATAAAGGAGGATCCTCCGGAAGATTGAAAAAAGATTTTTTGAAGTGCTTCGAGGATCGAAAGAAACGTTGGAACAAGTGTATATCTGCTTGGGATTACTTTGAAAGGGACAAAATAGATATTCATGAATAATTTTTGAAAAAACACAAAGTTTGCGATACTTTCTGAATACAGACCTCCACCATCGTTTTTATTTTTCATATTGGGTCATATTCATTTAAGGTAAGCTAAACTAAGGTAAGTAGGCAGGTTGAATGTATTATAATTTACCAAAATCACCCAAGTGTCCCGTCAAATGTCCGCATCTAAAAAAAAACAGGAGTAACAAAATCATAAAAAACAAAATGGTTATATATGTATGTATGTATACTAAAACAAAACCTACAGCAAAACGAATATACAAGGAACAGGAAATTGAAACGAAAAGGATGCCGATGTTATTGATGAATGTATGCGATGATGAATGATTTGCACGGTTACATACAACTATCGACATCACCTATTTGAAATAATGTTGTGTTGTTTGTTTAATAGGCGTCTCATTACAATATACATAACAAATGTTTTCAACAAATAACTAAGAAATAAAATCTGTTGCTTTAACGTATTATCACTTACATCAATAAGCATCATAGATTCTTCTAGATCAGGGGACACATTAACATAATAAAAATTCATAATCCAGGGGAATAAGTGAACTTACAAACCGCTGGATACCAATCTACGATAAGAAGCATAGAATTCTCAGCTTACCTGAACATACAAATAGCGGACTCGAACTGAGATCTATTGTAAAGAATTCTATATCTAAATACATATTTTGGAAAGGTTAAAACAACACTAACCAATACAGTTGAAATTTCGGAATTTCTTCTTGCTTTCAAAATTATATAAAGAAAGTTCTGGGGCCGTTGAAGAATAGACGTAAGTATTTCCTAACCAATTTCAAAAGTTATAACTCGGATAAGTCAATAAAAATGTTAGTCAAAAAATTAATGCAAAAAGAAAAGTTAGAAAAATTAACATCAAATTACCACATCTAACATAAAACGGGTAACAAACTTGTCACATAAAACAAAAGCTACTAAATAAACAATCAATTAAATAAATAAATACTGAATCACTTATTAAAAAACCACAAGTACTAAACACACGTCTTAAGCTCATGCAGGCCGCCATTGTAAAACCAGATAATATTGGAAAATAGAAAAACTAAGACTTTTGTTATTTTTTAAAAATCAACCAGTAAGAAAGCTATATTCGGCCTGGCCGAATCTTAGATACCCTACACCTAAAAGTTTTAAAAAAAGTGCCGAAGCTAGGATGGGGCGGGGGTGGCGGTCCACTCTGGACGGCACAATGTCGGGGGCGGCAGTTGTGGAAATCAAGTATTGACTTATTGCATTCTAGGCATTTTTGGGGCTACAAGTTGATTAACCGTCCCGGGGTCCATGAGACCTAGCTACGCCTCTGTATAAATAGTAGGCGTGGTCATTACCTTTTTCAAAACAAAATAACTAGCTTAGTTGTTTTATAATTGTGTTCATTTAAACTTTATTTCCATGGTAATAAACTTTTTTTCATACTGCTATACTGTATATGTAGTGTAAAAGTGGGCGGACCGCACCCAGTTTTGATGTAATAATGTTTTTTTGTAAAACAAGTTGTTATCTAAAGTTTTATTCAGGAAGTTTATATATTTAACAATATAACCCTCTTTTGCCTGTGTAACCTAAAAGTGGGCGGATCACGCCCATATTTGGCACATTCACGGATAATGCTACTCTATACCCAGGAATGAAATTTTGTTGTAATAGCTCAAAAACGAACGCTGATATCACATTTTTAATAAAAAATAGGCGTAGCCGTGGACCGATTTTGCCCATTTTCAATACCAACCAGCCCACCACACAAAACAATATATCTGCAAAGTTTCATCACGATCTTCATTGGTTCTCCTGTGATCGTGATTTCAACAGACAGACAGACAGACGGACGGACATGGCTAAATCGACTCAGGAGGTCACGCTGATCAATAATATATATACTTTTCTATACCTATCGTCTCTAGTTCTATACGTTACACATTTCGTTACAAAGTGAATATACCCTTACCTTAAGGTGTAGGGTATAAATATCATTATCTAAATCAACCCACTGAGGCTCAATACAAACACATCGCTCGCGATTTTGAAAGGAAATGATCGACAATATATAACAAAATATAATATATTAATATGTTAAATATATACATAAACTAAGTCGCGGCGACCGCAACGGAATGCAAAATGTGCTGCTCACCTCCCAAATGTGCTTCACATACATACAAAATATAATTTATTTTATAAAATAAATCTTCAAATATTTCGATCCCTCAAGTTGGAAAAAGGCTGCGCAGGCTAAAGAATCGATTTTTGAAGATGAAAATGATTTTGACGCAGAGATGGAGAAAAACAGCGGAGCAAGCCGAACCCTGAATTCAAGCAAGACAAAAAACTGTGGAATACATTAAAGATTCATTTTGTTGAAAAAATTACACTTTTTTAATTGTTTTCCTTTTTCGATATCGCATTTAGCATAGTTTATTTTATTTTTATTTAATTAACCACACAACCGCTTAGAAACTTCTTGTCTAAATTGCACCATAATCGTACTAGTGCCAAGCTGTAGTTGTCTACTGTAGTGACTACTAATTTAATACTTTAATTTAATTAAATAGATTCATGTAGAACATGTATATTTTAGATAAAGAAATAGAACCATTAATGTAACAACTTTACTTGTAAAATATTTCAATTCTTACTTCTACATGTGCGATCGCAGAGCAACCAACTGGAAAAGACTGTGTGCAGTGCAGCAACACTTGAAAAGCTGTGCGCAGTGCTGCCACAAAGCTGTTCATGGAGCACCATCTACGGGTGAAATTATTTCAAGAAATAAATTTCCTGTTACAAGAATCTATTTTGTGACGGACTTTAAGTCAGAACTGTAAGTGGAAAATAATGAATTTTATTTAACGATAGGTAGAACTGAAAACGTGGGATCTTATGGAGATAAATGATATCTTGTAATGTTCCATAATGAATAACAGAATGAATAAAATGAAATGAAATTAAATAGTGTTCGATAAAAATAAATTCGAATTTTTCATTTGTGTTTTGTTTGTTTATGGTAATATATTTTTATGATAGTTACGATAATATAAAAAAAATTTAGGTATAAGTTGGGTTTAGTTGGTTTGCGGAGCCATTTGTACCACCCCCTATAATCTAACCACTAAATAGTTTTTGAGGCTTGCCTTTTTTAGGAGTTTTGGCTTTTAAATGTCGAAAATTTCAGATTTTTTAAGGAGCGATATCTACTAAAGTATGAAAGATCATCTTGTCACGTTTTATCAGCTCATTTTGGTCAAAATCGGAATTTTGATTCAGTTCGATAAAAATTTGAATCTAATTCGCCACAGATTTATAGAGTGTAAAATTTTAAAAAGGAACCATGATAAACCAGAGATAAAGGAGGATCCTCCGGAAGATTGAAAAAAGATTTTTTGAAGTGCTTCGAGGATCGAAAGAAACGTTGGAACAAGTGTATATCTGCTTGGGATTACTTTGAAAGGGACAAAATAGATATTCATGAATAATTTTTGAAAAAACACAAAGTTTGCGATACTTTCTGAATACAGACCTCCACCATCGTTTTTATTTTTCATATTGGGTCATATTCATTTAAGGTAAGCTAAACTAAGGTAAGTAGGCAGGTTGAATGTATTATAATTTACCAAAATCACCCAAGTGTCCCGTCAAATGTCCGCATCTAAAAAAAAACAGGAGTAACAAAATCATAAAAAACAAAATGGTTATATATGTATGTATGTATACTAAAACAAAACCTACAGCAAAACGAATATACAAGGAACAGGAAATTGGAACGAAAAGGATGCCGAGGAAAAATATCAGAAAACCAGACATGAAAGGCATGAGTGTGGGGAGGGCTGAGGCGCCGCAGTTAGGCCAACCCAAAAAGAAAATAAAAACAAGGAGGGGGAAAGGAAATTAGAGAAATCAGATTGCTTAAATCTGCTACCAGTAACAAATTATCATTTTCTTAAATGAAACAAGAACGCCCACTGATTAGTCCATGCTTAGGTAATAGACGAAAAAGCTTTCTGGGCGCTACCTAACTAATTATTCTTAGACGTAGGACCAATGTTATTGATGAATGTATGCGATGATGAATGATTTGCACGGTTACATACAACTATCGACATCACCTATTTGAAATAATGTTGTGTTGTTTGTTTAATAGGCGTCTCATTACAATATACATAACAAATGTTTTCAACAAATAACTAAGAAATAAAATCTGTTGCTTTAACGTATTATCACTTACATCAATAAGCATCATAGATTCTTCTAGATCAGGGGACACATTAACATAATAAAAATTCATAATCCAGGGGAATAAGTGAACTTACAAACCGCTGGATACCAATCTACGATAAGAAGCATAGAATTCTCAGCTTACCTGAACATACAAATAGCGGACTCGAACTGAGATCTATTGTAAAGAATTCTATATCTAAATACATATTTTGGAAAGGTTAAAACAACACTAACCAATACAGTTGAAATTTCGGAATTTCTTCTTGCTTTCAAAATTATATAAAGAAAGTTCTGGGGCCGTTGAAGAATAGACGTAAGTATTTCCTAACCAATTTCAAAAGTTATAACTCGGATAAGTCAATAAAAATGTTAGTCAAAAAATTAATGCAAAAAGAAAAGTTAGAAAAATGAACATCAAATTACCACATCTAACATAAAACGGGTAACAAACTTGTCACATAAAACAAAAGCTACTAAATAAACAATCAATTAAATAAATAAATACTGAATCACTTATTAAAAAACCACAAGTACTAAACACACGTCTTAAGCTCATGCAGGCCGCCATTGTAAAACCAGATAATATTGGAAAATAGAAAAACTAAGACTTTTGTTATTTTTTAAAAATCAACCAGTAAGAAAGCTATATTCGGCCTGGCCGAATCTTAGATACCCTACACCTAAAAGTTTTAAAAAAAGTGCCGAAGCTAGGATGGGGCGGGGGTGGCGGTCCACTCTGGACGGCACAATGTCGGGGGCGGCAGTTGTGGAAATCAAGTATTGACTTATTGCATTCTAGGCATTTTTGGGGCTACAAGTTGATTAACCGTCCCGGGGTCCATGAGACCTAGCTACGCCTCTGTATAAATAGTAGGCGTGGTCATTACCTTTTTCAAAACAAAATAACTAGCTTAGTTGTTTTATAATTGTGTTCATTTAAACTTTATTTCCATGGTAATAAACTTTTTTTCATACTGCTATACTGTATATGTAGTGTAAAAGTGGGCGGACCGCACCCAGTTTTGATGTAATAATGTTTTTTTGTAAAACAAGTTGTTATCTAAAGTTTTATTCAGGAAGTTTATATATTTAACAATATAACCCTCTTTTGCCTGTGTAACCTAAAAGTGGGCGGATCACGCCCATATTTGGCACATTCACGGATAATGCTACTCTATACCCAGGAATGAAATTTTGTTGTAATAGCTCAAAAACGAACGCTGATATCACATTTTTAATAAAAAATAGGCGTGGCCGTGGACCGATTTTGCCCATTTTCAATACCAACCAGCCCACCACACAAAACAATATATCTGCAAAGTTTCATCACGATCTTCATTGGTTCTCCTGTGATCGTGATTTCAACAGACAGACAGACAGACGGACGGACATGGCTAAATCGACTCAGGAGGTCACGCTGATCAATAATATATATACTTTTCTATACCTATCGTCTCTAGTTCTATACGTTACACATTTCGTTACAAAGTGAATATACCCTTACCTTAAGGTGTAGGGTATAAATATCATTATCTAAATCAACCCACTGAGGCTCAATACAAACACATCGCTCGCGATTTTGAAAGGAAATGATCGACAATATATAACAAAATATAATATATTAATATGTTAAATATATACATAAACTAAGTCGCGGCGACCGCAACGGAATGCAAAATGTGCTGCTCACCTCCCAAATGTGCTTCACATACATACAAAATATAATTTATTTTATAAAATAAATCTTCAAATATTTCGATCCCTCAAGTTGGAAAAAGGCTGCGCAGGCTAAAGAATCGATTTTTGAAGATGAAAATGATTTTGACGCAGAGATGGAGAAAAACAGCGGAGCAAGCCGAACCCTGAATTCAAGCAAGACAAAAAACTGTGGAATACATTAAAGATTCATTTTGTTGAAAAAATTACACTTTTTTAATTGTTTTCCTTTTTCGATATCGCATTTAGCATAGTTTATTTTATTTTTATTTAATTAACCACACAACCGCTTAGAAACTTCTTGTCTAAATTGCACCATAATCGTACTAGTGCCAAGCTGTAGTTGTCTACTGTAGTGACTACTAATTTAATACTTTAATTTAATTAAATAGATTCATGTAGAACATGTATATTTTAGATAAAGAAATAGAACCATTAATGTAACAACTTTACTTGTAAAATATTTCAATTCTTACTTCTACATGTGCGATCGCAGAGCAACCAACTGGAAAAGACTGTGTGCAGTGCAGCAACACTTGAAAAGCTGTGCGCAGTGCTTCCACAAAGCTGTTCATGGAGCACCATCTACGGGTGAAATTATTTCAAGAAATAAATTTCCTGTTACAAGAATCTATTTTGTGACGGACTTTAAGTCAGAACTGTAAGTGGAAAATAATGAATTTTATTTAACGATAGGTAGAACTGAAAACGTGGGATCTTATGGAGATAAATGATATCTTGTAATGTTCCATAATGAATAACAGAATGAATAAAATGAAATGAAATTAAATAGTGTTCGATAAAAATAAATTCGAATTTTTCATTTGTGTTTTGTTTGTTTATGGTAATATATTTTTATGATAGTTACGATAATATAAAAAAAATTTAGGTATAAGTTGGGTTTAGTTGGTTTGCGGAGCCATTTGTACCACCCCCTATAATCTAACCACTAAATAGTTTTTGAGGCTTGCCTTTTTTAGGAGTTTTGGCTTTTAAATGTCGAAAATTTCAGATTTTTTAAGGAGCGATATCTACTAAAGTATGAAAGATCATCTTGTCACGTTTTATCAGCTCATTTTGGTCAAAATCGGAATTTTGATTCAGTTCGATAAAAATTTGAATCTAATTCGCCACAGATTTATAGAGTGTAAAATTTTAAAAAGGAACCATGATAAACCAGAGATAAAGGAGGATCCTCCGGAAGATTGAAAAAAGATTTTTTGAAGTGCTTCGAGGATCGAAAGAAACGTTGGAACAAGTGTATATCTGCTTGGGATTACTTTGAAAGGGACAAAATAGATATTCATGAATAATTTTTGAAAAAACACAAAGTTTGCGATACGTTCTGAATACAGACCTCCACCATCGTTTTTATTTTTCATATTGGGTCATATTCATTTAAGGTAAGCTAAACTAAGGTAAGTAGGCAGGTTGAATGTATTATAATTTACCAAAATCACCCAAGTGTCCCGTCAAATGTCCGCATCTAAAAAAAAACAGGAGTAACAAAATCATAAAAAACAAAATGGTTATATATGTATGTATGTATACTAAAACAAAACCTACAGCAAAACGAATATACAAGGAACAGGAAATTGGAACGAAAAGGATGCCGAGGAAAAATATCAGAAAACCAGACATGAAAGGCATGAGTGTGGGGAGGGCTGAGGCGCCGCAGTTAGGCCAACCCAAAAAGAAAATAAAAACAAGGAGGGGGAAAGGAAATTAGAGAAATCAGATTGCTTAAATCTGCTACCAGTAACAAATTATCATTTTCTTAAATGAAACAAGAACGCCCACTGATTAGTCCATGCTTAGGTAATAGACGAAAAAGCTTTCTGGGCGCTACCTAACTAATTATTCTTAGACGTAGGACCAATGTTATTGATGAATGTATGCGATGATGAATGATTTGCACGGTTACATACAACTATCGACATCACCTATTTGAAATAATGTTGTGTTGTTTGTTTAATAGGCGTCTCATTACAATATACATAACAAATGTTTTCAACAAATAACTAAGAAATAAAATCTGTTGCTTTAACGTATTATCACTTACATCAATAAGCATCATAGATTCTTCTAGATCAGGGGACACATTAACATAATAAAAATTCATAATCCAGGGGAATAAGTGAACTTACAAACCGCTGGATACCAATCTACGATAAGAAGCATAGAATTCTCAGCTTACCTGAACATACAAATAGCGGACTCGAACTGAGATCTATTGTAAAGAATTCTATATCTAAATACATATTTTGGAAAGGTTAAAACAAAACTAACCAATACAGTTGAAATTTCGGAATTTCTTCTTGCTTTCAAAATTATATAAAGAAAGTTCTGGGGCCGTTGAAGAATAGACGTAAGTATTTCCTAACCAATTTCAAAAGTTATAACTCGGATAAGTCAATAAAAATGTTAGTCAAAAAATTAATGCAAAAAGAAAAGTTAGAAAAATGAACATCAAATTACCACATCTAACATAAAACGGGTAACAAACTTGTCACATAAAACAAAAGCTACTAAATAAACAATCAATTAAATAAATAAATACTGAATCACTTATTAAAAAACCACAAGTACTAAACACACGTCTTAAGCTCATGCAGGCCGCCATTGTAAAACCAGATAATATTGGAAAATAGAAAAACTAAGACTTTTGTTATTTTTTAAAAATCAAATATCATTATCTAAATCAACCCACTGAGGCTCAATACAAACACATCGCTCGCGATTTTGAAAGGAAATGATCGACAATATATAACAAAATATAATATATTAATATGTTAAATATATACATAAACTAAGTCGCGGCGACCGCAACGACTTTCAAAAATAAAATTAATGAAAAAAAGAAAGAATTAAAGGAATTATCGTTCCGATGCTGGTGCTGGCTACGATGCTCCTGAAAACTCCAAATTAATAAAATATAATATATAAAAACTGATACCTTAGTGATTTTGCTTATTTTGATATTATTATCCATATAAGCAGTTATCTTATCCACATATTTGATTAATTAAATTTAATTAGTCAATTTATTTTATACTTTTTATTAATTTAATAAATTTATATTAAATTATATATTATGTTGATTTATTATTAATTACCTTTATGGCAAAAATTTATTTAATTATCCCTTCCTTTTTTGGGACTTAGCCACCCCTTTACTGGTGTTGGAATTGCTACGTAGAAATTGCAATTGAGTCGTGAGGTGGTGGGTAAGTACATATTTGCTCTCCTTTTAATTATATACTTATTCAAATTATTTTTTATAATCGTTTATTTACTTATTTGTTGAAAATTAATAATTCATTTACATCTCAGTAACGTATGTACATATATATTTGTGCACGGAGTGCAATGAATGTTGTGGATGATGATTTGGAAATTAAAATACGGATTGCCAAGATATGTGATGTTCACGTGTACTTGTACTAATTCACACTAAAATTTCAAGTTACAGATTTAGGAACAAAGGCAGAACAGCTACCAAGCTCAGATTTTTTTTTCTTTTTTTTACCGTTATTTGAGACCGTTATAACCGGAAGTGGTCATGTTTTTTCCGGGGCTGGTTAGCCACCTTGGATTTATGACCGTTTGAAGGTCAAATAAATGGTACTAATAAAAGGCACTTATCCAATAAACTAAGTAAGTTAGCGGAACAAGCGAAGTACTGTTGGAAAGGTATTTTTAATACCTTTCATTTATGTAATATACATTTTTTCCATAAGATGGCAGTTAAGGAGTTATATTGATTTTTAGAAAAATGTGACAAGTTGACCTCGAATCAACAATTTTTTCCTTCCAAACGAACACATTAAGGCATAAAACAAATTACAGTTATGAAAAGCTTGTTCTTTTACCTTTAAAATGATATATAATATCTTATACTTACTATTGTATTACATTACTTTAGCTTTACTTTTCAAAATTTGAATTACAATTTTGCCTGTGCCACTCGCGTGAAATTTTTTCCTTTAGTTAGAGTGCCGCAGAAACTTTTTTTTTTTTGTGTTTACACTTTGTTTACATAAATGTAAAGCTAAAGTAATGTAATATAATAGTAAGTATAACAGCTTTATATAGCATTTTAAAGATAAAAGAACAAGCTTTCCATAACTGTAATTTGTTTTATACCTTAATGTGTCCGTTTGGAAGAAAAAAATTGTTGTTTCAAGATCAACTTGTCACATTTTTTAAAAATCAATATAACTCCTTCACAGCCATGTTATGGACAAGAGTGTGTATTACATAAATGAAAGGTATTAAAAATACCTTTCCAACAGTACTTCGTTAGTTCCGCTAGCTCTCTTAGTTTATGAGATAAGTGACTTTTATTAAACCATTTATTTGTCCTTCAAACGGTCATAAATCCAAGATGGCTGACCATCTCCCGATAAAAACCAACCACTTCCGTTCGTGATGGCCCCAAGTAACGGTAAAAAAAAGATGAACAAAATCTGAGCTTGGCAGCTATTCTGCATTTATGCCCAAATTTATTCCGGTTGAACAATACATCGGTAGTTTTCCACAAAGTGGAATAATAATACAATAACAAAACGATGTCAAAAATAATATCATTGGAAGAGCACCGCTCATAGTCCAAAAATGCAGTCATAAAAAAATACACAAAAGGGAGCGACAGCAACAACAATGCTGCAGTAGCTAAATAATTTCGTTGTCGTTTTTTGCACTGTGGGCAGAATAGTGCGTTTTCCCGTGCTACTTTATTTTGTTTGGTGTACAAACAGTATACATACATATATAATACTGCGAAGCGGTTGATATGTCCGTGGAGGTTGTGCTTCTAGTTTTAATTTCTTTCGTAACTTTTAAATCAAAATTAACATACAAATTTACTAATTTAGATTATAAGTATAGATAAATAGGCTTTGATTTTCTGTTCTCATTCTAACTTATTATTCAAATGCTTGAGCTCCATAATTAATATTAGTTTATTTACTTAGTTTAATTTATTACATATTGTGTATTTATGAAGCACATTATGTGCAGCACATTTCTGTTGCACATTTTTGTATATGTGTTTTATATTTTTAAACTGCATTGTGGAGTTTGGAGGAGTATTTGAAGTTTGGAGTACAAATTCTGCATGGTTGTTTGTTTGTAACCGATATTGGCAAACTTTGTTGTGGTATATGTGTGGATGTATGCAAGTTAATTATGTGGAGTACTTGGAGACAAAGGCGCATATTATAATTGATTCTTCATTAGAAATACTTGCAGAATCAGCGTGCGATAATTTAGAAAGTTTTCGTGCAACATCGTGGAAACGAAAATCTGCGGATTTTGATAATATTTTGAGCCTTTTTTTTATTATTGATTCTGGTGGATGGTTGGTTTTAAATTTCCCGTTGAATTTGTTTGCGCCGCACTTGAAATCGCATCTCGAATAATATAAATTATCTGTTTGTGGCAGCTCGCATTAGTTGCAGTTTTAATCGCGATACTGCGATACTAATAAGGTGAATTAAACGAAATTCAAATCGAATAACTAAATGAACAAATGAGAAGTTGGCTCATTACGAATTATTTCAACAGCACAAAATTACTGCTTGTCAAAGGCATTCAAAGAAGCTGCTCGTTCTACAAAATATACAAGCTTTGGAAACCTTAGCTCACTTGATACACGCCGCACTGCCTCCTTTTCCCTCTCCCACAGGCACTCTCTGATTGTGTGTGTGCATTTGTGGGCAATAACTAGTTCAATATCAGGCTTGGCTTTAACCAGATACAGATCAGCGCCTGATTATAGTGTTCACGCCTTTTCATTAAACTTTTGACAGGTTCGGAAACATTAATATAACTCCATTGATTGTTTTTCCATTCGAGCGACCTACGAGTACTCGATGTGCCTGAAAATTAATTGAAATATAACCAGGTGAGTGTGCGTATTTTTGTGGAAGTTATGGAGAAACTATTTCTGCACAGATGCGTACATGAACGGGTGCCATTCCGACACTACAATTAAAACAGAAAGGAAGCCTTAAACGTATAGAGTGAGAGAGACGCGAACAGTGTGAAGAGAGTCAAGGAAAGAGTGGATAGAGGTTTGAGTTCGAAGACTGATAGTCGTGCAGAAGTGGCTCCAAACTCCGGCATTCAATTTATTGTTGATATCTAGAACGAAATTCGATAGCGTCGTTGCGATTCTGAGAGCAACCGGGAATTGTTGCTAACGAACAATTGATTTATGGCGCTGACGCCGACGCAGCGGCAGTCCAGAAAAATTGCTGAGGAGTTGCGAGAAAAGAGAGAGAGAGAGGTTTAGTATAGATCACGGCCTAACAATGTTGCTGCTCTTTTGTTTTTTGCTTTTTTGATTGTGTTTTTTTCGATGAAATTGGTTAATCTCTGCAATCCTCGACTGAATTCCTTTGGTTTGTTTACCCTAGATGAAGATTTATTTTTTAGTGTGTGGGCTCGATATGAACAATTTATTATATTGTAGTTGTTGTTATTATTGCTGCTGTTTGTGTTCCAGGTGTGCAAGCTGACATTTAGAACCATTCAGACACACAAACATGCATGTAGGGGTGCTTGTTACATCTGAATACATTACATACATTACTTTGTACTCGTAGTTAATGGAGATGGAAATCAATTTTGACTTTAAATCGCATGACGTTTGTCTTTTTTGCAATTGTAATTTTTCAATGTCGTTGAATGACCTAAATAAATATCAAATACATAAATAAACAAGGAACTCTCGTTGAGTTTTCATTTGTTCTAATTCTTTATCTAATTTTCTTCGCTGCTTTTCCTGCTTTATATTTTCCTTCCCTGGTTGTTTTGGGGCGGGCGAATGCGACTGCTGCTTCATTTTTCATCTTTGAGCGTAAGCCGGTGGCTGCTGCGCCGCCTTCGGCCCCCGCTTACCTTTTCAACTTTGGGTTGGGGTCGGCGGCAGCTTCGGCCGCTTTCCACTCTATCTGTAATTAAAGTCATGAAACACAGTATATACATATATATTATTACAATTTCCGGTTTCTTATCCAAGTGACGTGGCCTAAGCGGCAACAAACGGGATGGAGAAACTCCTCCCAACCACTCGGAGTATTGGATTGATTGAATTTATAAATTAAACATTTATAAATTGATCTCCTAGTATTTAAATTGCTTATTTTTTATTTTTAAGAAAATGACTGCAGCACGAAGCTAAAGAACAACTGAACTGCAAATGACGCCCGGGTTAGGCCGTCGTTGAAATACCCTACATGCTTAGGAAGTAAAACTTTTTTCTTGTTTTGTTACCATTTTCTCGTTTAAACATAAAACAAGAAGGAAAACGGGGGGAGAAAAAAATTCTCACCGAGTATTATTAATAAAATTCGATTTTATTTCAATTCAGTTTAGGTTTAGCCCGTAACAAAAAACTTAATTTCTATGGTCGAGCAACTTCAATGTATGCAAATCACCCCAATTTTTTTATTTCATTTTTGTTTCGAAATATAAAAATAATTATTACATTTCATCGCATGATAGAAAAACTCTTAACGAATTGAAATTGCTTTAGTGTGGTTTTAAACCACACAAAATCTACAAGTGCTTGAATCCATAGTTACTTTAGCGCAGGCATCAAGTTAGCGAGGACACGAATCAGGGGCACTGGTCTTCTCCCTTCACCGCAAGAGTTCGGAAAAACAAATTTTTTTTTGAGGATTTCTGACCGCCAACAGTGGTGGCCAAACAATGCAATGGAATATTATAATAAAAATTATCCAAAAAATTACGTCGTAAATTTAAATATCTATTATATTTACATATGTTTTAATTTAACAATATAATGATAGTAAATTAAATTGAACAGCCATTAAATTTTTATTTATATCATACAATTTATATAATAATATAAATAAAATAATATATAACATATACATATATAATATATAAAATAAAATATAATAAAAAAAATATAATAATATAATAGAAATATTGTAATATTTTCGGTTGTACGGTTGTATTGCGTAATTTTATTCCATAAATTTTACCCCAGTTTATCCCTCAACTGAAGTAGTATTGTAAATTAAGATCCATGTACCTTTAAAATTAAATTGAAAACTGATATTTTTATTACCTTAACTCATCCAATTCAACTCATGTTTAAGTATTCGATTTTTTATTGCTTTTTCATCATATTTTTTACTGTAATTTGACATCATTTAAATATTATTTATTTTGCAGTTATTTCTGTGTAAATTTTGTATTAAATGAATTTTCTCATCTGAAATTTTTAAAAACTCTGAAACTGCTTTTGAGGTCGAAAGACGACATCATTTATCAACAACATGAGACAAATTTTCATTTCGTTGATTGCTGATTCTATTTCGGTATATATTAGGCCCCAGAACTGTCTGAATTCTTGATCCTTGTCAGCAGCTGGAATAAAATTCTTCTCTAGTAGAGCGGTGAGAAGAAGGGGAGAAAACGCAGAAGATGGTACGTAGAAAAAAATTGAATAAACTTTTTAACATAATTTAATCGTAAATGAACAGACATGGAAAAGCTGTACAACCCTGGAGGGCTTGAGACACGTCAGAGGTCAAGCAGACAACCATAAAAGAAGCATTTTCTCAAACAGCAGCAGCAACAACAACAACAACATCTTTTTGCAAATTGGCAGCCATCGTTAATTATTCAAATTGGTTTGCGGTCGATTATAAAAAATAATGCGCTGTCACAGCGGATGGCGAAGAGTGCTGGTGGAAAATTGATAAGAAAATGCGGGAGAAAAGGGAGAGGATCTCAATTAATTTTTGTATATAGCGGTTGTAATGCGGCTGAATTTGCTCTTTAAAATATTCTCGTATGTATGTGTTTTTTAGGCATTCCGGTATGTGTTTTTGTATGTTTGTGTGTATGCCGAACTACAAAATGCTGTCTCTCGTTCCGTGGGGCAAACAATTGGCTGCCACAATTATTTGGATTTTATTTTTTTATTGTTTCGCTTTGTTTCGTTTGTCTTTTGGTCGGGTGACGTTCCGTTTTGCCTCGGCGCTTAACAAAGACTCAGCACATGGCACAAATCCACTGCGTTTGCTGCACGTTGAGTGCTCACGCTCGTGCTCATGCATCGATCTGGTCTGCTCCGGTTGTTTGGCATGTTTTACGGGTGGACCGGGGTCATGGGAAGAGGCGAAAAGGTAGGGTTGCTGGATCCGGAGCTCAAAACAATAGCTTAACTCGAGCAAAGGAAGCCCGTTCCTCTCGCAGTTCAATGTTTTTGCCGGCATCCTGTAAATGGAAGTCTTGATATCACAGTAGGCCAGCCTCGAATGCAATAAAAGCCAACGGAAACGATGTATGACGAAAAATAGGCACTGCGAATTCACACATTTAAGTTGGCTGTCATCATGCAATAAGAATGGTTTTCATATCGACGCGCAGTGTTCACGTCGTTGGTTCGAAATGGGTCAGTTCAAACATATTCAATTTTCAAGTCACTGAAAAAAAGCCGCTTTAAATTGAAAATAAAGCGTTGATTACACGTAAGCGATAATTTTCATTAACGTGCAGAGGCAGCGAGATGGAGAGAGAGAGAGAGAGAGCGAAAGACAGAGAATGAGAGAGACTGAGAAATTTCCCTATAAATTGAATGAAAACAATTAAAAGCGGCTTAAGTGTCCTTCATGTGGTGAAACTTCGTGTCGATTGGCAGCCGCATCATCGTCGTCAGCGGCAGCCGGATGCGCAATAAAACCGGAAAGAGCTTTTAAATTATAGCGCTCGTCGGCACTTCCGCCGCACACAAAAGTTGCAATTATGCAGTTAATGGAGTTGCATAAACTTGTTGGCTTAATTATGCAGAAATAGCGCTCGTCGGCATCTGAAACAACTGAGCAACTACAGCAAAAAATTACAACAAAAATGACAACAAAAACGACAACAAACACGACAACAAAAATGCAACGAAAACTACAACAAAGACGACAACAAAATTTAGTTGCTACGAGTAACAACATCGCATTTGTTAACGACGCTTCAACCGAAGAGGAATTTCAAGGCTTTTTATGATGCTCTGAAGGACATGAGCGAGAATGCATCTCGCAATAAAACGGAATGAAATCGACACGAAATAGTTAAAGTAAATTCAACCGAAGAGAAAAAAAGAAGAGTAAAATAAAGAACAAACGTTCATGAAATAATTTATAAACCACTGAAAGAAACCTTAAGAATAAAAGTTGAAATAAAGTTCAATATAAGGAGAATTAAGGTCGTTCTTCCATTTGTAATGCACAAAAGAAGGCGTGGCAGGTATAGACAAGTATTCTTTATTAACATCGCCTCCTGATGTTAATTTAGCAGAGAGTCCTTTAAGGACAGACTAAATTAACACCTTCACCTTTGGATGTATAAAAAAGGAGAAGAAAAATTGCATAACTGAGTTGCTGGGATGGCTTCAGAGAGTGCGATGATGGAAACAGCTTGTTATCAACTCTTTTTATAGTTATTAGAATGCACTCGCTGCGGTGCTGCGGTTCGTTTCAATATTTATTCGCAGAAACCCTGCAATTTCCATGTGAAATCAAGCGAATGATTGCATTCCTACGGTTCTAAGCTACCATCGGGTGGTTTTTTACTTGTTCCAAATACACACAAGTAAATCGAAAACGAAATTGTAGAGTTCAAACACAGTGGAAACGAAATTTATTTTGAAATTGCTTCCGCATTCAGTGGCTT
Source organism: Myopa tessellatipennis (assembly GCA_943737955.2). Classification (NCBI taxonomy): domain Eukaryota; kingdom Metazoa; phylum Arthropoda; class Insecta; order Diptera; family Conopidae; genus Myopa; species Myopa tessellatipennis. Next base: position 59,970,814 of record OX031316.1, read on the forward strand.
TTGTGAGACATGATATTGTTTGATGTATCTACGAGTATCTACTCTTTTAAAATGGAATTTACGCTGGTGAAGGAGAGAAAGAAAGATAGAAAAAAGAAAAAAAGAAAGAAAGGAAGACTAAAGGAAAAACTAAAAGAAAGAAAGAATTGTTTATTTTATTTGATTGATTTATTTAATTGAGATTTTATTTGAATTTTTATTCGAAGCTATTAAAAGAAAGCGGTTAACAAACCTCTAGGAACTTTAGACAACCTCTCTACGATCCCGTTATATAAAAGAATGAAATAAAATATTAAAAACGAATGCAGATTTAAATAACTCGTGATTCTTCTTGAGATTGAAGTTGGTTTAGAAAATTAATATTAAATACAATATTATTAATTGGTAAACTATAAAAGTGTTTTAGAATACTTAGTTGACGGTTTGAAACTTTGGTTAAAACTTGGCTTAAAACTAGGATAAAAAAAATTAAAAGTTCGATTTTCTCCTCTTGAATGAAGATGGTGAAAATCACTCCATCTCGTGAAATGGATCATCCTCGCTCTAAGATTTCGAAATCAGCACGAGAGTTAATTTTGAGAGTTTTTTTAGTTAATGCCTTTTCTTCTTATCTGCTTGTTACACTTTTTAAACTGAACTTTCAACTTGCTTAAATTTTATGGCCCGTTTAAATGCGTGAGGATCCAATTTATGAATGTCTCGAAATCGCCATTCGCCAGACTTCTTCGTTGGCCTTCCGATTCGTGTTTCTATCCACTTGCAGTCGCTTGAAACACACAGACACAACCTCGGACACACATACACTTATATATATTGTATATACAGTGAATCCAAATGTTTTCAGCCGAAGTTCATGTTTAATTTACGAGCATAAAATAAAATATTTCCGTACAAAATGTTGCTAATAAATTCATAACACCATCGTAAAGTGGCTTAAAAGCAAACAAGCATTAAACGCCAAAAAAGCAGAGGTTACCGAGGTGGAAGAAGCCCGCACAGCAGCTGCACCAATTCGAGCTCCAACCCAGGAGAAAGAGACGGGAGCAGAGGAGGCAGCCGGCTGTATCAACTCCACGAACTCCACGGGCTCCACCACTGTTGCCAATGTGCAGTGTTGCATTATTTATTGCTATTTATTTATGCATGTTTTGTGGGCGGGGGCGGGTGGTCGCTGCACGATTGTGGGTGTGCCGTGTATTTTAGTTTTCGGTGTGGTAGGCAATAAAAAATCCTGCCGCCTGCTCCTCATGCGAACTCTTCGAATTTTATGGCAGTAGCGCGCGCATTTTTCGCCGTTTGCCTCACACAATCCTTGTGCAGGAAAATAAAATTAAACAGTTTGACTTTAATTAACCATGGAAAATTGGAAGCAACTAATTATTAGTTCATGTGCTCAACATTTCCGCTAGGAAATATTTTACGATGAACTTTAAATCCTTGCTTACATTACGCATCCTTCAGGAGACTCAACTCAGCTGATGGTGTTGCAAATAAGATTTCTTTAAAACGAAATAAGCAACCAAAAACGTTTTTACGTACGGTGCTAAGGCTAAAAACGTAGTAGAAGATATCCATAAGAAGAAAAACATAAGAAGAGAAGAGAAAATCATCTGTTACGCGCTACAGAAGCACTACATCCGGCAATACATTTGAGCTAATAACTTTAATTAGCAAATCATTAGCAAAACATATAGCTATACCGCAGGATACTGTATAAGGAGTCCTGAGAGTCCTGTTGTTGTAGATGTTGCTGGTAGATGTTGTTTATAACGATATCATAATTGTTCCTGTTATTAAGACTCCTCTCAAGGAATACGAAAGTAGATGAGTGGGTGCCACTCGATTTCAACCTACTTATGTTGCTGCTATCCCTCCCCTCCCCTTCTACCCCTCACCAGTGTTGCTCTCTTCTTCACTGTTTCCTCTTTTGCTGCGAATTTATACGATACGAGCGCCAAACGAGCGAAACGTGCAACGTGTGTAAATTTCATTTCTATGTGAAGCTCTGTTGGCGAACTCGCCAAATGCGATAGATCACAAAACTTACTCGATACCGGATGGAACAGCAGCCACTTTAACCAAGTTTAACCGGAAGCTGCGGAAAGGCGTGTTCAAGAAGTTTATGAAGTCGATAATCTATGGATTTTCTTTGCCGTTCACTGAGTTAATTATTGCTTTATTATTTAATTCCGGTGCCCTGGATCTTCGCCTATCACTTAACTTAACTTATTATTGCTGCTATTTTGAAATGTTTATCTACTCGTTGCTTAGATCCAATAAATATTCCATCAGTATTTAGATTCTTTTAATTCGATTGAAATAAACGTGGATCGGATATAATAATTAATGTCGTATGTAATATCGGATATGTACATATAATACTTGGAGTTTATTTTATACATTGTACGCATTGCAAAAATTGTAACTGTAGTAATTTTTAATTTAACTGTAATCTAATCAAGCGACCACTCAGCGAAATTCCGTTGTTGCGTTTCTGACTTTTTGGTGAGTCAGAGAGTGAGAGAGAGAGGCAGTGTATGAGGGAGAGGGATATAGAGTAGCTCATCGGCTTACCACTATTTCGGCCAATATTGCTGAATTGCACTTCTGAAAACAACAGCAACAACAACGATAGTCGATTCGAACTGCGAAAAATGCTTCACCTGACCACAAATCAGCGTGCCTAAAATGAAATTTAATTAAATTTCCTCCGACCGATTCTGATTAACAATTGGAAAATTCAAATCTAAATTGATTTTTAGGTATCAGTGCGTTGTTACCGTGATATCGGGGCGTGAATCTCCCCTCCCCTCCCGGCAGTATGATGATGTATATAAAAATTAAAATGCAATCTGTTATTTAAGTCGGTGAAACCCAGTCGATTGGTTCACCAGAAGCAACAATAACAACAACAAATTGCCATGTAGCTAATGACTGATTTAATGATTTGTTGAAAAGTAAAAAAATTAAAACATCACACCGAATAAGCAGATGAATACTAATTAAATAAATGAAATTCGTTTAATTACAATAATAATAATAATGGAGTAATATAAAAATGATCATTAAATATAATAATAAGGAAATATAATAAATCTGCTAGTATTATAAGTATTATAGTGCATATCATAGTGTAGTATATTAAATTGCATTATTATAATATAACATTGTACAATACAGTAATATATACGAAAATATCATAAGCTATACTACAATTATACAAAGTTATTCATTTGATGTAATAATCATAATAAATAATCAACATTAACTATATATTTTCGAGGATCAGAGCCAGAAGTCCTTTCTTCTGCTCCTTTAAGAATGTCGCAATGAGGAGTTTATTTAAAATCAATATCAACTTCATCTCGGAACAACATCTCATCATCGTCGGTATCAACGTTGTTTCCATCATCCTTGTCGCCATCATCGTCATCATGGTCGTCATAATCACCGTTATCATCGTCGCTATCATCGTCGTTATCATCATCGTTGTCATCTTCGTCTTCATCATCGTCACCATCATCAGCATCATCTTGTTCAACGAAGATTGCATTACGTTCAGCTTCTTGGGCCATTAATTAATATCACTTGCTCACGTTGCACTTGTAACTTGTACTCAGTTCCGCCCTTACATTGGTGATTACATCTTCCGGAGGCGTCAACGGAAGCGTTGTCCGACGACGGACAGCCAGCCGCTAGACGACGACGACGACGAGTGATTTACGAATTTACACATTTCGTTGTATTCACAGAGATTAAGCGTTGAATCCGAACTCTTTTCAAGTGTGATTTGAAATGTTTCACTCTCAGTACGCCGGTTTGTTGAGTAAGAAATTTGAATTGGATATTCGAGTAGCTTTAAACAATTTTAGAATCGCAACGGAGCTTCTAAATACAAGCATAGATAAGCATACATAGCATAGAAAACATGATTAAGGACCCGCATTCTCGGTATTGGATCACGTCCCAGCTAAAGGACCATCGTGGACCGTATTTCTTCGATGGTGAATTATATTGAAGCAAATTCGTTTAATTTTTCACTTATTTTTAAATACTGCGAACTGAAGATAACAACGAAAACAGCAACAAAAGCTCAAAAAGGTGCGCACTTCCGAGTCGATTTTCTCTTTTGATTTTCTCGGGTCTTCGTTTTTGAATGTTTTTCTCAATTAGTGCAGACGTTTCGCTTCGCTTCGGTCCTTTAAGGCGAGTATGAAACAGAAATGGCAGAAATTTTTATAAATTGGAGGAATACAAAAACAACAACAATGTTAATTAAAAAATTTCACAGTTCGAACGCTGAACTTCGACGTCGGTTACTCATCTGACTCAGAGACCCAGAGACTCAGTTCAGTCCAGAGACTAAGAGTTGAGTTCTACTCGATTTATTGGGGACAAAATAAGAATATAGCCTTTAATCGCTGATTTCAAAAGCGAAGAGTGATGAGCGACAGAGGGAGAGGATGAGAGAGAGAGAGAGAGACATAAACAGTGATCATAGCTTATCTTAATATAAAATTTCGTGCATCTTTCTTTGTTTTCATTGGCGTTTTTTTCTGTTTATTAATATAAAATAATTTGCAAAGAAATAAGACCATAATATAAATAAACACAATGAATTCCAGTCTACTCCAATCGAGTCCAATACAGTCCATTGTCCAGTCCAGTGACCAGTTCCTTGAGTTTATTCTTGATGTTACTCTCCCTTTTTCATTAGTTTTTTGTATTCATTTTCAAAATATCGATTTCAATTAGTTTTTTAGTTTTCTTATAATTTTTCTTTTCATTTTTGTCTTCCTCATTTCTTCTGTTTTTCTGGTTTTGTTTGTTTATTGTCTTCATTTCCACTTGAATCTTCCTCGTTGAAGTTCGAACTTTGGGGAAAATCGATCAACTCCAGAATTAAAATAAATATTGAGATTTCATTTCAATGCCTTCGAAATGATTTCATCTTTAATTCTTCTTCGTTAGTCTCTAAATTAAGCTTCAAGAACTCGCTTTTTTCCTCCTGACTTGTTTTTGTTCTAACGATTTCCGGCTTTCTTTTCTTTCTTGTGCACTCTCACTCACATATTTTTATTTTATTTTCTTTGGGTTCGTTGTTTGTTTAAAGCAATTAAAAAGTTTTCACTCGTTCCTATCTACGATCTCCGAGTATATCTGAGCTGCTGAGAAATTCGACTGCAGCCGAATTACGCGGCGTTGCGTAAAATTAATGTAAGTGAGTATAAATTTGAACAGTCAACTCTAAACTCTTCCCCTCCCTCTTCGCTCATTCCTGCTATCTCTCTCCTTCTCCCTTTATCTCCCCATCTCCCTATCATCCTTTTATTTTCTTCCTTTTCATGTGATTTCGATAAGAACGAACATTTTTTAAATATTTTTAAATTTCAACTGAAGAGGTTTTTACTTGCAATTAATTTTTCCCAGATTCCGATTTATTTTTCTCGTTTTTTCTCAATTTTAGAGTGTGACAAGGTAGTGCTCTATGTTTCGCAAACACAAACAAAGCACTCGTATCCATCTTGACCATCTGTGCGTTGTTATTGTCATGATTTTATGTCGTTGTTGTTATTGTCATGATACTTTTCTGTTGTTGTTTTTCTTAGTTGAAGTTTTTGTTGGGTGGATTTTGCTCTTTATGTTGTTGTCCTCTCTGTCTCTGTGCTTCATTACTCTGCATTTTCACATTTCGGGTCAAGAGCTGAGAAAACATTTTCGAAAAATGTGCAGAAATGTGCTTAACTTCTTTCGCAACGACCTCGGACAAATGTTTGTTAAAGCAATAATTGACTGGGCTTTGTCTTTATGTTTACCTCATTGCTGATTATTACAGCGTATTGTATTCATTATAATATATATATTTTTCCTTCATTTCTAGACGTTGAAAAATCGATTTTAGACTAAATCTAGAAAGAATTTAAGAGAGAGAGAGAGATAGAGAGAGGGAGAGAGAGAGAAAGAAAGTAAGACAGACAACTATTTTTCGTTGAAGTTGAAAGGATAACATTTTAGAATTTTTGGATGATGGAATTTTTTTTATATAATCATTAAAAGCATATGAATATTTGAAAAATCGAAGTAGTTGACTTATTTTTATCTGGATTGCCTTATAAGTTGCACACTATTGATGGCAATTACATCGCCTAATATAAGACATAATGACACCTCGAATATTCGACCAGTTTTGAAATACAAACTTTGTTATTCAAATATTTTATCAGAAATGCTCTTTATTTTGCATACAACAAATACATTAATTCCATGCTTGGAGAGTCCTTCTTTGTTAAAGCCTTCCCATCGCCTCAACAACAAACCGTATGCATTGAAATATGGATTTTCTGCACCATGTTGAAATAGTCTACGGCTTTTGTTTGTTATTTCTGGTTACCTGCAAACGTATGAGCAACGATATTTTGACACCATCTCCTTGTTTATCTGGCTCTCTACGATTTTGATACCTTATTTTGCTTAAAGCAGGACACACTTCGTGCACGAAACCATCTGCAGTCATAAAAAAGGATTTTGGTAACTCATACAACAACCAGCGGATGCTGCTACCCGGCTTGGATGGTATACTTTGTGGGCTGCTGCCAGGTGACATAACTTTGTGCAGACAAAACATAAACCTGAATTATAACTTTAATGTGAAATTACTAAAATCGCTTTTAATTATTGCATTATAAAAATATATTAAAATTAAAAACTTTTAAATTAATTTCTTTACTTATTATTTAGTGGTTTGCCAGTACATCCTAGAAGTATGCTAGGCCATTATATGCAGATATCATTGAATGAAGTGTGTACAGTTTAAATCGAAAGCATTTTTAAATGTAATCGTATCTTTTACTTAACTGTATTTTACAACATGTACTATAATAATATACTTTACGGTAACTTTATGGCAACTTTAACGTAAGTTTACAGTATCTTGATAGCGACAGTGTTACAATCTTGGAAATTGTCTTAGATTGCAATGTATGTAATTCTTAATCAACAGAATGCAGTATTTCATTAAAGAAATCATATAAATTCAAATAAATCAACTTTATCTATATTTATTGTAACAATAAACTTTTGATATGACGTTTAGAAGTTATGCTCTCCACTCCCGTCCTTTAGTTAGACGGAAAGTGTTTTAATATTAAAAATATCTAGAAATTTAACACCAGAAAATTTCATTTCCATTCAATGCGTCGTATTTGGGTCTCGAAGCTCAGCAAAATGAAGAAATTTCAGCTTTCTAGAATCTCTCAACTTCATTCTCTTCTGTATTCCCATTCTCAACCTTATCCTCTTCTTTATTACCAGCCTCATCCTCATCTTTATTTCCATCCTCATTCTCATTTTTATCCCTATCCTCATTCATATCCGCATAATATATGAACGCAACATCGCGGCTTCGAGCGTTGACTCTTTACTGCCATAGTTTCTTTTTGGCTTCAACCACTACCGACTCTGCGTCACACCAGCAACGATGACTGCGGCAACTCTACCTTTTTCGCGGTTAAAGTATCCAGCACATGATAGCGTTGTGTGAGGGATCGCATGGATCACGTAGTGATTCTACAACTTTTCCCAAGGATTATCATCGAAAATATTCTGGGAAATAGTAGCGTGGCGTGGAATGCAGTGCCTCCCCGGTGCTCTTGTGCGTTTTTGGAGCAACTCAAAAGTTCCCGGGAGCATCGGGGAATTCTTTGTGCTCTACTTCACTCTAGAATATTAAAGTATTAATGCGTGAGATAAAAATTGTACACAAAATGAGCAGGAGGAAACGAATTGAAGAAGTGGTGGAGGCGGAAGTGGGTTAAAAGAGGTGCAGAAATTCTTAAGCTTTCATTCAAGAAGTACCAATAAAATCGTCAAGTTTTTCTATCGTTAAAAATAATAAAGTCAGTCGTATAACTATAAATGTATCTATAAAATTTTTATTGAACCTTTTTATTGCAGTAACTTTTCACATGAATAGAGTACAGAATTGCAAATAAGACGACGAGATTTAAGATTTACAAATTTAATTGAACATGCAAATTTTACTTCCTGTTCTATTTATCGACGATGTTCCTCTTTGATGATGCTGACGATCTGAGATGTTTTCTTTCCTCATCCTCATCTATCAGGAATGAAGTCACTTTGTTGGTGTCGACTTCCTGGCCGCAAGTCTGAATTCGAGTGCTGCTGCATTCAATTTGTCACTTGAGCCATTACAGGAAGTGCTCAACGCACACACACAAACACTCATCTCTACAACTGCCACAAAGGATTCGCTCAGCACCCTTTCGCAGTTTCTGGATTTATAAACGACAACACCCAAGGAGCTGTTCGCCTGACGATGCTCCGGAAATACTTCTGATTTCACTCCATGCTTACATTTGTCAAATTTACTGTCATATCCTCTTTTGATTTTCAGGGCGATTTGCAAAACAAATACACAGAAGGCAAGAAGCAACAACAAAAAATGCTGATGTGGAAATCATCAGAAATTGAGTGTATTTACATATTTGGAAAGCTTTTCTTGGATTGAAACTTTAATTGAAATAAGAGAAGCTTCGGTTACTCGTTATTGTACCATCCTTCACAGAGGGTCAGGGAAGGTCACAAGCCTCCCATGGCTACCGAACTTTTAGCAATTTACGACTCGCCTCGTCTCGTCAACACAGCAACACAACACTAAAGAAGTGAGTCACTGCGGGTGAAGGATATCTTTTGCCCTGCGTAATGAGTTGGCTGGCTAGAGAACCATGAGTACATAGAATGGAAAATATTTATGGCCAAAATAACAAAGTCATTGCCAGTCTGGGCAGTTGTCCGGCTTGAGTGTGGGTCTCTGTGTATGTGTGTGTGTGTCTGTGTGTGAGCATGGCAAATGTGAGAGCGGACAGTTGGTGAAACGAGCCGATGGATATTTATTGCCGTTTTAGGTACCAAACCAAACATTCTGACAGGAGACAAACTACGGCATTGTTGAAGAGCTGTTTAATTATTGCTGCCATATGTTTTGAAAGAAGCAAGTAAGAGTTGCCGTTGCTTCGACATAAACAGAGCAATAAATTGTGTCATTCGGTCGGTATTTTTAATACGTGTCCTAAATTCAGTCTAGAATCTATCATGAAAAGTGCTCAAAAATCGAATAAATATTCTTAAAAGTTCTGTTTTCCTTTCCGGTTTGTTTACTTTTGGCTTTCAATGTGCTGTTTTTGAGTTCTGACTAATTTTAGCCTAATTTTTAAAAGAATTTCGATTTCAGTGGTCACTTGGTTAGACACTTCTTCACCTTCTCTCTCCTTCTTTCTCCTCTACTTCACTTTCTTTACTTGCACCTGGAGATGGATTCACTTAATTCTTTGAGTGTAAATTAAGTCTCAACAGTGACTTTCCACAGCTGATGGTGTCGACTTTACTTTCGGTGTAAATAATACATCCGCTCTTTCCTTGTGTCTCTCTCTTATCTCTTCCTCAGTTTTTCACTCTCTTCGCTTTAACACAGCTTCCCTTCATTCGTTTCGAACTTCAGTCGACGCTGCGGTTTCGCACGCTCGAACAGCTTCCTGTCCTGGCAGCGTTTTGAGATAGAATTCGGTAGCAGTGACAGATGATGCTGCTGCTGCTCTTGTAGAGTAACCACGAAGTTAGTCGTTGGTTCTTTTCTAGGTAAAAGTTTAAGACAAGATTTATTGAAGCTTCCTTAAAATAAACCAAGTCAATTAGTTCCTTAATTAAATCTAATGGAATTTAAAATTAATAGACTTCGATTTACTTGAAGTTGCCCAAGTTGTAAGTAGATCAGACTAGACATCGGTATGGAAAAGGAGTGCGACGGGGAGGGGAAACTCTCTCATAACAACGGACGAGTTTATTTACTTAATTAAGATGCATTTTTTTCAGCTTTTCTGCTTCTGATCCGCTTAACGAATGAATCAATGGAAAAATATCACTTGTACTTTTACTCTTTAATTGTGATTTAATATTAGGTTTGAATTCAGAAGGTTAGGTTGAAATTCAGAATTAAAATTGATTATTCTTTGAAATCAGAAGATCCGAGAAGTCCAAAAAGGATCACCTTCTATAATTGTTGTTGTCAATATATCAACAAACGAATTTCGTACTGACAAATGAATTCTGCTTCCAATTAAATATTCATTTATACCGAAATACAAACAGAATAAATAAGAAATACGAATAAAGAAATATACAAAAATACAATACGTAGAAAATGCAAAATAATAATTCTTCAAAATGAAGAAGCAGGACATCGGAGACTTGATTCATTAAGAGAACAATAGCCGAAAATTTACCAACCTCTGTCTGTCTTTTTCTAGCTCGATCTCTCTGTTGCTCTCTCTAGCAATTTCTCTCCCTGGAGAAAGAGAACCATAAAATGTATTCCATTAAAACAAAGAGAATACAAACGAAACGTTTATTAAAACTCACAAAACTAAAAATATATTGAAAAATTCCAAACGAACACAACAACAAATTTAAACTTGTGTATCCCGAAGTCCCAGACAGCTTCATTAAGAATATTTTGTACCATGTTTTTGTTGTTGAACTTTTAGTTTAGAGTGTGTTTTGTTTCAGAGTCTGATAAAAACACGCCACACGCAAAAGTTTCTCGGAGTATTCACAAAACGACTGGTTTTTGTACTGTTTTACCTTCTATTTAGAGTAATAATTTTATTTTGCCATCCCCCGCCCCTTTCCCATTGTTCCACACCACCCTAAATAACCGAAAACAAAACGCATCATTAAATTATTTTAGTTTCACAGTCAAATGATGCGTTCACTTCGGTTGCAAGGGCAGCGACCACCACGACTGCTGCGGAGTGCATCATTCGGCCAACCATGAATGGTCGTTATGCATGTCATACCGAACAATTATTCGATGTATGCTTGAGCCGCTCGCGCAGTCAGTTTAACTTCGCTGACCGCATCACTTTATTACGAGTCTCTGTTGCTGCTTTCTGCTGTCGCTGGTGCTGCTGTAGTCGCTGCTGCTGCTTCCGCTCCTGCTGCCGCTGCTCTCCCTGCTGCTGCTGCTGCTGTTCTGCGGTAGCAACTAATTTATTTTAATTTGTTGCTAAACAAACGTGGTTTGATACCGTGAACGCTATCCTGAAAGCGATCCCATTGCGAACTTATTGTTTGTGGTTTTCGCTCTTGCAAAATTTGTTGAATGGAAAAATGTGACTTTATTTCATATCAAAATTCTTCCTTTACACATTGTTACAAATTATTTTAAAACACTAAAATATTTGAGTTGGTTTTGTCAGTATAACTGTGTTGAACAAATTTATTCAATGATTTTCAGATGAATCAATAATATTTTAGTACAAAATTTAACACATTCGGCTCATATCTTTATTTGAACCATAAAAAAGTTGCGAAAAGTGGTGCATAACTGTGGCTAGTATAGGTCACAATAGGTTTATATGGAGATTTTTATTAGAAAATTTAATATTAGTACAGTACAGGGTGGGCCATCAGTTGGTTTCTTTTTAAAATTCCAAATAATGGAAATTATTTTTCTTGAATATATTTATTTCAACTTTTCTTGGTCAGCAAATATTTTCTGAATTTCATTGAAGAAATGAGAACAGATGAAAATTACACAACAACACATCATTTACAATTACATCTTTTAATGAAAACAAATGAACGAAATAGTCTCATTGTTGTTGTTATTCTTGTTATTTTCTCCTCATGTTAACAGTGCTGGCAGCAACTTACAGCAATTACAATTTTAATCATCACAGCGTAGCATCGTTTTACGTGAAGTCATCACGTAAACTGAAATCCACGCACGTACTCATCGTTACCGAACAGCGAACACAGTCCACCCTCCCTTCCCCAACGTCGTCTGTGCATCCTCGGAACAGGACGGGACGATTTCTGTCGTAATAATAATTTCCACAAAGTTTTCATCTGGCGGAAATGTTAATTAAAAATCGAGCAATCGATGACATCGATGACGGCCTTCATGGATACTCAGAGATATCAAAGAGTAAAGAAAATATTTTAATATAAAAAAAAACTATTCTCTGGTGAAAGCACAGCAATGTTCAAGAGGAAAATGTACACAATATTACTCACATGAATGTTATTCGATGGCCGATATTCGAAATCATCATAAAAATTAACAATATAAAAATTTATGTCTCAATTTAGCTCAGTAAATTGAGACAAATTTTTAAATTCAAGAGAAATTACCAGAAATCAGAACCAAGACAGAGAGTGTGTGTGAGAGAGAGAGAGAAATATAGAGAAATATTTTCCCAAAATCTAAAAAAGTTTGTTGTTGCTGCTGCTGTTTGAGACGAGTATTTCACAAATTTTTGCCAAAGTTGAAATTAATTTTCAACAAAACCCTACGAAGTTTCGAATACATACACGCATACATACGAATATTTCAGGCACACAGTATAGGGACCTGATTTGAGGACAGACTGATTTGGCCCCGAAACACATGCGAACGAAGCTCAGGAAACTTCAGATGCGTGACTTCTTAATACTTGGAATGACGGCGAAAAGTTTATCGCACATGGAAATTTAATTAAGCCCGTGCATGTGCAAACAATTCAGGTTGGCAGGGACTCTTTGATGTTCAGAGGAGCCACTTTTTCCCGCTTCCTATTTTTTATTCGCTTGGAAAACTTAATATTGAAAGCTTAAACAACTCTAATGAGTTAAAGAATTTAACTGGCGGAGAGTGAACAGCGAAGATTATCAAGGAAATTCCAACGAAATAACAGATGGAGAATACTTTTAATACTTTTAACCTGTAATCAAATTTTTATTCTCTACACTCGAAGGTAAAAGGTTGTATTAAGTTCTATTATTTGGCCCACATATTACTGAAAGGCTAAAGGAACCTCTTTAGAAGCGAAATTACTTCATACCTGAGGCAAGTGTGTCGACAGAGTTTAAGTCCCGAACATTCTGTACCAAGATTAACTACTCCTGAAAAAAACGGGCGTGAACCGCCCACTTTTATATTATACACTTTTTAAAAGATTTCAGATCATAGTTCGTGAGAAACATTTATCGTTATGGAGTCTAAAATAGCTGCAGCTGTAATCCTTTCAGTTATTGTTTTTTCGATGTTCAGAATCGGTAATCATCCCAGAAATATTCATACTTAAACTAACCATCATAGCATCAGTTCAGTAGGGAAGGATTTATGGTTCAAGTGTCGAGGTTACGCTGAGCGTGAAAAATGTAAACCAAAAACCAGCAAAAAAGAACTAGAAACCAAACAATAATAAGTTCGAGTGTTACAAAAGATTTTCATACACGAAGAAAGGAAAGTGTTTTGAAAAGAAAGAAAGAGAGAGAGATAGAGTGTGAGAGACAGAGCGAGAGCGACTGAGAGAAAGAGAGAAGGAGTTGCAAACATGCTCAAGGAAAAGTGCAACAAAATGCGAAATTCGAGTAGCGAAAATTCAGAAGATTATTTTTGCTGACAGAGTGAAATGCAAATATGACAGAAATCGAAGAGTTCTCAGTTTCTGAAAATCGTTTTGGGATCTTCAACACAATAAATATTGCTCCATAAGCGCATAAATAAACTTAGATGCATCTTATGTAGGCGTGGCTCTCTAAACTTTTTAGTAAAAAAGTTTAATGTCAAATTTAAGTTGAATCCTTAAAGTTTTCATCTTTAGTTCTCATTGTTTAGTGTGTATTGTTGAAAGGACGTTAATCATTTGACATAAGAGTATACGAAAAACAATAGGAACATTCAGGGGTCATGGGTCAACATATCTATTAGTTTTTTTGCATAATAAATCTGTAGCCATGCCAGACACAGCTTGAAAAATTGAAAGCCATCCGCTCTGTTTATTTTCAGGTTTTATATCCTTTGTACGTATATAAGTACCCGTATATGTACCCGTATATATACCTGAATGTGTGTGTGTGTGTCTCTGTGTCCAAATGTGTGAGTGTGTATGTGTACGTAAATTTGTATAGCATTCAAATGCCTAAACAGATCGCACTCACTCTTCATTTCGTCTTTTGTTGTTCTGATGCGAATAATTTTTTTGTTTTTGCTTTTTTCGTCGTTCACCCTGAGCATCTGCAGTTGACGAGTGCCCGGACGACCAACAGAGACCCTCCCCCACCCTCCCCAACCATTTGATTGATGATCAACAAATTGGAAAAAAGTGGAATGTGTGCCTAACATTTCAAAGAATGATTTAAATTCGACTATAAATATTTAATATTGTATACGTTCGTTAGAACAAAAGCGAAATTATTCAATCTCATTCTTTTAAAACTCTTCAAATAACATCTTTGTGTTTTCTGCCGTTTTTCTCTATCCAAAGTAATTTTAATTGCTTCTCCTTTAAGTGTTGCATTCAAAATGAATTGTCTAGTATCTCAGCTGGTGCCTGGATCTCTGCAAATAATGCTTAATTATCGTGCATTTGCTTGTGCGAAGTCTTTCCATTTCTGCTTGTTGTACGTTTGGATTAATTTCATTGTCGTATCTGGTATACTATAAGAGTAATTAACAAAGACGAGTCAACGAGTTGCGCTATTTTCAGTCTCCTCTGCAATACTAATTGTTTCAGTGAAAGAGGCAATTTTTTCGTACGCTAGTTGCATTATTTTAATTGCTTTCTTAGATGAAAAGATCACGCTCTTTGCCATTATAATTTCTGAGCATCATTCATATCGAGTTAATGTTACTAATGCGTCCTGTTGTACCAAAAGTAAAGCTTCTATTCTGCCCCGATCTATTTGATATTGAAATATATAAGATGATAAAATATTTGAGAGATCTTCAAGGGAACAGCATTTATTTTATTATCTCTTACATTTTTCTATTCTTTGGCCAATTTCTCTGAAATTCCCGTCTTTCAATCTTCCTAAATTTTATCACGTTTTGGTTAACACATTCTTAACATATTTATGAGTTATTTAAGCTTTCATTTAATGTTTTTGTTTTCTTTGTTGTGCCATATACAAGTTATAAGTATATGGCACAGATAATAAGATAGGAGTTTAGTTGAATATTTGAAATTTATTGAATGCGTAAATAGTTTAGAGTTAAGATTAGGTAAAATTATTCTTCTTTTTACAATAGATTGCTATCTGAAAAATTCGGACAACATTTTAAATTTTATGAATTCATTGTATGAATTCCATTTTAAAGCAGTTGCTTGTAATTTTATTGTATTTCTGTCACTTCTTCTCTCTCTCGCTCTGCGGTAGTAAATGGAGACCGAAGTTGTTCAGAGTGTTTTAATCCTGCACGAAATTATTTCACTTTTGCCATATCAAATGCCAATAAAAATTGTTTCTCTGCAATTCCTGTATTTCTTTCGAACAATTATTGCAATTGAAATGCAAATAAAAGAAACGGAAATGGAAATGCGAATGCATCTTTGTTTGAATAAATGTGTTGGTTGGAAGGTTTGTCGGTTGGTTCACACTCACTCGAAGCACAGCACGTTCCTGAGAAAATTTCCTTCAACATATCAGACATTTTATTCAGTCTTCCCAACAAATTCGGCACTAAATTGCATGTTTATTGAAATTTTCAAGTTTTTACTTTGCTAGGGAAAAACCGTTGTTGTAGAGGAAAACGTGCCTGTGTGCATCACGAAAAGTAGAATCGTTCTGTTAGATATCGAAAATGTAGAAAGTTGGGTTGAGAAAAAAGAGGCAATAAATATGAAGATGAAATGAAATGGAATTCGGGGTGGTTAACAGAAACAAAAACTGCTCAATGGCATTGTTTAAATATTATAGCAACAGAACAAAAGCAGCTTTAATAATATTTACAAAATATAATAAATGAATGAGTTTTTATAAATTAGCGTTTAAAGATAGTGGAATTCAAGCATTCCTTCTTGCTATAAAAAAAAAATTAAATTATTATATTTTACAGTTCAAAAATCTTAAGAAATTTGTTTAGGACTTTTTTTCACCCGCCACCCGAGTTTAAGCAGCGTGTGAACGAAGTGGGAAACATCTGAAGTGTTTGCTGCTGTTGTTTCTGTTTTCCTGGGAATTCGCCACGCCAAGAATAACAAAAACAACAACAACAGGGTCCCCTGGAGGAGCTAACAAGAAGTTAACAAGTGGAATTGTTATACAATTGTACTAAAATGCAGCCCACTTAAAGTTGCCCAGAGAGAGCGAAGTCGCGACCCGCCCTCCAACCAACGACTCGCCCTCCAACCAATGACCCGCCCTCCAACCCACAACACGCCCCACAACCAACGACATGCCCCACAACCAAGGACTCGGCCACCCAACCATCGTACTACTACAAAAATCGCAAGTGCAGTTTATAGCATGCAATAAAATAGAATTTATTGCAGCTCTAAACGATTTACAAATTTATGGGCGCGTTCGACGTTGTACATTGTTCTGTCTCTGTGTGTACAGAAGTTCTTTCATAATTTTGGCACCTGCGAAAAGTGGTACTGAGCACTGATAGTTGACTATCGTGTTACCATGTTTTTTCTTGCTACATTGCGAGAGACCATTTAATTTCTACATGATTATTTAATTTAATACTTTAAGAATTAAGAGACAAGCAATCTATTGGTTTATTATTACTAGTATTGCTCACTTCTTTGGTGCTCAGATGATGTGAAGTGAGTGAACGGGAGGAGTCAGGAGTGGGTCAGAATCTGGGCAATTCCCCAGACCCCGATTGTCACCATGTGCCACCCACTCAGCTCACCATCCGGAGCGGCGAGTTCAACTTCCATCCACTGAGCTGCTGTGTCCAATGAAGCATGTCCGCAGCTTCTGTTTACGCAGAGGATTTTTACACTGAATGCTTATGAAATCGAGCAAACATTCACAACTCGGATCGTTCGGGGATTCACGTGCCTCACGATGCGTTTCATTGCGTTGCGTTACTGTTTCTGCTTCTGTTTGCTGTTGCATTATTCGCCGTAGAGCATGAGAGCAAATAAATACAAGTGAAGTGTGTCAGAATTCATGTGATGTGATGTGAGGTTGTCGCAATGAATTCGGACAACACTGACTGCTGCTGCTGCACTGCACATCGATGGTTTATGTTGTTAGCTCGAAAAATATGCACAAATACTCAAACATACCAAATAAGTTGGACTGGAGAACTCTTTCGGAGGAGGTCACTCAAACTGTACTCAGTACTCGATTGGCATGCATTTTATGTTCTCTATCGTTCATTCATTCATTCATTCAGCCATTCATTCAGGTATTCGTAGGTTTATTTGTCCTTTCAACACTCTTCAACTCTTTTGATTTCTGTGTCTTAAGCTGGAATTCATTAAGAACTCGAATCGGCACCGCTGCAGTCAACGTTTAAGACTTTAATTGTTAGAACCAAAAGATGTCTAAATGGACATTTTGTGTTCACAATTAGAATTATTTATTGCGCATCGTTGCATTAACTGCTTTTGTGCATCCGGCACTCAAAATAAAACGATTTCAGTTAGAAATATAGCAGCCCGAGTAAAAAGATGAAGAAGTAAGATGATGAAGAATAGTTGTTGAAGGAAGGAGGATGAAACAAATAGTTTATTTATTCTGTACATTTATAAGTACAGCATCAAACAGAAAAGGATCAGATGGAAGGCAAGTCGACCAGGATTAAAGACGAGGAAGGGCACCGAAATGGAGGGAGAGACAGGGTAGATAGAGAGACGGAGAGACGGAGAGAAGGAGAAAAGGGAAAAGAGGCGCAGGTAGACAATCAGAGAAACGATAGACAGACACACAGATAAATGAGAGGGCGAAGGGGACGAGGCTTGAGTTGGCTGAAAATCTGCGGGAATGTTTGCCCGTGACAATTGCAATGCGTAGCTTAATTCTGCCTGACACAAAATCCTGCATTGTTTTGCTGTCGGTTGCTTTGCTCAATTAGTGCAAATGCCTCAACTTCTCGGAGCAGCGGAAAAGATAAATAAACTCTCTGAACGTAGTTAATTAAAACGGTTTACAAGAAACTATCGTATTTTTTCTTTCCTTCTTGTTTTTATTGTTGCTGTTTATATTATTGTTGTTTTTGTTATTATTGTTGCTGTTGTTATTATTGTTGCTATCGTTATTGCATTCATTGCCACGTCAAGCGGAATTTCCTCATCACATGGCACCGATCAGAAGCAGAGACGGTTTTTCTTTTGAGTGAGACCATGAATTAAGTCAAAATTTAATAGGGTTTTCTATTTAATAATATTTAGTATAATGTCATGCATATCAGTGTTGAATATCATGCTCAAATCTATTCACCTGTGCTGCTGAAGAAGGGAACAACAAAGAAAATGCATTAAATTAAAGTGGTTGCAATTTAATCTGCACAAACTTGTGTTGTACGAACTTTTGGCATACATAAGAAACCATCATTCCACACCTCGGCACTTCCACTCCTTCACTCCTTCACTCTGCCACCCGTCCTCCCCCCCCCCCCCCCCCTTCACCTTAGTAGCTGAGCACCTCCACATGTCATCTATTCAGCTGCGTCAACGTCTGCATATATTATGCAGCATGCTCGCGATGTGTGTTTGCCAGAGCTGCTACACTCGAGCTCAAGCTGAGCTGCTGCCAGTGCTGCTGCCGGTGCTGCTGTCTTAAGCTGTGCTGCCACCTGCGAGGTTCCTGCGGAGTTCCGAATTTCCTGGTTGCCATTCTTACGAGAAGTGTGCAAAAGTTTGTAGCTTCTCAAGTTTAAAATTAAAACTGCAGAAACTCGCAGCAAACTTGGTGTAACTTGGAACTTGGGTGGATTTAGATTTTGTAGTGAGTTTGTAACAATTTATGCTTTGTTGCAAGTCGGACGTATGCAAGTCGACTTGCTGTGGATTTAAGTCCCGGTCTTAAAGTCTTTAAAAGCCAACATCTTAGATTAAATATTGCACTTTTATTTACATTTTTTTCAATTATAGTCTCTTATACATTGATTACAATGACGAACATTCTGGAAAAACTAAGGTTTATAATATTTCCTTTTCATACCTTTTCAACCACAAAAACCACAACCACACAAAATATTAGCTAACATCCATAGTACTTGATCTGTTCTCCTCGATTACAAGTTGCCACTTTTATTGGCCACGAATCAAAACGGATTCACTCGGTCGTGGAAAATTCATGGCTTTGCTTTGAACCAACCGAGGAACCGATTTCTTGGCAATCGATTTCCCCGTTCCAGCAATAAACTGAAACACCCCAACTTTTAATAAAGAATTTTAACTCAATGAATCAGTTTCCTGTTCTGGTGGAAGGCTGTTTCGGGGAGGGGAAAGTGGTGGGGTCGATGTGGTGCTTTTTCTGGTCCATCAAGCACTCTGAAGCGTAAACAGAGTTGCCACAAGAGCTCCTTCACTAATAAAGTAGTCGAAATCGAGGAAATTCAGGTTATATATAATATAAGCACCGTTATAAAGCGCTTCACTCGAGTACGGTTTCGGATTTACTTATCGCTAGAAAAAGCACAAGAAAAAACGCGAACGCGAATAATATTAAATATGCGAATATTATTGAATACTCGAATATTATCGAGTATTATTTAACACCGGATCGATTTGCTTATTTGCTCGTAGTTTTAATCTTCATTCTGTGTATATTAATCACACTTTGATTCCACTGTATTCAGCCTGAATGAAGACTGTTCGACTTCAAACTATCGCCCGCCATCAGCGAAATTTTATGCTCACCTCAACACTTTTTCTCGTTGCCCGAAGAAACTTTTGCTGAGTACTGAATTTGCGATTCTCGGTTTTATAGCAAAGTTTATTCTTCAAACTCTTCTGGTGTCGGTCAATTTTTTTTTTTTTTTTAATGTTTTCAGTTACGTCAACAGTTTTTACGAGCATCCCGACAGAGACAATCAATTGCTCAATGAAGTTTGCTGTCAACATATGACTTTGTCACATGACCTGTTTTTTTTCGAGAGCATGGACCAAAACTATGGACCGGGGAAAACTATTTTTGGCAACTTTGTTGGGTTGATAAAGTTTGTGGTGTCAAAGTTTGGCCACATTTAAATTTTAAAGGTTTTTTTATTGTTGTGTTATGTATTCAATGCTCATTTGGCAAACTTTGTAGTTCTTTATATTTAATTTGATTATAAATTAAAATTCATTTGTATTTTCCTTCATTTTTAATTTTATTATATTGTATTTTACTTTATTTTATGTATTTTATATATTTTATTTTATTTTATTTTAATTTTTTATTATAATATCTTATATTATATTATATAATTTTCTTTCCTTTTCTTTTCTTCTCTTTTCTTTTCTTTCCTTTTCTTTTCTTTTCTTTTCTTTTCTTTTCTTTTCTTTTCTTTTCTTTTCTTTTCTTTTCTTTTCTTTTCTTTTCTTTTCTTTTCTTTTCTTTTCTTTTCTTTTCTTTTCTTTTCTTTTCTTTTCTTTTCTTTTCTTTTCTTTTCTTTTTTTTTGTTTCTTTTCTTTTCTTTTTTGTTTCTTTCCTTTTCTTTTCTTTTCTTTTCTTTTCTTCTCTTTTCTTTTCTTTTCTTTTCTTTTCTTTTCTTTTCTTTTCTTTTCTTTTCTTTTCTTTTCTTTTCTTTTCTTTCCTTTTCTTATCTTTTCTTTTCTTTTCTTTTCTTTTCTTCTATTTTCTTTTCTTTTCTTTTCTTTTCTTTTCTTTTCTTTTCTTTCCTTTTTTTTATTTTCTTTTCTTCTCTTTTCTTTTCTTTTCTATTCTTTTCTTTTCTTTTCTTTTCTTTTCTTTTCTTTTCTTTTCTTTTCTTTTCGTTTCTTTTCCTTTATTTCATTATATTTTTTCTTTACTTTACTTTATTGTTTATATATAATATTTTATTTTATATAATTTATATTATTACTTATTTATTTAATTATTATTTAGTTTTGATTTACTTTTTACTTAATTATTTAATAATTTCTTTCTTTTATTACTTCTTTATTCAATTATTATTTTATTTTATTATATTCTGTTTTATATTTTATTTTATTATTATATTATTTTCTCGGTTATTTTATCTGGCAACAATTTTGGAAATGGAACGAAGAAGAGCAAGTCTCATCCATAAGAAGTCATTTATTCAAAAATATTACTCGCAATGAATAGAAAAATATTGCGAATAAAACGAGTCCCAACCCAGTTACATCCCATGAATGTGTTAGCAGCACAAAGCGAGATGTGATATTTTTTCAAAATTAAAAGGGATTTTCGCTCGTCCAGTCCATGTGACGCCATTTCCGTTTCCCCGATTTATTGTCTCGTTCACACTGCAGATCGGTGAATGAGTTGAATCGCTGCTCTGGTGCTCACTCTCCCTTCCTGCTGCTTCCTCTCCTTGCATTTCCCTGCACACTCCATAGATTTTAATGCATTTCTTTATGGTTTAGTGATTCTTTCCTTGTTTTTCTTTCTTTATATTCTTCTTTTTTCTCCCTATTATTGTCGTGGTACATTTTTATGCAACTAGGAAAGTGATGCTTTATTCTGCGACGAGTTGTCGTTGTTGCCATTGTTGTTGCTGCTCGTTTGGATGATGCCACATTTTTCCCTCCCCTTTCCCCACCCCCCCACCCCTGCTCTACGAATGCTGCCGCTTCTCTCCTTCAAAATAACTGAATCGCTCGTAAACTAAGCAATTTTTCTGCTCTGAGATGTGATGCTTTCTAGTTTAATGCATTTATTCCAAGCTATTTAAAAAAATTGCAGTAAATTTGTGCAGCGATTAAAATGGACGACGAGGTTATAATTGACGAAAGAGCAACTCCGTGATTTTCGAGTGTATTTTTCAGCATTTGAGTACAGAGATGTAAAAAAAATGTTAATGATTCTTTATAATATCTTCTATGATTTCAACAGTCACTATTAGAACTTGAAAAGGAAAGAAAACGAAAGACGGTTCTTAGATAGGGACGAACTTTCAGGTTTTTCCTTCTGAGAAGAGTTCTATATCCCTGTCACACTCTCCCTTGCTTTTATATTACATGGAATTACAAGTACATGACTATGACCTGAATGCCTGTGTACTCTTTTCAATACAAAAAACGGAGGAACACATCTGATATACCCTTTCACCTTTGGGGTTGGGGTATAATTAATAAGGCGAAGCGACCTTTTCACTACTTCGGATCCGCTTACCACGAGATGAATTTCGATGAATGGTCCACACTCATCGTAAGGACCCCACACATCCTACTCTTCCAACTTTTGCCACGCAATGAAAACCCCGAAAAAAAGTAATTAGCATCAGCGGCCGGTTAAACATCCCTCATGAGCACAGTTTTGCCATTTTTTCCATTAACTGCTTTGCACAACCCTCGAGTTAGCACTTTTAATGTCGCACGGAGCAGAAAAAACACACACATATTTCAGGTGAAATTCACCAACAAGGTGAAAATGTGCAGCAGGTTTCTTGTAATTATG
This sequence comes from Myopa tessellatipennis, assembly GCA_943737955.2. NCBI lineage: Eukaryota > Metazoa > Arthropoda > Insecta > Diptera > Conopidae > Myopa > Myopa tessellatipennis. Next base: position 59,993,185 of record OX031316.1, read on the forward strand.
TTAAATCTTCAGCCAGATGTCGTTGCGGCCCGCTTCAGCTTACGGCCACTTAAATTCTTTGTTTTTTCCTTGACTCGTGGAAAATGGAGTGGTTTCCACATCTGCTTAGAGCACGCTACGAGTGTGTTTGGTGCTCTCATTCCTTTTGAGGTGCCAGTTCAAGCATTTTATGCACCGAAGAAGTTAAAAGATCCTACGACACTTCATGGGATCGTACTCATGCATCTGTTTGTCTGTCTGTCTGCCAGTTTGTCTGCTGACAGCAGCCTCGCACCAGCGCCCCCATCGCCGCCCCCGCTGCCGCTGCCGCATAAAAATCAGCACCGAATAATTTTGTTTGTAGGGTGTCGACAATTCGCCCAGCCAGTTTTTTTCCGTCAGTTAATCTGCTGTGGCTGCAAATCCGGAGCGTGTTTGTGTGGAACGAGGTAATGAATTCGACTCGTATTTCTTTTCTTTTCTCCTCCGAACCGTGTTCCGTGTAGGCGGCGGTGGTGTTGGAGCCGATGCATATCTGTTGGTACGCAATGCAGAACAAAATGTGAGGCAAAAAAATGGGACATAAAGAATGGGGCACGAAAAAAGGTGCAGAAAGCGAAGGAAATGCTGCAAATGGCTTTCACCTGTCGCCTTAATTTATGCGCACTTTTTATTGAGATTAAACCGAAAGCAGAGTGGAATTTTTTGCCAAATGGTTTTCAATTATTTTCAATTTAAAAGTTCAGCAAAAAGGGTTTGTTTTTAAATGAGCGAAGAGGTGTTTCAAGGAAGAAATGATGAGCTTCAAAGAGAGTGCAACATGCCTTTGAATGTCGATCGTCTAAGTGCAATTATAAGAAGATCATTTATATTCTTGTAATTCTCTTTGAAAGCATGAATCGGTTGTAAAATGTAAACGCAACGGTTTGAAAATGAAGAGCAGCCTTCCGAATAATTAAAATAAATAAAAAAGGGACCCGATGGATTCTTCTCGTGAGGCGTGAGATATTGAAATTAATTCGGAAACATCACCAGAAGATAATCACCATAACAAAACAATAATAAAAACAACAAAAGTAACAACAACAAAACGCTTTCTTTATAATTTCTTTACCCAGAAACCAGAGTTGAAGAAATGATAAAAGTTGGTAAAAGTTGTTCAAAGAAAAGTTGTTTCCTTTTCCCCGAACTTCCGCTGTGAAATTTCGTAATTTAATTTAGGAATTCAAGTTCCGCCCTCTCCATCAACACTTTGAGTTCTAAGAGAAGAAGAGAGGCGAATAAGGAGTAGAATAACAGAAGAAGAAGAAAAGGTAGAGGAATATGAAGAGAAGAAAGTGCAGCAGCAGTCATCAGCATTTAGAAGAGATCTGATGTTGATTAACCAAACGAAATGAAGAATGTAAGGGAAAAAGGAATCCTAATGTTCGGAAGAGGAGGTTGGAGGGGGTGTGCGAACAGTAGAAGAGTGATATTGAATTACAGACTTGAGCCTCACTCAAATTCCATGCGCTCTTCTCTTTTGACGTAAAGAATTCTCTTTGATTTTGATTAATTGTTTTTTCGTAATGACTTTCCAATTGATAAAACTTTTCTTTTTTTATAAAGTATTCCGAATTCTTATAGTGAACTTGATTACTGAAACCCGATAATCGATGTAACTATTATCCCAATAATATAATTAAATAACCACACAATAGTAAACGTCGTCTATATTGTAGCTCTTTTGGGGCCTAAAACTGTGTTCATCTCAATTTTCATAGTCTAAATCTCTCCTATCTCTCTATCACTCTCTGTCCCTCTCTCTCCCTCCACCTCTCTCTTTATCTCTGTCTCTCTCTCTCTCGCGGCTGTTTCAAAGGTAGTCATAATTTCCGCTTTTATTGAACATATTGTTCAAATGTGTTGTCAGAAACACTTTTAAACAAATACTCTGAGCGTTTCTCAACGCGCAGAGTTAAAAAAAAGAACTCGAATCAACCGTGCTTCAATAAATTAAATAATAAATATTTGTCCATTTATTTGCTTTTGGAGAATTTATCGATTTCGACACCTGAGGCGATGCATATTTTTTCCGCTCGGCTGCACATGAAGCATTAAAAGTTGGTTCGTTCGGCAACAATTTTGTTGTTGGCAGTTCAGCTTTACTACTCATTGGAAATGAAAAACATGACCCCATCGTGTATAACTTCAACTGCAATGATAAACAAGTTGGTCAATAATTTAAATTAAATTGTTAAAATTTTCGAAACAAAACACAATTTAATAACGATAACAAAACAATATATATTAATCATATTTACAATATACCATTACAATAAAATAATCATATTAATTTTTATCAATAATTAATTATTATTAATTTATATCAATTGAATATTTAATTTAATCTAATAAATTACGAGTATAAACGAGAATTGAATAGCGAAGAACTTAAAATTATCTCTTCAATTAAAAATGTGAACTCTTTGATGGAAGAATTTTTGTGTAATTTCAGGCTCTTTTAACAAAAACTATATCGTGAAACAATTTATTTGAATTCCTTCAATTTTCTTGAAAGTTCAATTAATTTCGTGTTGGAAATTCCGACTTCTAGCAATATTTTAAGTTAAGCACTTGGTTTTATAAAGATTGACCGAATCATTTCGATTTAAGCAAAGGTATTGAGATAAAGTCCCCGTCGTTTCTTTCTTTAAGTTTTAATTTAAAACCCTTTAAGTGCCCGTACGACCACTTTTTGACCCCCACTAATTTTAGATCCTTATCAGCCGAACCATTCTACTTAAAAGATTTCTCGCCTGTACTCATACTCTGAATGCTCTGTCCACGCTCTGTCCACGCTCTGTCCACGAATGCCGCAGAGTTTTCCTGCAAATTTGTTCGTATAATAGTTATAGAAACATCACTCGAACCACACGGAGAGCGTGGAGAGCCGCAGCAGTGGTACAAATTGAACAAACATTGCAATTTCATGTCCGATTAGTGGGTCAGATAAGAGTGACGCATACAAATTGAACAAATAAAAGTTGTTGCGTGGAAAAGTAGTAACGATTTGTGAAGGGCCGGTCGATGGGTGGTGGTTGCGGGGAGGGGTAGTGGAGGCTAAGGAGTGTGGAAGGATCAACATAGCCAGAATACATATCAATACAAGGATGGTCAGTAAAAAAAACACCGACACACGACGCTTGACCTGTAAGAGTTGTACTCGTAAAACGTAGTAAACCATTTCAATTTTGTTTTGTTGTTGTTTCTTCTTTTTCTTTTGTTAAGAAAAGGGCAAAAAAATTGTGGCGATTGTGTAGTGAAGCGTCAAAGGCGCTGACTGCCGACTAACGGGCTGGTAAATAACAATTCAATTAAGTGCCACGCCTACATTTCAACACATAGCTTCCTTTAAGCTCATTTTCATTCCTTTTATGCTTTCATCTTCGGCGAAGGAAACTAGAAGCACTTGTTTCCTGTTTGTTGTAGGTTTGCGCTATTATGGAGCAGTTAGTCCAGGGTTGGGGAGGGGAGGGTGTTGAGTGGTGGGGGAAGAACTCGAAGGCAAGAAAAATGTCTACGAAATTGTACAAGATGGAGATAATAGAGCTTTGGCCATGTTTTACTCTGTCGGCGTGTAAAGAATATGCAAAATAATTTCTTGTTAGTTCGATACTATACACAATATTATACACAATTAAATGGTCCTTGATTTACTACGCTAGTCAGTCAGTTAGTCTGCGGGTCGTCATCCAGGTTAGCTGGTCAATAATCTCAGTCATTCAGGAAAATAGTCAAAAGAACAGAAAATAGTCAAAATAATTACTTAAAACTTTCGAGATTTCTTCCCCCCATAACCCTGGGGTCCTTCTAGGTTACGGTTACGATCAACCGCTGCACAACAACAATTGCTCTTTACTTTTAATTGTCTTAAAATTGCAGTGAAAACTGCTAACTTCCCAACAAATAAACCACTCACGTCCTCCTCCGACGCCGCTGTGTTGGTTGTCGGTCTTTGGCTAGTTGGCAAAAATGGCGAAACAGCAAAAGTTTGGCACTCGTTTTCTTGTCATTACGACCGCTAAGTGGACAGAAACAAGCAGCTTCAAGACAAGCAATTGCAAGCTTGGGGACTCTGCTGGATGATTTTCGGTCCCAAGTCTAAAAGTTTAACTACTGACTAAACCGTGTACTCGTGCAGACGCAGTGGAACACCTTCGAGCATCAGTAGAAAATAACTGCATTTAAGAGTGCGAAACTTTGCCAATTAAGTAAGGATGCATTTTTCCGAAAACTCACAGAATTAGGGGGTTATAATGTTAACAGGATGTAACAAGATGCACTGAAATATCTGTCATTGAAAAATCTCGAGGGTCTATCGTAAGCTTTAAGTTTGAAGGTTGTCACTGGCGATAAGGGCGAAATACAGGGGATTTCTGTTGATACTTTCTGCTGGATTTACTGTTGTAGTTTAAAACAAATCCTAAACAAGATTTAAATGTGGAAACTTCGATCTGTCTCCTTGCTCTTCTTCTCTTTCTCTCTCCTTCGCCTTGCCCATTCCCCTGTCTTTTGCCCTGTTCTCCACCCTGTTCCTTTGCCTGTCCTTCTGCTTTTCACTCTTCCTGTCTCTGCCCTCTATCGCACTCCCGCTTCTTGCTGAAATCCCTGTCCGTCTCTTCATTTTTCTCTCTCTCTCACTCCCACTTCCACTTTCTCTTCTTCTTCTGCCTGTCCACCTTCCCGTTCTTGATTTTCTCACTCTGTCTTTTCTCTTTATCCCTCCTGTCGTTCATCTCTTTTCCTTACATGTGCCATCTACATCTCCCTCCTCCTCTCCGTCCTCTCTCTCCCCATCACCCACTCCCTACTCCTTCTTCCTCTTCGTTTTTCACTACCTGTCTCTCTCTTTTTCTCTCGCTATGAGAGAGAGAGAGGCACGAATGTGGTGGCATGCAAGGACACTGTATTTTTTTCCAGAGTTCTCAAGCTTCACCCATGCGTGTTCGACCGTCCTCGAGTTCAAAATAAATAAAATTCCGTATTTCTCAACACATTTTTAATCTGCATGCGAAATGCTTCGTTTGCGTTGGATCCGTTAGAACTTAAGCGTGTTTCTGTGGTGTGTACTAGTTATTTCATGAATGCAGGAAACCGGAAATATTAAAAACGCTTCTGCCTGCCTTGAACAGTGTTTGAAATGCTTGAACGGAAGCTGTGAAGGTTGAGACGAGTCAAATGATGACATTTAACGAGAACTTAACAGAAGATAGATACTCGGGACTTGGGAAGTGTTCGGAACTTGCATGTGAGCCAGAGCTTTTTTCGTCACTTGCGGTAACGAGGTCACATGAAAGTATCAACGGCTTGACGTACAAGTACCCGATCAAAGTAAAGCCGTCAGTCAATTTAATGATGGTAAAATAAGGACCAAGAACTACACAGAGGTCAGAAAACTCTGTTCGCTTGAAATGAAAGCAAAAGAAGAGAAAGAAAAGGGCAAGAAGAAGAAAAAGGAGATTCAAATGAAGAAAAAAAACTCACCTTCGTGAGAGAGAGTGCGTTTTCGAAAGCAATCTAAAAACAACATCCTTTAGTTGCTTAACAATCTGTTAGTTTCATTCCACTCAATTTTAAATGATGACTTTTATTTTTACTTTTCTTTACAGCATATTTTGAGTGTAGAACTCAAGAGTTTCTCACTCAATTTCGAACAAAACTTCCATGCAAGGGAAACTTAATGTATTGAAACTCTTCTTAATTCCTTTAGATTAAACCACGTCTTTAGTGTAAATGTAATGAAAGGGAGGAAAAACTGATGAAAAATTTTCGCAAAAGGCTGTCGTTTCTCATCGCTTTCGAGTGGGTTTTGTGACTAACAAGTGGCTACGTACTTGGCGTTAAGTTTGTCATTTTTATGCATCCTGTCGGGGAGAACTTGATTGTATCTCAAGCAGCAAAGAGTTATTGAGATCCTAGTAGCATCTCAGAGTTGGAGACACACTCTTGCAGTCTTTGACTCTGGTAATAATAATGAAGGTGATGGTGATGGTGATGGTGAGGGTGAAGGCGATGCTGATGTTTAGGGTGAAATTTATGAAGATAGCGACGGTGATGAAGATGATGATTGCGCTGACGATAACGATGACGATGAAATTTTGCATTCAATTTCGCAGCACTTGCAAAACAATAGAAAGTCCTCGACTAAGCCGGGATAACAAAAGATTGCCGAAGCTAACAACGAGGATATCGAACAGGAAGTATTCATGGATGATAGAAAGGCGAAATAGAAGAAAAAGAAGAGAAAGAAGTAAGAAAAATAAGCTGGAGAAAGAAGAAAAGCTAGTTTATGACGCCGGTGGTTTAGGATGTTCAAAGCACACTGCACACTTGATTTGACAGCTCTTGACGCTGATGCAACCATTTTTACGGAAGCAGCCATTTTGGAGCAGCTTCACTCAGTCGACGTGCTTTCTTATTCAGCTGCGAGGCTTCCTCTGAAAGCAGACGAATACTTGAAACTTCCGGAAATGTATTAAAAATGCCATGATTTCAGGAAATGGAAACGATTCAAAATAACACGAAAGAATCACCACGCAATCACTCTTTACACAGAAGAAACGGGTTACTTTTGTTGTTATTTACTAAAAAACTTTTGATATTTACGATTTTCAGTTGAACAGAATACAAACATCATTTTTGATATTTTGTACATCGTCTGCGTCGTTTTCTAATCGGTTCTACTGAGATACAAAGTGAGCATTGAACCAGAAATCAAACGCAATACCAGAAACTAACACTATGGTAACACAAACACACTGACATGCAGATATACAAACTCACACACACTATACACACACACACTTATAGCCATGTAAATGTTTCACGTCCATGTTCGAAGCTGCTAATGATATTAACGCATCATTGCCTGTGACAGACAGCGGTTAGATGCAGATGCAAACTCGGTAGATAATCGTCTGTACAAAGACACGTACTCGTATCTGCACGAAGCCATCAAAATTGCGAAATCTGCGCCATGAGAAGCGCAAAGAAGATCTGCGGGATGCAGCATGAAGCAGACTGAAAGCAATCAAAGTTATCGGGAAAACAGATAGGATTGAGCACGAAAACTTCGAGGTTGGGGTTCAGAAATTCGAACATGAAAAAAAGGCATAACTGAAAATTGCTTTTAATTGGTTATGGACGATTTCAAAGGTAGAGATATTGTTATCCCAATAAGAGATCAAAACCGGTCACAAACACATGCACCTACACGCACCATACACACACACACACACACACGGGTAACTACTCAGAATTATGATTTTATTGATTAAAGTTAGAATAAATGTTGATCTTTTAATAAAGCTTAAAAGTATTTATTACTGAATAATAAAGTGAAGAGTAAAATAATGAAGAGTGATTAGAAAGAGCAGAAGAAAGGGTTATAAAGAGAGAGGGGGAGAGAGAGAGTGTAGAATGAATATTATTATTATGATATCCTCTTTACTTTTGTTATCTTCGAAGTTAACTCTACTCCAAGCTGACCTCTTTTCGCCGTAGTATCAACACTTTGTAGGACCTGCGAAATCCTTTTTATGACTGCAGCAAGTTTTGTGGCCATAAAAACGGATTCATAGAGTCAATTTTACAACCTTGCTTTAACACATTCGCGCCATCGCAAACAAAAGCCGACTAAGAGACTATTTTAGAGAAGAAGTGGAAAAAAAAGGAAAGAAGAAAAGCCGCTCGGTTTTAGGTGAAAACTTTTGCTGCATGGGAAAAAAACACACACACACATATGTACGTAAACACGTACAAGAATACATACATAATCACATACATAAATATACAGATAAACACACATAAAATACACATAAACACACACAGACACATAGTGAGCTTAGTGAGGTTAAATGAATTGAGCCATTTTTGTTTGTTTAAAAGAAAGTTAGTCGTCGAAATCCTGGCGTTGAGTTCGAACAGAGCTAAGAAACGTCGGATTTCAGTTATACGAGTAAGTTAACAATTGATGGTCATTATTTCGTTCAATTAACTTACAAACATCGTTTAATCAGATCATATTTAATATCGTTTTATAAAATAACTCAAAATAACCGCTTAAAAAAGGATTCAAGATAACTTAAAACGACTTTAATGAGTTCTTTAAATAGTGAGAATGTTTTTTCCCCCATCAAAAAAACTTAAGCATCGAAATTTTAGTTAGAATTAAAAATGCATGAAGTGCATGAAATCATCCTTTGAAACACCTTCTGAACCGCTCTCTGAACGTCATCCTAACAGGCGTCTACCGACAACGAGTTGCGGGGACTCGCCTCTCCTCGCCTCGCCACGCTTCGCCTCGCTTCACTTCGCTTCACAAATAAATTGCGCTCGAGCACCTCAAGCAACGTTGTTGAATTATTAAGTCGTCGTAGGAACGGAATAATTGAAAAAAACACTTCCGCCATCTTTACAAATTGTCATCTTTGCAATCTGCCAACCAGCAGGAAATCCTTCACAACGCGTTGCTGTCGCCAGCGAGTTCAAAGGAATCCCGTGCAACCGCAGCGCAGCGCGTCATGAAAGCGTCGACGGCGTGAATGCGTTGGACGAGTCTTTTGTTTTCTTCGAAGAGCTTCGAAGTTTTCCTCAAGAGCCTTTTTTTTGCCGTCGCCTGGCGAGAAAGAGCAACCTTTCATGATAAGGCTTCAACATTAGAAGAAGGAGCTGGCAAAGCGCAAGGAGGGGGGGGGGGGAGGAAAACCGGAGTTGTATATTAAGGACTGGACTTTTAACTTTGCGTTACTTTTCATTACCTTTTTATTACCTTCTTATTATTTATTACCTTCTATTAACACTTTTTTTATTACCTTCGAAGTAGTTGTTTGGAAAATATTTGTGCTTTCTATTTTACTGCTAATTTTATTATTAAATTTAAGAAATAAATGTTGAGCATCTTGCTAAAGAAGTATTTCTGAATTCTTGCAGACGAAAGTCGTGTTTAACTTTGTGTCTGTTTGCATGTCCTTCCTCTGTCCTTTTCCGCCTTTTCTTCTGTGTTTTTCTTTTTCTCAGTTCATCTTTTTCTCTATTTTCTTTGTTTTTCTTCCGTATTTTTCTGTCTATTTTTCTGTGCACTCTGCTCGTTTCTTTGTTTATTCCTGTTTTTTCTCTGTCCTTTTCTCTGCCTTTTCTCTGGACGTTTCTGTGTTCTTCTGACCTTTCCATGGCTCTCTCCTCTTTAGTCTGTTCATTTCTTTGTATTTGTGTTTTTTCTGTGTATTTTCTTCCCTTTCTCTGTCTTTTTCTGTTCCTGTTCTCTCCGTCTTTTAATCTAATCTAATTTCTGTCTTTCTAATATTTTTTCCATCCTATCTGTGTCTTTTATCTGCCCTTTTTTTTACCTTTTCTCTATCAATTTTTCCATCCTTTTTCTGTCATTTCGCTGTATTTTAATATGCCTTTGTCTCTCTCTATATTCTTTTTCTATTCAACTAGAAACCCAATCATTCTGAATAACTAAAAATCTGTTAATTCACAGATTTAATTTAATGATGCATATTGACTGATTAATTGTTTAATTTTAATGACTGTTAAATACATTTTGTTCTGATTCTCGTTGGCAATTATTTAGCTTTTTGACACTTAAATACGATTCCCCGATAGAAAAATTTTATAAATGCTTTTAATTTGTATTAATCGATTAACTAAAATATTTATTTATTCATTTTGGCAGCAGCTCCAATTTATGCATCAATAAACTGCAATCATAAATAATTTGTGGACACATAATTAATATAACACCGTCATAACGAATTTATTTTTCCTCAAAAAGTATTTTACATATGTATATGAATTTTGTTTTTACATATGTACGAGTATGTGTCAACATATTTTCAATTTTGCTTTCATTATTGAGGTTCATAAAACTGGTTGCAAACATACATAAAAAAAGTAATTTGTTAACTAATATAAATATCACCAAAATCGTATACGTATTTATTAAATAAAGTAGCGATTACGATGAATGCTACATGATTCGCTACGTCTTCGTACGCGTTTTGAATATTGTTTTAGAATAATAGAGGGCGCTGTGGCATGCACAGATTGTAGTGACTCTCCTTGTCCCAGAAATCAATTCCTTGCCAGTCACACAAGCACTTCGCTTGTATTGCCTGCGGATCATCGCCGCCTGAGTAGTGCGGATCCAAGACGAGGAACTTCACTTGACCTGTCTGCTTGCAATAATCAATGCCGATTATAGTGTGAGCTAAGACGCCACCATCGATCATGATGGGTGTTCCTTGGGTTTCGTAATGCGTGGCCAAGTCACTAGCAAGCAAGGCCAACTCAGCACCCGAACTGACGCGACGTATCTTGGACTCAACATTTAGGAGACCTTGCAGACACTTGCTCGCCTCCATCGATCCAATCGGCTCCGTTGAGCCGGCAAACGATTCCGGTTTCTCGACAATGGCCACCAAATACTCCTGAATTTCAAAATGTGTTAACATTTCGTGATCCGTGTAACCTTGCAGCTGGAACCAGGAGCAGATCGTTTGCAGCGAACGATAACCACAGCCCCAATCATTGTCCGGCGTCTCCTGTTGCTTGTGATGATAATGGAAATAGTTGCCCTGCACCAAATACTGTTTGCCATCCGATACACCGCTGGGCTTGACCCCTACATGTGTGTTAAGGAGCGACACATCAGCTGGGAGATCTTCTTCGAAGATGCAACGATTTGCGCGACGGAAGTACGGTTGTGTTACGGGCAAAGCGAAGTCGCGATGCAACTGCTTGCGCTTCTCCTGCATGAAGGCGACATCATCGTCGACACCATCCAGATAGGCGCATGCTACAAAGTAGCCGAATTCCTGTGGAAAGAAGTGGTAGCTACGTGGTACCATCAGCTGCTTCATCTTGGTTTCCTCCAGCCTTTCTACGATGCTCTGCTCGCACAGACGCAGCGAACGACAAATGCTCTTAATGAGGATGCCGTACAAGCGAGACACCTTCGTTTCCTTGCACAGCATCGCCATTGCTTCCAACTCCAGGGGTACGCAAATCGTACGCTCTTCGCGATTCAACAGAATGCTCGTGGCTGGGAATAATGGGCCAGCTTGTGGCGTCTCTGTTATCGGCAGCTCGCGAGTCTTGCAGCTGAGCACACCAACGTCAATTATGTCGAAATTGCTACCGACGACACCGCAAAGATCGCTCAATGGCATGTCTCCCGCCCTGGAAGCTCTCTGTTTCCGGCCGGTGTTCTCTTTACTATCGCCACCAGCGACGTTGACCGCTCCGGCAGCAGCATTCACCACATCAGCGACGCACGAATCGTTAGTGATTTTTTTCGGTTCTTCATCGTCATCGGTTGGGATGCAGACGCCGTAAGCACCACTGTTGGCTAAAACGATACGCGTCGAATCCACGTGAAAAGCCAACCTTCCACCGGATAGCTTTCTGCGTAGATTATGCATTTCCTGGCGCACCTGCTCTGTGCTTTCCTCTGTGTAGATATCCAAATCGCACTTGAGATGCGTAAAGCAGAAATCCCGATACAGTTCCTCCATTTCCATTACTTCGTAGGCGATATCCTGCCACTTCTTCTGCAAACATATCTCAGTGCGCAAGCCCTCAAGAGTGCCCAGCTCGCAGTGAAGCATTACTGGATGGGAAACATCCTTAAAAATCTCTCTTAACTGTGCTTCAGTATCGCCGTAGTCGCCAAATTTCACCAGGCCACAGAGGTCCATTTCGGCCGGGAACTTGAAGTGGACGCGGTCGTAGTTTATCTGGCCAATAGTGGACTCCACATTGAAACCGAGCAGCAGCAGTGTTCCTTTGCCGTAGAGTAGACCAAAAAGGCAGCCACTGCACGGTTCTTTTATTAGCTCCAATCGCTTTAAAAGCAAAGCCGATATCTTGAGTTTACGAACCATTATTGTATTCACTGATGTCACTCGTAATAATCTTCGATCGCAAAAATAGACTCGTAATAATCTTTGATCGCAAATATTTATTTTTCTAGTTTTCTTTAGCGCACAAATTTTTTATACGTTGGCACTTCCAGTCGGAGTCCTATGATTTGAATTCATACAGTATCAGACTCAGCTTTTTTTTTAATTTAGACACAATTTATATGATTACTTAGTTTATTGACTTTCATAAAGTATTTTTGTGATGTGTGGATATATTTTTTCGTTCTTAAGTCTGTCAATTTATGCAGAATATTGAAGAATGTCAATTATGTTGGTTTTCTTAAGAAACTCACTGAGTTGGAAAACGAACTTTCAACTTTAATTTCGAGGCGTTCATTCGAGTGCTTCTCCAGAAGCTTGGATTCTGTTAACTCAGATTCAGCGAAATCAGATCCAGAAACTCGAATTCAGCGAATCAAAATGATGACCCGACGAAGATCAGTCCCGGTGACGGACTCGTAACCTTAACCAACTTCACTCTGAATTCCCACAGTACTTGTGATGGGCACAGAACAGAAGCCAACAACAACAGCCGAGAACAGCAGCCAACCACAGCTACCAACAACAGTTGCCGTGTACAGTTGAAGGTTGTCGATGCGTCGCTTCTGTAATTAAAACGCGTAAATTGAAGAGTTTTCACAACACCGAAAAAACAAGGCTTCTGAATTGGCGACATCTCATCTTCCTCCCTTCCTTCCTCCCTTCCCTCCCACGGACAATCGTTGAAAAAATTTTACTGCGTTACTAGAACTTCTTTTTCTAGTTTTGGTTTTTGTTCCATTTTCTTGTCCAAATTTAGTCCATGATGTGGAAAGTTTTTTAATAACACGAACCGAGTGTGTGCCGTAGGAGGTGAGTACAGATGAGGAACGTTTACAGAGGGGGAGTGGGTGAATAGAACCGGGAGGAGCTTATAAACTGACTCGTCCTGTGAACAGCCAATCTTTGAACTTTGAAAATGTTCGAATTACTTCGAAGCTTCTAATTTCTGGAAGTTTCTTGCCTCCCTCGCCACACTCCTTCTTTATCTCTCCTTTCTCTGTTTTTTACTTTCCTCCATATCCTTCTGTTTACCTTTCTCTCTATCTCTCTCTGTAGTAAAAACAACTTGAAACACAAACAGATTTTTTAAAGTTCTGGTTTTTCCTTCATTATCTTCATAAATTTTAATTAAAATATTCTGTAAAAAAGAAATACAAAAGAAAAGCAAAGAAATATTTTGTAGAAAATTGAGAAAAAGCAGGAAAACAAGAAGGTTTCTCTCTCCTCTATTTTAGTCTATAATTTCACAAAAGCTCTACTCGATCTTCGCAGCTTCAACTGTAATTGTAATTAAAAAAGTGCATTTCTTATTAGTTCCCAGTATATTTTTTCATTCTACATTCGCAAAATGTCCCCAAGAAGAATTCTGAATGAATACAAATCTGAAAATTGGCGGAAATTGAAAAGTTATCAAAATCCTGCGGCGGTTATTAAAAAAATTTGGTTTTTTGCTTTAGTGGTTTCTGCGAACAGAGTTTTTAAGATTCAAATTTATTTACATTTTATAATGCATCATGTTGCTATTCTTGAGGGTAATTTTTAATGAAGTCGGGTGAAAATTAAGTGGAAAATTATTCTTTGTTAAAGAAAATGTCATCCATTGTGATTGCTTGGAATTGATTAGAATAAATTAATAACTGAAAACTGTTCAAATGCTTATCCAAATCGTTTAAATTCCGCATATTTTTAAGAGTGCCACTCATTCCACTTGAGTGATGCAAACAAGTAACAAAACAACAACAACACTAGCAACAACCTGAACAATATTCTGAACAATCACTCGCACTCGAAACTGTGTTCGTTTTTTGAGTTTTGCTGAACTTCTAATTGAATTGCAGCAACTATAAATGGCTGAAAGGGTACTTCAATTGTTGTTGTCGTCATGTTGTTGCTGTTGTCGACATGTTGTTGCTGTTCTTGTATGGCGAACGCAACAACATGTCGGAGCAGCCATGAAAATCATTTACATCTCAACTCGAACCTTCACTCAACCACGACTCAACCACCCTCAGCCACCACTCAACCATCCTCAGCCACCACTCAACCATCCTCAGTATCCATTCAACCATCCTCGACCTCCACTCAACTATCCTCAGCCTCCACTCAACCATCCCAAATCCCCGTCAATACCCCTCGACCCAACCCTAACCCCTTTAACCCTTAAACATCCATCCCTCCCTCCACCTTCCGCGTGTAGTTCGTTCGTCGGGGACACAACCAGAACAAACCGCGATATGCCCCGCCCCACCCACGCTACGTTATACAGCCAGCGCCTCTGTTGTTCTAAATTATTCAAAAGTTGCCAGGGTTGCACGCAGATGTGTGTATATCGCCCTCGAGTGTTCGACACTTAAATGAGTATTTCACGCATGTGAAACTTTATGCTGCAAAATAATGGCGAAACAAGGAAATTCAAATGTTTTGTTGTGTTTTCTGCTTTTTCTAAAGAAAGTTTTAAACATCCACTCACTCGGTTGAAACAGAATAAAATCGGTTTTATTGAGAGAAAGAAAGGAGCAAAAAATACAATACTCGTAACCGAAGCAGTGTTTAAAGTAACGAAGAAAAAGAAAAAATATGAAAACACAAACAAAAATTGAATTAAGAATCAATATTAATTTAGCGATTGAAGTACTGATTGAGTGACTTTCGGATGTCAAATAATTATTGTTTGCTTTATTGAGAAAATATGGAGAAAAGCAAGCATAAGCAAGCAGTTTTCATTGCTGTTGTTTTCGTTGCTATTGTTGTTGTGGGTAGTTGTTGCTATTGTTGTTGTTGTTGTTGTTGTTGTTGTTGTTGTTGCGGTTGTAAATAAGTCCGTTGTCATTTATTCGCTTTTGCAGATGGATGTTTAACACGAGCGCAAATAAACGCAGTACGGAAGACTCAATCCGCTCTTATTTATGCACGCATACTTGTGCAAGCCAAACAGTTGGAGTGTGTGTGTGTGTGTGTGTGTTGTGTTTGCATGTATGTGTTTTTACATGCGGAAGTGCAAACACAACGCTGCCCTGCTGTGATTTTAGGCGTTGCATGTCATTAACAGAGACATCAGAGTCACAGCAAAAAGCAACCTCAAAAGCCACCAACACCAACACGAGTACCAACACCAACACCAGCTTAAATAAAAGCACTGCTCAAATACTTACAGACACACACCCACCCACACATCCGCACACTCACATCGACACACAAAAATACAATCCGCTCTTATTTCGTCATCATCGTCGTCATTGCAGTTGAATTAAAACTCGGCGCTTCTCCAAATCAACAACAACAAACGTAAAAGCAGCTACAAATTGTACAAAGTTGTTGTTGCCTGTCGTTGTCACTGGTTTTCGTTGTCACTTCACTGCTGTTTTGTGAACAACATTTGCATGTCATGTGTTTGTCTGCAAGCGTCATGAATTCGAAATTCGAACGCAGCTTCTGCGGATTTCTTAATTAAAGGATGACCGATGAAGGAACTCAACGGGGGCGAAACAAGGATCTGCTTTGTTTAAAAAATGTATTCTTAACTATAATAAAAACACTTATAATTGAAATTTATTCGTGTGTCTGTTCAGCTTTTTGAGCTTCACAGAAACTGCATTAAATAAAAGACTCTCCATTGAAATTCCGCATTCTACTCGTCGAAACTGAAAGCTTCCTCTGAGTCTGTTATACTTTTCTGCTGCTGTCGAAAGATTTGTATATATTCAGTGAAATGATTTTGAGTTTACAGACATACTTAAAAATATATAAAATACACTCGTCCATGAGAAGCACATCGAAGATGAACTGAACTGAACTCAACTCCTCACTAGAAATGCTGGCTAAACGCATGCAACTTCGAAATTTTGGCAAGTTCTCAGCTGAACTCAGCTGCACACACTCGATTACGAATGCATGCGAGTTAAGTGCGAAACAACATCGATCCGCATAAGAAACTCAATACATAAGATAAGCTGAGATACTGTGAAAGATGCTGCCGATGCTGATGATGCTGATGATGCCGATGATGGTGATGATGCTGCCATCGATGCTGATGATGCTGTCGATGATGATGATGTTGTTGCTGTTCTTCTTCTTTTTTTTCTTGTTATTATTGTTGTTATTTCAGCAGCTTTCTTTAAGAATACGTTCAGTTTCTTGGTTCACTGAGACGCAATAAAAACCAACTTCTTTAATGCTACTAAAGTTTTATAACAATATTAACCGCATCTGGAAGAGTTGATCAAAGAGCAACATCGTGAACTGCAAAGAGAACTGTTAGGCTTCAGAATTAATAATTCATTCAGTTGTTGAGAGAAGCAGAAACTCGAGCTTGCAGTTTGAAGAAGTTGCTCACAGACACACAAGCAAACTAAAAGCATAATAATTACTAAATAACTTATGAGGGAAACGGAGAGAAAGAGAGACAGAGAGGGAAATAGATATAGCCGATTTTAGAACTCTGCTTATCAAATCATCTGGGACCGAAATTTCGAATAATGTGGGCTTTTAAATTTCATATATTTTTCAAGGTTTTCTTAATTGTTCCTTATGTTGTCCAGCTTCTAGTCTTCATATCGTATACATATCATATACATATGGTATATAACATATGTATATACCCATAATAATGTCTGCGTAATCTGTCAATTTTTCTGTTGTTTTGTTTGCTTTTCATTACGCTTAAACAGTTTGACTGCTTTTTAGCTTTTTAAATGTCAGTATATTCTTTCTTATCCTCTTCTGTTGATTTTTTGTGTCCTTTTTTCAGTAGGATCCCAAAATGTGGAGCTTTCTGTAGTCGCTGTGCGCGAGAATTCGAGAACTTTCTTTTTTTCGCTTAGTATGAATTCGCTTGCAAAAACTTGACTTTGATTGATGCGATGGTTTTTGCTCGGTACATGAATTTTATTTCCATTTGAATGACTCTAGAAATTTTCTTGATTTATTTTTTATTACCCTCCCCCTATATTAATTAAATTTTTTCCAATAATGTCTTTAATTAGAAATACGTGCGAATAATTAGTAATACTGAGAGAAAAAGAAAACCGCGAAAGAAAGAAAAGAGAAGTAAAGTCGTTGTTCTTTTCTTCGTATTCTTGTTCATTGATTTGTTAATTTTTATATTTAAAAACATTTGCATGGCTCTCTTTTTGAACATGGTCATAAACTGGGACGCTTTAAGTTTTGAGACGATTATTTTTCTGTCTCCGAGTGAACCTTTTTCACAAAATGTTCTGCTTTTCCAAGCATTTAGAAGCTCGGACAATAAATTGCAAGACTTAAAAGCCTGCCTTGCTTCTGGCCAATTAGATGAAGAATTCAGAAGAGATGACATCAAATCAGAGAGCATGAATTATAATTTAAAACTACGCTAGACTTTGTGCAGTACAGAATATCGAAGTAGGAGATGGTGGCCAGTAGGGTCGGGTTCAAGGGGGTGGAGATCCATGTCCATGCTTGTGAAGGACTTGGATTTGATGCATCAACGTCAGGACCTCAACGGTAAAATATTCTGTTGGCAACGCAGAAGCAGATCTCAGAAATTTATGAATGCATACATGATCAACATGCGATATGATAAGAAATGCAAATGTACCATATGTATGAGTGTATAGGAAAAGGAATGTACACACACATGTTTGTGTGTATGGCTGTGTGCTTGTGTGATTGTGTGAGGCACACGCCTCATGATGTATGTACGTTCATTTATAATGAGTGCCTGAGTGATGTGATTCATAAATGCAAATCATCGTCATAGGATTTGCATTAATTGAACAACAACAACAACAACTGTGGCAACAACAACAGCAGCATAATAAATTTCCTTGCATATCTCAGGAAAAATTGGATTAAATTAAAGCTTCCCTGCTGATTATCTTATCCCCTCCGCATCCAATCAACGTGATTGCTTTCGCTTTACTTGTACCAAGTATTTGCGAAAATACCATCAATCCAATCAATCCATCAAATAATAAAACAAACTTTCGAACGAAAATTTATATTTTTTTGTTGCTGTTGTGGTGTTGCTTCTGTGTCACCTGGTGAAGCGGTTAAAACAACAGCTTCAGCTTTTTTTGAATTTTAGATGTTAGACACAAACACAGCGCGTGTCGGATTACGTAGCCAACATGTTTGCGTGAACGTGATATTGTTTTAGTCAGTCAGTCAATCTGTCACTCAGTCAATCAGTCACTTTGTTGATCGTTGTTTGTGTTGAGGTATTGATTGAAATACGAGAGCTTTTATTTCACTGTTTGGCGGTGAAAAGATTCGCGTCTTTTCATACAAAATAAATTATTTGTGATGTTCAACTGAAGAAGAATAAAAACACAAGGACCGAGAAGAAAATGAAGAGGAGGAACAAGAAAAGGACGAAGAAGATGAAGATGCAGGAGCAGAGGGAAGCAGACTGTGGAAGGAACTGAGGAAGAGGGGACAAAACTTGAAATAAGAAGGAAATAAGGAAGAAAACAGAAAAACAAAAGACGAAAGGTAAGAGATGGAGTAGAAGAGGAGAATGGAGTGGAAAGGTAAGCAGTAGAACAGGAAGAAACTGCACAACAGAGGGAAAGCTAAAAAAGAAGGAGAAGCAGGAAAAGTGTCGTGATTTTCGAATAAAAAAGCTTCACATTGAACTTGAATCACCAACTAGCTACTATTCCTTGCTTACCCAACAACTTCTGGGTTACTAATCTCTAGTTTACCCTCTTGGAATCTCTTCCATCATCACTGCAATCGTTTCTTTACTGCGATTATAGAGAACTATCAAAAGAAGTATCTATCAAAAGACAGTTGCTACTGCACGAGTTCGCCTGAGTGGAGATCGATGCCAATTCAATTTACAGAGCACAATACAGAAAGAGACGAACCGCACAAACACAAATAAAAGTAGAAATCAACGATCCAAGCAAGCAAGCAACCAAGCAGTGAATGAAGAAAAATACTGAGCGCAGAGCAAAGGAAATCATGTCTGATAAATCCATAAAGTAATTTTGCTACTTTAGCTACACACACAGCTGACGTCCTGTCAGCTGCAAAAGCGGTACACACGCTCTGAGGTAGAGGCAAGGACACACACATGCACACGTAGCCAACCACCCTCCCCCACCCTTCTTCCGCCCACACCATGTGCTGTCGCCCAGCACTCGGCACTCAGTTGGAGCTACGCTTCGTTCGATTGTGCCACCAGAATCTCGAGCATCACTTCTGCGATGGGAAAGGAGCAATTTTAAGTTGGATTCCCAGCCTGGATTTTATACTCACCCGTGCATTAAGCAGCAGTGAGTGGATTATGTGACATGAAGAAATGTTATTCTAACTTTTATGACTTCGTAATTGAGTTAAATTTCAACGCTCTTGGCTTTTAATGTCAACAATTTTCTCACACAGAAAGAAAAGCATATCAAAATACATACCCAGATGAACTGAGAGGGGAAAAAACGAAGGAAAGAAGGAAATAAAAGAAAGAAGACAATGAGTACGGTAAGAGAAAGAATGAGAAAAGATATATGAAAAAGAATAAGAAAAAGAAAAGTTATTAGAAATAAAAACCTAGAAAAACGGATGAAAATTAAAAACATGTAGAAGTGGAATGGGATTAAATTAAAATAAATAAAAAGGAAAATAAAAATTCAAGGAAAGCAAACATTAATTAATCGAATCTTCAAGGAAAGCAAGCAGAAACTAAAGAAAGAAAGAATATAAAAACGGAAAAAAGAATAATGATAAATACGAAAATACAAAAAGGAATAAATAAGTTAAGTAACTTAAGTAAGGACTTTCTTTTTTATTGGCTTTGAATTTATTGCGGATTTGAATGAAAAAAGTGATAAAATTAAGTTTATGCTCCTCACTGAATTAATGTGGATCTTTGACGTTTCTATAAAAAATTATTCAAGTTTTTACTTATTTAACATATCGATAATGTTACAATTTTAGTAATTTTATCATTTTTATAACGAAACTTTTATACAAATGATGAAATTATTCTGTTATCTGAAAAGATTTCAGGTTTGTTTATTTTAAAAGTGTTTGAAAAGTAATTGAAAAGTTTAACCTCCTCGAATTAAACCTAAAAATGAATATCTAAAAAATATATTGGCTCATTATTGGCACAATTTGAGTTTGTATTACATTAATTGTAAACATTAATTAAATAAATAATGATTGTGTTATCTCGCGAATAGAAAGCCCAATTAAAAGTATTCAAAGTATTCCTTTTTTTGGTTTGCTTCTTTTCGAATCTCAAAACACCACAAATTAACCACACCAATTAACGAAGAGTCCGGGCCAAGTTTGGAGCCAAGCGTCGATTTCATCTTTTCCAATTAAGTGTGCCCGCAAATGGTATGCATTTATGCACAGCACCATAATCGAGAATCCGATTCAGCCACCAACCGATCGAGGGTGGAGGAGGTGCGTGACTCCCACCAAGTTTAAAAAGCGAAGCAAGCAAAGTATGGAAATCAAGCAGCAGTACTTATATAATGTGGTAACCAAAAGCAGTGGCATCGATTGTCATCTACAATAATTAGTCGCTTTATGAGGAACCTAAGCAAACACACATACGAACATGCATACACACACACACACACACACACACACACACACACGAATACCAACGTAAATTAATGAATGACTTCATGCTCCTCCATCTGGTTATTTTTCGATCTGCGTATGTTTGGTACATCGTTTGTTTGGTACAAAGTTAGTCGCTGTTGTTGTTATTGTTCTTGTTCTTGTTGTTGCTGTTGTTATTGTTCTTGTTCTTGCTGCTGCTGTTGGAGCTCTATTGTTGTTGTTATTATTATTGTCATCGTTGCCAGTACTGTCTGTTGTTCCTGGCTGTTGTCGATGTTGTTGTTGTAGTAATGAGCCAATTTAAATTCTGATTTCGAGTTCGAGTTCATTAGTAATGCGTCCTTTTGCTCAACCACATTGCCACGCCCTCTCGACCCCCACCCACCTCAAAATCAAACTCACCGCTGCGGTTATTCGATTTTTCTCGCCTCGTTTCTTCGTCAGGTTCCTGTGCTGCTGCTTGACTATGTTATGGTACATAATTGGAAGTTTTTTGAATTGCTATTGGCTTTGGATTTGACCAGCGAAATTCCCGTAATAAAAGTTCCGTCGCTTGAGGTTTGCACGAGTTTTCAAATAATTAGCAAATAATGCTAATTATAAAAATTGTTCCTGACGAGTGCGATTCCTGTGTTGAGTGTGGTGTAAGGATGGAAGGATTGAACGACTGAAGGATTGCAGAATTGCAACTACAGTCACTTTGGGATATAAAATTAAAGAAATACACAGCATTCACAAAATCGCTAGTAGTGTCAGATTAACAATTGAATTTCCATTTAAATTATAAGATTTGATTTATTTAAATTTGCCCATAATCTCCAGAGATCAAATTTGGTTCAACGCTTTCAAGGCTCCGGAAAACGTTTCTCTTGTTTCATGAAACCCATCAAAATGAATTTGTTTGTTCTGCTAAAACACTCACTGATCAACGCATCAATCAGCATTAATCAGCCTCAGGTCTGTCAATCTGGATGGATGTCTGTCTGCCCGTCTGTCTGACTGCCTGCCTGTCTGCCATCTCGCCTGCCTCTCTCTCTCTCTCTCTCTCTCTGCCTCAATTCGTCAATAAATTCTGCGTTTAAGATTCAAACACGTTGTCGGAAACTTCTATTGTTGATAACCTTCCATTTCCATTTACACTTCCACTTAATCTTCTCTTTCCCTTCTTTTTCTAACCACCTCCCGGCCCCCTCTTACTCTTCGCCCAGCCCCTGCTTGAATTTTCCTTGCATGCCTATGGCATGTTAACGGTATCTGTCTGTATTATCGCCGAACTGATTTCGTGTTAAATTAATTAAGATGCGTTCTTGCGTGCAGCCTGATAATTCAAAGGATTTCGTGTTTAATTTTCGAAATCAATTGAATTCATTGACTTGTTAAATATTTATGATATTTGAAGTAGTTTCAATTCACTACGATAGAGTTTTCACTCTTAGAGAAGTGCATAATAATTGAGATGATTGAAAGTTAAAGTGTATGTAATTAGAACTGCTATTTGAAGAGTGATTTCAAGATCTATTCTTGAGAAGCTATTCAATCACTCAATACAGTTATTAAATTCAAGAGAACTCGTTGAAAATGTATCGAGAGAAGATTTAACTGCGTATAATAAAGTTGTTTCCTGTATAGTTTCAAGAGATGTTTCATTAACGCCAACTTATGTATCACTCACTCACTTATCACTCCTTAATTATCATTTCCTGATGTTCACTTATCATTAGCTTACTCTTTATGATTCTCTGAATCAATCTCAAAAGAGATAGAGAGAGATAGAGAGAGAAAGAGAGAGAGAGAGACGAATATTTATTAATACAATACTAACAACATTTGATACAAAGAGAGATGATATTATAATAGGAGAGATAATCTTCTCATAGAGAGTATGTTATCCATTTCGTAACCCTTCCTCACTACCCTGTCATCTATCATTTGTAAATATGTTTGCCCTGCCTACGATTTACACAATCAACATTTCTGGCCTTGTTCCATCCTTCAGATGCAGATATCTCTCAAACCTCCTGGTGCAACTCTTCTGTCACCTCCTTGGATGGTTACACTGGGATGGTTGAACTAACTGAACGAACGAATCCTTGTGAATTCTTACGGAATCATATAGGAAGTCATACGGGTGTGAGGTGTGCAATGTGAGGACGATAGAAAAGCATCACAGGCATAACGGTTCAACGTATCCTGCTGACTTTTCATTTGCAGCCTGCAACAAGATCTGCGTGTTGTTGTCAGTTTCCGGCGGGGGAGGAGGCGGTAAGGAGTAAACTGAAAATGAGTCAAGGTCCAACTTCAAATGCAAAGCCATGCAAACTCATGACCAAAGCTCATATCCTGTTTCCTTGCGATGCATGCGTGTGACA
This sequence comes from Myopa tessellatipennis, assembly GCA_943737955.2. Classification (NCBI taxonomy): domain Eukaryota; kingdom Metazoa; phylum Arthropoda; class Insecta; order Diptera; family Conopidae; genus Myopa; species Myopa tessellatipennis. The sequence goes on from OX031316.1 coordinate 60,016,103, forward strand.
TCCTGCGGTCTTCGTATACAGAATCCCCGCAGCAGTGCATGTGACAAAAAATTGGGAACCTTCGCCATTTCGCACACCAAACGGATGTGCAGCAAAATGAGCTGCCAGTCAGAAATGAAACATGTGTGTAGAAGTGGAAAGGAACAGAGCCAGGAGCCTATTGTCCAGAATGAGCCAGGAGGTGGTTCTGGAAAGTAGGCGAAAACGGTCCGCAGAGAAAACGAGGATGAAAACTACTCGAGGACGATTTAAAACTGTACTGCTTGTGACTACTAGTAGTTATTTCTATATTCTTTTCTATACTATATTCTATTTATTATAAGTTTTCAAATTATTCTCAATTGTGTAGTGAGTTATCGCCAAATGCGATAAGTGAGTTTTTAGGGGACAATTCTACTAACTCCGACTAGTTTAGGAACATTTCTTGTGATTACTACTTCACTTAAATCTTTTAATAACTCTTTAAATTTCTCAAAATGGATGTCGTTTCCTGGATGTCGCAAAATGCGATAAGTGATGAGTTAATGTAATAAATCAAGTTAATATGACCATCAATTTTAAGGCGATTTAGCGCAATAAACGCTACTCTGCGCTGTACTCCGTGTTTACTCTAATCCTTGCTTAGTGCCACAAAAACCCATATTAAGAAAAACAATCCAATTATGTATGTTAATAAGTACCTACGATTTCTTCAAATGAATCGTAAATCCTTTAAATGAGTTACGTTTAATGACTGCCCTGAGTCGAATTCCCTTCACGGAAGAAGCTTCCGTCTGAGTAACCAGCTTAGAGTTGGTTTACGAGGTCTCGTTCCGGCGGAGGTGGAGTCATAAAAGCTTACAACTTGTAGTAAAAAGGATAATAAAGAGAATAGCAAATAATCTTTTTTACATGCACAATAATTAGTTCTTAAAAGCAAATAGAAACCAATGGCTATTGCAGGCTCTTAAAACTTGAAGGCAGAAAAACATCAAATTATTTAAAAAAAAACAAAAATTACCTAAAAAGTTCTTCCTTTATTTTCTTTCCTCACTCATAACTTGTTAAAACTCGTCACTGACCAAATTGAGTCAAATTAAACGAAAAGAACAATAAAACCATCCATTTACAGTAAAAAATGAAGTTGATTGATATTTTTTCTTCTTCTACTGCTTCTTCTTGATTGTAAAGAAAATGAAATTGAATTTCAAGTGAAAATAAGCACGGAATGAAAATGAACCACTCTGTACATCGTTTTGTTAAATTGGCTAAGGAAAAACTTTTTCCGCACGTGATTGAAACCAGCAGCTTGTTTCTCCTTCCGATCCTTGTCTCCCCCCCAACTTCCGCCTCCTCCCCCCTCCGTGGTGATTCTCTTTCTTAATGAGAAACATGAAAATTTGTCTGATTTCTATGTGGTTTTTATTACACGAAGGACATCGTCGTAAATGCAATCAGCTGGTTTAACTTCAATGAACAACAGAGCCTACAGTCTCCAGCCACTAACCCACCCGCCCACCAGAAAAAAAAAATAACCAAATCAGACGAAACGGTGAAGTGAATTTAATGAAGAAATGAGTGAGCGAATGATTGAAGAATTTGAAGAAGTCAGAAAAACTTAATTCAAGCAAAATTGAAAGCGAGCTCTAAAGAAAGCGAAATCTGAAGACAGACTGAATTAAATTAAATTCGTTGAAAAGTAGAAAGTAGTGAAAATGAAATTAGAAGAAACTGCAAATTACATAAACTTTTAAAGTATGAATAAAAGTAAAAAATGTGATAAAAAAAACATGAATAAAGAAATGGTGATGAAGACAAAAACAATCTGACAAAAAACACTGACCAAAAGAATGTGAGTAGAAAAACCATTATAAAAAACCTTACCTTTTAAGCGTTCTGTTTGCAAATTCAAATATTTTAAAGTTATTTCTAAAATTTTCAAAATTTTCTATTAAATTTACTTGTCCAAAGTGGCACTCGTACTAATAATTATATGTGCTTAAATACCCGCAAAATATGATGCCGTATTTCGACATATTCGCAAATTAAATCCGGCTTTAAGCTAATCAACCAGACAACCACATTGAAATAAATAACGAAATTGAACTGAAGCAAATTTCATGAAGTCAAATCGAAATGAAAATTGAAGCATTTCTATTTTTCCCGAGCTCATCCAATCAGAGACAACAAAAAAGTGTCAAATAAATTGAGTTCGAGTGAGTTATTAAATACAATGTTATTGAATATAATCTGCATCAAACCAACAGAGTTATGAAGCTTCAAAAGCTGATTCCTAATATAATTATGATTGCTAATATCATGATATCGAACATCTAATAATATAAAATATTTCTATCATTGTTAGAATTCCTTCATCATTCATCACGATGTTTGATTCAACACAGTGTGTAAATTTTAAAATTTTGTTGGTTTATCTTAAATTTTATTTAAATTTGAATTTGATTTTAATTTCGGTGTTTTAAGTACATCGACGTTCGGTATTTCAATTACACCGAATTGATTGATGACTCGGTTTCTCGATTTAGTTATTTCTCAGCCATCGTTATCAAAGGATGTATCTCTTTTATAACTTTCAAAACTTTTTCAATGGCTTCTAAAAAAGTTAAAAGCAAAAAGTGGAAATTCTTTGAAATTTTTAGGATCAAACTTTGTAAAGATTTATGACTTCACCGACAAGGAAATGGGAAAGAAGAAGTATTGTGGTTCATATTAACGGGGTGGGGGGTTTTTTATTATATTAATAAAAGGAGTGAAATGGAGGCGGGGGCAGTAAAAAGATGATGTGCATCTATTTTATGATACTCATTAAATAAGTGAACTCTTCGTAATGAAGCTTAAATTCTTAATAAATAATAAACTGAAGCAACCTTAAATAAGGTCGGCATCATCGCTTAGCTAGAAGTAAGGAACTACAACAGTTACTAAAGCGTATCTAAAATATAACTATATGGTTGTATACGGTTTCCGGAGAAAAGCGCTAATTTTCCCGATTACTCTAATTTCAACCTCGTCAAAACCAAAACGTTTGTCATTCTAAAATTTCTTTTGAATCGTAGAATTATTTTTGTTTTTTCTTTTTACCTGTGAAACTGTCAAAGACTCATGTCTAAACTTACACAACAACTTACACAGCACTCGTAACTTCTGACAAACTCTGGCCTCCCTGTTGTTCATTCAAACAAAGAGTCTTTAATCGAAATCAGTCATCTCTTCGATTGTTACCCCGCTCTATTGGCTGCTTTTGAACGTCGACAATACACTCTTTCATTTAACCCGAGCTTGGGATTTACTAAGCTTTGCCGTGCCTCCATCGACAGCTACAAAATGACGGCAGCTCAATAAACTCGCCGTCACTGTCAGCAACAGGATATGAGTTATTGCACGAGATCTCATGCTTACTTCCAGCTACACCGACTTCCTGCTATCGGGTTACCTTTGCTCTGCTGTCATCCAACAGGCGGCATGACGGTCGCCAGTTCTTCTCCTGGTCCGGCGTTGCTTCGACCACTTTTGTGACAATAATTACTCGATGCTGTTTGTAGCTGTCTGTTGGTTAAGTGAACTGATGCTTTGGACTTTCGGAAAAGGAAGCAATTTGTTTGTTTGTAGGACGACGTATACCTGTACTTCAGGTGTGCTATGCGTCAGTGTGTGTGTCTGTGTTTATGTTGTCGTCCTTTTTGTTTGTCTTCATCCTTTTGTGCCACAGCAAAGCTATCGTCACAAGAAAACTGATTTGTTTGACTTCTTTTGTTTTTCTCTTTTTACTTTTAATGAACTTATGTTGTTAACTCACTTCAACCAACAAACTTTCAATTTTAAATAAGTATTTAGTAATTTTTAATAACTTTTATTGAGCTTTCTGTTCATAACTACAAACAAAAAGTTATTTTTACAAAATTTATTATGATTTATATTACTAATATTATTCTTGTTATCATTATTATTATATTCATTATCATTATTATTATTATTAGTTATTATTCATACTTCCCGTTTCCTTTGTTTCATGCTCCATTTCGGTCACGTGTTATTTGTCCATTCCATCAAAACGCTCTTCATCGACAGCAATCAATTATTTTTGCACCCTTCGATAACGCAAACACAAGCAATATTTTTCAATGGAGCCTTTAATATACAGCGACGCCCTTTTTCGAATGGATTGCTAAGTAAACAATGCTTATTCTTCGTTTCCTGTTGCTCTGTGACTTTGAGTGTGTTTATTTTGCTGTAAATAGAGTTGTTGTATCCTGGCTGTAGTGCGAGTCAAAGAGATGGGAAACAAGTCAGAAAAATGTGCAAAAAATTAGATGAATTATGTTCTCCCTGAATGATGATGATATAGGGCAATATACGAGTATTTAAATAAATTGCACACATCAACATGTTGATTCATATGGGTTTATTTCTGAGTGGATTTGTATGTACTATTTGTTTGCTCAGACTCCAACAGCAGCAGCTGATAAACTTTTTTATTCTATCCCAAGTTTGATTGATTGTTTATTTCTTAATAGCTTCATTTGTTGGATGCAAAAAAATGAAAGATATGGTAAAAAGTGAAAGGTTTGAAAAAAACGAAGTAAAGATAATAGAGTGTAAAGTGATAAATAACAGAGAATTTCTCTTTCTGAAAACATCGTTTTTTTATTAATTTACATATTATTAAAGTATTATATTATACAAAGTGTATATAAATTGTTTGAATTAAAGTATTTCCTTGTTTTTCCGTATGTGCTTTTACGTGATGTTAATTCTTAACTCGTACTTGATATTTTCCCTCTCTTAGTACAATTCCTCCCTTCTCGAGAGCACATTTTACACGCTCGTAATACGGTAACATGATATCGTAATCTCTTTATACGATAAAAACTATCACATTCAAAGTTTTCACCACGCAGCGCCACATGATTTAGTTTTCCACCTCGTTTGTTTATCGTACAAAATTCATACGTTCACAATATCCATTTTAAAGTTCGTTTATCGTAAAAGTTTATCTAGCGCCAGAACTCGTATACGTGAAACATTATATCGATTGTACCGGAAAACATAGAATAGTGTGTGAGGTCAGTTCCACGAGTTCTCCTCGAGTTCTCAGGGTAGTTTATATTTAGCCTCCGCAAAGACGTCAGTCTGAATAAGGATAAACGATGTTTAAACTTAACTCATCCGATAAGCAGCGGAAACTACGGAGTTGTCAACACGTGCAAAAGACTTCTCAAGTGAACCGAACGAAAAAGTTTATCAAATGAGGTAATTTTTTTATTTTATGATATATTTTACAATATCGATGTAGAAGCTTGAACTAGAAAATCTTCCTTATTATAGAATCGAATTTTAGTTTCAGTTTTTCTTTGTTTTTGGGAGATGAATATGTATTCCTTTGAGTTTCTTGTTTCTTTTATGTGATGTTGCTTTGGTTACTTTCTTTCTTTGCTTTGCAAGCAGAATGAGTTTCCACTTTTCGTTTTTTAACTTTCACAACAAAACTAGAACGGCAGCAGCAGCAGTCTTCGTATTGTTTAATATTTTAACATAACAGACAACAATGCAGCATGACGTATGAGAAACACTAATTAAAAGTTCCTCCCTTGTGTCTCGCTTTATTTGACGAAGCGGCGTGTGTTTTGTTGGCCGCAGGTATTTATTACTACTTTCTATCAAGCATTCATTCACCCACTCACTCTCGCACTCATTCATTCATTCAGTCATTCAAATATCAGCTCGGAATAATGCGACATCTGTGAACTATATTCATTGGACTCCATTCTTTTGTCATCGAGTAATTATGAATTGTTGAGTCCATTGTTTCCGAACTCAGTGCAGCGAAGAACTCGCTTCTATGTACCGTCTTTGTGCTGAACCGAATAGCTGCCTGTAGGGTGACCCACTTATGTATTTTCAGTGTGTGGCATCCTTTCACTCTATATTTCGCTGCGGTTCTGGCTTCGGTCTGCACGATCTGAAATAAGAAAGTGTTTTTGTGCATTTTAAGCAATGTAAATACGTCGCACAGTGGAACAAAGTAACTGTGACATCTTGACACTTCTCTGTTTTTGTTGGGCAGAATAAAACTAACTCAAGTAATAATAAATTCCATGCAAACACATACACAAATAGACAACAATAAATAAAGAAATGTTATAGCTTTGGGCCTGGCAGATCTATCGGATGGTCCATTTTATAGGACGGCAGGAGCCGGGGGTCGTGTACCGGGGAGCTCTTTGGATATTTTACACTCATTTTGTTCGTTTTTTGGTTAGTATTGAATTTAAGCAGAACAACAATCACAAGATTAAGAATGTCTTTGATGTTATTTCTTTTCTTATATGTATTAATATTTCTTTGTACATATATATTTATGTCTTTCCTTTTCGCTTAAGTCTGTTTATGTAATCAAGCCAATTTTGAAGGCTTTGCGCAATTTTAAGCACCCGTTTACATATGACTGAACACTCATTCAGGCGATGAGTTTCAGCTGAATGCTGAATGATTTTAATCGTTTCATCTGGCTTTTTCTACTCAGCGAAATAGTATTTATATGTACATATGTGATGAAAAAATGGTTTCTAATTGATTGATATGTGCTTCATCAGTTTCCGGTCGGAATGTTAAAGGAATTTCAACTAGAAAAAGATAAAAGGTACGATGCGATATACTCGATGAGTTTCTATAAAAACATCGCACTTACATATCATTTTTATTACTTTACTGCTTATTATTATGTATTAATATTTAGTAATTTGTCCAACAAGATTTCAGCATTTAACCTTGATTCTGAGCTTGATGAGTTTCAATGAGTTATCAATATTTATTGATTAAAGATTACTGAACATCAGAAGTTCTTTGATGACCTTTCTGAGACAATCAAATAAATCAGTTTTGATTTATTACTTTAGCAACTAATGAGTTATACTCCATACTCGAAGCGAACTCGATGAAATGAATAATTAGTATTCATCGAATGTCAAAAATAAATAAGGTTGATACACTCCTTGATTAACATACACGTAAGAAGGTCGGTGAATAATTATTTTATATTATACATTAGATCTCAATAAAGATTGTTTTTTTCTGGTTTTTCCATTTATAATTCAATTCATTGTATTAATTAACCTCAGTTTTTCGGAAGAACTGTAGAAGTGCTGTCTGAAAAACTGAAGAAATATTGTCTGAAGAAAATCTGTAAAATCGAAATCTTTTATTTCGAAAAGTAGAAGAAAAAAAATTTTATTTCCTTCCTATCCACCTCAGCATTACGTTAGAACTTAGAAACGAACTTATGTAAAAGTTTTAATCAAGCTTCGAAGTTCTGACATCATTTCCACATCCGACACCCTGCAAGTGAACAACTTCAACTCTCCTGCAACAGAAAATTAGAGCATCTTTTAATTTCCTGTGGTAGACGTTCAGTTAATGAAGCTGTAATTGAACTCATTATTAAGTGAGGTGATAAGATCGACTTGTGAGACTAACTAAGTCAGGTGTCATGACAAATTGTGGACTACTTTGGACTTAACTTAAGTTAAGAGAAAAATTTAAAAAGGAAAAAATCGACAAAACAAAATGAGTTGAGTAAATGAAACTGATAAACTTATATTAAAATAACAAACAATAAGGATGATGGTAATGGTGATGATGATGATGATAATAAGGATGTTGATGACAAGGATGTTGATGTTATTGATGATGATGATTGCATTACTAAATTTGCAGGGTCTTCCAGTGTTCATCACTTTTAACCAAAAGTCATAAAGGAGCTTTGAAGCTCTGTTAAAATGTTGCTCTCTTCATGTCAAACTTCCTTTTTCCTCCCACCCCTCCACCCTCCATCTCCCCTTAACTCCATTGAATACTAATCCTCATGTAAGTTCTTAAACTAGGTTTACCTTTATCAAAAATTAATAGGATATAAAAACTTCTGTGCTTCGCAGTAAAAAAGCAAAAATGTTGCTTGTTGGCTTGCGTCAAACTTCATGTTGCCAACAGAGTATCGAACACATTGAAAACTTTTCGTACTGCAGGCCAAGTGAGTGTATGAGTGTGTGTATGAGTATGTGTATGTGTATGTGTATGTGTATGTGTATGTGTATGATGTACATACAATGTATATGTATTTGTATTTGTGTGTGTTTTGTACAGTGTAAACATTTTTATTGGGATGTTTATAAGGAGAAAATTTTTAAACTTTTAAAGTTGTTTCACACGAGAATAAAAAACCTTGTGAATATTTTGGAAATATTTTACATACGCAAAGAAGGGAAGGGGCCTCTTTCCATTGAAAACAAAAAAAACCGCTTTAGTTACTCTATAAACTAAACAAAATAAGCTCAAAAATTGTAGCTCTTTCATTCTGAGCTACAAAATGACAGTGTTTATTATTAATTTATGCGACAGTCACCATCGAAACCCTACGAGCTGCATAATTAATTGCGGTGGACGCTCGTAACTCGTCACACGGAAACTGTTTCCTGCAACCCAAAATATAGAGCGTTGACATGTCGCTGATACGCGATGATGTGACGCGGTGACGACGGAGAAGACACCGAAACTGGAGTGGTGCTTAAAAACATTATATTGAGCGGCATAAAGTTGTAGTTATTTGCGGTCGTCATGAACCATTTTACAGGCGAATACATCTTAAACGACGCCTCATATGAAGGCATCGCATGGTGATCATTCATGCAATTAATTTGATATCAAACAGTTTTCGAAGAGAGAAAAAGACGCAGAGGGACTTAAAGGAAAGTGATGAAAGCTCTTGTATTATGTATAAACTCTCAATATTATTTTTTTAATGCATCATTATTTTTCCTATATATGCTTATACATTATTATTATATATTACATCTATTTTATACATTATTATTGTTTTTCTACGTCATTCTTTTCTCACATCTTTATCCTTCTACATCATTATTACGTGTACGAGTACGTAGCATTATAAATATTCAATCAACTTTTAATTGTCACTGATTTCGTCGAAATCCTCCGAGATTTCAATGTCCAATTAACAGCTCGTAGTTGTTAAAATTTCTCAATTAGTGTCAAACAAAATTAAAATTAAAGTCCACATCAACACCGACATCACATTTATGTACGTCTCTTGCAACTTTGACACTTTGTGGCCGAGAGTAGAAAACCAAGTTTTGCACTTATTCAACATTCGTGAGAAACTTTAGAAGCTTTAATGTGTTGTTGCGGAAGGACAAATGATAGAGTGAAAGGATTTTGAGGGAGCGATGGAGTAAGAGAGAGAGATTGAGAAAGAGTTTGGAAGGGAAGGGGGAGGAAGAGTGAATACAGGTAGAGGTAGAGTATACATATATACCATTATTAGTTTATAGTTTTATGCAAAAGACATTCGCAAGGCTTCCACTTCTATCTCGCAATCACTCTCTTCCTCTCTCTCTCTCCCCCCCCTCCTTTCACCCTCCCTTCCTCACTCCCGTCCTTTCACTCTGTCTCTCTCTTAACCGAATAAACTTTTTTTTTTATTCACTTCAATCCATAGTTAATCGATGGTTGCTAGTTTTCTGATGAATTGAGTGCAGCATTTTTTGCACTAACAGTTTTCCTGTTAATATTTTCTTTCTTTTTGATTGTTTCTGCGGCTGACATGTTGTAAAGAACGTGGCTACAATGGATTTTCGTGATTTAAACCGTTCGTCAGCTAACAGTACCACTCCACAACGTGCCCTCGGCCGCTCTTTTAAATCTTCACAGCTTTGAGCCAAAAGTTCAGCCAAACGCAAGGGTTTTGTAACTTTTGGCACTCAGCAGAGAATCTGTTTGGCTGATTTTCATTGAATCGGATGACATCGACGGACGTCAAATGATTAAAGCGACTGAAAACTTAAAAAATAACGTTTTCGAAAATCTTTTTTTGTTTTCTCTTATTTGGAATTCTATATTTTTTAAGCTGAATATCCAATTTTTTTGTTGTCTCTAAAATTAACCTCGTCGCTGTGATTCCACTGACTTTTATATGGTTTTTTGTGATGCCATTTTAATTAACTGATAGCTTTAATTGGATTCTCTAATCTAAAATTGCTCTATGCTAGAAAAAATTTTTATTTAAATCACTGCTGCAACGAACAAAAAAAAATTTCATTTAGAATCGCAAAAGAACGTCGGTGGCAACGTATTCGTGTAATTTAATTAACCTAAAAAACTAAAAGGAAAAATGAATTATAAATCGCTTTTAGGATATTGGAAAATTAGAGCGAGATAGAGAAATAAAAGCTTTTTAAATAAAATCAAATCACAATATATTTTGTAATATCTTATAGAGGCCAACTTTTTCCAACTATTGTTATTGGTCCGTGCCTTCCATCCTCTGAACGAAGAACTCATTTGTTGCGTTTTATTTCTATATTTTTTTTCTTCCCTTCCCGCCCTTTCTCGCCTTCCATTCCTTCGGTCTTTCGTCGCATTGAAATCCACAAAACATTGTCAAAAAACGGCATCCGTTTTCTGTGCATTAAGTGTTTATCTAATTTTTAACTTGTGCTCGTGCTTCGGTGCAATCAGCTAATGGCTCTGTTGAAAGCACTCGCCGCAAAGCTGATAGCCAAGTTAATAGAATAGTCGCAATACCTCGAAGATCTCTGAGTGGTTGATTGCCATTGCAATGGCAACCAATGGTGAATGCGGTGGCAGTGACGGTGGCGGTGACGGTGACGGTGACGGTGGTGGTGGTCGCATCTGCACTCCTGGCGATGTGGTCCACTGAAGATGACGTAGATGTCGTCTGCGATAAAATGTCGCCAGTTTTCCATTCAATTTCATGAGATAATGACATGAAAGCGAATGAAATTATCTGCTATTGAAATGTTGTATAGCATTCTTTAGCCAAAAGCCATACAAATTAGGATCAATGGACTGTGAATGGCAACTATACTACATTAGAAACTAATTTAAAAAACAGAAAAGAAGCAATTTGTAAAAAATGTATGGAAAAATATCATCTATCATTGCTTCCTTGATTCCGGATCCTTTCTCAGTTGAAATCGGGAGCTGGCACGATTAATTAATTCCAATAGTCTCTACCACTCTTTCCTTCTCCCTCTCTCCCTATCTCTCTCTCTCGCTCTCTCTGTCTCTCTCTCTCTCTCTCTCGCTCTCTCTGTCTCTCTCTCACTCTCGGAGGTCGATAAAGACAATCATTATCATTAAATTCCAAATCAAATACAAAGCAATCAAGTTGTCATTTTAACACCCTTTTTACTGTTAGATTTGGAACCGGAACGAACCGAATCGAAGTCGCTGAACTCGGGGATCTTAAGAAGATTCCTCTATTCAGACTGCACAATTCTTCACTCTCCTCGTACCGCATTAATTCCTTCTTTTTTCGTCTCCCTCCTCTATGCATCTCCACAGTCCACGTCTTCTAATCCGTATATTCTTCAGAGACTTTAGAACTACCGGAGAAAAAAGCCGGAAAGAAAAACAAAAGAAGAAGAAGAAAGAGATGAAGAGAAAGCAGAAGCAGTCGAAGAATCAATAGTTTCGTAATACATACCAAAGCATATAATTAAGAAACTAATTGACTTTGATTATCTGCAGGATTCTTGCACATAAATCTTTGTTCCTTGTGTTCCTGCAATGGTACATCTGTGGGTAGTACTGTGATGCACGTGATGCTACTGCAGAAAATCCACGACAAGCACCCAGCGATGTGCGCAGCGGGAAACACTTTCCAGAGAAAACAAGAGAATCGGAGAAGTACGAGACACGAGGAAGAACGACTCGAAGGAAAGAGTGAAGAGCAAAGAGAAGACAGCTGAAAAGGGAGAGAAACTAAAAGAGGCGAGGAACTGAAAGAGGCGAAAAGCTGAGAGAGGCGAGAAGCTGAGAGAGGCGAGAAGCTGAAAGAGGCGAGGAACTGAAAGAGGTGGGAATCTGAAGAAGTACGTGGAAGAGGGACAGAAATTCGCACCGTCGAAGGAAAGGGCGTGTAACAAACCAACTGAATCCAATTCAAGACACTTGGCTCCTCACTTGCTCGAGGGTTCGAGGGAAGCCCTGACTTTCACACTCTCCTGAGGATAAAGCAAACTATTTCAGCAGTTTTATTTTCAGTTCTATACACTCTTAAAAAGGGGAAATAAATGCAATGGAAATGGCAGCATTTATTATGACTCCAACCATTAGTTAAATCAACATTAAATTCATTTCAATCGATAGAAATTATTTTAAAACTAACAGGGTATTAAAATAACGTCGAATAGAAGAAGAATGAATGCCTAAAATCCATTAAAAAGGACGAAATGAAAATAAATGAAAAGAGCTTCGTCAGTTGTTCGGTCTTTAATTTTAAATTGAGTTTTTAGCAGATGAGTCTTTCGTGAACTTGAAATCAACTCCTCTCTTGTTGAACTAACTCGCCACATGAGAAGCAGAAAAAAGCATCACTCTGGTAAATTTAGACAACCACATGAAGTCGGCACGCAAAAAAAAATGCCGACTTAACGAAGCCGTATGCCGTCGTTGCCGCTGGCCAGAAAGAAAAAAAAAGGAGAAAAACTGCAGCAGAAAAACTGTACGCACTCATGCAGAAACCACAAAAAGTATGCAGCTTCGTATATGGAGCTCGAAAGGGTTGTTGAAAAAATGCGGCATCCAAGAGAAAGAATTTTCAAATTAAACCTCCACCGATTCACCGACTGAGCTTCACTGAGATTAACGAAGTCGTTGAACTAAACACGATCTGCTTTTCCAAAAAAACTAAAAACAAACCAAACAAAACGTTTTCTAGGATTTAAAATTTCTCAAAATTTATATTTTAATCAAAAGATGCTGAAAAAGATTAAATTTGCTTAATTTTCTTAATGAAAAGGCTTTTAAGACTTAAAAGAGGTTCAATTAATTATTTGCTCTTTCTTTAAAGTACTCGTAGTTTTAATTTTATTATATTTTTGTATAATAGACTATAATAAACTATATTGAAACGAGAAAGAGATGTGAATTTTATAAATCGACTCCTTTTAATATTTCCATTTACATATATAAATAATGTTTAATAATTCAGAAAAACAGCGCCAGCATCGACAACAGCAACAAAATTGGTTTCGGCGTCTTGTCTTTGAACCAGCTCCTTTACGTTACAGCCACGTAACAGCCATAATCATGTCGAACGAACACAACGCAACGCAACCCAAAGAAACGCATCATAATGCAACAAATTTTTGAATTTTTTGTGGCGCCGCAGCGACGGGGAACACTTCGAATGCAGCACATGTGTTGCCAACGAGTGCAGCTAAAATGCGGCAGTCAGACCAGCTGTTGAAGTAGTTCGCTGTTGTTAACAGCGACGACCTCTTGTAATGCTCCATTAAAATTCTAAAGACAGTTCATTCTGGCAGACGAAGTGTGCCACACTACATGTATATATATGTGTATAAGTGTGTATATGAAAGTGTATAAGTATGTACATAAATGTGTATAAGTATGTATATAAATGTGTATAAGTATGTACATAAATGTGTATAAGTATGTATACAAATGTGTATAAGTATGTATATGTATGTGTGTGTGTATAATGTGTATGTGTGTGTATTTTCGTGGTAATGATTCGCGACTGTTGCAGCTCTCGTGATAGTTTCATTTGAACGTGAGCCAGGACCAGAACCAGATTCAGAACCAGAACCGGTGCCAAAATGATAACATTCGGAGCTTGTTGTGGTTGTGTTGTTGTGCTTAATGGATACTCTAGAGTTTTGTGAATATTCATGGGACAAGAAGTAATACAATTTTAAGTAGCTGCATTACAATTATTCAACCAGCTGGTGATTTCTCATTTAAATGAGTGAATCAACCGAACCGAAAGATTTGCAGGCAAGCAAAGGAAGTGGAAGACGAAAAGGAAGAAAATGAAGAGTAGGAACAAGGAAAACTAAGAAGACGCAGAAAACTAAGAAGTCGAAGAAAAAGTATATAACGATGAAGATGATAATTATTATTATTATTATTATTATTACCGTGAAATTTGTTCCACTCATAAAATGGTCAAAAGAATCTTTGAAGTTTATTTTTAGGTAGGATAAAAAAGTATCCATTTTTAGCAATTTTATAATTTAAAGTAAAATTTCAAATCTAAATTAAAATAAAATCTAACATCTAATGTTCTCTATAAAAGCCCCTTAATATTATATTTTATCTGTTTATCTCAGCTTATTACGACATCAAAATTTAGATTTCTTGTTTATAGAAAAGAACATTTTTCAGCTTCTTAAACTTCAACCTAATCAAAGTTTTTTTTCCGTCTGTTCTTCACAAACTCTGATTGGCTTTTATTATTCTTTATCTCTTTTTTTTGTGAACTTTTGAGATATTTTGGGTCATGCGCTCTTGCAGCACCAACAGAAGAGTTTTGCCGAACCTATTTAATGCCAGAGTGGAAACCAGAATCTCCAAATAAATGCGAATAACTACGCCGAACTTATTCGATTCTCGAATAATACTCAAGTAAAAATCAAGCGCTTTACGTGCAACTGCATGCAAATATATAGAAGCAGCAGAAGTTGCATGCATTTGAATTAATCTTCCTTAGAGTAAAATCCACAAAAAAGGAACAAGAAACAAAAAAAAGCGGTTGCTCAACGACTGACTTGTGACTGAAGCGGCACTGAACTTTAACCGCGAACTTTTCAGAAGACGCAAATCTCCAGTCTTCAGTCAAAACGTCGGAACTGGATAAACCGCAGAGGATGTCTGTGCCAGTGCATCTACTTTCGAGGTAGGGAAACATCTGTAGCTCCGGATATATTCAGTGTATACACACGATTACATACAACGTAAAAGAACATTATTTATTCCTTATTAGATGCCTAATAAAATAAGGATAAAGTAACCTTGAACAGAGAAAAATAGTACCACCTTATAAGTTCTCCTTATAGAACCATTTTATATGAAATCTATGAAATCTTATTAAAACACACAAATAGTACGCTTTTTTCATAAGGAAATCTTCTTGATTGTATAACGAGAAACTTATTGTCTCAAAACAAGAAGGTAATCTTATTAGTTCGTGATTTTTATCAGGAATTCATATTATTTTCTCCAGAAAACCATGAAGTCCAGAAAACCATGAAATCCAGAAGTCTGTTTCTATGAGAGTATGAAGCAGATTCACAGAAGCACAGATTTTTTTGAAAAACATTGAAATGAATTCGGGAATTTGTTTCAATCAATCTCGATTCGATTTTGATTTTATTTGGATTCGATTTCTTAACTCATAGACACTGTACCGCTGAAGATTATCTTTCTTCTTTCATCGTCCTTCCTGCCGCAATTAAAAAGCCAAAATTAATGCCTAGTATTAAGTTTCACGATAAATCGTTTCCACTTATTGCTGTTCTTTATTTTATTACTCTCTCTTTCTCTCTCCCTCCATTTATATCTACCTCTTTCATACGCTTCCCCATCCACGGCAAAACAAAGCAACGTGAGCCGAAGCAATTACTTTGCTATGCATTCGCAATTAAAATCAATTTCCACAGCATTTTGTTGTTTTCGTTGTTGTTTTGTACCCGTTTCGTGTTGCTTTGATTGCAAACTCGCTCATTTTCGTGGATCCACCCCGCCAACTACAATGAGCACTAAGCTCGCCCTCACCGCCATCCTCACCCTCTCCCTCTCCCTTGACAAGTTTGACAAGAACTTGTATGGTGTCTCCGTTAATAAATGTCTGTCTGCCTGTCTGTCTGTCCGTCCATCTGCCTGTCTGTGTGTGCGTGCGTGCGTTTGTCTCTCTCTCGTTCAGTTTATTGAGCCGTTGCTTGTCAGAGTCGTTTATGCGTAGCTTTCAACCGGAAGTCGGCGTGTGAAGGTGAGTCCCAGAACCCAGCAGGAAATCCGGCGAGGCTCTCGTGAGGTTTCGCAGTGTTTCGCACAATGTTTTATAGGTATTTGAATGGGCTTTGGGTTCACATTTCCAGCGGGGTTTCAGTCGTATAATTGCAATGAATGGCGCTTGATTTTTGGTTGAGCGCCCTCTTTGTCTCCATATCGCATGATGATGAAAAGGAGCTTCATACGAATGAGTACAGGATTTGTTCACAGCGACTTGCAGCGAATCAGTTAGTGATTGATTTTGTTTCCGACAAAAGTAACTCAATTCAATAGCGAATCTATGAAAACAGAAAACGTAAACTAGAGATTAATTTAGAGGTTTTCTTTTTTCGATAAACTCTTGAAATGCTTTATTGTACATTTATAGAGAGCAGTTCTTTGAAAGAGTAGAGTATCTTGAATAGTAGCAGAAGCACTCAATTTGATGGGTTGAAATGCTTCCCCAGAATGGGTTGAAATACCCTCTTCAAGAACTCTACCTTTTATTGGTCATTTGAAAACTACTTATATAAAAAATAAGTATAAAGTAAGTAAGTATAAGAAAATATATTCAGAACTCATACCCATCAATCAAGATTTCGAATGGAGAATTAAAGGAGTAACCTTCTTGAGTTAATTGAAACTCATTCGATATCCTGCACAAACACTTAAAGATTTACCATTTAATTGAGGTCTCCTTTAGTGTGCTTTTATTGATTTCACTCGAAAGCATCAACTTATTTGCTCCTTTCTTTGCCGTGTGTCATAAATCAATCGACCGACAAACCGCCCGACCGTCCAGCCACCCTCCTCACCAAAGGAGACCCTGTCCAGAGGAGACGAATTCGGGATATCCGCACGACTCGGGCGAACACGATTCCTTGATTTATTGCAAATTTATTCATTACAATAAACACGCATAACGGGTCAGAAAAATGTTCGAATTGATTCGGACCCTGCGGCCATCAGGTTCATTTTTCCTTCTGTCTGTCCATCTATATTTATAGTTAAATAATATATAGTAATGGAATAATAATCGGGTCGGCCGGCGATATCTTTAATTTATCGCGTAGAATGTTCTCATGAATAAATGATAACGATGTCATGGTAAAATCGAAAGAAGATAGACTCTAAAATTTAATATTGTTTCTTATTTCTTAATAATATAAGTTATAACCACTGAGGTTCTATAGATCTATCCAGATCGTAATAATAAATAAATTATTAGACTATTTGCGGTACTTCGCTAAGAGTTAAATAGTTAATTATAAACAAATATCGCTCTGAAGGAGTTTTAAGGAGCTTTAATGCTTAGAACTTTGTTATTCTCATCTACCACAATAATTTCTCTCTGTGAGAGTGGAACACACACCCGTCTATTATCTATTCCCCTGGTACTCGATATCTAAACCAACCAAATAAGTGCGGGTTAATTAAATATTATATTTAAGGTCCTTGAAGGAGAGAGATGCTTAAACTTCAAGTATCACTTGCAGATAGCATTGTTGGGACTGAATAACAAATGCAATTGAGTTGAAGGCTCTCTGCCACCCTCCCTTCTTTCACCCTCTTTCTATCTGTCTCTCTCTCTCTCTCTCGCTCTCTCTCTCTATACGCGTGAACGATGTATATAAAAAAACGAAAGAGACATCAGCTTCAGCGCTGAAAATGCAACACTAAATTTCAAGCATAACAACTTCGGCGCCATAAGCAGCAGAGAGCAGACAACATCTGCACTTGTTGTCTAAAAATATTATTTGCCGAAAGGGGAGGACATCGGGGAGTGGCAGCTGCCAGCCACACTTGAAGAAGCAACGCAAACTGATGGCAATTGAATGCAGCAAACTGGAAAAAATACAACTCAAATGGTTTGTCTAAACAAAAGCAGAATATATCCGAAGTTGGGACTTCAGCTGATTCATTTCCCTTTCTCTTTCTCTCTCCCTCTCTCTCTATCTCTCTCTATCTCTCTCTCTCTGTCTCTCTTCCTCTATTCTCGCTTTCCTCGTTGTCAATCATGATTTGGAAGTCTTGGACACAATCTCTGACGTAGTAAAAGAAGAAAATGTTTGATGGTCTGCGAAGTATATCAGATCTTAAATCCATCATTGGTCATTGTAGTAATACGTGTGCACACACGTATCTCTACCATACTTCAACAAGGATATCAAGACTTCGAATCTTCAGATTGGTTTTTCTCCTCCTCTTCCGGATGTCAATCATGATGTGAAAGCCCTGAAAACCATTGCTGATGCAGGGAAAGTAAACTTTTCGAAATGGTCTTCAGGATATCGAATCATAAATCAAAGTTAAGTTCTTCACATATAAAATCAGAGATGTTAGATTGAACCTTTCGGAGTTTATCAGAGTCTGGAAGACAGACACTCACTGAAGCATAAAGTACACTTATGTCGTAGTGTTCTTCATTTCTCGTTGGGGTTTATTTGAAATTCTTCGAGTTTTCCGTATGAAGAACAAATAACTCCAAAGGATCTTTTTTTATAAATAACTAAACACTCATAGACACACACACACATATGTACACATGTCACATGTACACTTAAGATCTGCTATCCTCGAAGCAAAGAGAAGAATACAGACACTCGAAGCGTGTGGTATTTGAGCAGCAGTCAGTCGCAAGCTTGTTACTCCTTCGACGCAGCTTCTGCTTCCTCTTGGCAGCCATGTTTGGCAGAAAATAACTGAAAAATCTCGATGCGGCACTGAAGATGTACTCCTTACATTCTGCTGTTCACAAGAGTTGCCAGAATGTGCAATAAAATGTATCTAGAGATGTATCTATTGAAGCGCGGAGTAGCGGAGCAGCTCGTACTTGTTATATTTTTCCCCGTATCTGGAACACTTGAAGATGCAGAATTTATCTACTCTACTGCTTTTTTTACTTTGCAAGGAGGGTTCAAGATCTATGGGAATATTTTCGAAATTTAATTTTTACTTTATTCAATATGAGTTGTAAATTTATTATAATTTGTTTATAGTAGTCTTTTATTCTGCTGGTTGCGAGGATGACTCAAGTTGAGTTTAAATTAGCAGGATATTCATTTGGTCCTTATTAACTTCACCTTCGTTTACTCTTGACAACCGTCTCACTGTGAAGAAAGTAAGAAAGTCAGTTGTAATCAGTTTTTGATTCTATTCGCTTCTATCTTCGCACCGCAACCGACTGACGCTCTGTCTTTGTGATGGCCGTCGTCTCGAGTTGCGGTTCTGTAATTACAATCATGGAGGAAAAACTCTTTCAAACGACATGAAATTTAATTTCAGAATATTGCACAGCTCTCATTCTTATTGCTGTTGCTTTCTTTTTCCTTTTCTTCTTCACCTTCTTCTTCGTTTCCTTCTTCTTCCCCTCCTTCTTCTTTACCATCTTTCTCTTTCTAGTTTGTTAATTTTGTGTGAAAAAGTAAACTCATCACCGAACACCCTCCACACTTCGCCTCCTCCTGCAGAGCAATAAAAAGTTCTTTCTAAAGAGAAGTATCGTTGTATCTTGAGAATGTTGCTTTTAAACTCTTCCCCCTTTTCTTCCTTCCTTCTTATTTCCTTTGCTGCTAAGGTGCTCAAGATGATAATGATTGCTGCAGGTTGTTTTGAAAAAGATATACCCAAGTAAGGAAGCGAAAAACAGTCAAGAATACTTACTTTGAAATAAAAGGGTATCAGAAAAAGCTAGCAGAGTGGTTTTTCTTCTGCTGAGCTAATGGTGCATTCGTACACTTGATGTTGCTCCTTAATAACCAGCTTTCATTGAACCAAATAATTAACAGAATTCTTACTTACTTCTTTCGGCTATTTTTTTGGGAAAAGTAGAGGATGTTAGGACTGAAAGTACATCGTTACAAATGGTAATAAGGACCGAATGAAACTTTCCAAAGGCACTCACAAATTATATGCGGGTTTTATCAAGTTATAAATATGAACATCAAAACTGAATAAAGAAACTTTCGACAGAGGATAGAGCTTATCCATTGCAGCTTCTCAGAGGATAAAATATAATGAAAGTACACTAGAGTTATTTGAGAGCATAATCAAAAATGTGTGTAATAGAAAGGTCAAGGTTCGAAACACGATGAAAACTCTCAGAAGAGAACACCAAAGAAATTCTACGAAGAATATTAGACGAATCTCTGGAAAGTTTTCAGTGAGATAGGATCGAGCCAGAGATAAAGAGTTAAGAAAATCTCTGTACTCTCTGAAGACTCTCTTTTGCCTCTATAATAAACAAATTCTGAGAAATAGAAAAAAAATATTAAGTTATGATATTTCAAAAATAAAATTATGAAGTACTATATTATTATTATTCAAAAACAAATCATAAAAAAGCCTCTTTTGAGGAATTAAAATATCTAACTGGTCAGAGAGCAGTATAGACTCAATTCCTTCTCCCAACTTCATCTAAACTAAAGCCAAAGTGAAGCCAAAACTATCCGTCATAATCCACTCACTGATTTAGATTCAGTTCCTTGCATACTATTTCTCCACAAGTCGCAAACTTATATCGACCATTAATTATTTCTAACACCTTCTTCTGAGCCAACACAGCTATTAAGTTAGCCAAAATGTGGATGTTATTACACCCAGTCTATTGTATTATAATAGTACAGCCCCAGGTAGCTGCTCCAGGGAATCACTTCACAGAATCGCGTTCTATTGTCATTGAGCAGAGCCCCGGATTGCTACAATAAAAGCTGGTAAAATTATGGCCCAACCACGTGGACCAGAAGCATTGTGAACGATGCCGGAAACAAGTGAAATTAACGCAAAGTCGGACAGCATATTTGCAGTAGCTGAACGTAAATCAGTTTCCCGGCATCAACTGAAGGTGAGCTGCTACCGAGTCGAAACGCCTGCTGATGGGCTGCTTTGTGTTGCTGGTTCCCCCAGCGTCTGTGTTGAATCCGCACTCCTCCAGCTGCTGTTCGACTCTTTCGCAATCCAACAACTCGTTGGAAAATCATAATTAAACGATGCTGAAATTTTCATTATTTTAATTTAGAATGGGTTGAAATGATATCACAGAGAGAGAAGGAGGAAAAGAAGAAAACGGAAAGGAACGGAGAATAAGATGTGAAAACTCTGTAGCACAAGCCTCTAAAGTACAAAAACCCTGTCGAGTACAAAAACTCAATGAACAAAAGCGTAGACTATAACAGCGATTACCTAACAAGGATTTCCTAACATCGGTTCATGCTATCGGAACTCTTTTATGCGGATCAATCGAGAGTCGACAGTATCGAGTGTAATATAAAACACTCTCGTAATCGATGCATAATCCACCATTATTCAGAACTAAGAAGAGAAGGAAGGATCCTTGTATAATATTATCACTCCTTCTTTAGTCACCGCTAGGGAATCAATGGCCCCGCATTGCTCCGGTTTTTCCCATTGGGGTATTTTTTCATTCCTATTCGCAAACATTTGCTAGCGCCAAGTTTTATTTGCTTTGAAAGTCGAAGTGGAACGAGGAGATTTTTATGAGTTGCTGCAACATTTTCTGCTTTCATTAGAATTAAATTAAGCAGATGAAATTAAGTAACTACAAAATAAATGTTAAAATTTAGAAGTCGTGTAAACAGAGAGCAGGTTTCAGTGTATTTAAAGGGGGCTTATTAACTGCGGTAGCCGCAGCGATAATGTAATCGGAGAACATGAAATTCTGTAACAAGTGTGGCATTAATTCTGAATTCATAATCACAATTTTGATTCACAAGTTGTTGTTGCGGGAAGGGGAGGAGGGGCGGTTAACTCGGCAAGAGTGGCATATTTTTAACCTTCTGTGGGGTGGGTATTTATTTTGTTTTGGATACGAAGCATGTGATTTGAACATGTTAATGAACAAGCATATAATAAACACTAGTTTTAATTATGACTTAAATAAGTCATTAATTCCAATGCCTCTGGTTTCAGTGGGTCTTTCATTTTGGGTCTATTTTTATTCTAGACGCTCTTCGGTAGAGCACGCATAGTTTCGGAGTTCCTTAGTGTGGTTAGCTATAAGAATTTTATTAGAGAAGGCGGGCTCTCCTTAAATTATTACTTTTTTTGCTTGCCCGATTATTTAAATAAGGGCTAAAATCAAATTGTTTATATGATTTCTGGTGGCGTGTTTAAAGAAGTCATTTCAGAAACTTCAGTCAAACCTCTTAATATTTTAGTATACTAATTAAAGAGTCCTAGAAGAGCAAAGGACTCAAATTAGGTACCCAAAGTGAATGTTACTATTATTAAACATGTTACAAAACACGAGTATTAATTTAAACTTCTAGCTATTATATTACTTTATTTATTTGTATTTATTTTATTTGTATTTTTAGTTTATTACTTTATTTCCTTGGTTTTATTCTTATATTTTATTTTTACTTTATATCATTTATTTATTTCTTTGATTTTATATGTATATATTTTGTTTCTATCATAATTTTAGCACTTCAAAAGAGCGCGTTAATTTTGCTTAATAAAAATATTGGAAAATTATTGAACCTATTAGAGAGAAAGTTAAAATACCTATCTAAATAATTTTGTTTATCTTATTCTCAATTTTCATTGAAAATTCCATCATTACTTCAATTAAGTACAGTTTATTGAACCAATCAAAATTTCAATGAATAAAAATCTAAGAATTTTTGTTCCAGTAAACTAAGTTAGTAATAATGTGAAAATATAATGGAATTTCTGTTCCTTTCTTGTCTTTCTTTTAGCTCTAGTTTTATGCTCAAGTTTAAATTGAAAAAATTTGCATTCTGCGGTTTCCTTTTTTGATTCGTCCTGGAAACAACGACAATCAAATAAAAAGAAAACATGCAAAAGATGCATGAGAAAATTTTTAATGAAAAACCAAAACTTGAGCAATTCTTATAATTTAAAAAGAAACTATAAAATTCTTATACATTTATCTCCATTGATTTTCCTTGAAGAGAAAAGTAAACATATAAAAACGTATTTTTTTGTCACCAAATTATGACAAATTATGAGTTTCGAAAACAGAAGCTTTTTCTTGTTAAATGATTTTTAAATTCTGTATTTTAACTCCAATAAAAATTATTATACTGTATTGATTGATCATTTTATTATTTTAGTTATTATTATTGTTTTTATTATCATTATTATTTGTATTATTATTATTTGAATTATGATTATTACTATTATTCTGGTTATTATAAATTCTATGTTTTTAGTTGTTGTTGATCATTAATAACAACGTTCGATAGAAAACAATTGATTTGATTACCGATTATTTAACTGAAAATAATTAATGACGTTAATAATGAAAAAATGCATTTCATAACATGTTCTTTGTGAATAATTAACTCGAAAAAACTGTGGAATTAAAAAACATCGACATGTATTTCAGAGAATGTTGAAAACACATCGACATGTGAAGTCGTGCCAATTCACACTCTTGTTTTTGTTGTTATTTTTTGTTGTTGTTGTCAAAATTAACCTCGTTTAAATGGCACTCCGAAGTGCGAGCCAGAGTGAAAAGTGTGAACAGAGTGAGCCGAGTGCGCGGCGGGAGTTGGAAAAGCATGATTATTTTACTGCGAACAACTTTTGACCGCACCAATCAAAAAGCAAAATTTTAAAGCAGAAACACAGAAACACAGAAAAAGTGTCGTAACCACAACCAGTGCTGCACACTCTGAGAAATGTAAAAGTGTAGTAAACCGATTTGCAGTAGCAATAAAAAAAGACAGAAATTTCAAATATTTGCACTCTCAATTAAGTGCTTAAAAGTTTGTGGCTTTGGAACGTTGTTCGGTCCACTTGATTCATTAAAAAAATCTGACAAAGATATCCTTATTTCCAGATACGTCTTTTTG
The DNA here is from genome assembly GCA_943737955.2 of Myopa tessellatipennis. Classification (NCBI taxonomy): domain Eukaryota; kingdom Metazoa; phylum Arthropoda; class Insecta; order Diptera; family Conopidae; genus Myopa; species Myopa tessellatipennis. The sequence continues at coordinate 60,039,775 of OX031316.1, forward strand.
CGATATTAATGATGTATCGAAAACTTTTTCAACAACAAAATTTAAAGGACAAAATATAAAAATACTAAAAGATCATTATTTTCATATAAAGTTGATTATAAAAAATGCAAAAACAAATTTTTTTATGGTAAAAGGTAAAACATCTTTGTTATTTGAGACAGTTTTGAAATACTTTTCTTTATGGATCCCCTCGAAAGCAACCGACTTCCTCGAATATTTAACCCAAAAAAAGCGTCCTTTTTGATGTCCAACATGAGCTGTTAGTGTTGCTATTGCCATCATCAGCTTCAGCGACAGTGCTATCAATATAATGGACAAACCCTCATCGCAAAACCACGTGATTGATGATGTTAACCTTTTTTTTTGGATGCTTTTACTTCAACTGAGAATAAATAAAAGAGAAAAAGGACAACAATGACGTCAATAACAACAAAAACAGTAACAGAAATAGCAACAACAACAAAAGCTCCTACAAATTCGGAAAAATGGTACGCGAGTAGCTTTTAGAATAGCTGATTTGTTTGCATTATTTTATGGGAGCATCGAAGCACCGCCGCCGCGTTACCATCAGCATCGAACCGATCAAAAAGAACAACAACAAAATTTTACACTGTTCAACAATAATAAAAACACTTTAACAGCACTGTACTCCAACGCTCTACTTTAATTTGGCAGCACTTAACGGTGCATTTGTGTGCTATGTACATGTGTATGTGTGACGCTAATGTTGCCAAGCGCAGTCTTGACTTTTTTGCTCTGAAGCTACGAAAAGGTAATGAAATGCACAACAACAGCTCTTCCTTAAGTAAGAGCCTCCATTTCAATATTCCGAAAAATTCCGAACTTTATTTTGGTTTCAAAAATATGGAGTTATTTTGGAGAATTTAAAGGTTTTACATAGAAAAAATTATTTACCACTCTAGTAAAACACATTGTAGAATAAACACTACGATTATTCTATGGCTACAGATTGGTTTTAAGTGTTACAATAGAATAATTCTTCGAATGCTCAGAGATTATAAAGGAGACGATTGTATATAGATATTGACACAGTTAATTGTATTCATTAATTATTAATCATTATTCTCCGATATAATGACATCTACGGACAAAACAAACTTCTAAGAAGAACTTATTTTAACATTGATTCCATAGCGTTTATATTTTGTATTCCCTTATGTTATTTTCTCTATATTAACTTCTAAACTACATATGTTTATTCGACGTATTTAATTTTAATTAATATTACTCTGTATTTAATATTTATTTATAACATTTATTTTTGTATTTGCTGGATTTCTTATATTATTGTATAGCTTCTGTATTTAGGTGAATACTAGGAAATATCTCTAACACTTTGTTAAAACTTTTTCAAGAGCAAATTAAGAATAAGCTATGAAAGAGATATAAAATTCAATAATAACTTTCATTAAATATTTGAAGAAAATTGTTAGTTCTCAAATATAGAAAGAAAGAATAAAAGAAGAAGGAAAGAAAAAAAGAAACAAAATAATAAAAAAAAGAAAGAAAATGGAAAGACAAAAAGGAAAAAAAGCAAAATATAGAAAGAAAAAAATAAAGAAGGAAAGAATGAAAAATGTTGTCGACAAAATATTGTTCTTGGATGTTGTTGTCTTTCCATTCTTTTTATGTGCATAAGAAAAACCTTTTTCTTATCTTTTTTTCAATGACTTTGTCATCACAAAGAAAAGTGTTAACTCGAACTGAGCGTAGAGATAAGAAGGAGGGGGAGGCAGGATCGGAGAGGTCATCTTTTATCTGTGTACGTTTCCGCTGGTTTCATCGGTTCTGTCATTGTTTGTCCGCAGTGCAAACAAACGCTTTGCATACAAGTTCATTTGTTGATTCAGTTGGTTACATAATTGAACGCCACAAACAAAGTCGCCAATTCGACCTCGGAAAATTCGCAGTAAAAAAAGAACACAGAAAAGAAGAAAAGCAAACAAGTGAGTAAACAATAAAAAACAATAAAGGAAAACTACACGAACGAGAAAAATGCTATTTTACTGTCCACAAAACCAACCAACCGAGCAACCTTCGGACCATCCAACCAACAAACCAACCAACCAACCAACCAACCAACCAACCAACCAACCAACCAACCAACCAACCAACCAACCTACAAACAAACATCGCCGAAGCGCTGACATCCGTTAAACGCTGTTTACAATTTCAACCTCAGTTTAATTCATGTTCACGTTTTTTGTATTTTTTCGATGTAAACTTTTTTATTGAACGTTTTTATTAAATTATTTCGACAATTGAACACCTTGAAAATTATATACAAGAGCATTTCAATCGTTTAATGCGATTTAAGTAGTTTTAATGTACAAAGTAACGAAATATTGCTATAAAATATTTATTTATTTGTATTTATTATAGACATCCACTGAAAATAAAACAGGTATTCATCATAAAGAACATAACAAATGATTGCGATATCCTTACATTGCTTAGAAATGCTATAACTAAACAATAACGAGGAACAACACGTCGTATGAGTAACACTCGTATTCAGTGAGTACAAAACGTCTTTTGCGTGTTTTGAAAGATTGTTTTCATTAAGATAACGACTAAAAATCATTATGCTTACAAAAATATTTCCACTTTATTACAATTCCTTTGAAATAGTGGATTCTCTTAATGAAAAGCATATCATTCACTCGATTAGAAACGCTATAAAAGTACAGACACAAACGACGTTGAGCCCCATTCAATTCATTTAATTCATTCAATATAATAATAGACATTAATAACTACATTAATTAGTATTGATTGCAAAATTCTTTTATAGTTTAATATTCATTAAATGAGATTAATTATAATCGTTGAACACAAGTTGAAGTTCAGTTGAATACGAAGAAATTTCTACTTCATCTTCTATCATCCGAAATCTAATCATTCTCTATCAATAAGTAAATCATTTACCTACTTTGACTTTGATACGATTAGATGACGATATCAAAAGTAATGCAAAATATAAAAAAGCAATAACTTCAACTGCAACGATCTACTACATTCATCATTGAGGATTTGACGATGCATAAAACCATGCGATGAACATGATGATGGCGATGACCAGCATTAAAATAAAGTGGAATTAAGTGAGTGAAATGGAGCACTTGACTTAATTCTAAAGCTGCATTTTAAATAGCTTACTACGATGTCAGGAGGGGCAAAGTACAAATGTAACAACAAAAACAACAAAAGTGAAGAAATATCTAAACGTTCGACGCAGCAATTCATCAATTATTTAAACCACTTGACAGGCAAATCAGACATGTAGTCATATCTGTACTCAGAAGTGTATTCATACGTGTACTCATGCGTTTAATCAGAGGTTTACTCAGATGTTTACTCATGCGTTTACTCAGAGGTATACTCATAGATCTTTGAGTGTAAAAGATTTCCAATAATTAGTTAAAACTTAGACCATTTAGATGTCGATGAAGAGCTTACTTAATAGACGTGGTACTCTAGTATTCTCTCCATATTCTCTTCGATCTTTGAGTACTTTATTCGCAGAACCATTTTTGTGAATTTGTCAGCAAACTTGTCAGCTACCGTGAAAGATTTGTCGCTATGAATGACCAAGAAAACAGGAGATGGAGTTGAATTAGGAAAAGAAAAATAAGAAAAGAATACTTCTACACAAAAGAGAGCCAGAGAGAGAGAGAGAGAGAGAGAAAATAACAGAGAAAGCATATACCTAAAATGTTATCAGAGGAATGCAGAGAGAATTTTTGCACATAGGACCGAAAAATGTACCACGTATCGTCATGCTTTTTGGTAGTTCTTCCACACTCCATTTATTCATTATAAATACTTTTTTTATTTTATAATTAAAACGGTGTCAACTCTATTTCATGACTTTCTATGTTGCTACAGGAAAATCAACACTGAAAAGTCACCGGATACGCGGCAGGAGGCAGGAAGGACGCCCGACAGGCACTGACAGTCTTCAGCGACCGCTGTAAATTAGTCAACAACAACAATAGCAACAACAGGACTATCAGAAGATCAACCAGAACTAGCATATCAGGGGGTTTAGCGGGGCAGGTGCGAGTATTCTGATCATTGTTCAGCTATTTTAATGACGCACAAGCCGCACTTCGCTGTCGCGATGTCTGCCGGATCCGGCGAATGTATCGTAACCATTGTTTTGCTTCTTCTTTTTGTAAGTTTTCTTTTATTTTCGTTTTGTTATTTTTTTGAGCGTCATCTGCAGCAGTGCAGAGTTGTGCCAGGTATAAATTTAAGCTTCACACAAGACAACAAACGCAGCCGCATTGAGGTAGAGTTGAGACCGTGATGAGGCCGAGGAAGACGGATATGAGTCTGGCGTCGTGTGCATTTGAATTGTAGTGATTCCGCACTTCTTTGGCTTCTTTTTCTTGTGCCTTCGCAGCCGCCTCCACATCCACGTACACGTCCACAAATCAACTCGGCACTCGACAAATAAATCGTCAGCCGGATGTGTTGGGGAAGAATTAAAGGACGACGTTCATGCTTCCTGATTTCATGTTCACTGATTTCTCTTCACGTCGGTAAATATTAAAAATTGAAATCTTTTTTAAAATAATTTATTTTTTATATTTTATTGTAAACAAAAAAGTTGTTCGTACAAAAACCAAGATTTGCAATTTAAAATTTCATTGGATATTTTATTATTATAATTTCAAGAGTGTTCGAAATTTTTTACCAAAAGTATTTTAATCTATAAAAACTGTGAAATTTTGTGCTCTTTTGTGCTCCTTTTTAGCTCTTTATTTTTTCTTTTCCTTTTTTGTTCCTTTTTTGGTTTTTTGTTCTTCGTTTTCTCTTTTTTTTTTTGCTTTTTGTGTTATTGCTTTTGTTGTTCTTTGCTTTGCTCTTTTTTGATCGTTTTTTTTTTCTTTTCTTTGCTCCTTTTTGCTCTTCTCTACGCTTCTTTTTTTGCTCTTTTTTTTGCTCTTTCTTTTTCTATTCTCCTTTTTCTGTGAAAGATTTTTAATTGGGGAAAAATTGTTAAATTTTCGTGGCTGCCAGTTTTCATGGAAGTTAAACGTGAAGCCGCATGACAAAAGAATTTACACGACGACTCAATATTGGAATGGAAACAGTTTAATGTTTAATCTCTGCTGTTTAAAACACCGTCCACGGATCCGAACGTCGGCGTCCTATCGACCGGCAATTAAAATGCAGGCGTCGAGCGAAAAACAAATTCGATTTTTATCGATAAATTTCATTATGAAAAATATTGCAGTTATTTAATTTTTTTAAAATTTTTTTTTTATTTTGTTTTTTTCTTGTCTGTTTGTTTGCTTTTGGTGTTTTCGCGCACACGTTCGTAATCTGATGCAGGCGGGTCGCTGCTGTGCGTGTGGAGTGGTTGAGCGGAGGGGGTGGGGGGGGGGGTTGCTTCGGTTGGCTGGCGTTGCTGGGCGACGTTGAAGGGCGGAGTTGGTGGCCTTTTCGTGGACGTTGCAGCTGCTGACACTTGAGTAATTAATTTTTTTTATCAGCGGGAAAAATAAAGGTTCAAAAAGGCAAATAAAAATGCGTCATTCGGTGCGTGTGTGTTCAATAAAGTTAATGATTATTAACGTAAATGCAAATTACGTGTACACATACAACCATACACACACACACACATGCACACAAAGATGTACATTTTTAAATACACAGCGAAGTATGCACAATATTATAAAATATTAAATGAAATAAAATAGCAAATGAATGAAGAATGAGCGAATGCGAAATGCAATTAATTACGAGTGGAAAGAAGAAGAGCAAATAATTGCCCAAGTGAGTGGAGTGAATCGTGGGACAGACAACCACTGGAATGTGCTGCACTTAATTGATCCTTAAACTAGTCACTAAATTATTAACTAGTTTTCTTTTATGTACAAAATACAGTCAACACAATTAATACGCGAATTATCTCAACCTTAAATAACAGAGTGTTGTTAATCGATTCTCTTCTTTCCCCCCTTTAAAATGTCTTCTTTTTTAATTAGTGTTATTATTAGCATCATCATTCATAGCATCCTCGTCATCGTTCAGTTACAACTTTATTACAATCATCGTTATCAGAATTATTATTCTTGCCTCGTCAAGAATTTTTATCTGCCGCTTACTCAACGCTAGTCTTTAGCCGTCCTTCCACTACTCCACCCCTTCACCCCTTCACCACTTCCCCCTCCCCTGTTGCTCTAAGTGCTTCATAAAACGACGACATGAACGTTTCTTGCGGATTAAATTAACGCCATGAAGACATAAAACTCATCATCGCAATCAACATCACCGTCATCGCTCAACCACCGCCGTCACCAGCCCGATGACACGCTGCAAGCGCGTGTCACCGAAACAAAACGTTGGCAGCACTTAATGGCTTTTATAAATCCGCATTTAAAAGTCTGAAGTTTTGCCACACGAAAGATCTACGCATCCGATTGGCTGCAGACGTACGTCAGTACTCCGAATCACACTAGAAAAGAGTGATGAGGGGGGGAGGGGGGCAACGTAAGACATCAATGTAGAATGTTTCTCATATCAGCGTTGCTGCTGCTGCTCGATTATTATTATTATTATTTAATACAATCGATTGTTGGCTTCAAACACAAAAAGAAGGGATGTCGAAGTTTCGCATTTATAATACATATGTTATTATTATGTAATAGGTTAATTTTTTAAAATGTAGCTTCTCTCAATTCGTGGTTATAAATTTAAGTAGAACCATTTGGAGCCTCTTCAACCATCTTAAAGTTGTACTCATGGCGTGTCAAAATGAATCAATAAGCTGTTGATTGCACCGGTGAATCCCCGCCTTCTTTGGGCGAACTACTCACCGCCTTCAATTCGCCTAACAAATCGCTTTGAATTCAATTCCATTGACGATGATCTCCATTGCGGCAGACGGCTGCTCGTGTTGCTCCATCATTAGCGAGGTCGAACTTCTGGTTGGACCGCATAAACAAGTATTTTAAAGGCGACTTTATTGCCATCCGCAAGTAGTCATCGTTAGCATCCTCGCCCCGCCAGCAACCAGTAGCTTGAAATGACTTTTCCAACAACAGAAGCAGCAGAAGCAGCTTCATTTGCGGCAACATCAAGTGACTGTAGCTAAAATATTTGCTGTGCTTCTAAGACTAATGGCAGCAACAAAAACAGCAGCAGCAGTAACAACAACAGCAACAACAGCAGCAGCAGTAACAACAACAAGAGTAGCATCAGCAGCAGAGCTCGATTGTAGGCGGCCAGACACCGGAAGTCCAAGTAGTATCATTCAATGATGACGACGACGGTGGCGGTCCGGATTGCCACCTGCACTCCTTCTGAGCAGCTCCCGCTTAATTTCGCGTTCATCAACGAAACGCCTCGTCCTCGACAGTCACCGAGCAGCGCTGCACTCGTTATCCTGAGCGTCGAATGGAGTCATTAAAATATTCAGAGTGTGGCAACCGCGAGCAATAATACTCTAGCGTGACAGACGACGCCGTGGCTACTGTGTCAGTCCCGCCGCAGACGCGGGTTGCGGTTCAAGTGAACCCTTTATTTGTGGTCTCTGGCAGAAAACACTTCGTAGCTACTTCATTCAGTATTTTTTTAAGTGCTCTGCATTTGTATCAGAATAAATAAAGAGAAGATGAGAGAGAGAGAGGGAGAAGGAGAGAGGGACAAGGAGAAAGACAGTGAGAGAGAGGACCCCAGGTATTCAGGGATCTCTTTCAATGGAATGTGGTTAAGTGTTGATTACTGGTTGGCTCTGGAAGATTAACGAAGCACCTGGTTTGCTGACGATGGCCTCTAAAAAGGAGCAACTAATGAAGGGGATTTAGTAAAAATTATGACTTCATTTAGAATGTTAACAGACCACAAAAAGGTTTAATGTAATTACTGCTGAAACTCCAATGATTAATAACGTTATTTTATTGTAGCTGAAAACTAATTTTATTGTATTCGCGTATTATTTCGGATTTTCGTAAAGAGTTTTTGTACTTTTTTATAATCCAGACATTATTTTTAACTCTATTCCTAGATTGTGTATCCTTAAGCTTCGTCTAGATAGAAAACAGCACTCTTTCTGGTTTTATACTCTTTATATATACGTCATTTATACAATACGTCCTTTATCCTTACAGTGCATCCCTTAAAGAATACATCCTTCATTCCATACTTATTATTATCTCGGGGCAAAATCACCATAATTAAAACCTACCCATTATGTACCATCTGACATAAATACGAGCCCAGTATTCTTCAAATGCAGCTGCATATGAATGCAAGAGATGTTTATCTGTTCTTATTATGGAACTCGGTGGATAATATTTGAAAAGATGCGGACAAAAAGATCCTCAGAATTTCCATTCATTCGCCATTCAGTGCACGGCGAAGCACTGAAGCACCATCTGGTCAAGCAGCAGATGCTTCGTGCAGCTATGATAAGTATTTACTCTGGCTACATACGAGTATCAACCTCATTAAGTCGATGTGATATGAAAAATTATCCTGCGAGCTCATTTGCTACTCTTACAGCGGTTGCTGTGTCTTTGATTCACTGATTGGCTCGCATTCAGAGCCGACTGAATAAGCTTTTGTATTCATTTCTCTTCTCTATTTGCTGATCAAATATTTTGATAGAAACGAGCTAAAAAGCGAGTGAGATTTCGTATTTACTCGAGGTACTTCGCTGTTGCTGTTTGCTGTGCCTTCGAGCAGCTTGTTTATTTGAGGAAAAAGCAAACATCTTATAAAAAACCTGATAATTAGTAGCTCACAGAAGTCAATTCTAAAAATGTGGTTAAAATATGATGATGAGAGACGATCAAAACGACATCACAAGTGACCTGGTTGTAATGCTTCGATTGTGATTGCAAACTACGAGATATGAAAGCCATAAATATGTAAAGAATGTGAAATTCAATAAATGTTAGGATACTCTATAAAAGGGTTGTCCATTTAATAGTAATATTTACAAAAAACAATAAAAGTTTCCCGTAGCGAAATAGTTTATCATTTTTAGTAGAAATTCATCTCTGAAATTTCATAATATTTAGTTGGCCACCACCAACAACAACAACAACAACAGTAGCAGCATAAAATAAAAACATAGGTTGTTATATTTAATTGCTTTTTACACACCTGCGCTTATTTATTTATTTATTTATCGTTTTGTGGCAACGCCAGAAATTTGATTCAATTGATTCGGACTGTGTTAGTTTTAGAACACTGTGTCTGAACGCTAATGAAATGAATTCACGACCCCATTCAAACTCCATTCAAACCCCATTGAAACCCCATTGAAACCCCATTCAAAGCCCATTGAAACCCCATTGAAACCCCATTCAAACCTCATTGAAACCGTTCTAAAGTCCAGCAGCAGCAACCAAACGTTGGATGGATGAATGCTTGTTTTAATGGAAAATCAATCGTGTCAAAATTTTGCATCGCATCAAAATAATAATAAATCATAAGCAATAACAAATTTAGTAAAAAAATTCAAATCAAATTTAGTAAAAAAATTCAAAAATTCAAAATCAATAAAAGTGATTGCAATCAAAAGGAATTTTAGTGAAAAACGAAACACTTTTTAGATTTAAGAAAAACAGTCTATAATAGAATGTATTATATTCCTATCCATAGCATTTAAAATAAAATGAACATTTGAAGTGTTAATATACCAGATAGTGTGCTCATTCTTCGACCTGATCGAAACTCTGTCACCCGCTCTGTCACCCGCTCTGTCACTCTCTTTCTGTTACCATCTCTGTCACTATATTTTCACCATATTTTTCAGTTTCCCTTCCTTTCAATCTCTAACCCCCTCTCTGCCGGTCAGACTTTCCACCAACTCCTTCTAAATATCAATCACTGAATCACTTACTTATCTTTTCTGCTTGTCACACGCCTCCGAATACGCCCTCAAATACGCTTTCATTCATCACTTCTCTTTCTCGAAAAATGTCTGCGTTTGTCCGAAGTCGTGCTGCTGCTCTTTTATTTGCTTTTCGTTCTGATCGATGATGCAGTGATGGCGAAATGACATGCATTTTTCTACACAGTTGCCACACTTTATTTCTGATTCTCTTCTGGTTCGCTCATTGAAGCATTCAAACTAATATCAACATAACTCAACACAAAATCTCTTTGATCGAGTTCGGCAAAGAATACTTTCCTCAGAGGTCTTTAAGTCGTTTCTCTTACTTTACTTTTAGTACATAAACTAAACTTAAATTCAAGCATAATATAACAGATTTAATAGGTTAATAAAAGCCAATCATTATTAAAAGCTGGGGTGGTAATTTTTTCTTAATTTGTTATATTTTAAATTCATTAAAGCGTATACTATAAAATAACCATCTGAATCGTTTCATTTTTTAGATGAAATTTTAGTTTATCGTCTGCAACTGATCAACTTGTTTCTTGTTCTTTTTAGCTTCCTTGAAATAGTTATCCAAATCGTGGTATATACACAATCATAGAAATCATCGCATCTTCAATAAATTGTGATTTTCTGATAACTTTTCTTTTGGGTTGTTTTTTTCGTACCCTATAAAAAGCAATTTAATTTCACGCTTGACTGCTTGAATTTCTCTGAGAGTTCGATTTTTACTTGCTGCTGAATCATTACGTATCATTATGTTACGTACGAGTATATCATTACGTTACGCTACGTAATGCTGTAATGAAGTCATTTTCAAAGTAATTAAGATAAAATTGCGAACGAGAAAAACTTGTTGTTGAAGAAGCTGCGGGTTGTATTGATGATGATGGCGATGATTATTTTGATGCGGGTTTGATGCAACTTATTGCTGCTGTGATTTGTGATGACAACCACATGATATATGTAAATACTCCTTTATATTTATTTTCATGCAGAGAAATAAACCGATACTCATTTCGAAGGTAACTAAAATCATTCTTCATGGCTTCAAATAGGAAGGGAAAAATTTGAATTTCCTTTTCTTTGAGAAAACTTTACCAGTTCATTTAATTTCATCAATATTCATCATTATTAATTGAATGTTCAATTATTAAAGATATCAAAATAGAAGTCATCACGAACTCGCCGCGATTCACAACTCTATCAAAAGTTCATTAATTTTTCACAACTTTTATAAACATCACAACTTTAAATAAACTTTTTCAAGTATTCTTTGCTCCAAAAAATCCCCAAAATTTCCCAATTATTTAGCAATTTTTGTGCTGCCGATTGTGAAACTCTGCAAGCTTCTAATTATATTTGCATCATCATGCAAATCGAGGTGCGGAGGTGAATCCAGAAGCTGTCATTCTAATTAAGCTGCTGGGCTGACTAAATTATGTGCTCACAAAGCACTGGCGGAGCCGCGGAGGGTAAAAGGGAAGGCGGTCCTCCAAGGCTGGGTTCGAAAAGCCTTCAGAAATCGATAGAGTTTTCGACAGCTTCGCAATAAATTTTGATGCCCCGAAAAACTGCTGATGCACGCAACAAAATCGCGTTCGCTGCCGGCCATTTTTGAATAATTTATATACACAAAATTACTGCTTTAGTATTATTTCAAAATTTATTACCGATTCCGGCTGAATGACTGGATGACTGAATAAACCACAAACCACGTGACAAATCGTTTTAACAACCAACGAAAAAATGGAAAACAAAAAAACATGTCGAAAAAAATTAGCTTTCAATGTCAATTAAAATCTGTGGAATTATTTTAAAGTAGATTTTTGCTGCTTTTTTTGGTGGATTATAAAAGCCACCGCCTAGAGGAGGGAAGGGGGCGGGTGAGTGGGTGTATTGGTGGATGGGTTGCTTTGACGGCTTTGTCAGCAGTTCAAATGTCTTTTTAATGAATTCAACACAAATCAGCAAATGCTTCAAATGTTATTTGGAAAAAATACGTAACAATAATAAACGATATATTAAAATTCATTATAAATGCTTATAAATACTTCACAGAATTTAATTTATTGTGGTTTGTTATTTATGCTAACAAATTGTTTAATTAATTGAAACATGGTGCTTTAATTAACTTATTTTTATTGTAACACTGATGAAACTGAACTCTTTTTCAATTTAAATTTCGTCTCTTTTTTAACATTTTTTCTAATTTTGAAATATTATAAACTTACAAAAGATTTCCTCGGTTTATTACAGCCAAAAAGCGATGAGAAAATAATTCAAAATAGAAAATACTTCGCACCTTTTTTAAAAGTGGATTTGTTTTTAATTTATTTAATACGTATTTAGAAACTACAAAACAATACTCAACACAAGTAAATAAAAGAAATGTCTCACATGTTCATTATTAGTTAATTAATGTATAAATTCGAGTATCTCAAGCGACAAGATTTTAGACACGTCTTCATCTCTGCCAAGAAACTACTAAAACTATTACAACTAATGCAACAATAGCCATGTAAGCTACAATATTAAGACCATAATTTGGCGTAGCATGCGAATAGCAAAAAACTTACAGCAACCAAACAGTTTTCCTTGAAGCGAGAAGGATGCTTCAGGACATAATTAAAATTCAATGAACTCGCACAAAGTGTTTGAGTAAACATGAGTGTCTGATCTCTCTCTCGCTTCCTCTCTCTCTCTCCCTTCCTCTTTGTCCCTCTGTACAATGTATGTGTGTTTATTTAATTGATGTATGTATGTATGTCTGAGTATTATCCGTTTATTTCTAAGCTTTTGCTCTTCATTCAGCAAGCTTTCGAATAAAAAACTTCTCAATGAACTCGAAGATGAAAGAATAAACAAAAATGGATGTTGATCCATTTTTGCTGTTTTGATTACAGAATCATGGGTAGATATTGATTGTGCTTAACGATTATAAAACTGCCATATGATAGAAAATTAAACCAATATTGTCAATATTACGAGAGTAGTCCCAGAAGTACCCAACCTTGACGTATAGATGGCGGTTGAATTTCTGAAAAACTCGTCTATATAGTAGACTATAGTAGTACCATACCCATAAAACCCACAAAGCTTAAGTTTGACTGATTGACCGACTGATTTTGTCCATTTTTAAAAAACGTATTCAATTATTTCAACTACTTAAATGAAATTTGATTCTTTTCATTGAATTTTAAATTATAATTGAATGTTTTATTGATAATTGATTATAAACCAAAGTTTCGAAAAAATTTCGCTCAATTCGAAGCAAAAAAAAAATATTATAAATCCTTTTTAGTCAGCTCCATGAACTGGAATAGGAACGAATTGAATGTTTTTATTGTGCTCAATGCATCAAATTGTTCTCTACTTAATTTCGAATTTATTCCGATCGTTTTTCGGCACTTTTTTCAATATTTTTTTAATATATTCTCTGCTCTATCTTTTATTCGCATTTAAATTACGAGCACTGATTATGAATGCGCTTTATTGTCTTCAATACAATGCCACGAGCTTCGATGCGCTCAATTAAATGCTGTTGTTTAATATTAAAAAAGCTGTGCAAAACTTTTTCATTGATATTAAAATGTGTGTAGTGACATTAAACTTTTTTTTTACTGATACTAAAAATACTTACTTTTTTCAGTTTGTCTCTGATTCAGTTGAAAAAAGACGAGGAGTGGATTTCAAACAAGCAGCGATTTTTAGCATTTCGGAATGTTTTTGGTTTTTTTGCGGCTGACAGGAATTCATTGCTGTCGCTTCCGCTGGCGCTGGTGTCGCGTTGGTGTCGCGCTGAACACTGATCATTATGGGCGTTCTTTCTGAGTCGCTGCGATAATATTTTATCAGACAAACAAAGGACGAAGGTCTCAATAGATATAACTCATTAAAAAATGACACAATTGTAATGGTTATCCATCAGCTCGAAGCGTTTTCTTTTTTGGCCTGAATTATGGCTTTAAAATTAAACATTTACATGGCTTTAATGGATTTAATATGTTACTACTTTAATATTTAAGGTTAATCGTTTATTTTAATAGAGGACTTTCATTATGTTATGATATTTATTCGGAAAGTCATGATCATGGTTGGTTTCGCCAAAAGTCTTCATAAACCATCATCAACAACCATCAACCAACAACCATCAACCAATAAACACCTGAAACAGTTGTAGATTTTCAGAAAAAACAACATTTTAAGCTTTTTCCTATTTGCTTTGTGTTTGAAGAAGGTTCCAAACCAGCGCCCGTAGAGTGGGACTTCATTGACACCCAAGTAATCAAGACTGCAAGAACCACTGCAAGGACCGCTACAAGGACCGCTACAAGAACCGTTGCAGCAGCAAAAACAACAAGCGACAAACCTACTCGTTTAGTTGGCTGCATAAATGCAAGCAACGGGCAGTGACTTGAATACACTGTAAGAAATGTCATTTAATATCGCACTTTAAACAACCTTTTAATTTTTATGTAAGCCTTTGAGCTAAACCTAAAATTTGTTGTTTCACTGTTCTTCTTCCAACTTTTTTCTCATTTTTAACTCATAATTAAGTTGCTCTTTTCACAGTGTACCAATCCGAAGCCAGCGAAGCACTTGCATTCAGATGAAATGAAAATAAAAACCAAGTCAACGCAAAGGTTTTTATTTCGAAATGAATTTCATTAAAGCAACATCATGCATCACGCTGCACTTCAGCGACTGTCAACATTTCGGTTGAACATTTCCCGGCCACCGCTCGGAGCCGCACCGTCAACGGAACGAACGTGGCAACGAAAACGCAGCGAATTCACGGCAGCTGAATGTCTTCTGATAGAGCCAAAAAGTGGATATGTTTTAAAATAGCATACGTGCAGCCATTTTATGTGCTCACTTAAAAGAAAACTGCTTTTAATGGCTTTAAATGTGAAGGAAGAGGAAGGATTTGATGCGTCTCGTCCACTTGATTTACTTGGTAGGGGATTGAAATGGGCCAGGGGTGGTGAAAATGATAAAATAAATAGCTCGAGTCGGTGCTCGAGTTGATTAACTCTGAAAATGACTGATTTCGAAGGAAGCTTTTTCCTTAACAAAAGTTTTCTGAAGTTGCTTTACTAAGTCTTTAATAATATGGTATATAAAAGTATATAAAGTGTTAGTAGTATTTATATTTATGGATATTACAGTTATTATTATAGTATTATATATTTTCTTCTTTTCAAAAACAAATGCTGATTATGTGACAATCATACGACGCGTGGGACCAAAAGTAATATTTTGCCCTTCGAAGTTATTCAAACCAAAGATTTAATTACTTTTAAAGTACATTAAGTCGTCTCTGACTCAACTTGCTTCAATTTAAGTTGGTTACAGCTTAAGTTTAATCAAAGTTAAGTGTGTTTAGGTTTGATTTTAATTAAACTAAATAATAATATTTATGTTTAGAAAAGGTATCTTCTTTTTATTCCTTTAACTTAATTTGTTTTTCCTTCCCACTCCGCTTCCCTCTCTTTCTCACTCTCTCTCTCTCTCTGCCATCCAACTGTGCTTCTAATTACAGAAATTTAAGATATTTTACCTCGGACAGAAGTGGCTCTTCTGCATCGCATGCAGCCAACCAACCGAACGAGTATCTTTGCTCTAGCAACAAAATGCTGAAAAATGGTTGCCATCATTTGCACCTGTCAACAAGTTTAGGCTCTTTGATTCTGTTCCGGTCTCGTAAACGAGAATACATCTACTCCCTGAATCCTCTCCCCTGGAATCCGCTTGGCTTAACTAGCAACCGCAACTGGAAGCAACCAGCAACTCTTCGTACTGCTCTGTCCTTGGTTCTCGGTTCTCGGTTGTGCACCCGACTCAGAGCTGAGTTATGATGGTACCGCAGTACTTTTGTCTAAATATTTTGTTTACATTGCGTTGCGTTACGTTACGTTTATGCAGCTAAAGCTGTCACTGACTTATGCCCGACTCCATTCAGCATCGAAGTCGGTCGCTTTGTTCGGATGCTTTGGACGATTTAATTCACTAAACGACCATAACTCATGCAGAAGACGACAGACCAGACCGCAGGTGGGTGGTTTTTCGCCTACACGTTGCCGAGTACCACCAAAAAAACAAAAGGAATGTCGGAGGAAGCAAGAAAACGAAAGAAACGAATCAGGTGAAAAATGATGGAAGGAGCTCGAAGGCGATGCTCTGTAACATGAGAACAAAAGAGAACCACACGAATGGCTTAGCAAATTTTTGATGAAGAGGTTTTATTTTGCACTATTAATTTTCAAATTTAAGGGTTTCCTTGGTTTGGTTTTTCTCAATTATTATTTACTTTTACTCAACTTGACAATATTTAGTAATTCTTACCTATTGATAACTTCCCACTCTACTCGTAACAAACTCTTTCGTGGTACAAAAGATCCTCCCATTACTGTGTCTTTTTTCGTCTATGACAAGGAAAGAGCAACGTTTTACGGCAAGCAGAATACTTAGCATTGGTTTTGCTCATTAACAGAGCCAAACAATTCGCTTTGTTGTTGTAGTTGTTTGGTCAACTCAACGAACAACCTAAAAACTTCAATTTTCATTCGTGTGAAATTTCTCTATTGTTCTATGAGCTCCTTTGTTCTCATTCTTAGCCCATGCTGTGAGCTGTGGTCCTGACTGTCTTCTGAATTTGAGATTTTATGTTCTTAGCTGCAGTTGCGTGAATTGGACTTCCTTCTTGCATCCCACAAGAAATCATTTTAAGCTTAAGCTTTGTTTGAGGCATTATTTGGTTTGTAAAATTTAAATATTCTTCAATTTAAAATTTAAGAATTTCAATTAAGAAGCGATTTCGTAAAATCTTTCTTACGGTTGTTGATTATACGTTAATAAAGAAAACAGATTATATATAAATTTTTATGTATAACTTTTATTTATTACTATTATTTATTTTTATTATAATTTATTCGATTTATTATTAGGTTTTTAAAGTAAACTCCTTTGAAAAATATAGCAGTTTAATTTTAGTTTTTCTTTTTCTGTCTTTTCTTCATTGCTATTATTTAATCTTAAAGCTTAATGCTAAAAGGCTTTAACTTTATTTTCTTGTTGGCCATTCAATATTCAGTAGGGACCAATAAATAAACAGTAAACAGCAACCTGTATACTTTTCGATCGCTATCTTTAGTGATGTGTTTAAGTTATTCAAGATAATAATGAACTTTGATTTAGTGGAATTTAGTGACGTTTCACGACTAAGAATAACATACGCAATGGAAATCAATGAACGATTGAATGATTTTAAAGAGGATTTAAGAAAGATGACCTGTTCCATGACTGAGATGTTAAAGTAACAAACAAGTACCTTGTAATAAAGTGCTTAGTTTAAATAAAAACTTTACTTTAATATAATTTAAGAAAAGAATTTAAGATATAACTTTTATTTATTCTTTCTATTTAACTTCGTTGAACGTGAATCTAATCGTGAAGTGAACGTGAAGTAGCGGAAAACTATTCGATTTTCACTCAAAATCAAACACTAATTTCAGGAATATCTCATGAAAGTATCTCTCCAGCTCCACACAAGATTTGGTTAATAAGATGCTTCACGATTGTGGCTCTCAATGTCAAATGCCTGTCGCTTTTACCCATCATCTCGATGATCGCCATCGTCCATCATCAAGCACCGCATGAATGACCATTACAAGTGTCAGGTCTCCGCTGATTTCCGATGAAGGTTTCAGCGATACTCTTCTCATCTGACCACGCTTAATTAACTGATGTTGATGATGAGTTAAAGTGTCATTAAACTTTAATGGGTAAAGTTTACTAAAGTCGATTTAGTTGAGACAAGTTGAGTTCATACATGGAGAACATAGTTCTGAGTCGTACGTAATTGAAAAGGCAGATATAACAGAAATATACTCAAATAAAACTTCATTCATCGTTCCCAAGAAATGATGAGATAATAAATAAATAAAATAAATGAGTAGAAAAAAACCAAATCCATTTTGTGATAGGATTTTTCTTTGAAATGAAAACAAACAACAATTTTATTTAATCTTGTTTTTCCCACTTTTACCTAAGTTCATCTAAATCCATAATAAATTGAAAACATTCATTCAATCATTCGTCGAAGAATTCGAATTCTCTCCATGAAACCAGATAGAAAAATAAATAAAAATAAATTTGATATCAATTTTTTTTTATCGTATATTTTTTATTTGTTGTAAACAAAACACTTTCGCTGTTGGAAATCCTTACGATTTTCTTGTTGTTATCGATGTTGTTATTTTCCCCGGTCGATGTTATTTCTGCCGTTGTTACTGCTGCTCCTGTTGTTGTTGCTGTTGTTGTTGTTGTTGTTGCTGTTGTTGTCGTTCTTGTTGTTTTTGCTCTTGCTGTTTTTGCTCTTGTTGTTATTTTCTTTATTATTGTTATGCTTACTGCAGTTATTGCTTTTCTTGTTGTTGTTATTATTCGATTGTGTTATAATTCATTGCTTGTTGCTGAATTTTTATTATTGCTCGCAATAAAATGGATTCTTCAGCAGCAGCACCATCGTAAATCCTTCGCCGAGCTGCAGGACTCTCAATCATTTAAAAGGATTCGAACGTTTTAGTGGCTCTAAGAGCGCTGGTTGCTGGTTGCCGACCTGAAGGTAGCCCCGATTTCAATGGTATTGGCTGGCATTCAAAGGGTTTTGGCACAAAGTCCGCCCTAAGAACGAAGCTGTTGTTGCGGGGCGAAAGTGGTACGGGGAGACATCGTGGCATCGCTTGTGACGAAACAGGATTTTGTAGGATTTCGCTTAATAAAACAGAAAATATAAATATTGCGGAACGTTCAAGTTAATAATAAATCTTCGAGAGAAAGAAAAAGAGAGGAAGAGCGCTAGAAACTAATGTACTCGTATATATTGAGAAAAGAATATTAAATTAAATGAAATCGGAACCGGAATATCAACATCCCGCTGATCCGAGGTCTGATTTTGATTTGATATTGCTTTTCATTGAATAATGCATCGTCGTTTCTTAGTTTGAAACAACTTTTTACTTTTCGTAATGCGGCTGTTGTTTGCAGCACTTAAAAACATTTCCGCTGTGGCACGACCTGACCTACATACATCATCAATGCTTAGATGTCGTTCTCTTTCAATAGAAAAGGAGAGCATTTTTCCATTTCCCATCAATACTTCATTCGAATGAATTGAATTGGGTTTTTTATAGTGGCTTGCTTTTTCCTCTCAGTTGCAGGATGTGGTAATTATGAGGGGTGGCCCCGTGGAAAATATTGCTGGAGTAATTATTACGCCATGCAATCGGCTGGGTATTCTGCAACGGCAGCAATCGCAGCATCCGTAGCTGATGCGATTTAAAATAAGTGCGTACACGCGTCTCTCTGCGTCTCTGTGTGCCTCTGTGGGACTCTGTGTGTACCTATTATGCCCCAGATACCATGTTAAGTGAGTGGAAATCATTGCTTTGTGCTGCTGGAGCGCCGATGACAGAAGCTGCTCTGAGTGGCCAGAGCACAGGTTGCACCATTACAATCTCTGTTCTCCGTTTTTAGAGCAATCGCTTCGATGTAATGAAAATCGCAACGCACAACAAAGCAACAATGAATTCCATCTCAATTGGGTCGACGTTGTCACCGCAAAAATCGTTTCTTTGAAGATTAAATCCTCTCTTGATGCCTGATGCTTTAAGTTTTCCTCTTTTCCAGCCACCAACTCAGCCAGAGTCCTATGGAGGGCATCTCAAATCCTTTCGATCCACTTCAATCACTTGCTTGGGCAACGAAAACATGCATTAGCCAGCAATTAATATCAACCGAGTGGGTGTGTAATCAATCACTGCCGACTGACGACTGTCAACGTCACTCTGAAATGACTTCCAGCCGAACTGAGACTCTCGCACTGTCTCGATGTCCTTGACGATGAAAGATCTGCAGATGAGCGCCGATGCAAGTTGTTCTTAATGAAGATGTATACGTGAAGCTTTGAGTTGTGGTGTCTAGTTTATATTTACTCCATCTAGAGAAAGAAAGAGAGAAATAGAGAGAGACAGTGCGGGAAAGCGAGGGATAGAGAGAGAGAGAAAGTAAGACGCACAGAGCCAGAGATAAAGAAGTGATGTTTAATTGATTACTTTCTTAATACTTTAATGACTATAATGTTATCGTATTTATTTATTTCTTGTATTTATTTTTTGCCTGCAGGTCTAAAAGATTGACTTTATTTTGAACTTCAGCTTATTCAGGAGACAGGACCGGAGACAATTGGAACCAATGCTTTGTCTGTTTTTATCCCTTCACAATCCTTGAAAATACATATAATACATTTATCGTATTTAACGATGTTCGAATCACTTCACTTTAACACTTGTACTTATTTAAATCTTAATTTATTTACTTTAATCTTTTCTTACAACTATTGAAAAGGCGTTTAGCTGGGTTCTCTTCTCTCCTTTTGTATCGTATATTTACTCATCAATAAATGCTTAAGTAGATCCAAGTATTCTCCCAGCTCAAGTATTCTCCTCTTCGTCCTGCTTCCTGCTTCCACGACGTGTTGTGAGTCCCGATTGCGATTCATTTTAATAGCTTACCCTACTCTAAGTGCTTCATATGTGTTCTAATTACTTGGAAGTTGTTCGGTTGTTGTTGGGTTTGTTTGTTTGCCGGTGCGATTGTTTATTTGCATTTATGGCCAACAGAGGAGTTGCTCAGCTTGTCCAGTCGAAGTTGGAGCGAAGCAGACCAACAGAACTGGGCTCATGTTGCCAGCTCTTCTTCTTGTTCTCCTCCTTCATAATCTTCTTGTTCTCTCCTTGTTGGACGAATATTCGATATTATTTTGTTGTTAGTTTAGTGGACTTAAGTTAAGTTGAACATAGTTGTGTATTATAAGTATTTTTATGGATGAAGGAATTCATAAATTTTAGTTTGCAGTGAATTAAGTATTAGGTTATAATGGTAATAATATTCTCAATAATAACGTTAACAATAGCAACGTTAACTAGAAGAAGTCAAGTTTAACGCAAAATAAGAAGGAACAACTCAACAACTTTCATTTTAGACGCTTTAATATTATTATTCCGTTTAAATTAAATTAAAATTCGAACACAAGTTTGAAAACCTCCAATTCTAATTCTCCCTCCCCTCCCGTTGGATGATTATACTCCTCTTTGTTGCTCATAATAATTGTTATCAGTCAAAATTGAGCTGTCAAAATTTCGTTATGCATCAAAGGCAGCAGTCGGCGAGTTTTGAATTTATTTCTATTTATAATTTCCATAATTTATGCAGTCGTTTCAAGCACATAAATCCTCCCACACTCCACCCCTTTCCCCGAGAATTTGTACCCAGCTTTCAATGCTCTGCTTTGTGGTTTCACATGCTTGCGATTTGATATCCTCGTTCATAGTTAAAATATTGTCAGCGATTCAGCGTTTAACTAGGCAATGTCAGTTCTGGAAATCAGTTCTACTAGGAAATATTAAATTTTAATAAATTCTTATAAATTATATCGTTCTGACGCTGACATAAAACCTAAAGGATGGACCTCAAATTCCGAGGATATCCATTTCAGGTTTTTAACCCCACTTTAAATATTTCAAGTTACTAAGTTAAACTTAATCGAAGATCGTAAAAATTCCGCTGGATTTCAAAAATGAACCTGATGGAGAGTTTATAAAGGCAAAAAGTCGAACAGCCCGCATTCCCCTCCATAGAGTGGCATCGTTAACATCTGAAACATTCGCTTTCTCTGTTCCTCTCCTTCTTTCGTTTACATCCCTCTCTTTCTTTCTCTCTC
This sequence comes from Myopa tessellatipennis, assembly GCA_943737955.2. Lineage (NCBI taxonomy): Eukaryota > Metazoa > Arthropoda > Insecta > Diptera > Conopidae > Myopa > Myopa tessellatipennis. Next base: position 60,061,443 of record OX031316.1, read on the forward strand.
TCTCTCTCTCTCTCTCTCTCTCTCTCTCTTCCTCTCTCAGCCGCCGAAAGAAGCTCCTTAAATGCGACATAATTGAGAATTTTATGTTGTAAATTTGCATTAATGCAATTTTGCACTCACGACGAAGTAAGCTTCATCTCGTTACAAGGATTGTAACGGGGTTCAGTCGCTGCGCTTCGGTCCTCATCATCGTGAGCGGCTTTCAGTCAACTGTTCAATTCTGCTCCGTAGAAAGTGATGCCAACAGCGAGTTTCAGGAGCAGCCGCAGCACTTGAATGCGTACTTAATGCTGCAGATACACGGATTTTCGGTGTCAATGTGTAAGTGTCACGTGTGTGTGAATGTGCGTGTGCATGTATGTGTGCATGTGTGTGTACATGTGTGTGTCTGTGTATGAGAGTTCCTTGTTATAAAGTGCATCGTGGCAACAACGAACAGATATAAATTACTGAAAGCCTCTAGAAGATGATGACACTTAATTGCAGCACTTCCAGAAAGCTACTGAAAAACGCAGTTTCACGTCAGAGGAAATGGCAACTCTATATGTGCGTATAACCATTTATAACAGTTTATAATAGTTTATAACCGTTTATATAACCCCACAAACGACTACTTTCGAAATAACATTTATTAAACTATTGTTATCAGATCAAATTACATTTTATAGTCATAAGTCAAGCTACCAGTCAATTATTTTAACCTTTTATAACTTCAGCGACTTCAGATGACTTCATGTTGTCTACAGTAAAATTCAAAACCTCTACTTTAAACAGGAGACCTCAGAAAAGAGGTGTTTCTACAACTACTTCAAGCGGATAACCAAGAAATCGAAAGGGTACATTTTTTTGGAAATCAATAGAAGCGAAAAAGAAAACTAATGATAATCGAAGTGTTTCCTGTCATCCGGAATGCTGGCATATTTTCCACTCTCGCTCAAAAACCCGTTCTCTCTCCGTCTCTCCAGTTGTCCCACTCTTCGTCTGTCCCACTCTCCGTCTCTCTCTGCCACACTCACTCATTTCCTTGTCTGCTTCTTTTTTCTGCATTTTTTCTGTTTTTCAAATGTTAACACTTTCCGTTTTCTGATCACTGGAGCAAAACGACGAAATCAATAGAGAGTTTGACATGAAAGAAACTCCAGCGTATGGAGCAGCCTTTGAGTCGCGAGTCGCAGCCCGAATCATGGAGAGCGGAGCGGTGAGGAAAGTGACGAAGAAGTGAGGTACAATTTTTGCCGACAGCGTATCTGCAGTCAGTTGAACTTTATCCCGAAAGTGCGATGTGTCAAAGTCATTCACAAAGCGACAGACGACAAAGAGTCAGCGAGTCAACGTGTCGGCGATTCAGCGACGATTGAGAACAAAATGAAACACCATTCAGCCGAAAAAAAATGTCAGCGCCGAGCAGAAAAAATGGAGTGAATTCGATGGATTTGATAGGGACGCCATCGCATGATTGATGCAGATGGCGGCAAAAGTGGTGGCAGCGACGGTGGCGGCGGCTGCCCGTACAAAAAACTGCTGAAAGCTAGAGGAAAAATGAAACGAAAGCAGCTGCTGGAGTCGACTTGAATTGAGTGAGTATCACTGAACGAAGAAACGAGCTGATAAACCCAGAAGATTAATTGAAAATCTGTGAACTAAAAACATTTTGAAATAAACGAAAGAATGAATGAACGACTGAAGGAACGAACGAAAGTCTGAAGGCAAGAACGAACGAACGCTTTGAAATACAACCGAAAACGAAACAAAAGATATCATGCAACGAAAATTGTGTTCGAAAGGATTAAACTGTGAAAGCTTACTCAAAGCATCAAAGGAAGCGAAGAAGAATTATATAAAAATTTAAGTTATCGAAACTTTATTAAATAACAAAACTAAAGAAAATTATTGGCATTTATTGGTTTTTCTTAAAAGATTTTCCAAAGGGTTCAAAATTAATTCTTCTTTTTTAGTTAATAATTGAAAAGAAAATTTAAAGATATTAATAAAATAAGAAAATTAAGAAAAAAATCCGAAAAATTCGATTGATTTAATTTACGATTTTACGAAATTCAATATAATTCAAAAGAAGTTCACTGTTGTTGTTGTATTTATATCCACCCTGAAACCTGCTGCGAATATTTTGATGGGAATTTGAATTATCAATTCTGAGCAGAAGTCAATCGAAATCCAGGAGTAATTCCAAAAAAAAAGGAATGGTAGAAAAAGGAGCAGGGAAGAAGCAGAAGAAAAAGAAGAAGTAAGAGAAAAACGAGAATGAAAAAAAAGTATTATAGTAGTGAAGGAGAAGAATGAGAAGAATGAGAAGAAGGAGAAGTAAAAAGGTTCTGCTGCAGAAATAGGAGACGAAAAAAAGGAGCAGGAGGGAAGGAGGAGAAATTTTACTCTCCCAATGAAAGCAGTTAAAAGTATTGCTGTTGTTGTTGTAGTTGTAGTTTTTCCAAACTTTGTCATATCCTGAAATAAAATAAAAATCACAAAGAAGTCAACGAAGTCTTTGAAAACCTAAACGAATAATTCTCTTCCCGCGTTATGCATGTCGCAATATGGCGCCACGTCCGCCTTCGTGCTTCCTTCAGCTGTCACTTTTTTCACTGTCCTCCAGTACTCCTCTCCCCTCTCTGCAACTCCCCGCTCCACTATACTCACCTCTTTCACTCCCTTTCTCTATCCTGCTTTCGCTCTTTATTCCCTCTGTCTCTTTCTCTCTTTACTCCTCTCTGCCCGCCACTTGCCGTTATCCTTTTAGTCTTTTCCTGTGCGCATCATAGTTGCTTTTTCGTCCTTTTCTATTCGTCTTTCCCATTCGTCCGTTTTTAGTTTTTCTTGTGTTTCTTTTTTGTCCCTTCGCCTGCTTTCTATGTTTATTACTGCAATTCTGTTCACACTCCATAGATTTTAATGCAATTTTCCATGGTTCTGTGATTTTTTTCGTCATTGTCCTGTGAATATTTATTTTTTTTTTTATTATCTCATTTCTTTTTGTTCCACAGGAAATTATATTTCCCTCGTTTATACCGTTAAAACATGAGTTTCTCGTTCTTCTTCTCGTACTCATCGTCGTCGTCTTTGTTCTCCTCGTAGCATCGTTGTTGCCGCTGTTGTTGTTCTTGTTCTAGTTACTGGTTTTGATGGAATTGAATCGCTTTATAGTGGAACCCGCTGTTATTGTTATTGTTGTTGTTGCTGTGGCTGGTGCTCATTTTTTGCATTTTAAATTTAATGACTTCCTTTTTCTCTCTCTCTCTCTCTCTCTCTCTCTCTCTCTATCTCTCTCTTACTATCTTTTCGCAGCCATTAAAGCGTATTGTGACAATCATCTGGGATTAAACAAAGCTGCGTGGTTGGATTAGAATTCCGTAGAGAGCATCGAGTTCGCTCATGTAAACATGTGGATTAAACGATGCTCTCCAAGCAGATAATTGAATGTAGAACATTCCTAAAGAACTTAACTGTAAAAAAGGATCTTTCTTAACTTCGCACAGCTTCAGGTGCTGCGATGGATTCTGTTGAGATCTTTAAGAATATTTTGAAGACCCTCGTCGGGTTTATTTGTTAAACTTCATTAAACGGCAACCATTTAAGAGAAAATTTTACAGGGAGAGAAACATTTTAATGGATGAATTTTATTAAATGTAGCACTTAAAAAGAACCTGGCGGATTTTCATTTCTTTTTCATGACACATAAAATTTTCAGCGCTGTTAAAATGGAGCGTTCTTAATGACAGCAAAATACAAGAGTCGTGCTTAATTACAGCGAACTGCTTCTACGTCCAGCAACACTCGGGTGCACAGAAGAAGATTTGCAGTCCATGGACGCTGCATAACTGCTAATTACAATGCCAAGTGAGGATTGGATTAAAGAGTAGAGTGAATGCATTAAAATATCCAATGAAAGTTACTGTTAACAAATTTAAAGCAAGTAAAATGATGAGAAGAGACGCAAAAAGAGCAGCAAAAAGAGAAGAGAAGAGAAGAGAAGAAAGAACCTAAACATTTCACCCTTAATTAAATTTAGCGAAATTGAACTGAACTTTAGTGAAATTTAGTTAATGCACCGAATGCTGTATTTACACCGGATTTTCGAGTTTCCTCACCTCAAAAGTTTTTCTCTCTACTTTGAATTCTCTGGACTTTTAGTTGAATATAACACTCACTCTATTCACTATTCACTCACTCACTCACTCACTTCTATTCTCTGATCAGATAACTTTTTTGTGGTTTCTTGGCCTCTGTTCTGTGGTCTACTGTTTTCTGCTCTCGTCCCGGACGTTAGTCCAAAAATGAGTCCGAGATTTCGTTTTTTCCCTCTGGTTTGATTTGATTTTCCGTTTCCAAATGTCTTTTTCTGTGTCATCCCTTCAATCTTCATCCAACTCCGGCCAGAAACATCGGAAACATCCAGCAGCAGTGACGGACTGCATCACAGCAGGCGGCAAAGCTGACAATAACCATGTCAAACTCAAGAACACTCGACTAAGTTTTATATATTTTACTTTACCGAATTGCAATTGAAGAATATATTTTCCAAAAAACATCCGAACTCTTTCGGTAGCTTCACAGCTCCGGCACCACCAGCTCCGGCTCCAGCTGTGCAGAGAGCGTGTTTCCTGTACGGTTGCTTCCTGGTGCTTCATTTAAATTTTGTTCCGAAATTTCTGCAAATCTACTTTGCGCAATAACGCCTCCTCCAGAGCAGTCAATTTAGACTCCAGTAATTCCAGTCCCCTTGCTTGCCCGCCATGCCTACTCCAGCAACTGGTTTTAAGAAGTTTTTCACTGGTTCACCGAACAAAATAACAAAATAAAAACCAAGAAAAAAGCAAAACAAACGTGCAAGAATTCAAAAAACAGTGCAAAGGAACTTCCTGTCAACTGTTCTGTTCTGTTTGCAGAAGTTTCGTGTAATCCTGAGTGGGTGGGTTCGGCCCATTGGCCCAAGTGTGTGGCCCAACTTCAAGTTGGCAAAATTTCCGAACAGAAAATTTCTTCCTTTCTTTTCTTTTCTTATCTTTCTTAACATAGCGTGCGATTAACTTCGTCGTACAAGTTTTTAAGTTTTCCTCACTCACTCACAGAAACTGATTTCTTAGAATTGTTTTATAGGGTTATGATTAAAAATAAACAACTAAATAAATAAAACAAATAAATAAATAAATAAAAAGCAAGACAAAAGAGAGTGAAAGAGTTCGTTCAACATCCTTCTTAATCTCTTTCCTGAAGTCATAATTTCCGAAGAATGTCTGCTCTTAGAATCACAAAACAAGAGCTCTTAATATTTACTCTTGTAGAGTTTTCTTTACTAATGAGTATGATTCTCAGGAGGACTCCATATGAATCATTATGAATGAAATTATGACGAATATGAGAGTTATGTTTACATTATGGTTGTCATTATTACTCTCATTATGACTCTCATTATAATTCTCATTATGACTCTCATTACGACTCTCAGTATGACTCACATTATGACTCTTCCATTATAGCTCTCTAAAAACAGTAAACTATTCCATTATGCTTTGATTAAAGTAGTTTTATAAACATTCTGCGGCTTTTGTGATGATTTCAAATATTCTGCTCTGTGATGGAATATTTAAAAATATCATCATTTTCCACATTCAAGGAAAATTTAGTTTCCATATTCGCTTGTGGCCGCCGGCGATGTGCTTCGCTCTCTCATAGATTATGCATAGAAAAATTCCAGAATTCAAATTTGTGAAAAAATGCAATTTGCGGTACATCGAAAAAATGCATACGACGAAAGTGAAACTGAAGTCAAATTTATGCGGAGAATATAATGTAATGTGAGGCAGAGTATGAGGATGGAGATTATTTAAGCTACTGCCAGGCCGAAAATAGCACTCTTTCTGGGTTTATAATACAGAAGCCATAGAATAGATTTCTAAAGACTAGTTTTAAATTCTTCTTCGTTTTCACTTCGAAATCTGCAAAAGGAAATCTTTGTTTTGTTTACCCGAAGATGACAGAGTTCTACACATTATTAATACTTATACAAAAGCATTTAGAACATTTCTGCTGGAGCCATCGTTCTCTCAGCAATTAAGCGCTCCACACTTCAAACTAAAGGCCCTTGATAACTAAAACAAACATCGATATATTTTTCCTGAGCTCTGCTGTATGATGGCCAACAATAATTAAACATTTCTTGAAGGCAAACAAAACAAACATGCTTCGACCCGGTCGTCGTACGTTTTGATTGGACCGTAAAGAGGCAATTAATAACAGTCTGTCTGTTTCAACAACTGTCGCTGCTGATATATTCTCTCACACTTACACATGTTTACACACTGCAACACACACACATTCACATGCACACACACACACACACGCACCTATCGCTTGAGCTCTCGCCCGTATATTTGTCTAAGCTGACAGTGAATTTGTTTTCGCATTCATAAATATGTATTTGTTGTTGATTTTGTTGATGTTATTATTGTGTTTGTTGTTATTATTATTGTTGTTGTTGTTGTTCTTATTGTTGTTGTTATTTTAGGTGTTGTTGTTATGATTATTATTGTTATTTACATCTGATGAAAGGAAATCCCAATAATTTCCTACCATTGCCAAATCCTTCTTCCAACAACAAGGTTTCCTTTGCCTTTACTGTCATTGTTGTTGTGTCGTTGATTATAAATTGAGAATGCTTCCTGCGGAAGGACTTCAAAATAACTGTACATTGGCTCAATGGCTTAGGTAATGTAAATATTGGTCACATCGTGTTACTTGCTCAGAACCTGTGACATCTATTTTGTGAGATTGTATGTATAAGTTTTAATTTGCAGTTAGATGCATGAAGATGAAAGTAAACATTTGTTATAATTGAGTGTTGACTCTCTGGAAACAGTTTTGCTTTTTATAATTTTAGTTTTTTCCATACTCCGTACTTCCAGATATTCTCATCGCCATTCTCATACTCAAACTTATTCAGATCCCCTATTATCATCCCATTCTTTATTCTCGTCTTCTTCCTCATGCCTTTTCATCCTCATTCTCATCCTCATCATCCTCATGCTCATCCTCATCATCCTCGTTCTCATCGCCATCCTCACTCTCATCCTAATCCTCATCTTCCATTCATTAATCATCATATTCAGAGTTAAGAGAATGACTCACTTATTATTGAAGCCATATTAAATTATGTAGCAACAGATTATAATTAATTAATGGCATTCATTAATATTGTATTATAGTTTAAAAAAATGGTATTCATTCATTCATTCATTTCCTGCTTCATTTAATTTTTAGCATTTATTTATTAATCTACTGCTCACGTTCTGAATACTTTGAATATAGTACATTTACGTGATTATTTACATGCAACCATTCCCAAAGCATTCCGAGTACTTTGATGGTTAGTGAGATATTGAAAAGCCTCATTATTTAAAAATTGAGACCTGAATATTGTGTTCTACCTGATCCAGTTCAGTTCAGTTCAGTTCACAAAAACTGTAAATATTACGAAATATTGTAAGGTTGGTAGATACCTCGAAACTACACCGAATGACCGACCGACCTACCTAGACTGCAATTGCAATTAACATGTCAGATTATGAGGTCAGATTGCTGTGACGTAAACAAATTGAACGAGTAGATAAAAACGAAATGTACTCGAACAAAACATTACAAAATACATGCAAAGCGAACAGCTAATAAATGAGTTTTCGTATGTGTAGAAGGGTGGCAGGGGTGGCAGGGGTGGCAGGGGTGGCAGGGGTGGACGAAAAGAAAGGGCACTTGCTTAACCTTTATATAGAGATAAATGGAGAAACTCTTAATAATTGCTTCATCCAAGTACCGTCAAAAAGCACTTTCAAAGATGGGACGGTGGTAAGAGTGACCAAGAAATTAAAAGCTCGTCTAGATTAAGTTCAACTTTATAGTTAACAAGGTAGAATTATTAACCTTCTAATAATACTTTTCTTTATACGATATATATAAGAAATATGGCAATCATTCACAGACTACTATATATCATATCATATCAGGTATGGCCACTCTTAGAATAAAGATGATTATTTCCTCATATACTCTACTCACTTGTTGGTAACATAAAGGTTAAGAGTTCTGTTGGCAAACGTTCGCAGCAGAGGTAGAGAGAGACTGAGAGAGAAAGAAAGAGAGAGAGAAAGAGAGACCAAAGTGAGAAAGAACTTCATGAACAATTCTTTAATGAAAACAAACAAAAGTTCGCAGATATGACTCGAGAGTCAAGACGTTGAAAGACTCTGTTGGTCATGGATCGATGGAATTTTTAAAGTGGTAATGTTTACAAAATCAGTCTGTCTACGTCCGAAATAGTTATGGTAATGGTCGACTAAGAAATGACTTACAACTTAGTGATGAATTATAGCGTGAACTTATTTGAAATTGAAATAATTTAGCTTCCAAGAATTATCAAAATCTGTTAAAATTTCACAATTGATCTGCCAAAATCTATCAAAATCTGTTAAAATATTTCAAAAGCTTCCATCACAAAGCCTGTCAAAATGTATCAAAATCTGTCTTAATTTTGTTAAAAGATGAAAAATTGTCTCTGGAAATCTATCAAAATCGGGCAAGTTAAGAGTGCTTGACTATAAATGTCTTTTATTTATTTATTTTACTTTTATCGCAACTCCAAAGAATTTTCGTATGATTATCTTTATCTTTAATACGTATCCTTAGCTTCTGTATGTATCTTTACCCTTCTTCTATCTTCTCGTGATTTCCATGACCAGCTATTCTCTTATGTGCTCAGTTTTCTTTGTATCTCTACCGAATCTAAGAAGTACTTTTTCTATAATAAGTATCTCATCAACTGAATATTGTTCCCTTGAATCGTAGCTTTTAATAAATATTCGTTTCTTCTACGTTCTGGCATGTAAGCCAATTTAATTAAGAGCCTCTGAGCACACCTCCCAACGTCAACACATACAATAAAACGGACGGACAGACAGACGAGTGTGCAAATGTGTGAAGTCGAACGGACGGATGGAATAATTTGTATTGCAGCTGAAAGGTTTTGCATTTAAATGAGCTCCTCAAGAAGTGGCAAGTTTCTAAGCTCTCTTCTAGACTCTGTATCAACCTACATACATCGAATGCTTTTACTCCCCTTCTGTCGTGCTCTACTTTAGCTGTAGAGCAACGAGTTGCAAAATGCATTGTCAGCAATAATAACTCTTCGCTCAATTTACGCCTTGTATTGATCCCGAATCTCGAGAGTTTATAAAACATAATGACACCATTAAAAACAAAACTAGGAAAGGTTCAGCAGCCCAACTTAAAAGTTTTGACCCAATTAATTTAAATTAAAGTACCTCAGAACTTCAACTTAGTAGAGTCTTCGAGAAAACTACAACGTTTAACTTGATTTCAAGTGGATCTCGAAGCTGCTCGTATACGTATGTATGTGTAGCTCTATTAGATCTGAATACTTTATCGAAGAAGTTTTGTGTTTTAATTTAAATAATCGAGCTTTATATAAGAGCTCTAGAATAAATTAATTATGGAAGGAAGCTAAAGCGGGCCATTCAGCCAGGCTCTCATAATTACAAGCTGCCGAATCTGAGCTCATTTGACTAAAACTGCTATAATGCAAGTGAGCATTAAGCCACAACAGGACTTTCTTGGCAATTACATTAATGGGAAGCGGTTACCGCAACATGCTCTAGCTGCTTCTTCTTCGTCGCACACACACATTCACACATACACGCACTGGACTACCGACTGAGGACTGCTTGTTTTGGTATGGTTATCAAAAGTTATTGCGTTGCACTGAAGTAACTACTTCTGGTAGTCTAAACAACAAGCTTACTCCTGACCCCCGCCCCCTTTTTCCCAACTCTGTGTTTAGGGTACGGTTTTCACGAAATTTTTGCTCATTCAGTAGTACCACGAGCAGCGTGAGGAAGAGTTAAACGAACTCCCCTTTTTTTAACAAAGCCCCGAAGGTTCCAAGCTTAATGATTTTCGGTTGAGAGTTTAAAAGTTTCACCAGTGACTGGCTGACGCTCCGTTGTAGTTGAATTTGTTTTACTTAAAATTCAGAAAGCTGGAGACAGCCGGAGAGGGATACGTATTCAAGTCTTCTATCTGAGCATAAAATCAGCTCTACGGAATCTAAAGTTTTGACCGTAACAATTAAAATGGTTGAAGTAGACGTTTTGTGTTTGCTTGAGGCTTTCAAGTTTTGAAACGGAATCCTTTGAATTCAATCTCGATTAAATTGGATTTAACGCGGAAAAATTAGAGGTCGTGGAAAGCATTTCAACTGCACACTGGAAAAGTCGAATGAACGAATGAACGAAAGGTAAATAGGATATCATTTTCAGGAAATGAAAGGATATCAAGGCACAAAATTAAAACTAAGATCTAAAAACTAATTTAAAAACCAAGAGTTTACTTTAGGAGAAACATAAACTCGAAAAAAGTATGTACCAAAGTCACACTATAGACTCATCTTATCCTTTGATCTTTCGTCACAAACTCCTCGAGCTTTGAAAGAAGATACGAATCTTTTTTCGTTTTTCTTTCGGAATGAATGTAAAAAAGTTAATTACTTCCGAACATCCAAAAGAAAATCAGTCTTGCAGAAGAAAGAAACAAATACTGGTGGAGTGGAGTGCTAAAGAAAATAGAAATGGTCGGTATGCTAGACCACAAATTGTCTTCAATTTGGAGAAAAAATATCTAAAAGTTTCCAATCTGTAATTTCTTTAAATCTATCCTCGAACAGTTTACAAATAATTAACTTTGACTCCCTGCACCCTTCATCCTGACCCTTCCCCAAGACTTTCCCCCCTGGCTCTAGAGTCCATGTCCCTGCTCATTTCCATTTTCAACTCTTGAACTCTTCATAATCGCACATCGAATCGAAGAGTTTTTAATGCCTCTGTCTACTGCTTATAGAGTTGGGTACTTTTGTTTGCAGACACCACTACAGACACTCTTTTTGTTACTTTTTTTAATTACTGCTTGGAAGCCACGGCTTTGGTATCAAAGGAGCAGCATGAAGAAAGGTTAAACAGCAGTAACACAGAAGTTACACAAAAACAAGCTCCTAAAGAATAATTGCAAAACTTTATCTCCATCTTCCGCTGTTTCCCAGATATGGTCACATAAAAGTAATTAAGTTGTTACACGGAGGGATGGAGAAGTTCCAATCCTACCCTCCTCATCGGTCTAAATGTAGAGTAGCGAGAGACAGAGAGTGTAGTAGCACAAGACACAATTTAAGTACGTAGTGTTTCTTGTTTTCTAATTTGAGTTTCTTAAATTGAGTATTGGATTTGGTGTAAATTTGCTGGGGAATGGAACTGTTCGGGTGTTTATTCCCGCTGATCCTTACTGAGAGGTATATAAAATTCCTTAAAGAACTTCAAGACTTTTCTTAAATCGTGGCCCAAAGAAATTTAAGACATTTCAACATTGTTTCGGATGATTCCCTGTGGCTTCCCCTATCGCCCCCTTCGAAAATTGTTGCTCAGTGTTGTGGAAATTCTGCATTCTGCAACTTTAACTCAAGCATTGTATTGTAAACAAAATGAGGGTAAAATGAAAATAATAATAATAATACTGGTAAAATGTTGAACAAAGCGAATTCCTGAGCCTGCCAACATTTTAAATTCGCCAACATTTCTACGCTTGCCTTGCTTACCTGTCGTCGCCCTTCCCCCTAACCCTCTCGCCCTTCTTTGCATCTTGACGCTCGGTATTTCGCACGGTTGGCTGTGCTGCGGTGGCCCGAGTTACGCAACGTGCAGCTGCTAATTAAATTGCTTGCAAAGAGGTGGAAATGGCAGAGCTTGAAAAAAGAATTCATACTCGTATAATGTTTCCACCTTGTTAGTTGCAATGCTACGGTTTACGCTTCAGCTGTCGTGAATGATGACATTTAACGCAAGGATGGATGATGACATTCGTGCCTCACACGCGCATGACTGCCAAATTAGGTGGCGCTGTGACGGTTAGTCGGCTCGGGGTAGATGGGTCGGGGTGGGTTCCTTCTTTCTCGAAGGAACTCGCTGCAGTCGCTTCGTTTGCGTCCTATAAGAATTTAACTTGCCACCTGCAGCTGCATGTCAAGCAGTCAAGCAGTCAAGCAACAGCGAAAGCGGTGGCATTTCGAAGAAATGGCAATCGTCATGCGAAGGTATAATTTTAATAAAATCAAGTCATCAATTCATTTCCACTGGAAACCAAGTAATTGCAAATTTCAACAACTTTGCCAAAGAATTCACGAGTTTATGGCCTGAACTTAATTCTTAGCTCGTGCTTTGAACTCTCGCTGTTGAAGCTTGACATGCATCGCACTCGAGCTACTCATATCACATGTCAGGCATCATTTTCCGTGTCATAAAAAACATTTATTGTGCATGCAGTCCATTACAGTCCATTTATGCACCATTTACTTCAGAACACCCCTCGACGGCGGTGCCTTTAAAACTGAAACCAAACATCAGAATGTATTTCTTTAGAAAAACAGTTCTTTCTAAAAAAAAAAACAGTTTTTCTATTATAAAATCCAAAGGATTTAGACGAACACAGAGTGAATGCGTGCTTCATGCCAAATATTCAAATACTCTTCAAAATAACTTATAGTAAAAGAAATAATAATAATAAAAATAATATTAAGAAACATTTTCAAACTCAAAATTGTGCATATGTGAAGCAAATATGCTAACAAAAAAATATTGCTAAAAATAATATAATAAAAATAGTATATTAAACAATGAAAACCCTATGAATATAATACGTTATGAATATATTACTACGCTGAAGAACGAAAGCGGTGTTTATCGTGAGTTTTTAGCATTGCATACTTTTAGGCTGCGCCAGTAAAATACTAAGTCATGGCAGCAACCATATCATATAATTCGCATATAGTTTATTGGAAAATATGCGTAATCCAGCGGCGACAGAATCATCAATCAGCGACCGATAAGTAAAAATTTTTATAACGAATTATATAGAGAGGAAAATTTAATAGAAGCTTGACAGGGATTTATTTTTTTACAATGACGATTAGGAAAACCGGTGACACAGGGTCAATGTTGGGGCCCCGGTTAAATAATGATCATTAGTTACACGGAGATGCTTTCAGTTCCGACCGATTGCAGTCGCTTGTGTAGTTGATACTTGTTTATATTGCTTTGCCTTGCTTCCTTGAAGCACTTCTGAGTTTTGGGATGTTTCGATGTACTGCAATGAATACAATGGACTCTTTACTCTTTAAAGCTCTTACTTTCTTTCCTTCTCTTCGCCTTTAAGTGATAAAAAACTGTGTACCTGCCGTTCATGCAGACTATTTAAATTTTTGTTGTACTACTCATTACTCAGACGCTTTGAAGAACTCTTCAGCCAAGCTAATTGCAACACGTAGCAGCAGCACCTTAGCGACCCCGACGAATACTGGCATTGAGCAAACTTTCTCGAGTCTCGTGTCTCGCTTTCCTCACAAATACTACATGCAAAACGTGCCTGTCATGAGTGAATGAGTGAATGAATGACGGAATGAAAGAATGACTGAACGAATGAACGAATTAATGGCTGAGTGGATAAGTTGCTAAGTGTTGCTCTGTTGAAAACTAATCTCATTTGAAGTGCTGAAAGAGTTAATTTCTTAAATGACTGATAAAATTAATCTTGCGAAAATAATTACGCAACTGAGCCTGTTCTGAGTTCTCACGGCGACAAAAAATCTTAGGGGAAAAAATTCTGAACAAGAATAAGGAATGAGAGATCGCAGCGAAACCAAAAGAAACTTCTTGAAGTTTATTCAATTATAATGTCTTTTTATTAAACTATAATCTTTATGAGATTAAAAAGTAGAATTTTACTTCAGGGAGAAATTAAAATAAATTGTGTAGAAACTAAGCTAAGAAAGAAAGTAAGTATTGTAAATTGTTAGTGAAGGAGTAACTGGTAAAAAAAGGGGAAAGAAAGGGCAAACGGAAAAGGAACTAGAAAAGGAAAAGGGAAAAGAAAAGGTTAAAGAGAAAGTAATAAAATTGTGATGGCAAATTTTCATCTAACATATGTGTATAGATAATCAGTTACCACTCGCTGTGCTGGATCTGGAAAAGAAGAAGAAGAGTTCGAATTTTATTAAAATGCTTTAACTCAGCGAATTTTCGTTAAATGCATTATCCTTGTTGTTGTTGTTGATGTTTGTTGATATTGAGAGCTTTTAGTTAGATTAACTTGTTCGACATTCAACTTCGTCGTTGGGATTTATTTATCCACAAATAGTAACAGAGATTTACAAAGATTGATGATAGGCTGTGAAAACAGGAATCACAATAATAAAAACACAGCAGGATAGACAGCAAAAAATGCTGTTTTTATAGACAGAGAGAATAGACAGAATATAGACAGACAGAATACATTAAGTTGTAACTGAACTTTTTTGCTGAAACACAGTAGATTATGCTTACAAACTATACGGATTTTATAGAGTTGCATTTGGGTTACAATAGGGTTAAGCCAGCATTACACAATTTCAGCCGGGTTGGGTTAAAAATAAAAAAAAAATAATTGGAAACATATTTCAGTTTTACTTCCGGTTACTTTACTTTTCTTTTTTGGATGTTTTTCCATTTCGTTTACTTTCTAAGCTTCTGTTTACTTCCTGTATAACTGTATATGTATAATATATAAATCAGGTACAAAGAAATAATAAATCCTTAGTTGTGTCCATAGTGTAACTGATTCATTTAAAAAACCTCATGAAATGCTTTATTATCCATGAAATGCGTTTACATCCTCATCTTGTTATCCTTGTCGTTGTTTAGTCTTCTTCATCTCCGGTTTCTTTGTCTTTTTGTGAGTTTCTCTTCTCTTTTCAACTATTGCTTGGTGGAAATTCACTGAGCCATAAGACCAAATCAGCAGAATTTAATTAAAAGATTGAGTGATTAAATCGAAGAAGACGCCAGAAGACGTTCGTTGCAGAAATCCTACGGAAAGAGAAGCAAAAGCGGAAGCGGAAACGGAAACGTGTTCGGTATCCAAGCAAGATGACAACAACTGCGGAGAAGACATAATTTAATTGAGTTTTTTGTTTATTTTTATGAAATGCATACTTAATAAACTGAACACAGATGCTGCTGTGGTTAGCTTAAGTTTACATCTCGAAAGGATACAAGAGAAAATTGATACAAATTCTCTGAGAGAACAAATTCTCGGAGGGAAGAGTAAAGGTCTTATCTTTCCTATTAAAAGAACAAGCAATACTATGTATGCACTTGTATATAAAGTCTGCTATATCAGATTTCTATACTGTTCCACGTCTTGATCTGTCATATTATTTTATAACTAAAAATATATTATATAATAACTAAAAAATTCTTAAACTTAGAATAGTGAAACTTGAGTGGAATAATGAAAATACTTTTGTTAGGTTAATTCTAAAAAATCTGCTAGATATGTCAAGTTATCCCGTTTCTATAGAGGATTTCTTTATGGTCACAGTAGACCGACCGTAGTTTATTCCCTTTTAATTAATTTTTGCAACGACTCTAAACTACAAATGAAAGCATTTAAAATAATCTAAAATTAATTCTTCAATTTGTACGGCTTTAGAAGACGTCAGGCACGTGATTGGAATGATGTAGAACGGATTGTAATAGAAAGGGAACGGAACGGAATCAGCAAAAGGATTTACCAAGGTGTGGAGTAAAGATTTGCGAACAATGGAGCATCTGCCGTTGAACGATATGTCCCTGGACTAAGAGAGCTAAATAGTACTGAAATAATCACAAATGACACACAGCAATAGCTAATTTTTAATATACTTTAAATTTGTTAAAGATTTACGTATTTATTTACTCTACCTACTCAGTTCTTTCACTTAATAAAACGCTATTTCATTTTAATATTTACACTTTAATATTTTAATATTAACACTTTAATAAGCACTTTATAACTGTCCATATCACGGTGGTTATTACTTTTACCTTCCTTCGATGAGATCGATTTTAATGGCTGAGGTTTTGTTCTACTAACCTCTATATTGATCCCCTTTAGTACGGCTTTATTACGAGGCACATAAATTCGCCTCTTCTAACCTGAACATACTCGTAATAACGTAATTTTAATTGGCGTGCAACATGGAATTGAAGTCAGCATAAATCTTTGGCTGTGGAATTGCTTAATAAAGCTGCGATCTGAGTTCGTATGTGTTAGTGTGTGCATCGGTGTATTTGTGTAGCATATCCTGAACTTAACTTAGTCAAACAAAAACACAAACACACACAAATACTCATTACAGTTCCACTTCAACAAAGACAACCGCCTGCTCGCCGTCTAATTCAATTGCAGGAACTACTTTGTATTTGGCACTCAGAATTTCCTGGCCTTCGCTACTAATCTATGCGGCAAAATGCGTGGAGCAAGCATTGCCATGGATTCCCAAAACAATTAGTTGTTTGCATGCATTCCACAAGCTTCTCCCCTCCCCCACCACCTGAGAGGACTCCCGTGTCGCCCGGAGATTTTGTTATGGAGGCACCAGTATTTTAATCTCTTGGCCCGGTTTGCTGCCAGTCGTTGTTGTCAGCAGCCTTTTGTTGTTATTGGAGGTCGAAGTCTCGGATTAGGTTGTGAATTGGTGGGGGTACGCGCCATACACCCTGGATGGGAGGTGGTTTTGTCCGATTGATAGGGGGCGTTACAAGTTGGTGCACTTCTGACAGTTCACTCAGAAGCTTCACTTCGGCCACATAACTTAAGTGCATGCAGTCGATGGTGCAGAAGATGCTTCCATCCAATGATTTATTATGAGTGATTGGAATATTTCACTGCGACTGAGAATCGAGAATTTTCTAATCAATAACTTAAGAATTTGCCAATATTTCATGACCTAAAGATCCGATTTGCTCTAAGTGTTCTCAGATATAAAAAAAAAACTTGTATAAGTAGTTTTTTAAATACAAAACATGATAAACATTTTCTACAGGTTCTCCTTTTTTTTACCGGTTATATTTTTGTTTCATTTTGTATGGCTTCTATACAATATAACGGATATATTTTTTAAGGTCACAAGCAAACGTTGTTGACGTCTCATAAAGTTTTACGTTTACAACTTCTGAAATGTTATTTTGGTTTTAATAGGTTTGTAAGTCGACCCCAAATTGAATGACCGATTTGTGAAACTTGCCAAAACAGCCACCTCCGTATGCCAGCCTGCTCCCTTCCCTCCCCCCTTCATAAAGTCTTTTACCCCCATTTAAACCTCATCCCGATATTTTGCGGCCTTAAAAAACTCAAAATAGTTGAGCGAAATCAATGTGCTGCTGACGGCATCCTCACTGGGCCGGATGATACCTCTGCACATTGCTGAAAACGGTGTACCACGTACCAAAAGTTAGAATAGTTTTCCCAACAATGAGAAACTTCGTAGTTACCAAACCAAACGCATGCCTTTCATGCGATCTCATGTTGGTTGTTGAACTTTAACGAGTTCGAGTTTGGAAATCGGAACTTTAATGGAATTCGTTAACCGTTGTATGAGTACAATATAGTCGCGATGAGAGGCAAGGGACGATGACTGAGAGACGTGCGATAAGGGACGAGGGTGAGTGACTGAACGATAGACGGAAAGTTTGCACTTCTGGGATGCTGACGCGATAAGAAGTTCCATAACGATTTTAGAGAGTCGTAAAGTTCGGGAAACACATTGAGCTGTTTGGTCGATTGTGGTTGCCATGCCACATAGTGTGTGACAACGTGTGTGACAGCGTGTGTGACAGCGTGTATGACATCGTGTATGACATCGTGTATGACAAGGGGTAAAATTTTCTAAACATCTATAAACAAGTTGAAAAGAGAACTGAGAGAGTAATATTTTGATAGACGAACTCAAATCAAATCGATTGATTCTTAAATCGGCCATTTCGAAAAAACAAAAAATTCCCGGGAGAGAAGAGAACAACAACAATATATTGAAACTATTTAATGATCGATAAGGAGAGTCTTATATTTGCTATCACACTTTCCAACAACAAAACTTCATCTCATTAGCATCTGCATAACTCACAGAGAAAACATTCAGCAGAGTAAATTCTGTGCTTTATAATTCGCAATTATTTTTTCTGCTTATAAGCATGCATCCATGAATCCGAAAATAATGAATTTTGTTTTATTTTTATGACATATGTACGCTCATTAAAACATCTCTCATTTAAAACAAGATTAAAATGCAGCTGTAACAGCAACAACCAAAACAACAACTATAACAACAACAACAACAACAACAACAACAACATAATCATCAGTATTTTTCAGAGGCTTGAGTGTGTGCGTATATCTGACAAAACAAATATTTATCACAGCAAATGAGACAAACAAAAAATGATGCTGCATGTTAAAATGTAAAAATTTAGAAATTTTACGAAACTCATACGGAATTTTATACCATGAACGAGGAAACATAAAACAAGGACGATGATGTGACAGAGTGAAAGAGAGCGAGTGAAAGGATGGTAGAGAGAGTGAGAGAGAGAGAGAGAGAGAGAGAGAGAGAAGGAGACACAGAGAGTACGGGCTCTGAAAATTAAAAAGAATGATGGCATGGAAACAACAACAACAACAACAACAATAACAACCAACAAACAAGCACGAATTCTTACAATTAATCAGAGCTTCTTAAACAGCAAACGCCTTGGAAAAGCTGAAGATGCCAGCCAGATGTAAAGGCAACGCCTGCTCCATCCGCAAGGACACCGGAAGCGGACGTGTGAAGTGAAGAGTTGAATCGAAGTGGAAACACGGAAGCAGCGTGTAAATTCACAGAAGTGCTTAAAGCAAGCAACAGAAAATAAAGCAACAGCAGAGCCACTCATTTCGCTGATTAAGTGATACGTTGCATACGTTGGAAACCTACGACTGCCAACGATTGCCTGATGAGACAGTGTGCATGACATGCATACATACACGCATGGAAGCTGCATGTCATATTTAATTCCACGCAAACAATTTGTCTGTCTGTCGCTCTCAAGCCTTTTCGTCATTAATCACTGCAAAATATCTAGACAAGCATCTGGATTTGTACTCATAGCAGCTGAGGTTGACTGTGAGTAGCTGAGAGTAATTGTGAGTAGCTGAGAGTAACTGTGAGTAGCTGAGAGTAATTGTGAGTAGCTGAGAGTAATTGTGAGTAGCTGAGAGTAACTGTGATTAGTCAAGAGTAACTGTGATTAGTCAAGAGTAACTGTGATTAGTCAAGTGACAAGTAAGAGACTTTCTTTGCATGAAACTTATTGAAAATTAATTATTCTCATGTGTTTTTCTCAGCTAATTAATGATCCTTAAGCAAATTTCACGCTCGTCAAATTTATCATAAACTTAAGTTATGTTCTTCTCTGATCTTCCGTTTATGTCTCATGTGATGTCCCTCACGTCGTCAAATCCACGTCGTCAAAAGGAGGTTACGTAAAATCACATACGTAAAATCGTCTCCGTGTAACAGTTAAAATATCCTGTGAATAACTTAAAAGTTCTTCATGACCCTCGAGAATCACGTTAGAAGTGGCAGCTTTCATGGCTGACAGCGACAGTGATGCGACAGTGATTTGGCCAAAGTGACACCAAAGATCGTAACTTTTCAAACTATGATCGCCTCGTTAAATTCCATCATATGTATGACAGCGTCGTATAGTTGAAAACATACGTACATGTTTAGCGTATACTTCATAGACAACAAGTTCTCGTACAAACATTTCACTTCATATTTGATAGTAAAGTCTTTAAGGAAAGTTTTTATGAACCTTGTATTAATACTGTATTATCATCCAAAAATGGATGCTTTCCGCCCACTTCAAAGTACCATAAGTTCCCATAAATTCTCATTTTAAACTCACCAGGTCATTGTTTATTCATCAGTTATTAAATATAATTAATTAAAGCAAAGGTTTTTATGTTGACTTTAAATATTTGGTGTTTTTTAGAATGTAAATCATTTGAAGAGGACCCTTCAATTGGGACCTCTACAAAATGTACTCCCTGTTATGTTAACAATAATGTTGTACATGTATGTAAGCACATATGTGTGTATGTATGCACATATGTGTGTATGTATGCATGAAAGAGCAATTTATCGTATGTTGTGTTAAACCCCGTGAATATTTGTATCATTTTGTTAATTCATAAATTAGCCATGAATTGTTATCCTTCCCTCGGGACTACTAAAGCCAACAAAATGCGTCCACGGCATGAATCTAAAACAACCACGAAGCACGCAAACATAAACACAATCACAAAATCAAACACAAACACAGACTCAAACACAATCAAATCGATTAATAAAGGGCTTAATGGGCATTTTACTATATTTTTTAGATTCAGATTTGTATCTTTAGTGTTCGATTTCGGTCTGGTTTTGAAGCTCTTTTTTAGGATCACGTTCTGGGTTACAATTTCTTTTTATTTTAGGTTACGATTTCTCTTTCCACAATGGACAGAATGAAGACATTTTTCTTTACCGAGGGACTCCCTCAAATTCGGAGTTTTTTTTACACATAAGCAATTCTTACCTCTTAGAAAGGGTACCAAAAAAACTTTCGGCTCCTTTCACTTGCACATAATTTAAGTTAAAATCTTCATCTTAACTTGTGTTGCATCTCAAAACATTAATTTTATGTGCGAGTATGTATGAGTATCTCTCGCATTCAGCATGAGTTCTCATTTGTATCTCTTGCATTCACATCTGGTTTACCATCCGGTCTACCAAAGCGGTTTCTCATGACTTCTGACCATGTGCGTGGTCCATAAATTTATTGTTGCCACCGCAAAGTGTTCCCATTTGTATCCACGCAATTCATAGATGCTGATCCTATCCCGCGTGCATTC
The DNA here is from genome assembly GCA_943737955.2 of Myopa tessellatipennis. Taxonomy (NCBI): domain Eukaryota; kingdom Metazoa; phylum Arthropoda; class Insecta; order Diptera; family Conopidae; genus Myopa; species Myopa tessellatipennis. Next base: position 60,082,296 of record OX031316.1, read on the forward strand.
CTAGAGTCTCCAAAGGGAGAGAGAGAGGGTGTTAAAGCAAAGAGAGCGACCGAAAAGCATGAACATAAACAGGACCTGGCAGTGCAACTACTGTCGGGGAGGGGAGAATTGTTGTTGTAGAGAGGGGACCCTATTTGTGATGGAAAGGAACCTGTTTGTGAGGGGTACGTTTCTGAATGCACACAATGATGATGATGGTGATGATGGTGCTTGGTGTAGCTTCTGTGTTGCGAATGCGGGTTGACTCTCTTCTGTCTCGGTGACCCGGTGACTCTCGGTTCGCGTTGTTGTCCGGTCGACGTACTCGCAGTTAAGCTAAATAAAGCTTTCGGTCATTCAGCGATATGGTTTTCTACGACCATTTAACGGCGATAAATATTTGTAGTTTGCTGAGGTTTCCTGGTGGAAGCTCCACGTTTTCAGGGTACTCCCTCTGCCACCAAACAATGTGACATCGATCGATCTGTTGTTCAACGAAACATTAAAATTTCGATTGTTTTTTTAAATTTGAAAACTCTTCTTTGCATTTAAGTAGAGTATCAACGTAATCAAAGTTTAAAACACTAAAGCTACTTCGAATTATAAAGTATAAAGTACATAATTTTCCAAAAAAAACCATCATTAATTCTTCCAGTCAGAAAAGTTGCTTTTTAAGGTTTCTGTTCTGTTCTTAAAGCACCATTCTTAAACCATCTTAAAGCACCGTTCTTAAAGCATTTTTTAAAAATGTACGACTATTAAACTGAAATATAAAGAAATTTTCAAGGGGAAATGATAACTGCCACGCCTTCTGTGCATTACAAATGCGGGGACCTAACTTAATATATTATTTTAACTAACTTAAATTAATATTTTTTTAAATGTCATAGTGTTTTGTACCGATTTTTTAATAAATTCCACGAAAGTAGTTTAAGTTATGCATCATTACATTATCATCATCATCATCATCAACGTCATCATTAAGGTTGGCTCTACAGATCAACAGGACTCTTTGTTTCACGTTCTGATGAAGCTGGGGCTCCGAAACGCTGCGGCGCCTTAATTTATGCAGTGGAAGAAAACAAGACACTTCATCGCTTGCAACTTGCGACGTTCTCCTGAGGACAGCAGACCACAGCAACTCGTCTGTTTCCTCGGTCAGACGTCGGTCGCTGTTAAGTTACACGTTGGATGTTGTAACCGTTGTTGTTGCTGCTGTTGTTGGGTTTAAAGCACGCAGAATTGTTGCTTAAGCTCGGAAAACATGTTGTGCACTTGAGTGTGTGAGTGAGTTCTTGTGTGAGTGTGCGTCTGTGTACCACATCATCGTGGTCATGTTTTGCATAAATTTTGCAGGACTTCTCAGTGCGTTACGTACGCTGGAAATTGCATTTTAATGCGCTGAGTTTTTAGTGAAAAATTAAGTTATAAAAATAAAAATTATCATCTTCAAGAGAGAACAAATTTGAAGCTTTACTTCGGTGAGGTTTGAGGAAACAACTTCGGTCAACAGAAGACCCTCAAAAGAGTTTCAGAAACATCGAAAATAATAGAAAAATATACAAAAGTTGTTCAGTAAAACTTTTCAAAAGAAGAAGAAACAAAACTATTACGAAATGCTTTATGTCTGAAACTTAATCTAATGTCAATCGGTCAAACTAACGTCATTCGGATTCGGAGTCATCTTAATCAACTTGAGAGAAAAAATTTAAGTTTCCCCACGATTTGAAAGAAATGGGGAGAGAAAATACTTGAGAACATTTACTGAACATCAATCAACTTCAAGTTTTTCTGAATCACTGGTGAATTAAAAGCAACAACACTTCACTATACACATGTATATACAGAGTACACATAAGTCGATACATTCACATGAGGTGCAATTAGAAGTCAAAGACTCTGCACTTCTCAAAGAGGATCTCTTTTGACTTTATTTTGTATAAATCAAAAACAACAAATCTAAATAACAGAAGAAATTAGTCACTTCAGTGTTAAGAATACACAAAGAAATTATTAATTTAGTACCTATATTAAGCCATGTTATTGCTTCCAATGAAAGACTTTAGTGAGTCTCTTTGTAACCTCAAACAGATCGTTCCATGTCCTTCTTTCTACTAGTCTCTCTCTCTCTCTCTCTCTCTCTATCTCTCCCTCTCTCTCCCTCTCCCACATCCTCTACCGTTCCCTCTATCATACTCTCCGTCGCCCGGCAACAATTGTCGATAGCCAACTCGAGTTAAAAGGCCAGTCACTCAGCTTCGGCTGTGTATCCTTCTCTCTCTCTCTCTCTCTCTCTCTCTCCCTCTCTCTTTCTCTCTTCCTCTCTCTATCTCCCTGTGTTGTCTTTGCTCTTCCATTTTTATTTATTATTTATGTATTTCATTAGCCGATGCTGAGCCTCTGCCCACACACATGAAGCCGGCCGACGTTCTGGAGCACCGACTGCGGTTATCTAATCCAGGCAGCTCTGAAATGGAACAAAAATTCGGGAGCCTGCAAAAAATGGAACAACAAACACGGGAGCCTGCAGTGCGCCGGATTTTGTTGCCTTCCCGGCTTCCCTTCTCTGCGCTTGACGAGTCATTTCCGGAATTAAAAAATTTTTAATTCTGTTTTCAAATAAAGCTGCAATATTTTAATGTGCAGAGTGAGTGATAACTTTGCTAGGTTTACGAACGAGTACAAAGGACAACAAAATTCTAAACAAAAAGAAAAACGATGTCATAAAACAAAATAAAAATAAAAATCAAAATAAAAACAGACAGAAAGATTTTGCACATCTTTTTGAACTTTAAATTGAAGAATATTTTAAAAATTAATGTACACTTCTAGATTAACATAAAGTTTTGGTTATATTGTCATCATTTACGTAATATGTTTTTGCCTCTTAATTAATTTCAAATCCTTTACTATATTCGACTATATTCGGCGAGTTAATAGCCTTAACACTCCCTCACAACAGCTTGCCCCGAATTCTTTTTATAGTCTCTAATTTAGTTCTAATTTAGTTCTCTAATTTAGCGTAGTTCCGAGATTTGAACGTGAGCTATTTACAGAAATACAAGTATACGGTTAATGGTATCGTGTTTATGTGTGTGTGTTCCTATGGAATTATCAATTAAATAATATGTGTTATTGTTATTGTATAATAATCATTGGAAATTTGATCATTTAATACTATTGCCAAATTACAGCCAATGTTTGAACTGTTATCATTCGCCACACTCACACAGTTGTCTGTAATTGTATGTTTATCTAGAATACATATATGAAAATTGGATACATTTTTGTTGGATACATACATTGGACTATAATTGGATACATTTAAAATTAATTAAGTATGTACTTCGCAAATAGTTTTTGCAAATAATAATAGTTTTGTTCAGATTTTACAAACCTAACGAACCTTTATGAATCTCACATCATCTTGGCACCTTTTGGGTGAGTGAATTATGACATTTCCGTCACTGACTAGAAACTAATTAGCAGATTACTATAAAAATCTAATCTATAGCTAAGAAATTCTAAAATCTCTGTATAAAATTACAGAGAATAACATGTCTGTGGCAGTGTCCACAGCTAATTTAGTAACTCATCAGCTCAGCTCGAAAGCATGACATGGTTTTATATACAGTTATACTCGTACTTGCATATAATAAAGGGCAAGCCAGAAATTATAAAATTAGTATTACTAATAAAATCCAGAGTATATATACTAAATTAGATTAATACTAGTATAATGAATTGGAGCCTGTAGAAATAGTCTATAAAAAATGCGTTGCCAGGGTGGAAAATAAGAGATGAATCGTAGTTTCCTGTTCCTGCTGCTTATCGGAGATTGTTGGATATGTTGTACCATCACACTTTTCGATATCATAGAAATACACTGCTCTCCATTCAATCACGTTTTCAACCTTTATGCACGCTATGGCATGCAGTTCAAATATCGAATGTCAATAAAATATTATTCGTTGTACTTGAAAGTCTTCCAGGTTTTCTTTGCTGTCGAAAGCAATTCTTTTGCCATTATTATTTGAAATTGAAATGTAAATGCAACTGGGTTGTGTGTGTGTTTGTATATGTGTGTATGTGTATATATGTGTGTGTATTTTGTGTGTGCCTCGTTTCACCTGCGACGATATCGAGTTAAAACGATGTCGCAATATCAAAAACTTGCTGCGGGAATTTTATATCCTTTCTTCCTGCGTTTTCCCATCTCTGCAATGCTTATATTATTTTTAAATTGCATGTGTATTGATATTATTTGCATTTTTCGCTCCAACTGAGTTGGAGTGTGCGTTTGTGAGTCTGGGGTGGGTGTGTGCGTGTGAGTGTCTGTGTGTTTGTGTATGTGCTATAATTGAGTCTTTTATTTGTTTTCTATATTTTTATTTTTATTTCTCCTTCGATGTTCAATGTTTCTGTACAAAAATTGAAATGGGTTTTTATATAATGGGTTAACTTGTTCTTTCTGAAGTCCAGCAAATATCTTGCAAATTGCTTAGAAAGCTAATAAAAATAGCCTCATCTGCAGGGTTAACTAAGGCCTTAGAAAGTCAACGAGTCAAATTGGAGGTACGTGTAAGTAAAAAATAGAAATCGAAAATGATAATCGAATTGTCTTTTGATAAGGTTCTGATTTGATTCTTTTGCTTTTTACAGTACCATCGAATCTTCGAAGATGACTTGAATGTTCTGTATCTCAATTCTCTCTCTCTCTCTGTTTTTCTCTTCCTCGCTCATAATCATTTGTTGCATTTATTTTCATTACTTGAAAAGTAACCATAATAATTTGAATATAATGTTTAATTAAAATCTAAAATGAATTCCCGAATATTCTGTTTTTTATTCTGAATAATTCGAATTCTGTTGAGCAATTTATTATACACGAGTATGGAAAAGAGGATTGGAAATGGTTGTTTTCCTGTCTATAAATTCTCTAAATTTATGAGCCAATTTTAAATATTCTAAACACACTCGCAAACACACACTGAATCAGACACACACACACTCATACACACACATACATCTGTACATATTAACACACACGTGGGCAGGTAAATGACCCTAATGTGACCAGACAGAGTTTAGCATATTTCCGCATTAGCTTTATACCGCTTTTGGATCCCCTCCCGCAGACTAAACTAACATTTTTGGCCGCCAATTGTCTCGTCCTCTCTGCTGCTTTGTCTCCCTCTCCCACATTCCCTCTCACACCCCTTCCCTCTCCCTCCCTCTCCCTCTCCCTCCAGCCATGCCACACTCCATTCTACCCCCTTCCCGTATCCCAACAAATTGTTAATATTTCAATATAACATCGATTTTGTTGCTCCACGGTACTCGTGTATGAAACTATCGAAAGCGACGCCAACATCTACCGAAAGGTGGCAACACTGTGGCATGTCAGGTACTTAGCTTTCGCATCACGTACGGTGGCTCTGACTCACGTGCTGCCGAAACTGATAGCGGCTGGATTTCAGCATCAACTTAAATGTACCTCGCTAAAGCTTATCAAATTAGTAAAAAACACCATTAAAATTGTCTGACCGACAGACAGACAGACAATAGACCGTTAGACAGAGCGATAGACCGACAGAGGGACCGTCGGACGAACAGATGTGACACTAGAAAAGGATGCACGTTCGGATGCTTCGTACAAAAGACCCAGATTTGCATGAGCAAAAACACTAACACTAATTTTTAAGAGAACATTTTTCGGAAATCGGAGTCATAATAGGGTGTGAAGATATTAAAGGCTTCATAAATATAATTAGGATGAAATTAAATATATAAATTAAATGAATATGCATTTAAAAATAAAGTGAATATAGTTTAAAAAGTTCTAAGCTTCAATTCCCTCTAAAAAACTAAAAAAGAGGTTTATTTTCCTAGATCTACGAAAAATGAAGCCAATTAAGACAAAAATTACTACTTCTGCAGATTAAAAGGAGCGTTCACTCTCCTCTCTTCCCTCTCCACACTACGAACTCTGTCACATTTCAATCTATCTACTCTCCGATCCCTCTCCTCTTAATCTTCACTGCACTCTCCCGGCACTCTTCCTGCCGGGAAACCTCGTCTATTTCCTCTCACTTCCCACTTCGATATACTCTAACTCTCTTTTCTCAGTTTTCCTCGCTTACCTCTCACTCTCCTCTTTATTCACTCTTCGCTAATAACTCCCTCCTCCCCACCAAATTTAAACATGAAAAACATAAGCTCCGCATTCAACGACAAAATTTGCTGAGGCAGAGGTTCGCGATGGTGTTTAATTTCCGCTCCGACGGACCGCTCAGGTGAGGCTTATTATAAATGGACTTGAAATGTGGTCGAGGTTTTCAAAACAAAAGCATGACCACGCCACGACATTAGAATGAAATTAAAGCAAAACTAAAAATAAAACGAGAACAAAAATAGCTAAAAATATAAATGATTATTATTTCTTTTGCTCAACAACGAAATTTATAAGAATTGTGAAAAGAAACTGCGTCCGTAACCATAACGTGGCAACGCATTTACATTTGTTGCTCATAAATCAGTTTGTTTGAGTAAAGTTTTGTTTGTAATTTTAGTTGAATAATGCTTTTTTTGCGAGTGGCAACACTTTCTCACTCTTCTGTTGGTTTTTTTCTGTTCGTTTGTTATATGAAATGTAAAATTTCTCTCGCTGAAATATTCATTATTGTAATTGTAGATGTAAAAACGGGACTGAAGAGCCGTGAGTCGTGAGTAACAGAGCATGATTGTCGATGGGGGGGGAGGTGGGGGGAGGGAGCTGAATAGGAAGCGCGAAAAAGTCTAACAATGGATTTAAAATTTTGCATTCGAACACTACGTTGAAGTTCTTAAGGATTCGCCAAATATTTGTGCCTCAAATGAAAAACGGGGATAAAAACATCCTGCAAAATATCCAGCGGGATGAAAGGAAAAACTCAAATTTCGCATGCAAAAACTTTTTAGTAAATTATTTTCTCCTTTTTTAATTATAACGACTAATTAATTCCAGTGGCCCGAAGTATGTAGACTCCGGAGCGTGTGATTTTTAAAGCGATTTTAATATTGCAGTCATTTTGGAGTAGTTTTTTACAGAAATTTTTTAAATACATTCTTATGATGAAATGGATTTCATGGTATGAAATTTACACTTCCATGGAACCACTTAAAATAAACCGCTACAAATGTTATCATTATTTTGCCAACATCTAAAATCATCACCAACGAACTTCGGGAGCGATTCCGTTACCAACTACGCAACATGAATAAAAGTAACTACATTATCTCCACCCACTCGCATTGAAACAACCTGCTCATGATTACTCGACTCCATTCAGCAGCTCCTCGGCGAAGAATGACTCGAGAATAAACAGAGTAGAAGAAGCTGTAGAATTTCTTGCAGCCGCAAAGCTTGAATTTCTAATTTATCCAAATTTTGCAAGGAACGCAACATTTCAATTCGAGGCGAAGTCTGGCTGGTTCTTTGGCGTCTGAAGGGGAGTGGGGGGAGTAGTACCCCGAAGTGTTTTCGGATAGAGAAGCATATCCTCAGGTAGGACGTGCGACTGAGCAGCCACAATTAATATTTTCGGCCCTCGTCGGCTGCCTTTCTAATTAAATTCTATCCGCAGGGCAGTATAATAGTGGATCCAGGATTGTTTGCTCATTGTTTCTCATTCTTTTGGTCTCCACTCCGGACATGTCCACCGAGAAGTTGGAATAAAAGCAAAAGTTCTCCAAAGGAAGAAGATTTCACCAAAGGTTAAAATTCGTAATAAATTTGTTGTTGTTTCTGTATCGAGCACTCTTTTTTGTGTCTCGTATTTATTTTAATCTCATCTCTTCTCATCTGGATTGGCAGCATTATCCAGACGCAGCCTCCTTCTGAGTATAGCCTCAAGGTTAACCTTTTTATCTGGAGTAAAACATCGAGCAAAGTCTTTCTTACTTCTTGCACTTTTGCAATGTTTCACTTCCTGTCGCTGTCAATATTTGTAGGGAAATCAGAAACCCGTAAAAGAACAGTGGAAAGCATCTTGGAAACTTTGCGGGCGACAACAACAAGAACAAGCGAAACAATGGGAATAACTGAGTAAAGGACAGAGAAGGAGAAAAGGTGGAAAGCGGAAGTTTATCGATGAAGAAAGCGAAATCCTTGGCTACGGTGTGGATAATTAAAGGATTTCTTTCCCCTGCCAACGGCGATTTCTTTAATAAGTAGAAAGAGTTGCAAGCATCACTGGCAGCTTGTATTCTACTGGGTCTCTATTTTCCAACACGGCATCCAACGAATCCTTTTTCCTGTTCTGAAAATCGCTCGCAATAACGGCGATGCACACCTCTGAAAAACATCTACAACACGGTATCTCCAAACCGCACTCTACTGGTACATCCCTACATTCTCAAAGTACCATTTTGTGTTCGTTGAAATTACCTCGTCTCTGCTACTTCGCCGGCCCGCTCAACAGCTGAACCTGGAGCACATGGTTTTGTCAGCAAATGAAGACAACGACCACATCGCTTGACGCGATGCAATCTCCATTCACATCCTCTTGTAGTCTTAGGCTAGGGATAGGGTTTTGGAAGGGAGGGGGGCTGGGTTTACAGCAACTCCTCGGAGGATATCTAAATGAGTAGTTGAGCTCAAGTTGTTCAACTGAGAAGCAGTTTGCAATCAACTTGGTGCTGGATGTATATCCTGCTCTATACCTTCCACGCCTCCTTTTGTTCATTACAAATGAAAGGAGAAACTTCATTAAACTTAAAATAATATATACTTATATATATAATATATAAAAAAATACTATAAAATATATTATAGTAGATATATATTGTATATAATATAAGTACATAGTATATGGTAACGATATCGCATTATATGTGTATACCATAGAATCCTGTAGACTCTCAATGAACAAAGTTTAATATTCACTCACGCAAATCTAATGGTCGGGGACGAAATAAACTAAAACAACAGCAACGACAAGCAATATTATTTGTCGGTGCGAAAAAGCCACACAAATCTAACGAAAAATTTTTCAATTTCCTGTCGTAGCTGCCAATTGTACAGCAGCATGAGTGTCAAAATAGGAAAAACAAATACAAATAAAAACACAAACAAATATTATATTGCATAAAACTAGAATTTGCAAATATTTGCAAGGATAACCTACACAAAAAACCAACAACAAAACGAAACCCACAACAGCAGCAACAATTTATATGGCGTGTATATTTTATATTATTAACCGCCCGACTGAATTGGGAAAAAAATACAAAATAAAGAATACTAGAAATCGCTGAAGTGCTTTTTAAACACCAAACTTTTGTTGTTTTTTTTGCGGGGGGGTTTTTGTATAGTCATACTTGTATATATTTTTGTTTTTTTTAAGTGAAGGTCAGAATAAATCGAGAGAGAATAAATTAAAGTAAAACTGTTCAGAAAAAGTTATGGGAAATTTCAATAAAATTCAAACAATGTATTTAAATTTATCTGCAAATGGACGAAATCGTTTAAAAGCCACACCCACTTTTTTTACAAAGAACTTTTTATAGAAACTACTACATAATTTGTCTTTTTTTCATCGTTTAAAAAGAAGTATTGAGCTGAGCTATGAGGAGAAAATTTAATTCGCGAATATGTACTTTTAATTTCAAATACTTTAAAAAAAATGGTCATGATCCGCCCATATATACATTATTTATCCTATTCTAAATTTGAATTTAGAAATGATAAATAAGTTTAAAACATCATATAAAAAAGCTTCATTTGTATCTTCTAAGAATCTTCATAGAAAAGAATCGCTTAGTTAAATTGTGTTTTCAGAAGTCCTAAAAAAATACGAGTAAGTATTTTTACAAACCACTTTATAAAGTTTTCTCTTACAGCCTTCAGATGCTTTGTATGACAGAGTAGATGTCAAGTAAAAACCTTTGGAATATATACTCGAATATGTTTTGATGCACCAAATTTGCTGATGAAAAACAGGTATAAAAACAGCTACAAACACAAGTTATTCTTTACGAACCACGTCCTGTCACAGCTGTCACTTTATTGTTGCATCATTACAGTCTATAAGTTTAAATAACCCGAGTGAGGTAAGCTTCTTTAGCTTCCGAGCTTCTTCAAGGGTAATAAAGTAGTAACAACAGCAGCTGCTGCGTTCAGAGTAGAAATTTAGTGGATCTCTACTCAACTTCAACTCAAGTCAACTTCAACTTCACCCCGACCCATCTTGAACGCCATTCAATGTTGCTTATTTTTCTTCTTTCTTTTCTTTCTAAAATTATATGTCTTGGTTGTTATCCTCTTTTTCAGTTGTTATTGTAGAAGTTGTAAAGAGTTGTCTTTGATACCGTATATCATTGTTTCTGTGGTTGTTGTTGTTGTTGTTGTTGTTGTCTTCGTGTAAACGGCGTCTTGAAATTGCAACTTAAACATTTCCGTCGGTAGCAACAAAACAAACTCACGTCAAAAGGACTCTTACATTTTATTACAAGACAGTTTTTAAGAAAAACAGAGCAGATGAACTCTTTGAGTCATCGACAACTTTTTTATGTGTATACAAACGAAGTTATTTGAACTCTTGAGCTGTACAGAGAAGTTATTGAGTAGTACGGAGAGGTCCAGAAAAGTATCTGCGTTGGGTTGGCCGGGCCGAGTCAGAACAGAGCAACCAAACCAGATCAGAGTAGATAGGGCCAAAGATGCACACATGGAATTTACTATTATACAGCAAATGCTCGTCTTCCTCTTTTTATCTCTTAACCTGTATCTCTCTTCCTTTAGCTCTCTCTTCTTCCCGTCCCTCCGTCCACCCTCTCTGTCGGGGGCTCCCCCTTCTCTGTGCGTTTCTCTCGTCATTTAATGTTTGATTGCGTTTTACTTTGTTGCTGTCATTGTTCATTTAAAGAGTGTAGAAACTTGTAACAATGATAGTGACGACGTTGATGATTATGGTGATGATGATAATGGTGATGGTGATGATGATGATGAGGATGGTGCTGGTGATGATGATATAACAAAAAACGTCAAAAACATTGATTAAAAAAGTTGCCTTTTTATTGTAACGAATTTTTGAGTACTGGAGTCATTTGAGTACTATCCGGAATGCATTTTATAATCAAAGAGTTACTTTGTATGTATCTTTATTATTCTATCTAAAGTTTTGTAAACCATATGAAATAATTTTCTCCAACAAATGTTTTTCACACTTTATGACGATATTCTCACAAAATGTCGATGTACATTGAGTGAAATATTTGATATTTAGACACATGTCACTTTTCCTAGAATAAAATCCGAGTGAAGATTAAGATCAGCAAACGACGAAGTGATGAATAAAGCAATTAAAGAATTATTACGAAGCAGAGTACGAATAAAATGATTGCTGTAGTGAACCCGAAGTAACTGAGGTCAATGAAGAAAGTTCTTTAAAAACCATACCTCATTTGAAATGCAGAGCAAGAGGCTAATCGCCTTTAAAATAATCCATTCAATGGTAGTTGAGAAATTAAATACCCCACATTTGAAGTCGATTGCAAGTAACCGAACAGCTGGCAACTCTGGCAACAGAGGTGGTCAGTCGTCAGTAGCCTCAAACGTGAATGTAACCAGCAACATCACTAAAACATTGTAACATAAGGACGACGAGGAATGACCAAGTTTTACGAGTTACCGCAAAACCACTTGATTATTCGTCTCGGCTACAATCGGAGAAAAAAATAGTTAATTTTATCCACTCTTCTGGTTATTCTTCTGGTGGGTAAAAAAAGAGTGAAGAAAGGATAGGGTGAAAAGTGAACAGGGGCGAAGAAAACCAATTGAATGCAAATTTGTTTCACTAATTTTTCAGTTGGTTTTTTCACTTCCAGTCAGGTTTGTATAAAATTAAGTTTGAACGCAACACGGAACATTTAACGATACTACAAGCATCACGTCATACTTACGAGTAACTTAGAAGATATCCCGATGTGGCTTTTAACCCTTATGTATCCACTCAGGGCGCGATTTAGCACGATTGCGTTTTCGTTTCACTGGCAAACACGCATCCATGAACAAGCATGCGGCAGGCACGCGCTGCCCCACGATGACCCACGATGACCTGCATAAATTAGGTTTCACTCAAGAATGTGTTTAGTTTGCACGACCCAAAATTATAGCCTTTAGTTAAGAAAAGCTTAGTGAATTAGTAGCTCTCCAGATTTTGCGCTAGAGCCGCCCTTCAGCAGCTATTTACATCTAAATAATGGGAGGTGGGGCAGTCTTCGTTGATTATTAAGCCTTTCGACCATGTAATTTTCTGCAGTCTGTCCGAAAGAAAAGCCTGCAATCAGTTTTGTAAGATTGAACTTTGAACATGGAGAGAAACGCTCTAAAAGCTTCCCTGGTAATCATTGTGAATTATTATAGAGTGTCGAATTTAAATAGAAAGTCTGACAAATGCACCATTTAAAGTGTAATGTTGGAGTATACACTGAATTCGATCACCTGCAGTAAGTTGCAAAAAAATTCGGACTATTAAATCTAATTAACAACTACTTTCAAATAATTTCTTCTACTTCTTCATTTCCTTCATCACTTTAATGCTGACATTCTTCATTATTGGATCCTTTATTGAACTCTTCATTCTTCAAGCCTTCATTAAAAAATAAATTCATCACAAAACCCAATTAATTCAATTATTGCGACCCGCTTTAAGATACATTCGTTAAAAAACAGGAAAATTGTCCGGCAAAAAAGGGTTAATTGCGTTGGTGGCATTCGTCATTTTCAATTGATTAACCCTGTACATGATGTCAGCAGCACCAGCAGAAGGAGGAGCAGCAGCAGGAGGATCAGGAGCAGCACACGGAGCAAAAACTGTTAACGTGGCTGCATATTTATTTATTCGATTTAATGCGACAACAGATTAAATCGGATTACAGTGGTGTCAATAAAGATAGAACTGTGATATTGGCATATATCAAATATGTGCTTGAATTATGAAGTTGAAAAAAATTAAGAATATACGAAAATGCTTGTTCGAAATTGATTGAAGCTTATCTCCTGATGTCCTCTGATTAATGGAAATTTTACGGGGCAAGTCTACAGGAAGGAGAGCCTATTGGAGGCGGAAGTCTACTGGAGGAGGAAGTCTACTGGATAGGGAAGTAATCTGGATGGGGAGCCTTCTAGAGAGGGAAGTCTACTGGACGGGAAGCCATCTGGAGGGAGAAGTCTATAGTCTATATATATATCTATAGTCTACTCTATGGTATAATCTATGGTCTTTGGTGTAACCTATGATTTACTCCTTGGTATACTTTGTGGTCCACTCTATGGCTCTACTCTATGGTGTACAGTCTACTCTCCTATGGTGTATAGTCTACTCTCCTCCACTGTACTGTACTCTACTGTGTTTTTTTAAAAGTGAACTTCTGTACTTTTGGTTTTCTTTGTGCCGAAGCCCATTTTAAATATTTATCCTGTGCTTTTTGTTTATCTTACTTTTTTATTTTCTGCTTTAGGTGCACAGAAATTGTGTGAAATGCATTTAAATTATGCATCAGTTGTAATTAATGCGATTTACATGCAGATTACGTGGAGAAAAAACGTGAAGAAGAAATGTGAGCATAACGATGAATGAGAAATAATTCAGAATATTGCCAGAAATGCCAATAAAGTTTAAATAATTTAATAATAATAAATGTTTAAATTTTTAAAAAGATGGCAAGGAAAATAACGAAATCATAATGGTTATTTTTCCCATTATAGTATATTAATTTTAGAGACTTAAATAACTACAAATTCTTTTTTGATGAATAGTATTTCAAGTGTGCATAAAAATAGGAAATCCTTTCTGTATAGATGCAGATCCTTGTGATGCATGAGAAATCTCATCTTTTCTAATATTTTTTAACAAGGCTCAAGTTTTGGCTCCTGTTCTTCGGGTAGCTCTCACGGAAGAAAACCAAGAACTCAGAGAAGACTCAAAAAAGGCTGCCCGAACCAAGGACGTCACATGTTTGAACTCTGATACAGAGTAGTTTTTGTAGTTGTCAGGATTATGAATGTGTGTATATCACGAGCAGACGGATTTCGTTTTATGAATAACCAGACCGGATTTTCATTCCTTATCGCTCGTTCCTTTTTTGCTCTTTTTTTTATGCTTTATTGTCGGTTTCTATTCACTTCAGCCTTTGGATTTTCTATATTTTTTTATACGTGTTTCTGTATTCTGTATTTCGTTTTAGGTTTCTGTTGTTGCGTTTAAATTGAATGTGATTCTTGTCTACAATCAGGTGAACTCATGCAAACAAAACTAAAACTACTTTGTATTCATTTGAGAACTTTTGCCAGCGGCTGCGGTTGCAACGGAGTCGATGAAATGCGACCTGAAAATCCATTTAACCTTAGAATTGTGAGGCCTTTGTTAAGCCTCCAGCGTCGGAGGCAATCGGCTCCATTGAAGCTCACTGCGCTTAACCTTAAGAAGCATTAAATCAAATCATATCGCGGTGATGTGAGTGGAACAAGCATCTGTAAGTGAGTCGATAATCTGGGAATGAGGCATCAACTAAATCTTGAAGACACTAATAATAATATGAATACTTTTAGTAATAAAATATAATTAAATAAATAAGTTCAAACGAATAAAGTTGAGTATATTTATTTCTGGATTATAACGAAAATTTTAAAAATATGACCCCTTAAATAAGTTAACTTGGGTTAATTTAATTGAGGTTTTGATTGTATTTCTCAAAATTAATTCTTGACTGTTGTTGCTTTTTCCATTTATATTTATACTTGCAACCAAATTAATTTGTAAAAAACTCCAGAAACACTAAATTTTGGCATTTTAATGTGGTTGTTGTTGTTGTTAATACCGGAAAAAACCGATTACCATTGTTTAAACGTAGAAATTCAAGTAACAAAACATCGGCGCTCGATTCCAATAACTTTGTTCTGTAAAACAAATAATTTTCATTGAACTTTGGCTGAAATTGTTGGCCAACAAACAATAAGAACAGCAACAACAAAAACAACAGCAGCAGTAGGCAGGACTACTGGACTTGGTTGCCAGTGCTGCCAACTCACAGCAACGACAAGAATAACGACACGGACCTGGAATGCGGACACGCGGCGTGGAATATTGGCCTTGTAACGGCATCACGTAGAACTTTTTAGCGCGGTGCTTTTTTGGTGAACGAAAATGAACGAAAACAACAACAAGAACGACAACAATAATAGTAATAATACCAGCAACAACAGCATGTACAACAACAAGAGAAACAACAGCGCGGTAACAGTAACAAAAATTATGGCAACTTCTACGCGAGCGGTTTTCAAAATTGCTTATTTGTTTGCATTTCGTTGGCTGAAGTGACTTCCGTTTCCGTTTCACTCAATGCGTTGCGTTGTGTTGTGTTGTGTTAAGTTACCGTTATGCTACGTAGTTGTGTTGCGCCAACAGTAAAATCGTGGTGAAAGATGAACAACAAAAACTAACAAAAACAATAAGAAGAATAGAGAGAGAGGAGGAGAAGATGGAGGAGGCTATAAACCACAGCAACCAGCAATACGAATCCCATCGAGTATATGTATATGAGTGTTGGTATGTCTCTCTTGTGTGTGTGTGTGTTTTATTTTCTACTTTTTTGTGGTTCATTTCTTCTTCTGTAATATTAATCAATTGGATTAATTGAATTCAACGTAGGAAAACCACAAAAATACAAACAATTAAACAAACAGACAATTAAGAAAAATAGTACCATGCTTTTTATTTATTAGTTTTTGTGGATTGGCGACCGGCTTTTATATTAATAAAGTTTGAGTCTCACATACAACTCGCCGCGACCACTCGTGAAAAACCCTCCAGTACCGTCACCCACCATCATCCACCCACCATCCTCCACCCGCCTTCCCCCACCCGCTTATATGCTGCGCCCATCCCGCCTCTACTCAGCACATGCTTTATGACAAAAGGCCATAAAAGTTTATCCCGATTGTTCAGGAAAAAAAAAACGCCTCTATGATAAGTTGAAAAAATATCCAAATCGAAAACGAAAACAACGACAACGACAACAAAAACAAAAACAAACAAATGCATAAAACTGTAAACTCCTCAAACGACTCGTCTCGAAAACCTGAGGAAACTTTTTTAATAAAATCAAGAGTTATTCCTGTGCCGCGTGGCTACTTTTATTTACATCCTTTTTTATTGCTGGTCTGTTGTTTTTGCTGATCGGGAACAACGAATGGTTGAGTTGAATCAAGTCAAAAGGGTTAAAAGGTTAAAGGGACGTGGTAAGCAAAATTGTTTTGGAAATTGTTTAAGGAAAATACAAGAACAAACAAACAACACATCGACAAAAGCACAAAATACGATTAGATTTCTTGACACAAAAATGTTCCAAAGAGTTTTCGTAATTGAAAGTGTAGCTGCAGGAAATTAAATGGTTTTCGTGTCGAAAATTATTACCTCTGGTACTTTTTTCTTAACGACTTTTTGCTTGAAACTATTCTGAAGTTCTTCGAAATTCCGTAAGTTGCAGTATGTTAGAAAAATTCTTCATTTAAGCTTTTAAGGTGTAACTTACTTACCTATAATACTATTCAATATGTTATGATATCATTTATGATGATATGATAAAACAATTATTAAAATTATTATGTACTGAAATTCATTCTTTCGGGACAAATATTCGGGGAGAAGTGCGCACTTCAACTACACAAATTTCAAATAAATTACTAATCTTCTAAGATAAACTTATTGTGAATTCTAAACGGACTGGTAAAAAACAAAAGAATACTTAGGACAAATACATAGAACTTTTTCCCTCAGCATTAATTGAAAACATTCATATTTCATTCTAGATCTTTCCTAGTGGGTAAATTACTCAAACATTTCTTCCTACATTTCAAGTAGCAAATATACATAACAGTTAAGGAGCAGGAAACCTTCAAGTCGAAAAAACCAATTGTTCAAAGGAATTTTTGATAAATGACGCCTTTCAGATTCTTCTTCTGATTGATGACAACTTATAAGTAACTCTCTAACTATTCTTCAGCCTACAAGTGAAAGTTTATTAAGTTTGTCCTCCTCGGTGTAAAGCACAGAAGGAGGCGTGGCAGGTACAGGACAGTAAATATATTCTTTGAAATTGTAATATCTGCATGTTTAGTATCTATCATCTCATCACGTCTACTCGTCCAAAGATGGGTCGACTACAGCCCACTTTCAGAAACATTTATATACCTCAGAGGTCAAGAGGTTGTAGAGTACTTCACCCCAATCGGTCAGGCTGTAGATAGCAGGTCTTTCCAACTTTGTTTAAATAAATAAAACCATTTAGCAGGAACAATAACAGCAAATAAGAATTTTATCGGAACCTCATTCGCTCATTTCATCGAAAGAAGAATATCAATCTTCTGGATAGTTAATTTTTATTTTAACATGTCAAATATACTTCATTATATGCATACAATATCAAAATTATTATCGTATGTATTGTTTCTTTGGGTTTATAGAGTTGAGAAGCAATTATATTGATAAAAAATAGGTTTTTGTACATTTTTTCTCTCTTCATGTCTTTATGCTAAATAAAGTAAACATTTGTATAAGTTATACAATATAAATGTAACATATACGTAACCTATAGACATATGTTTGTGGTATATAGATACGAGTAGTTATGTCAGAAATAAATTAAGTTCAACTATCATTCCACCTCTTTTTGAGGGTCGTTCAACTCTCTCAATCTCTATCTCTCGCTCTCATTAACCCATGACCCGAAATTGACGTGACACAACAAGCACTTGTTACGTCAAGACACAGAAGAAAACGTAGATAAAGTTTAGGAAAGTTAATGAATCTTCCTGTAGTTGAGGTCGTTAAACCGGTGAGTGATTATAGGAAAGTTTTCAGTTAGTTGTTAGCTCTTTAATACGTACATATGTTTTAGATAATGATAATAAAGTAAAACGAAGGGAGGGAGTTTTTTAAAATTAAAATCTCACTAAATTGGAAGTTACTCATCTCACAAAATACTGCTTAGCGATATTATTGTTGATTATAGACATCTATCTGCAATATATTAACTGTTCTATTAAAAGAGGTAACGATATGAGATGTTTTTCAACTCCGACCACGTCGAAAATATTCGAGGAATTCTGGTTGATATAATATAATATTTCCATAAATTCGTTTCCATAATCTTTTTCTTCGATTTACATTCGCTTGAGCTTCAGATTCTTAAAGTGAGCTTTAGTGTATATCTCCTGCATACAGTGTGCTTAGATTTATATAAATCTGAGAGTTATGAAGACGATAAAAAACTTTTTTAGGGCTTAACTTTCATTTCAGAGTCGAGATAAAGCTTTATTCGAACTATGATGGATCTTAAAAACGGTTCACGTAACTATAAAAATCTTGAAGCAAAGCAAATGAAATGGTTTTTATTGCGTTATAAAAATATTATATTATAAATCCCGAGATGAGAGTAAAAAATGGCACATTTTGTTCATGTTCGATGTTCTTTATTAACATTGAAAGAAAGTGAGATAGACAATGTGAAAGGAAAGAGAGGGAGAGGCAAAGAGTTGGAAGAGTCCTTTGCTAAAACTTTGATGGACCTTAAAAATAAGAGCTACAAATGAAAGAATGAAGAGAGAGTTTTACAGCTAAATTTTATTCTTAAGACTAAATTTTGAACGTGGTTAAATATTTTATATTTGGAAATCATTAAAAATTAAGTTCATATTTTTACACAAAGACTTTCTTTTCGTCGATTCGTTTTTAAAAAATCCTTCAAATTATGTCTTCAACATGAAAGGACCAAACAATGTATATATTAGTAAAAGTATCGCATTACTCGCACTTGCTATTATTATTATATTCGGTCGTCGTAGTTGATGGAGAAAACAGAAAACAACCGTGGGCTCTACATAACCTTATTAAACCATGCTTAAGTGTTCATGAAATTTGTTTAATTTAACCGCAGGCCGCAGGGCGAACTCTGTAAACCAACTGCTCGGTCTGCACCCACAACGGTTGCTGCCCCCGGGGGCAACGTGATTCTGACATGAGTGCTGGCAGACGCAGAGTGCCAAGAAACGTCAAGTTGCATTAATTGGAACTCATTACTTAATTTTAAGTCTCTACATATTTTGATTAGAATTTTTCACACGAACTTCTACAAGGGAAGGTCAAACGGAGGTCACAAGCGAAGGAGTGACCTTTTAAAATACATTTTATATTGTGAATTATTGCGAAATCTTTCCTAATTGAAATTATGAACTAAATCATGATGAATTCAAATGATGAACTCCGATGAACGTGGATGATGAACTCGAAGGATGAATTTGTTGGGACTTTCTTTACACATTTTATCGAATTTAATCGAGTCATCGAATTCGAGTTTTCGAGTATCTCGAAGCATTTTACTGCTTCAGTCTTCTGAGTTTAATTGCTTAAAGAATATTATCTAAACATGAAGAAAAACGATTTCGCAAGCAAGCAGAAATTATAATTTCTAAATGCATATATTATAAGCATTCCATATAATATATGACTTAAAATTTTATATCCTCATTTTTATGTTAATCTTTTCATTACTTTTTAGGATTTAAATGAGAAATTATATGATGAGGCGAAAAAACGGGACCTAATCTCATGAGATCTCATTTGAAGACACTCGTATCAACGAACTTCGTGATTCCCCGCATTCCGCACTTCGTCTGAGTGGAGACCCTTCATTGTGACATCGAGATGGAATACGTAGCTAATGCGTGCATTCTTTCGCTTACCACCGACGTGTGGCTTTTATTTATTAGGGATGAGGAAAAGTTTCAGGAAACATAAAGGAAAAGGATGGATTTCAGGCAGCTGCGTGACGTGACTTAGTTGGGTAAAAGGCGCCGTTCCTGTTCGTGCGTCGAAGATTAGCGAAGTAATGAAGAACACTGAAACGTTTCGCGATAACCACAAAAGTGAGAGAGAGGGCGAGTGAGGGAGAGAGGAGGAGACATTCCTTAACCCAGACCTGGTTCGGAAGTGAAATTAAATAAAATTTATAATATTTTCATTCATTTATTGAAACGAAATTTGTTAATGAACAAAATTAACAGCAATAATAAGAAAAATGAAAAGAAAAATACACCCGAAGCTGAAATACAACGTAAACCCTCGTGACCTCTGATGAAATATCCTCCAACTGAATATCTTTAGAAGGAAATG
The DNA here is from genome assembly GCA_943737955.2 of Myopa tessellatipennis. NCBI lineage: Eukaryota > Metazoa > Arthropoda > Insecta > Diptera > Conopidae > Myopa > Myopa tessellatipennis. Next base: position 60,102,488 of record OX031316.1, read on the forward strand.
CTACAGTGGTCTAAACCAGCCCATCTGGGGACTTTAAATTTGGAATTTATGGGGTGTTATGGTATCAATGGTGAAGTGGGCGGAAAAGTGGGAAATTTTATCCCATTCATAGATGACAATGAGCATGGTATTGATACTGATTGGATTGATCTTATACAAATAAAGTATTTCATTGATATACAGTGGAAGAGTGGGTGGACCACGCCCATTATTTTCAGGGTAGATATATTAATAATATGTGCATATATATTCACTTTGTCTTTTTGGCTTTGTAGCTTATTCCAATCTATTATCATTTTATAATTTGTTATATAAAAGGTGCATTTAATTTGATTTACACAGGAAAAACTTTGTTAATAAATGCTTGCTGCTGGAAACGCTTCGCATAGCCAATGTTCATGTTTGTAACTGCGACGTGTGTGGGTTTAAATTCAACGCATGGTTTACAAAAAAAAGTACGAGAAAAGATTTCCTCAGAAGAGAGATAAAAAGCTTCAAACAAAAAATTAAACAAAAATTTCGCCAGAGCAGTCTTTTGTCATCTGTTGGAGTTACTGGCGTCGTTTGTGACAGTTTATGAGAGTGTGTGTAGTTGCGTGATTTTGCGTACACATGTGTGTGTGTTTGTGTGTGTTTATGAGCATGTGGGCGTATGTGTTTGTGCCAAAGTGTCCGTGTTTGTTTCGCATGCACATTCTCAGCCAAGTTTTATGTGTTGCCTACGTGATTAGAAAATTAAAAGTGAAAATAATAATCGGAGTCACGCATGTGTGAGTGCGTGAGTATGTGAGTGTATAGCATGTGAGTCTATAGCACGTGATTGTATAGCATGTGAGTGTATAGCATGTATGCTTAATAATAGGCCAACCATTTTTTATACAACAAAAAACAAATACAATACAAAAAAAAACTCAAGGGTATTCATTTATCGTTCGTGGGCAATGAGGTGGCACTTAATTCGGAACAAATTTGTTTTGACAACATAAATTATAAGACTGTTTTTCATTTAATTCGTTTTCTTTTGTCCTCAACTTCTACAACAACAAAAAATGACATAACAATGAAGACAAGTTGACATTCAGTCGTGAAAGCATCACTTATGCTCGACTGTGTTGTTGTTGCTGCTTTTATTATTATTGATGTTGTTGTTGTTGTCACCAGCATCTCGAACAACACTTAACTTTTGTAATAAAACACTTACATCGAACGTTGGTTTGATTTGACATAAGAAGTGCTTTTTATAAATAAATTCTTAAGATTTAACCGAAGATATCCACTGAGAGTTTTAGGGAAGAAAAAAAATGGATATGAGTGTATTTTTGTTAACTAAATTTGTTGTTGATTTGTCTATAAAAGACCAACTTTTAAACAACCAACTTTGTTCTCTAAAATAGTTCCTAAGAATCAAGAATTTCCAGGGTTTTAAGGATTCATATTTATCCGTAATTCGTAATAATCATAAAAATAAGTCAAAATATTTTCTTGGATATTCCTTCTTATACAAGAACAATTTTTTTCTCTCATCTACCTTCCGTTCTTTACCACTCTCTCCATCTCTTTCACTGCCTTCACTTCTTTTGCCCTCTCCTTCACTCTCTTCTTCAACATTTCCCTATTTTGATTTATTTATTTACTTTCCATCTCTCTCTGTTTGTCCCTCTTTCCTCTTCTGCTTCTCTTCCCCTTTATTACCCCATCATCCCCTCTGCTTCTTCCTCTTCTCTTCTACCTAACTCTCTTTCAACCTCCTCTTTATTTTTGCTCCCTCCAACACTTTATTTCCTCCTCTTTCCCTCTCTTTCTCACGCTCTTTCCTCTCTGAACCAGTCTTCAACGCCCTTTCATTATCCCAATCACTCTATCTTCCACTCTACTCCTCGTTATTCCTTCCTTCCTTTCTCTTTTCTCTCTCTCTCTCTCTCTCTCTCTCTCGTTATCTATCTCGCTCGCCTTCCTCTCTTTTCTCCCCTTCCCATTCCTTCCTTTCCTTCCCTCGTCCTTCTTTCGTTTTAAAACCGTTTCAGATATTCTATTGTATTATGTATTCATTGTCTCTGTTGAAAGCTTTCGACATCGTCGATTGCTATCGATTTGGTACTCGATTTTATGCTCATTTTCATTTGAGAGAAAAACTTGTCAGTTCATCATTCATCAAATCATCTTCTTTCGGTTTCTTCAGTGAACCTTCATTGACCACTTAAGAGAGTTGCTTTGAATACTCAAAAGACATGAAAAAAGCATGCAAAAATATGATATCCAGATGACCTGCTGCTATAGTTGTTGTTGCTTTCTTGTTGTTGTTGTTATTATTCTGTTACGAGTAGTTTTTGTTGCTGTTACTCTAATAAGCCATTTAAAATTCTGAGTTCTTCATTCGGAGAGTAGATCTGGATAAGAGGAAATTTAGATGAGAAAAAAGACCTGCTTTAGAAGCTGTTTGAAAGCATTTTTTATTTGCCAGACTCGTTCTAATTTTGCAGGTTCTACTGAGGGCAGATAGACATCAGCAGATAATTTTGCATTTTCTTGTCCAAGAAGAGACTTGTTCCGATGATATCGATAAAAATGGCTGCCCTACAGAAAACCCTTCCATCAACAGAAATTAAATTAAAAGACAAGAACAAAACATAGCAAACTTGGAACTTTTTTCTTCGTAAATTAGAAAAATTTTCCACTTTGATAAGGAAAGGAAAAGAAAGAAAGAAAAAGAAAAGGAAAAAGAAAAGGAAAAGGAAGGGAAAGGAAAGTAAGGGAAAGAAAAGAAAAGAAAGGAAAAGAAGGGAATCTAAAGGAAAGGAAAGGAAAAGAAGGGAATCGAAAGGACAGAAGAAAACTTTTTATAAACATTAATGAAGAAAGTTTGAATGTTCCAATTCAAAGAATCGACTCCTTGATATTTATATCGATATCGATATCTCTTTTTTACTGAAGGGACGAAGTGTATCGCAGTATCGCAGGTCTCTCTCATCTCCTTCCCTCTCTCCTTCATCTCAATTGTCTTGATTTGATTCTCGAAGTTTTGCTGCTGTGTGTCGTCCTTGTGATGGAATATTTTTTAAGGATGATAAATTTTAAATAAACCAGCATTATTCTTAAGCACTATAATTCACTCGAATGTCTCGGCCACTTTTACGGTTTCTTAACCCGATTCGCTTGATTTGCTGGCATTCAAATCGTGTCCTTCGATGTGTGAAGCAATTTATATCATTCACGCTTCTCGAAAGTTGTTCAAAGTATCGCTGAACGAGTGCTCAAGAATTTTATATAAACCATTAAATAAATCACCCCAAAATGTTGATGACAAACATTTGTAGAAATTTCTACAGAAGAAGGAACAAGTTTATGACCAACTTCATCAACCTGACCTTTAATTAAAGACACCTGACCTCTAATAAAAATCCGCTGACCTTTGTTCTGGATTGCTTTCAATATATTTCTTGCCTCATTTGTGTGCAAATATAATATATGTAAATTAATCGAGTTTTAAATCACATTCAAATTATTTCATCGCTTTAATGAGGCAACATTTGCATAGTGTGCCAACCCTTCTGCATGCTCTCGTCCTCCGCTGGTCATTCATTGCGGACGTTTGTTTGTTTGAGTTGCGGTGGCAAATTAATTAAGACCTTAATTCCGAAGTGCGTGCGTCTTGTTAATTTAGGCCTCTTTTGGGTGACTTAATTTTATTTAATCTCGTCGTTTTGTTGGTGACACTGCGCCGTAAACACGTTTTTACGACATTCCAGAGTGGAGGGTTACGTTCTGTCATTAGAAAGGATTCGAATCCGTTAAAATGTTGATTGTGATGCATGTGTTAATTTTTGAGTGCTGATTGTGAGTTACGCTGATGACGAGCAATAAACTTTAATTGTCTCTTAATTGGTACTTTAGAGTGGCTTGTTTCATTATCCTTGAGCAACTACGAAGCTCAATTTATGGTCACAGATTTGAAGAGCTGAGTGGTCCTTTAATGAGCTTGTTTATTGAGCTTCTTTTTTATAAAAATGGAAGGTGCAATTCTTAATCTTAATTCTTAATTCTTAATCTTTTCATTTCAGTATTTTATCTCTTTCTCTCTCTCTCTCTCTCTCTGTGACCTCCACTTTTTACTCTCACTCCTCGCTCTCTCCGCCACACTCCATCTTCCTTTTTCTCTCTCGCCTCGCCCTCTTGATTCTTCCCCCTCGCTCTCATCTCTCTCAATTGCAGAATGTCGAAAACCTCATTCATTATGATGACCTCAAGCAGAGAGCTCGTATGTAAATTTGCCAGTTCTTAATATGAGTTCTCTCCTTGTTCTCTTCTCTTCCTTTTTTTGCCTATTGTCTCTTTCTTTTGTCTCAAAAAAAAATGTCCCTGCTTCTTGATGTGGAAGAATCTCACAAATTATCTGTGATAAACGAGGCACATTCACAGCTTTGGTCTGGATTAATTTCCATTGCATACAGACCCAAATTAAATCCACTAAAGCCACTAAATCTTCATATTTTAGTGTTGGGCAGCATGTAAGACAAGACAAGATAGACGACTGCATGAGGGGGAGGGGGAAAGAATGCGGGGGGTTTATGCTCGCCACACCCCGCGCCTGTGTCTCTGTGTTTCTTGCATATGAATCAACATGAGTAAAGCAGCAACAATGAGTGCTGCATGTTGCCGAATGTGCTTGCAGGCTAAACATGTACCTAAGAGCCATGTTGACGTAATTTATTACCATCTTTCAACGGCGGCCACTCTGCCAGCCACTCTGCCGGGCCGTTCAAGTGGCTGCTTTGTGCAGGAAACGCTGCTGCCGGGTTTTGTGTGAAGAATTAATGTGCTCGAAACAGGACAAAAGTCACTGGAAGCCGCAGAAATGTCACAGCAACCGTGTAGCCGGTGGCAAAAATAAGCCACCGGGAGGAGGCGTGGCCGGTCATACGGTAAGTTTGTTTTGCTTTGCGGTGGAAGGAAGCATCCGCTGCAGGGAGCGCAGTGAGGGTCGCACTCTCTGCGACATTCGGTGACCTCCGACCGGCGTTTCACTGCCAGCTACAACCGTAACGTGTCAAGAGTTGTGTAGCTCTCTGTACACATTTTTATTAGTGGCTGCACGCTCATGTGACAAGGCCACCGGAAACACCGAGTGACACTAGCATGACAGGAAACTGGATATCTGTCTCTGTGGGTTCCGAGGTTTCGGCTCTCTGAGGCGGTCGTGCTCGGGGCATGTCCGAGGAGTGGGTCTGTGTGATCGGTTGTCATATCTGCGGATCCTGCTCAAGTCATCACCTTCCGCGAGTTGCATTTAGCGCTGTTCCTTCACTGCTTCTGTGAGGGTGTCATGTCCACGTCACTCGGGCGTGGGTCATTATTTATCCACTGAATTATGGATGGCAACATTGTGCACAAGTGTCGAGCAAAGGAAAGCATCATTTATTCATGTATGCTTCCGGTGTTTCAATAAAATTAATACCAACAACTGTTAATTGATTCGAATGAGTTTATTTCATCATTTTACCAATAAATTACTTTATAAAAGAAATCAAAGAAATCGAATTTCTTTACCAACTTTATTCTTATTTGCATAAAATTTAAGGGAGTGATTCTTGAGCTGAATTGTATTTGTGTTGACGGATTCATTTCGTAGTTGATTCATTCAAAGAAGAGATAATGACTAAAGTTCATTCATTTGAAATTCATTTTAAAATTCACATATTTTTCAATATTTTTCAAAATCCATTCAGAGTTAATGAATAAATGAATTTTGTTCAAATAATTTACCCAAAAAAGCTACACTAAAATACTGAAGAAAACTAAATATACTGAGCAATGAATTGAAATGAATTTAAAGTAATTCAATTGACTGAACTGAAATGAATATAAATAAATTTACGTAAAGTATAAATTACCTGAAATTAATAGAAATTAGTAGAAATGAATTGATATGCATTGCAATGAATTGAAAACGTAATTGAAATGAACTGAAATGAATTGAAAACATAATTTATTTTAATTTGAATGAATTGAAATGAATTGAAATAAAATAAAAATGAAATGAAGTTGAATATTTTTCAGCGCATTTCACTGTCACTCAGTCATCGACACAAATTGCGTAAATTGATTAAAATTCTGCGTCTTCTTTTTTACCTCCTCGCTTCGGACTCACGTTATTCCGAATACACTCGTAACGTGCATCATTAAGGATTTCGCCGATCTGCACGCAACAAAAAAAATACAGTAATTAAATTTTCCTGCTCGAAATATGTCGTTATTTTTTCACCACTCATCATTAAAATATATATATTTAAAAAGCGAAATTAAATTAGGATCCATCACCAACAATTGAAACATTTTATTCTTATTAATGAATTAATTTATTAAGGAAACGTATGCATAACTCAATTGTACCGAAAAAGGAATGAGATGATTCAAAAATAATAAAAGAGAGTTTAAATTATAACAATAATTCTGAAGAACTCGCACTTCTTCAAGAACATCCATTAAAATATACTTGTAAAATGCAAATACAAATGTATTTAAATTGATCCTCAATTATCATTAAAATTGAGATTTTAACTTAAGAAAAGTTAAGAAAGATTGTATCTAATATATGTATGCAATTCCAAGTAATTACTAAGTAACTGATGGGGTAAAAAATACTCATTTTCACCATCCTTTTCCCAGGATTTGAAACCAGAGGATTTTTCCCTCAAGATCATCATCTCTTTGAAAATTGAGGGTTTTTATTTGCAGCCTCCCTCTTCGACTTCAAACTTTGAAAGACTCTCAGATGCTCGAAGTTTTCAGTTTGGTAAAGAAGATTTAAGAATAGTAAATAGAACGAAGGACAATTTGAAGGACAAAGTTAAAATAGTCCTTTTTTAATAACAAAATTAAGTGATTTTGCTTTTCTTATGTTGTACTTTTTATTATTTTTTATTTTATTATAATAAATAATAAATATTGGCAGAAATTCTTATTTTATTCGAATGCCTTCCTTTATTAATAAAATTTATCTCCATTGAGAGAGACTCCACTCATATTGGATTTACCAAAGCTTGCGCTGATGGAATCCCGAAATAATTATATAAAAAACAGACATTTTGTAAGCATTTTTTGTAACAGTTTTTTAATATATTTAAAATCTTTTAAGACCTAGGAACAAGGTACTTAAATATCTATGCATTTTATTTTATAAGGCTTCTTATTAAAATAATAAATCTTCTGTTCGAAGCACTCATTTCTTAATATTAACCACTTAAGCACAACCCTCAACATATTAAGAATGAATACTTGTCATATGTATACAATATATTGTATTTTCAGAATTAATAAGCTTTAGTAAATCATACACATAATAAAATCCTACGAAAGCCTACGAAAGAAAAGCTTTTCTAAGACTTGCATTTATGTAATTGAATACTTATTTTCACAATAAATCCAGAAGAAATAATTTGATAGGTGAAAATATTATAAATTATAGAGGGAAAATCAGAAAGCGTGAAGATTCTCTTAATATTGATATAAAATAAATAGAAAAAGGTAAAGAAACTTTATACAGCAAAATCCTTTTTATAATTTCATCCCTTATATTTTTCTTTCTATTAATTTTATTCTTTTTTAATATTTGTTCAATTCTTTTGATCATAAAATTTAGAAGTGTTTTGTTTAACTTCTGTTTACTATATAGTTTATTGATGTTTGGGATTTTTAAAGGAACCACTTTTAAAATCTTCTTTGTGTTCTCTGGTTAATCTGTGTCTCTCTTTTTAATAATAAGCATAATAATAATAATAAAATAATAATAATAATAATATAATAATAATAAAAATGATAACAAAAAACTGATTAAGTGTAACGAGCTCCCTCTCTCCATTTCCCTCCCTCCCTCTCCATCTCTTTAGTTTCTAAAATTACAAAACAATTTTTCAAATAAATCTCTTATCTGACTGCGAGTTTCTGCCTCGCCGAACGCAAATCGTTTCGCCGAATTGAATTAAAGCCTGAATTATTCGAGTGCGTCACTTTCTAATTAAGCTGTCGGATGGCGAACGGCGAACGACGAACGACGACCGGTGAACAGGATATGCAGAGTGCCCAGGACGAATCGCAATAAATTACTCGCAAACGCCTGATTAAGCGAAATGATTTCGCCCGCGAGTTTCACGAGATATCGGCTCGTAATTTATTTGTGTAAATTTATATGCTTTATATTGAAAGTTTACAAATGAACCCGTCCTGGAAAACGACCCATTCTACTGGGAAAATAATGGACCAGCAACGAATGGGACAAAAAATGTGTTTTAAATGAACAATTTGCAAATTACAAGGTTGTCGCTTTTGTCGCAAATTACAGGGTTTCACTGTGACAGGTCCGTATTTACCATATAAAAGTTTTACGATTTCATTATATTTACGATTTACACTTCAAAAATTTATTCAAATTGATCCTCAATCATCGTTAAATTTGAGATTTTAATATAAGAACAATTTTATCCAAAGAATGAGAAAAATAAATCAAGCTATGTTATGATCTTCATACCCAAAGGTCATAATTGATTCTTAAATTTGTGAATATTTCAAATAAGCAAAATAAGACAACATCGACACCCATTTTTTATACTTCAACACATTCCATATACAGACTATAATCTTGTAGGATATTTTAACTTCGACCAGACCGAAAATATTGCACTCTTTCTGTATTGTTTTTTAATGCTTTGTGATTTAAATGCTGAGTCAACGGATATCTTCTCATTACATATTCATTGAAGAAAAATAAACGATTTACGACTTGTCTTTTGGCGGGTTTAATGGGATGTGTTGCTCACTGTGTATCGCCTGTTTTACACCTCATTTAGTCAGTTCGATAAAATTCACATACTCGTGCTTAAAGAGTATATATTCATGTCCCACACTACGATATTTGACTCCCTTTCAATAACATCGACAACAATTATTTCGTTTCTATCCGACGGAGCCTGCAAAAAGACGCTTTTAATGAGAGTTGAAAAATAAGAACGAAATGCGTTTGTAAAAGAAATTAATGAAGAATAAATAAATGAAATAAAGAAATAAATGAATGAAATAAAGAAATAAATGAATGAAATAAAGAAATAAATGAATGAAATATAGAAATAAATGAATGAAATATAGAAATAAATGAATGAAACAAAGAAATAAATTAATGATATAAAGAAATAAATGAATGAAATAAAGTAATAAATTATTGTGCGTTCATCTTTCATTTATTTGTTTTTATATTAATAAATCTCAAACAAAAGTCCAAAAATTTTTATAGTATAACTCCAACACATACATCTAAGATTAGGATTATGATCAGGAAGAGTGACAAAAGGAAGGGAGGGAGTGTGAGGGTCTTTTCAGCTGCTGCAGAATCTAAATAAAAGACCAGCGGCGTCGTTATTCCAGCCTTTTAATTTATAATTGTTTTTGTTTTTGTTCCTGTTATTGTTGTGTTTAGTTTTTAATTAGCTCGAGTCCAAGGGAAACTTTTTTAATTTTAAAGTTAAACTCAGCAGAGCTCATTTTAGCGGGTTGCCCTCCATCAACAACAACAAACAAATTAAAAGCCATCCACACGAGATACTTTTATAAGCAAATGCAGCGTAGCACATGCCTCTCACAGGACTACGAGGAAGAACTCCGAAGCAGTTGGGTGTGTGTAAGTTTGTGTGAGTGTGTTTGTATGTGTGTGTGTGTGTGGGTTTGTGTGTATGGTGTCCCTCTCGACACTGATTGTCAAAAACAATGCGTCACTTCGCCGTGTTGTTTGTCCCTGAATTCACTCGCTTGTGCCATTATAACGCCTTCCCCAAGTTCGAATTTAATTACAATAGTAAAGAAATTCGTTTTACTTTTTTTGTCTTATCATCGGATTCAACTTAAGTCCGCTTCAAAACCGTTTCACTTTCCCTCAGTTGAGTTAATAAAAACTTTGTTTAATTTTTCAATATTTTCATTGTAAGAATTTTATTTCGATAATAAAAGTTGCAATGTTTACATAATTTACACATTTACATAATTGTTTACAGTTGAATAAAGAATAAAAAGTAGTAAGTGAATAACTAAGTAGAAAAATAAAGTGGAAAAAATAAACAAAAAGAAGAAACAAAAACAAAAAAGCGAACAAAGAGTTTTTGCGATGACTTAATTAATGCAGCGAATAATTGAGATAAAATGATTGAGTTGCTCTCACTGCTGATAAAATGAAGGTTTCTGACGAGGTCGTGCTTTTGTAACCTTCCGGGTTAATTGCGAAAATAATTGCATTTTATACAGCGTTGGCAACGCTTCATTAAATTGATTTTTGCGAATTATTTTCAAGGGTCTGTTCTTTTTTTAATTCGGTTTTTGTTTGTAATTCTATTAAACGCATTATAAAGTCCATTCAATGCAGGGGAAAATATTCGAGTTTTAAACTAATGGACATTAAAACTCGATCAGGAACACCGACAAATGAATACTTTAATTTATTTATTAAATTTAAAAATCAGGTGAAATTTTTCGGATGCTTATTTTTATAATAATAATTGTTCTAATATTAATTTTAGACTTCATCAGCATCTTCATGAAAATAATGAAATTTCTTGTTGGAAGTTCGTGTTTTCTTTCTCTGTTTCTTAACTCATCATAGTGTAAATGAATTCATGACTGAGGGAATGAAACACTCATTCATTTCATACATCAGTCCATCATCCACGCCTTCATTCTGATGTTCGGGGATCAAATGAAAGCTGCTGCTTACGTTGTGACAAAGAAGCCGAAATCTGAAAAGAAATGAATGGCAACTCTACTGAAAAAGATAAGATAAGAGAAGACAAAAATAACAACAGCAACTTCGTGCATGTTGCCACAGTTGATATGCAACTAATTTACTGTTATTTTCAGTTCGCTCCTTCTTCATTGCCAGCGCTTTTGATTGTGTTGGAAATTAAAATTTCTAGCACACTCGCATTTATGAGATATCACATCAGCACGCACACATGTCGCACATACACACGTGCACTTTCAGCCCCACCCTGCCCTTCGCCCGCACACTTGAAACCATCCTCCATGTTCTGTCATCCAGCCAACACCTCGTACGTATCCACTCACCATCACTCATCACAAACGAATGTAATCAAATTAGATTGCAAATCATTATTAGCTTTTTACGTCGCGCCCAAAACATGCACACACACTTTTGTACACACTCACACCCACAAACACACATGCACACACACAAAAGATACCCAGCATCCGCAGCTCATACGCTTTCTACTCTACTTGAATAAATTGTCTGTCATTCTTCTTGGAAGACGATCTTTTTATTGTATTTTCATGTTGATATTTTTGTGTTATTTTTTAGGATTTTTCTTTAAGAGTTCGCTTCTATTAACACCCCCGACCATCGCCCACTCCGCATGATAAACTTACACCCACGTCACTACAGAGATTTTAATAATCCATGCATTGTTTATATAATCCAACAAAAACGTGGCGACCTCATTCGAAAACTTCGTTATAATGGAATCCACGAAATAAATACATTCTTATACGATCTAAAAACCGTGTCTTATCAAATAATATGTAAGGATTCCTATATTATTCCTGGTTACCGGGAGAAGTTTTCGGGAAACGTCTTTGACTGGAATAAGAAATCTTTCGGCCCATCGTTGTTGTGCTGTCTTCGTCCAGAATTGGCGAATGCAGTTTCAATCCTCTCAATTCAATTCCGACTGGCCTCTAGTCGATATCCAGACGAGAGATCACAAAAAAGTTCCGGAGCTACGGATGGCCTTTGAGTTCCAAGTTTTGCGCTCATAACCTTCATGGCCAGGGACCCCATCCTAATAATATGGTGTTGATGTGTCCGAATGTGTTGAGATTATTCCAACATTCATTTACTAACTTAGAGATGACTAAGTCAGATCTCAGGACTTTGAGAGCGACTAATTAGCAGATAAAATATAGATATATCTACCAGAGGTTTTTCATTTAAATTTTACAGCAAATTTAATACTGAATTTAAGGAAACTTCAAGACAAATTCATCACCTGCGTACTTTTCGCTCACCGGACATGTTTCGGAATTTGCAAGGTCATTAAACTACGTGGATGTGTCATCAGGGCTCAACACCTCCCACCTCACCCTCACACTTGCCGTAAATTTCGGCTCGTGCCTCCACCCCCCACCTCCTACCCAACAAAGTATAGAATACTAAAAACCTTTCTGTCTCTTACTTTTTATGAGCGACAGAACAAAAGTCAACAAGAGTCGCACTCCCGGCATAAAAGGGAATAATAAAAAATTCCATTTTACTATTTTCTAGATTCCTCTCAACACTACGGATGAAGTACTAAAGGATGTGGCAAGGGTTTGGTCCGTCCTGACAAAAAATCTGAGAAGGAGACTCGTACATAAACAAAACTAGAGCAAGTCTTCGATAACCCATGAGGGCCGTCGGGTCAGGTTGGAAAACACTTTGATTAACATGGATTTCATGGTGATTTATAGAGCTGGAGGAAAAATCTGTAGAGTTTTCAAAATTTGCATATTTTGATTAAATCAATTCACTTGCGGAAACATGTACATACATACGTGTTTTTTTCATTAATTTTTAAAATTCAATAATTAATGCAAATGTTGAGTTGAAGTTCACTCGATGTTCTCTTCAATTTTTGCCCTTGCCAACTACGATGGATGCTTCGTTGCTACGCAGCAGCCAACAGCGACGACGACTTGCAATTATGGCCCACTTAATCAGGCTATTTTAATGATAACTCGTTTTATTTTTAATGCGTTGCAAGCGTTTTACTTGCGTCTGCGCATCCAATATTTCAATATATTATGTAATAAATACAGTAGAATGGGTGAATCGATGAATCTACGAATCTGTACTTTTAACGAATGGTTTTATTAATAAATAATGTTAAAAAAAACGAAAAATTACTTATTCGGCGACTTCAAAACTTAAATTATTATTATTATTATCATTATTATTTAACAATAATATTATAATATGATTACTACTAATATTATCAGATATCTTATTATAATTCTGATTATATTTATATTCATATTATTTTTTAATCAACGTCCGAACGTTTCATCGTCTCCAACTTTTGATTATGTTTGTTTAATGTATCTTAAATCTTGGAAGAGAATCTAATTTTTTGAATGTATTATAAAACTTTATTGTATCGTATATTTTTCATTGAACATTCCACTCAAAAAAGAGCTCAACATAAAACGAAATGGTTTCATCTGTAAGAACACAAAACATTTTCTTAAAACTACTTCTTGACTTGACTCCTGGCGCTTTGAAGGATGACCCTCTCTCAAGGATTTTAAGCATCATTCTTTGATGGGTGGCGGTACGCTTCTTGGACACCGAAAGAAAAGAAAACACTTGACATATAACAATAAACAATGAAAGAATACGACTACAAGAATAAAATATTCCATAGGAATGCTGGAAATCATGACTTTATTATAGTCAAGCATTCGTTGCGCTGCACGCGCAGCTCCTAACAAAGTCATAAATCCTTTTATTCTTTATCAAGTGTTCTGCCTGGTTGGCTGGTTGGCTGGTTGTCTGGTTGGCTGGTTGGTCGGTTGACGGGCTGTTTGGCTTTCTGACTGCTTGTCGTTTAAAAGCTTACGTAAGAATTGAGTTTTTTATGCCAACAACAACAGCAGCGATTCCAAAAACGAGGACAACATTTCAGCGGGAGCGCAAATATTTAGCAGAAGCTCCTGGCACAGGAAATGACACAAGGACCAACAACGGAAATCGTTTTTGCCAACGAGTAATCATTGAATTTATATGTGTGTGTGTGTTAGTGAGTGTGTGTGTGTTTGGGTATATGTGAGTATATTTGTGAGTATATCTGTTGACGGTGAAGCCTGCTGGATGGCCGCTTCTGCTCCGTCTGTTGTTGCTGCTCCGATGCTGATGAATGAACGAAGTAAAGCAAAAAGTTCGCTCGAAATCCTTTTATTTGATTTTTGTTTGTTTTTGTTGTTTTTTCTAGTTGCAAACCCTGCGATAAGTCAACTTTTTCACAGGCCATAAGCTCCACTCGCTTCCCGGTGACAGTGGCCCAGATTGAGCTCGACATTTGGCACGACCACCGACACATCACACGCAAGCTTCCTGGAGTGTTGTTGTTGTTGTTCTTGTTGTGGTGGTGGTGTTGGTGGTGTTGGTGGTGCGGCTGACCTCTCATATAATTTGATTGTGAACTTATAATGTTTTCTCTACACATTAAAGGTTTATTATCCTTATTCTCTTCTTTTTATTGCTTTCCTGACCGGATTTGAACTTGGAGTGCAACGTCATCCGTTTTGTGACATTCATCATCATCATCATCAACATCATCATCAACATTGTCGTTGTCATAATCATTGCTGTAGAATTGTTTCCTCACAAATGTCCATAAAGTGCTGAGTTCTCGATACCGTTAAAAGTGGTCTCTCGGTTCACCAGACAACCGATGCTCAGCTGAAGTGCTACTTAATTAATTTGAAAATTAGTAAACCTGAAGTTAGGTCAACCGAAATTACGTTGAATTGAATACACTTAAAGCAATATTGAGAGGTCAGTGAAACGAAAAATAGTAGAAGACGTTGTATAAGAAATACGCATTTTAATTTGAGAAACATCCAGAATGCTGTAAACTTTCTTCAACTGCTTTTAAAGTTTGCATTTCAACTCAACTTCATTAAACTTCGCCAGAACTAATGAATGCCTCTTAATTGACCAAATTAGTGAACTTATTTTATATGAGTTGATACCTCAAGTTATTCGGGAGGTCGTCGATAGTGAGAGGCTTTCGATGGGAACAAAGTTATACGCCGAAAGTAAACCCAAAAGTAAATAAATGGACCCTCCCACCAGGGGCGGGCCCTTCATTACTTCACTTTAAACTTTACTAAAGTTTTTTGATTAGAAATGCTTCAAGTGCTCTACGCTGCCGGTGCAATCTTTGTCGCTGCTTCGTTTCTTGCACCGCGCAGAAAAACGGGACGGTGTCCAAAAGAAAGAGAGAGCGAGCAAGATACCGACTTGCGATGAATACGCTAGCGATGGCATGTCTATCAGCTGCATGCTGCTGAAGTGCACGATGACGAAGACAGACAGAGAGATCCACGGAAACGTGATGACGTTGCCAACTACGCTAAATCAGGTCGTCGTCGTCGTTTAGTCATCGTCTTCGGTCATGAGATCTGTTTATTAATTTTTACCCACAAACGATGCTTGGTTGTTTTAATTTATAAACGTTTCCCAACTCCCTCCCATCTCCCATTGTAGCCAATACTATTAACACAAAACCAACCACACCAACAACAATCAAAGGGTTTATGAAACCCCATTCTTTTTCATCTTTTGTTTTCCTTTATTATTTAAAACATATCGCATAAATCAGCAACAACAAAAAAACAACAGAAAATTACAGCAAACAACTAAATCAAAGCACTGTTTTTTCTTTATTATTTTATTTTATTAATTTCCGAATTTATTTTCGTGCACTGAATAATTTTTACTCTGGAATATTTTCGCCCCGGCTAATAAATTAATATTCAATATTGCATACTTAGCATTGAATTTAATATTAATTAATGTACAAATAATGGTGATGCTGTTGTTGTTACTCGGCATAACACGGAATCACGGAATCTCCACAACGCCACAAACAGCAAATTATGCCGTTATTTGAATACAAAATAATTTTAAATCGCAAACACAATCGAGTTTAAACAGTTACGTTGTAATATTGTGACTATTTAAAAGTGTAATTAAATTAAATTTCTTGTCAACCGATTTTAAATTGCTGCTTATTCGAAAGAGCGGAGAGAAGAGCGGAAAAGAGAGCGGAGAAGAGCGAAGAGGACAGGAGAGCAGACAGATAAACTGTTTTTCATACGAACGCAAATGAATGAAAAAAATTAATACATTTTTTTTTTTGTAATTGAAATTATTTAATATTTTTTTATTTTGTAATTGAAATCGTTTTCAATTTAAATAAATAAGTTATTAAAATTAATCTGTGTGTAGATCTTGTTAATCTGTTTGAAATTTTTACCCCATTTAATTTGTAAGGATTAGCAAAAGTAAATAACTATAAATTACACAAAAAATAAAATAAGAAATTTTGTGATATATTATTTGTAGTGAACTATTAATATTTATTTTTTATTTTTATTATTATTTCTTTGGTACAAAATTTTAAATAAAAATACAAAAAACAACACAAAAGTATGCATCTCTTTCTCTCTCTTCCTCTCTCGCTCTCTCACTCTTCTCTTAATGAAAATCAATTCGATTTGATCCTCTTCTTCTTTACCTTCTTCCTCTCCATCCCCGTCTTCGTCTTCTATACACGTTCTATCATTACATCAGTTAAAATTAAGTGAGATCTTAGTTTCGAGAAATTATTTGAGCATAAATTAATAAAGACGGAGAACAGAAGAGCTCTCAAAATTATTTCTACTTCCTATACTAAGCAGCAACTAATGCAATAACGCAGATTCTCAGCTACTCTCACACAGATTCATATATTTAGTGGTTGCGTAGTTAAGATTCGTTTGCAAATCTACGTAATTCAATTGCACGCAAATCCTTATGAATTTATGCGTCGGTGAAGCTAGCGACATGCGAGACAGCAAACAAGGCGTAACTCGGAGGATGGAACAGCCACTTCAACCGCCGGGCAGCTACTTCAACTACCGGGAGGCCACTCCAACCAGCAACACGAGTGGCAACAGTGGCAGGAGTGGCGCCCCGGAAATGCCCATTATGATTACAAGACAGCCGTCGCTAGGTTAGCTTCGTGTCACCGTAAAAGCTGCCGGCTAAAAGCACACTCAGCTGGGCCGATTATGGGCTGAATCTGTTCACCTGCTGCTGCGCGCTCTGTTGCTGCCGGCGTGGTTTCAGTATACTCGACTCCAGGCTTTTTGGGTGCATACTAGAGGCTTGAAGGATTCATATGTATTTCAATGGGTTTCGGGTTATGAGCAAAGGGGCGAAGCAGTGCTAAATCAGTACTGAAGGATGGTGTATTTGAGCAGCAGAATTTGAGTCAGTGGAAGGAAGCGTTGTGTGATAGGACAGGGTGGAGGAGGAGCAGTTGATGTAAAAGGGATTACGTATCTACGTAAGTCTGAAAGAGAATTTTTAAAAACTTAATTTATCTTAAAACAATTTTTGGCATTGAGTGGTTGTGAGCAGGTGGATTAGTAACTAGAAACGTACAGAGCGTTTTTATACATAAATCTGGTTAAGAGCATAGAATTTTGTATGAATATATTATAGACACTACTGCAGGCAGATTGCTGAGGGATGTTTCTCTCATCTGTAGAACTTTATTTGTACTTTTCCAGCAAACTTTAAAATTAATAATCTTAATTTCACATCAGAGTAGAGTTGAGTGAAGTCGATAGGTCAATGGGTCTTCTACAGAGACTTTTTAATACGCTTTATAATTTCATAACTCCAAATAAGGTTTAGCCCTCGAAAAACCAGTTAAACATTTATACTTACTTATCTTCAGTTTTTCATTCTCATTTAGAATCCTTCAATCTTGATAATTCGATTTAACATACTTTCTTATTTTTATATTCCTCCATTTTTTTGCCTTTTTTCTTTTAAATTAAACTCCCTTGTATTGTTATTTAATATATACTTTTATATTTTTATGTGTGTTTTGTTGTTAGTACCTATATACATAAGTATATATACTTTAATAATTTTTTAAGTAATTTTTTATTTTAAAAATCTTTCCATACATTTCAAGTTTCTTAGTTTACGTCTTTTTACACGAAATTTTAACATTATTGATTTAGTATTACTATAATAATACTATAATAATAACTATTATTTACAAAACTAATAGAGTCAACAAGTTGTTTTCCCTCCAAGCAAATTTGAAGTCACGAGGGTAGTCCCAGAAGTAGCCGAACTTGATGTAGAGATGAAGGGCTACGTTATTTAGTATTCATATTTCTTTGACAGCCATCAATAGTGACGGCTTTCAAGTAGGATCCATCCTTGTTGGAAAATCTGTTTTCATCCCAGATTAAAGCCAGTTTTTTAAGTTCGAAAGTGTTTCGACTACTTCTGGGTCTACACTCTTATTTTCGAGCATTCAAAAGAAGTATCTTAAGGAGCTCTATTTTTAGTTTATACTCTTATGTTTTTCTTTTTAAATGTCTTCATTCATTTTCTCATTTATATCTTTCTTTGCTCTGCCACTATTTTTTAATAATTTTTCAAATTTTTTGAAATTATCATTTGGTTTTCCTTTTTTATGACTATTTTCTTTTGTTATTACTAATTATATCAATAGTTTACTTATATTAAATGGTTTGCACCCAACTTCTTATAATTTTCTTGCCTAAAGATTATGTTTAACAATTCAAACATACGTTTTTCTCGTTTAGTTTCGGAGTTTAAACTCCTTAAAGGTTTTACTCTGTCTTGTATCCAGTTAAACTTTTAATAAGCTTTAAGCAAATACTCCTTCCTTCATCTTTCCTACATTTCTTTAAGTTTCGAATTTCTAACACTATTGATTAATCTCATAATTAATTTTAGGTTCTCTAAAATCTTAGGACTGCCACAATAACAGCTAATTTACTCTTCACTTATCACGTATTGTATAAGACTTAATTTTGAATCCCTATTATATAGGACCTTGCTATATACACTCATCTTAAGCTTGGGCATCATACACAAGTTTGTTAGATACGATATATTATCTCTATTAGTAGCTTATACTGAAGACGTTCTACATTTGTCGAGTCTTTTCTAAAGTTTAATCTTACCATATGTATAGTCCTTTCCCAGATATTTCGCTATTCACACCTACTTTTTAGTAGGCTTCAATATACAAGTAATTCGGGAACTAATGGTTCGGAAGTTGATGATGAAGTTGACTTACGTTTTGGCTTAAAGTTTTCCAAAAGTAGCCAAAAGGTTATACAAATAAAGGTTACAATAATACAGTCGGAAGGACGAATCGATGAATCTTTTTTATAGAACTATTTTACAAAATAAATTTACTATCCTTCGAATTTTTTCAATTCATCGAAATGAGGTCATAGTTGCCAGAGTGATACGTTTATAATATTAGTCAATAAATACTCGCAGTTGTAAAATTATCATTGAAAAAGTACAGAACTGGTATATGTATCATGTATGTAACTACAAACATTACTACATTACATGAAACAAGGACTACATTACATGATTTTATAATGAAAATTATGCGATTACCAAAAGAAAAACCACTTTTACATAGTAAATCACGTAGACGATATGAAGTATAATGATATTTTTATTTCATTGGATATGTTTTTGTGGAGTTTTCGAGCTTTTAACTGAAGATCATTTTGAGTGTACAAGAATTTCTCAACATGTATAAAAAAGGAAATGGATTTTTATCTCTGTGTATAACGTCGTCTGTTTATGTTTGTGTATATCGTCGTGTCTCCTCACGCTTTCCCCTATGTTCCCCTCTACATTCGCAATATTTAATCAACCGCTTCGGCGCCTTGAAATATGCAGTCAGTTTATTCAATCCTCTGCAAGAGAAGACGACTCACTCAGACGCAACTCTCAGGGACCCGTTGTGTCATCAGACAATCCTTGATGGCGTTGATGTTGATGTTGTCATCGAGGTCACTGGACGAGTTGCAAGACGTTGTCGTCGTCGAGTTGGATGCTATTGTTAAACCGCCGCCGCCGACGCCTCCTCCAAGCCCCCCACCGCTTAGCGCGGAAGTGGTTTGAGAGGTCAACAGCGCTGAAAAGTGATGTCCGCCTCCTGCCACACCGCCACGACTGCTGCCCAGGGTGTGATGCAGTTGTTGCGGATGCTGCTGATGGTGATGCAACGCTATGGTCCGGCCTATACTGCCACCACTGCTGCCTCCATGCTGCTGCAGCAGAGGATGATTGTTGCTCACTGTGGAAGTCGTGTGATGCAGTCCCCCTGCGGCGCTGTTGCTGCTGCTGATGCTGCTCAAGATGTAGCCACCACCGCTCCCCAGGCCAGGTGGCAACGTGCCTCCACCACCACCACCACCACCCATAATATTAGTGGCAGCCAAGAGAGCGGCGGTGCTGCTGCCGGCAGATTGCAGCTGCTGCTGAAGTTGAGCTGCTGTTGCAATCGTTGCTGTCGAAGCAGAAGACGTGGGAGAACCGATCAGCTTACCGCCCACACCGCTTAAGGGATGGTGAAGCGCTGTTGTCGCAGTTGGCGATAGCATGGAAGATGCGGTCATCAGGTGAGTGCGGGCGTTGATCTGGTTGTACGACACCGGAGCATTGTTAACGACGGGTCCATTGCTGATGCCCAGAACCGAAGCCGTTGCGAGGTGCTGTTGTGATTAGAGAAGGAATTAAAAATGAGCTACATATAATTAATATCTCGTTCCCGCAGATTTCCTTCCGGCAACAGATTCCCTTTATAACTAAAAATCATTTATCACATCACAAAAATACCCTCGAAACAACTTATCGTCTCTATCCTCCATTAAATCCGAAATCGTAGAATTATTACAGACAGGCGTTTAACGAGTGATAAATAATCCAAGCATCGATGAGACAGAAGCAGCTGCTATTTGACTTTAACTACATGTACCTCAAACTAATGGGCTCATTGCGAAAACAGGCTCCGTGAAACAAGTGGAAAAATTAATCAAACGCAGTCGGGGCGAACCACGTGAAAATCTGGGAAACCCGGAACGCAAAATAATGGATGCCATAAATATACAAAACCAGGAGACATAAGAACAACAAAGGACGACAGACGGGTGAATGAATGAATGAAGGTTTTGCCACCGCTTTTATTGATATTCTAAAAATAATTTCAAAACTCATTGATTGATTGCGCGGTGAGCTTGATATACGAGTATTAACAGAAGCACGTGTTGGAATGATGACTGGCAGGCAGGCAGTCATTATTTTCCCGGCTCTGAACAGATGTTAAGGGGCGTGATGGAGTACGAGCTCCATAAAGAGCAACACCAGTAGATAAGTAAGTCGAAGACGACGGTGGGAGATGAGTAGCTCCCATTAGATTTAAGTTTGAAACTTGGAGCAGGATGCGGAAATGTGATGCATAAAACATTCTTATGACTTCGTAGAAAAAACACTAACAAAAAAGAAGGAAGGAATGAAAGGAAAGAAGAGGCATTTTTATGATCTGCTTTTTCTGATTCTTTAAATTTTCTTCAAGGCTGTTTAGAGGGGAACGGAACATCAACTAAGTGAGAAATTTAATAAATTATCGACGGGAATACAAGGAATAAGAGGACAGAAGCATTTGGGATGGAGATATATCCATCGGAGAGATATCGTATATAGAGAGGGCGATAGAAAAGTGCGAAGTTGCTACCAGAGCATCAGTAGATTAGCGATGTCCTTTGAGTGAAACACGTAACATCACTCTCTCAGATGCGACTCCCTTCATTCTACAAAAACCTACTTAAAGAGTATTTCACACCTTTTCCAGTAACTCTGTGGTTGACAGTGTTACACTATCTTCTCTCTTCCTTTCTGTGCACTCTCTTCTTTTATTTCAGTTCATTTGTTTCCTCTTTTATACTCACATTCGAATTCGGTGACCACTTCGATGCGGCTGTCGCAGTGAAATGATGATCCTGACCACCGACGCCGACAGTCGAACCACTGCTGCCACCACTTCCGCCGCCCCCACCTCCTCCGCCACTTCCCAAGCCCACTGATGTGACATGAAGATTTATTTCAGTTCATCATGACGACCGGCAAGTAATGCAGTCGATGGGAGGGTGGTTTAGGATGTCCGGCGCGTTGTTGTAGTTGTTTTAAAGTTGTTTACATTCGTTACGAAGATAGAAGATTGCATTTGTTGATTGGATTGTGTGTTGGACGATGAATTGATGTCGGTGTTGACGAGATTGATGAAAGGAAAGTAAAAGGAAACAAAAGAATAGATGTTACTTTAATTGATCAGATAGAACAGTGAAAGAGAGAAAGTATATTTTTCTCTGAAACTGTATCTCTATACATGCACAAAAGGTATAAAAAGTTGCTTATATCCTTTTACACAACAACAGAAACTAAATTAAGTGATTTTTTATTGATTTAGGGCCATTCTTGAATGGACCGAAGCTACCCCCATCCTCTAAGAATCCTTTCCAGTCTCTAAGCTTCTCGATTGTGATTTTCAACCTTTTATAATATGTTGTATAGTGAAGAGAGAGTCGTGGTGTTTTATAGCCGTGATGTTTCATAGTCGTGATGTTTTCTTCCTTAAACCCTCAGATCAGTTAATAAATTCTCGGAACCTCAGTGTTCTGGGGAAATTTCCGGAAATTTTTATAATTTCTGAAGACAGGCCTAACCTATAGATGTATATACCCTTTATACCCTCTATACGCAAAATTCTTTTGGTTATTTCGTGAACTTCTCGCGACTATTCTGTACCACATCATCAGGAGCGTGTATTTCTGGATTGATGACTGTTTAATCTAGTGTTGGATTGTGTTTCTTTGTTCTCTTACCGTATTGCGATGGTATCACATCCGGATCGCGTTCGTCCTCCACCAAATCTTCGGTTGACGATTTCGTTTTAATATCCGTGTGTTGCCAACGTGGTTTCTCCATGTTGCCGCCACCCTTCTGGGTTCAATTTGTTGACCGAACACATGGAGAGAGAGAGAGAGAGAGAGAGGAAAAGAGAGAGAGTTACATGGTGTGGTCCACACGGATGCATAAAAAGGAAATGATATCAATCAAATATGATTGAGAAGAGATTAATATTTGCAAATTAAAAACTGTCACTTTCATTTGTCATTTTAATCAATAACTGGCGATGACAGGAGCAATCATTCCAACAACAATCACCATCGATTTCGGTGAGGGTCATCGTCGATTTTGGTGAGTGTCGTCGTCGATGACCGTGAGTGTCGTCATCTCATCATTTGACTTACCTTAAAAACGTCAACAGGCTGAGTGACAGCACCGGCGACCGTTGCTTTGCCGCCGTGTTGACGCTTGCGACGCAAGTTATGCAGAAACGTCACGACGAATATTCTCAGCGCAATGGACAGGCTAATAACAACAATCGTGAGCACGCTGCCGACGATGACAGGTGACAGCATGAGTGAGACATCATCGTCTGCGGGAGCGCACGAGTGAGTTGATCGGTGTTCGCGATGATTCGTGTTTGTTTTTATTTGTTTTGTTTTCGTTGAAGCATTTTTCACCCACGATTTCAATTCGTTACGAATGTTTACATTGTTGATGTAGTTGTTGTTGTCGGTTTGCATCGCAATCGATTAGAAGAATCATAAATCATGGTTGATGTCGACAAGCAACGAAGGCGTCAGCAGCAACAGCAACAGCAACAGCAACAGCAGTCGTGCAGAACCACAGTAACAACAACAGCAGGGTCGATGGTCCAGAGGGGTAACATACCGTTACATTTGCAAGGTAACAACATGACAGCAATCGAGTCCGATGCCAGTTGAAGGGGCGAAATAAATCCGCGTCCAAGCAGAATGGAACCAACAGCAACAGGAAGCATTAAAAGGGGAAGAATAAAAAGAGTGATTATAAAAAAGGATTAAAAACAATTAGCATTTTTATAGATTTCCCACATTCGATAGATGTTTGGTATAATTTATCGGTACCTCTGCTGATTTTGGGAGATGATGTCATCTTCACAGAATTAATTAAATGATTAATTTTACTGATCAGGAATGTTTTCTTATTAAATTCGACAAAATCGTCTGAAAAACAGCACGAAGGATCTCTTTAGCTCTCAAGTAACAACACTGAGGTTTTTATTTGCGGCAGCTTCCTGCCCTGTCTATCGAAGCTCACACTTCAGAGCGTCTTCACTGCGTCTCTTAGAGTGCTTCCATTGAAACTCCATCGAATTCTCTTCGCACTGACGAATAGAGCTCAATACAGCGGAAACCAATCAATCACCAGTAGCAACATGTGACACGAAATGTATCACTACCAGCCACCGCCATCACCGGCAGAGGCACGGACACCGTCTACATCACCGCTGACACTCACCTGTCTTGAATGATGTCGAACCAATTATGAAATCATGGATGGGATATGCAGGACTTCGTCCTTTCTGGTTGAACGAGTAGATGCGCATCTTCAATGAGTTGTTCTCCTGCGTCATCAGCGATGTCAGCGTATCGAGATTCTCGATGGAAAACTGCGGTTCTTCAGGGTTGCTTATGTTGAATCTGTCCAGAGAAGGAAGCCAGAGAAAAAACAAGAGAAGAAAACAAACGAAAAAAGGAAGAGAAGGTAAATAATATTGGCTTGGATTGAAATTCAACGCCAAAGAAATAGAAAACCGAGCCGAGGCTATTCTGATCTTTCGCCTAACTTTAAATAAATGTGGTTTCGGTCTAATCTTTCGGTTTTATTATCTTTTATCTGAGAGCATATCAAGAAATTCATAAATTTATGCAAAGGTTTTTAAGAAATCCCCTCGAAAGTGTTTTCGAAAACCCAGATTATGGAGTTTCAATTCCGAAATACGCGCTCATATCCTTTGTATATCCGCAGAACTATTCTTGTGCCATAATCGGAGCTCATTTATCCCCAGCTGGGAGATGGAAAATAATTCCATTGAAGTGTTATCGCAGGAATCAAAATGTCGATTCGTTTTGGCTTTTAACTTTAGACACCATTACCGTCAGCACCACGGTCAACATCACCCACACCGACCCACACGAATCGTCTCACTAACAACCTTACGTGCACTTTCGCTTTAACACTCCGCCCTCCGCCACTCCGCCGCCGTCACCCTGCAGGAACGTCTTTTCAATCATGACCTCGATTTGAATTTGATTTCCACAAATGTTGCTCCCTCTCCCTCCGTTCCCGCCCTCTTCTTCGTTTCTCCCTCGGTTCGAAGAGGGGCAAAACCAATATAAACGCATAAACTCGTGATTTTACACCCACGACACTACGCTACAACGTTGCGTTGTATTCGTTACGTTAAAGCATCAACGTCATGCTTGGAATTTATCGTAGTTCCAGGCAGTCCGCAACCCATGGCGAAGGTTTACCCCTCCTTCCCCCTTCAGGGTTTTTCATGATTTTGTTTCTCCATCCGTTTTCCTCATGATTTCTTGGTGTGAATTTTTATTTCTTTGTTTTTGTGGGTCACCCAGCGATGTAGTAACCGACATCCCTCGCAGGGAGCGTGTATTTGTTTATGTTTCCTTGTTCTTCTTCTGATACATATCAATTTTATGACTCTATCATGAACTACATGCACAGAATTTTACGGTAATTTAATGGCGATGTTGGTTTTTTGCTTTGTTTTTCTTACAGAGGAGGATTTATGAGATGCGAATTCAAGGAGATTTCGATACGATTTGGATACGATTTCGATTCGCATTCGATAAAACGATTGAACTTACGGTAACTTAAAGACAACAATTTTTCCGTTCTTGATTTAGTCTTTAGATGGAAGCCTTTTGTGATTTCTGATTCTAATAAATTATGTGATACAAGCCCGATATATTGTGGTAATAATAATAACCTTAATAATGCTACTATTGGCCTGAGTTTAGTGAACAATCTAATGGCCGATAGTCTTGACCTGAGATTAGTTTAACTAACGACCCAAGACAATCTTTCTACCGAACCACAATCGCGTCTCTTATGCGAATGTTGACATAAACTCCACGTGAATTATAAACACAGTAGAGATGTTCTACTAAATTAAACCAATTCTATTGTGTTCGTATGCCAAAAAATGGTTGGTATCTTCGATAACAAAAGAATCGAAATTTCATCAATGTTCCAAGTAGGCACTCACCTGGGGTATCCGGTACGTGTTGAGAGCATTTCCAAAACAAATACTTGAGGAAGACCACCGTCGTATCCGGGGACGCATTGAATATCGACGCTCAGCTCGGTTTTATTGTAGACCGTACAGTTGATGACCGAATTCGGAAGAACTGAAAGAGTGTCGTTCGGAAGGCAAAAGAAAGAAGAATAAATAAACCACGGCCAAAAGTGTTGCAGCAGTTGTTTGCACAGCAAATGAAGCAGCAGCAGGAAATCAAAGAAAACGAGAAAAGGTGAGAGACGGAGAAATGAGAAGAAAATTAAGAAGAAATAGTAATCAAACATTCGCAGTGGTCGTCGGATTCAAGAGCAATCAACCTTCATTTGATGTCAGGTGTAAAACTTACCGGCCAAAACCACTTGGAAGAGACAAGGTTGATGTTGTGTACCGACTTCGTTCGCCGCCCAGCAGGATAACGTGCCATAATCCTGAAACGAAAACGAGTAACGGGGAATAAAGTCGCAGCAAATATTTGCTGATGAACACAAGATGCTCTTCTTAAATAAGAAGGGAAGAGAAGAGGAAAAGGAAGGAAAGGAGAGGACAGAACGGGAAATGTTACTCCATTTATACGAACCTGATCTGCCACTGGCGTGTATTTTAAGATGCTGCGGCTGCCGTTGACACTGAAACGTTCGCTGCCCACATCCAATGTCTCACCCGAGTTATTGAATTTCCAACGAAAGGTTCTGAAAAAAAGAACGATTAAAATGAAAACAAAAAAGAGCTAGAGTAAAAAAATTGCAACAGAAGATTTAAGACTTAAAAGAGTAGAAAAATAAGATTTGCATGACTCTAAAGAGATTATAAAGTCTTATAATCGTATTAAAAAGCCATCCTCGTAAGGAAGCTTTAAGCAAGGAAGACTCGTTGCTTAATCCTTCTGTGGCTGTTGTCAAAGTGTGCAAAATACACTCGTTCTCATTTATCCAGATACACTTCGGGGACTTCATTTCGACAAGGAACCTCATCACATGTTCAGCAAGAAGCTTCAACTGATGATGAGTTAATTAATCAAAAAACCGCTTTTGCGCTTTATACGATCCAACAAAAAGGATTGGAAAACCGGTAACACATGTTCAGAGAACCAGGAGCTGAACATGAGCTGAAACACACTTAATTAATCATCAGCGACAGCTGCAAAAGCAACAACAACCACAACTTTATATAGCGCAACAACTTAAGCATTAAAAAAAATAATTTCAGAATATTAAAAACTTTACTAAAGGAAGAGAGAGAGAGAGAGAGAGAGAGAGGGAGAGAAAAGCAAAGACGGAGAGACTGTAATGATTGATGAAAAAGAAGAGAGAGATTGAGAGGGGGGACTGTAAAAGATGGATTACAAAAGCAAACGAAGCACGTTTTAAAAACTTTTACTTGGCAACAATTTTGCTACTTTCCGAGGAAGACAGGACAGAAGAAGAACAACAATAAAAAGAGAACAACAACCATAACAAGAGAAGAACAAGTTCACTTCAGTGCTGTCGTTGTTATTGTTTATGATATTGTCTTATGTTCTCTTGATTGTGTTTTTGTTGTTGTTGGCAACCATTAGTCGAGCCGCCACAAAAACCACGCATTACTTATTTTCCGTTTCCGGTTCCGGTTGGAAGCTGTAACTCGTTCCAAGTCATTTGCATTCTTCCGCCAGAGGCAGAACTTTTGATGCGAAGATGGCGCTCGCAGCCGAAAACCGAAAAAGTGCGAAATGGCAACATTTTCAGTTGAAAAGTTGGCAACATGTTGAAGAAACATGTCGTCATTAATACAATGTGGTTAATAATGATCACGCTACTGAAAACCGGCCGATTTATGGTGGTGAAGGTGCGGGACAAGGGACGTGTAACATCAGACATCAGTGTCTGTTTATATTTAATTTTATATTCACTTCTGTTCATATTCAAACTAAGAGTGTTTCATGTGTAAACATGCAACGTAAATGGGACTAAAATCTTCAAAATTCTTCGTATTTTAACTAAAAAAATTAAAAACTATTCTATCCTCGATAGTAAAAGTAAACAAAATGATGTGCAAAAGGATTGAAGTGAAGCATATAAAATATTCGTCGTCGTTTTCTTTGCTCATTTTTTTCTATATTTCGCTCTACTGTTGTTCAGTTTCTTGCACATCCTGTGATTATGATTTCATTGCGTACCGCAAAAATCTGGCTAAACTAATGCAACAGCTACAGCAGCAGCTACTCGCAGACTGACATGATTTTAATGGCCTTAAATAAATTTAGATTCCGAAAATTCACTTCACAACAGACACTCAGAGACGGATACAAGCATTGTATATAAAATCTACAGCACTCGGTTGTTGTTCTGCTCTTTAGACGAAGTGCAATGTCGACATTACAAGCCGCATGAATAAAATAAAAGTATACTTTTAGGATGTTCTGGGAACATGTTGCAAAAACAAAAAACAAAGCTACACACTACACTCTGAGTTAACACTCTGAGTGTGCGAAACGAAGTTGTGGTTGCTTTTATTGTTGTTGTTTTTATTGTTGTTATTTTAGTGTTGTTGTTCTTGTTTATTGTTGTTGTTATATTATTGTTGTTGTCCTGCCTAAGTGCTTACTTTGTAAAATGTAAATTTTGTGGTTTCATTTAATTTTATCCCTGTAAATATTTGTTGGGATTTTATCGATTTTCCCCATCCCATCCACGAAATGTTTGTGGAATTTCGAGGGAGTTGATAAAGTAGGCGGGGGATTATTTCGGCAAAGTAAATGAACTCAAAGTATTAAATTTCTGAAATCAAAATACTCTCGTCTTCCACGAGAAACTCTCAATTATAGCAGCGAAAGAAGAATAAGTGAAAATCATACACAAACCAATATTTAACTTAAAATTGTGCTTAGAAATCGTTCTCAATATTTTTCCCTGAAACTTTCCCTGTCAAAAATGTTGACAGAACGAGCTGTCAAATACATATGTCCATCTGTCATTTTAACTGTAATTTGAATTTTTTAAATTGAACTCTTATCATAACTGCAATCCTAACTGTAATTTTAACTGCCTTTTTGGCTGATTTTAACTGTAATTTTAATTGACATTTTAACTGTCATTCTAACTGTCATTTCAACTGTCTTTTAACTGTCAGAATTTTGAAACATAATTCTTTTTAAGAAGTCAATTTGTTAGAATATCAAATGAGAAAATAGCGATCCACTGATTTTCCTTGAAAGTATTCTCCTTTACCCAGACAGGGCCCCCCCCCCCCCTTTGCCACTTCCCACTTCCCCAGCCCCTGTTATAATGACTTCAACTCTTGTACTGACTGCACCAAACATATTGGCACAAATTGAGCCGCATCCGGTGCGGCAGGTGACAGCAACAACAGGAAGCGGCTTCCGTGGCCGGATTCTATTGGACTCGGCTTGTCTGTCTCCCTGTCTGTCTCGCCGTCTATCTCTGTCTGTCTCGCCGTCTATCTCCCTGCCTACCTGCTGGTGATGGTGTGCTTCCCTCGACACGTGTTACCGGAAAGTGAATAATAATTTCAGGACGTACCTCGGTGGCGGATCCGCTTGTATTTCGCACGCTACTTCGACAGTTTCATCCTTCGAGGCGCCAATTAGAATCACTCGATCCAGATGCTTGCAGATGGGCGTGTCTGCAATGAAACAAAACAATATTAAAAACATTATAATATTTGACCTTTGGATTTTGAAGCACTTAAAAAGTAGTTCACACTTCGACGCACAAGTGACTTAATAATGGAGACAGAGGTGCTTCGTTTGCATCTCTGGCCACAAAACCAAAGTTAGCATCAGAACAACAACAAAAAAAGAAAAAATGCCACCTGCAGCAACATAAAATGCAATTTATTCTTCTGTCAACGCCGCGCTCTTCACTCTCAATCGTTGTTGCTCTCTTAAGTTAGCTCTTGGGTTGTTTTTTCTTTCCTTATTTAAACGGACGATGAAATTTTATGATATGATTTCTGCTGCTATTTTTTACTACTACTACTACTATAGTACTAAAACTATTACTGTTTTTTGACTGTTTGGTTTTTACTACTTTCTTGTTTTTTAGTTCTTTTTGTTTACTTTACTACTATCTACTACTATCCTGCCCCTCCCCATCTCTTCCTCTTCCTCTCCCTCTCACTCCTCTCTCTCTATCGCTCTTTCCCTCTCCCTCTATGTCTCCCTTTTGCTCTCTGGTTTAGAGCTTGCCTAACGATGATTTAAAACCTTACGATTATGTAAATTCAATGCAATAACCGCGCCATGTTTGCCATCAATTTCCGTTTCCGTTCCCATTGTTTTTTATTGCACTCGCATCCTTTGTTTTTTCACGTGCGCAAAATCCTTTCATTCAAGTTCCGCAGACAGTATTTTCTTACTTTGCATTCCACTTTGATTTCTCGGCTGTTCTACTCATCGCTCCCTGCTCTTTTCTTCCTTTCATTCCTTCGGTTTTCTTTTTGTTTTCATTCTTATTTGTTATTTTGTCTTCATCTACTAATGTGAGTAACTTGGCGAAAAAAAAACCCAACGAAAAAAGAAGAAAAATGATAAATCTGAGCCTTCAAGCGGAATATCGTTGGTGGTCGTCTTTTTTGCTACCATCATTTTTAATGCTAACGAGAAAAATATTCCCTGCATGGACGCTAAAAATGGTTCTAGAGATGTGCATGCAAATTTTCATAGACTAGCAATCGGGTTTGTTTTTTTCCTCAGAGAAGGAATAATGAAAATATTTGTACTGAAAAGTGATCAAATTATACAAAACCACTGAATTTAAAAGGGAATTTAATTAGTTTATTTTTGATAAAGCATTCAATTTAGTCTCGGTTAGGTTAGGTTAAGAAGGATAGAGTACAGTCCATCCAGAGGCCCATTTGGACCATTTTATTTACTTTCAAGATGGTGATCGGGGAGATTGTGGGCGGCTCGTGAGCAAAAGAGCCCAGGAACCCAGCATGAGATCTATTCTCAGTTGGTGAAATCCAAAGCCTTCCCCGGTTCAGTAGACTAATAAACTGCAGACCTTTCACAGATAGAAGAGATACCCGTATGACGGCGAGTAACCGGTTACGTTGCTGCCAAACCTCAATGGTTCCAAATCATCTCCTGTGAAACACTTGAGTACCACAAACGTTGTGCCCCACACTAAGTGATTGCTTTTTCCCGACAGCTTTCTTTAGAGGCAAAGAGAGAGAGAGAGACAGAGCAAGATAGAGAAAGAGAGAAAGTTATAGAAAAGAAGGAGATCGTAGGCAGAGTGAGAGAGTTGTTATCAAGACAAAAAATCTCTGAAAAAATCAGTTTATCCTCATCTCATAACACTTCCTTGTCGTGGTGCTTCCGCGGGATTTCGTGTCTATTCTTCCTATTCTCGTTTCTTCCTCTTCTCGTTTCTTCCTCTTCTCGTGTCTTCCTCTTCTTCTTCTTCTACCCACTGCATCGTAAACCACAGCGTCAATTTATTTTTATATGTTTTTCACACCACAGAGTTACACAGGTACCTAGTTCTTTTTTCACCACATTCCTTGCTTCGGTACTCGTTAATAGCAAGAGAATAAAAAACCATTCGTTTGCAGTACACTCGAGAATAGTATTTGGGACGAAAATTGCACCGCTAACTCGGGAGTGCTTAAATCCGCTCCGTTCTAAATTTCTTGAAAAATTTGAATTATTTTTCGGATCCACACAATTTTCCTTCCACCATAAGACACCCTTCTCCCCCTCTCCTACATTTTCCACTCTGTTTCTGCTTCCTGCTTTTTTCTTCTCAATGCTCTCATGAGCGAAAAGATTTTAAATGTGAGAAAAGAGTCTCTGGAAATTGTTTTAGCCATAAAAATGGAAGACCCTAGAAAAAGCGAAATAAACTGAAAATAATGCAGTAGGATTTCACTTGTTAAAAGAACGTTAAAATGATGTTCGAATAATGATTCTTAACATATCCAAAAAACTGTCTGACAAAAGGAGACAATTTTTCATCTTTCGATAAAGTTTTTGCCTTCTATTAGTTTCGAATTGCTATTATTATCAGCTGCTTCTAACAAACGAGTTTTTATCTGATCAGATTATATTGATCATCACCATCAGATTATATCATCACTTTTTCTCATTCTGTAGTTTTTCTAACCTGGAAATCTTCATGGATTAATTTTCATGACTCTCTTCTTGTGAGATTCTTCTTTCGATTTAAATAAGTTTACTTTAGACAAAAAAGAGATAAAAATATCTCTCGAAATACAGTCGATTATGGATTTTGTATCCCTTTCTGCTGCGTTTCTGAAATTCATCTAACATAAAATAGAAACATCGCGATGATGAAGACGGGAACGAGCACTACCAAGAAGTGGATGAGGATGAGGATCCGAATGAGAGTGAGGATTAGAATTAGGATGAGAATGCGGATGAGAATTAGGATGAGAATGAGGATGAGAATGAGGACAAGAAAGAGGATGGGAATGAGGATGAGAAGGAGGATGAGAACAACCGTAAAACAAAACTTGCAAGATGATTCGTATTCCCCTTTTTCGCTTACGGAAACCTCTAGAGGCAAAAAAACATAACGCCAGGCGAAGTACCATAGGGTACATAATCACACCTAAATGATAACCAGTGCTGCCAGCTTAAGAAAAGTGAACGCGGTTACGTGTTTAGTCATTAAAACATTTAAAGACGGAACCATTACCGTGACACTAAATCGAAGAGAACAATTTACTTTAATAGAAAATGTTGTACTGCAAATTGAAATATTCACCCCTGCTCTCCGCCCCCCCCCACCCCTGAGATTATTTCAATTGAAGCCATTAAATAAGAAGTTTTTGCCCCATAAAGCTTCTCTCCTAAACCAACCGAATTTTTTATAAAATTAACCAAACTTAATGAGTCTTTTAACTTTCTTTATGTGAGTTTTGCGTAATATGGCAATACCATCATGGCCATCTGAAGTGATGTGAAACCACTCGTGGTTGCCGTTCTCATTTCATGCACCCCCTTCCCCCCCCCTTTCCACACTTGCCACGAAGTACGAAAGGGTTTCGCGTTGAATGAATTTTACTATGCTTCACATTTCCGGCAAAGCAACGGTGGCAACATCCGGTGCCGCTGTTTAGAAACTATAGCGGCTTCACTTACATTTCACACGCAGCGGCAGCTGGTTGCTAACGGTTTCACCTTCGTCGTTGATGGCGCTGCACGCGTAGCTGCCGGCGTAGTGCTTCGTAATCTTCTGAAGGACCAGGCTCTGGTTGGAGCGAATGACGCGGGCGGAGGTGTTGTGCTCGAGGTGAACGCCCTGGAAAAACGAGAGGGAGGTTGAATTAAATATATGAAAAAACCATTCAATGTTTAAATGAATAAGAAATACAGGATTATAATCGTACATTTCGATGAAGCATTAATATTCTAAGCAGATAAGAAATACGTGTTAAAGCGAGTTGCGGTTTTTATCAGAAAAGTAAAGTAAAGAAATGTAAAGTATACATAAATTAATTCGTATTTAGGCAAATTTTATATTCTTAGGCAAATTCCAAAAGACCCACTAAAGATTCATTTGTTTTCCGGACAATGGCAGCAATTTAAAAATTCCAGTTCTTCACTTTTTCGTTTTATTTTTTCCTCCGTGCTCCTTAATCTTTTCTAAGCAGCTTAACCCATACAACAACAACAGCCTTCTTTGTTGTTCACCTTGTTTCGCCCGGCCTCTACATGGAGCTTACAGAAAACCATTACAAGACCACCAACAGCCACAACAACAGCCAAACGATGGCAACTCCCAACGACTTCCTGCTGTCCTTTTGACAGTCTTTAATACGCACAGACTACTTTAGCTTTAGCTGTAGCATTTAACAGACCCCCCACCTCCCGCGGCCCCCAAAACCTCTCCCACGGCCCCCAAAGCCTCTCCCGCTCCTCACTCTACTTGAACAACAAGAAAAGCTTGCTTTCTGCTTCGCTCATAAATAAAATTTTAGTGCTTCGGAGCAACAGGAAGATCGCCAGCAGGCGCTTCCATTATCATCTCCATGAAATAAATGAAAATATGGTTCAAACTTCAATACGTTCGGTTCGAGTTCTGCTTAGAGGCTGCCCGCTCCGTTGCTGGTTGCTTACTTTGTTGTGGCTTCTGAGAACAGGCCTTAAAATGAATAGCTGGCAGTTCATGTCTGTTAAGAGGAATTATAATAATAACAACAGCAACCACTTCTTCGTCTAAGTGCTAAATATTATTTTCTTTGCATCGAAATTGAGGATTCCTCGAGAGGATTTTAAAGCGATTAAATAAGTGAACAAGGTAAAGAAATGGCAAAAGCTTTTAATGCTTTTCAGAGAAAGAGAGAGTGAGAGGTAGAAAAAGAAATGGAATTGGATTCGATACTTAAAAGGCATTTCTATCGAATAAACTTGAGTTTCGACTCGGGAAAATTCCTAAATTTTCGGTAAAATTAAATTGCAATAATAAACTTATTTTATAACTTTAATAAGTTTTAATTCGCTCTTAGAAATTGAGAGATAATAGTGAATAGAGAGGGAAAGGGAAGAGGTAAGGGGTGGAGATAAAAAATATTCTTATTTAATATTTAAGGATGAGAGAATTCAGTAGACTTTTCATTCAGAAATTCTGACTCACAAAATGTTTTATTTAAGGAAGTTGGCGGCCCAGTCAGTTCCCCACTAAGTTACCATTCCCATTCCCATTCAGGGCTCGATGACGTCATCGATGGAGATACAAACAACGCACCATCGCAGCGTTTAACCGGGAATGAGACGAAATTCGACTAAAGCAGCTTGTGGTCAATATTGTGGTTGGATGCACTCTCACAATAATGGCCACCTGCCCACATACATTCATCTCTCCCTTCCTCTTCGACTTCCCCCGTCTACCATACCCGAAAAAGTCAATTATTGGCCCTGACATCGCATGGAACGCAAAATTGTTTTTGCTTCGAACATTTGAACCGACTTCATTCTGTGGTACTCTGTTATTTGCAGCCTCTTTGAGTCGCGGCAACCTGAATAAACCCGTGTCTTTTCCGGAACCCAGTGAACTCAAGCGGTACCAAAAACAAAAGCGAACTATACCACTTTAAAGCCATTATTCTTGAAATATGCGATCTTTATTCAAGAAATGTGTGTTGCAGTGAGCAGGTTGGTGATTATTTCACTACGAATTTGTGTTTGTATAGCGGTTGGCCCTGCTGTTGGTGGTCATCATCGTGGTCCTGGTGGTAGTTGTCGCGGTCTTGATGTCGCGCTTACTTTTTGACCACATTTGAATAGTAAACACGAAGAACTCAACAGAAGTTCAACTCTAAACAAAGTTAAGCCGCTACAATATGCGTATCCAAAAAAGGTTTATTCTCTCTCTAATTCTCTCTTTCCCCCGCCCTGTCTCACTCACTCCATCTCACTCTATCTCTGTCTCTCCCTCTCCTTTTCTTTGCTTAGTTAGTTTCTTTCAGATAAAATAACATAAAAATTAACCACAATCCTGGCCCTTCATAAATGTGGTCAACTCTATACACATAGAACCAAACAAGGAAGGGAGCTTAAGTCCACCTCACCCTCTATTTGGTTATGGGCCCGTCCCACTTCCAGGTCCTCTTTTCTCTTTCGCACAGACAGCAAATACATAATTTGAGTCTAAGCTAAACAAACGCAAGAAACCACGCAATTAGCTACAATTGAGGATTAAAGCGAACCCGCATCTATGAATGTATGTGTGTTGGTGTATATGACTGTGTGTGGTTGTATGTTGGCATATAATAATATAATGACATATTATTTGCTTGCCGTTTTGTATGGGGCTGCAGGGAGGAGTGTTCTTTGCAGACAACCCCGGTAGAAAACCCACAGCAAGAAGCATCACTTCTGAAGGAAGCGAGAAAAACCACTTCATTAGGAAACACGAGAAAATAGAGGCAAAATAAGGATCACGTGTACTGATATCTATCACCATCATGATAACGATCATCATATATTTTATTGGCACTTTTAGAAGGAATATTTTTTAAGTTTTCCTCTGGGTCAACATCCATGGAAATATTTGTGTCAGTGGTTTTTCTATAATAAGCGCCGAATGGATTAATAATTCCTAATTTGTCCACGGGGCAACTACACTTACTATATAGTAGTATATCTGCATGTAGTGGTGTGTGTGTGTGTGTGTGTGTGTGTGTGTGTGGGCTTGTGTAGGTGTATGTGTGTGCTATGGAAGTTTGTATACGAATTTAATTGCGGCTAAATGCTACGTACGACGGGTGCGAGTAATTTTTTAAATCCACAGACGGGAGAAACATATTATTTAGCATTTTGTATCAATTAATGAGAGTTATAATGTTCTTAATTAAAAGTCGTAATGAACGTAATGGTTCGGGATTTATAATTAAAATGTAGAGTGTGGAGTATTTTATCCCCGGCTAAAAGCTTTTCCAGCGGTGGAACATTAGATACGAGTATAATGTGATTAGTTACATTTAAATTAATTCTTGATAAGAGCAACTGAAAGTAAGGAAATCACAATAAAATCAAACTTTACGCTTCTCATGAATGGGACTAAATTAAGTAAAAACTGTATGAGTTTTTCTAAAAATGAGCTCAATTCTATTCATTATTTTTATTTATTATGCCATGTTTGAATATTTTCAAATTCCTTGCAAATTCTATTTAATGAAAACATAGAAATTGAATGCATCTGATTATAATTATTTTGTATGCTCGACACACACTCAAGACATGATGATTGCATCTTCAAAAGCAAACGTCAGATGCTGGACCCATAAACACCCCACCCCTACCTCGGGCCCACCATCATAATAGCCCAAAACTACCCCCCGCCGCCCACCAGCAACACATATGCAGCTCTCCCATTACGCGAACAAGTGAACAACGTGTCTGGGCGCCCTCCAATTGCAATACTGGGAGGCCCGCCGCGCTCCCCGCCCCGGACACTGACATAGCAAATTAAAGCAAGTCACTCTTATGCACTCACATTATGCAGCCAGAGCAGCTTCCGCCACTGAGGGTTCGACTGAACGTGGCACTCGAAGTAGACGTCGTCGCCTTCCTTGATATCATCCGGCGTCAGCGTGGAGCCCAGACGCAGCGTTACCAGCGGAGGATCTGAAAACGAAATGGAAATGAAGTGAAAATTGATATTGAAATTGATATTGAAATTGAAATTCAAGCAGTCGCTGGATGTCAGAGGAAATGTTAATCAATTACTAAGTGCACTTAATGTTCGACTACAATGACGACTACTTGTGGCAAGAGTTCGACAACGTTACTTGGCCCTGAGTACATTTCGCACAGTTGAACTTCTTCTCTAATGCAACAAAGACGCATGAGCTGTGTACGTGCTGCAGCGTTTTACAATCCTGTAGACCGCCATCCTGCCGTAAGCACGAGTATCAGATACGCTACACTCTGGTCGTTCGAACTCTCTAAATTACGCACTCTGCTAATTTTACAGCGCAGCTTGAGGATGGTTCTGGTGGCGGTGGTGCACTGTTTGAGCCTTCAACGGCGAATAATGCTCATAGATTCTCCTTTTTATACAAGTCAACAGCTATTAGCAAGTCCTGTCGTTACTGTTGGCGTTATTCTTGGCGTTATTCTTGGCATTATTGTTGTTCTTATTGTTGTCGTTACTGTTCTTGCTATTCTCCTTCCTTGACAGCGCTTTGATTGCATCTTTCAAGGACCAACAAGCCACTTCTTGGCAGCAACAACAAAAAGTCAGCAAACTTGTTTTTGAACACGTTAGAGAAGCACGTAAGTGTGTCAGAATGTGTGTGTGCATATGTGAGTCTATGTGCGTGTGTGGGTTCGTGTGCATGTGTTGTTCATGTCCTCGCTTCACTGGGATTCCTTCGAATGCGTGTCTTCTTCTGGCGGTCAGAAAGGATGCCTTCAGCGTCCTCAGAAAACTTCTCACCATGCTTAAAGATTCCATTAAAGAACATTTAAGTTTCTTGTAACAACTCTTTAAAGTTTCGAGTTGCCAACATAAACTTTTTAATATCTACAGTTTTCACAAGAGTTTTCTACACACGCGTGGAAAGAAGTTTCAAATTCTTATTATAAACGACGGCGTCCACACGCTTTTCTTGGCAAATTTGACAGCCATGTGGAAGAAGAAGAAGACGAAGGAGAAGAAGAAGATCAAACTTCAAGATCTTTATTAAATGTGCATTCATTCTTTTCAGTATCATTCAATCTGGGCAACGTTAGCATCTTGAGGAAGTATTAAATGAACAAATCGTTGTTCTTCACCTCATTCTTTTATTCATGCCTCACATCCCATTGAAATAACATTTTAAGGAATATTTTATGGGCCACACGTGTTACATGCTGCCAACGAGGATCTCATGCGTCTGTGGAACGTGGCTTTTCTTTGCCTCCCCTCCACTCGCAGGAGTTTTACTCCGTAATGTAATTTTTTACATTCATACGGTGTGGTGAACATTATTTTTTAACGTTAACGATTCGCGTGCACTGCGATGCTTCCGTGCTTCTCTTGATGTTGAAATTTATATATTTTATTTAATATTTTAGTACAGTGTCGAAACATTATGCGTACATTTTTTGTTCCTTTAATCGGTCATAAAAACCTTCATTTATTAGTGATTCATTTTGCTCAACTGTTTGCTTCGCAATGGCTGCAGATGTCCACAGTAATAATAATAATAATAATGGCTGCACTTAATCAATGTCCTTCCATGCGTTTATCGTTAGCATCGGCGTGTCCTGGCTTTGCACGATGGAGAGCCGGTGTGGCTGCTGTTGCATCTATCGGCAGACAAATTTAATTACCTCGAACATGTGTGCCCTTGCCATCCTTCCCGTCTTGGAGCCCAAATCAATTTGGCACATTCTCATACACGCACATCCATTAAAACCCATTCTAGTGCTCACTTAAAGCTTGAAGCGCCCACATCAACGGTACCATTAAGAATGACAAGCGTGGTCATAAGCGACGCCGCGAAGCAGCACGACTTCGAAGAGGTTGTTGTCTATGCTGTTAGTAGAGCAAATTATCCAAGACATGTTTCGTGCAGTGACATCAATGAGATGTTAATTTTTTGGTTTCTTGGTTTACGGACAACACAGTTGAATTATTTAATCAATCCAGCTCAATTAAGTGTGATATTTTTCACTCACTCTCTGTCTTTTTCTCCCTCTAGTTCTTTTCGTTCTTTTCGTACTCGTTCTTTTCGTACTTCGTTCACAAAAATTAGGAGTAAAAAATAAGTCGCACGCTACCAACGAATTCCACTTAAGCACGCACAGTGGAATTTATTGCATAATTAAGTGAGACAAATTCTCCGAATAAATTCCACTTTACACCGTCGGCCAACAAACAAATCCTTAACAATCTGTCCGAATGAATTATTTGAAGAATTAATTGGCACGAAGAATGCATCCAGCAAATGGAGAGTCACACGCAGCAGAACACCAACACTAACACCAACATAAACACCAACACCAACACCAATAAAAACTCACACAGATGCCAACAGATAGAAGAATCAGTGTTTGTCTCCTACTAATTTTGAAGCACTAGAAACGCCGGAGAAGAGCGCAAACTATGAATTAACAAAAAGTAAGTAAACATGGACTTTTAAAAACCTTCGGTGAACTCTTTTTTTATATAAATATCCGTTTTTCCTTGTATAGTAGAACGAAATTAAAATATTAAAAAAAAAATTTAAATTAAAATTATTAAAAATCGTGACGAAAAATTCACCGCCAACGCCGGGGCACAAACACACACACACTCATACTCACACATTTACACACGATCCCCAAAGAATATAAATAAAAAACCGTGATTTGCTGCTATTTGAGGTTGTTGCTGTTATTTCGGTTATTGTTGTTCTTTTATTGTTGTTATTTCTGGCTGTGTTCATTATTGTAGTTGTTGTCTTTTCATTTTCACTTTTGTTTCGTCTTCTTTTTCTTTGTTGGTTGCTGTCGCTGCTGCTCAACACAAACATTGAATTTTAATGCCAGACCCAATGAATGTGTGCAGTTTTTATTATAGTTGTTGTTGTTTTTGGTGTTCTTTCTCTTGGTGTTTTTGTTGTTTTTCTTGTTATTATTGCTGTGATTATTATTGTTGTTGTTTTAATCATATCATATAAAAAAATTCTGTCGCATTGCGTGCTTTTTATACCACAATTTGTTGGTTTTTCTTTTTGCTCGCCGCTGTTTGTCACTTCTGACTTTTGTCTCATACTCGTATGTGTGTATACAAGCATATGCACGTGTCTGTGTGTGGTCGTGTATGTGTGTGTATGTGTATAAACTTTAATTGCTGCATTAGCAGCTGTAAACTTTTTCAACTAACAAATTCAAGGGACTATTTTTTATGCCACTTTATTTTAAATTTCTTCAATTAATGTTGCGTATACAACGTGTGAAAAGTTCAGTATATCCCTCTTTACATTAAAATCGACCGACACCTCTTCATAAAAGTTTTTAATTCTAAGAAAAAAGAGCATGGATGTTTTTTACTTACACACGACATTCAGCTTCCACATCGTCTCCAAGTACAGACCATTCACATTCGGATTCTCTGAACGACACGTAATCTGCTTGCCATCGTCGTCGGTGGTCGGCACGAAGCTCAGCTCCGATCGGGTGGTGTTGTTGGAGATGTCATCCTGGAAAATAATTGGGAAAATTTGCATTAAATGGAGCACATTTCATTCAGCCACCGTGACTCTAAGATGCTCAGATCGCTCATTAAAGTTCGCAAATTAATGTTCACTCATTTAAGATCGCTTTTTAGTGCTCACTCATTTAAGATCGCTTTTTAGTGCTCACTCATTTAAGATCGCTTTTTAGTGCTCACTCATTTAAGATCGCTTTTTAGTGCTCACTCATTTAAGATCGCTTTTTAGTGTTCACTCATTTAAGATCGCTTTTTAATGTTCACTCATTTAAGATCGCTTTTTAGTGCTCACTCATTTAAGATCGCTTTTTAGTGCTCACTCATTTAAGATCGCTTTTTAGTGTTCACTCATTTAAGATCGCTTTTTAGTGTTCACTCATTTAAGATCGCTTTTTAATGTTCACTCATTTAAGATCGCTTTTTAATATTCCCCCATTTAAGTTCGCTTATTAAAGTTCGCTTATTAGAGTTCGCTCAGCAGTGCAGCTGAATGACTGCAACTAATCGAGCAACTGAAGCACTGTCGAGAACTTTCACCCAGTTTAAGCGGATCGCTGCTGGCCTGCTGTTGGCCCAACTCGTATACAATAATTATGGCCAAAGCGAGGTATTTAGCAAAAACAATAATTATGCAGAAACGATAACTTTTATGAACTCTGCCATTTTAGTGCTTGTTCTTGCAGTTTCTGTGCATGCAAAAGTCGTTCACTTTTCTTGCACTTCTCAACTTCTTATGCTGCAGCAACGAATTCAATTCACCCTATCCACCCTATCCACCAATCCCCCACCCAACCACCCGGAACTCACCCTCCGAAAACCCGCTCATTGCTGCTCTACAGAAGTCAAAAGTTATGCAGAAAAATAATTTATTATCGGGTTTCGGTTGCAAAACTGCAGGGAGTCGGCCGAAAGGTTGGCACCGCAATTTGGCAGCACAAAACAGGCCAATCGAGGTGCCAGAGTACCCCCACGCAGAGAGGGGAGGGGAGGCGAAAGGATATCAAATGACTGAGAATAAATGTCCTGCGTATTGAAGCCAGGCGAGGGGGATAGCGGGGTAGGAGCCGAGTGGAGAACGCGGTATGCTCCGGGGTCC
Source organism: Myopa tessellatipennis (assembly GCA_943737955.2). Taxonomy (NCBI): domain Eukaryota; kingdom Metazoa; phylum Arthropoda; class Insecta; order Diptera; family Conopidae; genus Myopa; species Myopa tessellatipennis. The sequence goes on from OX031316.1 coordinate 60,144,106, forward strand.
CGGGGCAACAAGCAATACGAGCGCCAACATTCCTGCGTAGAAAACCAATTAAAAGTTTAAACGCTCATAATTAACATCAGCAAAGTTTTGCATTTCATTTCAATTGTTAGGATTTTGATGCGGTCCGGCTGCGTGTTGCAAAGCAGCCGGTTTCTATGCGAACCGGGCAGGTAATTATTTATGGTGCCATCTGTTGTTATTGGTAGCTGTTGTTATTGGTAGCCCTTGTTGTTGGATTCATTCGTTTAATTGTTACATTTTTGTGGCACATGTTTTGTGGCAAAGAGAATGAAACTGAAGCTGAAACTACAGTATTTGGAGGGATAATAACACTAACAACTACAACAACAACGGCTACTCGGGAGGGGTTGTTTGAAGGATTCAATTACAAATGTAAAAAACATGGAAATGGAATATATTTAAACAGGAAACATTAAAATAGAGCGTAAATAGAGGGGAAACAACAAATTCGACTCCTTTGACAACATATTTTTAGTCTAAACTTAACCTCAACCTGGGTATATAGTGTGTTTACCCAACTAATGCCCAGCTTTTTATTTAACTTTCAAATTAACAGATTATACCCGCCCATCTCGCCCCCTTTCGCCTTACCGCTGAACGCGGGTAACTCATCAACAGAGGCTTAACACTTTAAATCTCAGTAGATTCCGTTACAACTCCTCGCTTGTGCCTTCCCCCCATCACCCCGCCCCCGGGACCTAACTTTAAATAAGCAAAACATTGAGCTTGCAACTTTTTCATAGAAACTTCCTCATAAATCAGCGCCCTCAACTGGGGCGTCCAACTTCTATCCTCCCTTCACTCCTACAGCGTTTCCCAGTCACACGCTTGTTGCACCTGATGGCCTGGGGTGATCGGGGGAGAGGGGTGGGTGGGAGCGTTATTGGTTGGTTAGTGCACTCTACAAAAATTATCGTGCATTAGCTCTGTCTAACAACCCACCAGCCACGCCTCAACATCAACATCAGTTCTGTGTAGCTACCAGGAACCACAAAAACAACAACATAGGCAAGCGCCCACCTCCCCCGCCATACCAACATTTGTAAAATCATTCAGCGGAAAGGATACGAAAGCAAAAAAGTAACAAGGACACAAACACACACCAAAAGCAAACTGTAAATAAAAAGTAACTCGACGGAGCCAACGATGGACTCTCGGTACGCGGCGTTTGTTGAGACCCTACCTTCGTGCGACGCAGCTGGCGCTTCCCTTTGTACCAGGTGATGATGGCGTTCGGACGTGAGCCGCTGCTCTCACATATGACTTCGTAGCGTCTGTCGGCGACCATCGAGTTGGGCGGGTTAATTATTTTCACAGTCAGCGGTTTCACTGGAAAAGAATGAATCGGAAGTGAGAAATAGTTCAAAGTACAGCTCCAAAGAGGTAAAAAAGATAGTGAAAATAGAGGGGGGAAAAAAGATAGTCAAAAGGACAGCCGCAAAACGAATGCGTTCGAAAGAGAGTGTTGAAAAGAGAGGAGATTCCAAAAGGAAACAAAAGCATAAAAAATTAAAAAAAAATTCAGTGAAACAACTAAGTGATTGAAGAGTTTTGCGGAGGGAAGGGAAGGAGAGATCGAGGACCCTCCCTTCTTTAGAGGAAACCCACTTTAAATTAAGTTCGTCTGTTACAAACAAACAAATAACACGATTTTCCACATTCAAGCAATCTCAGTTTAAGTGGGGTCCCATCTGGATACATGCAGCCACTCTCTCTCTCTTTTTCTCTCTCTTTCTCCCTCTCTTTCTCGCTCTGTTTCTCTGTTTTTCTCGATACTTACAATGCATATCCAACAGAAAACTCTTCTCCTTGGGTTTGTCCAACTGCGTATTCATTGCTTGACATGTGAAGACCGAATGCAAATCGGTGCGCTGTACCGACGGCCAGAGCAGACGGTTCTCGATCACATCGCCGGAATTGTGTTCGTACTGGTTGTCTACCAACAGACCGTTCACGAGCCATCGCACTTGCGGTTGCGGACGTCCTGAGTCATCATCAAGGAACCGTCATCATTTGTTGCGTTGTTCAGACGATAGAAGGGATGTTTTACGAGGGGAAGGGGAGTTAATGAACGGTAGAACAGTGGTGCGATGAGCGTTGAGTTGAGGCCAAAGAACCGGTGGATCCAAATGTGTGGATGATGGTCAACGTTTCCGGAAACACACACAAAGAGGGAAAAACAATTCCATTAGTTTATTTTAACCTTGGAGAGAATACTAAAAGTAGATTCCATTTTTAATTAAATAAAAGAGAGAACAAAAATTGGACAGCTTGAAACAAATGGATTTCATTTTAATTAAAAACATTAAAATCCATTACGAAATTCCATTATTTTGTACACCCTTTTTTGCACAAAATATAGTTTGCCCTTTTTGATACATTTTTAGAAATGGCAAAAAAATTAATTTTAAAATTTTAACCATTTTATTTATGTATTTATTTGTATTTGTATTTGTATTGTATTACTTTGTATTTATTTATTTGATTTGTTTTTTGTCTTCTCGCTTATTTTTAAATTATTTCGATTCTTTTTTAAAAAAGTGTCTCCTATTTTTCCGTCATCACTTACCTCCAACCACACGGCAGGTTATCACGATATCATCGCCCTCTTGCTTTGGTCCCAGCTGCGTCCCATTCAGTTGACGTCCCCATCTGTCGAGAATAATTGGCTGCTCCGGAAGAACTGCACCCAAGGAAGAAAATAACACAAGGAATCAGATTCAGAATCAATTCTAAGATCAATAATGGAAAAATAAAGGCAATTTGAATATATGCCTCAATATATTTGAGTCCAATTTGAGTTTAATTTGAGTCCAGTTTGAAATAATTTCCAACATAGTTAAATCTACATAAGTGAAGAGTCTAACTACAAACACAGTCCGAGTTTAAAAGGATAGGGGACAGTGGGCAATACAGTAGACCAAGGGATGATATAGTAGACAATGTAGAATACAGTAAACAATATAGTCGAAAACACTACAGAAAACACAGTAAATAATATAGTGGACAATATCATGGACAAAATAGTGGACAGTAGACAATAGAGTGGACAATATAGTGGTTTATAAAATTAATCTACAGTGAAACATATAATGTAAAATACAGGGGAAAATATAGTGTACAATACAGTAGATAATACACACGGTACAGTAGACAATGCAATGAACAATACAGTATTTAACAATACACTGGACACTACGAGTACATAGTATTACTTTAGAGAAAAATATCTAAATTTCTAAATCATAAGAAGGTTTGAAACCTAAAATCTGATTCTTACATTGATTAAATATGAAGCTTTTCTTAAAATGTGAAAAAAATTTTATGGTTTCTCTTTTGTTAAAATTTGTGACGACACTTTTGAAATTTGGCAAAAACAGAAGACCGAGAAAAAACGACGGAGAAATATAATGAGAACTAACTGAAATCGATTGAATAAATAAAAACACCAAGAAAAAGCACTTCATTAAAGACTCCCAAAAGAACAGAAGAGAAGACTAAAAAAATAGAGAGAAAAGAACATGAAAACAAAGAGTCTGCCAATTTTTCAAGCAGGTGAGAGCGAAAACTTTGACAGCGAAGACTGCGAATCGCTCTACAGGAAGCACTCACTTAAAACACAACAACAAAAAGCTTCTAACGAGGAAGCGATGGAAAATAGTATAAAAACATGGTGGTTGTTGTTGTAGGATGACTTTTCTTTTCTTGGGTTTCTTTTTTAGGGTTTCTTTCCTTAGGATGACTTTTCTTCGGTTTCTTTTCTTTTTTAGGGTTCCTGTTTTAAATGGTAAACAGTGACGTACAAAAGATGATCCCATATTCTTGGAATATCCTTTATATTTCCGAAAAAAACGACTCTAATCTATTATCTGCTATCCTCATAAAAGGATTATAATAGAAAAAGGTTTTTAAATATTTCCGACTTTAAATGCCAATAAAATTTTTAATGAACTTTTTGGAAAATATTCTAAATTATTATCTACAAGCTACTGAATACAATATGTGTGTGTATATGTTTGTGTACATGTGATCTTTTTTTTTTGTTCTGTTTTTCCTTTTTGTGAGTGTTTTTGCGAGTATAAAAGGATCAATTGTTATTTTAGTCGAAACATTTGTTGAAGTCATGTTGAGAACACGAAAAAAAACGTGCTTAGCTTCGGGACGATATTCCTATCCCATTATTTGTTTCTGTTTTTGTAGGCTTTATTTTTAGATTCCACGGAAGTGTTGCCGTGGTGGAACTCGAGAGCAGGGTTGCAAAAACATACTCACTCATACGCTTAAGTCTCACGAAAACGAGGCTTGATACAGCAGTCGGAGTGAGGTTGTTGTTGTTGTTATAATTGTTTACGTTGTTGATGGTGTTGTTGTTGATTATGATGTTGTTGTTGATGGTGTTGTTGTTGATTATGATGTTGTTGTGGCTGTGAGATGGTGGAACGGTGCTGAGATAAGTCGTGTGTCTGTCTTTTCTGCTGTACTTACGGATAAAAGCATTTGCATGAACCCGGCCTACTCGCAAATGCTTTCCTTCTGTGTTTTTATTTCCGCCCGAAGTTTTGGCTGCCATTTTATCCTTCCTCACTCCCTCCCCCTTCCACCACACTGAAGCAAGCAATAAATAATAACATCATGCATTAACTTTCCTGTTCATTTATCGTGGCATGTATGAAATGCGTTTTCTTATTGATGTTGTTGTTGTTGTTGTTTGGTGTGGGTTTTGTTCTTCCCTTTTTTCTTCCTGATGTTGCTCTTTTTGTTGTTGTTGTTGTTGTTGTTGTTATTGTTTTTGTTGTATTAAAAGAACTTATAACGCTCAATGGTTGTTGTTATATTTGTTTAACACTGAAACACTCCTCTCGAGAAACGTGTTTGTTAAATTCTACCTAAACACTTTAGCTAGTGCCACACCCACCTGCTAAACACATAAAATACAGCAGCACAAACGCACACCCTCTCACACAGCGTTAGCCGGCGGCAGCTTATTAATAGGCCGCACTTCTCATGTTCTTCCATATCCTAATCCTGCATTTCAGGCACTTCTTAAGACCATCCAGCCTCAGAACCTCCAGCCATTAGACTCTCCAGCCATTAGACTCTCCAGCCATTAGACTCTCCAGCCATTAGACTCTTCTACCCTTAGACTCTTCCACCCTCGTCCGCTGCCACGCACACGCCCACGCTTCACCTCTTCGCTCCTGTGTTGTTCTAAGCACTTCTGCTTGAAGTCCTCCGTAGTTTCCTGCAGCATTCGATTCAGCTCAGCATCAGCAACTACAACAGTTTGCAGCTGAACTTTCTCCAACATACTTTTAGGCACTCTCAACTTTCTTTATTCATTCATTCATTCAACATTTCCTTATTATTATTTATTGTGCTTCTGTGAGATTGTGTTCAAAGTGTGTGTATGTTTGTGTTTGTGTTTATGTTGTTGTTGTTGTCACTGTTGTTGTTGGTGTATATGTTTTTATTCTCTTTACTTACTTATAACTGATAAATTGAATCGAAAGCTTTGCGTTTGACTTGTACGAAAGTCGATGCGACATCGATAAATTCCTTGATCGTGACGTTTGATATCCTGCAAAAGAAAGAGACGGTAATTTGTTGTTCATTATTTTAAATGGATTAGCAAAATAATTGAGCTGATTTAAATTCCCACCAAAAAAGACAAATTAACGATCACCAACTGAAGGATCTGCAGTGACTGAACGATACGCAGCAACTGAACAATCCTCAGCGCCTTAATTATCCTCAACATCTTAATTATGTTCCTTTAATGAGGTAAAACAACTATATTTCTTCCTGATACTCGTTTTTGGCTTTTCTCGACTACAAAAATACTGGAAAAATGCTGTGATTCATTTCTGAGTCATCATTCAAAAATTCTTTGCCTGCGTGTTGAAGCGAAATAAACAACGAAATGATATGATAATCAGTTGATTGCATCATAACAATATCAACAACAACAACTTCTGGCGTAGACTTTTTGATCCTATTCGAATTTTATTTTTGTTCTACATTTTTCCAGACTCTTGAGGCCAATCTTTCACTCTTCCCAATCAATTCATTCAAACTAAACGATGACTCCGTACATCTGATTGTACGATATCCCATCCTCGATGATAATCCGACAATATTTCACCCTTACATGGAGTCTTATATCGTGAACACACAATGTAAACCACCTCCTTAGCGTATCCAGACTATTTACAGACAAATATAGCAGTCATAAGAGATAAGCACTCGTTTATAAAGTTGTTAAATTGCGGAAGACACGCGAATCAAATTTTATTGGGCAATCGCATGTCGCAACTTGATTTACGAATATATTTTCGAGGAGGACTACAAGTCGAGAAGAAGAATTTCTTTGCCAACGCCTACAGTTTTTGCTAAACAAATGAAAAATGATATCGTTAAAAAAATCCATGCCGAATCCATGTTGTGTTAACTATTGACAGCCATGCTCTTATCCTCCCCTCAAAATTCCCGTCGCAACCCGTCTAATTGGAAGCGTGACTCTTAGCTGTCACATTCAATTTGTTCATGAGAGAGAGAGTGAGAGACCTGCGTGTCTCTGATGTAGATAGAGAAGAATTATTCACTAAGCGGAAGTGAGTGAACATGAGTAAATAATTTATACACTTTAAATTATAATTTCTGAAAGCCTTCAACGAAACGCCGTGTAGTTTCTAGGTCAAGATATTCATAGAGGGTAAGAGATTCCTCTAAGGAAAGGAGTATATACACTCTGTTCGAATTAAATTACAGAAATCCGGGTGTATTTGAGGTTTAAGGAAACTGCAACTCTACCGCACATTAAAGAGTCTTCAGTTTCTTCTCAACATCATCGACATTCCTTTGAATTATACGAATATATTCGATATACGCATTAAGAACTTAAAATCTATATACGATCATGTCCTCCCCATAAACCTCCTCATCGCTGCATTATTTTATGTTTACTTATAATTGTTAAATTGTTTTAATTATTGTACTTTCGACTATACTTCTACTAAATTCAATTTACTGCCCCGAATCGTTCCTTCGCTGATCCTTCACCATTCTTGAACACTCGCCAAACCAACCTACCTTAATTTCCAACGTTGCTGGCTGAGAGTCGAAGTGGAACTTGGCACGGGATCCAAAAACTTCCGGAGCTGACCAGTGTCTTGGCTGCTCGACGTTCAGTTTATCGCGAACATCGAAGCTGGAAAAACAAAAAGAAAAACAGTGAAAAAGTGCGAAGAAGAGTAAAAATAGTAAAAAACTGAAAAAGAGTGAAACGGAGAAAAATAATGAAAAAGATAGAAAAAGATAGTGAGAGATCACGAGAGCCCCATAAGAGCAGCGGGGAAATAAAATAAATTTTCTTGTTTTCTAAATTTTAGTGTTCGTTTAAGTATCTCAACAGAGGAAATTAAAGATATTAATGAGTACGGTTATAAAGTTCAAGCCAGTCGGAATGGAGGGATGTACAGATAAAGAAGAAGAGGAAGACGAGGAAGAGGAGGATGACAACGAAAAGCATCGTTCTCATTGTTAATCGCTGATGCTTGGTCGATGGTTAGGAATCGAACCAAAGCAGCTGTTGGCTCGCCAACTGGCGGTAATAAAGTGCTTCCCATGACGGAGTGAGGGGCTTAGAAGGGGAGGGGGGATTCTACTGGGCGTGTGCGGGAGACTAAAAGCGAGATGCAGTGCTTATTTATAGTGCTTGGTCAAAGAGGGCGGCCAAAATTCGAGCGTAATAAGGAGCGTAACGTAAGCTCGCTCGTTATATTGGTCTGAGATGCAATTAAGTACCGTTATTTAGACCAAAGATTTAATTTTATGATAGAACCAGAAGCAATAATTTCTGGATAAAATGGTATCTTCTTAGAACACGCACACGAGACTGGAGAAAAGAAGATCATCTTCAAGATACTGAATTTAAAATTTAAAAGCATCCTCCTCCCCCTCCTTCTTCGCCCTGATTTCTTATAATAATCGAGTCTTAAAAACATTCATCAAAAACTTAAGCAAAATATTTCTACTCGGTTGTTATGGCTGTTGTAGTGGTTGTTATTGTTGTAGAGGAAGTTGCACTCGAGCATTTTAACTGCCACTCGAAGCACACACACATCTGTACATACATCCATATGAATGGATCCATGGATCCTACATTCATGTAGGAAACTATTTGGTACTTCATGTACAAGCATAAGAACAGCAACAAGGGTAACAACAACAAACATTCCTTAATATCGTAACAACTAACGAGAGAGAGACACTATAGACTGATGCTATAGACTGTTTTTAGTTATTCTTGTTGGTTTTAGTTATTGTTTTTGTTGTTATTGCATTGCAACAACTTAATTGCATGTAAACCTTAAGTCATTAACCCATTTTCAAGTCTACTCTTCTGCGACGAACTTCTTAGCCACATTTTTTTCCTTCTTGTTTTAATTGCTGTTGTGAGTTCCTGGGTGAGTTCCTCTCTCTCTCTCTGGCAGCGATTCCCAAACATGCAGGGTAGAAATTCCAATTCCATGTCGATACATTTTTTCCATATTTTCTTTCATTTTATCACTTTTTCCAAAACAACTTTAATTTATAATAAAACTTGATCACTTTGCTTCTTCTACTCTTTCGTTCTTTGTTGTTTTTTACAGCTTATTGTGTATCCACTTTGGGGACGCCCTGTTTTGGGCAACCTCGCTCGACTTAACTGCTATTTTTAATTTCTTTTTTTTTGCCCTGCTCTCTCTTCGGATTAACAGTTGACGTTGCTCTTGAGAGCCAAAGTTTTGCTCGTTTTCTTCGTTATTTTTTATCGTTCTTCCACTTCTTCGCATGATTAATTAGTACTTCGAATGCATTTAAGTGTATGTGCGAGTGTATGCGCGAGTCTGTGTGCATGTGTGTGTCTGTGTGTGGGTGCGTGTAAGCCTGTTACACCTGGCAGCCTAAGTATGTCTGAGTGTGTGTGAGTATGAAAGGTAGAGTAGCTCTCATGTAGAAACAAATTTTCTAAGATATTGTGAAATACAATCCTGGCCACGTGCAAGTTCGTTCGTGTTCATTTGCATGTAGGTGTGTGTGTGTCCTGCGCTCGTGTTCATACTCGAGTGACTCTCTTACACATTTACATCATGTAACGATATGCAAATTTAGCACTTCACAAGCATGTTTTTGAATGCTTTTTTCCTCTTTCGTCTTCATACGAAAAGGTTAAACAAAAAATTTAACTTGCGTCTAAATTAAGTTCAGTTCAGTTGAGTTAATGACGTTGCTACTAGAGATTTAGTCGTTCGACAAGAGGGACGTCCTTTTAAATTTAATTCACGTTTAATTGACATTTCTTCCTTCAAATTTTCATAGTAAATTTAGCTATATTTTCTCTCTATTTACAATAGGTCTCTGCAAAGTTGTGTATAGTGTTTTAAATCCTAGCAAGTAATAGAAAAAAACGCTGTGACACTTTATAAGTTGATTGAGATCTGAGATAAAAATGGATGGATCAAAAGGATAGACAGATTCCTCGACAGTAGGGTCAAAGTGTCGTAGTTCGATCTTAAAAATCAAAACCTTAAAAATCTTGGTTCAAAGATCGATCGATTGTTCCAGAATCGATCGACAAAATTAAAAATATTTAGTAAGTAATTCTATTAATCTATTAATTTGATCCTAATTTACTCTTAATTCAAGTGCTCGTAACTTAATTGGTTTTAATTTAATTGTTCTTAATTCAATGTTAATCTCTCTAATAAAATATGGTTTCATTTCATCAAAATGTGGCTATGATTTGCTTTAATTTCTTTCTTTTGTATGAAGAGGGGGAAAAACTAATCAGATTCTGATTCCTGACAAAGCTTCCTATCGAATTCTTATCTACTCATTAATTACTCATTGTCACTAACATAATCCTTGAGGTCCTTGAGGCCAGGCGGTTGTTAATTATGAGTGAATGCAATTAACTCACCTGTACAGGGGAATCCCCGCGTTATCACGGAACCACAGCACCATATAAACATCGTCCAGAGGCGCTGATATCGGGCAGGGCAACGACACAGATTTACCCTCGACCGCATCGATGTCCTTTGTTTTGACTGGAGGGTGAAAAGGGCGGCGACCGGGGCGGCGGCGGAGAAGAGGCAGCAAATCAGATGACATCACGAGGTTGCAAGTAAAATAAATGTTTGTAGAATTTGTAATAGAGTAGTTGATGATGTATTTGTTGTTGTTGATGATAATGTCGATGATGTTTTCGTTGTTGTTATTGTTTTCGTTGTTGTTGGCAGTTTAATTAATACAAACAGCATTAGCAACAGCAATTGTTTTGTTGTTGTCATTGTTTTGTTGTTGTCATTATTGTTGTTGTTTTCATTGTTGTTGTTGTCATTATTGTTGTTGTGATTATATTCCACACACACCGCGTGGTTAGTGTTCAACGCAGAAGTCATCGTGTTGTTGTTGTTGTTGTTGTTCGATAGGCACGTGCATAAAAATAAATGAAAGACGAAAGAGAAGACGAGGAAAGAATGCGATTTAGTAAATTTTATTATCATCCCGTCCTTTTTTTATTGCTTAAATACACAAATTAATTGAATTAAGTAATTGAAAGAACCATTCTTTTATTTTTGTGATGGTTTATTATTGTGTACGTTTTTACTACGCTTTATTGTGGTCGTTTATTTACCTTTATTAAAGCTGATTAAAGAATGAGCCACAAAATAATTTATTAGTAATTTATTGTAATAAAAACCCAATTAAATGCGAAATAAAACAAATATTCAAATAATTGAAGAACTCTTAATTAAAAGAGATACAATGATAATAAATCTAATGTTATAATAACAATACTAATATTCTTAAATATAATAATAAAATATTCTTAAAGCCATACAAGTTATATATTCAATAGAATAGTATGCATAGAAATGAATGAAGAAGCTTGGAAATTTTCCTGGTTTTTCTTTCTTTTTTGAAGAAACTGTAAGTTAATCCGACCGCAAAAAGAAAGCCACACAAAGAAGTCCATTTGTTGTACTTTCCAGCCACAAAACACAGATAAATTATGCTCAGCGTATAGAGGAGAAACCATAAAACAAGAAACCACTCGAAGGATTAGCAACAAACACCAAAAAAATATGAAAATAATGCTTAATTATGGCAAAGATTGTGGTTGTTGGCGGTCGGGTTTCCAGCACGCTTTACAACCACCAACAAGCAACAAGTCAAATATTAATATGAGCGACAAGGATCTGATTTGAAATGACCACCGAATTCCTTAACGGAATTTCCGAATTCACCGAATTTCTTAAACACTTTTGTGCCATTAGACACGTGTTGGTTTTAATGAGATTTTTATATATCATGAGATTTTTAAACTTTCGTGGGAGTTTCTAATGTGCAAAACGTTGTTGTTGTTTGTGTGGATGTTGTTATTGTGGACGTTGTTGTTGTTGTGAATGTTCTTGATGTGGGTGTTGTTATTGTGAATGTTTCTGTTGTGAATGCTGTTGTTATTGTGGGTGTTGTTGTTGTTGTGTTTGTGGTCGATTACCGATGGTCATGTAGTACATATTTTTGACGCCTATTTGAATCCTTTTAATGAATAAATTTCTAGCTTAATTCTCCATGAAATTCTGAAGTGATGCATACAGTAATCTTATTTGACTAAAGTAACAATTTTCTGAGCAAAACTTGGCGATGTAAACTTTTGACGCATTACTTATGTCCTCCGCTGCAGAGAATAAGAAGAAGAAAATGAAAAAGAAGTGAAACTTTTTATTGCTTTGGAAAAATATCGAAAACGTTGCAACTTCAACTTCGAAAGTCATGCTTAAACATCTTCCTTGTTGTTGTTGTTGTTGTTGTTGTTGTTGTTGTTGTTGTTGTTGTTGTTGTTGTTGTTGTTGTTGCTGCCCCTGCTGCCGCCGCCGTCATCACAACAGCTGCATAGAAAATCCTCATTCTCCATGCAACATGGCGAAGTTTGGCTCCTGGCCAAGAAAAAAATTCCATTAAAGTTTTGAATTTAAAATTCCGGTGGCACGCTTTGGATTGAAAGTTTTATTATTGCTCTGCTCGAAGGACGCAGGACACAGAAGGACCTGTCGGACAAGCGGCCGTGATTCAACCATACGGCTGACGTCAACTAACAGTCGGAAAAAGTGACGTCCTGCAAGTGGCTCGAAGTTGTCAGCCAGCGGACCATCGATGATAAAATCGATTTCAACACATGTGGCAACAGTCAACAGTCAGCGTTGACAGAAGGAGGACACGGCTAAAGGTCAGGCGAGGGAAAGGCGATGGAAGGGCGATGGAAGGGCGATGGAAGGGCGATGGAAAAGGCTTGCAAAAGGGTTGGAAAGAGGTTGGAGGGAGAGAAGAGTGGAGTAAACAGATTGGTGCATAGTGTCTGTGGTTCGACTGCAATGCGAAACCTCGATAAGCGAAAAGATCGCATTGAAATCAATAAAAATAAAGTGACTCAGCGGTTGTTGTTTCTGCTGCTGTTGCTGCCGAATAAGCATTTGTTACTTCCGTTTTGGGACAGATAGAAGAAACTATAATCGTCTGTTGCAAGTCCAAACAAAAATCAAGGACAAATAAGAGACGACGAGTGTCAGGTGGCGAAAAAGTTGCACTACACTAAATTTTAAACTTAAAGTTAGTCTAAAAAGAACATTTAAGTTGCGTAATTTTTTTAGTGATCTAACAACTTAAAGACATTGTTAAATGTACAGTTTAAGGAGCATTTTGAAGGACGTCGATGAGCCCTGGGCACGGAAAGTGTTTTACACGACAATTTACACAACTCTCTTTAGCGAAACGTCAAATACTAATAAACGACTGCCACCAAAGCAACAAAAAACAACAAGAAGAACAAATAACCCAACCCAAAAACAACATCATAACAACAACAACATCACAACGCCGGCTACAAGGACCAACTGCAGTCGATGCCAACAAGAAAAGTCAACAATTCAATTCCTCAGAACGAATCGAATTCGGAACTTTATCATTTGCAGCCCTCGACATACCCTTGAGTACCAAATGGTACATTTCTCGAAAATAGAATCTGTCGTCTTTCTCTCTCTCTCTCTCTCTCTCTCTCTCTGTCCAGTGACCATACCAAGGATCGGTGATTCTACTCTGTCATCCGCTCACTCTTTCGCAGACGTCTTTTTCGATGTGCTGCACGTCAAAAGTTTTCACTTCATTTCGTTGTTTGACAAATACGTAACGTAACTCACGGAAGCACGCATTTTATTCGCCTTAACAAAGACATTCCATTAATTTTGCCGCAATTCGGTCACGAATCTATAACGCTGTGGCCAGTGTTGCCGGCGACACTAGATTTTGCTGTGGAAGGAGAGAGAATAGAAAGAGATTCGCTCTAGCAGTTGAGCTTCAAATCGAAAATGAAGCAAACACAAGGATAAAAACTTGAGAATTTTTATTGAAGGGTTTATCTAACTTTTTGTGTATATAAATCGTAAAAAAGGATGAAAGGAACAAATAAAAGAGAAAGAAAGAAAAGTTTATCAAACACAAAAAATTGCACGAGGCAAGAGAACCAAAAGTAAAAGAAAAAAGAGATAAACAAGAAGAAAGCGAATAACAAATAGCAACAACATGAAGCAACAACAACAAGCAACCAAGAACATTGGTAAAACTCATGAACTAAATCACAAGGAAGTTACATGGTCAACATCTTACGTGTTACCATAGAGTTTGGTTTAAAATCGCGCTTCCACACCCTACCAAAAGAAACCTTAAAGTGTACCCAAAGGAACCATTATCGTTGATGATGATGTTGACGTTTCAATTATGTTCTTCCGAAGTCAGAGCTCCGTGACCTTTAGACAAAACATGGAAATGTCAAAGCTACAAAACAAACATTAGTTTTTATTTATTTCTATAACTTTTTTAAATGACTTGATAACTTTTTTAAATGACTTTTTCCATTGCATTAAAAACAGGCAACGATTTGTTGACGCTTGCCAACTTAACTTCAGAGTTGAGCCATGGCGCACACAATAACAAAGCTTCCGATTTATCACTAGCTACAAAGAAGAAAGCGAAAACAAGAGCACCTTCCAAACAAGGCTTAAATGCAACCCTGAGTAATGTCACAAGGACGACATGGATACGTGGGTATTATTTTTCAGGTGTCCCAAAGCCGATGTCAAAGTTTACAAATGATTAAACAAAAGCTCTCACATCGAAACCATGAAATTGCAGCGGAAGAGCTCGACGAAACGAATTACCGATCTGTTTAAAAGCTTGTGAAACGCCAAAACCTGCTCTGAGCCACGGAAGCACCAAGGAAGCTTTAAGAAGAATGTAAGGAGTGAATGTGCGGGGTTTGATGGGCAATGAAACGAGTGAAACCAGACAAAGCAGTTCCTCTACCCGCAGCTGTCTTAGCTCAGAGGCGCTCTCTTTCTCTCTCCTCCTCTGTAGCTATTTTATCACTCTATCTAACTCTCTCTCCCTCTCTCTCCCTCTCTCCATCTATTTATCACACTCAGACCCTCGTCACATGCTTATCCACCCTGTCTCTCCCTCTCTATCCACTTGTTCTATCTAACCGTCCTTCTTCCTCTCATGCTCCTGAAATTCGTTACACAAACCACTTGAAATATTTGCATGCAGCAGACGTGTTGCCGGGTTGTTGCCACAACTAAAAACACACAAATAAAGTGTTGCTTGGATTGCAAAAAAAGCCACGAAAAGCGATAAAAAAAGCCCTTAAAGAGTAACATATCCCGAGTGTCGGCTCAGCCTTAAGTGGTGTTTCTTTCTTTACTCTCTCCTTTTCCCTTTACCCCCCATCATCCTCTTCATCTTCGTCACTATCCGCAGAGCCACAGCGACCACAAATTATAGTCTCCTCTATCTTCTGGCAACATGATGCATGGACGGCTTCACGCCTCTTCGCCATGATTCGCCGTGCTTCGTAGAGCATCAGACTTGATATGTCGACGCGCTCAACTTGCTAATGGCTATCGATTGGTACAGTTGTTGTTGTTGTTCTTGCTGCTGTTGTTGCAGATGATGATGTTGCTGTTGTCGATGATAGTGTTGTTGCTATTGTTCATGATGAAATACTTTCCGAAGAATGTTTCAACGAAAATAACGAAAATGTTTCTAATTTTGAAATCTTAAAAAGGATAAAAAAATCATTCAAACGATCCTGAAAAATGTTTGCAACAAGCCCATAATAACTCATCAACATTTCGGAGGGAAAGCGGAGAGGAATGGAAAACTATTACTGAAGCCATTTTCTTTAAACAGTTCTTTTTTTCCGGGCGTAATAATTTAATCTCTTTGCTGCCCTCGAGCTAATAAAAACGGTGTTGTTTTCGTTTAACTTCTGCTACAAAAGAAAACAAGCAACCAGTCTTTAGGCAGTCCGATTGGAAGATAAGAAGCAACAAAGTTTCTAGCAGAGTTGGTGGAGTCGGCGAGACGTTGGTGGTCTCTGGTGGTTCCTTTTACAATTTAAGCTCGAAATGAGCTCATGACTCCTCATACGTACAACGCCGTGGTTCCCCCGACAGCCATTAAAAAAAGTTTCATTTCCTTGCCTCATTTTTCTTCGTCCCTATTTTTTGCTCCCCTTTGTCTCTTTTTTCTGTACTTTTTCTCTATTTTCTCCCTTTTTTTCTCTATTTTTTCTCTATTTTCTCCCTGTTTTTCTTCTTTTTTCTTTGTTTTTGTTTGTTTGTTATTATTTCTTGTTTCTTCTTTTTACTGGGGGGAAAAAAATTACTAGGAAAACATCATTCGGTGGCAACAGAGGCCACAGCAGGGCCGCAACAGGGCCTCATTTTATGCTACACTTGAGTGCGTGTGTGGAGAGGGCCGGAAGAAGTTAAGGGAAGAGTGGAAGAGTGGAGTGGAGTGGAGAGTTAGTTGGAAGAGTGGCGAGAAGAGTTACGGGACGAGCGGCGGGGAGGAGAGACGGCAGCTCTTCTAGGTGGCTGCTGCATGACGAGGTCTCCGGCTGTGTTAACAACTGCTAACAGACTCCTTGAAGTTAATTTGCTCAACAATTAAGCAGAAATAATTTTTTAAGATATGATTTTTCTTAATTCTTGTGACTTGAATGAGAAATACGACGGGACACAACGCGAGCAGTCTTTGTTCTCTAGTCTCGGTCTCATGGAACCACAGAGAGTAATAAAAACTGTTGTTGTAGTTGGAGTTGTTGTTGCTATAGTCGTAGTGGTTGTCTCGTCTAGTTTTCTTATAGGCGCAGCTGATCTTTGTTGTTGTTCTGTGTTGTTGTTTCAGTCGCCGTTGTTGTTGTTGTTGTTGGCGTTACAGTAGACACACTCTGAGGCTTCTCTATAATTTACACAAACTTCATTAAAATTGAGTGTTTTGTAGTAATTAACGCAAAATGCTTGTGAAAAATAGTAGAGAGCAGACAGGAAACCACAAGAGAGGAATACATAAAAGGAGAGTAGAGTCGAGGTCAAAGTTTGGTCGAGTTCAGGAAGTCGATATTTATTCATTCATTAATTATCTTCCCTTCATTTAAGATAAAGAAAACATTTTTATTTGTGGCAAGAAAAAAACTGACACCAATTTTATTCATTGGAAGCAAAGTTAAAAAAAAAAAACAATAAAAACAACAAGAAAATTTGTACAAAAAGGACAAAGCTAAGAAAGGAAACGAGAGGAAAACAAAAGAGAAAAGATTGATAGAAAACAGGCGAAGAGGAGAAGAGAAATTAACGAAGAGGAGGAACGAAGGGGAGTAACTGACTTACATCACATTAAAAGCGCATTAAAAGAAGCAGCAGGAGCGCGGTTTTAACCTCATTTAGAAGATGAAAAAATGTCTGACTTCACTTTGGAGGATTTCCCTGGGATTGTAATTTCTGTTGTGTTGTTGAAAGAACGTTGTAAAGCAGAACGAAGAAAGAAACGTCCTTTTTGTAACAAAAACTTACAGAAGAACCAACGAAATCTGTTGTTTACAAAAACCAGACAAATTTTTACAAAGCGTAGGAAGCAGAAGGGGGAGGAAAAAAGAAGAAGCAGAAAAGAGCAGATGACAAAATTTAACACGAAATTTAATCCACCTTTTTTTTTTTGGTGTGACAGCTCGCGATGGTGACGCGCTTTTCTTTGATTGCGGTCACTTCAAACAAAGTGTTCCCCCCCCCATGTTCTACCCTCTCTGTTCCTCCTCCGATTGTTGTTGTTGTTCTTGTGATTATATCGGCCACGCTTTCACCTTCATCCCCGGGATTCGCTACGGTTTACGCATTCTCTTCGATTCTACGATAGGCTGCACCTTTGATGGAGGGCTATTTTGGGTCCTCTCAACACTCCTTCAAACAAATTAAAAATGTTACCCTGTCCTTCTCCTTCGTCACCGCCATCTTTATTGAAGGAGACTGTAACGATTCTTATAAAAAGTATTCGTTATACTAAACTTAAACCGAGCTGACTACAGCAACGCATTTCAACTTGAATTATGAGCGAGTTCAACGTCTGAAAAGCGTCTACTTCTCGTGATACTCGATACTCGTTGCCAAGGAAAAGAGAAGCCAATTTGCTAAAAAGGATTTGTGAGGCTTAAAGAACAACGGAAGAAGGAACTAAAACAACAACTTCAACATCAAGAACTCAAATAACACAAATAAGAACAACACAACCAACGACAACAGAAACTAGAGGGGAAAAATTGAAAAATTCCATTCCACAGAAACGAAAATATTCTAGGAAAAAGCTGTCAATAATATTTTGACATTCGGATAGAATTGCTTTTTTGTCGAGAAGAAAGTTTAATCGTCTGAAATATCAAAACGTATCAAGTTAACTGTTCCTATGAAAATAGGTTGGGCCACCCTTCACCCAGCTTCCCCTCCCCTATCGGAGAAGCGAAGTGGTGGGAAAAAACTTCTTTAATTTCGTGGAAGTTCTGACAGACATCCTCCGAGATTAGAACTCAACAAAAGGACAGCGAGAACAGTCGAAGTTCATCAGCATCTTCCCCGCAACAGCCGATCTCCCACTCCACCCCGTCCACGCCCCTCTTCACCGCGCTATACACCCGTTTTCACCTCTCTTCAGCTACTGGGCTCTCTTCAAAGTTGATGTTCTGAAAAAGCGTTTGCTGAAAAAACTCGCGCGACAAATATTATGAAATCAGAAACTTCAGATGACTTTTAAATTGTTTCGAATTGATATATTCGCCGCTAAATATTTCTTAGTCCGGACAGCTTCTCGCTTAAAATGATTTGGAGAAAATAATCCACACAAGTTCTTTTTATCCCTCTCTCTCTCTATCTCTCTCTCTCTCTCTCTCTGTCTCTGTCTCTGTCTCTCGCTTTCTTTCTTCATTTTCCTCTGCATTCGAGAGGCTGACGTGTAATTTTGGACTCTCACTGTAGAAATCATGAGCTCTTAAAGTTTCATGTCCAAATAAATTTAAGTTTTCATCTCGTTCATTAAAAATTTGCGACGCCAGTAAAAAGATTAAACGAACAGCTATAAAAGTTGTCAGCACGTGTTTTTGATGTCAGTCAGGCGTCGCTCTGGACGCGTTGTATTCCACTGTATTGCGTTGCGTTGCGTTGTTGTTCTTGGCGAGCGACATAAAAGCAATATGGCGCCCTATAAAATCCTTGCTGCACAAGCATTTCGTAGTTGGTTGGCAACGCCAAGTCATCTTTTAATAAAGCATCCACATACAATCATAAAAGAGAAAAGAAGACCAAAAAAACAAGTAAAAAAACAAAAAAAAAAGAAAAAAGAACAAAAAAAAAGAAAAAAGAACCAAAAAACGACCAAAAGAACAAGAAAAATATCAAAAAACAAGAAAAAGAACCAAGAATTAAAAAGAAATCAAGAAAAAAAAATAAAACCCAAATAAAAATGAAACGAAGCGAATTTAAGTATCATTAAAAAAGCGCAGCGGATTCTGTGTACTTCAAACGAACGAAGACGAACGATCAACGAACTCGTGCTCGGGCACAACACCATTTTATGGTTGTTCAACATGGTTGTTGCCTTGAGTTTGATTGATTGAGATTGAATTCAGAATGTAATATCCAAGGAGAAGAACTGCAACAATTAAATTAAACAATTTTAATACAAAATGCATATCAATTGAAATAAATTTAGTCGTCATTCATGAACTACATTTGTCCTTAACCGTCAAAGAGAAGGGAATGAAGTTGAATCGCGTCTCCGAGCCAAATTCGTAAATAGCGGCGACGCAAACCACAAACACGCATTTCAAATTCGGTGAATCCATGCCTGGACTGCTTTTGGTTTTAACCAATACGCCTCACTTTTGAAAATGGGCTTGAAAAATTGCAAATCAAACGTTTTGAGTTAAATTGAATCATTCTACAGCAATAATAACAACATCAATAACAACAACAACAACCAAGAACAAACAGAAGCATCCATGGAAAAGTCCATATCGTCAGTTCTGAATTGGATCCATAAAAAATTCTTCGCCGCTCGATATTCATCGAAATCTCAAGTTTATGGAAAATAAATATTTGCACATCGCGTATTGATTTTCACTACATTCCAAATACAATACATCAGCATGAATCCTAAAGCAACGCCCACATACATTCACTTACACTCAAACCGACCTACAAAAGCACCACCTACCGACCAGGAACCGGAGCGCATCCAGCGGAACTGGGCATCAGCAACACAAAAACTCATAAAAAAATATTATTTCACTGCTGCAAACATGAAAAGCCTTTAAACAATAAATCGTTACACTGCGAGCAAGCGTTAAGAACACAAAATATTCACTTATTTTATTTCAGTGGGTTTTTCTGTCCCGTTCGCTTTCGGCCGGAAAGAAAGCCTTCGATAATTCGTGGAAAAAACTTGGACGGCCAACGAACGGACGGACAGACAGATCGAAAGTACGTGTGAAGTGGCCTAGCAGGGGGAGTGGGAGGTGGTGGCGTCATGGGGTATATCGCGCCAATTCAATGGATGGCTTCAGCTGCGATATGGAGCTCATCTATCATGCGACTTTCCGAAGGCTACAAAATATTACAAAAACAAATGTGATAACCTTCATGAAAGGATACAGAGAAGAAGAAGAGGGCTGAATATGAATATCATGGTAGTGAGTGGAGTGGGGAGGGCGAATTTGTACTGCGGTAGAAACAATAAAATTCGAACCAAGTCCTTTTTATTAGTTCTACGATGAAATTTTTATGATTCTTTGTTTCCATTCATTTTTCTCATTTTTCCGTGTCAAGTTTTGCCTATGGATCATTTAAACCCCTTCCCTCCCCCCCCCCGTGGAAATAGATATCGGGTCCCATGTCTCTTTGAAGTTAGTATTTAGGCCAAAGGTAAGCATCGTTGCCTCATTCATCACATAAGTTATTAAAGCCTCAAATATTTGAAATTTATATAGTGCGAAAAAACAATGAATTCATAGCGTTCTTTCCCATGATGCCAATATTGCAGCATCCTTTACGGATGGCAAGGATTTCATTGTATTTGTGGATGTTGTCATTATTGTAGCTGTTGCTATTTTTGCAATGTAAACACATCCGCTGAGGGGAAGCAAGGGAGTGGAAGGGGAGCAAATTATGATGTAGAAATTCAACGGTGCATCCCGTCCGAATCCCTCCTCTCTCATCTTTCTCGATGTTTTCTTCTCCCTGTATTACCTCTTTAATTCCTCCTTCCTCCATCCTTACACCATCCTTTTTTCTGCCTTTATTCCTTCTCTCCCTATTCGTTTATCCTTCCTTTCTTCATCTTTTCTCGCAGCCATCTCCGTCCTTTATCCCAGCTTTCTCCATTCTTTTTCTGTCATTGCTCCATCCTTACTTTGTCTTTCCAATATCTCGTCTCTCTTCATTGCTTCTTCGTCCTTTAACTTTCTTTTCCCTCTCCTTTCACCAAGCTTCCTCGATCTATTCTCCAGCCTCGCTCTCTACTATCTCCATCCTTTCGCCTTCCTTGCGCCCTACTATCTCCATCCTTTCTCCTGGATTGCTCCCTGCTTTCTCCATCGTTTTCCCCCTCCATCCCCTCTCCTTCCCATCCTTTCCTCCATCATGTTGTCCTCACTCACCGCAATGTAATCATTGTATTTCCTGCAGCTGTAACAGATGCCAATAATATTCCGATTCATATTCAAAAAAAAGCAAACGATTTTCAACGTGGTCCAAAAAGAAAAATAAAAATAAAAATGCCCTTTAAAGGACCTGCAGCACATTAAACAACAACATGCATGTATGTACGTACATACGATTTTGGTTCCCGTACCGTACCTAAGAACACACAATTTATTTGGTCTTTATTTTTGTATCCTGTGGAGAACAGTTTTTATTACAGAATGTATGAGGAATGCGCCACTGCTGGAGCCATCGAACGTTCATTTTCTGGAAGCCGCGAAATTTATTGATTTGAATTTCATGGCGAGAATGTGATGAATGAATAAGCAAAAGATACGGAAGCACATGAGTCGTGGAGGCGAGGAGGGAAGCAGGAAAGGTTGTTGGAGAGGATGTAAGAGGAGCTGCACGGGGAGCTGCACGAGGAGCTGTACGAGGGACTGTATAAGGGCCTATACGATGCTCTTATCGGCGGTAAGGAGGGTTGGAAGTTTAACGTTAAATATTCGTGAACATTGAAGGCTCATGGGCAATTTTATGTGTTCAATGCAAGTCTTAAAAACGATTAACTCAACTGTAATGAAACCCATCTGCAAACATTGAAGACATTCATTGAAATGTGCTTAATATAATAAACACGATATAATATTGAATAAATTTATTGAACGATTATCAAAGCCCTTAAGAATGAATTTCTACATTCAATACATATTCAAGTAATAAAACGAACAATGAACAATAATGAATAATAATGAACAATAAGGAAGCATATTTCAATCTTTTTCTAATGCGAACTCAGCCAAATGTTTGAAAACCATGCCAGTGGCCGCGTCTTCTATGGTGATGGTCTGGTATGGCGTAAGATTGGCCATGTTTATTCTCTCGGCCAGAGCGTCAAACACCATCGTAGTGCAAGATCTTTTTGCCGTTAGCTTTTCGGAAATTTTTTCCTGAGCCATATCCAGCAACTGCGATAACTTTTTCTTTATCGGCGCACTCTTGCGTTTGCGCCGTGGCCCCGGAGTTGAAAAAGCTGCGTTGGGAGCATCTGAGTCAGTATAGTCTGTCATGGCAGGAGTCTCGGCCACGGCAGGAGTCTCGGCCACGACAGGAGTCTCGGGCGTAGTGATCTCTGACGCACTTATATCTTCCATGCTTCCCTTGGTTCTGTTTAAGTTACATTTTATTGTTGCTCACCCTATTTCGGTACAATACTACTCACCGTCTCATGGAAGCAAACGATTTTAAAAACGACATTTGATGGTAGTACTTCCATTTCGGCTGGAAGCTGCTGATCGTACCAATGGCTGGCGGCAATGGACGGTGCCTGTTCCTGGTAAAGGTATCCCGGAGGCCCTTCCAGCGCTTCTTTGCAGATTCACCTGAAATTAAGAAAACGTAATATTTTCCTGTAGAATGAAACTTTAGACGTACCTGGAATGCCCAGCTTCTCGCCAATTTGCTTCCAAATCATCTCCTTCTCATTGGTATACTTATACCCTGGCGAGCACAGATTATATAAGATTTCGTGGCGTCGCACCTCTTCGATTATACGTTCGTCCATATTCATTTTAAATATCTTTTTAAGAGTTTCTTCCAATAGTTTTTAATAGTTAGTTTCAATAGTTCTAAAATATTCAAACTGAAAAAATCTGAACAAATTTCCAAGTGAAAAAATCTGAACAAATTTTCAAGGATATTGTTGCTTAATTTTTTTTTCATTTGCTATACAAAGGTGATGATACAGTAATACTCAGTGTTTTTCGCTAAAAAGTAGGCGATAATTTCTCCCTTAAAAAAAGAGAAGCGTATTTTTTTCCTTTCTGACCTATGACTTTATAGTATATTATCCCAAAATTGGGCAAAAAACTACTCATGCCCAAGATTATTATTTCACAGACACCGAAAGCAGACGTGGATGTCCAAGATAATCAACGATGAAGTTGGCAAAAATGTTTATGTTTCCGAAAATGTTGCTGTAGTTGACGATGACGTGGTTATTGTGACTGTTCGGTGTACTAAAAGTATATGCGCCATCCTGAGAAACTGTGTGCCATCAAATGTCATCGTCATCACGTCAACGTATCGCGTGATGGTGACACAGCAGCAAAACGTTACCAAAAAATACGAGAAACACCTACGATAGCGAAGGACATTTCTTCTTTATTAGTTTTTATGATGTATTTTATTTTATTCTTTTCTTTTTTTGTTGGCTAGCAATCATGTTTTTATTGCTTGCCACAAACAGACAGACAGGAAGGCAAAGAAAAGGAGGTGAAGAGAGAGAAGGACAAAAAGTAAGAAAGTGAGGAAGTGTGGGAGTGTGGCAGGAAGAGCGAGAGAGAGAGGGAGAGAGAGAGAGTGAGAAGGGAGAGATGCCTCACAGATGTGTCGCAAACAGATGTATTTCAACGGGGATGCTGTATGAAGTGTCATAAAATAAAAGAAACATTCTTGAAGGGAGGAGGAAGGGACGAAGTAGCGCAGGACTCAACCACCAGCCCTGCATTTCTTTTCTTTTTGTCATTGCTTATGTTATGGTACTTTATTTCATGCTCCGGAAAAGTGAAACCTTAAAAAAGGCGTCACGTTTATTAATTTTGTTTATGTTCGTCCTAAGTTTCTCGTCTCTCATCGCTGCTTTTGTTTCTCTCCTTCGTGTTGTTGTTGTTGTTCCTACTATTATTCCTTTGGGTAAAATTTCATTTTATATGAATAAATTTTCGTTTATTTGAAGTAACACACCACCGCTTTTTCGTTGTTTTCATTGTTTTATTGTTTCTCTTTCTGTTGGCTTATTATTATTGTGTAACTGCTGCGTATTTGTGACACCACACACCTCCTCACTAAACCAACAACAATTGCAACAACAAAATTCGAAAAATACATCGTACAAAATATGCTGATTGTGTGCAAAATTTGGTTGACCGCAGTGTCAACAATTCGTTCGATTCTAGTTTTGCTGTTGCTGGAACACAAACCCGCAGTTTTTGTTATTGTATTTGTGTGTGTTCGTACCACGCCGTAGCCGAGTGGAATTATTTATTCTATATTAAAGTATAATATTTATTGTGCTGAAATATTAAATTTACACGTATCTCATTCTCTACAAACTTTAAATACATTTATAATTCATAGCTCTGAATTTTAATGCCTACGAGGTCACGTACGTTGCGCGGCAGGGTCATGGAGAAACAGTAAAGAGCTGGTTTAGGTGAAGAGGAAACGTTGGGGCACGTATCTCAGGGAACAATACACACAGGGTACAACACAGAACAGGACGAACAGAACAAATGCCAGGATAGTTGTCGGCTAGGTTGATTTGGATGCAGTTCCAAGAACTTTCATTGGTGCTGCCTGCCGACTCCAGGCAAAATACAGGCCTGGTTTTTAGTGGGTAATCTTCACTGGAGTCCCACACTCCCACAATCGAGCCAAACAATTGTGGAGTGCGTAAATGCATTTTCCCAACCCTGCCCCCCAAAAAAAAAAAAAAAAAAATTATCTCGCGGAGAGATACTTTTATAGCTCTTCTATATTCTCGAATCACAAGCCGACGACCTCCGCTCATCCTAACACAACTAAAGCAAGCGACAACAACCTCAGTCATAATAATAACAATGTTGCTAATGGGTAAGAATGTTGGCAACAATAACTGCTGCTTCTTACACACTGCTGCATATCATGTTTCTACGTTGCTGTTGCTTATGGCAGGATTTTATTGCTGTTACCATAACTATTCGTATATTCATGCCGAGCGTACAGAAATTTGATGGTATTTCATATGAGACGCCGGAAGCGATCCATTAAAATGAGATAAATTTTGCCACCGCTTTGGTTGGGTAGCAGCTCATACAATCTACACAAAATGGTTGCGTTAATAAACTGAAAATGAAGCGTTTGATGTTATTTTCGCTTGCTGGAGATTTATATTTATTGTTGGCAGTCAATTGAAGAGGTTCTCCATCCTAACGCCACACGAAATGTTTTCCATTCTGAAAACCTCTTAAGGATATAGGATATGCGGGAAATAAATATTCTCCGCCCTTACAGCTTCTTACAGCTTCTTACAGACACACACAAGATGCATTAATGATATGTTATTCAGCCTGAAAAACTTTTAAAGATATACGAAATGCGTAAGAGAATATTCTCCATACTGAGAACTTCTTTAAGATTTACGAGATAACAAAACAGAGTTGTTTTTCTTCCTGAGGACTTCTACAAGATATACGAAATGCCCAAAAGAAAGAGTAAACTTAGCAAAGAGTATGAATATCACATTATTTCCAACAGAAACTGAAAATAAACTCTTCCATAAGTTGACCTTCTAACCGCTTTGAAATTCTTCCACAGTCTCCTCTTCCTTTCTGCTCCTTATGTTCTTTGTTGCCTTAAGCGCTGTTGGCAGCTTATACAATGCTGAATGTAAGAGTATAAGAAAAGCACGTTTAATTAAACATCGGATAATCTAATTCAATAATGTAAGCCTTTCAAGTGACCGGATGTCTTATAATTCTACCTGTCCTTTGATCCTTGGCCCATGGAGGAAAGTTTTCTCAACTCTTAGCTATAAATTCATTAAAATAAGTCTGCTTTAAGTTGGCCTGACGAGGCCAAAGCAAAATCTACGATAAGAAGACAGGAAGGAAGGAAGGAAGGAACGAAATAAGCACAATGGCAAAGTAGCAGCCAAACCGAAGAAAGAAAAGAGAGAGAGGGAGGAAGAGAGAGAAGGGTCTGAACTGAGCTTCGCTGAAGTACGATGATAAAAAGGAGAACCTAATTTAAGCAAAGCGACGCTATTGACCTGTGTCAGGTGCTGGCTGAAGTTCAGAGATAATTCAGCCATTTCCAGCAGTGGAGAGTCTCCCTGCTCCCGTCTCTCCCTCCTCCTCCATCGCGGAGGATCCAGTATTCACATTGGCTGCATAAAAGTAATACAAAGTAATATTGCACAAGTAGTTAAAAAGTAAAGAAGATGATAACACAACAAAAACCTAAGCTAACGGAAAGATTAAACGAAAATTTACAGCACTCGGCGATTGCAGTACATGCACCGGCTCGAGAGAGGATGAAGCCTCAAGACAACGACGCCCTCAATCACCGAGTATATAGGAGTATGTATATCGCCACCATCCACGCCGAAAGCTGACCTCGAACAGTGATGCACCCAGAAGAAGCCGATCCATGTGACGGTCCGGGAAAACGACGTTCGGGAAAAGATGGCGAAATGGCAGAAAAACATGGCAGCTGGCACGGATGTTTATAGCCGTTGTTGTTGCCTGCCTGCCTGCGCCATAGCCCACCGAAACGAAGCATGTTGGAAAAACACGCTTTTCTGTCCGCTTCTGTCGAGCCAACAAAAGCTAGACATTTCCGACACGTTTCGCTTTCAGCTGGACCGACAGCCATAAAACGCTGCGACAACAGAAATGAAACAGAGTGAGTAACAAAAAAAAGGGTCCTCCATGCTGCATATTAAGTGGCTGCACAGGAAATTCGGTCGAAATCGGGATCTCGTCTCTGAACCAACTCTACAACGTCTTCTATTTTAGTTAATTTTCGCTGTCTCAGCAAATATTTGTCTGTCTTTCAGTCTGTCCATCTTCCAAACTATGCAGCTTTCAGTCTGTCCAACTTGCAGTCTGTCCCTCTGTCCATTTCACTTTTACTTTACTTACGTACATTTAATATTATAAATTTACAGCTTATTAAATATCAACTCGTATTTTACACTCACCTGAAACGATAGAAAAAAGAAAAATTATATATCCACTGTTAAATCGGCTGCATAAATATTAATGAACAAAAAAATATTATAATATAATATAATATTATAATAATATAAAAAAAAAATATTTAGGTTTTTCAGGCGTTTTAATTTAAGCATCATTATTATCCCCATTCTCATCATCATCGTTATTACTATCATCAAACAGATAAAAACTTTAAAAACAAAATTCATATTTTTTTTAGTTTTTGTTTCATTTACAACTCATGTAACATGAACCGCAAATGAGTTAAATTCACAGAATATTCGATGCTGCTGTGGGTGATAATTGTTTACAAAAACAATAACAACAACAACAACAGCAAGAACATCCACATCAATTGTATTATAACATGATGTCCATAGCAAGAACATTCGAAAAATTGTAACTAAATTTCACAACATCAGATCATCACAGATGAAAATCTCTGTAAATCTGTGAATTTTTTAAGCACTCACTGTTTTGTTGTTACTATTCTTATTGTTGTTGTTGTTGCAATTTTTCTTATTGCTGTCATCATTGTTATTGTTGTCATCATTGTTATTGTTGTCAACATAGTTTTTGTTGTTTTTCTGTTGGTTGCTGCTGTCTGCGCGACTTTTTGTTTCGTATAGTTTTCGGATGTGTGGCTGGCTGTCTGTCTGTCTGTCTATCTGTCTGTCCATTCAATTCGGCTTGTTTAGTTTTTGCACTCAAGTTTATCAGCGTAAATCATAAAACATGAATGCAAATCATATGTTTTTTGCTATGCGAATCAACGAAACGAATGCGGACGATACGATCAACATGCACATTTTACAACAAATCTGTTTAAAAAAAAGAAACCTGCAAAAAACAGATCCTAAGAAAAATTGGATCCTTTTTCCACAGAATATCAACAGAGAAAGCGAAAAAGTATTTCACTTTAAAGCGTTGATCCTAGTTTTTGCATAGATACCGAAACAGAGAGAGAACAGGAAGAGGAAGAAGAAAAAGAGGAAGAAGAAGAAAAGGATTGCTTCCAGTAACCAAACCAACTACAAGTCACACGGCTCAACAATAGAAACAACAGCCGCATATCAAACACTTAATAAATTGTTGCCAATAACAATGGCAACAGCAACAATGGCAACTACAATAACAACAACAAGAGCAAGAACAACAAAAACAGTGGCAACAATGACAAATAACAAGAACAACAAAGGCAACAACAGTGAACGTTATTCTTTATGATCAGCCAGCGGAAGCAATCTAACGGAAGTGAATTCAAACATGTACACACACTTTTCTGTTGTTTCGCTCGATCTCTCTCTCTCTTTCTCTCTCTCTCTCTCTCTTTCTCTCTCTCTCTCTTTCTCTCTCTCTTTCTCTCTCCCTCTTTAATAATGAACGCTCTCGCTATGCAATCCAACGTAGGCTCCAAGCGACTTCCGCTTATCGCGGTTGGTCTTCTATGCATTCACCGTTCACAAGGTTATAAATTAACAATTGTTTGAATGGACGAGAACAACAACAACGAAGCAAAATTTACAATACCAACAACAATACCAATAAAACCAGCAACGACACCATCACCAATAAACAAAACAAGTTGCTTCATTGCGTCAAAAGTCACAACGAATTCCACGAGTAACAGCAACAACAAACACAAGGCAACAACAACAAATACAAGGCAACAACAACACGAGCAACCGAAGCAACAGCAGCATCCACACATCAGCGGCTTTGCAACTGTTTATTTACAACATTCGCAAATAAAAAGCGGAAGTTGTTCGACTCCATGCTGCTTGATACTTGAGTATTAACGGAAGCTCGTTCGTAGGGTTTTGTTTTTTTTTATTTTGCATACGACTGTGAGTATTGTTTGTGAATGTGTGTTTATGAGTTTTTGCGTGCCTGTGCATGTGTTGCAAGTTAGTGAGGTTCCACAACTATACTCAAACATACTCTCAATATTTTTACATCATTCACTCATTCTTAATCATTACCAGAAACGATGGCATCCCTTTAAACCCATCCTTTAAAGTTGCGATCTAATGATTTATTCGATTTAAAATTAAAGACTACTCAGATCAAAAATAAAGACTGATTTCTTTAATCATACGATCGTCGGCTTAATCTCATGATTATGATCGGGTACTTCTGAGACTATCCTCGTATTAAATTCAGTACGAAGGATCACAAAATATTACAGAGAATAGATTCAAATTATAGTATAAATTATCCTATTAAATTTTGAGCCTCTTCCTTCTGAATTGAAACATGGAAAACTATATTTTAAACTTTATCTTCTCCCTACTCGTCTTCTAGTTCTCCTTCTTTTTCGTCCTCTCTTTGTTCCTCTATCCCTTTATTCTTCACCCTTTCTTTCTTTTATTCTTCTTCGTTTTCTTTAATAAACTACTAATGAATATCTCACAATTTCTTTAAAATACTCGTATTCCACTTTAAATCGTACTTCGTTTTTAGTACTTGATTTACTCTTAGTTTAGACGTAGGATTCATTTAAAGTCCAATGTGTTGAAAAGGGTTTCCGTGTCATTCTAAAGCATTTCCAAATGCCCCAAAATATGTCCCATTCCAAGTAGTCACTGGATTTGGTTGTCAATACACCGATACGAGTATCACAACAGAAACTTATGCAGGACACGTTCGACCCACATTCATCTATACATGAATTTGTGTATGGTTGTATAGGTGTGTGTATGGGTGTATAGGCGTGTATATAGGGGTATGTATGGGTGTATTATGGGTGTATATATGAGTGTGTGTATATATGAGTGTGTGTATATATGAGTGTATGTATATATGGACGTATCCCTGTTTATCTGTAGAAACTATTGTGTGTTCGATACGGAAAGAACCATCATGTTAAGATTTGAACCAGAAAAAACCATCACAATACTAACACAGAGCAAAAAAAAATTCAAAACAACAACGAATGAAAAACAACAACCCAAAATGCAGGTTTTGTAGTGGCACAGCTTCCGTTTCTTTACCCAGTGCGGGTTTCAATGCTGTATTGTTTTCTGAAGCTCCACGTTCGAAACCAAAAGCATGAGATTGGCTGGGAACTGTTGCAACCGTAAGCTTCCTCACATACTGCCTATTCCAGGTAACTCTTTCACCGTCCGACCATCTCGACCATGATCCCATTCTAGTTTCTTTTCCATACTCATCTGCATCTGATATCTCTTCGTTGGTGACTTTTCTCTCAGAAATTTTTAACATTTATCAGAAGCCGCCCGTCACCTGTGGTCCTGAAGTGGATGTAGAGGAGTAGGAAGGGTCGGATGAAGAGAGGAAAGAGGATTAGCACAGTTCTAGCCATTGTAGTCTGTTACAACCCAGAGACACCAGCATTGATCTCTGCTGTTGGAAGTTTGAGATCCGGTTGAGCCTCAAAGAACTAATAACTTTCAACTTATGGGTGAGTATATCAGATCTCAGAATTAAAACGGGGGTTAACAGCGGAAAGAGGAAATGAATGTAAAACAAGAAAAGTAAAACAAAGTGAGATACAGAAATATAGAGCGAAAGGAATTGAAGAAAAAAGACAGAGGGAATGAGAGAAATAAAGGTATAGACAAAGGGAGGTTACATATAAGTCGATCGAAATTCTACTCGGAAAACTAAAACTTCCGGAAACTGCCAAATCCAACAACAATACTGAAGGTTTTCTCACAACTCTCTCTCACCACTCTTCTTCCTTCTTCATCTTCGGCAGAATGAAAACAAAATTAAAAGCGAAAAAGAAACTCTGTTTGTATCCGGAATTCGGCGCGATTCTCTCCGTCGTCATGTGTGTCTGGTTTCATAGTTATTAATTCAGAAAGTTTTTAAACATCATGAATATTCATGAAGTGTTCATTTGATTTCTCTTTATTTTATATCTGACCCACTCCGTGGCAGCGACGTCCTCCCCGTCTTTCGCCCCATCCACGGAGTTTCCCCCCCCCCTTTCAACTTCATGCGTGCGAACAACTCGAGGCCACAAGAGAACATTTGAGAGCACAGGTTAAGCTTGAGAGAGTAAACTGCTTTGAATTGCTACAAGTGAGAATGTATGAGAGGTTATACTCGTATGTATGTATGAGTGTGCGTTTATGTGTGTATGCGTCTGTGTTTGTATGTATGCATGTGGGTATATATGAGCATGTTTCCTTGCTTCAAATTATAATTTTAAACAATTTATTTAGGTCAAACCTCGTATTACTTTTCAGAGTAGCCAACATCCAACATCCATTAGAATTGAAATGTAAATCTTTTACGAAATGAACGTAGACCACATTAAAGTCAACTTCAGCTTCAAGTGTAGCATAAAAACAGGAATGACAGAACTCAGCAGAATTCATTTATTAACAACAGCACGAACATCACCATAATCATCATCACTATCACTATCCTTATCATGATCACCATAGTCATCACGATTAAAATTCGTTCTTACTTCATTCCACTTTTTTATATGGATTTTTTGACTGATTTAATGAAGAATGCCGGATATTTAAAACTCATAGAGTAACACGCAATCTCATGATTTCATTCACTATAACCAACAGGATGAGGATTATGTGAAGCTGATACGGGTCACAGTACAACGCATTATCACACGATTCAACTTGATTCTAGTAATAAAAAAGTTGTGACACAAATCGTTGTACACAGGAGACCAGAGGACATCACTTAATCCCAGAGAGGCGGATATTTTCAGCATATGCTCATAAAAAAGTACTCACTCACATATACACTCAATTCGACACGAGAGTCATTTCAAGCAAAGTTAATCCTGGCAACGCTGCTGTCCGAAGCCGAGCAAACGTATGCAAATATTTGCACATATTGGAGAAAAGAAAAACGGTTGTAGTTCAAAAAAAGGAGACAATAAAAACCGATTTTTTTTGCTTCTACCGCATCGTATACTTTTTTATTCTGACCACTGTATTTTTTCACTCATCGTTTTTATTTTTTTATACTTAAGAATTTAAAATTTACTAAAAACAGTTTTAATTTGTACAGACATTTTTAAATTCCTACAAAATTTTAATTTCTTTCTGTTTACTGTTAATTACACTCGATCTGCTAATGTAACTGTCTGTCTTTCTATTCGTTTTTATCTCCATCTGTCTTTCTTTCTTTCTTTCTTTCTGTCTTTCTGTCTATCTATGCATCTTCTGTGCATTTTTGAATTAATAGAGAGAATTAATTGATATCAAGATAGAGAGACAGAGAAGGCGAACGAAGACAGACGTAGCCCACAGAAGAACTCTAACAAATATTTGCTCTTCTACTAAAAAAATATGAGACCGCAACCAAAATATCGCCACATGGAAAAGAGGAGTCTTTTAATACTTTTTTATACTCCCCTTTTTTACTCATTTTAATGGATTTTTTTGTTATTATTTGTGTGTGTGTTGATGGTAGCTGCAGACATTTATTTACCTTAATCTATGCAGCCGCCAACTTTTCGGAGATGTCCTTGCGTTCACACAGACAGGAATAAAGGAACTCCATAGAAAAATATGTTATTCAAATATATATAATCAACCAGACACACACAAACGAAGACACACAAACACAGACACAAACAAAACACACACACACATACACTATCACACTCACACACGCTCTCATCACTCACTCAAACAGAGTGGTTGAAAGTTTGATATGCATTCGTTAGCGTCAACAAATATTCCACATTTTTACTTTGCCCACAGAAAGAAAAACGGATAAAAGAATCGCATGTTGTTTGAGCAGATCTTTTCTTCTGCTTCAATGGAGTAGCAAAAATCTCGTAGAGCAAAAAAAGAAAACCATGATAGAAAAAGAATGCTGGAATAAATGAAAGAATACGCAATGAGGTCGAAATGGAATTCGAAAAGTTGTTGAAACATGCGATAAGCTTCGGCTTTGAGAAAGAAATGAGAAAGTTTTTCCTTTACATTTCACTAAAAGTAGAGCGTAGATAAATTTTCGGTTTAAAATAAAATAGAAAATCGACTCGGGTTTTCGGTGCTCTTTGAAAGAGACTCTGTAGCTGCCATAGCGACATGCCGCAAAGCAACATTTTTACTTTGAAGTTTTGATCTCGAACAGAGCCGGAAAGAAGAAGGACGAAAAATGCAACTCGGATTATTGAGCTAATAAATTGCACAAGTTTGTACATGCTGGGGGTGGGGGAGAAATGAGAGGAGGGGGAAGTAAGTGATGGCGTGGTGAACACTGAAAGCGGCGCCCACAAATCAGCGGCGCCTGGAGCTCAATTACCTTGCCACTCGCTCTACCTGTCGCTCTGATTCGCTCTTGTCTCGCCCTGTCCCTCTCACTCTTCGTTCTTTACTTAACGTGTTAGCTTCCTTTCCTTCCCTTTCCTCCTTGAACACGAAATTAAGTTTTGTTGTTACTTTTTAACAACACCTTTTAAACTAAATTTATTTCAACAAGGATGTGTTTTTATTTTCTAGTTTTTGTGCCTTATTTTGTGTTTACCGACCGAAATACTGACGCAGGATGACTACAACAACAACATTTATTTTCACTATTCACTCCTTTTCATGCAGCCCAGAGGCAGTGATGGCCGCCCAGTGATGGATGAGTGGAGAGGCGAGTGAAGTGGATAGGCACGAAGAAGAAGGACCCCCAACACAGCCTCGCACTGTACGTCTCACGGAAACCATCTCGCTCGAGGACGGGAGGATTTCTGCAACTCAGCCGCCGTGTGTTAAGCATGAAAACGCTTCATTATCACTCTAAATGGCGGAGCTACAATCACTCATTTGGACTGTTACACGGTTAGAAGGTTAGAAGAACAGACAGTCAGTTAATTAGACGGCTAAACGTTTGGTCTTCGAGTACGATACTTCAAGGAAACACAAGTTATTGCTTAACTTAGGGTCCGTGTAATAAAAAGGTGGGAAAATTGGGTGGGGTCAGAGGACGATAGAAGAAAGAAATCAGCCAAAGAATTCACACACAGCCACAGACCAAGAATCAGCCAAGAATCAGCCACAGACTAAAGTTACAATTCTAGAGTAACGATGATGCTGAGGAGGATAATGAAGATAATGATGGAGAGACGGAGGGTGATAATGATAATGATGACGATAATAATGACAAGCATGATGAGGGTGGTGATGATAATGATGATGACGGTGAGTTGTTGCGATGGTTTCTAGCGATAAACTTTTCGAATACCTCCAGCACTCGTTTCCGACTTCTGAGTATCCCAAAAAGGCTACAACAGCCCCCTGCGACCCCCACCCCTCGTCTAGCAGATTTACTATATTTTAATTTTTTCCTCCAGCTGTGCTTTTCATGTTTCTGTATGTTTGTGTTTGTGTTTTCATGTCGCACCGTGCAAAAGTGCACAAAAGCCGCACAGGAAGTGAAAAAATAGGTAAAAAACAGGAAGCGGAGAACCGTGCAAAAGGCTCAAATAGCCGTGTATAGGCAAACATAAACCAACAACAATAATAACAACAAAACCAACAAAGACACAGAGTGCATAGAGAGAGAGAGAAAGATAGAGCGAAGGAGAGAGGGGGAGAGGGGGAGAGGGGGAGAGTAGCTCGAGTGTACATTCAACGTTATCATGTTTTTAAAATCTTCGTACAGAAACAAAAACGAACCTGAAGGTGAAAAAACGAACGTCGAGGGTGCAAATTATGAAAATTGCTTCAGATAACTGTAATAGACACTTCAGCATAAAGGACGAAAGGACCTCTTTGCCACGGCGAATTCATCAACTTCATTTCAGCGCAATTTTTTTTGCGAAGTTATTTTGAAGTTATCCCCCCCTCGTGAAGTTATCTCGTAATGAGTAACAAAAGCAGAGCGCAAATGAAATTAATGTGCCAAAATTGTGTGTGTAAAAATGTAAAAACACACCAACAAGAACACACACCACCAAGAAAACACACGCACAGGAACATACACGAAAACATACACAGACACGCACTCATTCGCCAACAGATACATTTACATAGTTACACACACCAACGTACACGTGCGCACACGTACAATTGTAGAAGTGAAAATATTTCAATTAAAACTCATTTCTGCTGCTTTTGATTTCTAATCTGGCACTCTTGTTGTTGTTGTTGTTGTTTACGTTGTTCTTGCTTTAAACATTAGACTTGATACCAACGGAAGCGAACTAACAACATGGAACATGGGTGCCTTGCTATGCTGTTGGTTGGTGGACGCACTCGTACTATTTTAAAGGACGCGCCTGTGCAATTAGAGCATTAAAACAACAACAACAATAGCAGCAGCAATAATTAAAAGCGATTTCCTACACTTTGGACTTCGCTGGAAATACGCACATTTCCGGTACTAAATAAAGTGCCCGTCAAAGTCTATATAAAGGCACATGTGCGAGCGAAGGGCAAAGCGAGTGCGTATCCTGTGTTCATGTGTGCGAGATATTTTGCACGTAATTGCAATGAATGAAAAGTGACTTTTAGTGGAAAGGTGGGAAAATCCTTCACAACACGCAGAACTCCCATACACCGCCCCTCCCCCCACCTCCAACCCACTTCATCTAACCACCAAGCAACCTGACTTCCATTTCGTACACTTTGCGGGTAAACAACACCCTAGCAATGACACTAAATGTCATTTTCACATATTTTCGCGTTTACTGAGGATTTACTAACACACACGCAGACACACACATACACATAGAAATATAATCACATCCATGCAAATAGAAATGCATATCGTTGTGTGTTTTTGTGCTCGCATATGTTGAAATGTACACGTGCGTACGCGAGCTCACCGGAAATCTAATTTAAAATTTTGTCAATGTACACAATATCGAAATTCAATAACGTCGATGTGTGGGAGTATGTGTGGGTGTATTTGTGGATGAGTCGATGTGTATCAAGCGTACTCTCTTTATGACCTTAGGAGGTCACTGAATATTCTGTACAGCATACATTTTGGGCCAACTCAAATAAATACGAAAATTTAGCCATTATATTCATTTCCATAATGTAGTTGTAGAAGCTTCTTCTTCTTCTTTCTCTCCTCCTTCTTTTTCATGTTTCAATACTTATTTTCCAATCGATTGGATTTTATTCTGTGTCCTGAGGTAGAAAAACCCAATGAATTTTGAGCTCATCAGAAAAGAAGGACTTCGATGAGACATTCATTGAGTTCGTCCATCTTGTGGATAGCCACTGCCACTCTACCCTGAATCGAATCAACCGATTTTTTCACAGATACGAGAAAATTTTTCTAAGCATATATTTTAAAATTTAAATTTGTCAATTTAACTGACGATAAATTGAATTACAACAACAACGGAACCGAGTAATCAAATGAGAAAAGTAAAAACAACATCAGCAACAATGATTTGACTAAAAAATTGGAACCGAAGCGAAGACTGAAAATCGAGATGGAGTCCACGCTGGATGAGGTTTGGAACAGCAGCAGGATGATGTAGTTGTTGACCACGATAGTGTTGTTGTTGTTGTTGCAGGTAGGAATATTATTGTTCCAGGGGGTAGTGCTGTTGTTGTTGTTTACAGTGTTGTTCTTGTTACTTCTATTATTATTATATTAAGTTTTCCACAAGTAAACGAAAACTACAACTAAAACTAAAACAATCTCTTTCTATAAACATTGAAAATATTATAATTTAATTGAATCAAGTCGTTGTAGAGACAGACAATATAACGGAAACAGAAAATCACTAGATAAACCAAAAACAATGAAGAACAGACATAAAGCAGAAGAAGAAGAAGCACGGAAAGCAGCAAAAGGACAAGGAAAAGAAGCATCAGGATGCAGCAAATTCAATCATATTGTCACAAAAGATTACCTCGATAAGAGAATCCAATAAGATTGAAGGATGTGCAGGTATCTATGCATATACACATATTTGCAAATCAGTTTAGACTATAAAAAGATTATTATTGATCTTAGTTTTCGTAATGAACAAATAAACTGATCGAATATTGAGAGAAAATATTTTCGAAATATGATTTTTCAAGATGAATACAAGTTTTATAAATAAAGATATAATCACTTTCATTCACTTTCACTTATTCATAAACTAATAATAAAATCCTCTTCCTAATTCATTCAATTTTTACACATTATTCTTTATTAAACATTATTAAACACATTATTCGTCGTCCAATTTGAAGTTTTTACTTAAGCATAAATCAAACACTTGATCCTCTCTCAGATCTGAGGCCCATTTTTGTAACTTGTTACTTGTTATTCACATGCAGAGGTCAGCAAACACAAATGCATATTAAATGCAGGCACTGAAGTAAACAACAACAACAGCATTATGCACTTTTGCTGAGAGAAGAGAAAAGTTTCAATTCCCAAAGTCAAAAGTGTCAAAACACAGAGAGTTCAAATGTAGTGGAGCAACCTGATGATGTTGCAAATACTTAAAATCCTTCAAGTTATGCGAAAACATAAAACTATTGATAGAGTATACGTGTATATAGCCACACACACACATAAGAACTCCTTTACTATACTATGCAGATCTCGATTCTACAGCATCCTCAGTATTTACTCATAGCAAGAAGGACGTCAGAAAGGACATCATCTAAGCAAACAACTGCAAAAGCCTAAACAAATTCATGAGCTGACAGGCAGACACCCACACACACCCACATATACACAGAGAAACAACAACATCCGTTAACAATACCATTGAAGATGTCATCCGAATTCAATGGCTTTTATTTTTCCCCCTTAGAATAGGAATTGAAAGAGAATCACTCGCTCATTTGTCACTCTACCTTACCAACTCTTCTTTTCATAACTCTCTCTCACTCTCTCTCTCTTTCTCTCACTCTTCCTCACTCTCTCCCTTTCTCTCGCTTCCTCTCTCTCTCTCAGGTTGTTGATGTTGATGCTTGCATATTTGGGCTTGAAATTATTTGGTTACACAAAAGTTCAGGGTTCAAAACAGAGGTTTTGCATAAAACTGTTGTTGCTGTTGTTATACTCGTCATTGTAACTGGTGCTGTTGTGTTATTTTTTAATGCATTCAATTTTTGCCCAACTTCAAAAGATCGCCTTTCGTCCACTACAAATGTTGTTGCTGTCATTGGATTGTATTGAATTTAATTTTCGAACGTAGACCAAAAACTACAATCAACAAACATAGCAAAAAAACAAACAAAGAAGTAAACCGAAGCTTCAGTTATCGAGTTATTTCATTAAGTAACTTTTGATGTTGCAGGTGCTCTTGTTATGTTGTTGTTGTTGTTGTTGTTGGACAATCTATATTACTTAAACTCTACTAACAAAAATATTACATAAGCTCTACTAAACTAGATCCACATTTGTAGTTGGTGTTATTCTTAAAGTGATAAGATCCTTGAAACGACGACTAAAATAACTATCGTCACGACAACAACAACAACTGTGACAGCAACAACAACAACTGTGACAGCAACAACAACAACTGTGACATCAACAACAACAACTACAACTATGACAATAAAAACAACTATAGCAACAACAACCACATTTATTACTACACCATAAAAGAACATGTTTACTAACCAATCGACTTAATTAAAGCCCACGAATAAAATATACATAAAAAGGACTCTAAAATACACACACACCGGGTAGTAAAAAGTTACATGAGTATGTTTTGTAACTATTATTAAACTGACAGAAAAGAAAACTGAAACAGGACAAAAACGGTGGCAACAAGAACAAAGAAAAGCAAGAATAGCAGAAAAGACATATAATTCAGAACAATATCAAAAAATACAAGAAACACGCGAAAACTGTATATTAAAGTAACTGTGTTTTAACTCTATCAACTTCAAGAAAACAAAGAAAAAATCTGTTGGAGCTTATTTACGAGCGCTTGAATAAAAGAGGACACAAAAACGAAACTGAGCGAAGCTTAAATAGCGAGGAAGAACTACTTAAGTACCGCAGAAAGGATATTGACGTTGTTGTTGTTATGTTTGCTTTTAATACACTCCGATTTTCAGAGCACGGTAACATAGTTTTGTTGTAGTTTTTGCTGTTGTTATTAGAGTTTTTTGTGTGGCGTTTAACATAACATGAAGCACCTGATAATACACCAAAAAACACACATATTCTGTTGTTCATATATACGTGAATATGTGTATATCAACAGGATATCGTGTTTTACTGGATGTCAAAATTGAAATTAAGTGAGCTCAGGTTTTTAACCTGATTTTATTCTAGCCAACAACAATACAAATGAGTGCAAGAAAAGGCCAGCAATACGAAAAAATGGCAAAAACTTTACAAAAACTGCTACAAATAGAATAAAAAGAAACAATAACAAAGACGAAGTATAACAAGGACAAAAAGGACAGCAAACAAATCCTTTGTTCAGCGTACGGTAATTTATTTGACTTGGTTGGCACTTTTGAGAATTTATATTATTATTTCAGTCAAAATATGATCATTCTACGTGGAAAATACTACATTTTGCTCAAGTTTTTCTGAGCAACCACGCGAACAAGCAAAATAGGAGCAAAACCTAGTAGACTAGGGTCTCGAAAAGGTAAAAAAGATGACCAGACTCGGGTACTGTACTTGTTGTACTCGTACATACCTTTAAGCAGGAGGGTAATCATTCTATCTTCAGCTTGTTATGTAATAACTATGTAAATAACTATGTACATACATGTGCTCAAATAATCTCCATACAAATCTATGGGGACCTCTTATGATTCCATTTCTCCACCAGTATTCATATTTCTAAGTCATGTCTTATGAGAGTTTCTTATTACTTTTGCCAGTTCTTCTTTTTCTTCTCTTCCCTCCTCCTTCTTCTCCGTCTTCTTCTTCTTCTTCCACTTCTACTTACGTCCTTTCCCTTGTTGATTATGTCAACGGCAACTTTGACAGAAAACAAATCCTTTCAGAGATGCAAACAATGCTTTAGACATATCCAGACAACCAGACATATTTAAAAACATGTCTAGTCTAAGCACAAAAACAACCAAAACAACAACAAAAACACAATACAGTCGTCTCTTTAGATATGCAAAAAGTAAGAAAGACCTTCGCGAGAGAAGAAGTCAAAAATACACAAAGCTTCAGCTTGATAAAATAACACAAAGGGGAGTTAAAATTAAAAGGAATTTCAGAAAATAACTCACAAACTTGTGAACTCAGTGGAGAGTCCCAGATGGATTACTTGACTTTGGCCAGAAACCCTGCCCGAGAGCAACAATGTTCGAGTCTCAAGAGAAGGCAAAAAAGCCAGCCATCCGCTATAAGGACGAGTTGGTTATACTCTAAAACCTAAGGCGGGGAGTGAAGAGAGTGAAGAGAAGTGGTAGGAAGAGTTGGAGGAGATGGAGGAGATGGAAGGGGATGGAAGAAGATGGGAGGAGATGGTAGGCGATGGAAGGAGATGACAGGCGATGGTAGGATACGAGGGGAGAAGTGAGTAGAGTGTTTAAGGTGTACAAGTAGTCTATGAAATCTTGATGGGAGGAAAACACAACCGAGTACAGTGAATTATATGAATTACTTATTTAGTAGATACGTGAGCATTATGAATATTATGATGGCCAAGTAAGATGCAAGGGTAGCCACACTTTTCAGTCACTCGGGGTTATCAGAAAATGCGTAATTAATCACAGTCGCTGTTGCGTGCCTTCGGGTGTTTTAATGAACGCCACATGACACCAGATCCAGTCAGGTCACGCCACGTCAGGTCAGGCAACGAACTTTGACTCAAGGCAACGAACAAAGCACTCACTCAAATTCGTATGTAAGCGGTTAATATTAAAGGCGAGAGAAAAGCTTGAGAACTTGATTGCACTTCGAACATGTTTATTTTGATTGCACCTTAGTGTAGTTAATAAAAAAATAGTACGCCCAAGAAGTGGGCGTATATATTAAGAATTTAAAGTAGTGAAAAAATGCATATTTGAATTTAGGAAGGGGTAGGGTGTAATTTTCAGTTTATTTTCTGGCATCATTTTAGATAATTTAAAGGTAGTTTAAAGGTCATTTAAATTAAATTTAAAGGTCATTTAAAGGTAATAGAAAAGTCATTCCTTGCAATTTACAGTAATTTAAATCACTTGGTAAGATTTCTGTTTAATTGTTGCTGTGGTAAATGAATACGAGTATATCAATTGATTCCACTGCAAAATAACTATCTTTACCTTCCCCCTCACTTTTTTATGCCTGCCCACCATTAGATAAACATTTCTCTCGATAATATTTGCAAAGTTATTTATATCAATGATGTGATGATAAAATTGAGGTCAGTTTATGTGAGTCATTCATCATGAATACGAGTATCGTTAAAGCGGGTTGTAGCAGCTGTTGTAATTGATTTAGTGACATATTTATGT
The DNA here is from genome assembly GCA_943737955.2 of Myopa tessellatipennis. NCBI lineage: Eukaryota > Metazoa > Arthropoda > Insecta > Diptera > Conopidae > Myopa > Myopa tessellatipennis. The sequence goes on from OX031316.1 coordinate 60,185,350, forward strand.
GTGTGTCTAAAGATAGATAGATGGCTATACATCTCGTCGACACTTTAAAGAAATTTATTCAGAAGTACACTTCAGAAAATAATCTGTGAAAAGCCCAAGCTTAAGAACACATGTTCAAAGTAGCTTCTTACTTACTACAAGTCTTTAGTTGAAGTTTCTTGCAAGGCCATGTAAATCATGTAAGCTCATGTTCAATAGTAAAATGAAGAAGTAAACGAAAGTAAAATAAAAGGAAAGAAAAGGTGTGTAATTTAGGTAGAGACTCAACAAAGTAGAATATTATACGTGAGTCCTTTCCTCTTTACACATTTCTCTGTGATGTGTCACTCTTCGTCCCTTCTTCTCTACTTTACTTACTCTACATCTGATACATCCACATGTCCTTTATGCAGAGCCTTTATGCAGAGCCTTTATGCAGAGCCCGTCCGTCCATCGGCAGCTCCTCCATTTAATGCTATTAGAAAAAATCTAGAGCATGGAAATTGAATTATAAACCTCTTCGTCATTCCTCTCGCTGGCGACAGCTGTCAACGAAAGCTTACGCATTGTCAACGTCTGTCATCAAATTAAACTGAGCTTCTGTTGCTATTTAGGTTAAATTTCAAGCACGTTCGCAGCCTGCCTTCTTGGTTCTATAATTGGGCCATCTCGGGATCAGATACTTAATGCCAAAAAGAGTGGAAATTCAAAATTTATCAAAGCGCTAAACGCGAAAGCGACGATGCGATGGCGAGACGCTTTTAGTAGGTACACAAAATAGAAAAGTAGGAAACACCTCGAAGGTGATACAACAGCAACAATACAACAAAATCATTTAAAGCATCCATAACCTCAAAATCATTGCGCAAATCCTTCTCGCCACAAAACCTGTCAAAGGTTGAGGTTATGTCACGGTTGATGACGATCCCTCTCTGCCTCCTCCTCTGCTCGTCAACCTTAAATACGGTTAAGCCAAAAATTTATAAACGTCCTATTTAAGGAAAAAGGAACCAACATCGTAGAAAAGAAAATAAAAATGCAAATTCTTATTTAAATAAGTTTGCTGTCATGTCTGCCAGTAGAACTTCAGGTAAAAAGCCATTTCTTGTTGTTGTCTTCGAAGAAGGAAAGCATCGTCGTCGTCTTCGTCGGCTTTGGTATCTAAAAATCTATATATTTTTTAGATCCTCCGAAAGACCGTATTTCAAAATCTTATCTGACTGCGTTGAAAAATGGCTGCAAATGTCACCGACAAATATGCTGATTTCCCAGGCAGCTATACACACTCGTATATTGTAGTTAGAAACGCACCACTTCCCCTCCCCTCACCACCCTATCAACCGTCGAACTGTCATGTCTGTCTATCCTCCTGTCTGTCTTAGAGGTTTAACTGTAATGTATACCGTTGGGATGAGGATGGGAGACTTTTGCCAATCTAAATATTTTAGCCACTCACTTTTTACGTTAAAGGTTACGCTTACTTAAGTCAAAGACGAAGCAATTAAATTAAGCCGAAGGGAGAGGAAAGAGAGTGAGACATACAAATAGATGAGAGGTTGGGGAGGAGAGGGTTTTAGACGGAGATTGTAGATTAAGGTACTATAACGTGCCATCGATATGAAATAAGCTATGAAATAAGCTATGAAATAAGCTATGAAATACGATATGAATTCCGAAATAAACGAACAGATGAATGAATGATAAATGAACAGAGATTATTTGATTAATTTTGAATTTTGAGACCATCAATCTTCAAAATATTATGTATATATAAAAAGTTTTAGGCTCCTACATCAGGTTAAAACTAATCCGAGTTTCTCGGAATTAGCACATCGTTTATATTAGGCATTTCAAGGAGATTCTAATATTCCGTTCACATTTGATTCTCTTCCCATCTGATTCTCTTCCCATCAGACTCTCTTTCCACCCGGTTCTCTTCCCATCTCATTACCTCCCACCTGTTTCCCTTCACGCCTGGTTTCCTCAGCGATACAAAAATCCGCTATACTGCTGCCGAATCTTAAAAGTTTGGAGTTTCCCATCTACTTTCTTGGTAAACTTTATTAGTAGAAAAAAAATCCTGTTAATGACTGACAGTTTAACACATAACAAACCTAACCGTGATCTAAATGGAAACCGTGTAAGAGTCTGCCTGTTCTTCACTCCCGACTTCTGAGCCCAGTCTTTTCACCTTCTGAATTTCTTTGTGCGTTCTCTACTATCTATGAAGTAGAAAAAGAAGAAGTGAGGCAGGCGGCATGAAATTCATGGAAACACCTCAAACTTGTAGTTCTATAAATTAATCCTGAAACTTGGTACAAAGAGAAAAGCAAACACACGATAAACACGCATTCGGCGGGTATACGATTTCCACAAAAACGCACACTCGAGGGAGAGTGGGTGCGCTTCAATTCCGTTACTTCCGAAAAAAAACAACCCACCCTCCCCAATAGGAGTCAATGGCTTTGTCAAAAGTGCGTAATATTCGTGTATGTGTATGTTTCCCGATGAGGGGCGGTGGAGTTGATTTTTCTTTCCGTAGTTCCTTTTTTTACCTAACATATTTGTTGTGTCTCTGGTTGTTTTGCTGTAATGAAATGTTTTTCTATTCCTTTTCTTAGGTTGGGGAGAGGAACTCGTGCCCTTCGAGCTGAGACTGAGTCCCTGAATTTCCGCATTTACAGAATGTACTCAGATATCGCAGTGTAGGAACGTCTTATTATCACTTCTATTTTCGCTTTTAAGCTTCTTAGATTGATTCCCATGGGTTTTGCCTTACTAAAGGTTCTCAAATTTGGAGAAAATTTATAGGAAATTCTACGGATAGACTCAAGCGTATCTAAAAGTTTTCAGAGACAAACCGACAAAAGAAAACTTTCGAAAGTTCGGGGAATAAAAGTTCTAGAAATGTATTTTAATCATAAAAAAGCATACATAAAAAAGTTCTTTTCGAACTGTCTAAGAAATCAATTCAATTTTCTAAAGTAACCCTCATTTAAATGAATTAATGGATAATCTAATCTCAGAATATGTTCAATTATGTTGTATATTTTTATTGAACCATCCTTAAAATCGTCTGGTGCCAGAATTTTATCCGTGGGACTCCTGAAAATATTGAAAGCTCATAAGTTTGAAGTACCTTCAAGCACCGTTAAAGCCAACCCATTCATTCTAACACAAACAGCCGCCCCTCTCCTCCTCCCACATTGCCAACCACTTATAGTAACCTGAATAATTTTTCATACCATGGATCCTTTTTTCTTTTAATCCTGTTTCATACTCTTTTCTACTTCAGTATGTTGAGCCTGCGGTAAGTTTCAGCGGTATATTTAGAAATTTATTTAATGTAATTTATTCGGGGCATTTGTGTTGGGGGGAGGCCTATCCTTCTCTCACAGCCCCCTGCCCGGCGCTGTTCTACGGTGTGTAGAGCATATTTAGTAAATTGCTTGCATGAGAGCATAAATTAAAATGAAATCCTAACGTGAGGAAAGGTGAGGAAAAATATATGCTTTTAGTTGGTAAATTATACACATATGTATGTGTGCACGGTGTTTTGGAAAGTGTGTGTTTGTGTTTGTGTGAAGCTTATTAATTACGCTGTTGCAAGCAGCAGACTTAATTGAAGCCGCAGCGGTGCAAAGGTAGAAATTATTATCGATATAAAATTTTAAACACACGCAAACACACACATTGAGGCAATTTTAGAATACGAAAAACACCGACCTACCACATTGTTAATAAATACCTTTAGCTGTTGTTGTTATTAGATAAAATATGCCCGGGACACAGAGAAGAATAATTTTCCCAAGTTATCCGGGAGAATTTGCAAGCTGGTGTGTTTCAGAGACAAGGTTAGAGTGTTTGTGTGTTTGTTCCAGTTTCAAAAGGGTTTCAAAATTTTGCACTTAATGTAGCCAAGCAATTAATGTCTGTTATTAGGCTAATGAAGGTTGTTTCAAGGGCGTTTCGGTTGTCTAATTCTATTACACTATCTGTCAGCACGAAGTTTCATAGGCGAACCACCTGCGTTGGTCATGATTTATATACGTAGATACTCGCAGCAAGTGTGAAAGCATTCAACACCTTATATTTTCGCACTTCACCCATTATAAGTAAATAAGTTATAGTAAATAAATTATTTTCACCCATTTAAAGGTTGCCCACAAATGACCTCTTAACTTTAACTGAAGTAAGCTTTATGATGGAAGCTATTTTATGTCAAGATAAATTCATATAACTCAAAAAGCACTCACTTAATCCTTCTTAATCTTAACCCTTGACAATTTATCGTTTGCCATTCTAGTCACCACAGAATTGACCGCAATATTTAAGCTCTGCCAATAAAACAGAGAACAACAACAACTAACAATAGCTGCCTTAATCTTCTTTCTAATTCAGGCCTTTAATTGTTTTCTTCTCGACAACTGTTTCAGCCTTCGAGTCTTCACTTTGATTAGATTAAATGAAACCCGAAAGAGTCCAAAGAAAAGCACAACCAAACACTCAACACAACGTCTTTTATTTAATATCCATCTCAGATGTCGGGTCTGTTTTCCACTTTTCTGGCCACTTTAATCGCATTCAAGTGTCTCAAATTAATGTCACATCAGCCGGAATTACTTCTGAGTCGATTTGCTTAACTACACATTTATTGCTGGCTTGTAATCGGCTTTCCTCTTGCGCAGTCTTACGGCAAACTAAGCCAACCAGCTGTTGGACGCATAAACAACGACCGCCACCAGCAGCAGCAGCAGCCACCCAGACACCCGTCCGGCAGAGAAGCAGCACCCTCTCATTAGCCCGCCAGTCAGTCGCCGGTTTCTTGAACAGCAGTTCGTGGACGAAAGTCCATTAAGCGTCGTCACCGCGTTCACCATTCTAATGCAATAAAAGTCCATTAAAAAGCCAGAGCGAGTGGCACGCAAATTATAGCCACTCGGTTGGGCGGCGGCAAGCAACAACAAAGTAGCGAAAAAGTGGAAAAATTCCGAGGCCAGCTAAAAATAAGTACGACCCGAATTGTTGAAGTTGCAAATAAACGGTTCATTTGGCATATAAAATGGACCGAGACGAGGATGCGAAATGAAGCGATGAGGCGAGTCCATTAAAAGAATTCCCCAAAAATGTACAGCAACATTCTCCATTGTTTCTTGACATTTATGATCATCAGTGTCAAATTATAAATGCACCAAAGAGAAGCTCTGTCTCATTCGTGTCTCATGTTAAGGATATTCCAAATGAATAATGATAAATGGGGTGTAAAGAGAGAAGGAAACATATTAAAAAAATGCTTTTATAATATAATTTTTTGAAATTAAACTATCCTGCTTTCATGTAACATTTGGGGACATGCTCAACATTTCATGAACGTCAACACATGTGACATGATTTCTGTGAGTGATGAGCTCGAACTACTGCAGTTATAAACATTAAATTAGAAACCTCAACAAGTCTCATCATGTCAAAAACACATTCACCAGAGGTAATTAAAAACAGAAAATAAACTTAACTTTTATTACTCACTTGATAAGAAATCGGACTAAAGTTGTACTTAATTAATTCCTAGTGTGTTTAAGAGAAATACACAAGCTAAGCGCTTATTTTATTATTCCTCAGAAACTCTTCTTGACTAGCATATTTGAAAATATTAAACAAGAGCTTAAATTAAACAGTTTGCTTAAATTTTCTTTATTTTCCATGATGTGCCAAACGAATGCTCTTTGGTGATTATCGTGAACGCATGAATACAAATGTATTTGAACTACAAATGTACTTTCTTATAATGTACCAATTAGTCGATGGATCCCTGTTATTCTAATCCCCAAGTATCATTCATTTCTCAAAATCAATTAATGTTCCTCATACGTCTCGATGTACCAATTCAATGCTGTGTCTGTCTTCTCGCTCACCTTGATATAGATAATCACCGATTATTTCTAATTACACATCTAGTATTAACTTCTGTGGTTATATAATTCCCTATATTAGTGCCACCTACACAGCTCTTGCCTCCCTATTCACTGGTTTAAGTTGACCATTCTAGCAACTTAATTAATTGTCGATTCAAATGTCGAAATGTCAATAGGAATTCAACACCATTCAGTAGGTCATCAATAAAACTAAGTCATAAAATTTTGATATTCTCTCATACTTAAGCTACTCTTGGCTGAACTTCTCTTGCCTGATCTTCTCTTTGTCTAAGCTCAATAAAATACAGGCGACAAGACGGACAATTTTATGGGAATATTTCAAGATTTTCAGACATTTTCAACAAAGGCAAATTATTTCCTTTGAAAATCTGCATGAACAAGGAAGCAAGAATTCTGGATTGTTCCAAAGTATTTCGATCAGAAGCGGTTGGTTAGCTTGACAGAGTAGCCTCAATAATTTGAAGTAAAATTTAATTTAAACTCTGCATACCGTGTGCAATGTTAACACGGGAGGGAGTGGAAGGGGTGGATGATGGCGTGTGTGTGTGTGAGACTGTGGGTCTTGCACATGACATATATCGGTTGTTAAGTGTTCTTGAGTGGGTGTCGTGTGGCTGCGGTTGTGAGGTGATGTGATGTGATGATGTGAATGAAATGCTCGCATTGATACTCATGAACTCACACTTGCCTCATGTCTTCCTCACTCCTCACTTCACAGAAATGACTAACCATAAATCCAATGATTTGATCCGCTTGGAAATTTCCGAAATGTACCAGCAGCGAAGAAATGATATCGTATGTTCGAAAGTTGATGCGACTTACATACAGCGTTTGTTTGCTTGATTGTTTGTATATACAAGGCTTTATTATGATTGCTTTTATTGTTGTTGTTTTTGTTATTGTTGTTGTTATTATTATTCCGATGGCTTCAGTATCGCTTCGTTACAAATATTATTGCCATTTATTCATTCTCTACTCTTCTGTTTGAGTAGGTACTCAGTAGTGTATATTGTATTTACTCTATAGATAGATATTTGTTGTCATTATATTCTACACATCATATGAGTGTATGCTGTAATGGAAAGTTTATAGAATGCTCTTTCCTTGTATAGAATACTCTTTCCTTGTATAGAACTGTCTTTCCTTGTATAGAGCCTTAATTCCAGATAAGCTTGCTGCTCTTTATACATATGTATGTACATATACTGAGCTATCAGTTTTGATTTACTGGCACACACGTATTGAGAATTGTTTTTGCACTGGATAATATTACCATCTCATTGACAGTGCACACACAACCGTGATCATTTTTAGCATGCCTTCCATTTGTCGATTTTAATCACAACAGGAAGCAAAACTTTTCTTACCATGAAATCAGAACAAGAAACGCTTTTAATTTTAAAATCACACAAGCGATTACTTTGTGAATGACTGATCTCCGGCTTTTAGTAGATCTGGATGAGTGTTTTATGAGTTTTATGAGTTCATTTTTCTCTATTCTTCGACGATTTAACTCTCAAATTTCAGTGTTTAATCCACGATTAAGTTTTTATTAAGGAGTCAATATACATTCCTATTTTAATAGTTAGATTCGGGACTATTTATTGTATATTTATATTAATTTTTGTAATTATTTAGATCGTCGATATAGATTTTTTCAATATTCTTTCTTTGTTTTATTTTATATCATATCGTATTCAGTCACCACACATGAAATAGTAATTTTCTAAACTTATCAAAGAATTCCCGCTGGGTTTCTTCGCGTCGTGGTGCCATCATTCAATAAATAATCCTTAATTAAAGTTTATTCGAAAATTTTATCCCCTCCAAATGAGGATTTTCTTGTGTTTTTTATTTGTTCACCTCGAACACACACACACACACACACAAAAGTGCCATTAAGTAAACTCACACAGCGACACGTACTCGTAGAAGTATGTAACACGTACAGCAGAGAACGAACGACAGATGAAGAGAGAGAGAGATGAGCTGGATAGAGGAAATCAGAAAGATAGGAATACAGAAAGAGAGGAAGAGAGTTAGTATCCAGTTAAAACCGAATGACGACTTCCTATTGTTTTTGTTAACTTTGCCAATTAAACCTTTTTATGATTGCCATGATGATGATGATGATAACGATGATCAGATGACACAGATTGCGGTGACAATGATGTAATGGAGATGGCGAAGATGACAACCAGAAAGAGAAGGGGACTGTATTCGGTCTGAATGAAACTGAAATACCTTATAGGGCAGATTAAAATCCTTGTAATGTAGCATAGCATTTCCAATAAAATTACTTTTTCCCATGTACAGACCCATGATATGTGACTCATGCCCTTTAACCTCCGAGTGTAGGGTGTAATGAAGATAAAGCTGATAGTGATGAAGATAATGTTTTAAGGGTTGGTGTTGATGACGATGACGCTGATTGTAGATAGCTTAAAGGTCTCGATAGAAGCTTAATTTCACTTTTATAATGACACCATTTAAAGCACATATTATCTGTGTTATTTTTAGTTGTTACTCGTTGTGTTTTGCTGTTTTCGTTGACGAGGAATTTAGTATTACCTTATAAATTCGGAAACTCGTCAAGAGTTCACCATAAAAGAATATAGATATGAAGGAATAATCGAGGTACGAGTACTTCAAAAGTAACTAACTTTAATAATAGACTTAAGATTTTAAATAACACACACTTAATCGCATATTTAATTACAAAATGGTTTATTATAAAAGTTTTTCCGTAAAGTTTTGAGGCAAAAGTTTTTAAATCACCCAAAAAAATAGGAGTACCCCAAAAAAAGTGCCCCAAAGATTGAAGTTCAAAATATCTAGGAAATCGTTAGTCAGAGAAACTAACAAAAACAACAACAGGAAGAGGAATAACTACCTTCTAGTCATTACAAGAGAATAAAAGAACGAAAGACGAAGGATGAAGAGAGAGAGAGGGAGGGAGAGAGAGGACCAACAACTCAGCTCCACTGTATGAGAGCCACAATAAATTGTCCGAAGCCGAAGTTTTAAACAAGTGATCGTCATAAAAACAACAACGAACGCCATAAACTATGCCATGAATGGGAATGAGGACAAAAACAGGTCGAGAGGTTGAGTTCGCTTGGATTGCGCTTGTATCCAGGATCGGGTTGAACGGGGACTGAATGCAGATGAATGGGACTGAGTGGGGGCTGAATAAAGGCTGAATGGGGCTGAATGGGGCTGAATGAGGCCAAATGAGGCTGTATGAGTCTAAAGGGGGTTGAATATATCTTAAATGTGGTCTGAATGGAGGCTGAATGGGTGTTGGATCGACTTAGATTGGAGTTGTCTCAGTTACATGATGCTGCCGCTGTAGAGCTACACTGAAAAATTTAATATGTTGTTTGTTTTCTTCGCTTTTTATTTGTTGTTTGCTGAATGCTACTCGAAATTCTAAATTTTATGCTGCAATAACAACAACACCAGCTACAGCAGACATTTTATTGTTACGTTTGGAGTGTTGTTGTTGCTGTTGTTATTATTTCTGTTGCTATTGCTGTCAAGCTTGGTTCGTTTAAATAATAAAGAAGAACGCATGAGAATATGCAGCACATCCTTCGAGTGCATGCTTCGAGTCCTGTTCTGCGCCGTAAAACTGACAATAAAGAGCGGAGTGGCACAAAGTGAGAGTGGCTGTACATGTGTTTGTGTGCGCGCTTGTATGTATATGTATGTATGTGTATGGTTTCTACAAGTTTACTGCTCGCTTTATGCTTTGAGACATAAAGGATTCTGCTGCAGCAGCACAAATTTTCTCTTCACTGAAAGCGATGTAATTTTCTTAACACACTCACAAAACACCAACACAGCTGCGACTTCATTGGTGTACGTCTGTATGTGTATCTGTGTCTGTGTGTGTGGCTCGGTGCAAAGCAATTTGAAACGTCTTTTAAAAATGAAAACAAAGCATCTTCACAATGGAAAGTCGAAAATAATAAAAAGGAATTTTAGTGCTGTCGAAAAGGAGTAGAAAAGTAGTAGAAACAAACACCGCAGCAGCGGAGTTTCAAGAAAACTTCCACCATTAATGAGAGTAAGTGTGTGCGGGTGTGTCTGTGTGTGGGTGTGCCTTTTATATGCTTTTAACTGCTTTATAATGTCATACAAATCTTTTGTCTTATCAAATCGAGCTCAAGGACTTTCAAGGAGCTGGCGCTCGACTAACGCTCGGAACAATGAAAATGATTTTCCTTCGCGAAGAAAGACGGCGAGGGGAAGTGAAGTGAATGCGGTTTGGGAGTATTGAGGGGGGGTGGGAGGGGTTGTCTGGTTTCTGATGGTTGCTGTGAATGAATGCGCTACCAAATATTCTCAAATATCGTTTCGACTTGAGTACGAAGACTGCAAATTGATCGTGCTCTAGTTTAGTTGAATGAATATTTGAGAATTAAAGCAATTAAGAACCAAAAACTGTGCAATTAAAATCCACAACAACCACAGCAAATTGTATCACTTCAGAACTTCATCATTTTCTGAACTTTTTTGAAGTTAATCCTTAGTTTTTCCGAGCAAGGAGTCAAAAAACAAAGTCTCAAAATCATGCTGGCTTTAAACATTAAATGCATGAATTAAATTAATTATTAAAACCAGTCTTTAAATTACAGCACCACAGAAAACACCGACCTCATCGTAATAAAAATATAAAGAGTGCAATTTTAATGACGTAAGCGACTTTGGAACGAAGTAAAGCTTTTTAAAATCCATTAAAGCGCTGCTTAAACTTTCGCAGCTGCCGCTGAAGCATCTACCGCTGCTGCTGCTCTTGTTCTTGCGTCTGCTGCTGCTGCTTCTGTTGCTTGAGCTGCGAAAGCTTGATAACGGTGACATTAATCATTCCGAAGAGACTCAAAAAGGAACGACTGCCGCCCTCCGCCACCGCTCAACACTTCTCTCACTCATCAATCCGTCTGTCCACTCGTCCCTCCTTCTGTCTGCCGTCCTCACTACCCACCGTTCCCCTCTCCTCCGTCCAACCCTGAAGAGTGTTGTTCGGACGTGTTTCACAGGCAACTATTACGTCATTTGCATACGTCTCTATGAACAAACATTTTACACATTATCAACATGTTGTTGTTGTGTAATGCAACGTAAGGCTGAGAAAACTTTTTACTTTAACAACCAAAAAAAAGAATTCTAGAAAATATTTTAAAAAAAACCAAACACAAACACAGTCAAAAGTGTGTGAGCCAAAGTTTTTGTGTCAAACTTGTTTTGTCGTCACTTTCGTGGCAAATAAAAAAGTCGACAAATAATAGCGGCAAGCAGGAGACGAGGAGGAGAAGTGTGAGGATGAGGGGGAGAAGAAGGACGATGAAGCAGAAGGAGGGTGAGGAGGAATCAACACTAACATAGACAGAACTTAAAAGAGAAGAACAATTTATTAGTTTTCGAGCAAAGGACTATACTGTCCCTCCATCCTCTTCGTTCGTCCTCTTCCTCCATGGTCTTCCTCCCTCCTCTTCATCCCTCCTCTCTGTCCTGTCTTTCGTCTGGATCCACACTATACTTTATCTGGTTTCCGTCCATCCTCTCCGCACTCTCCATCCTCTCTTCTAGACCGCCCAACTTTGCTCTATGATTTCCCCTATTCCCCCCCAACCCCTCCCACCCCTAGGCCTTCCATCACTTCCTCCATCCTCTCTTCTTTTTCGCTGCTTCAAGTTTTCAACTTTTTGTTACATTTTGTTGCAGTTGCTGTTCGCATTATTGTCGCTATTGTTGTTGTAAGAAGAGCTCAGCTTAAAGCTGAATGCTGCTAAAGAAATAGAACCAGAAAAAAGAACCAAAAACAACAACGCTGAGTGGAGCAGATAGAAAACCTATTTTTTTGATGCCATCCTTTGGAAACGCTAAAGGAAAACTTTTTCTTTGTAAGCATTTTTATGTCCAACAACAACAATTTTGTATGTTATTGTAGGTCTTGTTATTGTTGTTGTTGCTGACTTTGTAATCCTCTACTTGGAAGTTGTTGCTGTTACTGCTATTATTATTGCTGCCGCTGTCCTTGTTGCTGATGTTGTTCCTGCTGTTCTCATTGTCGTTGTGACGCCTTGAAAAGAAAGCTAAACTTTAACCAAATTTCGTTGCATTTCATTGCGATGCAACATCCTTGAACGTCGCACGATTTGACGCCATTTTTGCTGCAGCCACTTTTTTTGCCACGCATTCCTTCAAGCGAAGAACACTCAAAACCACAGTTTTTTCCTGTATCCTGGCATTTCTGGTGCGTATTACTAAGTGAATGTGTGTGAGTGTGTGTTTCAAGGTGTTTGTGAATATGTGTGTGTGTGTGTGTGTGTGTGTGTGCGTGTGCCTGCGTATGCTGCAAACTTGTCGCGGTTTCTTTATTCATGTACCACAAGCATGGTTTACTTTACTCTGGCAATCAGTGTGCGTATGCGGCTTGACGTTCTCCTTCTCCATCTTCTTCTTCCTCCTCTTCCTCTCCCTCCCCTCCTTCTTCTTTACATTATTTTTTTACTTTAGCTAAAAAAAGTTGAGGCTTTCACTGAGTTTTTAACCAACGTTTTTACGAAAGAGTGTCGAGCTGCTTTAGAATCCAATTAAAACCACTCGCAGGAAGTTCTTAAAAACCACGATATAAAAGAATTCCATGTCTCCATATCATTCAGTTTTAATTAACTCAATTTTTTATATATTTATTCTTTTTTCTTTGGATAAATTTTATTAAATTTAATTCTTAAATATTATTTCTTTTTTAATATACAAAAGACGAGTACAATTTTTCTGATAATCGTTCGATTACCATGATTTTGACTCCGCACACTTTATTTTCCTTGTTCCCCCCTCATTGCCCCCCCCCCCTGCTCCTCATTTACCAGTCTTCCTTTTCAATGTCCTAAATAATAAATGACGAAATATTTCATGCTTCACGCGTTCATCGTTTATGTCGCTTTACAAGCAAATTTTTATACAAAAAGCAGACGCTCCTGCTCTTTCTGCCGTTATTGCTTCTTCTGTTATGAATCCTTCCATCCACGGAAGTCCCCCTCCCTTCACCGAAAATCTCCTTCACTCCACCGAAAGTCTACTAAATAGATTATATCAGTTAAATACTATGAACAGAGCAGCCAGGCACTTCGCCAAGCTTGCAGCCACTTGCGAGTTATCTTCACAGCCACCAACCACGCCCACCAACTGCCCACTTCCGCCAACAACCCCCTCTGCAGCCCTCCCGCTGTGCTGCTTGTAACTCAACACGAAACTTTCAACGGAAATCCTTACAAAATTTAAAACAAAAGATTAAGAATTCACATCCTTGTAATTGTCCAAAAAATGTTGGCCATAATTTGGAGAGATTTCTTGCCAACACACAGCTTTGTTATCCTTGGATTGCCTGGGTTATTCCATGGCCATGGTTAAGAAAGCAGCAACAACAACAACAGCAGCATCGGGAAAACTTTTTATAATCCTGCTGCTTTGCGAAACATTTAAAGCAGCAGCAAACTTTTTGCAGATCCTTGGAAGGAACACGATTTTTTTCAACTTCTTTTTCTTCTATTTCTTCTTCAAATTTCACTTTTCTTTTCATTCTGCCTACATTATTCTATTTGGACAAATCTGTTGTATTTTCTAGAGACTTAAATTGAACCCAAATGAATTCCACTCAATTCAACATAATCCAACCCAACATAATTCAACCCAACGTAATACAACCCAATTCAACACTTTCCACCTCAGTTGGAAATCCAATAAAATTCTATACAAAAATTATAAAAATAGAACAACATTCAAAGGATTCACAGATTCGAATGCTTACCGTGTTGGCCGTCTTTGTTGCCCAGCGAGACGCCGCTGTGCACCAGGCTGCTGGAGGACGAACGCAGACGCGCGACGGTGGTCGTCGTTGGCACCACGAAAAGCGTCACCAAAACTTTCCACATTGTTAACATTACGATTTGATTTCTAGCGCACTTCATTTTGCACTGCTTCGGAAGACGCTGCTGTTGTTGCTGATCGGATTCTGTCTCTGACTCTTCTTCTTCTTCTGCTTTTTTTTATTCTTTTTATTACTAAGTTATTTGGATATCTTATTTGCTGTGTTTACTGATGTTGCCACCTCGTCATTTCGGTACCTGTTCTTTGAGTTGTTTTGTAGATGATATGATTTAATATTGTTATTGTTGATGTTGTTGTTTCTGTTGTTGTTGTTTTTGTTGTTATTGTTGTTTTTGTGGTTGTTGTTGTTATGATTCAATTGATATGTTTTCCTCAAGATATGCATATAAACTTCAGAAACACTTTTTCGGGGATTTCATTTGTTTGTAAATAATTTTTACCGACTACAGAAATATTTTTTATGTTCTTCTATTTACTCCCATTTATATTTTCTTCCTTTTTAAACTGTGTTTTTTATTGTTTTTTTCTTTTTTTTTGAAGATATCAGATACTCTCAGTGGATGGATTGGCTTGTATTGAAGATTTGAAGAATGTTTCAATTAAACTGTAAAGAAAAAGCAATACAATGTAGGAAATATATTAAAAGTGAGATTCAAATTCATTAAAATTCACTTCAAATTGAAAAGAGATTAAAAACTGTAATACTTAAGTTCTCACTAACTTTTTATGACTAAGATTGAACTTCTTAACTTTTTACTTAGCTGTCAACTTTAACCTCATTAAATCCATTAAAGTTACAATGATTGATTGATTGCTGCAACGTTATTTAAGCTCAGAAAATGGGCGAGCTTTTTAACAGTCAGTCATTCAGATTTCGATTCCCTCATTATTTCAAGGGGATTAAATTAAAATCTTCACGTCATCAGGATCTCTCAGGATCACCATCATTATAATTGTGACAAGAAATTCATCCCATTCCGATTATTTTAAATCTAAGAAGCTTTTTTAATACCATTTTGGCCGTGACAAAAACCTGCAACAGAGCGAAAATTCTAGAAATCGCGTTCGCATCGCGAAGGGCAACAAAAAAACCTGAAAAAAGGATTCCTGAGGTACTATCTACTATATAGAAAACGGAAGACTTTCTACAGTTAACGGGAGTTGCAAGAAATACTGTTAGAAGCAGGATTACAACCACTAGGAACGTCTTCCAGCTGAATGCTTTGATGGCCACGCGAACCACCAACAAGTGAAATGAACAACAACGAATAACAAAGAATGAAAAATGTGTGGAAAAAACAGAAAACAAAAGTAAAGAACAGCGACCGAAAAAGAAACGAAGAACTTGAAAAGTAAAAACAAAATAAATGCGCCAGTCATTTTCTCCACCAGAAGCTGTCAATCAAAGTGTGAGGCTATTGTATCCCCGTTTATTATTTCGTCCTTCTTAGGGTCGACAGCCAGATACCCTTCTACACTACAATCTCAACCCTCCCCCTGTCACCCTCCCCGATAAACAATAGCAACACGAGCCATCGTTTTCCTTTTCTGAGTTCTTCATTTGTTCTGCTGTTTAATAAACATGATACAACTACAAAAACTTTTGCTGTTGTTGTTGTGTGAGTATTTTTCCCACCGCCACCCTCCACACCATTTCTCTCATCATCATCGATTGCTTCATTAACATTATCCTCATCATTATCATCATTATCACCATCATCGCTGATGTGTTGCTTGGTCCATTTATAAATCTAAAGTGTTTGTTCGAAATTGATTTTTTCCTTGTCCTCTCTCTTCCTTTTTCTCTTTTCTTCCTCTTCTCTTCCTCCACCCTTCCTCTTCTCTTCTTCTTTTATTCTTGCCTTCATTTACAATATTTAGAAAACATTATTATTCGGTAATATTTTACATTTTCTTTGATTTTCTTCATTAATTCTTCACTAAATTCAATAAATAAATAAAAACGAAAGCGAAAATCTTTAGTTTATTTTCTATAAAACGATACTCATTCTCTTCCAAACTATATTTAAAGAGCAACATTTATTTAATCTATAAAAGGAATACTATATTAAGAGTCCAATCAGATGAGAAGCAGAATAGAAACAAAGTCAGGAAGAGGAACAAGCAACAGAAGAAGAAGTACTTTTTCCCGCTTAATCAGCATTTATTGGCAAGAATATCCAAAAGCAACAGCATAGAAAAGGGCACAAAAGTGATTGAAAGTCATGAAGAATATCAATAATATTCGTAATGATTGAGAAAAATACCGCCTCCAGTCGAACCCTAAAAAACCAAAAAAGAAAACGAAACAAAACTGAATTGAATCGAATCCATCGAATCGATCCAACCTAATATAAAAGCCCGTTTAACCCCAATGAACAGAGCATCATTTATATTTATAGAATGCATGAGCAGAAAAAGAAAGAGTATAAAATAAACGGCAAAACGGAGCAGCGAAATAAGGAAGCAACCTAAAAAACCGCAAGGAAAGAAAACAAACAAGCAAACATACAAAAAAACCAAGAAATATACAAAAAACAGACAAATATAAAAAGACCAAACAAAAGACCTTCAAAAAAGGCCACCAAAAAATCCCAATAAAAAGCGTGCAAATAATAAATAAACCAAGCAACAGTAGATAAGATGTTGACGATAAGAATTCATCAAGCTCAAGGATAGAAAGAACAACAAGAATATTTCAAATCATTGCGGGAGAAAAACCCAAAGAGGAAACATTTAAAAGAAAAGGCGAACAAAGAGTCAAGAATTTGGTCATAATTTAATGATTTTGTTTGGTTTTTTAGTAATATTAAAAGTGGCAGCAACATCATCATCTTCAACGTCACGTTGATTGACAGGTTGCTAGATGAGAAAGAAGAAAAAGATAAAGGAGAGAGGAGGAAAAGAAGAAAAGTGGAAAAAGTGGGCGGAGAAGAAAAAGAAGGAAAATAATAAGAAAAATCAGAAGAAAAAGAAACGATCGATGGATGCTAAAGGGACAAGAGTATCAAAAGAAGAAGAAAAAAATAGTGACCTATAAAAAAAAAACCAACAAAACGTTTAAGTTTTCATTTCATATAAAAAAAAGGCAAAAAACCAAATGAGCAGAAATTTCGAAATCATTTTGTTTCCTTTGTGTTTCCTTAATACAAGAAAACGATACATGAAAAAAGCAATTAATTCATTAATTATTTTGCGCCTCTTTCGAATTTCATTTACCGCAAACAGGTTGTCTGCAAAAAACACCGAAACTAAGAAGCTCCAACTAAAAACCACACAAAAACTATTATAATTGAAACCACAATAAAGCAGATGCAATCAAAAAACAAACCGCAAACGTTGCGGTTTCTCATTTTTGTCATTGTGATGATGGTGTTGCTTTTGTTGTTGTTATTGCTTTTGATTGTATTGCTACTCTCGCTTCTTTCACTACAGCAACATTTTACACAGTCTAAAGTCACGAAAAACCAAGAGAAAAACATCAGCTACTCTGCCTAAAAGTATGCTAATAAAATACTCTTTCTGTGGTTCGGTCGTCTCAGAATCATAGTCATCGTTGTTGCTCTTATTATTGTTGTTGCTCTTGTTGTTGTCTTCATCGTTTCATGTTGCAGACAATAAAACACACTTCCGACAGCATAAATTTATGCTTTCCTTCAAAGTTTTGTATACGTAATTTGATTCTTTTTTTATGCTGATGACCGCAACGTAGATACGTCAGTCGAAATTAGTTTACGATCTCATTTTATTTATTATTCCTTTGTTATTATTTTATCCCTATCATTTTTCTTTCTCTTTTATTTTGATTTCATGTTTGTCGAAGATTTTAGCAGAGTCCATCGTTAGCTTTCGTTGTTATTATTATTATTATCATTGATTATTTATTACATTCAATTTAATTTTTTATAAAGATTCAGCTTCTTGCAAAGAGTACATAGTTTAAAACTTCACCAGATCCTTAAGGATTGTCGAATAAATGATTTTTGTTTATGGTACCCCTGGTTTGGAGTTCCACGAGTTTAGAGTACCCACTGACTCTTTGGACTTCAGTGAATTCCTGGATTTCAGTGGGTATTTTTTATAGATTTTGTCGAATTTGAATAAATTTGGATGGATTTGTGTAGATTCTGATGGATATGGATAGTTGTGAAGGTATTTGAAAGGATTTGAATGGATTTTTTAATAGGCTTTAATGAATTTTATGTATATTTGTATTTAATTTAATGCATTTCTCTGACTTTGGATTGATTTTGAAGAATTTTAACCATATCAAATCAAATTCTAACAAAAAAAAGATGAATGTAACGAAGAGAACGAAGACAATGAAGATGAAAAGAAGCAAAGGAAATAAAAACAAGCAGAAGTCGAAAGAACGAAACAGTTCTGTCAAAGAGAGAGAGAGAGATGGAGCGAGAATAAAAGAGAGAGGGGAAAGACATGTCGAAAAAAGCTAGAAAATCTAAAAACAAGTTGTTTGCTCCACTTCAGTGAATTTGGAGTGAATATAAATTGACATTGACGAGCAGAGCCGAGCGACGCTGAGAACAACAGAGCAGTCACCAGAAATGGAGCAGCACTCCGTGGGTCTGAAGTAGAAAAGAGAAACGAGCACCGAAGAAGAGGGCGACGGACGAGAAGAAATGCCGGAAGTGTCCCCAGACAGGGTTTCACTTAAACGCTCCGCACACGAAACGAAACTCAGCTCGCTTGGCTTTCATTTAAACTTGTTTGTTGGCAGCTTTTTTCTATTTTCGATTGTTTCGTTTTCTATGAAAGAGAAGCAGGATGAGAAACATCAGGAGCAGCAGCAGCATCGGCAGATGACCGGCGGCCGGAGACGAAATGATGTCGCTGGGTGTGTAGATGCGGCATACTTTTGGGCTGTCAAACACACAGGACAATGAAGCCAACGAAGGACTTTGTGTTTGATGTACGATACAGTTTTTCATGGGTTTCTTATTCTCTTAGTTTGGCTTGTGTTTTTCCGGCCGTTTTATGTTCGGGGAAATGGCGAAAATCCCCACCGGGGATAAATTAAAGTGAAACGACGCATAAAACGTGATGCCGAGAAGCAGGAGGAAAGTGAAATTTGACATTTTATTGTATTTAAATGCAATGTAAATAAAAACAAGCAAAAAATTCAAATTCCTCGATAAAAACTAAAGTCAAATTATGGTAAATTAAAAAATGGCTAAAAAATACAAAGGAAACAGTGACGAATACAGAATAGATACCCTTTGAAACACTTCGGCTCTCTTTTAAAACGTTTCGTGACTCTGTTTAAGCTTCCTTTCAATCCTTTTAGCTTTTATTCTCATTCAATTTCTTGTTCAAATGTCAGACCGAAAAATTAAACTGTCATCATTTGAAACACTTCAATTTAAGTGAAGCAACAATGGAGAAACCTATAATTTATTTAGTTAAAAACAGATTTTAGACAACATCAACATCAAGTATTATGAGTAGATTATTAAAAAAAGAGAGTGCAGACAGAAAAAACACCCTACTTTAATGTAAGCCATCCCACTCAAACCTCGAAATCAGCGCCAATCCAATCCATTTTAATCCAACCCATTTTACATGAAAGCGAAAGCAACAACAAAAACAACAACAACAACAACAACAATAACAACAACAACGGCTACTACTACTCGTACTACAACAATAAGAACAACAACAACAACAACGATGACTTGTAATACAACAACAAGAACAATTATGTTGAAATCACTTAACACCGTTTAACACGACATCCTGCCACTGCAACAACAAAAGCAACAACAACAACAGCTACAACAACAGGCTGCATACTTATAAAAACCAGACAACAACAACAACAATAACAACAACAAGAAAAAGCAGTTATTTAGAGCTTCTGTGAATCTACACTCCGAAAAAATTTGCATGCATTGCCAACATTAAAGTTGATCTCGTGAGTTGTTGCCAGGATTTCAAACGAAAGGATTCGTGCATATCTAAAAACAACAACAACAAGAAACGTTTTAACCGAGTGCCAAGCAATTATGGACAGAAGATAAGAACAACAACAGTAAAAACAACAAAAGCCATAACGAAAAAAAGCATTAAAAAAAATTATGATGACGATGAAAAGTTACTAAACAAAAAACGCGGTAGAAACATTTCGATGATTATCAACATTTCAATGATTGTTAACATTTCGATTATTAACGATCGGTAGCAACATTTCGATCGGTAGCAACTTTTTGATGGTTAGCAACATTTTTATTGTTGCCAAAATTTAAATGGTTAGCAACAGTACTCCGCAACATTTTTAGCAACATAAACTGTGGTTTTCTGCAACATTTTGAATAATTTCAACAAGAACTCAGTGCTGAAGCTGTTGCATTTTTTTTGGTGTTGCGAAAGTTGATTTTATGAGAAGCAGGATCTTCAAGACACACACACACCCACACAATTTGGAGCTCCTTTGAATCCGCGGATCCACCACCGCCGTGCTTCATATTAAAACACGTGATTAACTCTTTCTTAATTATTTTCAGTTTTAATTTCGCTTTAATTTTACTTTTTATTTTTGAATTTTAATCTTTTTCTTATTTTCTATTTTTAATTTTTTTCTTTAATTATAATTTGTCTTTCATTTGTAGTTTTTTTCTTTAATTATAAATTGTCTTTTATTTTTAATTTCTTTTAGTTATTTTAAAATGTATATATTTCTTTCAGTTTTCGTATTTGTTTGGTTTTATTTTTATTTATGATTTCATGGTTTTGCTGCTATTTTTGCATTTTAAATCCACGCCACTCAATACTGTAAAACAAATGGAAACAGCAACAACAACAATAACACAACACAAGCCTCTTCATTCACACCTGCCTCCTGTCTGGTTGTATGTGTGTATGTGTGTGTTCATGTGTGTGTGTTTTTGTTTGTGATTTCTTTTTTAAATCTGTTTGTTTTATTTTGCATTCGCGGGAAGTCGCTGTCGTTTTTGTTGTTGTTATTATTCCCCTTTTTATTCTTTGTTAATTTTTTGTGATTCTATCCCGAGCTGCACTCAGATGATATTCTTTCTGGTGTAACTCTGTTGTGAATATGGTGCATAAAGTGGTGCAGAGAGGCCCAATAACTCTTTTAGTCACTTTTAATAAACTCTTTAAAGAAAGATGAGCCGCGGAGTCAGCTAAATAAATACCTAAATAAATCCGCTGTTGGGATTTCTAAAGGTTTTCATCCCAGTTTAACAGATTTATTCAAGGATTAAAAAGTGAATAAACAACCTAGTCAAACAGTTAACACATTTGGCCCAAACTGAAACTGTTCGAGTGCTTTACACATATTTTTATACCCTACAATAAAGTAAATTATTAAATAAATGCAATATATTACAATAAATGTAGACAAAATCGTTACAATAGCTATACCATGTCTATCTGCAATGATAATAATATTAATAATATAAATAATATTATTATCTATACAAATTAAACGCCTATAAAAAATATAATTTATAAGAATATTATTGCTACTGTTTTCCCAAAAACAAACTTCTTGGAAAACTCCAAAAAACTTATGAAAAATTTAGCAACAGGAAAAAAATTCCGTTTAGATTCCATTTCTATATTTTAGAAAAATATTTCTCCCGGCAGATTCAAAAATATTCTCTTAAATTTTAATTTATACTGAAATTGAGTTTATATTTAAATTGAATGTTAAATTTTAAACTGTTGCTCTTTCATATTTTGTGAATGTCATTAAAAATGTTTACTAAGAAAAGGTTGATATCTTAAAACTTCTGTTTCTTAGTTAAATTAACATTTTTCTCTTTTAATAATATTATATTTTTAATATTTTATAGTATTTTAATGTTGTAGTAAATGCTTGAAGTTATTATCATGATGTCTTACAATACTTTTAAATATTTTTTAATTAAGTTTTTTCTTACAACTAATTTAGTACCATTAATTAGAATTTTTTTGTTTATTTCGTTGATATTTTATTGTGAAATTGTTTTTTCCACATGAACCATTGCATTTTACTCTATTTTTTATTTCCTTCATTATGTTTTTAGTTATAAGATTTTTCTTTCATGCGATTTTTACTCCCAAAATGAACAAAGATGTTAACAATTAAAATTAAACTAAAAAGGAGACTAAACTTAAAATGATAAATTGATTAAAATACCGTTAAGCTTGTAAACTTGTATAATTCAATATTTAATACCTTTGATACCGTTATTTTTAAACTTTACTTTGAAGCAAAGAAGTTAAAAACAATTTCGTTCCAAAAAAAACGGGATCAGCTGATATTTTGAAACATGCTCATATTTTGAAGCATGTTTTTTATCTACACACTCTACAAAGCGTGCTAAATAAAAACTAGGTTAAGTTTTCACAAAATATTTTCATTTTATCTGATATGTTTTTTTTGTAAACTGTCTATTTTAACGCTATACGCACACACAGACACAAAAATGCACTCACGCACCTTCCAGCATATGAAATTCCAACAACCAGGAGTTGGTTTTGTTGTTGCTGTTTTTATTATTATTGTTGTTGTTGTTTCTGCCGCTGCTGCTTGTCTGCTACGCCCGAAATCCCTGACGAACTCGCTCGTTTGTCACCAAAGTCGGCCGACACGCTGACGGATTGGCGAACACTTAAAAAACGCCGATTACAACGCACACGAAACACGACTCCACAAACGACGATCCGGAGCACGGAGCGTTAAAAATGTGCGAATAAAAAAGTGCGAATTTCTACTCTTTCGCCGCCGACGATTCGCTTCGTTTTTAGCTCGTCCTTAACGACGGAACGATGGCAATTTCGCAACTACAAATCGAATCCGGTTGGGTTTTTTTGAAAAATGCATTCTTGTTACAATCAATGAGCGATCAATGATTGTTATCACCCGAAAAAATTATTGTCACCTGCTAATTTTCACGCATAAAAATCCAACAAAAATAAAAACAGAACGCTTCTTTTACACACTTTAATTCACCCGATTCGCTGGCGTTGCTGCAGGTGTTTCGGCGGTTACGCGGCGACCTCGTTTTGCGTGAGCGTATCCCGTCATCGCGTAACAGACACTCCGGCGTATGAGCTAAAACTGAAAGTTGGTTCAAAAGTTTTGTTGTGCAAAGGACAGCCTCGCAAAGGACGAGCTGCGAGGCGGCCTGGCTGAATGCACGATGAGAAGCTTTCGTGGGTTATCGTCGGTTGTGGCTCTCGCGCTTTCGCCTGCTCGGGCGACGACTTACGTACGTAACGCAACGTCAATGCAACACAACAACGTAAGCGAAGTACGTAGCCAGCGGAACAAAAACAGTTGTTGTAACGTGAGGAAAAATGCGTAAAATATAGAGTACGTAAGGAAAAATGGCTGTAATGGAGAGCAGCGGGGAAGAGAGAGAGAGAGAGAAATAGGAAAAGAAAAGGCGAGAGTAGGGAGATTTAAATAAAATATGAAGAGAGTAGAATAGAGGCTATATTAGAGAGAGAGAGGGAGAGAGTAAAGCAAGTGTAAATATTGATAGCATTTCACTGGATTTGTTGTTGCATTGCGTAAACGATGCTAGGTTGCATGAGTGCATGGTTTACGCTACGACATGGAAGTCAACATCAAACAAATTTCAGCTTTTTTACTATTAAATAATATCACCTTTAAATAAATACTTTTTTAATTTCGGTCTTAAATAAAAAGTAGAAAAACTAAATTAATTCGCAACATAATTATTATTTAAGTGTAAAAATTATGAAAATACATACAATTACTCGATTAATTATATTTTCATCTCATTTATATTTCAATCTTCTTCCGAAAATCGTAAACAATTCTTTTTTGTCTCAGAGTAAAGACAAAAACAATATTTTTTTAAAAAACTACTCGTAAACACAAAAAATAGCTTTGTTTTTTCTTTTTACTCTCGAGTCTCTCCCTCTCTTTCCTTATCTCTCTCAATTATTTCCATTTTAATTCAGCGCTTCTCCTGTAAATTGTTGTTAAAGCTCAGAGAGAAACAAACTAATAAATTACTCTCTCTCACAAAATCTCTCGCTCTCGACCTCCCTCTCATTCCGACTTTACATGAATCTCGTAGAAAGCTCTAATTTCTTGACATATTTATTACGTATTTTTCACCGCAACGAATCACGTAATGGGGTAGGTTCGTGTGAAGG
Organism: Myopa tessellatipennis; assembly: GCA_943737955.2. Classification (NCBI taxonomy): domain Eukaryota; kingdom Metazoa; phylum Arthropoda; class Insecta; order Diptera; family Conopidae; genus Myopa; species Myopa tessellatipennis. The sequence continues at coordinate 60,209,316 of OX031316.1, forward strand.
TTTGTGTCTCTGCTAAAAACACAAAATAAATCAAAATTTAAATGTTGCTGAATAAATTTTAGTTATTTATTATTATTTTCCTAGTTACCTCTTATATATTAAATGATGAAAAAATTAATAATAAATTAAATTATTAACAAAATTTAAGAAAACAAACGAAGAAACAGTCAAGCAACCATCGTAGGTAATTAAAACCGAGCTCGAGTACAAAACAATTATATTTCAGTTTCACTGCAAATCCACTCGAACGAGGAGGACTACAACAACAAAAATAATAACAACAATAATAACCTAATAACAACAACAACCATATAAGTCAACGCTAGCGTGTCAGAAGTCATCAGTTTCAGCTTAAAAGCCAGGAGTTTCCTATACTATCAGAGCCACAAACCACGACCCACAACCCACAACCCACAACATGAATGATGAACTCGAGGTTCATTCTAGGTTCACTCAAGATTCATCGGTTTGCGAGTTCACTTGTGGCACAGATTTCGTAAACAGCAAACCGCGTTGGCGAAAGAAAGCAAAGAATAGATGTTTTTGCAAAGGAATCGAATGACCTCCTTTAAGTCGTCCTTTACAGACCCCCATCTACCCTCCCCCCCACCATGTCATTCTCTGCATGTGTCAGTGTGTCTGCTGGTTGATTGGCGTTGGTGTTGGTGTTGGTAAACAAATCAGTCGGCATACTATGAAAAATATTGCGAATAAAAGTGAATCCAAGGCAGCTCGAAGGCGGCACGAGTTTTAATGAGTTCTGACGCGTTCCTTTAATTAAAGCCAAACATCAATTATTACGGAACACGCACAATTATTAGAACAACAACAATAACAACAACAATGAAAGTAATCACAACACATATCGTCAAATCAAATGGAAGGGGGCCGAGAGGGGGGAAAGATCCAATCTTGTTTGTTTAAAATTAATTATTCAAAATAAAAGAAACCGAAACCGAAAAACGAAGGAAACGAAGAAGAGGAGGAGGCACCACAAGGAAGCATGCTTGTGTTTATACTTCATCTAAGGAGTAGTGAGTATAGGAGGCTCGTTTAGTCAAGACGTAACGTTACGTGACGTATCAGCTTCTCCACTATCCTCTCTCATGTGGCTGCCACTGCAAACTGTTATTGAAATCGTAACGTAACGTTATTATATGAAATATTTTCGTATATTATTTGTAAGTTTTTCGCTTTTTCGTTCCTTTTTAGGATAGTATTGTGCATATAACACTCCATAATATTCGAACATCCAATATAATAGGTGTAGGAAATCATCTATCAAAAAAGTTTCCCAAAAGTGGACTAATTTAAGTTTTCTTAAAACACAGACTTCAGTTTCACTTGAAGAATTTTTTTGGGGGGGGTTTTGAGTGAGAGGAGCATTTCTCTTCTTCAGTTTTGTCTTGTCGCTTCAATATATCAGTATCAATAAATAAATCCAGCATTACGGAATCCTTCCAACGACTTCCGAGCTAACTACCAATTATTGGCCAGCAACAGTGGCACCTGTTCAACAGCATGACATTCAAATTGCAATATTCGATGCTTTTTCTATTTCTTCACATTTGCTTTTGTTTTTTATTTTGTGTTTCTTGTGTTGTGCGAGGGTTTTCAATTTCAGAAGGATGACAATTTTTGGCGATTGTCAAAAATGCTTCCTTTCCTGCTGCAAGGAATATTACAAAAAGTACAACAATAATAACAACAACAACAACAGCAACAAAAACACGAACATGGCATGGCATAACATGTGAATCCCGACGACGCAGCGCAAAGTGCAGTCGGCAGAAGCATGTCCAGTGTCTTATCACAATCCGTTTCTCTTCGGCGCTGTTTTTTTGCTCAGACTGACTATTCGATGCCTGATCAATTTTCTGCTCTTTCTGCCACGAAATCGAACCGAAGTGACAGCGGCAGCGGTAGCGACAACGATTACAGCCGAATCAGAGGCAGAGTAAAAGAAGAAGCAGGAGCAGAGTAAAAGAAGAAGCAGCGGCAGAACGAAGAGGATTCACATGCAGACTTGAAAGCACTTTTTGGACAACATGCAACATGTACGAGGATAGGGGAATAAGAGAGAATGAGTGTGTGCGTGTTTGTGCATGTGAGACTGTGAGAGAGAGAGAGAGTGGTGGGAGAATGAGAGAGGTGGAGAGAGTGAGAGAGGGATCTTCAACACCGTCTGCTGTGGGCAAAACTTTGATTGTGTTACTTGACTTTGAAAATTGTATGAATTATTATGAAACTTTGAAGTTCTTTAACTTTATATACTTATAACTTTATATAGTATAAGTTGTTATATTTAATAATCAATTTTTAAATATATTTTATAATATATTCCATGTATTTCAGTAATATTTTGAGACATTGAATTCGCACACAGCAGCCGAAGTTATATCAAAATCACTCTATCAACACCACTCTATAAATATCACTCTATAAACATCACTCATTCAACATCACTCTATCAACACCACTCTATAAACATCACTCTATAAACAGCACTCATTCAACATCATTCTTTCAACATCACTCATTCAACATCAATCTATCAACATCACTCTTTCAACATCACTCTATCAACATCACTCTTTCAACATCACTCTATCAACATCACTCTGTAAACATCACTCTATCAACATCACTCTATCAACATCACTCTGTAAACATCACTCTATCAACATCACTCATTCAACATCACTACTTCAACATCACTCATTCAACATCACTCATTCAACATCACTCTATCAACATCACTCTATCAACATCACTCTATCAACATCACTCTGTAAACATCACTCTATCAACATCACTCTATCAACATCACTCTGTAAACATCACTCTATCAACATCACTCATTCAACATCACTAATTCAACATCACTCATTCAACATCACTCATTCAACATCACTCTATCAACATCACTCTATCAACATCACTCTATCAACATAACTCTATCAACATCACTCTATCAACATAACTCTTTCACATCACTCTTTCAAAGTCACCTACTCAACATCAATCTCTCAATATCACTCTCTCAGCAACATGAGTCTGCATTTCAACAGCATCCAGAATTTAAAAATGAGCCCCAAATTTTCATCAAAATATGGACCATATTCCATGTTGTACTTCTAAAGGGAGAAAGGAAAAAAGGAAAACAAGAAAAAAATAGTAAAAAAGAAGCTTCATTCACTGAAAACCAATAAAAACCGGTGGCCCAATCTTTTGGGGCTTCAACAACACGACCATAAACCACCGGAAGCTGTGGATCCATCTCCATGCGGCATTTGGGATGCCCCCCCCCCCTTTGGACAGACAGCCAGCCAACTCCGACTTTCTCTCCATTAGACTCAGCGAGATAGCGCTGTAACGAGGATGTCCTGCAACATGTTTCAAAGCAGAGTGCAGTGATGCGAGTATGTGGACAAGTGATGATAGAAGTGTATGTGTATGTGTGTGTGTGTGTGTGTTTATGTGTATGCCTGTGTGTCTAGTTAATTAAATTATCCATGCGCAAGCTGTAGCACAGTCAGAGGAGCACAGATTCGATTGCATCGCATTCGGATTCAGATTCGGATTCGGTTCGAGTGGATTGGATTGGATTCGAGTCGCCGGATTGAGGTACTAAATTTTTCAATCGGTTTCAATGGAATGCTGACAACACAACGAAATATACACACACATATACAAACACGTTCTGTCAACATACAAACGCACTCACAAACAATCAAATAAACAGCCGTCACTTCCGCTGAGTAATCGATTGAGTCGCTGTGTGTGTGCTTTGTGTATAGTGTGTGTCTGTGTGTGTGGTTTTTGTCTGTGTTTGCTACCGAAAGCTGGTTGTACATGGATTTGCTTTCTACGTACAAATGCAGAATATTTAGGAAGATCAGCTGGTTGTCGGTTTACGGTTTCGGTTCTATTTTTTGGTGACCTTCTTTTTCCGGGTGAATTTTAATTTCGGGGACACTTTTTAACTCCGTCGTTCTACTTTTCAAAGATTTATTCTTCTTCTTTTTTGTCACTTTCTCTTAAATAATAACACAGAGCCTAAAAGAAGTGGAATTAAGTTGGGTGGCATCATTGGGACACGAATAAAGGCTCAAATATTCGAATCCGAAGTGGTATTTAGTATATACACATAGAGGTTTATATACTTAAGGGCTTATATACACAGAAGTTTATATATATAATTCCAAAGCATAAAATCAAGACTATTAACAACGCCAACAACATCACAACATCAACCTAAAAACTCTCTCATCCATGAGCAACCACAAAAATAAAGAGAGAGATAGACAAAGAGGGAGGAGAGAGTGGGGTAGAGAGAGACGGCGAGAGAGAGAGGGAAAAAGCGAAGGATGTATTTATTAAAATAATGCTTGAGCCCGTAAAAACTGGCGCATCTCCAAACAAAAAAAAACCATCGTATTGCGTTCACTTAAATTAGCGGAATGAAAAATTTTAACTCTTATTAGAATGCGTTCACACGGAAGAGCGTCATTTTGAATTTACGACCGGCATCGCAATATGACATCAGCTCAACTTTTCCTCACTCTCGGTCGCTCTCACAGATGGATCCGCGACTCCTCTTCACTCTCTGCTCTCCCAACTCCACTCGCCCTTTTCCATTCGTCGTCGTTGGTGTTGTTGCTGTCGTCGTTCTTCTTGTCGTCCTTGTCTATTGGCTCCTTCCTTTGCTTTGTACGGCTACGTTTCGCGTAAAGAATTCCTTTCCGTTTTAATATTATTTTTAGTTTATTGCATTTTGTTTTTTGTTGTGCATTTCGAACAGCAACAACAACAACACGAGGAACAACAACAACAACAAAAGTAACAACAACAAGAGTAACAACAACAACAACAACATGAGAAACAACAATAATAGCAATAGCAATTGCATTGCCAACAACACAGAAAGTTGAACAACGTGGAATGAAATTAAAAATTTCTCATGCGCGCGCTGTTGCAATGTGGCGCCATTTCCGGTTTCCTGTTTTGTCCGGGCCAAAAGAAATGTCGTCCCAGTTTCGCTAGGAATAGTTTTTGCATCCTTTTTTTAATAGTTTCCGTGCCTTTTTTCGGGTTTGCTCTCCGTACTCGCAATTTTCTGATTTTCTTCTTAATTTTCGTTTGCTTTATTGGATTATTATTTTTTGGCATTTTTTTTGTGCTTTCTCCGTAATGTTTTTAAATTTTTTGAAATTTTTTTTTTATTTTTTATTTCTTTCCCTTTTTGTCTCTACTTACAATCATAAAGTTTGCCTGTTTAACTCAGTGAATTCTTCTTTTTAATAAAATTTTAAATGATACCGTTTTTTTCTTGGTAGAGGCCAGTTTTTTTTTATTGTCTGTTTGTCGTGTTGAGTGTTTGTCGAGTGAGTGAGAGCGAGAGAGATGGAGAGAGAGCAGATCTGTAAAATAATTTCTCTGACAGCTGAACAATTTAGAATAAAAATAAAATTTAAGAAATACACGAAAACAAAAACTCAACACAATTTTTATAGTCATTGTCTTTGGAGAGAAAATTTGCAGGAGAAGATAATAAAAACTGTGATGATGACCGAAATAGAAAAAGAAAGAAACAATGATAGAGAAGAGAGCAACGAAAAGATGAAAGATTAAAGATGAGAGAGATGAAAGGTGATCTCATCAGATCAGATAAAAAATTAAAAACGTATGGCAACGCTAGACACTTGAAAGGTGAAGCAAAAGAATCGAATACAAAATATTAATATAAAGAAAAGGAAAAAGAACAGAAATGTTGATGATTACGATGATGATGATGACGATAACAGACAACAGAGAAGAGCAACAGATGAAGCTTTAATAAAGACAATGATGGTGACCACGAAGCTAATATTACCACTGATTATAATTATGATTAAATTGCGAAATTATTATGACAGTGATATTAATGCCATGATGGTGTTAGTGATTATTATGATGATGTTGTAATTATTAATTATTACATACACAATACATGACAGTATACATCAACATAATATAATAAAACATTGATGAAACGAATTGCTGATGACATACTGATGAAATACTGATGAAACTTTAATGAATACTTCAAACGTAAGGAATGCACATGAAATTCGAAAGAAATGCTTATGAAAGTCTAATGAATACATCAAAGGTGAAAAATCCTGATGAAATTCTAGCGAAATGCTGATGAAACTTTAATGAATAGTTCAAAGGTGAAGAATGCTGATGAAATTCTAACGAAATGCTGATGAAACTTAATGAATACATCAATAGTGAAGAATGTTGATGGAATGCTAAAGAAATTCGAATGAAGCTCTACTGAATACATCAAACGTAATGAATACATGAAAGATAAAGAATACTGATGAAATTCTAATGAAATCCTAATGAAATGTTGATGAAATCCTATTAAAATCCTGATGAATTGCTAATAAAATACTTGAAACATAAAAAAATTGCTACTTTTGAGTTGTTCTTGAAATAATGTCTACGCTTACACTTAAATTTGCTCCACAGTTCAAGTGACGGAGCAGCAACAACCAACACCTAAGATTTCTTTACAACACGATAGCACTCACCCCTTACTTCCTGCCCCTCCCACCCCTTCTTCTCACCCTTTACCACGCATTTAACACGCGCTGGAGCTGATATCGTCAGTTGTTGTTCCGTAGCTTTGCATTGCGATCCATTGTAAAGTGTTGCTGACTCCTGCAGCAGCAACAATTGCTGCACAACAACACTTAAGAACTGCTGCTCGTCAGTAGTTCACTCAAATGTTTCTGTTGTTGCTTTTGTTGTTGTTGCTAACAAAGTACGAACTCATCTGCGAGTGGTTTATTATGCGGTTTCCTTTCCTTCCTATACAAAGACACAATCAAGCACACACACACACACATACACACGCTCGCACCCAAAAATACACACGCTTAAACATCTCATCTATTTTATTTAAAGCTTCTCTATGAGTTGATGTGTGTGCGTGTTGTTTTTGTGTGAGAATAGCGACTTCCGCTTCCTGTGTGGATTCCGCTTGCAACCAATTGTAATGTACACCGATGTACCGAGAATCGCCATAAAAGGAAACGCTGTGAGTGAGACGCTGCAAGTTTTATGATAAGCAACCAAATAAATTGTTGACGCTGCGAAATGCGAAATTTCGTGAAAATGGAAATAAATACTCTTGAAGTACAACGAGCAACATTTTCATCAGACGGGAGAGGAGATAAAAAGAAGAAAAAGAAGGAGAAAAGCTCCATGACATCACATCAAAGACCACACAATGCAATGAAGTGGTGGATGATGCTGATGAAGATGATGAGGAGAGTAGCAGGTGGGGGAAGTGGAGGCTGGCGGCATCGCTTGTTTCGTTAACAACCTCAAGTGACTTCAAGTGAGTTGATCCTTGTAACTGCGGGTGATACCCGTGATCCTCTTCAGATCTTCATGACATTTCGCTCTTCGTGATATTTTGCTTCATTCAGCATTACAAGGGACGATGTTACTCATTTCTCTCCCAAAATAGACCTTCATTATTATTCCCCCTGATTTACTAACCAGCTAATTTTACAATATCATCGTTCAATCGGTTCTCTTTTCTTCATTAAAGCGATCCACTTCTTTCTGACCTCACATCGACTACTTTTTTTACTTGAGTACCTGCTCACCTGCTGATTATTGAGTGTATTGATTAGTTTTCAGATTCGCTTTTCTTCTCGTATTTACATCGAGTTTCTTCTATCGTCTTTTCTAGTCGCGTTAATGGTCTGGAAATAGAAATTTTTTCCAATTTTTTGCCCTTTTTTCTACGTGAAGAAACTCGTAGTGCTTTTTTTACCCACTACTATTCTTTGCGGTGAGAAAACGTCTCTGTTGCACCGCGAATACTCAGTGATTGGCGTCGTTTAATGATATGCAAGAACAGCGGCGGCGACAACAAAAGAAGCAGCGTCCTGAAAGGTGGATAAATCAGCAAGAATTGAGTGGAATTTATTTCAATGTGAGTAGAGAGAAAAAAGGCACTAAATTGGTACTTAGAGTGAATCGAGTGAATGGGAGAGAGATGACGAAGAACAAAAATTTAACCATGTTTTTCATTTAAACATTAAATAATTTAAGAAATAAATAAAGAAATTACAAAGAGATATTTTTCACGATTTCATTCATGAAAAGCAATTTAAATCCATTCAAAGCAAATTTAAACCCTTTTCAAAAATCATCTCTTCTCCAAAAACCACGATAAACAACAAATTTTGCTGTTTCCGGTCTTTTCCGCTAAATTAACGAGTTACAGAGAATATTTCGGAATATAGTATCTCTCAAAATCACATTCGCTCAACTCGTCAAATACGATTCATTGAGTTGAACTCAGAAGTAAACGGGTAGGTAGGGTATACAGCCCTCGAGGGTAGCAACTGCAGCATCATCAGTTTGTGAGACATCCAAGTTGGGGCACAGCAATGGTCAGGGTAGAGGAGGGGGAGGGGGGGATCATGGATGACTCAACTCACAATCAACAACCGGCTTGCTTTCGGAAGACTGATTAATACAGCATACAAGCATTTCAGTGACTTACAACTGATACTCTCATAGAGCACAGTCTCTGTCTCTCTTCCTCTTCTCTCCCTGTTCTCTCCGCCGTCACTCTCCCTTCCTTCTCATTCTCTCTCTCTCTTTCCTCTCTCCACTCACTGTTCCTTCATCTCGTCTTTCTCTCCCGGCATTCATCATTTCTCCGTAAAATTCAAGTGTGTTGCTTGTTCAAGTTCTATAATCAGAGTTGCTCCATAAATTCGACTACTACAACAACAACGCCAGCAACAACAACAACCCCAGCAACACCGGCAACAACAACTTTTGCAAGACAAGCAAAAATTAGACGATGCATTCAAAATATTTTTAGACAGTCCATTAAACAGTTGCGACTGCATTAGTGAGTATCTGTGAGGGAGTGTGTGTGTGTGTGAGTGTGTGTGTGAGTCTATGTGTGTACGAGTGAGTGTGTGTGTGTGTGTTTGCTGGCCTGTCTGTGGTTATATTTGTGTGTATAGTGAGTCCTCCGTTCTGTCGAACTCTATGAAATGATATCTCAACAAAAACCCGCCGACTTCAGTGAATGTTATCGACTTTATTTATTTATTTTGTTCTCACTTCGATGACGATGACAGAATTATTTGTTGTTGTTCTATGGATATCCTTCAGTTATACGTTATTGTTGCTATGTTAGAGTTGTTGTTGATATATTGTTCTTGTTATGTTGTTCCTCTCAGAAGTGACAACAGTATTGATGACCGCGTTTCCGAAGTTTTGAAGTACGAACGAAAATCATTACGAGTTGCAAATGAATAAATTTTCTCAAATAATACCAAGAATATTCTTCTTGGGTTCTTCTTAGACGAAAAAGAAGAAGACGAAGACGAAGACGAAAAAGAACCCGAATCATACTTCAATAAATCTCAGTTCAGAAATCATTCATAATTAAAAAGAAAACTCAGTCTCGTCGCAGTCCCGTTATTCTTGGAAATGTCTGTGTCTCAATTAATGACAACTCAACGAGTTCCTTCAGTATTCGTTTACTTCAACATCACCACAAAAAGTTGCCACTATTTAATCCATGGTCAAGGATTCTTCAAGCAAAAAAGATGGCTGCCAACAACGTGGCCATGAAAACGGTGTCCATTTTATTTGATAAAAGTTCTTCGTTAAGCTTTATTATTTTTTTGGGGGACCGTATGAACATATCACAAGCACTGAGTTGGCAACAAAGTAAGCCACAGCATCACCATCTTCGTCGTCATCATCATCATCACCCCCCCCATTCACCATCATTACACCCCATCATCATTACCAACATCATGAGGACGATATCCAGGTTCATCTTCACCACCATCAACATCATCGCCGTCATTATCACCAACAGCAGCAACAGCAACAGCAACGACAATGATAAAAATAACAACAATCCGTCAGTCGAGCAGACGACAAGTCGAAGGCAGGCACACACACACACACACACTCACACACGCGTGCAGTCAACTGATGAGACGTGTCACTTCAAAGCACTGCAAGCACCGAAAAACCTTCGTCGACAGACCGACAGCGACACCACCAACCCTCCCCCTCACGCTGTCCTCCATCCAACTTCGATCCGATGTCATGGCGACTTATTTACGCTTTTTACTTGTGGGAAACTTTTGCCATTTCGTAGAGTCACAGCGAATCGCAGCTCCGACAGAGCTGAATTAACGTAAATAGAAACGTCAACTTTAATTACTTTGCGCTTGTAACGCGACGAGTCTTTGAGTGCGAAGCGCAAAGAGCATTCAAACAGAGCATTTTTGCCTGGAAAAGGAAGGCAAAGAAAATGATTCTCCTCCTTCACCTCCTCCTTCTCCCCCGTCTTCCCCATCTTCTTTCCAATCTTCTTCAAGTGGCTTAAGAATATGTAATGTAAGTGTAAGTGTCTTAAATCTTTATCAAGTGTTTATTTTAGTTTATTTCTATCGTTTATGTTTCATTTATCACTCAATAAATTATATAGTGAATTAATTCTGTTTTCATTTATGAGAGATTTTTATATTCAGCCCCTTTTATTGGGATCTTCTTTGGTGAAAAATAGGAAAGGATTCAAATACTTTTGACATTCACTCAGCATCTGATATCAACTTCAAATTCTTTACGTGGCTTTAAATTGATGTCCATAAAATTAAGAGTGGAACATAACATAAAGTTATACTAAAAGTCATAATGAAAGAAGTGATAAAAATTCGAAGCATCAATAAAAACTCTTCCAAATGATTTTGAAATAAGTTATACATGTTAAACTCATTTTGACATCAACTCCTTACACGTTGATATTTGAAAACAATGTGTTATCTTCTTCTATTGTCTTCTCTTTCCTTAAATTCTCTTGCCTCTTGACTCTCCTCCACGCTCTCATCTTCTCTTCCTATCTCATTCCTTGCCATTCCTACATTTAACACGACGTCACATGATGCCCGCTGTTATCTGACAATAAACAAAATACGGCCAAAGTTTTGCAATCAAAAGTTATGTCATCGTAATCAAAATTACGCCATCAACTTATGAAATATTTAGCAAACTTATGTATGTATGAATAGCTGACGAATCACCAATTAAATTGTTACGAAATTTCAGTCTTTTAATTGCATTTCAGTGAATGGTGTATCTCAGAGAGAGGACTGAGAAAGGATTGAGTGAGGAATGACAGAAGGAATCCTGGAATCTGACATCTGTCGAATTAAGGGCTCAACGCCCTTAAAGACGTTAGTAGCAAAGGATGGATGACTATAGAGGGATTGGTACTGGGTACGGAGCTATTGAGTAAAGGCACCGGGGACCTACCAAGAAATACTACACTCTTCCAATCCTCCTATCTTCCTTCCTTTCCATCAGAGGTGCACAATGGACCAGTTGGCCTATGCTATGGTATATGTCCGGTTGTACATCAGGGTAACTTCAGAGACCATTAGTATCTATATATACTTATATATTCTATATGACTATAGTTCTATATACATATTGAAAAAATATTGTCTTTTTTCCTTAAATACAAGTTTTGTGATATTTTTTTATTATATTTAAAAAGCTCCTGAAGTTCAGGTTTCATTTTCTTCCTCAGAAACTTTTAGAAACTCATGTCCTAGAAGCACTTCCCTTAGAAACTCTTCTCTTAGAAACTATTCTCTTAGAAGCCCTTCCCTTAGAAACTCTTCCCTTAGAAACCTTTAATATTCTCTTCCTTCTTCTACTTCTTTTTCGTTTTAGAATGCCTCATTATATTTAAAATAATAAAAGCTCTATAATTAAGTTGTCATCCCTTTGAATGTCCTTTTGGCGAATGTTGCTAAACGACACTCAATATTTGTCCCCAAAAAAAACAAGAAATGAAGGGACAAAAAATACCAAGCAACAATTTCAATTCGCTTCCACTCGGTTGGCTTTGACACTTGAGCTAATAATTCACAATATAATCAGGTGGCAGGTGTTTCTCATTACCAGCCCTCCCCCCCCCCCCCTCTCCCAGCCTCCCAGGACAGCCCCGTGACTATTTTTTGTACCTGTGCCAACAAATAAAAAAGAGAAAAAAGTCAGATTGAACAGAAGTTGTTGCCAAGCGTTGAACTGTTCATTCACTTTGTTGTTGTTAAGAATGTTGCGAACGGTGACAAAAACAAGAACAAGAATTAAATACAAAGCAACCGTATCGTCTGAGCTGGAGAGAAGTCGAAAACGGAGAAGAAGAAGAGGAGGAATGAGAAGAAGAAATGACGAAATACGGACGAAATTCGGTAAATGAAATTTTTCACTACAAACTAACAAAGTTGATTGTAGTTTCATCAGCAACAGAAACGACTTGAAGACTCTTTGTTGACGATTTTTTAAGACTACAAATTTAAACAGTTTAATAGAAAAACCCAGAAATAGGCGTGGCATATGAAGAGAATGTACTCAGAATCTAATCCATATTATTTGAGTACTTAAAAGTGCATAAAGATCTGCAAATTATACAAGAGAACCTTTAAATTGGGATACATTTTGAGGTATCTTATATGAAAAATCAGGCTCTTTAATAGAAGAGCTCTTTTCCAAGATTTTGGACTATATTCAGTTTTCATTTCATTCTGTATTTTTTTTAATTTCTTTTAAAATTCTGTGTTTATTCTTCTTTTGTCTTTTTCCCCCTTTTTTTGTTCTTTTTGTAATTTTTCATTCTATAATTTTTTAATTTCTTTTTAAATTGTGCGTTTATTCTTTTTTTTGTTCTATTCTGTCCTTTTTTTTGTTCTATTTCTTGGTTCTTTTCGACTTTTTTGTTCTTTTCCGTTCGTGATGTGATTTTTATTCATCTCATAAAAACGCTTCCGAAAGCTTTTGAAAAACCACGCTGCTGAACGGAGAAAAAACTCCGTACTCCACCAACAGTCCTCATTCATACACACACACGCATGCATGCACACATGCATTCATACATGCATTCATACATGCCTACATACTCGTCTATACAAAAGTATCGAGCACTCTTTCGCCGCCTCCGCTGCGTCTCTAAACTCACTCGAAAAGCTGACATTAAAAGCAATTTCGAATTTCAATTACAAATTTCTAGAGTCCGCATTTTTTTGGTCGCAAAACTTTTCACTGTTTTTAAATGTCTGTGCACTCGTTCACGTTGCATGACATGCTGCCGCTGCAGGTGCAGGTCATGCATCCCAAACTTCAGTTCGTGCATCTAAAAGTAGCTTTCAATGCGTGCTTTTTTATGTAGACTTTTCCCCCATCACTTTTTTGTGCCATTTTTTTTCTAGTTTTTCCTATTTTCCTGAGTATAGTTTTTGTTTAATGGCGGTTTTCGGATTGCTTAAGTGAATGAGTGCCTCCATGAGTGTGTGTTTATGTGTGTGTGTGTGTATGTGTGTGTGTGAGTGTGTGTTTATGTGTCACGGGAAAATCGTGTTTGCCACGCTTTGGAACATTTCACGCTTCCTGTTTAAAACGGTGTCGGAGGCTGGCGCAAACTTTAATTTAATTGACACGTGCAACTCTTCAAAAAAACTCAGAAAACCCTTTGAAGGTGGTCCTCTAAATACTCTTCCAAATGTTCTTTCGAAGTGATTTTCAAAGGTTTTAAAGTGGTATTTGAAATGGTCTTTAAGTGGTATTTAAATTGGCCTTAAAATAGTTTCAAAATTATTTCAAATGGCCTCAAAAATCATCTTTAAAATGGTCTCTGAAACTACCTTTAAACTGGTCTTAGAAAATGTATTTAAAATGTTCTTTAAAATGGTCTTTAAAATGGTATTTGAAACTTTCAAAATTTCACAGAAGAATCTTTCACCATTTTTTTGTCACCCGAACAAAAACTTTGTTCTTCTTCTGCGAATTTATTTCACTTTATTCACTACAAAATACTTCGTTGAAACTCTTCGATGAATTTCTTTATTTTTTCCCCCGGACAGAGCGAATGTTTACAGATTTATTAAGATATCGTAAACGCTGAATATTAATTCGAAAAAGGATGCAACTACAACAACAACAACAATAATAAAAACAAGGATGCAACCGTGTTCTTTCTTCCTGCTTACGCTCGTCCATGATTTCGTCCTTTTCTCGCTACTCTTCAGTTTGATTTTATTTCCATTCGCTTTTATTTGAACGCATTCAAATCGAACACCCACGAGAATGCGAGGAGTCACCTCAGCGGCAGTCTTGCATCCGTTGGTTCCCCCTTTCTTCTTCTTCTCCACTGACCTCTTCTCTTCCCTTCGCTCCTCTTCTCCCCTCTTCTCTCATCATCTCTCCTGCTCGATGCACAAAAGAGAGAGGGAGGTCCTTAAATTATTGCGAGTCCCTTGTGTGTTGATGTCAGCGAAATCATTCGACGAGTATTTTTATTGAAGCTTCGCTCTGGAAGGACCAAACGTTGGAGTGGAAGGAAGCACTTTATTTGCTTTTTATTTATTTGTTGTTCTGCTCAAAGGATTTAACGATTTTTATATACAACCCGAGGAGCATCAATATTTATGCATTGATCGACGCTGCGGAACCATTCGAGAGCTGATTGTGTCGGCAAACAAGGATTTGAGTGGGTTGGAAATCAGAAGAGTGAGTAGAAGAATTCTCATCGTCATCCTCGCCCTCATCCTCATCCTAAACGTCATCTTCGTCCCATCCTCAACCTCAACTCATCCTTATCTTAAACCACATCCTCATCCTTATCTTAGCCTCATCCTGGTCATCATCTTCGTCCTCATCATCGATTCTGTCCTGAGGTACATCCATCAGCTCATCCGCAGCCTCAGATTCCAAAGAGTCGGCTTAATTAATTTAACCTCCACTGAAGAGAGTTGATGTCCTTCCTTTTTTTATTGAAATAACGCATGAAAGAACCCTGTTAAAAGGGCAAAACTTGAGTTGCACGGCTGAGGGGGGCAGGGTTGTAAAAAATCCCCCGAACATGAAGCAGCTCGTGTGCACTCTACTCCTCTCTTCTCTTCTCTTCTCTGTTCCACTTCAATTGAAACGAACAAAATGAGCAACATCAACATCGACGGTAATGGCTACAACAACACTAACAACAACAAGAACAACAACTACAACAAAACACCAACTACAGCAATCATTGAAATCAACAATCATTTTTTGACATCCGTCAACAACAACAAAAGCAATGGAAAAAAAATTTAATTTATATGAATTCCCATTCAGTTGAATAGAGTTTTTTTTTTACTTAATTCGTCGCGGATCCGAAGCCGAAGACGACGCTGAAGCAGGAGCCGAAACTGAAGCCGAAGCATCATCCGCCGCATTGTATTCGGAATCCATTCACAATATTCACAATAGCAACAACTGATTGACCAATTTTGTTGTTGCGCTGGCTGATGTTGTTGTTATTGTTTGTGTGTGCGTGGATGTATTAATGGTGTACTTATTTTCCGCATTGTTTTTGTTTTTGTCGCATTGCAATACGGAAGCTTTTAAAGCCCCAAAAAAAAAGAACTCCCAGTAAATTGACAATTTTTCATCCGTCAACGTTTCACCTGAGATGATGCACAAATAATATCAACAATAACAACAAAAACAACAATAATAACAACAATAAAGAAACAACAAATAAATAAATAAAAGTTGCAAAAAATAACAACAACAACAACACAAGAGAGTACATGTATAAATTTTTATGTCAAACATCAATGAGGTCAGCAATTTCCGGACTCAGTCGCTGTCTCTGCCTCCAGCTCTCCTTCTGCCTTCGTCTCTGCCCCTGTGATTGTCACGAACTCACGACTGCTCACGACTCTGCTTCTGTCGCTTCACCTGTCGATGCCTCTCTCACTCTCTCCCAGCGTCACTTTCTGCCTGTACCTCTGCTGATGCGGTTGAATGTTCCTCGTGGCGATCGTTGTTGTTGTTGTTTTCATTCTGATTGCTGTTTTCATTCCTCCTGTTGTTGTTGTTCTTCTGGCTGTTGTTGTTGTTATTCTGGCTGTTATTGTTGTTATTCTTCTCGTTGTTGTTTTTGATGGCTGCCAACTGCCGACATTTTGGCCTCATGGCCGACAGCAAAAAATCGTGCGCTCGCCCTCGTTCACCCTGTAATTACAACAAATTGAATTTACCTCTGGAAATAATTGTCAACGAGGATTGACATGTGCCGAAGGCTTGAATTAACTTCGTGTGTGTGTGTTTGTTTGTTTGACAAAATGTTGCCTTGTATAAAATTGACGAAAATTGTACAAAAAATAAGAGTGGAAAATTTAAACATTTATGTACATTGCAGTGGCAATTTTTTTTTTTTTTTTTATAAATACATACAACTATATTTATTTATAAATATTTTTACTATATATTTTCTACTTTTATATTTATATATAGTTTTTATATTCATACTTTTCTTTATAGATGTACATACATATGTATGTATGTATGTAATTGACAGCAGTGCCACAACAACAACAAATCCAAAAGAAAAACGACACTCATCCGTATTCGTTTCATCTCGCGAACAACTCTTTGCTGCTTCGGCCGCTGCTTCGGCTACGACTTCGGCTTCGGTTCTGCTGGTGATGTTATTAAAATGAAATCCTCGATGTTGATCGATGCAAATTGAGAGCACGTTTTAAAAACGCTATAAAAACACACAATCAAATACAAAGCAACAACAAAAGCAATAACATAACAAGAATAATATAACAACAACAACAATAGCAATAACAATAACAATAACAATAATAACAACAACCACCTTCAACAAATATTTTATAGTAAAATACAACTCGCTAAATACAAAAACAACGCCACGAAACGTATTAAAAATCGTTGCGATTCCAACAAAAACACTAACAATAAAAATCCTCAATCTATTGAATGCACTCACTGCATCACAGGATGCGACAAATCTAATGTCCTTTGAAGGAATCCTTTGGAGGAGTTTTTGTTTTCGCTTTCTGTCTATTTTATTTGCTATGTTTTTATAAAAACTTCTACGTTTTGCTTTTGTTCTGTTTTGTCATTTATTTCGCTATTGTTTGTCATTGTTTATGTTTCCATCCATTTGTTGGTCTTGTAATTGTTGTTATTGTTGTTCTTGTTGTTGTTGTTGTTCTTCCTCTCTTTATTGTCCTTGTTTGTTTCTGTGTTTCGTTCTTCTTCTTCGAAACTTTTTTCACTTTCTTGCTTTTTATTTTTGATGTAGTTTTCGTTTCTCAAAATAATGTTTCAATGCTTTGTTTCAATTTGTAGCGATTTCATTTCGTCTTCCTTGTCTTCCCTCACTCTCCTCCCCTTCCCTCCCCTTCCATCTCCTCCTCTCATCCATTTTTCTCTACTGGATTCGCATTAGTCGCTGCTGCTGCTGCTGCTCTTCCTTGTCAAGCATTTTGTCAGATCTGCTCTTCGTCCTGTCGAAATTGATATTAAGTGGAACTTCTTTTCCAACAGAATCCTTGAGGAAGACGAATCGAATTGCTTTTTTATCTCACTGCGCAGTTTATCTCGCGGACGCATCTTGAACAGATTCCCATTCTTCTGTTGTCTTTCGTTGACTTTCTTTGATCATTGAAATTCATGGACCACTTTAATTATTTTATTTATTATTAAAAACTATCTTCTTATTGGAAGCCAGAAACGAGGAGGAACCCGAAATTCATGGCTTTTATTCAGGCAAGCGATCTGAACTGGTGTCTAACCCGGTTTGATAGTCTTTGTAGTCGCTGAAAGAGTCAAGGAGTCAAGAAGGGTTTCAGGAGTCAAGGAACCTTTTAAGGAGTCAAGGAGTCTTTATATTAAGAAGTCCTCTAAGGATGTCAGGTCCTTGTCTCACACACACACACTCTATAGGATTTCTAAGCAACACTTTAGCTTGTATGACTGAACATTGAGTTTAATCGCGTACCTGCATCGCTGCTGCTGATGCTTCCACCCCCACCTCCTCCTCAGTCCTCTTCACCCCACTCCCCCTCCTCCCTCTCCTCTTCCTTCTCTTTCGTCTGCTGCTGACACATCATGAAGCGGCTGAAGCTTCATTCTGTCGCGTGCAATTCTGTCAAATTTCTTTTGTTGTAGGTACATTTTATGTCGCCTTGCATACACGATAACAGAAAAGTTCGTTGTTGTTGGTTTTTATTGCATTGTTCTAAAATTCAATTGATAACAATTGCTGCATATCAACTAAATTGTTAATATATTAAATTATTTAAGGAGTCCGCTAGAAAAGAGACGGATTACTCAGTTACTGAACGTTACGTCGTCCAACGTGTCGTATGCATGTCATTAATTTTGTATCATTGGCTGGAAAGAATTCTTTCGAATCTTCTCCTAAAACTATGCAATGCATTTTGAATAAATGCTGAATTTTTCTTATCCATCTCCATCTCCGCCCCAGGAACTCACAACAACAGCGAGCGAACAGTTGAGTCCTCTGAGTCTCACGTTTTTATTACGTTTGTCGCACACGGCAATGACGCGAATTTCCGCCACTAAAAATCGCTCCGAAAACGCGATCGCACCGAAGCGAATGACGTAAATAAAATTGCGCAAATTTTCTTCAATTTGTTTATATTAATAAATAACTGTACTGTTATTTGAATGCAGCACAAATGCCGCTGCATGAGGCACGAAACTGTATTTTGTTAGCTGCATTCCAAATGCAGCAGCCAGTCAAGGGGGGAATGCAAGGAGGGAGGGTGAAGGAAAGGAGGAAGCTAGGAAAGACGGAAGGAAGGAAAAAACATCGGAGAGAGGAAACAGCGAAGAGCTTTTTATTGCACAACATGAAACAAACATAAATCTTGATTTTTATACGTATTGCACTGTACTGAACTGCAACGGGGACCGAGACCCTCCCCTCCCCTTCTGTCCTCTCTCCGCCCAATCCCGCCCCTCATCATCTCCCCCATCACCCTTTCATCCCGGACAAAACAGAGTTGCCACCCACTTCACTGTACTCTTGTTGTTGCTTTGATGTTCTTTTTATATCGTCGCAACTAGAACTGAAAATATATGAAATGGAAATAATTTGATTTATGTTCTGCATAAATATTTCCGAATTTGAATAGTATACGCGACAAGAAAACAGCTGATATTGCTTATTATATTATATAGAAGCCTATAACTATGCACAGAAAACATTACAATTCGCTTGTAATTTCAGAGACTGCTCACAGGAAGATTCCGAAATCTTTAAAGTGTCTTTAAAGAGTGCAAAACTCAGTGGTTAAATAAACAATTAAAAACAAAGAATATATTGAAACGCATTTCTTCAATCAATACAACATTTAATGGGTCACATTACAACAATGATCTTAAAGCAACACTAAAAGTTTACATTTAAATTACTCTTAAATAATAATAACAATAAATTACTTAAACTAAAAACAGCGTATAGTATATAAATAATTTGTTTAGTAAACTACGAGCCGATCGCGTCAATTTTGACCACGTTTAGACTCTTATGTTATATCGTTTTATTAGCCATTACATTTTGTAGGCCACAGTACACACTCAGCTTCCTTTTCTTCTCTCCCTCATCGTCCTTTCTTCACTTATTAACAATTCTTCTTAATGCAATAAATTGACATGCTTAATTAACAGTTGCAGTTTTTAAAGAATTATCACAGTGATTGAATCACTACTACTAAACGAAATTCGCTAAAATCGTGGATTTTAAAACTAACTAAAAATGAAATGATGAACATTTAAACACGTCTTTAAACACGCTTTTAAACACAATGAGTCTATAATTTGATGGACTCTTATATAAATTCTCAGAGTTGTTCTTGTTGTTGCTGTGATGTTGTTGTCGTTGTTGCTGCCGTTGTTGCTGTAGTTGTTGTCGTTGTTGTTGATGTCATGATGTAGTTGTGATTTATCAGATGACTTCTTTATTAGTATTAATTTAAAATGTGATGCTTTTGTCAGTTTCTCATAAAAACTAAATAATTTCGATGTACAAACTAAAGATAAAGAAAATAATTTAGATCTTAAAACTACAATTAAACGATGTCAGAGTTCGATTTAACGATGAAATCTTTTCTTGTCATTGGGTTTTGTCACTGAATTTTGTCAAAATTTGTTCGCTAATCTAATATGCTAACTTTTATCACACATTTTTGTCGTTCTTGTTGATTTTCTATTTTGCTTTTTCTCTAAAGACTAAAGCGTTGTATGAATCTTATGGTATATAATCATAGTCCAGTTGTGCTGACGATCACCAGTGATCGATGTCACGTCCACGTTCCACGGGAGGATTTCTGAAGAAAAGAAGATAGTAAAGAGTTATTAAGAGCTTCTCGCTGTACAATTAAAAGATAGACTAAAAGTATGCAGCGTGTTACTTACGGCAGCATACGCGACATGGCGTGCTTGTGTAACGGTGAGATTTGTATGGCCGCCGATGCCGAGCTCGAGCCCGAGTCCTGGGACAGCGTCCGCTGCATGGCCAACGGATGCGCTGGCATGTGTTGAGCCCGCCGGAAGGGGTAACCGGGGTACCGCCAGGGACTGTTTGGCACATCATGTTGGAAACCCCTGTTTTCCATACCACTCGTTGCTCCGCCGCTGCCCTCAATGGACCCGACCGCAGCCGCAGGCACTGCATCTCTACTACTACTTCCACCACCGCCATCGCCACCACCTGCGCTGCCTCCACCACCACCTGCGCCTCCACCTCCACCTGCGCCTCGTCCACCATCAGCAGCAGCTCCACTGGTACTCGCATCTCCATGGAAAGGCGTCAAATGCGCTTCACGTGTCTTCGAGGACAGGCGCCGAAGTATTCGTGAACCCAGGCCAGGTGGATCCTCCAGACTGTGGACAGGGCGCTTGCGGTAGCGTACATCGCTGGACTCCTCGAGGATGACATGCCGATCATACGGGGTGCCATAGTAGACCTCCAGAACGGTGGAGAACGTGTGCGGCCAGACCAGGTCAACGATGGAGATGAGCACACCGACGATGAAGCAGAGAATGCCTAAGAAAGAGAGAGAGGAAAGCAGTGAGTAGTGTTTCGAGCACAGCCAAAGCCTTTGAAGTCTCACCCGCCAGCAGCAGCAACCAGTAGCACCAGCCGAGGTGAAACTCCAACCGCCCACCTTCCAGATGTATGACCAGCGGCCTCTTTGGCAGCAGGCTGTAATAACCGATGTTGGTGCACACCAGCAGGATGCCCGTCAGCGCCTTCATGTAGGCCCCATAGCGGGGCACTGCTATCAAGAGCAGGTTCATCAGCAGCCACGACGCCAGCGAGGCCCACAGCAGGATGCTGGCACAATAGCCGGCGGCCCGGTATTGACCACCCCAAGCGAAGCCCTCGCGTCCCAGGCTGAAGTACTCGGCCACCGTCAGGATGGGGAAGGGCAGGCCTCGTATGAGGGCGTTGCGGTAGTTGGCGCTCATGTCACTGGCGCCCTCCCACATGAAGCGTTCGTTGTAGTCGATATCCGGCGGCGTGGAGTTACCCATGGCTATCGCTGGAAGTAGAAACGACGAAGGTTTAAGACGATTTTTAAATTATTTAATAATAAGCAATCGGTTCTGATATTGTCACCTATCGAAATGTGCGAAATGGACCCAATCTATTCAGAATTTGTACTTCTTTGTGTATATACTGTTAAAAATATTATTCTTAAGTTAAAATTCATAGCTACTGTACTCTGATCTTCCCTTATATTTTGTATACTTTGTTAAATCAACATTCTGAACATATAATAATAGCATTTTCTGTTTTTTCTTTGGTTTTTCTTTATTTAGTCCACACTTAACAACACTTTGGTGCATAGCGCACAACAATCCAGTTCAAAATCCAGTAAAAAAAGACTCATTCATTCTTTTTTTTTTCAATAAAAACCGAACGCATAAAAACCAAAAATCTTGTGACCCTGAGACTATAAAAGTTCCTTCAATCGTGACGATGGCGCTTTACGCGTTTTGCCTTGGAACCTGAACTTGATTTGTATTTCCACCTCACCTCAGTTCACCCCAACGCACTTCGCTAATCCACGCCGCAGCAGCTCTCCTCACCTCACTTCACCATGCCATTTGCTCAATCACGGCTGCACGGCACCATTCACGATTTTATACGCATGCGGAATTGATTTTTCAGCTGCATTTTTATGCAAATCTTTGAGCTGATGTTGAAGTTGTTGTTGTTGTTGTTGTTATTGTTGCTGATTCGCTTGAGCTCATGCTCTGAACTCGTTGTTCTTGTTATTTGCTGATCGCTGCTGCTGACAGTTTCAAGTGCGAATTCGACTCGAAGTGCGTTCGTTCGATCATTGAAAACATAATAACAACAACAACAACAACAACAACTGCATAAGTTTTGGAGGCCGGCACCGAAAAACGACTGCTGAAGTCGGCGGCTGTCGTTGCCGTTGTTGTTGTTTTTTTTATTATTGTTGCCTTTGTTGTTGCTGTTTCTCACTGTTGCTCACCTGTTTGTCGGTGATTAATCAAGCATGCGTAGTAGCTGCTGCACCAACAACAACAACAGCAGCCGCAGCGCTACTTATTTTTGTTGTTGTTGTTCAGTGCACGTTGATTGCATACATGAGAGTGTATGTGTGTGTTTTTATGTGTGTGTGTGTGTGTGCATTGGCAACGCATTGCTATTGATTTGTTGCTATTTTTGGTTGTTTTTCTTTCAATCGAAAGGCGGAAAATCATAAACTCGCTTACATGCGTCTATAAAATATTGCAAGTGGTGTTATCATTGTTGTTGTTGTTATTTCTATTTTAGTTTCGTTACTCTTTCGATGGCAGTCAGTTTCAGCGGCCAGTTTTTGTTATTGTTATTGTTGTATTTTTATTGGCTTGCTTTAGCCACCAAAGTTATTGACACTGAATGGCGTCGGCGTCGTCGTCGTCGTTGTGATGCGTTGGAGTGGCTGAAAAAAAAGGATACCACAATTTTTCCGGTTTTCTATTTTCTGCATGGAAACAGGAAATAGTATTTACACTACATGTACACACAGACACACATACATAGACACAATACACACATTCAAAACTACAATAATTCCCACACAATTAAGTAAGCTGCGGTACGGTAGCGGTTCCGGTAACAATTCCGGTAACAATCCGGTAGCGGTATCGGACACCGAAGGGCTACCGGAGCTGCTGCCGTACCGCATCGCCTTTTTTTTCTCTCTACTAGCAACCAATTAATTAATACTTTGGAAAAAATTTGTCAATCGGTCGTTAATCATGCGCGACTTAAGTGAATGTTAAAAATATTTCAGTAGCAGCAACAACAACAACAACAGCAACAACAAAAATTACAGCTTCAAGCTCCAGACTCCGGGGGGCGTGGCCGTAGCAAGTCTCACAGTGAAACGACTCACGATGTTTGCGTGCCGATCGGAACTGTCAAAAAATTATTATTTTAATTGTTCGCTGAATTTAAATGCGACCGAAATGCTTAACTAATTAAAGCGAGTCGCCGAAAAACAGCAGCAGCAGCAGCTGTTGAGCTGAGAGTCGCCACAAAATTAGAATGGCTAAAATATGCATTAAAAACGGAAAAAAGGAACGACAACAGCAATAAACAGGAACAAATCAAGTATAAACAACAACAAAAAAGACAAGAAATCACTACAGAAAGCCGTGAGGTGAGGCCCGAAAAATATTCGACTCATAAAGTCGCAAAGTAAAGCGAGAAAACCAACAAATTCAACATAATTATTATTAATTTTTAGTTGTTATTTATTACAGCGTTAAATGACTAAAATTTTGACATTTAGCTTTTTGGATATTGAAGTCATACATTTTTTAGTCTTAATATTTATAATAATAAGTAATTTAAAAAGTTTTTATTAAATGTAAATTATTATTGAAGTTTCTGTTCGTTTTCTAACGTGTAAAACGATTATAAAGAGATTTCATCGAGTGAAAACCGAAAAATAAACGAATAAAATGTTCATCACTTTTAGCCACTAAAAAGACAAAATTTAAAAATGCAAAAATTCGCAAACAACAACAAAAAACAATGATACACGGAAAACATCAAATCCCCGAATTTGCTGCCTCTTCTTTAGATTTATAATTTCTTTTGTTTTTTAACCAACCGAAACTTTAAAATGATGCTTTTAAAACAGTTGTGTAAAAACAATATTTAACATTTTTTCATTGTTGGTTTATTTGTTTGTTTGGTTGTTTGTTTGTTGACAAATTTTTAGAGATCTTTCGGATTTTAGTTTTGATGGTTTTTTTAAAATTTTTTTTATTTTTTTTGTTTATTTTTTTTGGTTATTTTTTTTATTTTTGTTTTATTCTTTTTTATGCCGGAATTTTTGTTTCTTTTATGGATACAGACGAATTTATTGCCTATACTTCAGATGTACGTCGGTGCCATTGTTTTTGTTGCTGTTTCTGCTCGTTTCTCCATTTATTTGCTTTTCTATTATTATTATTATAATTAGTATTATTGTTGTTATTGCTATCCCATTAAATCCCCCCTTCAAATTCACTGAATATTAAAAAACACTTCATATTCAATTCATGCGTTGAATTGAATGAAAGCAACAAATAAATCCATCGAAATCAGTATCGATATAAAGGCATAAAAAGGCACACAAGCACACATGCCACAAGTTCAAGTCACCCACACTCACACACCAACAAACAAACACCAACAACAACTTAAGATTGACATCATACTGACTTGTAGTTGAATTTTTAAGTGCAAAATACGATAATCAATTGAAATATTTTACCAGAAAAGCGAAGAAATGCAGAGACGACTTCGCTGTTGGTCGATTGTCTTTGTTTGTTTTTGTTTTGTCTGGTTTTTTTCATTCCTGTCTTTATTTAGTAATTTTTTTTGTTTTTTTTTTTTTTTGTTTTGGCTCAATTGGTTTTTTTATTCAGATTTTGATTTAAAGGAAGCTTCAACAGTAGACAACAACAACAGCAAAATATTGAAGCTTATTAATTTGTTTATTGAATCGTTTATCTTTTTTTGGTGTTTTTTTGTTTATTTTGTTTATCTTTCTTTTTATTTTGGTTTTTTGCCTCTTGTCATGTCATGTCACAACATGTTTTCGATCATCATCATCGCCATCAACTTTTTGAATGTTGCGCCGCTTTTGGAAACTTTTAAAGAGGAGTTTTTTGTGGTTAACATCTCTTTTTTTGTCGCTTCATGGAAAACTTTTAAAAGTGATTTTCTTTTCGGAGAGTTTTTTCAAAGACATCCTTCGGGGGGCTTTTTTTGGGTGTAATAATCATGTAACAAGTTTGTTTAACGTTTAAGAAACAGAAAAGAAGATGCAGCGGAAGAAAGGGAATAAAATATGAAGTCATTTGAAGTATTTTAAAGTTGCTTGAAGTATTTTAAAGTTGCTTGAAGTATTTTAAAGTTGCATGAAGTATTTTTAAGTCGCTTGTAGTATTGGGAAGTCGCTTGAAGTCGTTTCAAATCTCTAATCTCTAAAGACACGATAGCACCAAAAGCACGATAGACAGGAATGTTCATTGATTTGTGAATGATTTCAGCCGATGATGTTCATTATATAGTAATTATCACCATCATTAAATCATTCAAAATCATAATCATTAAATTAATTAGATTCATTCCAAAAAAAGGTCATATGTTGTATCTAATTATTACATAAAACATTAATTACTTAAAATTATAAGAAACGGCCTTCATTTGGTGTCTTATTAAATCAAATTCGTTTTAATTTTCGTAACTTTTAAACTAATTTTATTTATAAATTAGGCTCTAGATTAAAAACCTGAATTTTCTTTTTAAAGAAAACCTTGAGTTGTCTTCAAAAAAGAGGTTAAAAAAAGTTAGAAACCTATTTTAGTAAGTTTTCACTTCAGTAACATTGAAAAGCTTAAGAAAAACCAACAATAATAACAACAACAATAATAACAACAATAATAACAACAACAACAATTATAACAACAACAACAATAACAACAATAATAAGAAAAACAACAACACAAAAAATAAAAACTTCATGAATTCATTAATTAAACAATTTTCTCAGGATCAGATTAGAGACAAACTTTTGAATGAATAGATGCAAACCGCAATAAAGAGGGCCACAAAAAAGAACGCCAAAACAATGAGTTGGCAAATCTTTTTTTTTTTTTTTTGCCAAACGACTTGAAGAGTCGCTGCAGCGTGACACCTCAAACGGCTTCCAACAGAAGTCGGTGACGGTAATGTTTCTCCTGTTGGTGTTGTTTTTGTTGTTGGTGTCGTTGTTGTTGTTTTTGTTGTTGTTGTTCTTAAAACCAACTCTGCGACGTTGCTGCTGCTGAATAAACAATAACAACCACTGATCAACATCAACGACATCGCTTTTATATTCACTCGTGCCTAATAAAGCGGCGAAGATACTTCAAGCTGCTTCACTCCAGCTGAAGCGTTGAAGCCTCTCCTTAAATTTGAATGTTTTGACTTTTGAAAAAAGATTGTGTCTTGTGATGATCCGGCATCCCATCACGTCTCATTTCATCTCTTGTCGACTCATCTTGTCTCATCTTGTATGGTTTCAATTTGGTCCATGGATGTTGTTGTTGTTGCTATGGATGGCAATCGCTTTGTTTCCACCTGCGGAAATGTTGTAATGCACATAAAAATGTTTCCATGTGTTGTTGTTGGTATTATTACTATTGTTGTTGTTGTTGGTTTATCGTCGGTTGTTGTATTTGCAACTCACACTTTTGTGGTCCGTGGGAGGTTGAATGGAAGGAAGTTTGAATGAATAGATTATAATTTCTATTATCGAGAATCACCTCTTCTTCTTTTTCTTCTCTATCTCCTTCTTCTCTATCTCCTTCTTCTCTATCTACTTCTTCTCTATCTCCTTCTTCTCTATCTCCTTCTTCTCTATCTCCTTCTTCTCTGTCTTCTTCTCCTCCTAGACTTTTCTAAGATTTTCCACTTCTCAAAATCTGTGAAGGTTTCTTGCAAGCTTTTTAAATATTTACAATGCTGGTTGGTTCACAATCATTGGTTGGTTCACAATCATTGGTTGGTTCACAATCATTGAATCGTTCACCATAATTTTACTATGGGATGAACACTCAGTGCAATTCACAATAATTGTTCTATATATATATTAATTGTTCTATATATATATATTTATATAATTTATAATTTCTTGTAATTTTTATATCATTTTTCTCTGAGTGCATCACTTTTCATAAAAAAACAGAAAACGTTGTCTTTCGATATCCATTTTCTTTACATCTGCGGTTTTTGTCTCATGTTTTTGATGTCGTTTGAAAAATATTTCGAATTGTTTCATGCTTCGCTAGCAACATCTCAATCTGTGATTTCATGGAGGAGTCATTTGATCGCACTTCATTCATTCAATCAATCAATCAATCAACCAAAACCATGGTTGCTGAGTGTTGCAGAGTTAGTGAATGAGTGACTCCTTTAAATGACTCTCTTTAAGTTTTTATAAAAAGATTAAATAATCAAAAAGAATTTCAAATCAATCTTTAATTTAATTTATCCCCAAAACTTAAGATACCGGAAAACATTTTTTAAAATACCATTTTTCATGTATTTCTCATATTAAATGGAATAAATTAAATTTTTTTTCATATTAAACGGAAGCTCTTGTTGTTGTTTTCGTTTTCTAACTAAAAAACCATTTCGTAAAAATATCAAGAGATCATAAAATCGTCTCTATCCGGCGATCGTCATCCGCATATCGTAAATCAAATTAGCAATCATAATAAAGTCATTCTTACGACTTCTGAAGTCTTTGTGGCAAAAGAAATAGAAACCACAACAAAAACGAAACAATTCCTATTTTAAGATATAAAAAATTGTGTATAAAAAAAGTTCCCAATGCAAAAAATTACATTCTGACCTACTTTTGGGCGCTCAAAGCAACAGCAGCAACGCCGCCACCGCCACCGCTTAATAACCAATCCAATTGCTCGGTAAGTAAACACAACACAAGCAGCGCCTCAACAACTGACAAAATAATTTCTTAACTGACTGAATAACTGCCTGACTTGACTGACTAACCGACTTACTTACTTACTGCCTTATTAACCGACTAACTGCCTGACTCACCTGTGAGGGTTACGTTAACGTGCATCAAGCCGATGTGCGTGCCGATGCGGGCCGGCAGCTTCTCACGCGAGAAGGCTTTGTAGGGCGCTATGATTGTAGTGTGAGCAACGTGCCAACCGGAGCCGAGTCTGGTGACTGCAAAATTAGATAAAAACGAGAAAAAAAAAATTAACATCAAACTATAAAAGCTCGTAGCTGAAAAGAAGTTCGAGATGATAAACTGACCTAAAATGACGAGGCCCACGAATAGACTCAATGTGACAGTCGCAAATGTGGTGAATTTCTGCAAAAAAAAAATTAATCGAATGATATTTTAATTGATTAGAAAGAAAAGTATTAAATAAATAATAATAATTATAATAGAAAGATAAGAGAAAGAAACTGTCCATGATTCCATGATACCCATGACTACCATGATTCCCTATGATTCCATGTGAGAAACAAGAAAATAGAAATAAGAAAAATTAAACTCATATTAATTCTGAAAATTATTTTATAAATGAACCAGAAAGAAAAGCTAGAAAGATAGGAACACTGGTTTTCAACACAACACAAAGTTGTCCTCGATTCCGTTTAAGAATTAAAACAACGTCTTGTAAATACTAACGCAAAGAATTAGAGAGAAAGAGAGAAAGAAGGAGAGAGAGAAAAAGAAGGAGAGAGAGACTGGAACGGTATGATATTAAATGAATTGATCATGAGTCCCATGATTCCATGTAAAAATGCTTTACCTTTCATTTATCTTTAATTTATCTATCATTCATATCCTTAATTTCGTATCTTTAATTTGTATTTTATTTATATTCTTTTAAATGAATCCACTAAATTTTTATTAGCTTCGACATCAAGCCGTGTGTCATTTCCTCTAATATGTTTATGATCTGCGGTGGTTCTACTCAAATATTTCCATCAGTTTTACTGACCTCAATTAAAAATTATGCTTTGATGGTAGGACGAAAAACGGTTTCAATACAGTTTGATATGTGGACCGATAAAAGGTTTTATGCTATTAATCGAATGAAATGTGAAAAACCCGTCAGCTGTCAAAATTATCACATGTCATGTCATCGTTTTTCATTGCTTGACTTTGACAAGCTGGATGCGTTGAGCTGAGAGCCGAAACTTTGATCATATTTATGCAGAAATCCATGAAATATTTATACGCCAGCCAATTCTATTTTGACGCAAAGAGCAACTGACATCTGTCAGTCATACAAGCAGCATGTAGGACTGCATGACTTGAAGCCACTCTGATTATCGGGATGTCCGTCTTTCACATCATTTTTTGTGTATGTCTGTGGGTCGGAAGTCAGATCGTAGGTCTGTCTATCAGTTGGGGAGTCTGTGTGTCGATTGTTGTTGTGTCTGTCTACCGGTTGATGAGTCTGTCTGTCGATTGTTGGTCTGTCCGTCGATTGTATGCCTTTCGGTTGTTGCTGTGTCTGTCCATAAGCCGCCACAACCTCACATTGACCGACTAAAAATGCAAAAACTCCAACAACAAACACAAGTCTAACTTCAACGATAATGACACCAACAACAACACTCAATGTCTCAATGCAGCAATACAACACTAACATGTCACTCACACGGTTGCAGATACAAATGTATTTAGATGCAAATAATGTGGTTTTTTTCAATCTATTCAAATGCAAATTGTTGACATGAACATTTGAATTTCTATTTCGAATGAATTTATGCAAAAATTATGATTGCAAACTGAACGAAACAATACTAAAATAATCGAGTATCTACTACAACGTAATGAAACTCGTAATGAAAAGCTTACCATAAACCGAGCTCACCATAAATTCATCGGTTTTATTCATTTAAATCTTTAATTTTTTGATTTTTATGAATTTTTTTTAATCTTTTTTTGTCGGCTTCTATTGTAAATCAAAAAATTATATTGATTTAAATTCAGTTGCAAAATATTGTATTTAAGTATATTTAAGATATTTTGTAACTTTATCTCTATTGTGTAGGA
This sequence comes from Myopa tessellatipennis, assembly GCA_943737955.2. Taxonomy (NCBI): domain Eukaryota; kingdom Metazoa; phylum Arthropoda; class Insecta; order Diptera; family Conopidae; genus Myopa; species Myopa tessellatipennis. The sequence continues at coordinate 60,239,369 of OX031316.1, forward strand.
TGTATTGTGTTGCCATACGTTTCCCAATGCTGCCATATTTGTTCATTTTTTACTATTCGATGCTTTTCTTATTATATCATTCCAAGTAAAACAACGCAATATTCGAAAATACGAAAACTCACCTGCTTTCTTACTCCGGGGAATATCACGAGGAATGCGATGTAAAGCGTGGCGAAGAGCACACACACGGCCACAATTGAGACATCGCCAGTGACCGGCGTCCGATTTGAAAATGAATATAGTGTGGGTCCACCATCGTCTCGGAAAGCGTCGAACCAACCCTTCATTCTTCAGGATCGCTGAGCTCTGCAATTAGGGAGAGAAAAAGAAGAGAATTTAAGAGATGAGAGAGAAAAGCAGTAATGAGTGAGAAAATTCACTAAAGTATTGACAACGTTTGTTTTCAAATTCAAGACAAAAAAATCCCCTTTTAGGTGTGGGGTATTCAGGACGAATATAGCACTCTTTCTGGTGTTTTTTACTAATGGTTTTTTACTACTGCAGACTCTTGTCTCATTATCAGTATTTTTGTTTTTCTTTTTGTTTCTTTGTTGTTCTTGGATTTCGATCTACACCGCTGTCAGGGAAAATTTGTTACTTTTTTGGTGAGAAAAAACATCATTTAAATCAGTTCACACGAACTAAATAAATAAATAGCAATAAGAGTAGTAATAATAACCAAAAAAGCAAGTAACAAACAAATAAACAAAACAACAGCAAACAAATAAACAAAACAACCATAAAAAATGGTCAACATAACAGAGTTTTATGACCGATAAATTTGACGATAACGAGCAACAACAACTAAAACTAAACCTACAACTAGAACTACAACAACAACGATGACTATAGCTACAATAAGAACAACACTAATATTATAATAATAAAAATAACAACAACCACAAATCGAACAACCAAAACAACGGCAACCGAATAGAATCGAATCCAATAATTAATGTTGTTGGACCCGCTCTCTAAAGTTTAGTTTAGCGATTGAGCTGACGTTATTTGTTATTGTTATTATTGTTGTTGTTATTATTAGTGTGGTTATTGTTATTGTTGCTATTTTTATTTCTGCTGCTCGTTGTTGTACCCTCCATTCATCAGAGTCATACGAACTCTTTTGATCTCCTTTACTAATTCTTTCGATTGTTCCATGTTGATTTGTGGAATGTTGCAGCAGCAATGTTGCTATAATATTATTGCTGTCTTCTGCTGCTGCTACATTCGACATTCGGCACTCGATTTATTGTATTGTATTACGTAAGCCGCCGTCGCCGCGTTCAACTTTTTATTGTTATTAACAATTATTTTGGGTGCAAACGTTGCCTCAAAATGTGTGGGTTCGTTCGTTCGTGCGGCTGTGTGTCCGTGTGTCCGACTGGCCGATGAACGTTGCACTTTAGTCTATCGCCGTCCGTATATTAATTTTAGTATCTCGCTGTACCTCGGTATCAAGAAACTAAATAATTTGATATTTCTTTAGATTTTCACATTCAACATTCGTTCGTTTTTCCTCAGTAGTTGCTGGGATCAGTCTACCTCCCTCCCTCTACCAACCTCCCACTCTCACACTCTTCCTCTCTCAATCTCCTTGGATTTTTCAATTGGTTTTGTTGTATTTTGTGTATTTTTTTTGTTTTTAATGAAGCCGACTATTTTAATGGGCGTCGAATCGAAAATTATATATAATAAATCACGTTACTGTTGAACTTTTGAGTAATCTTAGACTTGGACTCTCAGAGTTGGTTTCGTTTATTAGTGTTGTTGTTGTTTTTGTTCCTGTTTTTGCTTTTGTTATTGTAGTTTGGTTCTACAGTAATTTTGTTCTTGTTTTTTGTTTAATCATTCTTTTTTTTGCCGATTCTAAGATAAAACTTTGATCTTTGAACTGTTTTCAAGCTTTAAGCTTGGGTTTGAATTTCATTTGATTCTTTGAGAGACTTTAAGTTCTTGATTTACTTAATTTGTCAATCAATTATAGTCAAACCATAATTAATAGTGTCCCCCCTCTCTCCCTCTGTCTAACACTTTCCTCTCTCTGCAATCTCTTCTCTCTTCACGCTCCTCTCTTTCAGTTAATTTGTCATTAGTTTCATATCATACTTTTTATTACTGTCAAAATATTTAGCAACACCAACAACAGCTGAGCGAGTGGCCACTAAAATACCGGAGTTCCTCCTCCCGGGTGCACAAAAACAGAATCTAATTGAAGCTCGCCATATTTATTCACGCAACTGTCAATGATTATTGAGCGTTTTATTGAGATCCGAACAAAAATTGTCCAAAAACAGAGAAAACAAGTTTTCAATGTTTTCAATCGTAAATAGTTTTTTATTTTTATATTTAGTTTGAGTAATTTTTTTTCAGTTTATAAAAGCGTGGGCCATAAATAAACCATATTTTAAGAAGCAAAAGAAAAAAAAAATTACATGCAAATACAAACTTTTTTTTTCTCTTTTTTAAGATGTGAATAAAAATTTAACTGTTTGTATTTAAAATGAAAAATGATTATTAAGAAGTTAAACAACTCAACTTCAATTAAAGCAAAAAATTTTTGCTGTTAAAATAAAAAATAAATCCTCTTAAAAATCACATCAAAAGTGTAAAACTATTGATTCAAAAATACTGCTAAAGAAATATTTTTTGTGAATTTAATAATTGTTGTTTTTTTTTTCTTTAGTAATGATTTAATATTGATTTAGTACTGATTTAGTATTGATTTAGTAGAAATTTTGATTTATTTTTGTTTGCCGCTTTCAGAAGTGAAAGTGTTAAAAATGTTGAATGTACTAAAGTGTGAAGTGAACAATAAAAGTTAATTTATTGACTTAAATCTTGGTTTTTTTATTTAAAATTTCAAATAAATTAACATGTCAAAAGTCTTTATAAGTAACATATGTATAAAGTAAATTTTTTGTAGACTTTTACAGAAAAATTTTTAAAAAATTATCAAAATTTAGAAATAAAATTCAAATAAAAATAAAAAATCCAAAACATGCCCATCTAAACTCCACACACTCCAACACAGCTGATTGTCGTCTTTTCCTATTAACAGATTGACGCCGTGTCTTCGCTAAGCATGGTGTCGCGTCTTACGAAGTTCACAGAGACGACAACCAACGACATGAGTTGTCAAATAAGACGACAGAAACTGAGGTGTAGTCTCTTGTAACCGGTAACAAAATCGCTGTTTGCCGTTAGTTTCTTGTGATCTTTGAAAATTAACAATACACAAAAAATTATATTATTTTATTTTCTCTTAAAAAACTCCTAAAATATTATAGTTAAAAATTGTCTGGAGAAACGTTGTAGTCAAATAAACATGTAAACAAACATGTTGTCAACAATGGAGAAAAAAGAAGAAGAAACGAGTGTTAAGAGTTTTTGCCCGATCGAGCAACTAACGATCACTGTAATCCCAACACATTTTCCTTTCCTGCGTAAGCTACTTTCTCCTATTTTTGACCTGCGCTAAGCCTACAATGGCCGTCGCATACGCGTTTGATTGGTTCCTAGTTGTCCTGAAACAACAAAATTATTGCCACTAATTTCATCACTGACACTTTGATCTAGTTATTCCTACATTTTCCCCATTAATGCGCAAGCGTGGCAATCACCTTCGGGAAGAATTTACTAGGAAGTTAAGCTTTCAGTTAAGGTCATTCAAGAAATGTATGTTTCTGCTAAATGGTTTTTTGACATTCGGACAACATTTTTGAGCTTACGTGAGCAATTATTGCAGCCATATTATAACAAACGGGGTTTAGGTAGTGAGGTTTCTTATATGAGTGCGGAGGTTTTGTCTATTTTCAGAGGGTTAAGGAAAAAAGAGGTTAAGCTTCCCTATTTGTATGGGCTTGTAAAAACACATAAGGATGGGAAACCATGGAGGCCAATTTGTAGCAGTAAGGGTTGGTACTCGTATCCTATCCAGAAAATGGTGAGCAATCTGTTGACCCGGATCTTCCGTGACAGGCTAACCCAATCGAATGTAAGAAATGTGATTCGTCAGTTGAGTGAGATTCCAATTTGCCAGGGTTATGAGTTCGTTAAGGTAGACATATCTGATATGTATACTAGCATGTTTCGCGAGTGAATACTAAATTGTTTGAGATATTTATTACGAGGGCTGATTATGATAAAATTTCTGGGTTAGAACGCGAACTGTTTTTTAGATACTTAGAGTATTGTTTCGAGGAGGCTAATTTATTTATGTTTAGGGCTAGGTTTTTCCGTCAGGTACAAGGTTTACCCCAAGGTTGGTTGCGATTCTCCTATTCTGGCTACCTTATTGTTAGACTATTTTTTGGAGTTGCATCAAGAGGAAATGTTTGAACAAGTTGGTATAACCTATTTTTGGAAGTCCAACAGCAGTGTGTGGTAGGTTTGTTAAGAAATTCGAAGATTTGACAGGGTTGAAAATGACCATTGAGAAAGAGGGGGAAGGGTAGGATTGGCTCCATTTCTTTTTTTTGGAAGTGTTGTTAGTTCGATCAGAAATTAGGTTGTATTTTGCAACCTATCGAAAGCCTGTGAAGTCTCCACGAACCATAAATTATTTTTCAAATGATAAGTTGACTTGGAAAATATCAACTTTGCGTCAATTTGTTAGTAAGACTTTAGGTCGGACTTCTAATCGTTTTTTAATACAAGATTTGACCTATAGGGAAGAACAATTTTTTGTGAATTCTTATCCTAGAATGTTAGTGGCTGGGGTTGTTTGCTCTGAAATTAAAAAACACGTGGATGTGATCTATAAATCAGCGCTTGGTTGGGTTAGGATTTTAGGGCATTTTACTGAGGGATTTGGGATTTGGGATTTTCCTAACTTGCGGTCTGGGTGTGATGATCAAGCTAGTCGTATATTGACACATGATGTTACAACTGGGTTAGGAAAATATCGTACTCTTTGTTTAGTTTCAGGGCGAAAATCTAGAAAACCGTTAGAAAAGTGACTCTGTGAATACGACTACCCCCAGATGACATTCATCTACCCCCCCAGATTCATTTAAAACTAATTCTCAGAGAAAGCAAAAAACCACTTTTAAATTCTAAATAAAACTCATTCAAAATCATTAAAAGCCACTTAAATTCATTGAAAAGTCATTAAAAACTATTTAATAATCATTAAAATTATATTTCCTCTTTTTATTTGCATATAAATTTGACTATAAAGGAATGATTCAATGAATCCCATGAATGATTCTTAAGAATGGAAACTAAAAGTACTTGACGACTGTCTATGCAAACATGACAAATTCCCAAACCCGTTAAAACAAGAACAATACCAAAAAACCCCATCTCTCAAAGTCATTAATAAAATATTCAACTTATGATCAAGATGATCGATTTCTATGGGGATCTGTTGACAGCTTTTAGAAGTTATCGCTTTTTAAAAGCAGGATGTAAAAAATTCCAGTGCCCTATAAACACACCGACCGCTTTTAGGTTTCCCCCACATTCCACCGCCTTTTCGCCCTCCACCACATCATTTATCACTCCTCCACATCATTCGTAGCTCGAGTCCACTTCAGAGATCATTCAACATCGTTAAACATCCGCATTCGCGAGAATAATCATTTTTTTAAATTTGCTTTTGCTCATTTAGAACAAAACGTTTGTAAAAACAGCAACAAGCAATACGATAAACATTATAACTAGAACTCATTCGACAGTAAAAAACTACGATTTTTTTTAAAATAATAAAGTGAACAACTGATCACGTTTTCTCTGCGAACTTTTAAGGCAACCTTTTCGATTATTTTTTAAGACTTTTATGGTAGCTTTTTGTGTTTTGTTCTTCTTTTCTTTAGTTAAATTTTTTGTAGTTCTTTTTATTTTTTTTCTTTATATCTACTTTAAATCCGGTTCTTATTTCGTGTCTGATTCTCTTCGGAGGAATTGTTTGTGGGCGACGATTCATTGTCTTTAATTTTTTTTGCTTTAAAGCTATGAGAAAGTAAAATTCTACGGAGCTTGAAGTATTGAATTTTAATCACTTTGACCAGCTGAACTCTTTACTTTATTTTTACTTTAATATTCTTTCTTTGTTCTATGTTTATTTATAAACATTACCACACTTTAAATAAATTTAATTATTTTATCATTGTTATTAATGATATTACCATTATCAGAGCGAACCACGCATAATATAATGCATGGTGTCAATATACTTTCCCTCCCCCTATATCGTCTGCATACCCAATTGTGTGTATGCCCTCCAAGTCCAACGGGTGAAACAAGAAGTCAACAGTGATGTTCCAGATAACAGGTGAGAGCACCCCTCCCTGAGGACATCACCACGTCACAATCGCTCTTCAACTACGACTACCACATTGAAAATTAACTTCTATGATTTCTATGACTTAACATGAAGTCTATCCTAACGTGGACATTTGCTGGACAACATTGCATTTAATACTTATACTAAATGGTCTTTAATACTGGCAGAAAATTCATGTACATTCTTCTCCAGAATTTTGTCTTTTGAGATTGGATTTATACTTTTTCTTTACGCAATAATTGTCAAACACTCTTGATTGTTCATACTTATATAGTTGGGTTTTCCCGCAATGAAAGCATGCTTTTTTTTCGTCGTTGAAAATTTCTATTAGTATTTGATTATTTTTCTGTCGGTATGTAGAAGCTTTCCTAAATTTGTCAAAGCGTCTTCCTTCAATATAGTCTCAATATATTGGAAGACATGCACCCCACAGTTGTATGAGTCTACCTGCAAGTCATGGGCTAACTTTTTAATGTTCCAGTTTTTTTAATCAACATTTAATTTTGATAAAAAATTTTTAAATCATTAGAATCACCGGTGCGGTCATTGATGCCCACTGGTAGTGCATTGTTGCATGCTGGTAAATGCGGCTATGGGTCTGGTAAATTCGTCGGTGTACCCTTGTGACGATGTCTTACCCTTCTATGTAAAATAGCTCGATTCCTTGTATGCACTTGCAACGACAAATTTTGTTTTCTAGCAAAATTCCCACAAAATGTTTCAGTTCGAGCTAGATCACTTATGAATTTCTTCGATTTTTTGGGAACTCGTTCCCAGACATTCCCAGACATCTACTAATTCTGAATTTTGTGCCTCGCTTCTATATTTTCTGTTACAGTAGGTTTGAGCAATCGAAGTAAATATTTTCTATTTCGTTCGTCTTGGATTGAGGGTGTAACCTTGCCTTGACGTTGTATCCCATCATATTTGTCCACATTGGAGCATATGGAGCAATTTTTTCAAAATTACTTTTGCCAATTTATTATTTCAATTTTTACAGTCTTAATTTTTAAATACAAGTGAAGGGATTAAATAAAAAGGACCACTTTTTTAAATGTTGGTAAAATATTCATTCTTATAAGCATTTGTTTTGTTTTTTGTGACATTGATCGAAACAGTTGCTTCGGTATTTCCTGCTATTGAGCTTTGCAATTTGTATTTTTAGGTGTTTTTTTTTTTTTTTTTTTGGTGTTATTAGTATGGTAGTAATTGCTTTATACCAATTTATATGTATACCAAAGTGCATGTTAGGTTGTCCCCATTATTAGTTGTCCAATGAATTAGTTGTCCAATCCAACATTCATCGACATCTTTAAATATAATTTTCAAAAAATGGCTACAGCATATCTGTACCATGAAAAACTTATCATTTCGAATTTATAGCACGATGGTATATAGTTCCTTACAGAAGGAATTGCTTAGCATTAAAAACTCCAATACATGCAGTGATATTGGCGAAACTCCAATCTAAGCTACACCTTTAGCTATTGGCCATATAGTTTTGTTTCTCAAACAGAACACTTTCAAATTTAGTAGAAACCTCTCTATATTCTCAGAAACTTGGCTGCAAAGAAAAGCTTCAGCAACGGGAAACAAAATACAATCAAGCTGTACAAAAACAGCCTTTTCGTGTCTTTTTCCGTTTTTGAAACTATGTTTCCGTTTAATAAAAATCGAGTATCTGCTTTTTTTTGTAAGGAGTTCATTCCTTCTGCATAGTAATTGCAGTTGGGATACTGACCACAAATACCTTTCGAACGGTTCGGATAGCAGTTGTATAAAGCCTTTGTACTTTACATCCCTTCTCATCCTTACAGCATCTATAAATACATCGGTATTTCGATGTAAGGCACGATTGGTTTCAGATTTGATTTTTCGCGCTGTTTCCCAAGTAGAAACTCCTTGATTATTTGCAAGCTTGCAGCGATGCAATTGTTGCCAACTGAATTACTGAGTATCCACGCTTTTCTAGGGCTGAGAGAACCTTTAAGAAAAACTAAAGAATGACGCCTAAATTAGAAACCTGCGTAAACATAGACATATTATTATTAATATATAACTATATTTCTACGCTTATTATATTATTACAATGGTTATTATCTTTCCTATACTATTACTATTGTAAATATTTGCAATACCATGTGTTCAGTGACTTCGAGGTGCTACATTTGCAATATTTTAAAAACAACAATACCAACAACACCAAAAACAACAACAGAATTCTCATATCTACTCATCTGAGACTCACTAAAAAAAACCACAAAAACCAGTCGTTCCTAATTCTTTTTCAATGATTTCTTTAGTAATTTTGTACGTATTTTTAAAATTTATTTATAACCTTGAAGATATTGCTTTCAATACGAGAAATTTTCTAATTCGATATACGAATATATTATTCAATACGATAGTTAATAAGAGAGGGATAAAACTAAGTGATCCAATTTTATTATTTTTTTTAAACTACCTCTTAATATTATTTAAGAACCTACTAAGAACGTGTACCCGCGACTGTAGAGAATGGACTACTACTTTATCCATTATGAGGTGGCGATAAACCTCCACCAAAACATCGTTAAGAAAACAGCCTCTCGCCTATCTTCTCCATATCGTGGAATCTCATCACTTCAGAAGTGGCGCATTCCTCGACCGGTACCGTGGGCTGGGTTGGCGGTACAATTAATTATTATAATATTAATTATTCGGACAAAACAACAAAAATAAAAACAACACCACGAATAAAATACAACAAATACTAACATCAACCGCTGAAAGAACAACAATTAATTTATACATCAAGAACTAATTAAGTAGATAAATCTTTTCTTATCTTTAGTTCACGATTTAACTAAATTCACTTTGATTCATTCTTAAATTAATATACCCACCGTCCGCCTCCCTCCCTCCTCTAATGTTTTTTTAGCTTCTTCTTGTCTCTGCGATTTCTTTGCGGTTTCAAATCAGATCAAATTTAATTCACTGACCAAAGTCTCGCAAAAGGAGTGTCTCCGGAGTTCTCACCGGACACTCCTTTCGTTTAACTAGACTCTAAAAATAAAATTTAAAACGAGCTCTAGATGACTTCAAGTAATGAACAACAAATAAAAATAACAACAACTAACATACAATAGATAAAAAATACATTATTATTATTATTATTATACAAACTTTCGTAAAATCAACAACCTTACTTTCGAAATATTATTCGTATAGTATAGAATCTAAAATTAAATGGAAAACATTTCGAGTGGGCGGGTCAGTGACCGATTAAAAGTACATAAAACTAGTTTTTAGAAGGTTACTAAAAATATTCTTGCTGAATATATAAGTTAAAGGCTAAAAACCGACTAATAAAGAGAAGCTTATGAAAGAAGAGCAATAAAATAAAATATTTATTCCATTACGAGTGGCAGAACTTTGACAGCTAATGACAGCCATATTAGTTTTTTAATTCCAATATTTCTATCATTATATTTCAGTGTTAAAAAAAAACTTCTAAATGGTTTTAAAATTTATATTAAAAGTTATTTTTATCATCACTTAAATTAACACATCAAACAATTTGGACACCTCACTGAGAATTCTTAATTACTTAATAAACTTAATTAATATTCTATTCATCACTGATTGAAGGCAGAGTAAGAAGACTAAAAAAAACATTTTTTATGTTTTCAAAATAATTCTTAATAATAATTAAAGGTTATTAAAATTATGACGAGAAGCGAAAAATTGAAAATCGAAAACTTACCAAACTTGTCCAAAAACTGCATATAATTGAAATTGCTTCAAACGTGATTAAAACAAATGGGGTTGTTGTTGTTATATTCTTCTTCTTCTTAATGCTTAATGCAAAAAATAAAAAAAAAACACTTTTGAGGTCAAATTTTTTGTTTTTTTCTTTGCCAATCGAAATGTTGTCGAAATTTTAATGATGATCTCTTGTAATGAGCTGAAGTTTTATTGAATGTTGTTGTTATTGTTATGTTGTTGTTGATGGTTTCTTGTTGTTGTTGTTATTGTTGTTGTTGGTGGCTGTGGTGTAAACCAGAGGCTGGCACGAATTTTTTTTTATTAACCTTTTTTCGATTTGAATTTTGAATTTATTTTTTATTTAATTTTCCTCTTCTTTATTATAGTAGACTTTTGATTGATTTTGCTTTTCTAAGTACTTGTTTCTTGCATTTTTGAGGTCATTTTTAAGAATTTTCGGTCGTCGATTTTAATAACTGTAATAATTATAACAAAATAATAATAAAAACATTCACTTTTCTTAATTTAGAAGCAATAACATTAAAAAATTATTTTTCTTTTGATAAATTCTTTCATTTTAATGCATATGCATTTTTGTAAACTTTTTTTACTTATTAATTTTTTTTTGCCGCAATCTTCAATTTTTTTTTAAAATTTGATTTTAAACACAATTTATTGCTAATTTTTTATTTCTATTTTCTTAATAACACTTTTCAATTAAGTTTGCTTTTCTTAATTTTTTTTCATTTTTAATTTCTTTCCTTTTTTTTACTTTTTGTTGTTTTACGTTTTCACGTTTTTTTTTTACAACCGCTGTCAACGTAATCACAAATTTTTTTCGTTTTTAAATTTTTTAAACTTACAAGATTATTTTGAAGTGTACAAAAACAAAAATGTAAAATTATGAAACCTAATTTACATGAAGAAAGTGAAATTCCTTTATTTTTAGTGTTTTTATTGTGAAGCGTTGTATTTTTGGAATCACTGACGCATTGTTCGCTCAACTATCTCTCTCTTTCCCTCGCTCTCTCTTTCTCTCACTCTCTCTTTTATACTCTCTCCCTCATTCGCTCCTTTCGTAAACAAAAAACCCAAAAAACAGCCGCCAAAAACCTGTTTAAAAATATTTAAACTGAAACAAACTGTATTCATTCGTTCCGTTGTTGTTGTTGTAATTCTTATTGTTGTTGTGTTTAGTGTTTATTTAATTATAGTTCTTGTTGTTGTTACTTTTTATTGTTTGTTTCGCATTTTCTTGTATTAATAAAAAATCCCGTTCCAAATAATCAACAAAGGAATTTAATTAATTTATTCATAAAATTAACGTTACTCAACACCGTTCAATCAACACACACACACACTCAACACTATTCAACTGAGTTGCCAACTTCACTGTTTACTTTCAAGTTTCTTTTCCTTTGTTTTAATGATAGAAAATCAGAAGATGAAATCATTTAAAATTGATAAAAGCAAGAAAAACCTGATTTGAAAACAATTTTAAATAAATGGAAATACATTTTTATACATACATTTCTTGATTTAGTTGTTGTTGTTGCTTCAACTGTTGCAGCTGTTGTTGTTACTCCTATTGTTTTTGTTGTTGTTATGCAGAAGAAACACTCTGCATTTACAAAAAATAAAGCACCAACGTAACTTTTAACCTACTTCTATCCAGATTCGTTTCTTTCCTGTCACATCCCCCACCCCGATCAATAAATAAACACTTCCAACAGCACCTGAAGCTTATTTTTACAAAAAAAACTGAAGAAAACTGTTAAAAAAAATTAAACAAGAGACAAAGGAAAAAACGGAAAAAATGCGAATCGACGTAATTCACAAGTTGCACGTTGAACGTTGGACTTGACAAACAACGGAATGAAACAACGGCAGAGAAAAAACTACCATAGCAACAATAAAAGAGAGAAAATAACAACAATAACAACATCTAAATACCATAATGCATATCATAATAATATTACATTATAACGTAACGGAAAATACGCAATCCGCAACACGATCGACATTCAAAGAAAAAGCAACAAAATTCACACAAAATCGTCGTGGATTGTGAAGAAAAGAAAAAACCGAAGGCACAGCAATAGAAGCAGTGTTGCCGCTAACCTACAATAGAAGCAAATGCGTGTCCTCTATGCTGCAGGAAAATGTGCCTATTTAAACATAAATGTGTCCATTATTAGACGGAAATGTGTTCATATTTAGGAATAAATTCTGTTCATCAAAAAAGATTATTTTTAACTTTGATTTGTAGAAAAGGAACATAATAAATGGATGACTACTATGTATTACACACAACTACCATGCCTCCTCTTCCAGAGCAATGTGTCCGTTTGTCCACCATAAAATGTGTTCGAACGGCAACTCTGAATAGAAACGACAGAAATCGAAGAAGTTGAAAAGAAGAAGAAGAAGACACCTACGAAGAAATGCAGCAAACATTTTGAAGAAGCTCTCTCACACACCAAAAAGAGAGAGAGAGAGAGAGAGTAGCGTATCGTACAACAGGAAAAAGACGGAAAACACACACTCGCACGCAGCTTCACAGCTCCAAAAACAGCAGCAGCTGATGTTGCGGAACGTCAACTTAAAACATCAACACGGATTTGGTGCTAAAAAGTAATAAAAGTAAAAGAAAAAAAAAACAACAACAAAGAAACAGAAAAAATGTGGTAAGGGGAAAAAATAACGACTTGTCTTGTCTTATCTTGTTTTTGTTGTTGTTATTGTTGTCTACAACATGATCATCGGCGTCGTGGACAAGCAACGAAAACCAGTTCAGCGCCGGATCAGTTGTTGATTTTATTTTTAGGTATTCTTTTGCCTCATTTTTTTACTACTTCTCTGGAATTTCTCTCATTGTTGTTGGACTTACGTTGTTGTTGTTGATATTAAGTTGTTGCTGTTGGTATTACGTTATTATTGTTGTTGTATTGTTACTTGACGTTGGCATTTCAAGTCCACAGAAAGTGAAATTTTTGAGTGCAAAAGCGCACGCCACAAAATGTATATACAACAAAAGAGTCTGGATTGCGAGAGTAGGGTGACGGACAGACGTATGAACAGCAGGAAAATAACGACGACTGCTTTTAACGGTAATAAATACGAGCAAATCTGCGTGCGGCATGTCGACTGGTTGTTGGTGGAGGCTGCTGCAGCTGTTGTTGTTGTTATTGTTGTTGTAGTTTTTGTTGTTGTTGCTCATGGAGGCTGCTGCTGTTGGTCCTCTGTTCGATTCGGCGTTCGGCTGCCGGAAATGTGACTTAAAGCCGGTTTAATTAAATGGGGGGCAGTTTCCCCCAATCCCTTTCTTTCATTTTTGGTATATCTTCTTTTCTTTTAACTGAATAATAAGAGTAACAAATCGTGAAACATGTTCAATTTATTAACCATTTCTTTTATTTATTCATTAAAATAATAATTCATACATTTTATGCTCTGTTTTATTTTATTTCATATATTAAATAACAAAATTATTGCTTATTATTTTCATAATTGCCTAGAATTTTCTTTTTTATATATTAGATAATATTTTAACCTAAATTTTTTATTTCAAAATGCTTATTTAAGCAACTTTTATTTAAAAATAAGAACTTCTTTTGGAAATCTTCTTAGTAACTGATTAACAGACATTTATTCAATATAAATTCTTTCTTTTTCAATACTTTACAATATAATTTTTCTTATTAAACTAGAAAATTACATGTAATTTTTAGTAGTAGCAAAAGTAGCAACAATAGTAGTGGTAACAAAAATGCTAAGTGGCAATCGTAAATCTCTAAAGCATTATATTAAACTTAAAAATTATGGCCGGGAAAAATTACAAAACATTTTTATTCGATATTCATAGATTTTAGGATTAAACAAAATTGAAAATCATCAAAAAAGTATTAAATTAAACAAGGAAAATTAATTCAATTTAATTTAATTAATTAATTTTAATTTAACTAATTTAAAAGGAGACTAATAATAATAATACTATAATAGCAGTAGTTAAATTAATAATAGCAGTAGCAGTAGACGTAATAGTAGTAGCCATAAAATAGTAGTAACAATAGTATTAGTATTGTACTAATAGTTGTAGTAGTAATAATAGCAGCAGCAGTAGTTAAATCTAAACTTAAATGAATATTAATTTAATTTAACTTAAATAAGAATATATGTAAATAAATCTAACATTAATAATAATAACAATAATTTAATGAACATCATTCAATTCGAATAGGTTCATATATGAACTTAAAATAACTCTTTATTATCTAAAAAGCTTATTAATCTACTAACATTGTAATTGATTAGCATTTTAATCAATTAGCTTTTTAGTTAATAAACAAAAGCTAAACAAAATTATAATATGTTGATTTTCGTGTTCTTTTTTACCGTGAAATAATTCTTTAAATAAAATTTATTTTATTACAATTGTTTTTAATTAGTTTATTTAAATTTTACCTAAGAATTTACAACTTTTAAAGAATTTAGTACTTTCACTTTTAATAAAATTCTGGATTTTTTATGAATAAATGAATAAAGAATGTATTTTATGGTTGTTCTTTACTAAAAAGTAGTTATTATTGCCAATAATTCTGTTCTTTTCAATTTAATTATATTTTGTGACTAATTTATTCTATTATTTCAATTCATTTATAATATATCTTCATCGGTTTTTAATTTATTATTATTGATTACTGTTTAATTGATTGACACCATTAAAATGGTGATTCTTTATATTATTTTATTTAATTTATTTGTTTGCATCGTTTTTTAGTTATTAATTTAATTTTGTTATTAAAGAATTTAATTCAATTTCAATTTAGTTCATTTCAATTTTTTCAATTAATTTATATAATTTGTTTGTTTTACTCTTCAATTAATTAATTTGTTAAGTGTTAATCAATTAATTAACTAATTTTGGTTTAATTAACTGTTTTCGTTAATTGGTTTTTATATAATTTCTTTAAATATTTCTATTATTTTATTTCTTTGTTTTATTATAATTATTGTTTTACTAGTTTTATTTAATTTTTGATTATTATTCCGATTTAAAATTTTGTGTTTTAGTTTGTGAAACATTATTTTTTTTGCCATCTAAAATTAAATAAACGCTATCTTTTGTATTTCTGAAATTAGTTTGTAAATTTATCAATCAATTTTATTTTCGGTTTCTGTTTCGATTTTGATTTAAATATATTCTGATTATTACTGATTTCTTGTATTTATTTAAAATTTATTTATTTAAATTTTTTAATGCTTGAAAACTTTAAACTTTAATTCTTGAAAACGTGAATTCTTAAAAAAAATATTGAAAATTTGAAATTTGGTATATAAACAACATGCTTTTATTGCAAATATAATACTTTAGATGGCGTGGCTGTGTTTTTTCTAAACAATCTTTATAAATTTTATTAAAATAAAGTTTTAAAGATATTTCGAAAAAGGTGACATTTTTGATGAATCTGTTTCACTCGATATTTATTTAAATATTATATTAATATATAAAATTTAGCAAATATTACACAAAAACTAAATCGATTTAATATTGATGTAATTTTGAATTAATTTATATTCAATTAATTAATTAAATAATGTTAATAAATTTTAAATTTTATAACAACAAAAAAGACGTTGAATTCCACCATTCACAAATTTTTACCAAGTGAAATTTTCTAAAATTCGACTATAAATAAAATGGAATCAGATTTTAATTTCGAACTTTAATTTTAATATTTAATAATTGTTTACTTTTTACTGTGTTTTTAATTTTTTAATAAATTGCTATTAAAAATCAATTTTTAATCATTTTGAAAATGCAGCTTCTTTTATTTCAACGCTTCTCCACACTGATTTTTGTTGTAAAAATTTTTTTACATGGTTTTAATTATATTACAAAAATTTTATCGCTTTCTGTGTACAAAAAGAAACACAAAAAAGAAGAAATTCGTGAAAAAACACATGAAACGGGAAAAAGTATTGACGAAGCATGGAAAATAACAGTACAAGAGCAGGGCAGCAGCAACAACAACAGCAACAAGTAGATGACAGCTTTGAAGCGTGCAAAATAAAAAGCGTGGGGAAAAATACCAAAAGAAGCGCGAAATAAAGAAGCATAAAATGAACACTTCAAACACTTTATAGAAGTAATAAAAATGATAGTAAAGCAAAAACAGGAATTAAGAAAAATATATAAAGTAAAAGAATGGAGATTTTTGGAATTTTAATTTAAATTTGGTTGAATTTTTGAATATTAAAAGAAAAGAAGCAATGGGAAAAAAGTATAAATAGAAAAGCAGAGAAGAGAAACGAAGAGGGGGGAAGATAGGGGATCGAAGATAGGGGAAGAGTAACGAAGAGGGAAAGATTAACGAAGAGGAAATATAAATTTTGCTGTTATTTGTATAAACAGCCGTTATTGAACTTAGCTCAGATTTTTTCTGAAGATTTTTTCAGTACTTTTTTTCTTAGTTTTT
This sequence comes from Myopa tessellatipennis, assembly GCA_943737955.2. NCBI lineage: Eukaryota > Metazoa > Arthropoda > Insecta > Diptera > Conopidae > Myopa > Myopa tessellatipennis. The sequence goes on from OX031316.1 coordinate 60,255,881, forward strand.
TCTTTAAGACTCAAATTCATACACAAATAAATACATAAACAAACACATAAACACACCCACGCACAAAAACTCACAGAAACCCAACGAAAACAATACATTTTCTTTATTTACAAGTTTGGGTTAAAAAAAAGCGAACATTTTACTAAAAATCGCAACAAAAAATCGTCACACATTTTTTTCAGTTCTTTTTTTAAAAAAAAGAAAAAAAATAACAAATAAAACAAAAGACTCACATGGAAATCTTGACTCTTCTTATGGAGCACATTTTACAGGATTCACAACAACAATCACGAGGAGAGACACGTTGACAGCTGAACTCTTCTTCTTCTTCTATTCCGTTGCGCGAGAAGGATTGAGAGAGAGACAGCGAGACACACGAGACAGGCACGCAGACAGAGAACATGACGATGATGAGAACAACAACGAGTACAAAAACAAACACAAACACAATTTAACAAAACAATTATTTTCTGTTTTTTTTTAAAAAGAAGAAGAGTCTTTTTTACTGTTCCTTAGATGGGTTAGAATAACGGTTTTCTTTTTTTGTTCCTTTTTTTATATATACAAAAAAACGTGGTTTTTCTCACGTCGCAACATAAAAAAGTTTTATATAATACACAATTTATAAATTTTACAAAAAAAACACACGCACAAACATAAAACAAACGCAATTTTATTTGCAATATTTTTTTGTCAATTTTTTTTTCTTTTTTCAAGACTTTTTATATAAAAAATAAAAAAAGAAAAGAACAAATTGTTTAAAACGATTTAACGATCGATTTAATTTGTCAAAAAAAATGGGAAACAACAAAAAAATTATTTCAAAAAATTATTTTAAAATTCTTAAAAAACGTTATAAAAAAAATGGAAAAAAAATTGCGAAAAAAATGAGATTTTTTATCTTGATTTTTCAGTATTTTTTCTTTTAAGATAAAATTTAATTTTCTTTTATTTCTTGATTTATTTCCTTTTTTTGCAAATATAAAAAACTTTTCTCATATTAAAGAAGGGAAGAAGATCAAGAAAACTCGACAAGCGTTTGTCTAAAATTTTTTCTTTTAATTTTTTTTTTCGGCTGCGTCTGACTTTTGAAACGTTACTTTTCTTAATAAACGCGCTTTCGTAAAAAACACGTCCGTCGCTTTCGGTTGTTGTTACTTAACTAATTTTACGAATTTACGATCAGCGACGAGCTTTTTGTCTCATGTTTTCAGCTGCGGTCGCGCACGATGTTGAACGCTGCCGCGCTTGCGTCCGAGCAGAGCTGCGCTGAGTTGAACAGGAGCGCAGCTCCAAGTATTTTGTTTAAACAAATCCAACAAAAAAATGTTTAAAAAACAAAAACAACTGAAAGACTAAAAGCAAAGAAGAGGTAAAGAAATAGACACGCAAAAAAAAAACCAGCAACAATGCAAAAAACCCAAAATAGCGGCAAGCTTTTTAAACAGTGTTGCCGTCTGGTCACATGTTCTTATATTTAAGTGAGCACATGGACACTTTGTTCCGGACGCGGACACAATTAAAGTACGTGTTTTTGCAAAACTTTACTTTGTTCCTTGTTTGCAAATAAACGTTAAAAATAATCTTTCTTATGAAGAGCATTTATTTCTAAATAAGGAGACATTATTTCTAATTATAGACACATTTACGTGTAATTATGAACACATTTATTTCTAGTTGGACCCATTTCCAGAGATGCCGAGGACACATTTTATTTCACGGTAGCGGCAACACTGTTTGCAATGCAGAAGAGAGCTTTTATTGTTGTTGTAGCAATGCCAAAAGTGTGCGTACATGATCTTGTTGTTGTTGTGTTTGCTGTTCATGTTATTGTTGTTGATTCCTACGGCTTTTTTTAATATTTTATTTTTAAACGAAGTGCTTTTTATGCTCTTTTTAATCGTCTTGATCTTCTTCATCTCCAGCTCCTTCTGTTTTCTATTCTTCGTTTTCTTGCTCTTTTTTCTTCTTTTGATTTTTCCTCGTTTTAATTTTTTATCCTTTTTTCTTCTTCTTATCGCTCTGCTCTGTTTGTTCGATCTTCCGCTTCAGTTAACTAAATTCAATTACTCACCATTTCTTGTTGTTGTTTTCTGTTTTTGTTTTTTGTATGTTTATGTTGTTGTTTTTTGTATGTTTATGTTGTTGTTTTTTATGTTTTGTTGTTTTTCTTTATGTTTTGTCGCCTGCGTGCTCTCAATCGTGTAATCGTTATTGTTGTTGTTTTTTCAAAGGTTTACAATTAAAAATAGTTTAGTCATTAAATTGTTATTTGAAGTCACTTAATTAAATTAAAATGTGTTAATCTAAAAGTGCATTTAAAAGTAAGTTAACTGGTGCTAAACGATGTGATGTTTCCGCTTTAGTTGTTAGTTAATTCAATGTGATTATTGTGGACTTTTTATTACTATTTTTATTAAAAAAGAAGATTAAGAATTTAATAATTTAGAAAGAAAACTACAATGAAACATATTAATATTCTTTTTCAATTTATTGCGTTAAAAATAATCTTCATTTAACCTCAATCATTTTCGTATATTTTTTAATCTATTCATCAATCACTTTAAAACATAAAAAATTCATAATTCAACAGCGAAACTACATTTAACGGTAAAAAAACATCAATCACTTGTTCACATCTTTAAAACTATGCTTAAAATGTCACTTAATCAATAAATCTTTCTACTGAGAGTCTCGTTATCCCTCCGTGGGTGAATATTTTTTTATTTTTCTTTTTTTAGTTCTTTCTTTTCTTATTTTTATTTGTATTCTTATCTTTGTTTACTTTGTTTATTACCATTTAATTATATATTATTTATTTGCTATTTTATTACTCTTTTTTAATTTTATTTTTCTTCTTTAATTCTTTCTTATTTTCCTTCTTGTTTATTTTTTAGTGTTTTACTGAATCTACTATTGAACCACGCGTAAATAATTCATAGAAATCCTATAGAAATCATCATAAAATATTAATTATTCTAAATTCCAAGAAAATGCATTCATTTTAGAAAATTATATTTTTTACTATCAGCAAAACAAAAAAAAATCATTTAAATCTTCCTTTGAAATTCATTAAAAGTTAAAGAATTCAACGTCCAAATGATTTTTCCCGATTCATCATTGATTCATTTAGCATTTAACAATCATTCAGTACAGACGTCAGTAGAGAAAAGGCATCAATAAAACAAAAGACTAAAGCAACGAACTCGGCTGTCGCAGCATTCAAGCAGCTTTGTTTCCCAGCGGCCGATAACAGAATCTAAAGGAAATTCTATTCTATAATAAATGCAGAAAAAACAACGAAATGAATCACCGTCTTTCAATTATTTCACATGTGTTGCTCTAACCCATTCATTTTCCAACCGATCCACAATCGAACCATCATTAAAAATGAACAATCAACTAGATTTCAATACATTTTAATGCCAGGTGCTATTTAATTGCAACAGAACACAAACAAAAAACACGAAGTACAGCTCATCATTTGACTGGCAGCTGCTAATTCTGTAAATGCTAATGATTGAAGACAATAAATTCGATGACCTTGATACATGGTCATCACGTTGGCACTCGTACATCGTTGCTCGTCGCTGGTGGCCGTAAGCAACTCATCCGTGATCCATGCGATGATATCAATTGTTATGCAAGCAGCAGCATCTTCATCAACAACGAGCAACACTTGAGAACAATTCAAATAAAGCTCTTAAAGAATCACCTTTTATTACAGAACTTCATTTATAATTAATACTGATTTTTTATTAACGTCGTAGCTTTATTGCACTTTACAGTAAAATTTTAGAGACTTTCCTAGAGACTCTGCTTTAGAGACTAAGAATAGGAAAGATTAAGATTCAAAGATTAAATATTACATTAAATATGTAGTATTTGCATAAAAGTCTTTCTGTTCTTTCATTTATACCCTTTATGAACATCGAAAGTGGCCATCAAACTAAGAAAATCTTATTTATTATAATTTCAATATAGTTGTCGAATAATATCGTCTTCGTTATCAACATCATCGTTGGTTTCTTATCGGCATCATCTTCCTCATTAGTATCATATTCCTTATCATCATCTCCCTCATTAACATGAATAATTGTAGTATAAAACCAAAGACAACAACAATAACAATTCCGGATACAGCTAAAATCCCAAAAAACAGTTTATCTGCAAAAACATATGCAAGATAAAAACATTTAACAACAAAAATAACGTATATTAATGATTATTTAATTATTTTCGTACTTCGGATCCGTTTTCAATTCAATTACGAGTTCAAAGCTCAACAACCATCAACTTTAGATGTAGATATACCGATCGCTTTATGAACATGAGGAATGTGAAGTTGGCTGGCTGTTCGCTTCCCCTTCCCACTCCCTTCACCTCACCAACCCCTGGTACAGCAGCTGACACTTCCGAGGGCAACGAATTCAACCAAATTGTGGCTACATTGCGTTGCATTGGGTTGTGTTTATGATGTGTTTGTGTTGTATTCTGTTTGTGTTTGTGTTGTGTTTGTGTGTTATATTGCCACAAGTGTGCTGCCACCTGTTGGCATTTTTAGTTAATCAACATCATTAGTATTTTATTGGTTTCAAACTGATTTCGTTTTCATTTATTTAAAATTCAAAAATACACTTTTTAAATTCGAATGAAATGAATTGAACCTAATCTATATTTATTTATATTTGATTTTCAAAAATACGGCAACAATTCTTTATGACGAACAAATTAAATAGAAGAGAAATTATAAAAAATCTGTTGCTGCTTCGTGACGCAGCTGATTAAATGAAATCCTATGAAAATAAATGAATTCCATGATTTTCGATGTCGCGATTCCATCGTGATTGAAATCATCTGTAAATAAAAGAATTTTTTAATTTAAATTATAATGTTATTGCTGTTGTTGTTGTAGGTTAACAGACTCAAGTCGAAATTGTTTTAGATGACACACAGTCAGACACTCAAGTCAACTGAACAAGTTTCACTTCTCCATGAAAATCGTTGAGCTCATTAAAAATTAGCACGAACTAGAATTCCAACAGCTGAGTTCTATGTTGATGATTGTTGTTGTTGTTGTTATTGATGTCACTTGTCACAGAAAAACAGCTTGGAAACATAATAAACGATTCCAAAGATTATCACGCGTAGTATCTCAGTGACTGAAAGAGAGATAAAGAGAGGGAATAAATGCTTGGCTATCTAACAATCGTGAATGTGTTTATCTACTAGCTTCTACTAAATATAGTTATGGTACGTATCTGTATACTTTGCATATCTGAATATAGAATAAATTCCTCTTCTGTTCAATCGAAAAGAAACGAATTTAGTGTGATGACGATGTACATAATGAAGGTGATAATGACAATGATGTTATAGATAATCATTATGATAAAACATAAACTGTTTGTTAATAGTCTTAGTATACAAATTTTTCCCTCAAACAAAGTTGTCTCATCTCTAATATGAAAGACTTAAGAAGCGAACTCGATTTCGTTGTTCTTCAAAGTGCAGTCATTTCTTGTGAACTTTAAAAAAAGATTTAATTCAATAAAATAATAAGAAATGAGTTTTTATTATTGCTTTTAATTAAATAATGAAATTTTAAATTTTAATATTTTTTTAAATTAATAATAATTTTTTACTCTGAGTTTATTTATTTAAAAATGCGAGAAAACCCAGTAAAAAAAACCATTTCACACCTTATAAAAAGGCGGAAATGTTAACCAAATAAATTTGCAAATGAAAGAGTATAAAATAAAATAAATTTCATTTCTCCATCATTTTTATCATTGTCATCATCATCACTACCATCATCGTCATCATTATTTTACGAGTATCAGTGAAGAGATGATTTTTTTTAAAAAATCTTTCATCATCATTCACGGGGTTCATTTAAATCGTCACTCAACATGCAGCAGCTAAAATAATAAAAGTCAACAAAAATTGTTCGCCTTTGAATTGCTCAACAAGCGTTAAAAGAAAAAGAAACGAAAAACACAAAAGCACACTCACGCGTCTCTAATCAAACGGAGGCTGTGAAACGTCAAACTTTTAGTAGTGGTGTTGTTGTTGTTGTTCATTTGGCACATCAAACTAACAACACTTAAGCTCTTAAAGTTGGCTACAATTGAAGCTGAAACGAAGTGAAAACAAGGTACGATTTAGCAAAGTTGGTGGTTAGAAAGAGAAGCAGAAAAGACAGAAACAGGGAAACAGATAGGTAAAAAAATAGACAAACAGATAGATAAACACAAAAACATGCTGATAGATAGACAGATAGGCAGCTATGCAGCTACAACCCGGAAGACTTTCGGACAAGCAACATGAACCGCAAATGGACCGTAAAAAACCCCAAAATAACGAATTTCACAAAAATTGAACCCACCGCGAATATGGACTTCAGTACAACGCCTTCGTGAGACTGCGGAGAGCCTCCCTTTCAACCGGCCTTGCCCCCGCCTCCACAAAAAAAATTACTACTCGCTCGAAGTGCATTTGATTGCCTCCGCATCTTTTGATTGTCTCTCAACATCATCGCCGATGATGATTACGAGTATCTGACTCTCCATCTGACGTCATCCGTCAGCGTCTGTCGTTTACCGTTTCATCCACTCGAGTCAATGGGTCGAATACGTTAGCATTTTAATTGGCAAGCCAGTTGCTCCACGACATTCGCAAGAGGTTGCGAAAGGTTATTTCAAGTTGTTGTTGTTGGTGGTGTTGATGGTAATGTCGTTGCTTGCTCTTTTGTTTTTTTTTTTTTGCAAACTATTGCAACTTAGTTAATTATTCACTAAAAGCAAAAGCAAACACTAACAAGCAAATGACTTAAAAGTGATGATAAAAGAAAGTGATATAATAAAGCCACAAAAACCAAAAATAAACTAAAATAATAAAAAAGAGTATGTATTCTCTCGCAAAAGAATTAATTGCGATATCATCGAAATCTTAAAAGAATTCAAAGAATTACAAATCAACATCAAAAATAATTCAACTCAGGCAATAACAATAAACAAACAAAGAACGAAATAAAGTACGAGAGAAAAAAATACGTAAACTTTACAAAATGTATAAAAAACAATTTTTTTTCTAATGAAGTAGAAAAACGCAAAAAAAAGGTCAAAAGTATTCATGCGCAAAATGATGATGATGATGGAGAAAACAAAGAATTTTAATTACAATAAATACAAGAAGAAGAAGAAGATGAAGAAGAAGTGAAAAAATAAATGTGTGCTCATAATAAAAGAATTCTTTATAATAAACAAAACTGAAGAACTCAATAGCATCTCTCATCACGAATCACTGTTAAATTTAATATTAAGGAAATACTAATAATAATCATATAAAATTGAAAAAAATTAATATAAGTGCGTATACACTATAATTAATCAACAACAACAACAATTTATACATTTTTCAAACACTTAAAATGATTGAAATTGTTGAAAAACATCTTGAAAAATAATTAACAAAAAAAATGTTGCAGTTGAAATGACGGAAAAATATTTTAAAGAGGCTGAAAAAATGCGGATATTAAAGGAATCAACAACAACTATACTCACACCAACATTAATAAAAACAAATGATAAACAATTTAAAAAAAACTAATAAAGGTCAAGATACCGAACAAAATTAAACATGAAACCACATGAAATGAAATTAAAAATATTTCCACTGCAATAGAATTGAAATAGAATGCAAACATACATCATTAAAACAATTAACGATTGGATGTTAAAACATTAAAATTACAAAAACAAAGCAAACCAGGGTCATAAAAATTTAGTTCACGTTAAAAAAAAAACCCATCAGAAACATTTTAGAAGGAAAAAAATTAAAGCATTCGAAGCATTTAAAAACTTCCATTAGATTAACCAAAGTCTGTCTGTTGAGATATCTGTTGAGCTGTCTGCTGAGATGTCTGTTGATCTGTCTGTTTAGCTGTCTGTTGATCTGTCTGTTCAGCTGTCTGTTGATCTGTCTGTTCAGCTGCCTGTTGATCTATCTTTTAAGCTCTCTTTTAAGCTGTCTTTTGAGCTGTCTGCCGATTTGTCTATCAATATCTGTATATGCATCCATCCATCCATCACATTGGACATTGAAAAATGGAACACTTAAAAAAAACACTGCATCTGCATAACTTCGCATTAAAATAACCGCATTCACAGGTGGTCATGGTGCTTAAAACAGAGGTGGTGCCTTTGGGAGGGTGTAAAAGGAGGATCTCAAATCCTCACAACAGTTTACAGGAGATCTTGAATGAAAATCACTCCAAGAATATTTGAAATCTTAGAATTTAAGTCCCTGAATCCATTTGGATCTTCCCATCCATCGATATCCATCCTATATTATATAATAACACAAAGTTGAAGAGTTAACTGTTAAAGTTAAACGTTTAACTGCTTGTCATCAGGTCAACAACTCTTTAGTTAGCTCTCGGTTGTGAAAGGTTCTCATTCTCTCTGTCTATCTCTCCCCCGCTCTCTTTCTCTCTCTCTCTCTATCTCTCTCTCTCACTATCTCTCTCTCTCTCTATCTCTCTCTCTATCTATCTCTCTATCTCTCTCTCTCTCTCTTTCTCTCTCTCTGCCGCTCTTTCACTGAGTTCTTTTCATCACTGACTCATAATTTTTCTGAGTTCATACTTTTTCACTGACGTCAGCGAGACATCAATAAAAATAGTGGGTTTTTACGAAATCACATCGTCACCGATAAACGCTCATTGAAAAAGAAGAAGCAGCAAATGTAATTCAAAGTATTTTAAACATCTATTGAAACATGTCTTTCATTGATCAAAAATCGATGAGATGGTGAATCATCATGAATTTTTGCAGAAAATAAAAAAAGAGATAGAAAATTAGTAGAAATTTGAATGAACTTTTTTTGTTTTTATTGTTTTTAGCTTTTTTTTAGTGACAACACAACTATTTTAATTTTAATATAAAAAATAAACTCAATTTAACTTTTTTTAAAATTAATAATAGTAATTAAAATCAACTCAGTTGCGTTCCTTCTTTGCTATTTTTTGTTTCTAGCCTGAAACTCAACTCAACTTAAGTGAATGTATTGAAAAATTGAAACATTTATATATTGAAAAACTGAAACATTGAAATATTGACAAACGGCGGTCAAGCTCTGTGATCATTTAGCGGAACCAAGAAGCGGCGTCCTTCGGATACCAGCACGCTTTTTTTTGCAGTTTCAGACCGCTTTTTTTATCGTCTCTAATTTTTTTTTTTCATATACACAAAATAATAAAAAGGCGTTAAAATTAAGGTCATTGTTTTCGTTGTTGTTGTTGCTACTGACTCCTTTATCAATATTACTATTTCTATATTTTCTTTATGAAATCTTTAGTTAATTTTAATAATAGTTTAACTTATTATAAATCTCAGAAATCTACAAAAAAAACCATACAAATAAATAAAAAACATAAATAACAATAAAAATTATAAAAAAGTAATATTATATATAAAATAATATAAAACAAAAAAAAATAAAGAAGATTTTGAGGACAAAGTAAAAGAATAAAAACAAAAATAACAATAATAATTATTAAAAAATAAAATAACAAAAATAAAATAAAAAAATACCGACAACAAAAAAGAAAGACCAACAAGAAACAAAAATGAAGAAAAAATATTTAAACATTAACAAAATGATAAATTGTTGTATTAATCAATGTTCAATGTTAATGGAATAAAAGCACGAAACACTAAAAATGTTTCCTTTAATTAATTTTATCTCTATTAATTATAATAATGATAACACAAAGCTACAGAGAAGAAGCAGTTGAAGAAAATATATTAAAACTAATAACCAAAAAAAAATATAATGAAACCTAAGAAGAAAAAAGAAAAAACAACATTTCTAACAATGGAAAATTATAGGTTAATAATATCCATAAAGATAAATTCATTCAATAAAATGAATACAAACTTAATAAATAATGAACAAAAATTTAAACTAAAAAAATCCATAAATTTAATGAATAAAATCCATGCGACTTAAATAACAATTTAAGTTAGAATTAAATCAGAACCTCGACGAATTCATATTCACAAAAATTGTAACATGACTTTAAACAGAAAAAAAAACCAACCTTAAAGTGGTCAAAAATGACTCACTCAAGGATACGGTTCAATGCACCGAGTCCAAGAAAAAACCGCAATCAACTCGAAGGCGGAATCGTGGACGAGAGCATAAAATATCGATTTGAGTTTAAACAAAGAAGTTAATAATACATAAAGTAATAAATTTTTGTATGAAATTGTATTTTGAGCACAAAACATTTTTGGGTTTCATTTCGTTTGTTGTCCGTTTTTATTTTGAAATTTTTTTTATAAAAAAAATGCTTTTAAAAAAAATTTAAACCACTGAAAAATGATAACCCGAAAATTATTTTTGATTTTCAACAATGAGAACCAAGCAAATAATTTTTATTTTAATGAATAAACAACAATAACAACTATAATACAACAACAACAATAATAATAACAACAACACTAAAAACCACAACAATACTAACAACTGCAACTGAATACAAATGAACTTCAGTTCGAATTCAGTTACGTGAGCGGTTCCCAAGCTGATGGCGACAATTGACAACAATAATAACAACAACAGCAACAACAACACCAGCTCCGTTCTGCATAAAACAATTGTCATGAGTAGAAAAACACCGGCAGCCAAATAAAATATTTGTCGGTTCTTTTCGACGCGATGCAATAAAATAATTTTTTTTCTTTCTCCCCCCTCCACAAATTTAAGTTTTTCTTGATTAAAATATTTATTCATTAACTGTAGCTGTAAATAACGGAAATAACTGTATGACTGTCTCACTTAGTCTTCTGTTTCCTCCATCAACCCCTCTAAAGTGCACTCTTTCTCGCCCTCTCCCCTCTCTCTATCTGTCTCTTTGATTCCCAGCAACAGCAGCACCATTCGTAAAGTCAAAAAATTGCATCAAGTGACCAAAAACAAGAACTAAATCTAATGAATTTTCATAAAATCATTGCTGAACTTTATCTTCGCTCTGTTGTTGTTAAAAAATCAAGCTGTAAGATTTGCCATATCTTTTTTCTTATTGATTATTTTGAGCTCGTTTATTTAAAGTGTTTAAAGATTTTTTTCTCTTTTTTCTGTGCACTTGATTTTTTTTTGCAGTAATATTCTTTTATTGATTATTAAAAACAAAAAACATAATAATGGTAATAATAATAACAACAACTAAATTGTTACTCTGCATGAGCCGGAGAAGGAGAAGAGTAGCTGCCAACTTAACTGAAGCTGGCCAAAAGTTCAACTTCAAGCTTAAAACACACGTTGAATTTTTTTAATGGCTTCCATGTAACGGGCTTCATTGTTGTTGTGTTATGCTTGTTGTTGTGTTTTGCTTGTTGTTGTACTTTGCTTGTTGTATTTTGTTTGCTGTTGTTTTTCTATAATGCTGCAATTTAATGCAAACTTTTTCTGCTTCTTCTGAAGTGGAAATCGAACAACTCTCAAGAGAGACCCTGAAATGCCACATGAAATACTTGAATGACGCTGCTTTTGTTGTTTTTTTGTTGCAGCTGCTGAAGGCGTCTAAAGAAGTCATCGCCATAAAAAAAAAATATCGAGAATCACTTGCGTTAAGTTTTCCGGAAATAAATCGGAACCTTTAGAACAATTAGTATATATTTATAATGAAGTAATGATTATTTTTCGATTGAAATTTCAACGTTCTGCAATTAATGAATGAAGTTCTTTGAAGTATTTTGATTGAAGTAATTATTTTCTACCATCTCGGCTAATCTTATTCTCAGATGCTTACTTGATTTTGTTATATCATGTCATCTTGTTTGCATTCAGCTGGCTGAATTGACACGACTCAGCATTCTGCCGATTGATGGAAAAACGTTGCTTGGCATTCCGCGCCAGAGGAGCGGAACAACAATCTTAATGGCAAACTTTTAAATTATTATAAAAAAAACGTAGCGCTTCTTTCAGCACCGAAAGACAAACAAGAAACCACGAAGAAAAACTAGCCACCGAACAAAAGAGACCCCGAACATCGTCGAAGCGTAGCTCACGAGAACGTAAAAAGTTCAGGGTAACTTTATTCAACAGCAACAGCAGCCACTGGAGCTGGAAACGAAGAAGGTTGTTCCGCGCCGTGTATCAGCTGGGCCACGATGCGCCGTGCCGCCTCCACAGTCCACAGAACAGCGTGGGGTGGAGGGGAGGCTCCAACCTATAGACTATAAGATGAATAATGGCAACTAGACTATAAGATGAATAATGATAATAATACTTTATTGTTAATTATGTTGCACAGCTCCTGCAAGCTATGAATTAAGAAAGTGAATCTGAAACTGAAGCTACAGTTGAAGCTTTTAAGTTTTTCTTAAGTCAACATTAAGCGTTTTCTAGAACTTTTAAATTAAGTATTATTAATCTTTCTTGAATAGAATTTTTAGCGAATGAATATATTCCAAGGGTATGTCAATGACAATGATGTGAAGAGTGGTTGGTAGATATTTTGCAAAAACTAAACATATTTTTTTTTAATATCAAAATTATCGTTAATATATAACAAAATATAAATTATATATTTATTTACATATATTGACGACCACAACAGAATGCAAAACATAAAATCATATAAACCACACAATGTGAAATGTGCTGCAAACCTCACAAATATGCTTCACATACATAGAGGACATACTTTATTAACTACAGAAACTTAAAACACAACAAGAAAAGCAAGATGCAGAAAAACTACAGAAACAACAAAATTGGAGTGAGGTAACTAAAGGTAAGGTCTGGCAGTATTTGTGGTAAGTATTGTTCCTGCACCATTTGAAAATCGGTTCTTCATTATGTGCCATGCAGTATAGTATTTAAATTTGCATTCAAGCAATAATCAAAAATTACTCAAACTTTTATCCAAGCATGTCAATGCAATAACGTCAAACTTCTAAAATATCAAAAAATGATTTATTTGAACAAAATCAAATACGCTTAAAAAATAGTTGACTATCACAAATACGAGAAAATACAATTATATATTACCGAAAGGTAAGATAAACGATAAATAATAAGATTCGATAAAGTTTGTGTTAATATAAAATTTTCAGCAAACGATTTGATCACTAGACGACGACGATTGCCACCAAAGAGGAATCATCTCCGTCCCAAAACCTCGACATTGGTTCATTAGTTCAGCGAAGAGCTTGAACTAGAGACCAAATATGAATTCAAAAACAACACAGAGAATGTTGGTGAGAACCGAGTTACCGCGTCATATGTAGTAAGTTCCCATGTGCTTCAAACAAAGGAATGTCTATTAACATCCCACAAAAAGGCAGGTGATATCAAGTTAAATGAAAATATACAAGAGAAGCAGATGAAAACCAAAGGTACGAAAAGGCCAAAAGTAGCTGCCAAGAACCGTCGGCAGGAAGTCGCAAGAAGAATAAAATTGAAAGGAAGAAAACGGAACAACCAAAGCAACAGCAGAAGCAAGCATTGCAATCGCTTCAGCAGATAAAGCAAAAATGGCAACAACGAATGTCAGAAGTACGAAAATGGCTAGGACAGGTGGAAAGCTCGAGCTCCTGTGTTCTAATCAGCTCTTCCAGTTCGGAGTCCAGTTCGGAATCCAGTTCAGGTTCTAGTTGCACTTTTGTTCCCAATAGTTTTGATTCCAATCCGGTTGTCATTTGGATTTCCAGTTCGGAGTCCAGCTCGGATTCAGATTGTGGTTTTTTTTAAATATTTATTTCAGTAGACAAATAATTCAGATAATCGACAAAATGATGCATGAAAAGATTGAGTTAAGTTTATAGTTACGACATTTAAAAGTGATGGATACTTCAAAATATATTCAGAATGCAGAATAAAAATATATGCATCAATTTTCCAAAAACCAAAGGTACGAAAAGGCCAAAGGTAGCTGCCAAGGACCGTCGGCAGGAAGTCGCAAGAAGAATAAAATTGAAAGGAAGAAAACGGAACAACCAAAGCAACAGCAGAAACAAGCATTGCAATCGCTTCAGCAGATAAAGCAAAAATGGCAACAACGAATGTCAGAAGTATGAAAATGGCTAGGACAGGTGGAAAGCTCGAGCTCCTGTGTTCTAATCAGCTCTTCCAGTTCGGAATCCAGTTCAGGTTCTAGTTGCACTTTTGTTCCCAATAGTTTTGATTCCAATCCGGTTGTCATTTGGATTTCCAGTTCGGAGTCCAGCTCGGATTCAGATTGTGGTTTTTTTTTAAATATTTATTTCAGTAGACAAATAATTCAGATAATCGACAAAATTATGCATGAAAAGATTGAGTTAAGTTTATAGTTACGACATTTAAAAGTGATGGATACTTCAAAATATATTCAGAATGCAGAATAAAAATATATGCATCAATTTTCCAAAAACCAAAGGTACGAAAAGGCCAAAGGTACGAAAAGGCCAAAGGTAGCTGCCAAGGACCGTCGGCAGGAAGTCGCAAGAAGAATAAAATTGAAAGGAAGAAAACGGAACAACCAAAGCAACAGCAGAAGCAAGCATTGCAATCGCTTCAGCAGATATAGCAAAAATGGCAACAACGAATGTCAGAAGTACGAAAATGGCTAGGACAGGTGGAAAGCTCGAGCTCCTGTGTCCTAATCAGCTCTTCCAGTTCGGAGTCTAGTTCGGAATCCAGTTCAGGTTTTAGTTGCACTTTTGTTCCCAATAGTTTTGATTCCAATCCGGTTGTCATTTGGATTTCCAGTTCGGAGTCCAGCTCGGATTCAGATTGTGGTTTTTTTTTAAATATTTATTTCAGTAGACAAATAATTCAGATAATCAACAAAATGATGCATGAAAAGATTGAGTTAAGTTTATAGTTACGACATTTAAAAGTGATTGATACTTCAAAATATATTCAGAATGCAGAATAAAAATATATGCATCAATTTTCATTAAGTATCATTTGAATGGCACTCAAATATATTTTCAATCTACAATATTTTATCTTCAAAATGTCACAAAAATTCAAACGAACGAATTTTACACCAAGTAGCCCTAAACACAATCAAGGACGCGAGATGCAGATTCATTTTTTAACTGTCAAAATTACACGGGCTCTTATGGAGATCGAGAAAAAAGTTTGCTTTCCATTTTGCTTCCCTAATTTACTGCCGCAATTTGCATCTCGCATCCGAGCTAATTCTAGTGGGTGACACTTGATTTGCATCTGTCACCTGCATCATACGACAAAGATGAAAATCTGGAAATTCGTGATTGCTTCTCTCTGTTCACGTTTGCTCTCTCATTGTTTGATCTTCCCCTCAGTTGTTCCGACCGCAACTAAAGTGAAAAACAGAGATTGGAACTTGTATAACTTTTATCAAAAAAGTCTTTTGAATAACTGTTATGAAAGACTTTTATTTTTAAAAGTCTTTCATAAAAGTTATCTTGCGACTTTTATATTTAAAAGTCTTTGAAAAAAGTCTTTTGAAGACTTTTATTTTTAAAAGTCTTTCATAAAAGTTATTTTGTGACTTTTATATTTAAAAGTCATTGAAAAAAGTTTTTTCAAAACTTTTATCTGTAACTTTTTTGAAATAAAAGTCTTTTGAAGAAGAAATGCGCTGTGGCGAACGGTGGAGGAACATGAATTCTCACACATGCTGAGCAATGAGTTGTTGCTTTAAAGCATTGTCGCCACTGTACCTGCTGCCGATAAGGGCTTTGGTCGAGATATAGATACACACACGCAGCGTGCGCTGAATGACGATTCAAGCAAATATTCTTTACTTCGCACCAAGTCTGAGCACGCAGAATAAACATTACGTACCACCAAATTATGTATTATGCAAAATTATATTAAACTATACAAATTTTACTTCTTTACTTTTTCACAACCTAAAGAAATCAGCTTGAGGCATTTGTAGCGACATGTGTATTCATTCATGTTCCTCCACCGTTCGCCACAGCGCATTTCTTCTTCAAAAGACTTTTAAACTTTTTAACTAACTTTTACTTTTAAAATAAATTTTAACTTTTACTTTTATTATAAAACTTAAAATTTAACTTTTAACTTAAAAGTTTACTTAAAAGTTTAACTTAACTTTTTTTTTTAACTTTTACTTTTATTATAAAAGTTAAAAGTTAACATTTAAATTTTGCTTTTAATATAAAAGTTAACTTTTAACTTTTTACTTTTAAAATAAAAGTTAAAAGTTGACTTTTTTGCTCAAGGCCATTGCGATAACAGTTATTTTCAGGCTCTGGTGAAAAGGCATCGCAGGCCGAGATTTGTCTTCTGTATACTAAAAATAAACAAACACAATGCGAAATGTGTTACATAATGTGCTGCAAAATTCACAAATGCGCTTCACATATGTACATATAGAACATACTTTATAAACTAAAGTAGGATGAACTTAAAACATAACAAGAATAGCAAGATGCAGAAAAACTACAACAACAACAAAATTGGAGTGATTCACCAAGGGTACGGTCTGCCAGTATTTGTGGTATTGTGCATGTACCATTTCAAAAATCGGTTCTTCATTATGTGGCATGCAGTACAGTATTTAAATTTGCATTCAAGCAATAATCAAAAATTACTCAAACTTTTATCCAAGCATGTCAATGCAATAACGTCAAACTTCTAAAATATCAAAAAATTATTTATTTGAACAAAATCAAATACGCTTAAAAAATAGTTGGCTATCACAAATACGAGAAAATACAATTATATATTACCGAAAGGTAAGATAAACGATAAATAATAAGATTCGATATAGTTTGTGTTAATATAAAATTTTCAGCAAACGATTTGATCACTAGACGACGACGATTGCCACCAAAGAGGAATCATCTCCGTCCCAAAACCTCGACATTGGTTCATTAGTTCAGCGAAGAGCTTGAACTAGAGACCAAATATGAATTCAAAAACAACACAGAGAATGTTGGTGAGAACCGAGTTACCGCGTCATATGTAGTAAGTTCCCATGTGCTTCAAACAAAGGAATGTCTATTAACATCCCACAAAAAGGCAGGTGATATCAAGTTAAATGAAAATATACAAGAGAAGCAGATGAAAACCAAAGGTACGAAAAGGCCAAAGGTAGCTGCCAAGGACCGTCGGCAGGAAGTCGCAAGAAGAATAAAATTGAAAGAAAGAAAACGGAACAACCAAAGCAACAGCAGAAACAAGCATTGCAATCGCTTCAGCAGATATAGCAAAAATGGCAACAACGAATGTCAGAAGTACGAAAATGGCTAGGACAGGTGGAAAGCTCGAGCTCCTGTGTCCTAATCAGCTCTTCCAGTTCGGAGTCTAGTTCGGAATCCAGTTCAGGTTTTAGTTGCACTTTTGTTCCCAATAGTTTTGATTCCAATCCGGTTGTCATTTGGATTTCCAGTTCGGAGTCCAGCTCGGATTCAGATTGTGGTTTTTTTTTAAATATTTATTTCAGTAGACAAATAATTCAGATAATCAACAAAATGATGCATGAAAAGATTGAGTTAAGTTTATAGTTACGACATTTAAAAGTGATTGATACTTCAAAATATATTCAGAATGCAGAATAAAAATATATGCATCAATTTTCATTAAGTATCATTTGAATGGCACTCAAATATATTTTCAATCTACAATATTTTATCTTCAAAATGTCACAAAAATTCAAACGAACGAATTTTACACCAAGTAGCCCTAAACACAATCAAGGACGCGAGATGCAGATTCATTTTTTAACTGTCAAAATTACACGGGCTCTTATGGAGATCGAGAAAAAAGTTTGCTTTCCATTTTGCTTCCCTAATTTACTGCCGCAATTTGCATCTCGCATCCGAGCTAATTCTAGTGGGTGACACTTGATTTGCATCTGTCACCTGCATCATACGACAAAGATGAAAATCTGGAAATTCGTGATTGCTTCTCTCTGTTCACGTTTGCTCTCTCATTGTTTGATCTTCCCCTCAGTTGTTCCGACCGCAACTAAAGTGAAAAACAGAGATTGGAACTTGTATAACTTTTATCAAAAAAGTCTTTTGAATAACTGTTATGAAAGACTTTTATTTTTAAAAGTCTTTCATAAAAGTTATCTTGCGACTTTTATATTTAAAAGTCTTTGAAAAAAGTCTTTTGAAGACTTTTATTTTTAAAAGTCTTTGAATAAAGTCTTTTGAAGACTTTTATTTTTAAAAGTCTTTCATAAAAGTTATTTTGTGACTTTTATATTTAAAAGTCATTGAAAAAAGTTTTTTCAAAACTTTTGTAACTTTTATCAAAAAAGTCTTTTGAATAACTGTTATCAAAGACTTTTATTTAAAAAAGTCTTTCATAAAAGTTATTTTGAAACTTTTATATTTAAAAGTCTTTGAAAAAAGCCTTTTGAAGACTTTTATTTTTAAAAGTCTTTGAATAAAGTCTTTTGAAGACTTTTATTTTTAAAAGTCTTTCATAAAAGTTATTTTGTGACTTTTATATTTAAAAGTCATTGAAAAAAGTTTTTTCAAAACTTGTATCTATAACTTTTTTGAAATAAAAGTCTTTTAAAAGTCTTTTGAAAAAGAAATGCGCTGTGGCGAACGGTGGAGGAACCAGAATGAATACACATGTCGCTACAAGTGCCTCAAATTGATTTCTTTAGGTTGTGAAAAAGTAAAGAAGTAAAATTTGTATAGTTTAATATAATTTTGCATTATACATAATTTGGTGGTACGTAATGTTTATTCTGCGTGCTCAGACTTGGTGCGAAGTAAAGAATATTTGCTTGAATCGTCATTCAGCGCACGCTGCGTGTGTGTATCTATATCTCGACCAAAGCCCTTATCGGCAGCAGGTACAGTGGCGACAATGCTTTAAAGCAACAACTCATTGCTCAGCTTGTGTGAGAATGACTGTGTTGTTATTGTGGATTGTTGACGTGATAGGGTTATAAAAGATTTAAAGCAGAACTACTAATGCAATCAATTTTTATAGAAAAATTGTTATTTGTATCAAAATCTAGTTAGTCGCATGTCACTTTAGAGTTAGTTAACTCTCAACCGGCTGCACCGATTTCGATGCGGTTTTCACCATTGTATTGCAAATTAATTAATTAATGGTATTAATTCGATCGTATTTATAGATGAGATTTTTTTTTGTATTTTTTTTTTTTTTTGCGACTAACTAGATTTTGATACGAATAACAATTTTTCTATAAAAATTGATTGCATTAGTAGTTCTGCTTTAAATCTTT
This sequence comes from Myopa tessellatipennis, assembly GCA_943737955.2. Classification (NCBI taxonomy): domain Eukaryota; kingdom Metazoa; phylum Arthropoda; class Insecta; order Diptera; family Conopidae; genus Myopa; species Myopa tessellatipennis. The sequence goes on from OX031316.1 coordinate 60,275,109, forward strand.
TATAACCCTATAACGTAAACAATCAACAATAACAACACAGTCATTCTCACACAAGCTGAGCAATGAGTTGTTGCTTTAAAGCATTGTCGCCACTGTACCTGCTGCCGATAAGGGCTTCGGTCGAGATATAGATACACACACGCAGCGTGCGCTGAGTGACGATTCAAGCAAATATTCTTTACTTCGCACCAAATCTGAGCACGCAGAATAAACACATTACGTACCACCAAATTATGTATAATGCAAAATTATATTAAACTATACAAATTTTACTTCTTTACTTTTTCACAACCTAAAGAAATCAATTTGAGGCATTTGTAGCGACATGTGTATTCATTCATGTTCCTCCAACGTTCGCCACAGCGCATTTCTTCTTCAAAAGACTTTTGTTTCAAAAAAGTTAGAAGAAAAAGTCTTCAAAAGACTTTTACTTTTAAAATAAATGTTAAAAGTTAACTTTTAACTTTTACTTTTATTATAAAAGTTAAAATTTAACCTTTAACTTAAAAGTTTAACTTAACTTTTTTTCTTTTTTACCTTTTACTTTTATTATAAAAGTTAAAAGTTAACATTTAACTTTTACTTTTAATATAAAAGTTAAAAGTTAACTTTTAAAATAAAAGCTAAAAGTTGACTGTTTTGCTCAAGGCCATTGCCATAACAGTTATTTTCAGGCTCTGGTGAAAAGGCATCGCAGGCCGAGATTCGTCTTCTGTCGACTAACAATAAACAAACACAATGTGAAATGTGCTACATAATGTGCTGCAAACCTCACAAATGCACTTCACATATGTACATATAGAACATACTTTATAAACTAAAGAAGGATAAACTCAAAACACAACAAGAATAGCACGATGCAGAAAAACTACAACAACAAAATTGGAGTGATTCAGCAAGGGTACGGTCTGGCAGTATTTGTGGTATTGTGCATGTACCATTTAAAAAATCGGTTCTTCATTATGTGGCATGCAGTACAGTATTTAAATTTGCATTCATGCAATAATCAAAAATTACTGAAACTTTTATCCAAGCAAAAAATCAAAAAAAATATTTATTTGAACACAATCAAATACGCTTGAAAAATAGTTGGCTATCAATATTACTAAAAGGTAAGATAAACGATACATAATAAGAGTCGATAAAGTTCGTGCTAATATAAAATTCCAGCAAACGATATAATCACCAGACGACGACGAGGGAACGATGCCACCAAAGAGAAACCATCAATCAAGCCGGAGGCAGAACACGTCGGGGACAAAAGCTTCCAGAGCGTCGCAAGGAGAATAAAATTGAAAAGAAGAAAACGGAACAACCAAAGCAACAGCAGGAACAAGAATTGCAACCGCTTCAAGACCCAATGCAAAAATGGCAACAACGGATGCCAGAAGAACGAAAATGGCTAGAACAGGTGAAGATTCCGAACTCCTGTGTTCTAATCAGCTCTTCTGATTCGGAATACAGTTCAGGTCCTACTTGCACTTTTGTTCCCAACAGTTTTGATTCCAATCCGGTTGTTATTTGCATTTCCATTTCGGGATCCAGCTCGGATTCCGATATATATTAAATATTTTAATATTTATAATATTTTTTTTTAAATATTTATTTCAGTAGACAAATAATTCAGATAATAAAAAAGTTTATAGGAACGACATTTAAATGTGATTCATACTTGAAAATATATTCAGAATGCAGAATAAAAATATATGCATCAATTTTCATTAAGTATCATTTGAATGACACTCAAATGTATTTTCACTCTAAAGTATTTTATCTTCAAAACCACACGAAAATTCAAAGGAACGAATGTTACACCAAAAGGTGTCACACCAAGTGTGACACTTGATTTGCATATGTCACCTGCACACTACAAAGATGAAAATCTGGTGTGAAATGGAAAGAAATGCTTAAGATAACACAACATAAAGAAGATACTACTTACTCTTAGAGATTGTTTGCTCTCAATGATTCTCTCTGACATTTAAAGATACTAGGTGACGCTTAAAGAAAATCTAAACATTTATTAAAGAGCTGCACAGTTTTGTGTACGATACTTTGAGTAGTATATACGAATTTAGAAAAGGCATCAAAGTTCAAAGGAGATAATCAATCATGTGGGTGACACTCGAAATGCATCTGACGCTTCTGGCATACTCGAAAGCATGAAATCCTGAATCCAATGAAAAGAAATTTTTAAGATATATAAAAAAGTTACTCTTATTCTTCCTAATTCGGACTCTGAAATGTGGGTGACATCTCAAAACATTCTAAATATGTATTAATGAGAGCAGATGACACTGAAAAGTTGATGCTTGGAATGAACTAATTGCTCATAAAGGGTCTTCGTTAATTTTAGTTAGATTGATTAAGTAACTAATCGATTGTTTGAGTAACTAACTACTCGAAATTTATTTTATTTATTTAAGATATTTTCGAATTATTTTAATGTCTTTATCGCTAAGAAATCGTTATCACATTTAATAAACTATTAAAAGTACTTTAATGAAACAAGTCATCGAAACAACTTATCTTACAATGAACTCACTCAACGTCTAGAATCAACGAAGTGCAACGAATGTCCTTGATTTTCATTAATTAAGTTTTTCTTTCTTGTTATTATTTTCATTCTCTTGCTTAATGAAAGAACAATAAATAAAACGATTTAAAAATAAAATAGGTACAAAATACAAGAAAAATCTTAAGAAATCTGTTCGAGACCTACGCTTATTACGTGTGTATTTTTGTGACTACATACATACCTATTTCAGCGTAAGCTTTGTCTTTACGCGTTCCTTGTGTTCGATTCGCCAATTCGTCTGTGGTTCAAAAGAAGTGAAGTTTTCACGAATACCCGCACGATGAACGACGGCATCGACGACGCCGTTTCTGAACACCGTGTTTCTTTGACTTCGTGTTTTATTTTCATTGCACGATTTTTCGACTTTTGTTCGACTTTATTTAGCCTTTTTTAGTCTTTTATATTATAAATATTTTTGTAGTGTTTTTTCAAACTTTAGTACGTTGTCCATCAATTCATCAATGCGCTACGTTGATTTTGAATGATTGTTAGAATAAATTTGTTGCCGCGATGGTTTCTTGAACTCACTACAGCTAATAATCCTTTCTCTCTCCCTCGCTCTTTCTGTTTAAGGTCTTCAACCGACCATAGTATAAAATAATTCTAATTAAACATTTTTGTTGTTGTTGTTTGCATTTGCTATTTTTTAAACAATCGCCGGTTCATTTTGATTAACTTCAAGCTATCTGGCGGAAAAGTCTCTGTTTAAGCGATTAAAAACCCATGCAAATACATGTTGCTTTTTTCTAATTTTGAAATGAAGACGCACGTGAAACTGTTGGTTTCGAGAACGTATCAAATCGGTCACAATTCGACCTTGAAAACTACGAATTCGAAAAAAAACAATGAAATAGGAACAGCACTCAATTAAATGATAAACTCTTTGGAAACATTAAACTAGAGCAAAAAAATCACAAAGAAATTTTTTTAATTAATTGTTCATCATTAAAAGAAATTAGAATCGCATCCTTTTCTAGATGATGCGATACAATCGATGTGAGAATCGATTTGATTTTAAACAAATTTAATTTTTAACCAATTTAAAAAACTTTGAAGCATTTTAAAATACTTTTTAGCAATTTAAACAAACAAAAAATCTGAAACCAGATCAAGTTAAAATCTTAAATCATTCAAATTTTATGTTTTTCTCATTCAAAACTATTAAATTAAATATTGATAGAAATGTTTTATAATAGCAAATAATCGGATCATCAAAAAAAAATCACAAAAGAAAGAAATAATAGCAAAAAAATAATGAAAGGAACATCATTCAATACGTATTGAATTTCATTATTGTATCTATTGTTTTATTATATCTATTGTTATTGTTGTTTTATTCTTATTGTTTTATTTTTGTTGTTATTTTTATTAGTGTTATTGTTATTATTTTATTGTTGATAGTGTTGTTGTTTTTATACCCTACACCTTAAGGTAAGGGTATATTCACTTTGTAACGAAATGTGTAACGCATAGAACTAGAGACGATAGGTATAGAAAAGTATATATATTTTTGATCAGCGTGACCTCCTGAGTCGATTTAACGACGGATGTCCGTCCGTCTATCTGTCTGTTGAAATCACGATCACAGGAGAACCAATGAAGATATCGTGATGAAACTCTGGAGATATATTTTTTTTTGTGGTGGCAGGTTGGTATTGAAAATCGGTCCACGGCCACGCCTATTTTTTATTAAAAATGTGATATCAGCGTTCCTTTTTGAGCTATTACAACAAAATTTCATTCCTGGGTATAGAGTAGCATTATCCGTTAATATGCCAAAATGTGCGTGATCCGCCCACTTTTAGGTTATACAGGCAAAAGAGGGTCTATATTGTTTAATATGTAATCTTCCTAAATCAAACTTTACATAACAACTTCTTTTCTAATAAAACATTACAGCAAAAATGGGCGCGGCCCGCCCACTTTTACACTGCTTATACCTACATAAATCCTTATATAAGTATGTAATTTTATGAGATGTTATCAATTCATATGAAATTTTGTAGAAATATTCCTTGTTCGGAATTGTAAACGAATTGTAAAGAAGCAATTTATAAAAAAATGCATTGGTATAAAACATTAATTCCTAAAATTGCAATTTTACAACATGTTATCTACATATAATTAAAAGAAACTCTTTTTTATGGTTTTCTCAGAAACAATCATATTGCTTTGTTTTTTATGTTTGTATTTCACTCTATAAATAAAATCTAAAAAATAAAATCTAAATAAATTAAATATCAAATAAATTTTTTCGTTCAATTAAATTATTTTAAAACTTTTAGGTGTAGGGTATCTAAGATTAGACCAGGCCGAATATAGCTTTCTTACTGGTTATTATAATCGATGTTGTTGTTGTTATTATCATTGCTATTGTTGTTGTTATTGGCACCTCTATTCGTATTTTGCGCCAAACGAAAACATCCAAAACGACCTCTCCGAAGGTCTCACATCGATTCGGTTCGGTCAACTGAGGCAGCAGCAGAGGCAACAACATCAACATAGCCAGCCATCAACTACTGTGCCATGTTGTTGACCATAAACGGAAATGGATCGATCCAAACAAAGTATTGCATTTATTTTTTACACCCTCCTTCCTCCCTCCCTCCTCTCCGTCACTTCTGCACAATGAGCTGAATGAAAATGAAGTCGCTATCGTCACCGAATCGTTTCGATCGATCGTTCAGTCGGTCAGTGTTTAGGGTCAATGTTTTTTTATATATGTACATATATGTATATGCATGTATGTATGTATATGGTACATGTTACATACTCGTACATATGTATGAATACATGTTTCAAAAATAAATAGCAAAGCAAGATATAGAAAAAGTCACTCAATTTTGTCATTTAATTTTAAGGCACGTGTGACTTTAATTTGTTTCTATTGTTGTTGTTATTGTTGTTGATTTTATTTTCGCTGTCGCTTTTGATTTATTTTCAATGTTGTTGTTGTTTTATTTTCAATGTTGTGGCTGTTGTTATTGTTGTTGTTATGATAGTAGTTGTCCCTGTTGGTTAATTTTTTTTAATATAAATTTAATTGGAACAAAACAACCCTGGCATTGATATTGAATACATAAAAAAGACAAAAAAAAAACCAAAAAAAAACAAAGAGGAAGAGGAAGAGAGGATTATTTATAATGTTTTTTTTTTTAATTCAAATTTAACTCACTCTGATTCTGTTTAACCTCATTACTGCACTGTAAATATTTTTTATTGTATTAAAATCCCGGAAACAAACCTTTTCCTTTACTTTCAAGGTATTAAATAAGATTTCAAGAAACATTTGACAATAACAACAACAACAAAATGAAAAGCATAATGAATTGTATTCATAGACACACAAAAATAACAAGTAGCAAAAATTTGTATAAAAAAATAGGAACAATATAAATTCGCAGTTTAATCGGAGGAGAGACTTAAAAAGCCGGATAAACACTAAAAAAGAATACACTTTAACACTACATTCGTTTTAAATCTTTTGTTTTTCTATTGTTATTTAATTTTGTTGTTGGAAAATAACGAGAATAAGAAAAAAACACACACAAAACATACAAAACAATTCCAATCCACTTCAAACCGTTAGAATGCATTGCGTACGAGTTGCCAACTTGTGTGTTGACATTGCGTAGCCTTGAAATCGAGCACTTTTTTACGGTAAGCAAGAGACAAGAACAAGAACACGATGATAAAGACGACGACCATTCACAATGGTTTTTTCAATTGCGAATATCCCAATTTCAGTCATTCATTTCCCAGGTGTTGAGTCATTGGAATTTCCCAATTTTACTCAGTTTTTCGTATTCAGGTGACCACAAAAACAATTACAACAACAAAACAACAACAATTATTATTATTACGACAACGTTACCTTATCAGGTATCGATAAATATCGGGAAAAAGCAGAATTTGAATGTTAGGAATGACTACATACATGTTGGCGTACGTGTTGAATGCGATGATTCGCAGACGGTGTTGTCTCACCTTCAGGCATTAATTATAACAGAAACAATAAGTACAACAACAACTACTACTACAATATTACCCACGTTTGCATTCATAAGTGCTGGAAAATATTCACACTTGAGATGTGACATTTATTTCGCCCGTTTTTTTTTTGCTTGGTTTGTATTAAAAATCTGATGGAGTAAGTAATCGAAAGTTATCTCAATTAGATTTATTTTTCAGAATTCGTATACAGATTTAATTTTTATACAATATATCGTATGTTTGCATCATGTAACGAGTCATTTTCGTGGACAGGCAACAAATGTCATTATTTTTCAATGTTCCATGTGTCAATGTTCAAACTCCTTTCTCGCTCATTACGTATGCCCTTCGTTTTCTCCCCACTCTACACTTTTTTCCTGATACGACTTTGACTTTAAACTTGTGCACTACTAAAAACTTGAATAATCTGAATTCTTCATCAAAACTTTTGCTTTCTTTCAATTAAATTAAATGAAAAACACTCAATCACACACACCTACATACGTATCGGGTACCTTTTGATTTCCGTCTCTCACTTAAAATTGCCCCTGAGCGTTGCGACGACGACTTTCAAAGCATCATCGTACTGAAGGCGAAAAAATTCGCCGCTGACCGCCGCCTGCCAAGTTTGACAGTCAAGTTTGCTGCATTATGGCAGCAACTTTTGTGGCATGGCAAAAGCAGCAAACAACAATTTGTTTCATGAAGCATTTCCTGATTGTTGTTGTTGTAGTTGTTGGCATTGTTGTCCAATCACAAGTGCTGCAAGTAGACTTTAAATAGCTCCAAAATCTCAATGTTGAATGCATGCATTTTAAACGCATTAAATGGAGGAGAACTGAAAAGCACAAGTATTTAAAAATGTATACAGTTCAATAAAACTATTATAAAAAAAATGCATGAAAAATAACATGTTTTTTGTTGTAAAGACAAAAAAAAACTGGTCCAACTTCACCAGCTTTTATTCGTTCGTTTGTAAAAATATGCAACAAGTGCACAAAATAACAGCAAAAAACAACAACATATAAAAGCGACCAGCAAACTCACATCTACAATCATCCTTCACACACGCACTCGCTCACTCACACTCTCACATATGAGCCTTGGTTGGCAGCTATCTGAGTGTCTCACTCTCGCACTTGTTACAAGTGGAAGTAGATTTGAGCGATGTTGCTTTTTTTATATGCTCGAATCTACTTTGACTTTGAAAGAATAAAAAACGGAATTCATAAATTTTGATAATTGCTGCAATTTTTCAACCATTTATTTGCAGTTAATCTTTGTTGATTACTTAATTTATTATCAGTATTATTATTATTATTGTTGTTGGCTTTCCTTGCTGTTCAAGATAACTTTAAAAATAATTTAAAATTGCCTTCAAAACACCATTAAAAATGCCTTTGAAAAACTCCAAAAACTACTAACAAAACGCCTTTAAAATACCTTCACAGATACCTTTAAAAAGAAGTTGAAAATGCATTTAAAAACATCTTTAAAATACCTTAAAACACCTTCTAAAATCCCTTTAAAGATACCTTCAATAATATCTTTAAAATACTTTAGAAATATCTTTAAAGATATAAAAATAATCTAAAATCACCTTGAAAATTATCTTTAAAAATTTCTTAAAAATACCTTTAAAAATACTTTAAAAACTATTTTCAAAATAGCTTTAAAACACTTCAAAAATGTCTTTAATAAGACAATAACAAATTCCTTAAAAACCCGAAAAATGCCTTTAAAATTAATATATATTTATTATTTATTATTGAACTCCTTCAATGGTTCAGTTTTCCGTTCATTTAGTATTTAGTTTTTTAATTTAAATTAAATATTCTTTCTTTTTTTACAGGCTTTAATGTGATTTCCATTCGAAAAGAGTTCGTGTCTTGAGTCTTTTTTAATCTAAGCGAGGCAAACTCACTTTTATTTCAATCACTTGAATAACATCGAGCAATCAAAGGTTTTTAATAAACTCCTTTAATTAATAATTATTGCAACTCTGTTTAGTAAATTTCATGAAAATTTAATTCGTTAACTACGAGTACGCCTTGTATTCTAGTAAACATGAAAATATTACTTATTCAATGAACAATAATGATTGATCTATATATTTATATAAAACCTTATTTTTCCTGCGTATTGATTTAACATTTATCCACATGAAATAAATACTTACGAAAAACAATACTTACGAAAAACCTACACTTGATCTTGAATTAATAATTTAATTTATGTGCACAAATTCAAAAGTTAACTTGTTCCTTTCCCATCAAAGTGAAGTATTGTTGCAAAGTTTTCAATGCTTTTTATTACATTTCAATGCTTTCTTCAAGGCAGCACTTTTGTAAATTCATGAAAATTAAGAATTCAAGAACTTCGCATTCGATTTAGGAAGCTTATTTAATATAACCATTTAATGTAAACGTATGTACAAATGTATAGAAGCCCGTATTTATTTATAAAATTTTTCTATAATGATAAGTATTAATGAAATACTTATTATTTTAATATATTTTGCTTGAAACTTTACTTTAAAAATAGCTTCCTCCATTATAAAGCATAAAATCTGTATTTCTTTTTCATTTACTTTTTATTGCTTTTATTATTTTATTTAGTGCACTTAATTACTTTATTAATATATATATAAATCATATTTTTCTTAGTACTTTTTCTACAAAACTACTCGCAATTAAGTTAATCTTTTCTATCCATTAAATTCTGTGCCATTGAACGATTGCATGTCGTTAAGCGTTCTACCTTTGAAGGTCGCATAAGGTTCAGGTTAACAAACTTTAGGAATACAGAAATAAATACAAAAACCTGAACCTGCAGCAACATTGGATTTGTTGGAATCGACTGAAGAAAAACTAAAACAAAACCAAAAACACTCAATTAAGTTTCACAATCTGCTGGCTGGTGTTGAACGAGTAGAGTTGTTGATTTTGCTGTTTTATTTTTATTTATTGTTATTTTATTGTTATTATCGGCAGTATTTAATATAAAACTGCTAAAACTTCTCTATATACATACAAATGTATTTTATTATTAATTTCATAACTTATTCGATTACAACTTGTTTTAAATACAGTTTTTTAACAACCATTACAATTCGTATTAGGAACGAGCTGGCCATCGTTTTCACTTTTCTTCCTTAAGAACAAACGACTTAAGCAATAAACTTGTTGTTAATTTAAATCGTATGAACAGAAAGCAGAACCACTTAAGGGCACCTTTTAAACGCCTGATTTAAATTGTGCGAAAAAATTTATTCAATTAAAGTTATAAATATTAATTCTATATGTTTATGAAAACAAGTTTAATGTTATGTATGTTCGGATACCATTATGTTTTTTGTAACTTATTGTAGAACCAAATCATTCATAAATTATATAATATAAGCAATATTTATCAAAATAAATCACCTACGTACATATGTATGTAATATTTGTCAAAGTATTTGCCCAGGCTGTTACGTTGCGCTCGTATATGACAGATGGTTTGTGCACTAGCTAGCTTTCTTTGTGCTACAAGAAAAAAATTTTACCAAGGTGTTGAAATAATAATATCCTTAAAAAATTGTTTTCTTTTTTGCAAAATTAGGTTTATAAATGTAGCAAAAATAAAGAATAGCCGCAGGAATTTATGCGAAGAATATTTCTTTTGTTTTTCTATGATATTTTCGTCATTTACAACATTTTCAAAGTTCACAAGAAAGTAACGGGAAACCATAATTTGTTTACCGCGGTTGTATAAATCAAAAAGAAAGAAACTTAAAAGGAAAAATTTTTCTTGCCAAAAATATACCCATTTCCAACCATGCGTACATATTTTACTCCAGAAAAAAATATTTTTTAAAAATAATTTATAGAATATAAAAAACAAACAATAACCATGGTTCATGGTTGTTGTCTCTGTGAATAGCTTTTTCTCACCTCCAAACCACGTAAGACACGACACTACGCTTAGCTAAGACACGGTGTCGTCACCGTGAATAGTTCTTAGAATAGAAAAAAGACGACAAACAGCTGTTTCAGACGACGAAGACGGGCAAAAGTGACTGTGAATAAGTTCCTTAGTTTACATTCTAGTTTTGTATTATTATTAAAAAAAATCCAGAAACGTAGCCCCATGGAAGTACCAGATACATTTTACAGTAAAGATGAATACGTTGAAACCGTAAGTATATACAACAAATTTGCCTGAATGTCCGTCATACGATAGCGACACACAAAGCTACCAAAAAACCAACAAATAATTCTACTACCACGTCCCTTCTGGCTAGGCTTCCGGCAATAAAGTGTCCCGTCAAACAGTGCTCTGTGGCTCCCAGAATATTGTCCTCAACGGTAAAGTGATTGTGCAGAGTGGCGCCATTATACGCGGTGATCTGGCCAACGTTCGCACCGGACGATACTGCGTAATAAGTAAGAATGCCGTGATACGTCCTCCATACAAACAATTCAGCAAAGGAATCGCTTTCTTTCCCATGCACATCGGTGACCATGTGTTTATCGGCGAAGATGCGGTCGTATCGGCAGCGGTGATTGGTTCTTTTGTTTACATTGGAAAGAATACCGTCATTGTGAGTGTTTCAAAATCGATTTCCAAAAATCTGTAAACGTTTATTGATTCACCAGGGAAGGCGCTGTGTTCTCAAAGATTGCTGCATCATTGAGGATAACGCTATACTGCCGCCCGAAACTACTGTCGCCAGTTTTATGCGCTTCACAGAAAAAGGCACCATCGAGGGTGGTCAAGGCAACCCGAATTTCGTACCCGCCGCCATGCAGGATCAAATGGTGGACTACACAAAATCATTTTATGAACATTTTATACGCATGCCACAAGCGTGCTAATTTTCAGAAAATCTTAAAATATATGTACTTGTATACTAAATGGAAAAAAAATGGAGAATGATTTCAACTATTCCATGCTAGTTCTAATGAAGTAGATTTTAAAAATAACCTACTTAGTTCGTTACATGCATAGATCTTAGATTAATGAAAAAATATACTTAACATATGTTTGCTATAAAAATCAAACGTAATGCTTTACATTTCAAATTATTTGAAAATTTGGCTATTTCTAAATATTACCACAATGAAATATATTTTCAATACTTCGGAATTTTTACAATTTATATTCTAAATATAGTAGTCCGTTTTTCAAACTTCAAATATTTGATTCGGACAAAATTCCTGGTGTTTTTTTATTTTCAACTGCATTTTTTCAAATTTTAAATATATTCTATTAGAGATAAAAATATATATAGTTATTCAGATCATGAAGACAATATTTTGTACCATCTGTCAAATTGAAATTGAGGGTAAAACCTTTTATTTCACCCAAAAACGCCATATCGATTTTATCAGAAGAGTTTTCAAGGAATTTCAGGTAAGCAGAAAATAAAATTTTTAATTCCATAAAGAATTGGAACGGTATATAATCTCACTTTTAATCTGTACTCTTTTACAAGCAGCGTCAGTATGTAGTTTGTTCCAGCTGCTTCAATATAACTGTTGAGTGCTATGAAATGAACAGAGCTACAGGTTCAAAAAATTTAAAAGAGAACAGATTGAAGTCCAAGGCGATCATAGTTTCGAATCCATCGCTTACATCGACTTCTCTGTCAACTGTGAAGGGCAGAAAAGGAGGCGATATACATTACATTCGAAACCTATTGAAGGAAGGGCCTTTGGCATTTGCAGCAACTTCGACTACACGCAAACGCACAACAGATGCCATTGATGTAGATAATACTGCAATGGGAAATGGTTCGGAGTTGGCTGATATAGAGCCTATTCCCAGAAGTTCGTTTATTCTAAGCAACAATTTAATTTCACTTATTTACCCTTTCCGTTTATTAATTCTAGAACGTAGACGTGTCGAAAATGCCGACAAGAATGTAATGAACATGAACATTTTTCCATCGAATCTAGATAAAGATCGAAAATAAAACCAGAATTGTTTTTAACAAGGAGACGATTGCCAAACAGATATATATAAACGCTAAATTAATGTAAATATATCGATGTAAAACATTGACTGGATTCAGCGCCCAATAATAAATAAAAGCTCCTCACTCTTTGACAATTATAATATATTTTTTACTTAATTTCTCTAAGCATTTCTAGTCTATCAAACCAGTCTCGCAGTCATATGCTGGGTGACCCATTTCGAAAATAGGGTGCGTCAATCCCGTACGCCTAGCAATTTCCGCCGCCGTTTCTTCAGAGTTATTCAGTGCTTGTGCATTGATATTTGGGTCCAACAGCAAAACTGTCGCTGTATTGCGGCAATTTGAAACGGTTGCAGCAATATGCAGCGGCGTCTGTTGGCCCTCCGAACCTGCATTCACATCTGCGCCATGTTGCAGTAGCAACTCTGCACACTCAGCGTTACTCCATTTGCAGGCTGAATGCAGCGGAGTCCAGCCCAAGTTAGTGCGCGCATTAGGATTCGCTTTGTACTGTAGCAGCAATTTGGCCATATCTATAAAATTGTTGTAGCAGGCTCTGTTGAAGAAGAAACTATAGTTTAAGTAGCGTTATTGGTGCTTTTTAATCACTGATGTAAAGGCGTATATCCATCTGGATCGACCGCGTTAACCGTCTCGGGGTCCAATTTAAGTATTTCTCGCACTTCACTAATCCGGTTTTCGTTGACTGCCCACAATATCATCCGCTCAATGCTGGCTAGTATTTAAAAAAACAAACATTTAGTACTAAATTTGTCCATTTATTTATGGGTAGTCTATAGGCAACTTGCCCTCTGGATTCTTGTCCTCCTCAATCAGGTCATCATTGTCATCGTCCCACCCGCTGACAAACATACCCTTTGGCACTTTAGCATGGCGTAACTTATCAATTTGAGATCTTTCTTCATCGGAATCATATTCGTCCATATTTTGAAGTGTTTATGTTAAATAAATGCTAAAATAATGTTAAAATGTTATTTACAAATTTTAAACAATTTCTTGGATCGTATAAAAAATTGTTTAAGACAGCACGTCAGCAGCAGGTATTCAATAGAGAAAAATTATAAACATAGTAGATTGAACACAATCATTGTCAGCCACAATGTCAAAACGTCGGCCCTCCCCGCGTTAAAGGACTGAAAGTCCTTGATTTTTCATGTAACAGAGTGATGTTTAAATCACAATTATGTATCCTTGTGGATTCATTAGCCAATACTTAATGTAATGTAAGTTTAGTTTTAAGTCCTTAGTTTTAAGCATTACACCTGTAAGGGCTGAGCCCGGTAGGCGAAATTGAAATAAATAAATAAGTACATGGATTGAAATCAAATTGAAATTTAGAAATTAATTAATAACGGGACCGAAGATAACTTGATTAGCTAACCTGAAAATACAGCATGACAGGCGCATTTCATGTTTAAGTTTTCCGAATCATTTAAAATAGCCTAATTCATTTGTTTGAATACCTTTCCAACTATACCAATAACCTCTTATAGTTTCGGAGATATAAGTCTAAAATTTTCTATCACCACACGACCGCGGAAACCGGGCTAAACCGCTTGGAACTAATGTTTCGGTTTAAGTCTTTGTGATAAATAATAACACCAATGAAAACAACAAAAGGATCCGAGTTCAAACTCGGTATTTTCCGATTTATCATAAAATCATAAATTGTTGCAACAATCAATTTTAGAATTTATTGAGTATCATTGTGAATTCACACAAGACATCACCGGCTATCAGCTGTTCAAATTTTACAATCCAAAATTCGTATCAGGGTCTTTTAAAAGAAATAACAATTGTTATTACAAATTTCTTCCAACTAATTTTTTTCCAATAGACCGACGAAGTGGAAATGGCTGATGCTAGCGGAAGTGATGACAAAAAATTGCATGCCTTATTTATGGATGCATGGAATCTATACGAAGAGCTGGAAAAAACTGCCTTGAGTTTCAACAGTGCAGAATACCAAGTAATTCAAAATGACGTCTTTATTTACGAACAGAAGAAAACTAATAGACCAACCGTTTAGGGTAAAGTACAAAAATCGATGCAGCACTTGGAGCATGTCACGAGAATTGTTAGCCAGATTGGCATGTTCAGTTCCAATGAGCTGATTGATGAGGTCTCCACCGATTGCTTACAGTATCTGCTGTTGCCATTTTTGTTGGGAAAACTGTCGCTCAAATTGAATTCTAAGGACCGTTCCAATGTACTCGAGGTGGGCGAAGTGTATTTAAAGTAAGGCTGGATTCAAGTTGTAGAATAATTTTTTAATTGTACTTCATATACAGAGATTATTTACAACGTTGTCAAGAATATGAACTGTGCGATGCACCGAAGGAACAACTGGCCGAGGCACACACCGGTAACACAAACGAACTAGCAGAATTAATGCGTGCCGCTAACGCACGAAACGATAAAATCGCACAATTTCGTCGTAAAAAGGAACTGGAGGAACAAATTAAAGTTATGCGTGATTCTGTGAGAAATCAAACAATCGATGAAGAATCTAAACGCGAATTCTTTTTAAATTTTTTAAAAAAGAGCATCATTGATGCCACTGAAGAGTTGCAAAGCCTTCAGCTGGAGAAAAAGATGGTGGAAATACGTAAAACACAGGCAACTTCTGGCTCGTCAATAGAGAACACTGGCGCCAATGATGGTCGCCCACAAACACACGCTCATGGTCACCACAAGCATTCGTATGGCGGTGCAGAGCAACCCAAACCCTTGCAACCCTTCATCATCACACGCAACGCTGCACAAAAAGCCGTCTTCGGCATGGGGTACCCCAGTTTGCCGGTGATGACGGTTGACGAATTTTACACTCAACGTGTGCAAGACGGGATTTTCCCCGATGAAGAAAAGAGTGCTCGTATGAATCAAGCTCAGGCAATCGCTGCAGCACGAGATCCAAACGAGAAAGAAGACGAGGAGAAGGCGATTGTTGAAATGCAGGAGGAAACCGACGATCCGGAGTATTTGGCGCGTATGCAACGCATGGATGAATACAAGGATGTTGTGCGTCGAGGCGATGGAAATCGTTATAATCGTAGTTAATTAATTCGTCTCTCAATTATTGTGCAGCTCTTAGATTCATGTATTCTTTACATTAAAAATACCGAACAAATAAACGTATAAAGTAACTGTCTCTTATTAATCTTCCCTCAGCACAAATGTTTAAAGTTTTTAAATGTTTAAATTTAGTTTTCACAACTAAGTTGTTAATAATAAATATTAAAAGACTCCTTTTTAAACATATGAAGAATTTTAATTTTATTAAAAAAAGGATTTATAAATAAAACGTATTAAATATCAAATAATCACAAACAAATGTTCGTAAAAGCAAAAGACACTTTGTAATAAACATTTTGTTCCCTTATAAATAGCTATTTTTCAGATATACAGAATATATGTATGTATGTATATACAAATCTGTACGCTCTGAATAAATGTGAATATCAACGTCATTTTAAACAAAAGGACATAGAAAGATCAATAGTGTGTGGCACCTCAGAGCCAGACGAATACAAAAGATGACTTATATTTAATAGAGTATTCAATAATATAACTCAGTAATGTTTGAGTGTTTACATGTTCAACGTTTAAGTGTTTAAAGCAAAAAAAAGTCTTTTCGCAATTGTTTTGTGTCTGTTATGACTTCTGGCATCTGGTACAATAATTATACCAACAATATATTTAAAGCTCAAAGAGCCTCCTTAAATCTAATATAGAGGTAATTTTGAACAGTAGCGATGTGTATAGTAATCAAATTTGTACATCAAGTTAAGATGTCTATCATTCCTTTGCAGTTTTTACTACGAATAAGAGCACTTTAATACTTATTCTTATCTAGACATAATTTCCATAAACCTTCGGTTTTAAATAAAATGCTAGTATTCCTCTTTCCTTGGAATGAATGAATTCAGTTTGCAGTTTGGAATGTTGTTTGTCATTGTATATGATTAAAACTTTTTACCCACGACTGATCTTAATATTAGATTAAATTTATGTTCAGGTAATTGATTATAGAAAATATTTCAAAAAATAAACCGAAAAATTAACTGAAAAAACCGAAAAAGAACTGAAAAATTTTACGGTAAATCAATTTCATAGTTGTTGAGATTTACAGCGTGGGTAAAGAATTTAGAAAATATCATTCACTTTTAGGAACTACCAATAGAAATAATCGTTTTGCTTATAAATAATAAGAAATTCTTCGTGAGATCTCTTCCTCTTCTTCGTGTTTTGCATGTACAAACTTGAATTATTTTATCCACTCTGCTTTACTACCTACATCGCTTTCATTTGGCACACATGATAAAATAAATAAGCAATAAAAAAAACAAAGTACTGAGTGCAATTTTTCCCAGAAAATTAGCCGCCGTCTTCTGTTCCTCTATCTTCTTAAACGTTTCATAGGTGGCTCCAAAAAATTCTCATCGTTTTCATCTGTCTCCATGTCCTCAATTTTCATTAGCCTTTTGGCTTTGTGCAGCATTTGGTTATCCTTAAACCAGCTACACTTGAGCACGTCATCTATGGAAGGCCTTTTATTAGGATCAACAATAAGCATCTCTCGTATTAACGTGATGGCACGCTGAGATACAGTCTTCCACGATGGATGGCTAAATCGGAATCTACCATGCTTGATTTGATCACAAACGGGTGATCCATAGTCATCGGAGAAGGGTAAAGTACCGCTCAGACTTTACCACGAAGCAAAGGAAATAATAATTTAAATCAAAGAAAATAAAAACAAACAGAAAGGGAAATGAAAAATTTTAAATTATACAAAAATGCTAACAATTTAAATTGTTGTCTACCACTTCATGAACGTACCAGGTAAAGAGCATAACGCCAAGACTCCAAATGTCCACTTTTTTGGTGTAGGCACCACGGCCACCTGTTAGTAGCACTTCCGGCGCTACATACAGCGGCGTTCCGCATAACGTGCGCATCACTGAATCTTTCTGCACAAATTTGCTCAAACCGAAATCGGAAACTTTCAATAAAGTTTCCTCGTCTGCAGTTTCGAGCAAAACATTATCAGGTTTTAAATCACGATGTGTTATTCCTACGCATAGCAAGAAGGTTATAATTATTGTTGCACTAATTATCATCAAATACGGATAAACAACCAACAGAACTCACCCATATCGTGCAAATATTTGACTGCATGACACATTTGGTAGAAGAATAATTTGGAGATTCGCTCGGAGAGTCGCTTATTGTCAATAATACGAGTGAGCAAATCACCACCCTTCATAAGCTCCAGCACCATATAAACAGAATCTGGCTTATCGACAATATCATGCATTTTTATTACACAAGGCTAAAGGAAGGAAGAAGGAAAGAAAGTGAGTAAGAAATTATATCAGGATGGAACAAATTAGGAAGTTCATTGAAAGTTTATTCAGTTATATCTATTTCATACATGTTCCAGATTCTTCATGATATTAGCCTCGTTTAGTGCTCGATGCGGATCATTGATACTTTTGGGGGGTAATGCACTTGTTGCAAGCATGTTCTTCTGAACGATTTTCATTGCGTACTCCAAGCATGTACGTCTATCGTATATCAAGCGCACTACACCGCAAGCACCAGAGCCTAATTTGCGACTGATGTAATAATTAGAGGTAATTTCGGTCGGTAGACCAACCGCTTCGTTTGGGCTGAGATCTTTGAAGACGAAGGCTATCAAAAGAATATCAATTGAATCAAGTTAATCTATGCACATGAATAGGATATTTAATATTAATTTTTTGTTACCTTTGTTAGTTGGATGTGCGAGTGAAATAACATCACCATTTTGTAAAATTCTCAATTTGTTTGTAGTAAATTCTTTTGTAGCAATTCTTTCACCATTAACAAAAGTTCCATTGCGAGAATGGTCCTGGATAGAAACATTTTAATTTTATTTTAATTTGAAATCGTAAGATTACAGAAAAAATAGAAGAGAAACCACTGTCAAAGCTAAATTCTTTCCATGTAAGGTACAATAGAAAAAAAAACACTTGTTGCTTGATGAAAAGAATTCGCAGGAATTATTTTTGGAAAAATATACAATACAATATAATAACATGCAAAGATTTTCTCTTTAAATTTTCCTTCTTTGTGTTGAAAGTACCATCTGTTGCTCAGGAAACAAAAACAATACTTAAAGATTTATGTTCTATTTACCTGAATATAGACTGGATTTGAAAGATCACATTTCTCACGTCTTATAGTAAAATGAACCTTTGAAATTCGGCACAATATTTTTTCAGGTAGATCGTTGAGCGTAAGGACGAGGTCATTGTTCTCGCCACGACCAGCTGCAAATTCATCGCTATTCAGATCTTAAAATAGGAATGGCAATAAAATACATACTTGTAAATTATTCATTACATTTAGTCAAAGAAATGATTACTATCCCATGATATCGATGATTACAATATTTCTTAAATACATACATATGTAAATATTATTGTATTAGTTGCTAAATTAATAGACATGTTGCTCAAAATTAAAGATAAGCCTGGAAAGAGTTTATTGAGCAACAAGGCAAAGAAAAGGTTGAGAAGTCTGTTTGACGAAGTAATAATATAATAAAAGAAATAAGGACAGTTGTTAGTTAAACACTGAGCGGATATTTTTCCAAAAACTATAAGTTACCAACTGAAAAGGACGAATTCATATACAATACTCTAGAGGTCGTTGATCTCATACCCAAGGACTTCACTTTGATATTCTTGCCATAAAGTCGTCCCCAAACGATGTTGTCCATTTGCTGGCTTTCCACTTGCGACCAAATTTGTGAAGCCTGGCTCTGTGTTTGTATCTGTGATTCACGAGCCATTGTGCCGACTTCAAAGTAGTTTTTTTGCGTGCGTTTGAGTAAAATTAGCTAAACACGTGTTTAGCAGGAAAATAAATAATAGAAGATTCAAATATACAAACACTTCTTGCTTTACAACATTTATT
Source organism: Myopa tessellatipennis (assembly GCA_943737955.2). Lineage (NCBI taxonomy): Eukaryota > Metazoa > Arthropoda > Insecta > Diptera > Conopidae > Myopa > Myopa tessellatipennis. The sequence continues at coordinate 60,294,629 of OX031316.1, forward strand.
AAATACTCGTGGTTGAGTTAATTAAAAACTTTTCATCATTTCCAGGAAAAACAATTATTAATTGCACTAAATATACAACACGCACATACACAACACAACAAGTAACTGTCCGCAGTCGCAGTTATCTTTTTTTAAATTCTAATCAAGGGATATAAAGAAAGTAATATAAAAATCGGTGTTCCTTTCCATTGGATGATTGATGTTAGAGTGAGGAGAATAGAAGCACTGCAAATAATTTGGGCGCAAAAAAAACGATCGCGTGCAAGTAACATCGAAAATGACTAACCATTTAGGGCAGTTTATAGATACATCGTTGCTGGGTGAAAAGATGTTTTGATTTTTCTTTAAATTAATAAAATCAACTATAATCTAATCGTTATCATTAATTCAACAATCGGAAATGATTAACAACTCGAACAACAATTTCAGGTTACATCTTTTAAGCTATTCGAGATATACATTATGGAATGTTCTATATTGAACTCCTATTTTATTATGATTGTGTTTGTAGTTTTTATCATTGGTTACAACAACAACAACTTCTTCTGCTCTTATATTCTCATCATAAGAATTTATAAAATAAAACAAATTATCTTAAAATTTGAAGTCGAACTAATTTTTGGCTTTACCAATTTTCATGAATTGTGACGATGGGAACGCTTTGAAATATTGTGAATACACCTTTCTGTTTGTAAATGCCATGTTTTCACCACATCAGTTTGACAATAGTAGAACGTCATCCATTTTCTGGAAACATGAACAAGTGTTGAAAAGACAGTGAGCTGGAAATTGTCATTACTGAGAAGTTAAAATTTCGTGTAATTTTATTATAGTTAATAGTTCTATCTGCAATAGTAATTAATCGCCAAAATATGCCGCTGAAGCTAGATATAAAGCGTCGCATAACTTCACGTTCGGACCGTGTAAAGTGCGTCGACTTACATCCGTCGGAACCGTGGATGCTGTGTGCGCTCTACAATGGCCACGTACACATCATGAATTACGAGAACCAGCAATTGGTTAAAGATTTCGAAGTTTGTGATGTTCCTGTGCGCTCAGGGCGCTTTGTAGCCCGTAAAAACTGGCTCATTACGGGATCCGATGATATGACTATTCGTATATTCAATTATAACACACTGGAGAAGGTGCATTCGTACGAGGCGCATGCCGACTACATACGCTGCATTGCAGTGCACCCAACACAGCCACTTGTTTTGACCAGCAGCGGTAAGTCGTAGAATATGTATCAATATGACAGCACGAATGGTTTAAAATCTGATCAATTTCTGTTTGCTTTTCTTGCATTCAAACGCTATGAAAAATCAACAAATTCAATACTACATACATATTTATCAATTACTAAACATACTTTTGTTTGATACTTTAGATGACATGCTAATTAAACTATGGAACTGGGAGAAACTGTGGGCGTGCCAGCGTGTGTTTGAGGGGCATACACATTACATTATGCAGATTGTTTTCAATCCTAAGGACAACAACACCTTCGCTTCAGGCTCCCTCGATCGCACAGTCAAAGTTTGGCAGCTTGGCTCGAACTTCGCCAATTTCACGTTAGAGGGCCATGAGAAGGGTGTAAATTGTGTTGACTATTACCACGGTGGAGACAAACCATATTTAATTTCGGGTGCTGATGATCGCATGGTCAAAATTTGGGACTATCAAAATAAGACATGCGTGCAGAGCCTGGAGGGTCACGCTCAAAATATATCCGCGGTTTGTTTTCATCCCGAGTTGCCTATAGTACTTACCGGGTCGGAGGACGGCACCGTTCGCATTTGGCATTCGGGTACATATCGCCTAGAAACTTGCCTGAACTATGGGTTCGAGCGTGTCTGGACCATTGCGTGTATGCGTGGCACCAACAACGTAGCGCTTGGGTATGACGAGGGTTCAATAATAATCAAGGTGGGACGTGAGGAGCCAGCTATGTCGATGGATGTAATAGGCAGCAAAATTATTTGGGCGAAACATTCAGAAATCCAGCAGGTAACTAAAACTGTTTACTCTTAAGATTTAAATAATCTACAATTGCAAATATTTAAGGTGAATTTGAAAACCTTAAGTGACGGCACAGACATCAAGGATGGCGAACGTTTGCCCGTAGGCGTCAAGGACATGGGCGCATGTGAAATATATCCACAGACAATCGCACACAATCCGAACGGTCGCTTTGTAGTCGTTTGCGGCGATGGCGAATACATTATCTACACATCGATGGCTCTGCGTAATAAAGCGTTTGGTTCAGCGCAGGAATTCGTCTGGGCCCTCGAGAGCAATGAGTACGCAATACGCGAGAACAACGGCACCGTGCGTATATTCCGTAATTTCAAGGAACGCAAAAGTTTCACACCTGAATATGGCGCCGAGAGCATTTATGGTGGCTACTTGTTTGGGGTGAAGACCTCATCCGGTTTGGCCCTATACGATTGGGAGTCAATGCAGTTGGTACGTCGCATTGAGGTGCAGCCGCGCCATGTTTTCTGGAACGAGTCTGGCAGCTTGGTATGTTTGGCTACCGACGACTCCTATTTTATCTTATCGGTTGATACAGATGCAATCACTGCGGCTTTAGAAACCAAACAAGGCTTGGAGGATGATGGCATTGAGAGCGCCTTTGATGTTTTAGGTAGTTTGAAAATATTTGTAACATTACCTCACTCATTCCTCTGAATTTCAGGTGAAATCAACGAGTCTGTCAAAACGGGTCTCTGGGTGGGAGATTGTTTCATCTATACAAACTCCGTTAACCGCATAAACTATTACGTTGGCGGTGAAATCGTAACTGTGTCGCACTTGGACCGCACTATGTACTTGCTCGGCTATGTGCCCAAGGACAATCGTCTCTATTTGGGCGACAAGGAACTCAACGTCATATCATTCTCATTGCAATTATCGGTGCTGGAATATCAAACTGCAGTAATGCGTCGTGACTTTGAACGCGCCGATCAAGTTCTGCACACCATACCCAGAGAGCATCGTACACGTGTGGCGCATTTTCTGGAGAAGCAAGGCTTCAAGTCACAGGCTCTGCAAGTGTCCACCGATCCCGACCACAAATTCGATCTGGCTTTGCAAATAGGCGAACTTGAGGTGGCGCTGAAATTGGCACGCGAATCTGAGAATCCACAGAAGTGGTCACAGCTGGCGGATGCTGCTTCGCGCAAGAACAACATGGCTCTGGTTAAGGAGTGCATGCAGAAGGCCAACGACTTCAGTGGTTTGCTACTATTGGCCACCGCTTCCGCTGATGCACAAATGTTGCGAGAACTCGGCGAGAGTGGTTCGCAACAAGGGCGCCACAATATAGCATTCCTATCGGCATTTCTGCGTTCGGATGTCCAACGCTGCTTGGACATACTAATCGAGACCAATCGCTTGCCGGAAGCGGCCTTCTTTGCGCGCACCTACATTCCCAGTCAAATGTCACGAGTCGTGGAGCTTTGGCGTGAGGAACTAACCAAGTTCAATGAGAAAGCTGGCCAGTCGCTGGCAGATCCTGCCAAGTATGAAAATCTCTTCCCTGGCCTGGGAAATGCATTACGTGTTGAGGAATTCCTGCAACAAACGGAGACAAAAGTTCTTCCAGCGAGCGCTGCAGCAAAGTTGCCTTTGAATATTGAACGTTGCCCGTTGGAGGAAATGCAAGCAGCGGAACAGAAGGGTATATTTGAGTCAAATAAAAAGGTTAGCTTATCGGATGAATACAAAAAGAACGATGATTTCACTGGAGCTGCTGGAGTGGGAACCACCGTAATGTCAGCCACTAAGAACGCTAGCCACACACTGCTAACAGCCGACTATAACGGAGATGATGATGATGACGACGAATTGGATTTGGAAATTGAAGGCGTAACACTGGACGACAACATCGATACGACAGACGTCAACTTGGACGATGACTTTTTGAGTGATGATTGAAAATATTATCACTTTCTAGACTTCTTCCGTTCCGTTTACATTCATTTACGTTGAGTTTAGTTTAAATGAGGAAATTATTTCGGTTTTTCTCTACGTAAAGGTATTTTTTGGTCGATGCGCCGGCGTAACAAATCGCTTCTCATCATTATTATAATAATGACATTGTTTTTACATTTTATATAATACAAATATTAGGTATGTGTTTAGTAGACATTAAATGCAAACCAACATTTTTGCCAAGTAATTATCATTTAACACGAGATTTAAGAAATTCAAAAACCGAAACTATATACTTACTTATATATATATATGTACTATCTATTGTAATAAAATATATTAATAAAATACTTACCTTAAATTAAAGCGATTATTTTTATAGAAGACTATTTTAGAGAGATTAACCAACTGCTTAGTGAGCAAGTGGCTATGAGTTCCATAAATTTTAATCAGTGACGGAATGAATTATCTAGTTCTTGCAATAAGAGGAGACGGTTAACTTTTCAAACAATAAAAAACGAAACATCATCTGGGCAGATAGCTTATACGTCAGATATAAAGAGACAGAGAGCTCCAAAGTAACTAAAATACTCTGGAAAGATCCCGAAGCGGCCCAAACAAAAAAACTTCTTTCGAGAGGCAAAAAAGAACTAAGAATAATTGTAAGCCTTCTGATAGGACACAGTGACCTCAAAAGAGCCAAAGGACAGAGGAGACTACAAGGACTACTTGTGTGATTAACAGGCTTGTATACAAAGGCTTGTATACAAAAGATTCAGGATGAGATTGTATACAAAGGGATCAACCCGAATAACCACCCTTTAAAGACTTTAATACTAGGTACTCCTTCCTTTCCCCGGTGTACAATGGGCCCAAGCTGTGTGAATCTGGCTGTCCATCCGGATGATTCTAGAGAGTCCCTCTTCCTAACCTAACCCACTTTTACTATTTTATGTATGTACATATATAATTGAAATGCCTCTAAAAAAATGCAATTTACTATGCAAAGAAAACACATGTAGCACGTCAGATTTGCGGAAAGGTTTTTTATTTGCAAATATCTGAGTACTTAATTACTAAATAAGATAATACTTATTGAAAAGATAGCCAACAGCAGCAGCATACAAATACCAAGTAATATACCTTTTTAAAATTCTCAAATTAAAACAGCTTAGAGGGTAAAATATAGCGTAAATATTAATCATGATGTGTGTTTTTACATTTAGTAATGGGACAGACAATTATTCATGCATTATTCGCGATATACAGGAAATTCGAGTTGGTGACCAAAACATCTGTTTTAATTACCAATTTTTTTTTTTAGTTTTAGTTTTTTTTTCTTATTTGTTATTTGACATTCTTACAACCTCTACACTTTGCATTAAAATAATGTAAGAATTTTCCTTGAACGAATTTAATTGAATGTTAATGTTTACAGAAAGCGTGACATTAGTTTTTCAATGGAATATATGAGGCTTTATTATGAGTATTATTATTACTTTTTTATGCATATACTCATTATAGGTATATGCATATAATATAGGTTATTCATATAAATGTGAAGGAATTCATTAATTAATTATTATTAAATTTATTCAATATTATTTCTACATTTAAGAGTTGTTTTCGTTTTTTTTTTCCCCAATTTCTTCATTTCGAATTCAGTGGAAAATTTGTCATTAGCTCTATGCAAAGTATAGCTTGTACAACAAAAACCATCATAGATTGCGGCAACTATATGGCTTTAGATGCATCCATCCGTTACAGAGGCATGCGTTGGGTGTTGATAAAAGTTTTTCGGTTTTTCGACAATTTGTTTTCTCTTGTTTTCTGTGATTGCAAATTTGAATGAATCGCGTAGTTTTGAGTTTTGTTTTTGTCTTTTTTGTATAATTTTTACTATTCACAATATTTTACTAGTTACATAAATAACTATGAGTTAAAATATAGCAGTTGTGTATGTTTGCCACGTACGTTTTAAGCACACCATAAAGCATACTGAATAAACTATACAATTTTAAATACCAGTGTTAGAAAACTACTTAAAACGGACAAAATTATTAACAACTTGTAAATTTTATGTTCCAAATAAAAACATTAGCAAGGTTTAATTCGAATGTTTACCAATTGTTATTAAAATAAAATTATTTAATTGTTATCAATTTACATTCAATCAACTGAGGATTTTGTTACATTTTAATGTCGGTGATGATGGTGGTGTTGAAGATGATTTGTATAACAATTTTTTAATTATTCGTAATACAATATTTAGATACTTGCACCCTAAATGTATATTTCATATATTAGTTATTTATGTATTTAGTCAAATTATATTTAAATAATACAAATATTCCCTTGTGCAAGGTGTCAGAGTATGACATGAATTGTGTATAAAAAATTGTGTATGTTGTAAAAATTTTAAATAAATATCGAATGATTGATATCTTGTATACGATGTTAGTGTGCACAATGAGCCACAGGTTAAAATTTCACAGTTCAATTTACAATTTTGCATTTTCAGAGCTTTGTTTTATAGGGTTTTTGTATGTCGTTTGTTTTCCTATTGTTTTTGTTGTTGTTGTAGTTTTGTTTTTGATATCTCAAAAAATAAAATAAAACAAACAAAACGGAAAAACTTTAGTCGTTTTCCAGTTTTCAAAAACCCATCACTTGTTCAGAAGTTGTACTTGTAATAACAACGCAAGCACTGAGCACCCACCCACCCACTTGTTGATGATCATTGTGCTTGGAAGCAACCTCCTACCCTGCTCCAATTTAAGTTGAGGCTGTACGTATATATGTATAAAATATATGTGCATGCCTTTGCCTATGTATGTGTGTATATATGTGTGTGTATCTGCGTGTCTTTGTATTTAAGTGAGTGTGTGTTCCTCTGAGTGGTGCTTACAGTGGTCATCATCATTATCATTTACTTCTTAGTCATGATCTTCAAATATTCCAAAGCATTCTGTGCCGCTTGCTTCTGTGCATCAGCCGAAGTTGCGCCAGAACCATGACAAACACCAACTGGTAATGTTGACAGCTGTACCAAACATTGGCACTGATTGCTGTAGGTTTTCTCCTCAATATCAACATAAGTTACTTCAAATTGATTTTCTTTGGCAATCTCCGAAAGCAATTTAATGAAGTCAATTTTGGGTGCTCTGAGACATGTTTTCTGAAATTAAAGAAAACATTCACGATAGTAAACAATAGCGCAATTACACAGTATGGAAAACTATGCGCATATAGTAAACTTGGCTTAAATTTTATATATCATTTTAGATCCAATGAGATATCGGATATCCAATGAGATGTCGGTGTTGTTTTACATGGTTTTTAGCCTAATCTTATGGAACTTTGGAACGCTCTAACCTTTCTCTGTGCAAAAAGTTTTCCCAAATAATTCCTTACGTCCGACAATTTAATATTCTACACTTATGGACATAACATTGCTAATAGATGAGAGTTTAATTTTAATTTTATTAAAATTAACCAAAACTAATACTAAAAACCTAACAAATTTGAAATTGAATTACATATTTTATGTAATAAATATATGTAATATATGTAATTATAATAATGATTTGTTAGTGCCTCACCTGTAATTTAAGAAGCTTCTTGCCTGTAGCATTTTTAAGTGTCTTATGAAACTGTGATACTTTATTACTGTGCTGACTAGTTAACGTGGGCACACACATATCTTTCAAATCACTATAATAGTCTGAGGAATTACGAGTCTGTAAGGAGAGAACAAACAACATGAAAAAGTCAACCAATCTAATTGCCATTCATTCGCGAATGTATTAAAAAATCACCGAATTCGGCATAAATTCAATCTGATCGAGTAAATAATGTAAAAAGTTCATAGTATTGATCAGACTTTTGACTACAAATATTATAAAAAAACATATTCCTTTCTTTCATTGGTGACTTGAATTATATCTTCAATATCTCATTACATATCTACACTTTAATGGACATTTAACTAAAAAAGCTGGCCATCAATAACATTCTAACAGATTCAGGCTCTTTAGTGTAATGTTTAAAGTGATTGAAACGAACATCTTTTTCCACAAATATACAACACATTTCTTTCATATGAAATTAGAAAACTTACTTCGGAATCCATATCCATCTGCATAGATTGAGAGATCTGATTATTGTCCAATGGATTTTCCTGCAAGCGTGCCCACATCTTGTGTGCAGCCAAGCGCTTTGCAATTTTTTTGCTTTTCCCTTTACCAACTTCCCGGAAATTTAAAATGGTGCAAGCAATCGTAAAAAGACGCTCATGCGGCAAACCAACCTCAGTTTCGGTTTCATAAGTTGGTGGTGGCCAACGACGTGACATGCACATCTCCTGAAGCCAACCGATTGGATTACCCATGACATTATCAGCGCCACTAATGGGAAATCAGGAATCATAAAAACAAATGAAATTTCGAAATAACCGCATAGAAAAATTAACTCACTCTCCGCAACCAGTTGCATTTGGATTGCCATCTAGAGTACCTAATGAAGCGTTTCCAATGGAGCCAACAGCACTTAAACCATTCTGTGGATCTGGCAGCTGCACTCCGGTCAACTTATCAATAAGAGCACGTGCAGCCGAATGCTTAGCCTCCTTCTTAGATCGTCCTGCACCCATGGCAGTGAATGGGGCGTCTTTGTCATTGAACGAAACGCGATAACGAAAGGTCGGCTGATGTATGGCTCCTTCGATCTGAACCAGCTCGTAGGTCGGCGTAATACCACGACGACTTAAAATTTCTTGCAATATTGAAACAGGAGTCTTCATAGCCTGGCCATTACTGTCAGTCTAAATATTTAAAATGGTTTATCAAATACATGTTTCAGTTTTTATAAAAGCTGAACAATTTTCAAATAATATTCTATTGTGTATTATTTCTATGTATTATACTAATACAATTACCATTCTTAACATGTCCTCCATGTTCATTTTGTCGGTAGCTGCCGTCAGTTTCGCTCTTCTCTGTTTCTCATCAATTATTATTAACTGCGCCTTGGTTGGTTCAGCGCCAGAGCTGCATGGCAGCTGACCATTCAGTAGAACTTCCGTCCCTACAGCTTCCGCTGCTGTTCCAGCATCGTACTGACGCCGCGGAGCGAATCCAGTTTGCTGTACCGGTTGCTGTTGCTGCTGATCAAAGATGGTTTGTTCCATTTCTGGCCGATTTTTTATTTGATTATTTTATTTGATTTAATTGTTCTAAGTGATACAAAGGAAATAGGCAAAAACGTTATACCTACATGAAAACTGATTAACGGAGGTGGTGGTTATAGATACCGGAAAATAATCAATAATAGCGCAACAAAGGATAATTTACTAGTTTTATAAAAATTGCTGGAATTACCTTACTATGTTGATGAGAGGTGTTAATTGATGTTTTAAGCACTGATTTGCAATGATTTTTATTTAAAAATAAATTATAGTTTACAATAAATTCATTTTCAAATAAAGAGCAGCAAATCGACTTCCGTACGACAGACGAAAAAAAAATTTATATTTTCTACCAAGTAAAATGATTTACTGCTGTCATTCAAATTCTATTCAGGCATGTTCGAAATTCACCATACCAATAATGCCACATGTAAAGTTGAAAAAAAAGCTTATAAGTAAAATTTTAGGAAACCCAACAAAAACGGCAACAAGTTTACCGTTATACAAAAGCTCCGATTTTTGATGTTTGACATCGAAAACTATGAAGTTTGAAACTTTCGGGCCTAATTTTTATTGTTGGAAATTATTTTTCATTTATGTTTTGTATATATCCGATTTATTTTATGTGAACAGCCGATCAACTGATGCCCCAACCAGATTTATGCTAAATTAGATTTAAAATGAATACCAAATCAAATTTTTTTTTGGAAATAAAGTAATCATTTAGGATCATTAGTACCATTATATGATGATAAAATATTCGAGTTACGTTTGTATGGAACGTAGCACATTTTGTTTTGCAACTCTGCAAAATTACCGGCTTAAATAATTAATAATTAATTGCAAAAAAGTGTGGAAGCATTTTTTCATTAGAAATTCGTAAAGAATTTAAGAAAATATATAAATTATTATATAGAGATGTTTCCACCCAAATACGGAACTCTATATATAGCACCTGACCATTATGTTCAACCAGAAGATGTTCAACTGGCTTATAATACGGAATATCCTAATCTTAATTCGCGGGACTACGCAAAGCGCCCACTAAATCAGACGCTTCTTATGCACACTGCCTGGGAATGCATAAATCTAAATGAGGAACAGCAAGTAATCCTGGCGACAAATAAGCTCGAAGGACGAGACTGGAGCTCCTCATTGTGGGGCTTCGAAAACGTTGATGAACTGGAGCCGGAGGCAGCTTGTTTTAAGCTACAATGCAATTCTTTAATATCGCAGCTACAATATGTAGCCAAAAATATTGTGCGTTTAAAATGATGGCATCCGTATTCTTATGAAATTGTTATCGTCTTAACCTAAAAATTAATCTTTTCTCATCTACATTTCTCTTCGCAGTTCCTGATGGCTTTGCATTCTGGCAAGTTACAGGTTTGGTCAACGCGATCGGAGGTGCGCAACCCGAATAATCCTTATTGTCTCTTTCAAATTGGAGAAAAGTGCGAACACTTGAAACCAATTCATTGCATGGATGTTATGAAGTCCAAGGTAGACAAAGCGGTCACCGGCAGCAAAGATGGCGCTTTGAAGGTTTATACATTTACTTTATATACTTTTAGTACTTTAGAACCTTTTCTAGGTATGGGATATGGGCAGCGCTGATTTGTATTCTACCCACTCCTTTAGATTTGCACACATAGATGTCGTCACTGGAGTAGATACGTCTAATAAAGATGAGAATGTATTTGCTACATGTTCTTTGGACAAGTCTGCATTGCTTTGGGATCTAAGGTTGGCCAGACCAGCAACGGGTATGCAAAATAATTGATAAAATATCTAAATTGTAAATATAATTAAATCTGAGACTAATTTTATGAATTTGGTTTTACTTTTGCAGCAATTTTTGAAAACCATAAGGTTCGGTTTAAAACCCTTGCTTGGGCGAGTCCAACGCAAGATTCCGCTGAAAATTGCATTTATCTGGGAGATGAAACGGGCTGCTTATATACGGTGGATAAACGGTTCCCCAATGAAATGGTAAACTCAGTCCAAGTATTTGATCGACCTCTAAGAAAAATTGTACTTAATGGGTAAGCAAGACCCATTTTCTTTCTTCTTGGCAATTATTTATTTTGTTCTATTGTTCAGTGAAAAAATTGCTTTGATTGGCCACACGAATCAAGTCAAAATATTTGCTGCAGCAGACGCGACAACAGCATGTACAGAAATCTATGAAAATTCAGAATCGACCAATTTTGTGCGAGATGTTGTTTGGAGTTCGCCAAATGATCTTTATACCGTCGGCTTTGAAGGAAAATTACGGAAGCATGCATTAATATGAGCACATTTGTAGCTCTTAGACATATAATAAAAGCCTTTTTAGTACTTCCATGTTAAATTATAATTTATAGTAAGATTTAAGCATGCGAGAGTAGGTATCTATATGTGAAAATGAACAAATTTAACAGTTACTATTAATATATAATAAATTATATGCTTGGCAATATATCTTTCCTAAATCTGGCAACAAAAGAACCAACCAATAAATTAAATAATAAAATATTCATTAAAAAAATCGTTTTTATTCATATTTACAACGCATATGTGAAGTAATTACTTTACAATTAAATACAAAACATAAAATATAATCGGTTTTAATTTAAACTCTTAAAAGCATTTTTTTCATACAATCATTTTAACAATGATAGCAATCGAAAAAATAACAAAGAACAAAATACAAATTACTTTTTTATTATATAAACAAACACATTCAAATGTGAGAAAATATCGATATTTCTTTCAGTAAAGTAAAGTAAATCTATGTTCTTATAGAGAATATGAAACAATTGTTTCATTAAACTGGGTAGAATTATTAGGGATATTTTAAATGCACCTCTATTGAATAATAGCTAAAGAAAACAAGCTGAAAAGCAGCATTGTTTTTGTTGATTAGCATTTCTAGAGCTCGTAGCGAGGCTTTCGGCTTTCATAATTGTCTCTTAGCTCATAACAGACAAAATGCACTGCACAATAGTGTCTGGTATATCCAACGGCTTTTCACACAGTTCTCCCGTATTTCGGTCCAACATATAAATTTCATTCAGTACTTTGTCCTCATCATTTGGGTTCAGTGTTGATACCAATACCATTGAACCCTCCGCCAACTCAGTGAGTATTTGTTGGATATCGCTTTCTTCCATATCGGACGTTGCTGTACTGTTGCTCTGCTCAAGAGGTTGTTCCTCTACTTCCACTTGTGCAAGTTGCTCATGCTTGGATTCAGCCTCCGACACAATACGTTCATCATTTACAAACGTAAGCGTGCCATCATCCAAATTGACCAGACTTTTACTCTCCATGAAATTTTTGTTATCCTCATATATTGAAGTTATTGTTGGTGGTGGTGTGGAGTTATTTTCCATAGACAAAGCTATGTTGCTATAGTAGGTTGTAATTTCTTCCACTGTCTGATTATTTTGCTGCAGTAGATCGGCGAGTTCTTGTTCCAATTGATTGTGATCCAAGTCAACGTTGCTTGTTTTAGTAGACACTTGCTGTAGATGAGTATTTATTTCTTCCATTTGAACAGCTTCGTAATTATTAACACCATTCTCATCATCATTTTGAATAGCCTTGGCACAAACATTTTCGATTTTAATTTTTTTCCTTCGACCACGTTTGCGTTTCTTTTTCTCCGTCGGTTCCACAGGCTGATCGTCGGAATTCGTTTGTAGGTCGTTCATTTGAACAGCTTCGTAATTATTAGCATCATTATCATCATTATTATGATTCGCCTTGGCACAATCATTTTCGCCTGTAATATTTTTTCTGCGACCACGTTTGTGTTTCCTGATCGTCGGCGGTTCCACAGGCTGATCCTCGGAATTCGGTTGCAGTGCACCATCTGTAGATGTAGGTTGACTATTCTGTCGATTTTTGTTCACGGAGGACCTAGGCTTTCTACCTATTGTAGCATTCTCATTCTGATAGACGAATTCGCCATCTGCAAGTGCTCGAGCCGCAGCACTGGCATTAGGATTGGTATTGATTTCAACCTGTGAATTTAGACGATTAAACAATTAAATTGGTTAGTTTTCATTATAAAATGATGTGTACTTAAAACCTTTTTCAATTTTTTCCCCTCCTTTAACTTTATTTCTTTCCATTTCCGATCGGCCTCCACGCGATCACGTTCCTCCGTCTCGAGTTGCTGCTGAAGATCATCAATATTAAACATTTTCGGGTGCAAAAGTGCTTTATTTATCAATGTCAAGTTACAACGTTCCTCTTTTTTGAATTTCAACTTCAAATCGCGCCGCGTACGCTGGGGAAATAGTTGACCCATGAGCGAGAAATCCGTGCCAATGGTTTGCAAGCAACGATAGAACTTAATGGTCTCTTCTGGTGGCCAATCCTTGGTGCGCTTCTTTTTTCTGTAGAAACCATTCATGCCCGTGTTTTCATCTAAATATATTAAAGCAGAACTAGCCAAAACCTTGCGTGCCTCTTGCTCGCCCGTAGTTTCAATCTCCAGAGACTTGTCATCCAATATCAGCTCTCCATTAGAATTAAGCTTTAGTTGCGGCACTGGAATCGGCATCGGACTATCCGCATTATCGCATTTGATGTCTTCACTTGGGGCGGACGACTTGGATTCAACACCATTCGAGTGTTCTTTCTTTATGTTCGCCATGTACGGTTTTTGTTTCATTGGATTCGTAATGGGATTGTAGTAAATGAGGTCAAACATCTTCAGCGTCGACTTGTCTGGCACAGTTCCGTTATTAAAGCGCGATTCAAATTCACGTCGTGACAACGCACGATGTTGTTGGTGGTTATCGTCAGCCTTGCGAGATTTTATCGAACCGGCATAAGTGTCAGAAAAAGCTGAGCACCCAGATTCGGTTCGTATGCGTCCCATGCTGGGCACATACTTGTGTGGCGTATGATGACCAGGATGAGTTAAGGAAGAATTCGATGCCTGACTTAGTGAGGCGGAGAAATGACGCTCACGGCGATTCGGTGAGGATGCATTGAATTCACCTGATAGAAGAAATATATTTATTTATACGAAATAAAGAAAGAACAGTATACAGTGAATGTATTACGTTTACACATCAACTTACCACCTGACTCATCTCCTGTGTGATGCGATGGCGACATACCCACTAAACTGTTGCGCCTCTGCCCAAATACTGGTGTCAGCCGAATGCGTTGCCGTCCAACCGTTTTCGAGGGCGACATTGGTGACATAGGGCCGGTACTAGTGTTGCTTGATTTTATCAAGTCCATTTGAAAGACGTCGACGTCTTCCAGATCGGAATGGAATAAATCGTCGTAGTTATTAACAGTGCTATTGGTGTTGCTATTTCCAACATTGTGATTGCTGCTACGATTATAACCAACATTTGGTGGACATTTAAACGATGACTCGTTCGTCTCCTCCTCAGTCTTGCAAGGTTCATTCTTCAAGTACTCTTCGTTCGAGTGATCTTGAATTTTTGATGCATCTACAGGATCGTAAAAATAGTCGCCACTGCAAGCTTTATCGACCACGCTTGGATCTGTTATGGCTAGGTTACCATTTTCATTAACATATTCTGATTCGAATCTCTCCTTTTTCTCATTACTAATAATAGTTTCTAATGAAGCCAGCTCTTGTGCTAGCGGCTCCTTTTCTGAAACCTTGTTATCATTAACAAATAGGTTCTCATCAATTTTAGCATCCGGCAAAGTCTTTTCCTCGGAATTTGTATTACTTTTCGATAATTCGGGATTTTCAGTCAGTTTGCTCCCATTATTTTTCGGCTTTCTTTTGGAATTCATCAAATTGGCCGCAACCTTAATTCTAGGTCGTCGCATCGCCATGGTTGATTTACTAATACCTTTTGTAAAGCACTCTTGCACCAGTTACTATTGGGAGATTTTTATTTCTACATTTAAAATATTAAGCTATACAGTAACATTTTAAAAAAATTCCATAACCAAAGTGAATGTCGTCGCCCTACCACGAGACGAATTGACAATCATAACAATCAAAAAGCAAAATTATTTGTTGCTGTCATTGATGAAAGAATGGCATGATCGAAACTCACCATATCAATAATGCCACATGTAAAATAACAAGAAATATTTGCTTACTCTCCTCTGGTTTCATATTTATAGACGCACGTTAAATATATAAATTTGTTCTTAAGAAATGGAGAGATTAAATGAGAGAACAGAAAAACCGTTTCTACCCAAATATCATTGCTTTTCTTGGCGATGCGATATGTTTGTGAACTAAAATTTATTTCCGTATTCTTTTATTTTCCGTATTATTCGTATTTCTTCAATCGAGACGAATTGAAGAACTGTTGTTGAGTTGGCCATTCAATTGATTATATAAAAAATTCACCATCTGTGATTGTGGTAAAAAATTGAATGACTCATGAGGATGTAAGTTGACATGTAGATGGAGTAAATTTTACGCACAGGGAACAGCTGTGAAATCATAAAAGTAAAGTTGTGTACTCAAAATTCGTCTTCAACGATTGCTTCAAATTAAAGTAAAAGTAAATAAGACCAAACAGATTTGTAATTATATTAATAAATATGTCATCAGCAATATATTTGGAAAATTATTTGGATGGTTAGTAGGTCAGCGGCAACAAACTGAGCTCAGCAGCAACAAACAATTGTTTCGGAGGATCCAGGAGGAAAAAACTCTTTTTGTCATAAATAAATAGAAAACAAATGTTATTTCCGCTTCACTCATAGTTTCTTTATATATTTCTTATACTACAAAGTGTTATCCACAGCGGGATTGGAGTCTTTGCCCACAGAGCTCGAGCGAAACTTTAAGTTGATGAGGAAGCTGGATGATAGAGCACAAACGGCCATGAAAAGCATCGATAGTCATGCAAAGGACTTTATGCGCTTATTGGCCACGGACGGTGGCTCTGGTATGACAGAAGAGGAACGCAAACAGCGATTAATGGACATACAGGTCTTGTTCGGGAAGGCCAAAGAATACAGCGATGACAAAGTGCAGCTGGCTATCCAAACGTACGAGTTGGTGGACAAGCAAATACGACGACTGGATAATGATTTGGCTCGTTTCGAGGGTGAGATACAGGATAAGGCTTCGTCAACGCGCAGCAAGTCGGAGGAGGCGGCGGTAGTCAAGAGTAAGTTGTTTTATCCGAACGTCTCTCATTACAGTCTCAATTATTAATTACATTGCAGAAGGAGGACGCAAAAAAACAAAGGATACCAAAGCTGCGACGGGTAAGAAAAAGCGTGCAACCTCATCGGATGAAGAAGCTGGCGGCCGGGGCAACACAAGCGGCACTGCCGCTGGCACAAGTGGTAGTGGCGGACAAGGTAGCAAAAAGAAAAAGCAGAAGGTAAATCAAGAAAAAGAGAATCGCAAGGGCGGGCAAAAGGTAATCATCACATTTATCATATACATACATTAGTAAGAGATTAAAATTGTTGCTGTTGTTGATTTTTGGAAGTTAAACAAGTAGTTTCTCGCCTTGGTTGGTCTTTAATTTAGAGTTCCTTTAAGCTGTACTTTATTACATACATATATTGGTTTGTTACGATTCAGTTGAGCTTCTTGTTGCAAGCGATCTTTTGCTTGCTGCGTATATACGTAAGTTTTAATTTTTTTAGTCACTATAGTATTATGATTGCTTATCTGGTGGTAATATTTTTTAGTCATTTATTAAACAGAATATTAATGTATGACCCGAAAAATTGTTACCTTTAAAAACAATTCTTTAAAAGACGCTTCTTGTGCTGTACATTTTTTTCCTATGGCTGGTGAAATTGATCCTTTGCATTCCATTCATTATCATTTGTAGTTTGTAGCATTTTGTAGTTCATTTGCCACTAGATGTGGACTTTTATTCGTTTAGAAATAACACCGAATAACTTTTGTGGTTTTTGCATAGAATAAAGCGGAGGTTGACGATTCCGAAAAAGAATCTGCTGCAGCGACGCATCCGAGTGATGTGCTCGATATGCCGGTTGATCCTAACGAACCCACTTACTGCTTGTGTCATCAAGTGTCTTATGGCGAAATGATTGGCTGCGACAATCCGGATGTAATTAACATTAGCTACAGTTTATGTTCGAATTACTTTAAGATTTATAACTTGATCTATTGTGAAATTTTAGTGCCCTATCGAATGGTTTCATTTTGCTTGCGTTGGACTCACAACAAAACCGAAAGGCAAATGGTTTTGTCCCAAGTGTACCCAAGATCGGAAGAAAAAATGAGCTGCTCAGAATTTGGCTATTAAAAGTTATTATGGATATACGAGTACGGAATGGAACACGTGTATTCTGCTATGTATTGTTAAAGTAAGTTATTTAGGAGTAAGGAATAGTGTAAAATCAAATAATTAGTAGATGCATTATATTTCTTTCATCTATTTTTATTGATTTGATATTCTATATAGACTATATTCGATAGTCTATTTTTATATTCTAATATTTCTATTTTATTCTAATATTATTCTTAATTTATCGAACATTAAATATATATATATCCAGAACCTTGGATGAAGTTCATATACTTGTACAATTATTTTCACATTTTTATAAATAAAAAGCGTCTGAATTTAATTCTTGTATTAAAAATTTATTCAGTTTCATTTTTTATACAAGTGTTTTTTTTTTGTAATGCCGAATTTTATATCTTCACTAACTAAAGTAATGCAAAGCTCTTGTAAATTAGTAACAATCAATTTAAGATTAATAAAGTTTTGAACTTTTGCAACTATTTATAAAATTATTAAATAATCAATATTGAAAAATTGCATTGCATTGTATGTGTTGCGAGTAGTTTTATATCATTGTAAGATTTGTACTATTTAAAAGTATTTATTTTAAACTGAAATTATCAACTATCGTCAATTTATAATTTATTGTATTAGTCGGTTTCATGTTAAGGAAACACAAAACTAAATTGTGCCTGAAGTTCCATCAATCAGAGGATTAATTCAACTAAAAAGTCTTTATCTGATAGTATAGCAAAAGCTTTGGCACAGATTTGAAAATGAAATTATTTATCTACGCTTATTTTGAAATAGACATTCACTTCCGGTTTTTTTTACAATTTTCTATTTAATTATGAATTCGATGACCGCAGTCATAATGTCCAGTTAATATTATCGTGTGTAAAAATATTTTAACAAAATTATAATACAATTCCAAATAAATATAGTTAGATAGTTAAATATATAGAAACAAAGTTTAAATGCCAATAACTTTTAGCACCTGGCCGCTTCGTGTTCTTCATGTGGCTGGTTTTAAACTTACTTCCCACTTTCACCTCTGCTCCAAAGTCGATAGAATGCTCCTTTCGAACGCTTGGCATTCGGCGTATACTCACTATCGAAGTTACTCAGATTATGCATTTTCTTCTGCATGGCCGACGATTGCTGGCTGTTGTACAGTTTCGTCGCCACGTACATCTTATCCAGGAAGTCGGGCATTTGTTTTTGCGTCACCCAGGATTTTATTGATTGCGGAATGGCCAGACCTGGGTCGTCGTAGTACGTCAGCATATAGTGCACTCCGGGTTCATGAAAGTTGTGAAATGGTTTGATCACCATAATACTCCAGTAGTTAACGACGCGCACCTTGTTCGCCGTTTCAGGATACTCGGGGTGGGCGGTGCCCCGGCTGCATATCATCATTACTTTGCGCGTGTCGTCCGTCACATAGCGACGACTGTATACATAATCGCGGTTGGCAAAAAACTTGGGCCAGAGCATCTCCCAATATATGAGGTGAGAGTTGTTGTGCGGTTGGGGATCCTCTTCGATAACCTCCAGCGTTATTGCCGTATCATCCCACACTTTGCGGTACTTTAAATCAGTCTGAACCTGCAGCAAATCCGCGGCGGAGATGTCATTGAAGCGAGCGTAGACTTTGTAAGCGTACATAGCGGACCGTTCCTCCCGCCTCCATATTGAAAATTGGTTTTTGCTCAGATACGGCTCCCAAGGCACTTCTTCGGCACACTGAATTTTCGACTCACTGTCGGGTACTTTCTGCAGATATGGTTCGCGGCAGTTGCTTATCTTCTCCTCGCCAGACTTTCGGCACTTCTTGTTGCCCACTTGGCAGTAGCAGTACTTCATATGCTTCTCTGTGCACAGTGGACAGAGCTTGTTGCGCGGCAACGTATCAATAAATTGGATGTCGCGAAGGCACATTTCGAAATTGGTAAGACTCAGTCGCTCACGTGACCAATCGAATCCCTTGCTGGCCACCTCGTTTAGGCCAACGAAGCCCACCGCACTCAGCATAATGCTTCGAAGCGGCGGTTGCAGCTGCCGGCGGTACGAGCGCAGTATTTGTTTCAGACCATTTGATCCATATACACGATGGTAAAATGTAAACAGCTGCTGTATTCGTCTGGAGCGCTGCGCCAGGATTGACTCGCACTGATAGGACCAAGCACGCAGAGTGACCTTGGAACTATGCCTAATACTCGCAATGATGCGCCTGTAGAACATTTTCTCTCGAATTTATCTACTATTATTGAGGCATTTCTGCAATTTCACAACTTTTAGCACATTTTTTGTTTACTGCTTCCCCACACTTGCATAACACCGCAACCAAACTTGACAATCTTTTGGCTTCACGCTTTGTTTCTACTTTTAGAATTTTTCCTGCTCCTCTTACAGATTTTTGTGTTTCCTAAATTTTTACAGTTACTCATCTACTTTGTTTTTTATTTTTTTAAAAGGTTTTTTTAAAATTCAACTCAGTTCAGTTTAATTTTGCTTTGTAAAATTGGTGGAGTTGCATGTGCTCCATTAATATATTTGACAGTTAGCTGGTGTAATTCGCGCTGTTCTACCCCAACAGTTTTTTGCGTGAGTTTTGACAGCGGACCGGATTGGGTAACGTGTTCGGAGAATGAAGCAATCCAGAAAATCACTTCGGAACAGCCGAATGAATGATTTTACTGGCCAAGCGGCTTGGCAAGTTACTGGTCAAGCTTGCCGGCCAGTAAATTCCTATAGAAATTGTATGGCGACTGGTTGGTAATGTTGTCCATTCTTTTACTTGCCGGCAAGTAGCTGCCGAAGCCGCCCGAATGCATTTAATGAGAGAAGAATGAGAGAAATAGAGAACAGTCAGATGATGTAAGTATGTATACCGCTAGCTGATTCTGTTGTTGATTCTGTTGTTACTTACGATATCTGCAACAATTATATGCATTAATTATATTTAGTATTTATTTATTTTTTAGGTTAAGTTTTTGACTGGTATTTTAAAAATACATCACAATCTCGATTATAGGTACCCAATCCAGTGACCAGAGTTATTGCCTAGCATCCCGCCTCCCAAATGTTTATGACTCTTACCAATCCTTAAATTTTCCAATATTTAACGGTACGTCGGTCACATATCTAGTTGTCTCAAATATCTTGCTCAAAGAATCCACATTGTTCGGAACATCAGTTGTTTTCGGACGACCTTGACGAATTTCGTTCCTGACAATAGCACGACCTCGTTTGAATCCTCCAAACCAACTGTAAATCATCTGATCGCTACGTTTGTAATCATAAAAATCATCCAAACGAACCGCTTCGCTTGAAATTTGCAGTGTTTTTTTTAAATGGTCTTCTTTATTGGTTCTCAAATGGTTTTCTGTATTCAAACGAAAGTATTCACCAGTTTTTCGAGCCATCAATGTTGGTTATCATTACAAATGCTCAATTTTGCGAATCTGTCAACTATACGACAATTGTTCCATTTGGGGACCAGATAGCAAAAACTTACAGCAGAAGTGAATGATTTTACTGGTTCGGCGATCCTGGCCAGTTAAAAATTCACTTGCCAAGCTTGGCCGGCCAGTAAATTCCTATAGAAATCGTATGGAGACTTGTTGGTAATGTCGTCTAAGGCAAAAATTCCAGAAAATCACTTCGGAACAGCCGAATGAATGATTTTACTGGCCAAGCGGCTTGGCAAGTTACTGGTCAAGCTTGCCGGCCAGTAAATTCCTATAGAAATTGTATGGCGACTGGTTGGTAATGTTGTCCATTCTTTTACTTGCCGGCAAGTAGCTGCCGAAGCCGCCCGAATGCATTTAATGAGAGAAGAATGAGAGAAATAGAGAACAGTCAGATGATGTAAGTATGTATACCGCTAGCTGATTCTGTTGTTGATTCTGTTGTTACTTACGATATCTGCAACAATTATATGCATTAATTATATTTAGTATTTATTTATTTTTTAGGTTAAGTTTTTGACTGGTATTTTAAAAATACATCACAATCTCGATTATAGGTACCCAATCCAGTGACCAGAGTTATTGCCTAGCATCCCGCCTCCCAAATGTTTATGACTCTTACCAATCCTTAAATTTTCCAATATTTAACGGTACGTCGGTCACATATCTAGTTGTCTCAAATATCTTGCTCAAAGAATCCACATTGTTCGGAACATCAGTTGTTTTCGGACGACCTTGACGAATTTCGTTCCTGACAATAGCACGACCTCGTTTGAATCCTCCAAACCAACTGTAAATCATCTGATCGCTACGTTTGTAATCATAAAAATCATCCAAACGAACCGCTTCGCTTGAAATTTGCAGTGTTTTTTTTAAATGGTCTTCTTTATTGGTTCTCAAATGGTTTTCTGTATTCAAACGAAAGTATTCACCAGTTTTTCGAGCCATCAATGTTGGTTATCATTACAAATGCTCAATTTTGCGAATCTGTCAACTATACGACAATTGTTCCATTTGGGGACCAGATAGCAAAAACTTACAGCAGAAGTGAATGATTTTACTGGTTCGGCGATCCTGGCCAGTTAAAAATTCACTTGCCAAGCTTGGCCGGCCAGTAAATTCCTATAGAAATCGTATGGAGACTTGTTGGTAATGTCGTCTAAGGCAAAAATTCCAGAAAATCACTTCGGAACAGCCGAATGAATGATTTTACTGGCCAAGCGGCTTGGCAAGTTACTGGTCAAGCTTGCCGGCCAGTAAATTCCTATAGAAATTGTATGGCGACTGGTTGGTAATGTTGTCCATTCTTTTACTTGCCGGCAAGTAGCTGCCGAAGCCGCCCGAATGCATTTAATGAGAGAAGAATGAGAGAAATAGAGAACAGTCAGATGATGTAAGTATGTATACCGCTAGCTGATTCTGTTGTTGATTCTGTTGTTACTTACGATATCTGCAACAATTATATGCATTAATTATATTTAGTATTTATTTATTTTTTAGGTTAAGTTTTTGACTGGTATTTTAAAAATACATCACAATCTCGATTATAGGTACCCAATCCAGTGACCAGAGTTATTGCCTAGCATCCCGCCTCCCAAATGTTTATGACTCTTACCAATCCTTAAATTTTCCAATATTTAACGGTACGTCGGTCACATATCTAGTTGTCTCAAATATCTTGCTCAAAGAATCCACATTGTTCGGAACATCAGTTGTTTTCGGACGACCTTGACGAATTTCGTTCCTGACAATAGCACGACCTCGTTTGAATCCTCCAAACCAACTGTAAATCATCTGATCGCTACGTTTGTAATCATAAAAATCATCCAAACGAACCGCTTCGCTTGAAATTTGCAGTGTTTTTTTTAAATGGTCTTCTTTATTGGTTCTCAAATGGTTTTCTGTATTCAAACGAAAGTATTCACCAGTTTTTCGAGCCATCAATGTTGGTTATCATTACAAATGCTCAATTTTGCGAATCTGTCAACTATACGACAATTGTTCCATTTGGGGACCAGATAGCAAAAACTTACAGCAGAAGTGAATGATTTTACTGGTTCGGCGATCCTGGCCAGTTAAAAATTCACTTGCCAAGCTTGGCCGGCCAGTAAATTCCTATAGAAATCGTATGGAGACTTGTTGGTAATGTCGTCTAAGGCAAAAATTCCAGAAAATCACTTCGGAACAGCCGAATGAATGATTTTACTGGCCAAGCGGCTTGGCAAGTTACTGGTCAAGCTTGCCGGCCAGTAAATTCCTATAGAAATTGTATGGCGACTGGTTGGTAATGTTGTCCATTCTTTTACTTGCCGGCAAGTAGCTGCCGAAGCCGCCCGAATGCATTTAATGAGAGAAGAATGAGAGAAATAGAGAACAGTCAGATGATGTAAGTATGTATACCGCTAGCTGATTCTGTTGTTGATTTTGTTGTTACTTACGATATCTGCAACAATTATATGCATTAATTATATTTAGTATTTATTTATTTTTTAGGTTAAGTTTTTGACTGGTATTTTAAAAATACATCACAATCTCGATTATAGGTACCCAATCCAGTGACCAGAGTTATTGCCTAGCATCCCGCCTCCCAAATGTTTATGACTCTTACCAATCCTTAAATTTTCCAATATTTAACGGTACGTCGGTCACATATCTAGTTGTCTCAAATATCTTGCTCAAAGAATCCACATTGTTCGGAACATCAGTTGTTTTCGGACGACCTTGACGAATTTCGTTCCTGACAATAGCACGACCTCGTTTGAATCCTCCAAACCAACTGTAAATCATCTGATCGCTACGTTTGTAATCATAAAAATCATCCAAACGAACCGCTTCGCTTGAAATTTGCAGTGTTTTTTTTAAATGGTCTTCTTTATTGGTTCTCAAATGGTTTTCTGTATTCAAACGAAAGTATTCACCAGTTTTTCGAGCCATCAATGTTGGTTATCATTACAAATGCTCAATTTTGCGAATCTGTCAACTATACGACAATTGTTCCATTTGGGGACCAGATAGCAAAAACTTACAGCAGAAGTGAATGATTTTACTGGTTCGGCGATCCTGGCCAGTTAAAAATTCACTTGCCAAGCTTGGCCGGCCAGTAAATTCCTATAGAAATCGTATGGAGACTTGTTGGTAATGTCGTCTAAGGCAAAAATTCCAGAAAATCACTTCGGAACAGCCGAATGAATGATTTTACTGGCCAAGCGGCTTGGCAAGTTACTGGTCAAGCTTGCCGGCCAGTAAATTCCTATAGAAATTGTATGGCGACTGGTTGGTAATGTTGTCCATTCTTTTACTTGCCGGCAAGTAGCTGCCGAAGCCGCCCGAATGCATTTAATGAGAGAAGAATGAGAGAAATAGAGAACAGTCAGATGATGTAAGTATGTATACCGCTAGCTGCAGGTTTTTATGGAGGTTTTTTTGGAGAGCCAGGCAATCCGGCAGATAAACTGTGTAGAACGAACACGCGCAGTTCCCAGTTGAATAAATTCAGTTGGTTGAGTTGGTCGTTGATTGCAGTGAAATAATCGCGAATGGTGGTGGTTCGGCTTCGTAAACATAAACTCTAGTTTGAGTAATGCGTGTATATCTAAAGCGAAAACTAACATTTGTTTATTAAAACTTGCCCCTGGAGCTAATAAGCAAAAGAAGCTTTTGCACATGCAGATCTCTTGAATAATTAATTGCAACAACTTTAATATATGTAACTCATAATTGCAGAATATAACCATCAGCACATGATGATGACAATTCTAGAAGAGTGAAAGTGCGTCTCCCAGCAACAAATCACACTCTACGGAAAAAGCTGTATCTCTGTGTGTAGAATCTGATCTCAGCAGACAAAGTTTACTCTGTTAAAGAAAGTTTTTATACTGTTTTGGTGAACCTTTTCTTAAATTTTGAAACACTTTCAAATTGCATACCATACGTTTATACAATACGTTTGTTTATACAAAAACAACAAATACAACATTCAAGACGTCTCCATCGTCGACAAAAAAGACAACAAAAGCAAGCATCTGCGAAACGTTCAGCTGGCTGCCAAAAGTTCAATTTCTGAGTTTTACCAAATGGCTTGGGAAAATCTGCGGCCAGGAAGCTCTCCGGTTGACTGGTGTGAGGGCAATTATTTGATTTCATCTAACATAGCGGAGTTCGTGAACACGGTGAGTAGCTTATGCAGGGGTTATGTTGGGGTTACCCGCTGGGTAACATGTAACAACATGTAGCAAAATGTAACATGCGTTTCTGCAGCCGAAAGCGCAATGCTTCTGAACGAGAGAGTGAGAGAGAAAGAGTCGGTTGTACACCAGCAAGCGAACCAGCCTCTTGTGACCTTGACCATTTCAGTTGGTCAGGCCTTGCAATAAGTGTTGCCTCGTAATGTGTTGATTCTTTGTTATGTAATTCGATATGTTTTGAGCTGAACTTGTATGAAAGCTGAGCTGAACTGATTACCCACAACGATGAGTACTTAAATCTTGTTTATTTATTGATTATTTCGATCCTGTTATTGGAATTTCGTTAATGCATTGGAGACCTTCCGCCCTTTCTTGGTTTTAAAAGAAGATGTATATACATATAGTACACCACCCATATTTTTTCGGCTCAGCGTTTCATTTGCAACAGAATTTGAACTATCAACTTGACTGGCAGATCGTATAGCTATTTCGGAACATGCCAACGTTCCTCATGAGCGATCTCTGTCGGTATCTTTTTTGGCTCTTCTTTCATGAATTACATTATATTCTAAGAGTAGTATATTGAGTATTATAGTTAAGAAAGATAAAGCCTTTAAGCTACCTTAACACTATTAAATTATATGTATGTATATTGTATATGGGATCATGGAAATACATTTGTAGTACTATAGAAATAATGTAATATATATATATAATAAGCCTCGAATAACATGATTTCGAATAACACGGAACCAAACAACCGAGGGACGCGCTATTCAAGGGACGACTTCATTACAATTTTAAATCTAAATCCATAGCATAATCATAATCATATAAAAACCGGAATCTCAGTAGAAAAAAAAATCTACAGACAGAGTTGTAGAAAAACTAAACAAATAAATTGAAAGAGGAATCATCTCTAGAGAAACCAAAATAATTAGCTACTCTCTCCCTTCTCCTACATCTCTATCTATTTCGCTATTTCTCTCTTTCTTTCTTTCGCTTTCTTTGTAATTTGAACGCATTTCTTATTTATGTAATTTCAAAACTAAAGGCCCAAAGTTCGCGCCGGATGGATTTAATTACATGACTTTCATTTAGAAATAAGAAATAAGAACACAAAAAAGAGTTTTTATTTTTTATAAACTATTGTTATCTGCAGGGTTATTAATTTTTCACTGGTTTAATCAATTCGTCAATAAAGCGAATAGAAAGAAACTAGAAACGACGAAGTATTGACAGCATTATCAACATCAGTAGCAGAACCTCGTCATATTTCATTCTGATTTAATGTCATTCGGCATTGATAATGGTTGTATAGTGTGTGATAATACATACTATATAATAGATAATGTCTGACTGCTAGAAGAGTTCTTATTTAAGGTATCGTATCCGTAGTTACAAGTAGCTGCATGTGTTGATATGCTTGCTAGTCGATATCTCCACACTCAACGACTACATAAAACATATATACGTATATATATGAAAATCTTTGCAGGGAACTTTATAACTTCTTTTGTCTCCTATTTGAATCATTATCTTCTTCACATATCTATAAACCCAAATACTATTATTTTTTCAAAAACCCGAATATTGTACTTTGATTTCATATGAAAAGTTCATTTCATATCATATGTACAAATATTTCAAAGAAGTTGGTTGGTGAAGTTCGGTGAACTGAAACATTGTCTAGAAGAGCGAAACTTTTCTAGTGGAGAGAATTTTCCTAACCTTTTATGTCAAACATAACTTGATAGGTTTCGAATAGTATAGGAACATACGAACATCGTAATATCGTCTATTATAGTCTATAGTGAGATTGATTAAATTTTCCTATTTTTAAAAAATTGATTAATTGTTTTTAATTGAATCTTTAATTTTTTCTGTTTTGAATAAATGAAAAATAATAGATATATTTTAATGTAAAAAATAATAAATCGATATGAAAAAGGAACAAATACAATAAAATGTCATTAAGAAAAGTATTATTATGAAGCTTATAAACACGTTGCATTAAGCTAAAGGCAAGATTTTAAGTAAATCGCAATTTATAGGTGTGCAACGTGTTTTAATGACATCGAAAAAAAGATGGACTTTGATCGGTTTCTCAGTGAGTCAGTCAGATGCTAAGAGTTCAAGAAATTTTGTAGAAGAGACGCATAATGATTAATCTGTATATACAATGTATAAGATTTGAGACTGTATTTAGGATCTATCATAAATCCTATTATTATTATATATTATTATATGTACATATATTATAATTATAATACTAATATTAATAATACAATAGATATAAAGACAGGTATATACATATATTATATTCTATGTCTTTATTAATACTTTTACAATAAATCAAAAAGGTTTTTCATGATTGATTTTAAAGGGTGTTAAGGTAAGGGTTAACCCTTCGTTTCCTAGAGTATATTAAGTTACCGGGGTTAATAGAACCATGAACAGTTTGATGTCAACTCTCGATTTCGATTACTCTCGTATCGTATGCATTTTACACTCTATAAAAGATTAACATTGCAGTGCATTATTTTATATGCTTGTTATGTCATTTCCTTTGTTATTCCACACTTTCAACTTTTGCTTTCTGTTCTTGCTGTTGTTAGATTGTTGTTGTTTTAATAATTGTTTTTTCCTTGTTTCTTTTGTGTTCTTTATAAACGCTGCATTCGTAGAACGTGGAATGTTTTTTAATTATTTCTTGGCAGCTATACAACAGAAGCAGCTTTTATTTCCACATCTATGGGCAATTTTTGCTGTTGTTGTTATTATTGTAGTTGTAGTCTTTTCTCACAGTTCTACGCTGAAGTGCTTTGAGTCAATGTGCCACTCGCTTGGCCTCACACGTAAAAAATGGGCCGGTCACCAGTAAGTTCACTCTATGTATGTAGTTCTGGGTCACATGCCCGCGATACGATATCGTGTTTTTTTATTTCTTTTTTTGGTCAGAGTTTTGTAAGAATTTCGACAATAGTTTTGTTGCGTATTTCGGTTTCGAAACATTTCTTGGATTTATAATATTTACGATTATTTGGATTTATAATCGTAATCAAATTTTACATTACAATCTTTATATGTATTATTTAATAAATAATTAAAAATAAACGTATGCACATACTATGTGTGGTTATAGTATGTACATATGTAAAATATATTGCATTGTCATCGTCACTTTATTTTAATTGTACTCTGTATAATTCTGCGTGACAAAAACAACAATAAAGAGTTACTATAAATGCGTAATATTGTGTTGTAGATAGAAATAAATATATATTCAGTTATACACTATACACTCGTTTCAGGGAATATGTTGTTATTTGTTGTTTATAAATATTTCAACATTTCATCGATTCAAGCTGACTTTTGTGGAGCCTTCTCACCAAAGTTATTTTTGAATATTTAGGGTTGAAATGGAATATATTATCGAAGGCTTTATGTCCACAGAACGGGACATTATTGTCCCATTCGGCTCGAAGGGGTTAAAATATATAATGCAATAGATAAACATAATAACCTAAAATAACATAAAAAATTAAATGTAAATATGTATGTACATTATGTATATATGTGCATATGCATACATAATTAATTTGGTTATTGACTGGAGCCAGTTTTTAGTCGTGAGAATTTGATTGGTTTGTCATTTACCGTTTGTGCTCCAATGACGCCATTTGCAGAGTTTCCCAAGTAAACCAGGTCAACTTCCAAACGATGGACAAGCGTCATTCCATCCACTCGACTTTAAATACATGAGTTTTTATTTTAAGATATTGATTTTTAGAATTTCCATGCAAATTTTAGCAGAAGTTCATCGTTTAATTTTCTCAGAACTGATTTGATTTAATTTGTTCAATCGCATCAAAAAGCAAATAGTTCAACAAACAGCTTTAAATAAGTTATCTGTTTTTAACTACGATAATTAATTACACTCTTCGTTTATTTTATTGTTGTAGAATTTTTTAAGTTCGAAAATATCTTAACTGAACAATACAAATTATTACGCTGTACCTATTATTAAATTCTGGAAAGTGTTTCAATGTTTATATGAGGCTCATTATGGGTATATTATGGGAATTAATTATTATGGGAAGTACCTTTTTTATTATGTTACTTTGTCTGTAGTCGTAAAATTGTAGTAATTTAAATTGTTTTGTCATTTTATTAAATTGTTTTAGTTTACTGACCTTTTCCGGTACTAGTCCCCTCCCCACAACTTTTAAAGGGTTGTAAGTGTAGTGTTTTAGATTAGAATCACGCAATAGGTTATTGACTTTCTTATAAATGATGTGACATCATGATTATGAGTCATAATCTATGCTGTATTAAAAGTAAAGGCTTTGAATAATAATAATAATAACATGGTACTAAAAGTATAATGACATTCAAGCATCTCACCGTCTTCACCGATCAAAAGTGTACTCAAGATTATAGACTAAGTGGGGAACTTTAATACCCCGAGAGAGGAGGATCGAACAAAGAGAAACGAGTATTTTAAGGAGACTTTTAAAATCTACATAATGTTCATAGTTAAGCTAAACTTTTAGAGATCCTAATAAAATTATTAATTAAATCACTCATTTTATTCATTATTAATTGCATGTACATTCTATAAGTTCCATTATATCGGTCATCTACATATAGTATATGTTTCTTCACTATTTTCTTACGTTTCTCATTCTACTCTTTACAGATTAGTAACTTCTTGTTCCTCCTCCTGCCACCCGTCTTAATCTGTCTGTTCAAAGAGTACGGACGCTTTGTGAATCAAGGTATTCACCTGCTGTGGGTGTTACTGATTATAGTCGGCTTGAGTTCGATGTACTTCCATGCAACACTCAGTCTAATTGGCCAATTACTCGATGAACTGGCCATATTGTGGGTGTTCATGGCAGCGTATTCATTGTTCTGTCCAAAGAAACGTTATCCTAAATTTTGTCATAACGATCGGTGAGTAAATTCATAAATAAATTGTAATGTAATGTAAATTTTATCAGTTATTTTATCGATTTATTTCCCCTTTAACATGAATTGAATAAAAAATAAAACTAAAGCTAAAAATTTCATAGCAAACTCTTCAGCCTGCTGATGTTGATGTCAGCCATCACGGCGACGTTGTTGTCTGTATGGAAGCCATTCATTAATGCCTTCGTACTCATGAGCATGGGAGTTCCGACCATAATCATGATGGTGCGAGATCTGCAGAGGTAAGTTTTACGTTGCGTGTTACAATAAAGAATGAATTATTCAATCTTTTGGTGGAATTAATAGAAACTCGAGGAATTACAAAGTTTCACAATCATGGTGCAAAAAATTTGGCATCAAAACTATAGAACTGTCCGTGTCTAGTCTCATGTTATATGCACATGCATATGTACATATGTAAATTCTCTAGAACAGCTGTTTGGCAATACATTTTGCAACTTGTATCAATTTATAATTATTTAAATTCCTCTTTGTTTTTCTGTATTTCTGTTGCTTAATTACTTGTCATAATCAATTAAGAAATGTTGCATTTTTTATTTATTTTTGTTGTGATATCAATTGTCCTAAAAATAGCATAGTTAAAAAGCAAAGATAAGTTTTAAATAATCTCATGCTTCTTAGCTAATAAAGTTGTTGATATACGATGGAAAAATTTGTAAATTGATAAAGTATTAAATTTATATGCATATAAAAAACAGGACAAAGGTCAATCGGTTATGGAAAAAAACCTAAAATTCGCAAATTTAAAACAACTTGAATATTGAACTTCGTAAAAGGAGTACACAAGTTCTTTCTCACTCTCTCCATACCTCTCTGTGATCCACCTTCCTCCCTATATTCTAGAAATTAATACTTGTTTATTGTTTCATGTCTATAAAAAGAGCTTGCAAATCAATTGTTTATCAATATCGATTGCTTTTATAAAAGGCTAAAGTCTCAAAACCAAGTTTTTGTTCGTTTAACTTTGACGACCTGTGTTTATCTGAAATCAGAGCTTTATTTTTCCTTTTCGATTTTTGATCTCTTCAAATAAACATCGATCAATTCTGTTCATTAATATTTGATATTAAATGACATTTCTCATAATTATTTGATATCAAATGACATTTCACATAATTACTTGATATCAAATGAACCCTTCACATGCCTTAATTACTCTTTCCTTTTCGTAGTGTCCGAGATCAGCGTGTCTATCGTCTGGGTCTCCGGAGTACCGCCGTCTGGGTGCTGGCTGTCTTCTGTTGGATAAACGATCGTTTGTTCTGCGACGTATGGTCTTCCATAAATTTTCCATACCTACACGGATTCTGGCATATTTTCATCTTTATTGCGGCCTACACGATCCTTGTGCTCTACGCTTATTTATATGTGGAGTCCGAATTTCCACAGCGTAAGGCCATTTTGAAGTATTGGCCCATCAATGACTTCGAATTCGGTATACCTTATATAATTATTCGAAATCCAGGTTCTACACACAAAAGTGATATATAAGAACTAATTTTTAAGAATGAATTAGCCATCTTTTAATTTGTATTAACTTAAGAGAAACTTCTAAACTTAAAGAGATCTGAGGACGTAAAATTCAATTCAATTCAAACTATTTTCGCGACTGTTATTTAATGCTGTTATAATAAACCTAAAATTAAATTTAATAGTTAAATAATTAACTTATTAAATGCTTAGTTTTCACAATAAATTTTAAATTTAACTTCTTTCTGAATGCTTAATTCGTGGAAACGTGACCAAGAAAAAAAACATAAATATAATTTTAATGAATAAAAACTGGTGATAATCTTTAGTAATAATCTATATTAAAGTAAAATCTATACATTTGTATACAATTTGCATGAACAATTTTAAAATTTAAAGTCATAAAAATAAGCACTTCAAATCAAACAAAGATTAGATGTAAAAAAATTAAAAAATAACAACAACAATAAGAAATATTAAAGAAAAATAACCAAATCAAATTATAGTGCTCAAGTTTTACTATAGTATAGTAATCAAAACTGTTTAATAACGAGTTCATAAAAAACAAACTAAATGATATTGTAAAAAATTAGGTGATTACTTAATTTTATATTTGTAAAAAATGTCTGTTTCAATTTTCATCACTAATTTGAAATAATTTCTTGTTTTTTGTATTTATCTGAATTGAAATAAAAATATTGACTTATTAAATTAATGTATTAAAAAATGTATCTCTTATAAATTAAATTTCAAATTTATTAAAATAGTGCATATAATATCTGTGTTTCTATATATTATTTTTACATCGAATTTTGAAAAGAAACACAAAGATGTTTAAGTAGAATGTCAACAAGCACAGTAAAGTAAAGAAAATAATGAATTAATAAAAATATATATAAATAAGCTATTAAATAAACAAAACATCAATAGAAAAATAAATGAATACAGAAATAAATACATAAACAAAAAAATAAATGAAAAAATAACTAAATTTATAAAGAAATCAATAAATGAATGAATTGCCTTGTATTATAAATCAATGGATAAATAAAGTATACTAAATTATTAAATAAATAAACAAATAAATACATATAAAAATAAATCAATAAATTAGTAAATAGATAAAGAAATAAATAAATGTCTAAATAATTTAATGAGTAAATAAATTAAAAAAGGTGAATAATAAATTTCTAAAAAATTAATAAAAAATTCGAAGGGAAAATAATGAAAAAAGAATATGTTTTGTAAAGAAAAGAAAACTTAGAAAAGTACATATAAGTTTTATATTCGCAAAACGCACCGGAGTGGGCTCGTGATAGATATATATGTATATGTATATAACTATATATACAAGGACTGTGTAAGCTGTTAAGTTTAATAAATTATAATTGTAATAAATAACAATAGACAGAATAAAATAAAATAATAGATTATAAAAGGAAGAGAAGTATCAGTGCATAAAGGAGAAGTTGTCGGTGAATGGGTTTTGCTTAACCCCGGGAGAACCTTACCTCATGTAATGAATGAATGATCAATTTGTAACCGGAAGACATCACTTATTTTATTTTGTTCTCAATAAAAACTGCCTGAAAATTAGCACTTAAATTAGATGTAGAGCTAAATAGATTTAGATATAGAGCTAAAAGTCCAAAGCATCTTTATTATAATTGATATTTATATGAAATACGATTATTATTATTATGTCAGAGCTTTAAAATGTTATTAATCGATATGAAATAGCATCAACACACGGTATTACAATATAACACATTATACACATATTAAAAATTTTAAATAAAAGCATACAAACATTAAATGCAAAACGACTCAATTTTTCCAATCAAATCATTTCATTAAATGCTTAATTTCGATAATATTTTAAGTTGGGAGTTTTTCCAGCAGATAAGATTGATCAATAAAAACAATCGTCAAGATCGTCAATCGTCTTGATCAATAAAGACACAATTAGGAAGAACCCTGATCAATAAAGAAATCTATGATTACTCTTGATGATAAATGATCATTGATTCGAGAAAAATAGAGAGTTAGAAATAACTCTGAAACATTTCATTGTTCGTGTATTTTTCAGGCTGGCGGAAGTTGTGCTAATTGCCGAAGTAATAAATTAACCGTTTAACTAACTACCTCTCTGACCTAACTTACTCTGATATATGTCCTGGTAGCCGCTATAAGTACAACTCGTTCTTTGCTTCAAGTAAGTTAAGCTTCTCGAGGCATTCCCACACAACCCTGGAGTTAATGTGGTATAAGCTTAGTGCTTTCATTGCCGCTTGGTTTGTCAATCAATATTTTGCTTCCTGTAGTTTCTGTATAGATTGAATTTCGCTAATATCCATCATAATTAAAAATCTACTAAGGATTTCTTCATTTTTATTAATTAATTATGGTTAATTTTGTTCATTTAATTTCTACAATTTTACAAAAGTCAATTACATATATAAGAGAAACGCACAAATTATCTAAGTGTAAATGGAATTAATATAAGTGCCACAAAATTCAATAAAAAAATTATACGATTATTGTACTTAAACTTAGGAGTATATAGTATATAATATCAGGAGGGTATGTAATAACCTTTTATATGGGAGAAAATATTGATGCGTGCACAAAATATAAATTGATTTAAAAATAGTGCAGAAACTTCTTTCACACAATGTTCTAAAAATCACAGCAAGAGAATTCAGAAATTCTTCATAGTAACTCGTATATTTATGTCTCTATCTGATGGTTGTCGGTAGCTCTCCTTCCCCTTGCCATTCCTCATAGATTTATCATATTTAATCCGAGTCAGAGGAAATGTTATTACCAGAATTCTTAGCGCAACGTTTTCCATTCATATAGAAATCCTTTTGTATGTATGGACCACGATAGATAACCGAATTCTTTTCAGTTTCATGAATTTTTACTTCATACAAAAGTTCCGGCTTTTTTAAAGCCTGGCGAATATGATCCCAGATATAAACGGTTAGATTTTCAGTGGTACTGGGCTGTAACAAAGGAAAGGATTCATGAGTTAAGGCAACTTTTAATTCTATTAATAGAATGCCTTACGATTTTTTTAAAGTAATCCACATCCTTGTCCAGATTTTTGTGGTCCAAGTTCCTGAATATTACTGCATCCATCGCCTGCTTCAATTCGGTAATGTTCATGACCATTCCGGTGGTTATATCGATGGGTCCACGCACGGTGACTTCAACTGTAAAATGAGTGAAGTTAAAATAAATGTTTTTATTAATTTTTACGGCTAATCAATCTGTAAAAATTTGTATTATTAAGCCGAAACCACAATGGCGCGTTAGGTCGGTCGTGCTTTGACAGATATTATTGAACACACGGAATCTTATGAGGCAATTCACAATACGACCTCAGGCGTATATCGTAAATTTTTTTGTATCACGTAAATCTCGTTCAAACGCTCCAGTTGGTTGTACTTCAACTAGCTCTCGCGTTTGACATTTCAATTTTAAAAGAATATAATGAAGAAATAATAAAATATAGAAATGCTAATTAAGATAGGTAGTTTTATTTGCTCAAGTGTAAAATTTTATTTGAAAACAGATAATATCTTTATTTTCGTCGTGAATATCCACGTATTCTTTTGTGCAGTATGCATCGTCATTTAGCTTTATAAAGTAGTGCAATATAATTGCAACTTTTACAACGCGCTCTACATTAGTTAAGACCATAAACAAGGTATTTTGAAGAATTCTACACTGCTTAGTAAAACATGAGCACGAGCTACCTAACGCGCCATTGTGTTTTAGAAAATGAAACTCGAGCGTTGTAGGAGATTTTATCGTAAATTTTTTTTATATAGGAAAAATAATTTTTGGTTAGCCTTTTATTGATTTTGATCATACCAACAATGAAATTTAGATTATGTAATTATGTATTTTTATATGGAAAAGATTTCTTTTTGAGGTAAGATAATTAAGTTTTCATAATAATTTTCCACAATCTTAACCGTGAAGAATCTCGTAATCGTGAACACCCTAGATTTTTATTAGTTTATCGTTTCGTGAGCGCACTGTTTATCAAGAATACATATGTATACATATACGCGTATATATATATAGTGATAAGCCAACACACACTTACCTGTGTAGTTGTGTCCATGACCATTCGGGTTGTTGCACTTGCCATAAATAGCCACATTTTCGTTATCATTTAATTGAGAGCTAGAAAAAACAGGATATAGAAATAAAAAAATTCCATCGAAATACAAAAACAGAGGTAATGAAATTAATTGCGAAATAAATTAATTGAAATTTATTTATTGCTATATCGAATCACTGCAGCAAGCTGAAAGCGATTGGAAAGGGATGGAGAGCAGCGAAAAATGAAAGCTAGCGCTGTTGACCACATAGCAGTCTGATTGGCTGACTAATGCTTTTTATAAGGAAATAATAAGAGAACTACTTATTTCCTGGATTTGCAATCAATATCAATTTATTGGTTTTGTGGAATAATCACACCTGTGTAAACGATGACAAGCACTGAAGGTTTCCTTACGAGTAAGAAAGGCAGCCGGCTGGGACATGATGTGGTCGTAGTCTTACTTAACTGCGGGTAACCACTATAATTGCTGACGTTGTTAAGCGATGTGTACACGAGTGGATCTGTGGGAGCGTTTAAAATTTCAAAGTGTGATACGATGCACTACCGCCTGCGTTGAAGTTCAAGGTTAAGCCATTTGTTGATAAACACATAAAATAAATTAACCTGACATTGAATTTGGTCCAGCAACAGGTTTTTATTGTACCTTGTTTTGTGAACTCTGAAATTATATGATTGTCAGAAGCTTGTTTATTTCCAGTTTTACTGTTACGTCGTCGACAAATTCTGTAGAACTATTTCAGCAAATCAGCAATTTATCCGATCGGATTAAAAGCACCTCAATAGATATAAAAATGGACAGTAAAATGTTGTTGTTAATGCTGGGAAGCATTGCCAGACGTGGCAAATTTTTATAAAAGTAATAAAAGGAACAGTATGTAATCATGATAAAAATAATATACTTACACCACAATGAAAGTAGTTAAAAATTAATCTGAAAACGTAAACTGTATTTTTGGAGCATGTCGGGGTCGCTGACGATGCTCCGATATTTTGGTTCTTTTTCACGGAGACACCAGTTTTGCTCGCTCTCATCTGGTTTCGGAGTTATAGCCTTTTGAAGTTGGAAACTTTCGGACCTTTTTCTCCGAAACTATAAAAGTTACCTACATTTTGTGTAACAGGAAGTTTTCTGTTGGCAATTGAACACACAATTTCCAGATACAATTGTTTCGTGCTTGCAACAATAGTGGTAATTGTGCTTGGTAATTGTTCCTGTTCACGAACCATTTTTATAGTTCTCCAAATAGGTTGTGTCAAAAACCATTAAGAAACATTGCCGGTGATTCTGCGAATATTGACGAAAATCTCCGATCCTCTTCTCAGATTTCTCAAAAAACTGAAGTGATTTCGAATTTTGATCGATTTATTTATATTTTTATTAATAATTATATCAAAATAAAATAGAAAAAAAAAGGAAATAAAAGCACTCAGGTGTGGGATTTTATTTTTAATTTAAGATTGAATTAAATCGAAAATAATAAACAACGTTGTGTCTTCAATCGAAGCATGTTCAATGAATAAACAAATATATTTCATATTTTATAATTTCATATTTTCTCGTATCGTATTTAATTTTTTAATTGTTCGATCCGAATGCTGGCCGCTCGACGCGTTCCAAAGGCTTCAGTCTCGATTAATTTAATTTAATTTTAATAAAATTGAAATATGATTTCTCTTGAATTTGATAGCATGCATGAAGCATGGATCAATTCTTTTCACTATAAATAGGTAATGCAATACAAAAACTAAATTAAAATAATATTGATTAGAAGATAGATCTTTCCGCTTAAAGCGTGGGAAATTTAGCCTCTCCGCAATACGGTTTCTTTCTTTTCTCGGCCCATTAAAATTATAAATTATACCAAATGCAATTTCGCTTTAATGGGGAACACCAATACTGAAGGGCATAGCCCTTCCATAGTGGTAATAGAAGCATTTCGTAGTGCAAATTGAGGAGGTGTTTATTTGTTTTCTCACTCTGGCCAACATTTGAATATTCAGTAAATTTAACACACATTTTTAGGAATCACATGTCTACGACTTTTGAAACCAAACGAGAAACCACTGTTTATAGCCACGATCGCATCAAGATATCAGAAGTGAAATCGTTTCAAAAGATACCACGTATAGCCATCCACATTCAGACTCTAGAAATATCTATTAGTGGAGAATCAAAATGTTGCGATTGTTTTGTGCTTGCAACAATGGTTTGTGTAATTCATTCCTTTCCTTCCTGTGCACGAACCATTTTCCTAGTTCTCCAAATAGCTGCAACCCGTTGAAATTCGAAATTATTTTCCCCTATATATCCTTAACTATAGAAGAGAGCCGCTAGGCATACCGTTAGAAAGGTAAGTTAAATACATTATTAAAACTTTTAGAGAAACACCGATCTTTATATTTTTAATACTTTTTCCCCTTAATTATATTAATTTTTTTAGTAGAAGAAGAATGTGTGTGAAATTATTTTCCCTATATCTTCTTAACTATAGAAAAGAGCCGCATAGTATACCGTTAGGAAGGTAAGTTAAATACAATACAATTATGTTACGTAAGCTTTTCTCGAAAAAACCCATATTTTTATATA
The DNA here is from genome assembly GCA_943737955.2 of Myopa tessellatipennis. Taxonomy (NCBI): domain Eukaryota; kingdom Metazoa; phylum Arthropoda; class Insecta; order Diptera; family Conopidae; genus Myopa; species Myopa tessellatipennis. Next base: position 60,332,828 of record OX031316.1, read on the forward strand.
AACGCCGATCTTTATATTTTTAGTACTTTTTTCCGATTAATTAATTTTTTTAGTAGGAGTAGAATGTGTAATTCACTCACATAATTTTGTTAGTAGAAAATAAGAACTAGAAGTTTTTATCTTTCCTATATTTTTTATCGTAAGCGATGCTATCTTATATAGTAAAGGATATAGGGCAAATAATTTCAAATTTCAGAAGGCTATAACTCGGATACCAAGTGAGAGCAAACAACAACACGTTTGGCGTTACTGGGCGGATCCCTATTTAAGCAAAAAAATTAGGTGTGGGATTTTATTTTTTAATTTAATATGGAATTAAATCGAAAATAATAAACAAAGTGTTATCGATTCAGTGAATAAAAGAACCCATCGAACTAATGCTTTTCGATGAACTTTCAACATTTCCGTTATTGTAATATAGAGAAGACGATTTTAAATTTATTCGCATTGTTTTAATTTATTTGCAAAAATTTTTGTTCTATTTTTCTTTAAACTAGGCACTTCATAAGTTGTAATTTTATATAAATTAAATCACCATTTAAATTTAAAACTATGTAAAATCAACTGATATCGATCTCTTCGAAAAGCTCTGCATCAAAAGCGGCCAGACCGTCCCCGGTCTCGTTGAGTACTTTATTTTTTAATTGTTCGATCTGATGCAACAGCTCCAGTGTATCAAGGCCCAAATTGTCATCTTCGACATCCATTTGACGCTGCTGCTCTTCATCGATGTCCCATTCCAGCGACGAACAACTTGACACGTGTGAACAACTGTTACGCGACGAGGTGCGGGTAAGCGATGAACAGGCAATGGGACGTAACACATTCTGTTGTTGTTGTTGTAGTTTACAGCTAGAGTTGGAGTAGAGTAGAGTAGAGTACCACAGCTTGGTTTGTGTGGAGTTACCAGGCAGCCGTCGCAGATGGTTCGATTCGGCTGCAGTGGTTCGTTCGCGTATAGGCTCCATGTTTGTTGCTGTTGTTGGAGCCAGCGAGCTGTGTTGCGAGTTAAGCGATTCCTCCTCATCGAAGTAACGACGACACTGGGAAAGGAACTGCCAGGATGAATCCAAACCAAGATCGACCGCATTGTGTTGCGCTGGCGTTGCTACTGCGGCTGCGGCTGCTGATGAGAGCGATTGTGTGAGTGGTTTGGTTGTTGGCGGCAGCAGGGTGAGGGGATATGGACGCATATGACTGCCGTATTCATGCTCCCATTCAAGATCGAGTGATGAACTGGTGCGCGAACTGAAGTGCGCAGTCGCAGCATTAGCAGCAGCGGCAGAGGTAGCGTTGATAACAGATTCTGCGGCTAACGAATTCGAGGTGAGTAAATTGTTGACATCAAGATTTTGCAGTTGTATTTCGGAGGTGCTAAAAGGCGTAAGAGGAAAACAGACGAAGAGAAGTAGAATGAAGAAAAGAGAACAGAATCGAAGAAGAAAGAGGGGAGAAAGTAGAAGGGTGTAGGAAGAAGGAGGACGTTGTAATAACTTGAATTAAGGCATAAAAATCTATTCCAACGATTTGGTGTTGTTGCTCGCCTCACCTTTCATTGTTGCCAATCCTGGAGCTCAACTGTGAGTAATTCGTCTCGTGATGTTGCCAAAACTTCTCCATGAACTGTTTACGTTTTTGCTGAAATAGTTAAGTACATTTTGATGATTCTATATCCAGACTCTGTCTTCCACTCACTTTGCGTCTGAATTTAATAATGCGAAATATAAATTTTTGCTTTTTCGGATTCATCTCGTCCTCATCTGCTTCTTCCATGAGTTCAGCTTCTTGTTCATCTGTTGCGTGGCGCCTGAAAGTAGACAACCAGCCGACATCCGTTTTACTTGCATAATCCCAATATTATTGTAATAATAAAAGGAATGTAATGATAAATGAGAAATTAAGAGGAAGAAGAAGAGGGAGAAGAAGAAACAACAACAGAACAGTAACAGCAAGAAAATAAAGATCAAAGAAACACAAATAAACACTTGTTAAACAATAGCAACAGCTTCATCATGTTGCTCATAGTTTTTGTTGCTGTTCTTCGTTTTAGTGTTGTTGTTATTGTTATTGTTTCTGTTTTCTTCTCTCTCTTCCATTGGTGATTCTTCACATCTTCACAACGACGCTTCTCTTGATTATAAGCCAAAAATATGAGTAAACGTCTCTGTGCAACGCAGGCGGGAAGTCAGCCCATCAAACAGGCGGACTTCTCAGGGGGGCAGGCATGGTTTTGAACCCAGAAGTATGCTTCATATGCTAGACTTTGTTGTATAAACAGTTCAAGGATTTGATTTATAAGACTGAGCGGAAGCACAGAATCGGGACGACTGCCAAGCTTCAAAGAGACACACTGTTGATTGCATTCCATTTCATAGCATCTCTTGCGGTTATGTTCTACATTGATTACAATTATTGTCACTGCGTTTTATGAGTTCATTTTAAGTGCAGCCTTTTAATGAAAGACTTGAAAATGTATTTTAATATGTACTCGTGTGTAATTTCGAACGATAACATTCACTATAAAATGATTATTATTGTTCTTTTGAAAATTGAAATGAAATTCTTTTGTAATGAAGTTGTTCTTGTTGAGTCATTTAAAGAGCTTCTCGTTTCCTCTTTTCCTTCTTTTCCTCTTGTTTTATACTCGTTTTTAGACTTAAGATTTGGGACTTAAGACTTGAGATTCATAAATACAATAGTATTATTTCAGCAATTAATTATTCTGTGATCGAGTTTATCATCACATAACATATTTCTTGAATGTGCCAAGTTTTTGTTGATTTTCAACTGAAAGTTTATTGAAATTTAGTTTCATCCAAAAGAATACATCTAAAAAAGAACCTTGAGATTACTTTCGAAAGAAAAATCTTCTATAGATCTCCGAAGAGGCTTCTGAATAGATTGGCTTCAATATTTCAATTATGTAAGTCGATATGATGTCAATTTCTTTCTTTATTCAACAAAACAAAAAATAAAAAGAAAAGAGCGACCAACATCCTTTTTTTTCGTGAAGAGGATGAACAATGCTTTGTTTTGTGGCTTTTTGTGTTTCTATGATGGTAGAAATTGATTTTTCGATTGCAGCCTAAAAGTATGCAATGAGATTTTTGGACCATTTTATATAAATAATAAATAAATAATAAATTTTAAATAAACAAAAATGCTCCTAGCGATACAAGTCGCAATGTCGCCGCTGCATTATTTAATTAAAAGCCTGAACTTAATTAAAATATACTAAAACCTTTATTATTATTATTATTATTGCATTCGTTGTTGATGCTGTTGCAGATGCTGTTTCTGTGCTGTTGTTGTTATTGTAGTTTCTGTCATCACCGCACATTAAAAGTGCTTTTAAAAGCCAACAATTTTTAATACAAATCAAATCGATTAATTTATTGTTTGTGTTTATCAATGGTGTTGTTTGTTCATCGATTTATATTATGTTCTTATCATTATATCAATGAAGATATTAAATATTAATTAAACGCATTAGGAACATTTATTTTGTTAAATTAAGAGTGGAATTCGTTCCAATTGTTGTGCTTTAACTCACCAAAGACAAGACGCCGCTGTTGTTGGTTTCTTTGTTAGAAGGCTTCCGAAGCATGACCCCATTCTTCTGGGCTTCCGAAGGCTTAACCACGGATGCACTGGACTCAAGGATGTGTAGGAGGTCGTCGCAGGATGGCGACGATGTCGGGTGTAAAATGATGATGTTCTTTCGATATGATGTTGTGCGGTGGTTGATGTTTCTGGTGGTGTTGTTGTTATTGTTTTTATTGTTGTTGGTATAATTGTTCCTATTGTTGTTGTTGTGATTCCGCTGCTATTAATTTTGATTGGCAAGAATAGCAGCAAATAATTTAGCAGCATGAGGTGTTGCTGCTCCATTTAAGGAGTGGGTTATTTAGTAGTAGATGTAGTAGTGGTTGTAATGAGAATTGTAGTAATAAGGATATTAGCAGTGGTAGTAGTAGTAATATTATTGGTATAGTAGTGTTGTTGTTATAGTCCAAGAAGATTTAATTAGAAGTCTTCAATTCTTTTACGTGACACTTTCTTGTAAACTTTCTGTGAGTTGAAGCTTGCAGCTCGTTGTTGTTTTTGCTGCTGCTCTTGTCGTTGTTCTTGTTTTTGATGCTTTTTTCGGAAGTCGTCGTCTGTCATGAACTTGCCAAAAAGTGGAAGTTTTCTTCGATTTCTTAGGTCAAGGATTGGCTACGAATGCAAGAAAACGCATGAAATAACGAGTGTCGTCGTCTGGCGCAACCGAGAACCTTGAGAACTGCTCATAATTATTGTTGCTGATCTTTAACTATTTTCCTACATCATGTGCTTGTTTTCTACATCAGTTCACTTCTTTTATTTTTCCCCCCTTTAAGTGTCCATTTTCGAAACTTTTTCTTAATACTTCCGCTTAAAAGGTCGATAATTTAAAGATTTTTCTTAAAATCGAGTACCTTGGGTTCTTACAGAAACCACAAAACTTTGAGTATAATATGAGCATAGAAAAAAGAGAACACAACAGCGAAAATTTTCACAGTTCCGGCAAAAATAAATAAAATGAGGAGTCAATTTTTCACTTGTTCGCTAACCGACTGAGTAGCTGACAATTTAAACGGCGGCGGTGCCGTTGACATGACGCACCACTAGAGATGAATGCTTTTTCCACTTGACAGTAAACAGCTGGTTCACATTCGTGGAAAGTCCTCGGCGAAGAAGAGTGGGGAGTTTGGTCAGGTGCCCGTCTGTCAAAAGAGTGTTTTCCGGCCGTCATGCGCCCCAACGAGCACTTTTGTGACATTTGGTGATGATGTCAAGTGTAAAGCCCTTTTTAGAAACTTCACCCTTAAAGCTTTTTGAAAGCTCATCAGAAAGTTTTTTCAATATAGTCAGTTTTTGTTTACTTTGACCCCAACTTGGTTCGATTTAACCGCAAAGCTTGCCAACTACAAAGCTTGTAATTTGGTTGTAAATTTTCGAGCTTTATTCTAGCTTTAAACATGGTGTTAAACTAAGCATGTTTTGGGAGGAATCCATCAAAGGGTTAAGCCTTAAAGCTTTACGGGGTGTTTAACATTGTATAATCGAAACATACTATCATTTTAACAACGTTTTTAAAATCGTAATCTTATTGATATTGAAAATACAGTAATTATTAAATGACTTAAAAGATTGAAGGGATCCAGAAGATCCATAGAAGATAGGGTCCAGATTCTGTCTTCTGTTGAGGAATTAACCTAATGGTTTTCTTCTTAATAATTTCAGTGTGAATGTTCGCATCACTGCGGCGGTGGAGGTCAGAGACGGGATCTACTGACCAATCTCCATCCATATGGCGTTCAAGGAAGTGGCGTAGCTCAGACACTAACGGAAGAGGTGAGTCGCTTTTTGATTTAATTTTGGGAGGGAACCATCCTTTATTACTACAAATAGAACGGAAGTTTTCGATCTTACACTTGTACCTCAGGCAGAATTTTCCGTATGCGTGCAAGTCCCGTATAATTCCAAGGTTGGAGATGAAAATTCTTTCTCTGATCACAGATACATTGTTTTCATTCTTCGTAGAATTTCCATTGATTCAGTCCAGTAGGTTAGGAACGGCGGAAGAACGGACTAGCTTTAGTATTGGTAAACGAACACTTTTCGGGGATTGTATTAGTGAAACCGATGCCGATGTAATCCTTTCTAGATACAGAAAGATACTGGAAAGGATTGTTGAACTGCATATAAGAGGAAAATACCTTGTGAAATTATCCTCTGCTCAGCATGCGTATCGAAAGGGAGGTCCGTAGAACCCACGATCCTATCGTGTGGAAAGTCATTAGCCTGTAGGGAATTCTCCTTTGTGGCCTTTAGATATAGAAGAAGGAGTATATATCTTCTATCAGTCTATCTATCTATCTAAGGTCTTGCAATAAAACTGCGCCTCCTCGACCATTGAAGTGTATTTCAGGCGGAGGTAATGGCCAGCCGGGAGGCACTGCCATGGCTGAGAGAAAATACTACATCTGGAAACTATATCTGCCCTTTTTACCGGCAGCCAAGCAACAATCACATCCCTGAAATCAACCTACACCATCTTCATGGTGCTTATTAAGTACAATTGTATAATTTGGGTATCGTACATGGATGCTTGCCTCCCCTTCCTTTGCTTTCGGTTTCCTTTGCTCAGTTTCTACTTTACTGTAACTCAACTAAAAAATGCTATATTTCTACTGTTCAAAAACTAAAAAATAAAATCAGATTTTCATAGAATTTTCAATATATTCAAGTCAGTGAAAAATTTTCTAAAATTTTTATATCTTTAAATTGTTTTTGGAAACGAATTGGCAATAGTGCTTTTTCGTGTTTAAATTTAAGTATTGTCTAAATTAATTTAAATAAAATAAAATAATTTGTAAATATGCCACGGAATCAGAAGTCACCGAAGCAGAGTGCCATTAACCTTGCTGATTTGGTGTGGCTTAATAAAATAGAAAACATTGATCGTCAGCTTCCTTACCAGGAACTTCGGGAGCATACCAGTCGCAAAAGGAGTCGCAATGTTTGGTCTTCAACGTCATCGGTCGCTGGTGAAGCACCAACGCGCCCGAAACGCAAATACTCAAAACGTGAACCATTTGACACGCTTAAAGCATGTCCGTTGCCCTCCCGAGTTATATCGCTACGGCGATGTGAAGAAAAATCCTTGTCTCCAAAACGGTCCTCAGTCAAAGAAGAAGAAGAAGAAGAAGAAGAAGATGCCATCCGTATTTTGCATGAAAATCCCGACTTCTGCTCGAAAGTAAGTGTACATCAGAAAATTGGTGAGACGAAGAGTGGCAGTTCAATAGCAAAAATAAAAACGCCGCCATCTTCGAAAGGATCCATCGATTCATCTCAAGCAGACGTTTATCGGAACCCTGAAAATTCGGAGCCTTTTCTTAAGCGCTCATTTCATTGGCTAAATTAAAAATTCTTTGTGAAAAATGTCCACAGTATTGTGATGGACGAATTTTTGTATGGAGGAAATGTTGTAAAGATGTCATTTTAGTTTTTATTGTAATTATCAATGCATAATTTTGTGTTTCTTTTGGTTCAAAAAATTTAATAGTTTAGATAACAAATGTAATTTATTAATTTTGAATTAAAATTTAAATAAAATTAAACTAAAGTGACAGTAAACTAAAATTGTAGTTCAAAGTTATTTCGGTGTGCAGTAGACTCGACTGAAGAACCTATGGAGTAAGTATTATCCTGTTGACGGTTAAAATTCAGTAAGTAAATCATTTACACAGACACACAACACATCCAAAGATAAGTTTTACACACGCCTACACATACATAAGAGGTGTTGTTGTTGTTTTGAGTGTGACTGTTGTACTAAAAAGTATAGAATAGAAGAATAAAATAATTGCACACACACAACCACTCATCTATTCAAAAAACTCTGCACCGTCCTCCTTCAGGCTCTTCACATGCGCTCTGCTCTCATCGGGAAGCGTTTTAATGAAAGCTTTCAAAGTGCAAGGATCCGATTGGATGTTAAGAAACAAGACATGCAACAAAAACAATTACAAAAACAACACTAAATAGCTGCTTATAAATAAATATGTTCTATCAACTTTAATGGGTTTATTTATATAATAAAAGCTAATTTTTATGTTGGTCGTGGTAAAGTAAAGGAAAAAAATTTAAATTAAAAAAGATTTCGGGAGCAAATAAAAAAGGGAGAGATTAGCGAAACTGGGAGATGTTTTTGAGAGAGTGAGTGCTAAAGAGAGTGAGGGATAAAGAGAGAGAGTGAGAGAGAGAGGGTGAGTGAGAGAGAGAGAAAGAGGGAGACAGTGAGAGAGAAAGAGCGCGAGATAAATAATTTTCCTGGAGCTGTTATGAAAAGAAGCTTTTTTGAGGGGAAAAATACCGGGTTTTGATGGGGAAAATTTACAGAACTTTGATCACAGTTATTTTCGAAACTTTTAAAAGGATTTAATTTGATTTAACAGATCGGAATTCGATGCTCTGTAAAAAGTTTAACCCACTGTAGTGTAGAAAATTTCTCCTGCTGTGTAAAACGTCGAAATTTCGAATTTCTTGATTCTCGAAAAAGTGCATTATTTAAATGTTCAGTTTGAACTGACCTAAAACACTTTCTTTTCAAAAGGTAACTAAAAATAATTAAATAACCAATAAATAAATAAAATAAATAAGCAACTAAATTTGATAACTCTTATTTGATAAAATGATTTTATTTAAATATTATTATTTTAATATTTTATTTAATTATTATCTTATTTTTTTTAGCTGTTATTATAATTTATTTAACTTTTTTTTTATTCTCTTGTATTCTTTTATTCTCTCTCTTTGTTATTCTCTTTTATTTAACTATTATTAATTACATATTTTACAAAACTATTGTATTAAGCACTTTATTCTAGCTCGGTCCTTCAAACTCAGTTGTAGATGGAAACGTTTCAACAATCGTAACATCACATACCACAAGAGAGTAGGATTTCGGTTGCTTTAACATGCTTTCATTGGTTCTCTCTTCTTTCATTTGTAGTCTTTATGATGAGGAAGGAAATTCAAAGGACATTCCAAGAAAATTTTATGAAAGAGCTGATACAGCGATGTTATGATTAACATTGCCATTCTGATTAACATTAACATTAACGTGAAAACGCAGTTTTCCAATCGTGGAAGGAATTAGAAGCAGATGGAATGAGATGCAGGAAAAATTCCAGAAATGCAAGATGCTCACTGTCGGCCAATAAATTGCTATTGAAATCGTATGGAGACTGATGGACACGAATGTATACGAAGCATCATTTCCCCTTTACGTTTAAGCGGATCTCGGTAAACCATTTTGACTTAACATAGCGACTAAGTGACGAAGTGCCCACTCGGGTGCATTCTACTCTCTCGGGTGGAGAGCAAGACTGGAAATTCCTCTCAATTTCGTGAGCGAGCAAAAAATGTCTGTCCACGTGTGCACACTGAACACAGTGAATGTGAATTTCAGTTACAGATGAGGCAGCATCCGGCTATTCGTCTCGTTTGGTTTTCGGCGTTTTAGTGCCAAATCGTTTGTCAATACGAGTGGATGCTGAAGTGAAGTTAATGAAATTTTCATGTGCATTAGTTACGCGTGTGTTAGATATGGATAAAAATAATAAGTAATAAAGGAAAATACTAAATAGGGTAAAAGAGTAAAAAAGAAAAATACAAAAATTAATCATTAAAAAAATTAACACAAAATCGACGTTGGATTAATTAATTAAAACAAGAAACAAATTCGCAACACAACAACGATAAAAGCCTTTTCCCCCGCATCCCCCCTGCGAAACCACTTAATTAGTTTTGTTGTTGTTGTTGTTGTTGGTATAAATTTGAAACTCAAGTGCGGCAGCCGCGTTCGTATTTGCGCGTAATCGTTGTGTTTTTCTTTTTGCCAAACGATCCTGCTGACGACGAGTCGTGTTCTAGTTTGTTTTGATGTTGTTGTTTTTGTTGTAATTTAATTCGTGTGTCTCTCTGAAGTGAATTCTTTCTGCTGTTGTTTTTTGTCGTTTGCTTTTAAATAATGTTTCCTCTTTTGTGCAATTAAAACACTTGAGAGTTGAGTTAAGTTTCAAGTGCGGCGGCACTCATTCACTCACACATGTGCGTGTGTCTGTGTGTGTGTTGAGTGTGTTTGTGTGGGTGCGTGTTTGAAGCAGTGAACTTCGAGGAGAAGAACGCGAATAGCAACATTAAATAGAAGCTGAATGAAAGGTTTGCAAACAACAGAATTAAGTAAAATTAAATAATCATTAAGCATTAATTTTAATTAATTCCGTAACTCAGTACTTCAGCCATTCGATCATTCAACCATTCACTCATTCAGCCATTTAGTCATTCATTCAATCATATCTGAGTTTTTCCAGAATCTTTTCTGAAGCGGTTTTATTCTTAGTTTTGTATTAATTTCAATGGGTCAGGTTTTTTCTTTTATATTTTTTAAACTCTTTCCTTGTAGTTTCCTTGTGTTTTTAAGGTTTTCTTTCTTATTTCTTTATTTTTTTTGCAGTCGTTCAATTGATGGTATTAATAATGACTTCAGAAATAACCATCAATCACTCAATTCATCAATAATTAATAATGAATCGGTTTCGAATAGAGACAAGATCTTTACGAACCGGTTTATTGTAATTACTGATTAATTACGTAATTACTATAATGAAAACAGAATCGAAATCAGAAATTTTTTCCAAAATACAATTTTATTATAAAATCTTGTAAAATTTGTACGATCGTGTTATCGGCTATATCTTATTAATTTCTTTGCCGATATCCATGATTTTAAAAGCACTTGAAAGCCGAAATAGTCTCGTTTATAAAAAAGATGTAGAAAAAAAAATATAACTTTATATATTACATTTTTCTTTAACCTCTCAGTTATTAAAATTTTTTTGAAATAGGTTTATTTCCCACATGTTAAGGTGTATATCTCTGCAAAAGCAAAAAATATTACCGAAATCCGTTGAAAGTTATGATCGTAAAAAGGGTAAAAGGGCAAGGAACGGAAATTTCAAACTTATACTCTGAACGATCCTACCACGTTTATCATTTGTATAAATTTCATAAAAGTAAAAATTGAAACCAAATTTAATTCAGAACATATGAAAAACCATTCAGGAAAAAAATTCAAACAAAAAGAGTAGCAGAAAACCAGAAACCGAATCCATTCCATTAAAAACTTGAAACTTTTTCATGACGTGAAAAATCAAAAAGTTGTGAAAAGCAAGAAAGTTGTTCGCTTTGTTCTGCATGTTTTACTGCGCTTTTTACTGATACTGATACTATTCTGACATGTCATCAGAAGCTGATGATTTTTGCTTGCTCTTTTGTATGCGTTTTGTTTTATTTATTAATTTATTGTCTTAATACTACTATTTTACGCTTTTTACAGTTTTCAATTTTATCCTTTGAATTCTTAATCTTCTAAGCAAAGGAAAATTGAAATTCACTAAATTAATTTAAATATTTCTTATTTAAGTTTAGCTTAAGTTAAAATAAATGCAAACATTGATTTAACCAAGACACACAAAAATGCAATCCTGCCATCCTCTTGATTCGCCGTCTTCTTGAATTCGCTCGATGCTTTTAATGCTGCATTTGAAATGCATTTGATTAGCATTGAAAAATTATAAAACTGAAGTGTGCATTTTGATTTGAAGATTGGATCAGCAAAATGAACAACTTTTATTGATTTATTCCTCTTCTTCTGCTTCTTGAGTCAGCGCAAAAACCCAAAGAAAACCAAACAAACGGAAACAAAATTAAAAAAAGTAAATGAAATCAGCAAACAAATTAAAACGAATAAAAATGAAGTAAAGCCGCAACAGAATTAAGCCAACAGACGAAAAATAGTAGTAGAAAAAGTATGCACTCTCAAAAAATGCTCTCTATCTCACTCTGACTGTATCTCATTATCTTCTCTTTCTCTCACTTTCTCTCTCTCTGCCACTCAAAACGCACCAAAGGAAGTGCACCATTAAAATTTCTGATCTTTTTTTTAGTAATTATTATTTTTGAGCAAAGGATGAAATGAAAAACTGTATATTTTTTACGGGACGGGAACGAAGAACCTTGAATCCAACAAACTCCGAATGAATTTCACTTTGTTTTTCACTCAATTGAAGAGTAGCTGAAAACACCACCGACCCCCACCGTCTTCACCACATTCGCCATTCAACCCGCCTTTGTTTGGATTAAGGATTATATTTAAAATTTCGTTAATAAGGCCAAAGCGAAGAGAAAAGTTTAAGTTTTTAACACTGAGAGAAAATCTGAAGAGTTCCTTTCGATTCGGTTGTTTGTGCCACTTGAAACGATATGCAATTAGACGCTTTCCTCCTCCACTTTTCTCTCCTCCCTTTTGTACCCTCTCCAATCCTATCCTTTGCTCTCCTATCAAAACAACGGTTAAACAATTTATGGTAAAAAATGGTTACTAAAGGTTAATGGTAAAAAATTTCGGATAAAAAATTAACTATTATGAATTATAATCATCCAGGGTGCAATAAAGAAGAGGAAAAAAATTCAAATACTTTCAGATTTTTGAGTCTTTTCTTTTAAGAATCCTTTGATAACTCAATATAGCAGTATAACTTATAGTCACGTGTTATTATCGAATAGAATATTACATTTCATTGAAAGTAGAATATGTTTCCTCTCCTTCTCCAGAAGTACATATGTATATCCAGATATATGTCCATATTCTATTCGATCGCTTGTATGCTTGTCCTTAACATGTAATGAGTCCATTAAAGTTATGTACGGGAAACCTACTGAAGATATTACGGAGTGAGTTGTCACGTGTTTTTGTAGGAGTAAGAAGCATGATCTGTCGTAAAATAGGCTAAATCGGTCGAAAAATACTCCTTCTTCTTAGATTTAGTCCACGAATATGTCCTTTAGAAGCATTTACACAAAACATTCATAGAATCTCTCTGTCGTAAATCTTGACAAAGGACTTACCAAAGGTTTTTGTTTATAAGTCAAGGTGCTTAAGATCGAGAATATGGGCATGGTCAACGCCTACTTTTGGATAACTAACTTAATTATCATAAAGTATATTTAACTTTATTATTCCTTTATTTATTAAGACATATTTTAAGCGCATTGTTTTATAGTTTAAAAGAACATTTAAGAAAAGAACATTTAAGAAAATAACAAATTTAAAATCTTTTGTTAAGCTAAACAAGCTGAAATTAATGACAGGAGACACAATATTAAAATCATATTAATTATTCATATTATAATAATTTGGGGATGGAACTCATTTGGTTAAGTTTTGACTTAATTTGATTCCATGTTAGCTAATTTGATTCCATCTTGTCTAAGAGAATATCATCACTGAATACTATAGTGAAGAATGGACGTGGGTTTTCTACTTTAAAATTAAGTATAAATTGTAAATGTAAATGAAATAAAACATTGAAGAAAAACTTTTTGAACCCTTTTTTTACAGTGTTTTTATTTTATTTGATTTTTGTTGGCTTCAAACAATTAATTAAAATTGTGCTTATATTGTGTATAGTGTATGTATGTATGTACATATATATAATTCATTAATATTTGTGCCAAACAATATAATAAAATATGTGACGGTAAAACATGGAAACAACTTCCGCTCAACCTTGACATCAACACCGAATAAGAGCAACTATAGCAACAAGAACAAGAACAACAACACCAACAACAACAACAATATGACAACAACAACAGAAATAAAAAAACAGGAAAAGCGAACCACAACAAACCGAAAATGATCAACTTTTGAAAAATGGTCCAAATAAAAAGGAGAAGCAAAATAAGCAACAATAACAACAACTAGAAGAGTGTTGGACCACAGAAACAGATTTTTCACAAACAAACGAACAAATACAAATGTATTAAATCAGGCACACACACACACACACACAGACACACACAGGCACACATTCAGAGCCACACATCCACATGCTTGTGTATGTATTTTAGTAACATATGCAAATGCAAAAAGTATGCAAATTGTGCATAAAAACTTTGTTGGCTGCAGCAGCACCAGTTAACCAAAAATACCTAAAATTACAATAAAAACAATGACAAAAATAAAAACAACAACAACACCATCATTCAAGCTGCACAAAACTTCGAACGTAAGTGTTGCCATTGCAACCGTCGATGACGACGCTAACTTGAAGTTGTGTTTTGTGTGTGTAGCATACAACAAGGTACACAACCAGCTACAGCTGTAAACATTTATAATAATAATATTAAAAATAATATAATAATAATAATAAAATATTTTAATTTGCAAAAACTATAAGAAACTGAAGAGAAAAAACCAAACAAACATAACAACAGAAATCATTACAAATCACGTACTTACGTCAAATATAAGTAAATACATGAATCTGCAAATGTGTGTATGTGTGTGTGAGTGTGTTTGGAGATGTGTATTTATCCTGATACATGGCTGTGCCTGTTTCCGTGTCCGTGTGTGGATCTGTCTACGTCTGAGCGTGAGTTTACACATTCGCTTAAAAGTTTAAAAAGGATAAAATTACGTTGCATACTTTTAGACAGAGTATGGAGCTTACGCGTGAAAGCTGAGCTCTCTCTCTTTCTCTCCCTTTTTCTCTGGCTCTCTCCATCTATCTCTATCTCTCTAAACTGCTGCTTGCAATTGACAAAAACAAAAAAGCTGCGGTTTCCTCTTCTGTTTCCTCCTCCTTCTCTTAGTCCTTCTTCGCTTACTTCCTCTTCCTTTATTCCTCTTCTTTTATTCCTCTTTTTCTCTCCTCCCTTTTCTCTTATTTCCTTTTTCTTTATTTCTCTTTTTCTCTTCACTTTAGTTACATTGGAAGAAACACTTTTTAACTTTTCCTGAAGCATGAAAATGGGTCCCAGTCGCTGCTATCATCATTGCAGTCCCTGCTATCATCGTCCCAGTTGCCATCGCTGTCAGAGTCTCTGTCGTTGTTGTTGTTTCTGTCTCTGTCACTCTTGCCGCCTCTACACACATCTACAAAAACGTTCGTCGTCGACCAAGAAATAATTTTTCACTCCTGTTTTTCCCTACTTTCGTATTATTTTTCTTTTAAAAAAATCAAATTTTTTATTTTATTTTATCTTTTGGTTTTTTTTTTAATTTTATTGTTAGTTTTTTACTCTTCTGGTTGTTGTTCCTTTGTTGCTCCTCTCATATTTTAACTCCTACTTTTAAAGCTCTCTCGGCCAGCTTAAGTCATCATAATTTTATGCGTGGGTGTGTCATCGTTTTTTACCGAGCTCGCCGTTGTTGTTGTTCTTGTTTTTGTTGTATCTTCGCATATGAAATATGAAAACTTGGCGCGGGCGAAGTACAAATAGTAAAACAAAATCCGAGAAAAACAAAATAAAACAAAGGAGAAAAGCGAAACTTCACCCAGTAGAGCCAGAGTAGGTACAAAAACCTTGAAAAAATGCCGTCGGTTGAGGGAGGTGGTGAAGGAGGACTCAGATGGAAGGGACTCAGATGGAAATCTATTTATTGTGGTTGCTCTTGTTTTGCAAGAGACAAAGCAGAACCGTTTTAAATTTAATATAATTTCTTAAGTGGCGCTGAATGAACATTGGGACAAATTGGCGCTTTTCGGTGTGATTAATTCATTTATATGTATGTAAAATAAAACAAGCTCGAATACATGTATAGTTAAATAAGTGGGCAGATCACGCCCATTTCTTGAGGGTCGATTTGCTTTGATACATTAAATCCCAGAATAGAATTTCGCTTTCAGCTTCCAATTCACTCTACAAGCTGAGAAATTTGAGCTTTAAGCAATGCGTTGCATTTAAAATACAAAACGCCAAAAATTCAAAATCGTATTTTTATCAATCAAGCCCACTGTGCGTTGGAAAGGAGAAGCTTTCAGTGAGTTAGTTTTTATTGAATTATTTGGCTCTGTATACGCGTCTGTTTGTATTCGTGTGTTTGTATGAGTGTCTCTCTGTATGCGTGTTTGTTCGGGTGTGTGTGTGTGTGTTTTTATATGTTTCATAAGGCTGCCTTTTTTTCGATAGCCATGTAAAGTCACTGGTGAGGTTTGATGCGATAACAACAAAGAAAAAAGAGTTATGCAAATAAATAAACGTAGATACCGTGCAAAAAGGAATTCTACTCATAAAGCTACGGAATGAAAACAAAAAGAAAATAATATTTAAAGTAGATTTTAAAGCGCAGAGTGGCGAATAAACAGTGAAAAAAGTAGGGATATAGTGTTTGTGGACATGGAAACAGAGTTCAATGATGCCAACTACACTGAAAGTTGTGTGCCATCAACCGAAACACTTTCAATTTTATTCCTTTTTTTAAAAAATGTATTCTAAATAAACACTTTATTTGTGATCAAACATAGAAAAATAAATCTGTAAAAACAAAAAAGAAAACTAAATACATAATAATAAAAAAAAGTGTAGAAAAAGCTACAATAAAAACTATAATAATAAATAAAATAATAGAAAAAATATAGAATAAATAAAAAAGAAAATAAATAAAAAATCTTACTTGTTGAATGTAAAAAATTTAATTACAAATGCAAAAAGCGGCCGAGAAGCTGAGCAAAAAACCCAACCGAAAGACGGACAGAGAGGAAAGCAGAGAGACAGAGAGAGAAAGAGAGGGTGAGACAGGGTGAGAGAAGGAGAGAGATAGAGAGCGAAAAGGGAGAGACCCAGAAAGAGAAACTGGATTGGGTAAAAAATGGGTGAAATTTGGCTGCTTTTTCGGTGTCCTTTGCTGAATGTATAAAAAACTCGGATGGTTATTTTTTTTGTTTTTTTTACAAACACAAATTTTTTAGGTTGCCTGAGTTTTTATCGTTGTAGATAAAAAGCATATTTTCAATTGTTTACAACTACAAAAAATACACGAATAAATTTTAATAAGAAAAAATAATTCAAATAAATGAAGAAAAAGTTCAGTTCTTCATTTGAACAGCTTTTGCTTTATTTTAAATTTGTTTCTATTGTTACTTTTATTATTATTAGTGTTGCTTAACTTTTTTTTTTTGTTCAAACTTTTTTGTTTTCTTAAGTAAATGAATAAATATTGAATTTAATTTTTTATTTAAATTAGGTTTTGTTTTTTTTGTTTATTTTCTTTTTTTCCCACTATAACGATAAACATTTGTCAGCAACTGCAATTAAAACAAGAAAAAAATAACAACAGCAACAAGAATTTCAACTTGTAAACAATTTGCATAAAATTGTCCATTAATGAAAAAAATATGAAATGGAAAACAATTTCAACCACATAACATTTAATAAATTTGCACCTTGTTGTTGGTGTTGTTGTTGTTATAATTAAACGTGCGTCCTTTTTAATTACATTTGTTGAGTTTTTTGTTCTACGTGATTTAAATTTACGTGATTCTCATATTTTATAGCATTGATTCCAGCGATCGATGCTCACATCATGAATATTTGTTTATTTTATTTCTTGTTTGTTTTTGTTTAATTTTTGTTTTATTTTTGTGTTCTTTTTGTTTAATTTTTGCTGAATAATAAAATTAGTTGGTTCAAGTAAAAGGTGTAACAGAGAAAAATTGAGGGAAAAAGTAATCGTTTTTGTGTTTTCAGTATATAAGAAAAAATTTTAAAAAAAACCTTAATTAATCGTAATTTTAATCATAATTAATTTAATTTAATAACTTAATTATTTTAAACGTATTTAAAGCATGTATTAAAAGTTCAATAAAAATATTTTCTTTATTTTCAGGAGCAACTTTAAACAAGTTAATAAATAAATGAAAAAATAAAGAATTATCTAAACTAATTCTATTATTAATATATTAACACATATTAAAACTATTAAAAAATAACATTTAATTAAAAAATAACAAACATAAAGTTAGTACTTTAACAACAACAACAACATTAATAAAAAATACTGTAATGAATGCTTAAAGTAACCATATTTTGTATATTAATAACATTTTATATATATCAAAAATAACGAATTTAAAGCAACAAGAAAAAATTACAAATAAAGGAGTACATAAATAAATAAGTAAACAAATTTAAATAAACAACGAATTTGAATTAAAATAAATTTGAAAGCATTACAACAACAAATAACAACAGAAACAATTTATAAAAATTTAACAAGGAATAATAAATTCCATAAACGTCAAAATGATAGCAGAAATAATATCAATGTTAAAATGGCGCCGTAGTCTTTATTTAGCAGTCATCGTTTTCTTAACAAGCATTTTTATTGTCCTCGCCGATTCATCATCAGCGTCGTCTACAACAAACGGCGGATCCTCCAGCGGAAGTGCAGCTAATAATGGTGAGTTATATAGTATCTATCATCTGCTATCTCATTTAATCTCTGACCTCTTAACTCTCATCATGATCATTAGAAGATTCTGAGAACATGAATTAATAAATTATTTTCTTTCGTTGTATCACGAAAAATTCAAATTAATCACGAACTACAATGATTTTTATAAGTTGGCTTTATTAATAAAAAAGAAAACAATCGACAACAAAAATAAGAGCGATACAATTTACAACAAAAACAAGGGAAAAAAGTGAATACAAAATAAACC
This sequence comes from Myopa tessellatipennis, assembly GCA_943737955.2. Lineage (NCBI taxonomy): Eukaryota > Metazoa > Arthropoda > Insecta > Diptera > Conopidae > Myopa > Myopa tessellatipennis. The sequence goes on from OX031316.1 coordinate 60,350,932, forward strand.
TCAGTGATAATGTTAAATGTTAATGTTTTTTTTTATGATTCACGTAATTCTGGAAAGTAATTTAATCAGTAATTTAAGCAGCGGCCAATAATAATTAATTCGCCATGAATTTTAAAATAAATTATTACCATCGTATTTAATTTATTTCGTACATAATTATTACATTTCGGTGAAAACAGCGACAACAACAACAAAGAACAAAACGCAACAACATCACAATTAACACAAAAAACCAAGAATGACAGCAAAAAAGTGCAGAGAAGAGTGAAAGCAACAGAATAACAGCCGCATTGACAACTGTCAAGTAGCAATTGACAATGTGACAAACACTTGCACTTTGCGTGTGTCCGATGTTGTTGTTGTTCCTGACAAAATAAAAACTTGCAGTCGAATTAATTAAACTTTAAACATTAATTCGCCAAAGTAAGCGACACTTTAAAAAAATATTTAAACGAACAGCAACAACAACAAAAAACCAAAATAATAGGCAAATTTATTATTTAAATTGTAAAAACAAGAACAAATAATAATTATGAAGATTTAATAAATAATATTGATGATAATGATAATAATAACATTAAAAATAATAATAAGTATTCATTTATTCATTTACTTAATCATTTATTTATTCATTGATTTCTTTACTCATGCATTTATACACTCATTTATTTATTCACTCATTCATTTATACGCCCATTCATTCATTTACTAATTCATTTATTTACTAATTCATTTATTCACTCATTCGTTTATTTACTTATTCATTTACACGCTCATTCATTTATACGCTCATTCAATTATTTACTCAATCATTTATTTACTAATGCCTTTATTCACTCATTTATTTATTTAGTTATTCATTTATTCACTCATTCATTTATACACTCACTCATTTATTTACTAATTCATTTATTTACTAATGCCTTTATTCACTCATTTATTTATTTAGTTATTCATTTATTCACTCATTCATTTATACACTCACTCATTTATTTACTAATTCATTTATTTACTAATTCATTTATTTACTAATTCATTTATTCACTCATTTCTTTAATCGCTCATTCTCACATTCAAGTTTGTATTCACTCATAATTCACTCGTTCATTAATTCACTTATTTAATTATTCACTCATTCATTCATTCATTTAATTACTCGTTAATTAATTCATTAATTCATTCATGCGTTCATTCATTATTTCATGTTTTTTTCTTCTGTTTTTACGGTTTGTTGATGTCTTGTCTCATTCTATTCTTCTTTATCACATTCTTTTTCACACTTTAGCTAAATGTCACTTAATGTAATGACATTTAACACTTATCACTTGACAGTTGTTGTTATTGCTGTGGGTGAATTTGTACGTGTGTCTGGTTGCGCGTGTGTTTAAGTGATCATTTTGTGTGTGTTGTTTTTTTTGTTGTTGCTTCTGTTGCTCTTCATCATCTTGTTGTTGGTTTTGTTATTATTATTATTGCTGTTATTGTTGTTGTTTTGTTACTTCTGTTTCTGATGTTGTTGCTTTAAGTATCGTTGGCGACGGTGTTGAACACCATCATCATTTAATGACAAATTAAGAGAAATCTTATTGTGTTTACAACTCAGCAGTTTCTGACTGACAGCAGCTTCGATTGTGATTTCTCCTGCTTTTATTTTGTTTTTGAAAATTTCTATTTTTGTTTTTATGGTTTTTGTTCGAGTCTTCTTCTTCCCCCTCTTCTTCCTCTTCTTGGTATCGCTGTTGTTGTTCCTGAGCGGAGCTGAGCTGCGTCTTATCCACATTGTTATCGTTTCTTTGTTGGCAGCCTTATTTTTGTGTCTTATTATTGTGACATTTTGATTGCATTCTACGTTATGCTAACATTTATACTTTTGGTTTGGTTTGGGTTTGTGTTGGTTGCCCCGCGTTGCCAACGAATGCCATTTTGTGCCTTGTGAAGTTGTAATTTAATATTATGTATAGATGTATATTTTGTGGTACCCATTTATTATCATTAAACATTATGATTGTTTAACCTAATTGAGCATGAAATAATTATGAATGGTGATGGAAAAGACAGAGAAATGGAAGGGGGAAATAAGTAGTGAACAAGGAAATCGAACAGAAAAGATCAAAATATAAAGATAAACATTTAGAATTGAAATTGACGAAGAAAATACATTTATTTTTCTGGAAAATCGTCGAGAAAAGAGGACCAGGAAAAAACCAGCAATAAACCAGAGTAGAAAAACTCTTCAACACTTGTTAATAATAAATCCATGGCTGCTGCTAATTTTAAGGATTTACAGGATTTTCACAGATTTGTTTTTGTGTTTTGTGTGCCGGGTTCACCGGTAGTATCTGGTGACAGAACACACGCACACACACACACACACACACACACACACGTACATATACTTATACACAGACACATACAGGGACACAGAGAGACACACATAAACACCGGATACTCGTATATCTAAACTGAACTTAAACCACATTTTTGTGTCACTTTTACAGGGTTGTTAAATTAGTTTTTTATGGCTTGTGTGCTGATGGTGATGGTGGTGAATGTTGTTGTTGTTGTTATTTTTACTCTCATTGTTGTTGCTGTTGTTTTTCTACTTGATTTAGGGTGAATTTATCAGCGATTAGCAATTAGCACGTGTTACTTGAGAGGTTGTCCTCATGGCTTCTGCTCGTTGTTGGTGTTTTTGATGTTGTTCTTGTTGTTATATCACATTACACACTCCTCAGGGGGAAACTCATCTGATTCTCTTTTGATTTTGCTTTTGATTTCATGCCCTCTTCTGCGCCACTTTATCGTCGCTTCATGTTGGGTTTTTTCCTTGTTTTTTTGGTTTTGTTGTGATTTATTCTAAGGTCCCTGTTGGTCCTTCTGCTGCTCTTCCTTTCCTCCCCTCCTACGCTGTGCGTTTGATTTTTTATATCTATGAATCTAAGATTAATACGGTTTCTATGGTTCTGCATAAATCATGTGGATTTTCTAGTCACACTTTAATTGGCTTTAGATTTGCTTTTTTACCACATCAATTTTTGAGGCCTTTATTTAAAGGTTTATCTGTAAAAATAGAAAAGTGTCACTAATCTGTGGAAATATTGAAATTTTATTTTCTTTCTAATCATTTAATTTAACCATAATTCAATAAAAAATATTCTATTGTTATCGCGGAGAATTGCGTCAACTTCAATATATAAATAATATTATACGTCATTAAATCGGTAATAAAATGGGTAAATGTAAGGATTTTCCTATCCTTCAAGGTTATAAGTAAGAAGTAATGCTTTAAAGTTATTGAATGATTTCTTTTCATGTTCTTCTTCGTCTTCCTCTACTTTCGATCTGCTGATTAACCGTCGACTCCATTCCAAGGTTTCTATTCCATTCATTTACTAATCCGTTTAAGAAATTTTAATGTGCTTTTCATTCAAATCGATGCTCATTAATCATAGAATCGAATCCGTTCCGATTCAAACGTTTTGCTCTGAAAACCCATTGACAACGGCGATAATTGGCCACAACAGCAATTGGCAAAGTAATCGTCTACAAATAAATGGTGGAAGGGGAAGGGGGATGTAGGAGATAAAATGCTGGGTAATAAAAATTTGTTGCTGCCTTTGAGCGGTTGCGCGTTCGACATGCAGACGGTACTCGAAACCAGGACACTTCATTTCGAGAGCAAACAATAAATAAAACAGGTATTCATTAGATTTAAGCTGCCCGGTAAAAGGAACGAAAAATAGCGGTGGAATAACGGCAAATCCCAATTGAATTAGGACGATGCATCTGGCTGTCCCATGAACTCACACTCACCAGGTTTCACCTCGCGATTCCTGTCCTTTGCTTATCCGCATCCTTGCATTGAACAGCAAATGCTGTAAAATCGACTGACCTCGAAAGAAATTAAAATAAAGGATGAACGGGGTGCGGGAAAGGAGGGTATTGATGAGCCAAAAGGAATGGGGGAAGGGTCCAGTCCATGAACACATGAACTGTGCTAATCCAGAACTCGTGGTCGCGGCGGCGGAGGGACGCACAGCGAGTTGTGGTGAGTGCTGCGGGACTCGCAACGTGATAAAACAGCCAGCAGTCGGCAGCCATTTAATCCGCATCGGAGCCACGCTGCGCTACGCTCGGGCGATGTTGGACGATGAGGAGCTCCTGCAGGATGGCAACGCTTCCGGGCAAGTGAAGCCAGCGATAAGGTCGCGGGGGAGGGGCTCTCAATGGCGCGATAACAGGGGATGCAACTCTGCAGGCGTCGTATTTGTAGTTATTATGATATTTTTTACAGTTTTTAGAATTTTTACGCTCTGCATGTTTTTGTTTCTTTTTTTTGTCTGTTAGTCCTTCTCTTTATCTCCTTTCCTCTTTCGTCGTTTCATTTTGCATTCTTCGCTCATATTTTTGCTGATTTTTGCAACAATTTTTGCTGCGTTTGTGGAGGTGTTTATGTAGCGGAACTCTGAACTGCTGGCAACACTGGTTGGCACGGAAGCAGCAAAAAAAGTGAAATTATAGTGCATTTCATACAAACTGTGTTTGTATCCTCTTCAGAAGTGCTTCATTCTGTGGCCAACGATTCTGTTGTCTATTGCGGAAAGTGTTGTTGTTCTTGGGGGAAGACTGTTCGGCATTTGAAGTCACCTACTTGGAAATTAGTGCAGATTTTAAGGCGCTTAACATACCATGTTAAATTGTCTGGGTTGTGGAAAATTCTCATTCAAGGTTTTCAAAAATTCGAAAGAATCTCTTTGATCTTTTCACCCCAATTGACGCAAAACTCACAAAAATAAATCAATCAAACTTTTTCATACACTTTCTATCCGTATAACCGACACTAAACCAAGTTTAAAGGGTCAATTGACAATAACACTTTATAACCTTTAAACCAAAAGCTAATAAATTGTGTTTTATCGAAATGAAAAACCACATCGACTGGAACCACAAGAAAGCCAAACCAATTCTTTTAAATTCCAGAGAATTTCTTAGAGAATTCTTTCTATTATTTAAGATATAAAGTCCACATTTTTTTTGGGTGTGTGTGTGTAATAAAAAACGTCATCAAAACTAGTTCCATAAAATGTTTATAGGTTAATCCAATTCGAGCCAAAAGGGTAAACAATAAAACTACAAATTTGACAGCTCATTTTCTTTGATGAACGCAAGCGTTGCGAGACGTCAAACATTACATAAAGTAATCACTTCATTTAGATAACAACCACTAAAATACTACTATGAATAAAATTCTAAAAAATCCACGAAAAATCTTTTCTTTAGTTTGTATTCATGCTCGATTGGATGGTAATAAAATCAGATACGATTTTTTATAGTGCTAATAAAAACAGCCAAGCTTTTGACATGTTAAAAGTACAAAGAGAGAGAGTGAGGGAGAGGATGAAAGAGAAAGAGGGGGACGTTGAGATGGAGAGGGAGGGAGAGAGAGAGTGAGGGATAGAAGAGAGGGAGATAGAAAGAGAGAAAGACAGGTAATCAATGTATTTCCTCTAAAGATAATCTTACTCTAGCCTTGCCTTTAACGGTTTTCACCTCTTGCTATTTTCACCCCTTCACCTTTTCACCATTTCACCTCTTGCTCTTTTCACCCTTTCACCTTTTCAGCCCTTCACCTCTTCACCTTTCCACCCCTTTCCTTTGTCTGCTTTCTGTATGTTAGTCCTGTTTTGATTACCAATCAGTCTAAGTAATTAATTTTTACCCCTTCAAATATGCAACATTTTTTTAGAACGATATTGTGATCACTTTTCTGACAGTTATGTTTCCGTGTCTATTTTTCTATTAAGAAATGCATCATCATCAGATGATGCTGACTGAGAAAGAAACCGAGAAAATATCAAAAAAATATTGTTTTTATGGAATCTCATTTTTTGGCTCAGAGAAAACCACAGAAAAAGAAAAATTTTGATTTGCGTAATTAAAAAAATGTCAAAATCATGCTCGCCGAAAAAGAAAAATCCAGTTTATTAAACGTCAAACTTCAAGCGAAACAAATCAATGAAGTTACCAAAAAAATAATAAAATTAAGAGTCAAAGAAAAACCGAGAAACGGTTTTTAACGGTTCAAAATGTTCAAAACAACACCAGCGACCGCAACCATCAACAGTAACAACAACAATAAGAATTACAAAAAAAGAGGATAGCAATAAGTTCATGACACTGACAGCAAAAACAACAACAGCAACCATAATTGAAATGTATGCAATTTAAATATCAAAGCATATTGAAAAAAGTCATCAAAAGAAACTGTTCAAAGAACATTAATAAAATAATAGTAAAGTAATAATAATAAGTAGTAATAATAAAATAATAAATATAAATTAATGGAAACGGGTTTTTATGGCAACTTTTATGAGGACTTCAGACCGAAATACATTTCCTTAGTTTTTTTCAACTTTTGAAGGTGAAGAATCGTTTTTTTGAGTCTTTAAGTCTCAAGTTTAAGCTAGTTATTGGAAAAAGAAAATAATGTACAAACAGATTACTTAAAAGTTAGGAGTTTTATATATCATTTAAAGAAAAAACAGCTGATCCAGAGGACGCCAAAGGGACGGTAATAAGTAATTCGACCCGCAGTAACAACAACAAACACAATAACCACAATAACCATAAGCTTATGACATTTTAGCATAATTTTTATGTCCAACATGCGTTACAACATAAAATTAAACGAATTAAATTTTTGTTGATCTTTTTATTTAATAGATTTTTTTACTGCTTTTTACTCATGTTGTTTTTCATCTCTGTTACTTAACCCTTTCTATACTGCGATGATGGACGCGTGCCGTCAGGATGTTATCACTGAATTGTTATTGCACGATATCAATAACCACAAAAATAGAACGCATGACGTGACACCCACCGTGTTGCCTCTTCCAGGGGAACGAAGGAGTGCTCACCCCTCCTTTTTCCTTTTCCTCTCGCCGCCCATCCGCCTCCCGTAAGGTTTTCGAGGTAAACAAAACCATAATTCAAGAATCGTTTCCTTTATTTCCACATAAACAAATCGTGCAAAAGACCGAAACGAAACGAAGCGAAGCGAACCGAGCAGACGACGAATGTAAAGCAACGCAACACAACGCAGTGAAACGACAAGAAGTCAAGTCAGACATACATACACACATATGTATATAATATGTACATATATACATATATACAGCAAGGACGACGCTCGCAACGCTGACGCAACCACATCGAGAACGAAGACGACGGCTCGACGGCGGCATCCTCTCGTGCGTTGTTGTCCTCACGGTATATTTTGGCAGCCACATATTTTTGTTTTCGTCCTTTAAGGACTTAAAGAATTCGTGAAGAGGGATTCCCTTGAACCAGGGGCGTTCTAGACTGTGGGGGCTGAGCTGAGCGAACCCGTTCACTTTATAGTCTTTCCGATTAACTTGTGTTACCCTTGTAATGAGTTTGTTCTGCCAACGCCCATGCTTCGTCGTTCACCCCTCTCATCCCTCTCACTCCTCGCAGAAGCCCCTCACTCTCACTTAACTAAAGTTGCCCCTTTTCCACGAGATATGCTAAGCATTGATGCATGTAACGCGGTGTTGTTTTCGATTCTAAGTGCAGTGTCGTGATTTGTGGTGAAGGATTTCTGAGCTCAGGACCAAACACAGGAAAAGAAGATGTTTTTTCTGTCACGCTTCACTTGAGTGAAAAACACCCTTGTTTACGCAGTGATTACGTGCCGCAAAGTATGCAAATAAAGCGTGAAAAGTACTTGGCGGTTTTAATAAATATTGATTCTTTGAAAGAAATTGACAGAAATTGAAACTTGAGCTCGAAACCCACGAAGTAGAAACCCACGAGAGAGGGAGAGAGAGAGAGACAGAGAGGTCAGTCGATTTACTATAACAAACCCAGCTACAAACATTAAGAGCATTATAAAGGATCAAGAGACTCATAACATTTTACTTATGTACTAGGTTTCGTATTTCTGGTATTGTAGGCCTGTAAATTTACCTCATCATATCCATGAGATTCTTTTTTAAATTTAGTGAACTTTTTCTTTGGTTATAAATTTCATTCTTCTTCGATCAGTTTAGAGATGGTAACCACTCGATCAAATGAGTATCAGTTGAAGGATGGTCTAGGTACTCTTTACTTTTGTCGTAGGGAGTAGACAAGAACTTTACTGTAGTACTTTTTCTTAAAGTGGTTTATATATTTATTTTTAAGTTCGGTACATTTTTCCTTTAGTTTTTCCCGGCCAATTTAAATACTTCTGTCGTATTTTCGCACCTATTTTATTAAAATGCAAATGAACTATGAACAGCTCCATCTCGAAACACCGCTGGCACCACTCGCGTCCTATCCAGAACTTCCTCAACCGCACCTCCCTCGCTCAGCACATCATATGTGCCACCTTCGCCAGAAGCTACTCTAAAATTAATGCATGCAAGGTTCTGAAGTATCTTTCCCAAGTTTACGCGTACAAACAGAGCTCAACGGAATGAAAATGTTGGAGCGGTCGGGATGTCAGTGGTTACACTCCATACTCCAGTAAATGCAGAGAAGTCCACGGAAACTGGAAAATAATATATAATAAAGAATGTGAGTGAATAAGGTGAAAATAATATATAATAAAGAATGTGAGTGAATAAGGTGAGTCAAGAAGTGGGCTGGTTACGGGTCGCGAGTTACTCCAGGCATTCGGGTCGGTTTGGTCGAGACGGTCGTCTAGAGTCTCGCCAACACTTGGAGTTTCAACGCATGACGTCCTCCTCACGCTCTGAGGAAGTGAGCTCGTTTGTTTCAAGTGGCGCTACAAGCGGCAACACAGTAAAATTATTAGTTTTCCGCTCTATACACAGCAGGAAATCCGATTGCAGCAGGAAACAAAAAACGAAGTGTTAAAAAAAAGTAATATATAGTAGGTGTGGGCTGAGCGCAGTGGGCTAGAGAGAGAGAGAGAGAGAGAGAGAGACTGCAAAGTCCCATAAATAAAGAAGCAACAGTGAAAATAATGCTAAGTGTTTCGAAATAAAGTAGGAAAAATATAAATAGTACGTATTTGCGCTACTTACATAAGTGTGAAAGAGAGAAACAAGAAAAGAGAGAGTGAAAGCGAGAGAGAGGACACACACGCTGTTGCTCAGGCAATTGAGAATAATTATGCAGCAGTAAACAGTTTATATGATTGCATTAGTAAGAAGAAGTACTAGGAAAACGATGTCGCAAAAAGTAGTAGTAGAAATAGTAGTAGAAAAAAGTATTAGACAACAAAAATTGTAGGAAAAGATAGTAGAGTCAAATCAACTAAATTATTAGTAAAATATTGGCATTTCCTCAGTGCTATTTATTTTCCAATCGTTAAATTTATTTATTTATTCATTTATTTTTCTTCAGCTTTAACTAGTTTTCTGGAAAATTTAATTGAATTGAATTTTAAAGGAATTTCGAAATTACTAATCATGAATTTAGAGGAAATTTTTTTCTATAATAGTGACAACATGGTTTCATTATAATAAATTCAAAATAATTTATTGACAACAGAATAGAGGAAATTTCTCAATAGAATAGAATGAAGTAGAACTTTGAACTAAATGTGTGCAGAATCTTCAAAGAATATTTCACATTTAATAAATTCGAAGGCCGCAAGGCACAAAATATGTGACACCGAAAAAAGAAAACCAAGAAGAAAACAGTCAATCTATTATATATAAATACAATGTATACATATGTACATATAAACAGAGCTGACAACTTGGCAAAAATATAAAAAAAAACTGACTAAGAAAAACAAAAAAATAAAACACAACAAGAAGACAAAGAACACAAAAAAGTAAGAGTGATGCAATAGAATTGGATATGAAAAGCCAAACCGAATAATATACCAAGAGCCAGAGTCATGAAAAAATATTTTATTTCGTATGTCAAATTTTAAAGCAAATACAGTAACTAGTTATTAAAAGAACAACCATAAAAGTGGCAAAAAGTGACGAAACAAATACGAGGTTATTTAGAATTTAGACAAGAACCGGCTCGAAAAGTTTCAGTTTCTTCATTATATTTTTATATTATATTATATTGAGTTTATTATTTTTATAATATATGTATGCCTGATTTATACACATACTATATTTTTTCGGCTCAGCGTTTCACTTGCAACCGGATTTGAACCAGCAAATTGACTGGCAGATCGGATAGCTATTTCGGAACATGCCAACGTTCCTCATCTGCGATATCTGTCGGTGTGTTTTATTTACACTCTGATAATTTTGATCCTTCTGTTCACTTTGTTCAGTCTATTCACTGTGTTTACTTTGTTCACTCTGTTCATTTTGATCACTCTGTTCATTATCTTAACTTTGTTCATTCTAAAAGGTATTTGAAATATTATTAAACTTTTTGGTATTCTTAAACATTTTTCGCTTTGACTGTAATTCGTATCGATAGAATAAAATAAAAAGAAGGAATAGAAAAAGAAGAAGATGAAGCATCTGAAACATGTCATCAATAGCGTCAACTTGTCACTGTTCAGTTTGTCTTGTGTTGCGGAAGAATGCAATAAAATATGTATTTCGTTCGTTTGTCAGACCATCGCCGCACCCCCTCAACGCCACTATCTCCCTCTTTTTCTCTCTCGTTCTCTCTCTCTACCTGCCCCTCTTTTCGTCTTCATGTCTTGATCTCTAAGGATCGAATATTTCTTGTTTTCATTTCTTTTCTTATCACAATTAAATAACTCAAGGATATGTTTGCACGTATTTTGAGTATTTTTTTCTGTTTATTTTATATTTTTTTTCTTTTAAATTTTTTATTTATTTTTCTTTTTATTTTCTTTTATTCTCCTTTTTTTTGGGTTTGTTTGCTTGTTGGTTTACGCTTTGTTGCTTCAGATGGCGTGACATATGCCACATTATTGGCATTCAATTTGAGTTATCTATAGTATTGCATATTTTTCGGCGCTTCGACGGATCTACAATGTATCTATCTAGGGACTGTAGCAGTTGTGTGGTGTGTATGGTGGAGTGAATAATGTTGGAAGTGAATGTTTGTGGGTGTGTATGTGTATGTGGGTGTGTGATTGTGTGTGGAGCCACACTGTACAGCATGTTGTGTGGATTGCAATGTGCGATGCTGCGGAGAGGCAATTCTTCAGCTTCAGCAGCTGGCGAAAAATTTTTACGGAAAATTGTTCTCGTCTTATTTTCCTCTTATTTATTTCCTCAAACACACACACAAATAGTTGCACGCAACTGTATATATACACCCACATTTATACACTCTCATCTATTTGTATTGATCGAAGAAGCTTCGTCGTGAATCAAATGAATTTAGTTTTTTCGCACAGTTATTTGGTTTATATACACCATATAGACTCATACGTACGTAGGTGTGTGTGTGTGTGCGTGTAAATGCAGTTGTTTACATATTCGTGTGTGTATTCATTTGTTTCGGTTACATAGATAGATGAATGTAATCACATTATGCATTTATTTCTTTAGAGTGTTATTCTTGTTGAGTGCAAGTAGAAGAAGACGCAGAAATAGCAGAAGAAGAAGCATCAGCAGCAGAAGAAGAAGCAGCACCAGCATCAGATGTCAAATGAAATGACTCAAATTGGAAAACCGGAGACGAACTCTTCTACGAAAATTGCGACATTCGAAGGATGCTGTGAGGATCAAAAATATGTTGCATTTATTTCTATAATAATTGATTACGCATCAGATGTTTGTTCATAAAGACTTGAATTTAATTAAAAGAAAAATATTAATTCTAAAAATGCTGTTTCGTAGCGCCGATGGCTATTACAAATCTCAAGACTGTTTGTCATTTTTGACACATGAATTGTTTAGTTAAATTTAAACATTTTTTGGATTCCGATAATATTGTGACAATTCTGATATTGTAATAATTATTTTATATCAAAAAAACACCTCCGTTATATTGGCAGCCTGTTCAACGAAATACAGCCTCAGGAAGTCATCACACGACGAGCAGCAACATCTGTCGCCTGACACCGTTCTATCTCCGTCCCTGTCTCTCTGTGCTTCTCCCTCTGTTATTCCCTCTCTCTCTCGCTTTTTGTCCCCTGTTTTGCTGTCAACACCTTTGTCACAATTGTCGAACTCGAAAGAACTCGAGGTGTGGTAAATAAAAAGCACTTAACTCGCCCTTTTATTGAGATCAACAACAACCATCAACAACCAACAACATGTAAAACAACACAAATAACAAATAACAGAAAACACGCAACAACATGAAACGAAAACTGCGACAAAAATGCATATGATAATAAATAGTATTATGTTTTATTACGACGCAGATGTACAGGAGCCATTCTTAAGGGTGAAAGCATGGAAGGGTAGCGGAGAGGCGGGGAGGAGGCGGTGATATACTTCCATTCAATACCCAGGATTCAGGAACTCGAGAACCCTCTCTATTTAATGCTTATTCTTTAGTGAACGAAACCAGTTAAATTTGCAAAAATTCTTTTCTTTTTAACGACACTGAAAAATTAATGAATGTTTAACAACCCTTGACTACCCTTCATAATAAGTGTTGCACATTAATTTGTTGCTTCTCTCTCTCTCTCTCTCTCCCTCTCTTTATCTCCATCTCTCTCTATCACGTGAATTCTCTTTTGAATTCTTTTAGCAAAACAAAAAATTTTGCAACCCTCTTTTTATTTATTTACACTTTTATTCTCTTTTATCTTTAATTAAATAATGTGTATAAATACGTCATATGTCAGCTTTATTTGAACAACAACAACAACAAGAAAAGTAACAACAACAACAACAAGAAAAGTAACAACAACAACAACAACAACAAAGGCACAACACAAAAGTAACAACAAGTCCATTCAAAAATCCAAAATAATAAAAGGGAAAGGGTCTGTGTTGTTGCTTCCGTTGTTGTTATTATTGTCGTTTTTTTGTTGTTTTTGGTAGTGTCAAAAATTGTTGTCCCAAATGCCGCTAACTAAATTTCGGGATTTCGGACCAACACATTTTTTTTCTTTTTCCCTTCGGATTTCGGTTGTGATTCTAAACGCATTATTTTCGGATTTTAGAAGATAGACATTTTTTATTGTTAGATATTTCTTTTTTGGAGTGTATTTCGAGTTTTATATCGTTCTTGTTCGTTTTAGATCTTAACACTTTATTAGTTGTGACAAGTTTACATAAAGCGTTAAAAGCCGACTTTAATGAGGATTTTCTTTTTGATCTGCTTTATTGTGGTACTTTTTAGGTTTATTTTGTTTTTTTTGGATTAGACAAAATTAAATTTCTATTTTTATGCCCTGTATTCGACGGTGAAGTAATCGTATATAAGGTATAAGGTTATTGCAAAACAAGTTTCTTTCTTCTTGTCTTTATTCGTCATTATTATTGTAATTTTTTGAATATTAATTGTTTACATGTTGAACCCTTTCTTTATATGTGGATTTATGATATTTTTCATTTTAATTATTACAATATTATTTCACTTCATTCTTTCTTTTGAAGCTTAAAATCTCTGTTATTAAATTTCAAATGCATACGAAGTATGGAAAAATCAAAACAAAATACAAACAAATTAAATTCAACATGAATAAAAACAAACTTGACAGTAAGAGTAGAAAACAAAAATTACTTATAAACCCAAAAGAAATCACAGAAGAGTTCATTAATGCATTAATGCCTTTAACCAAAAATATTTAACCCCTAAGGCATTAGAGGGAATCAGACCAACCGACACAGACAGAGACATATACAGATATAACAGACATACAGGTTGACAAATAGGCAGACACGTGTTCTTCATTATAAGAGGTTGAGTACAGTCGAGGGTGATTGAAACCAACAAGAACAGCAACAACAAACAATTCTAATTTAGACGAATATCGCATTTAAATTGGAAGTCGAAAAAAATAGATGGAGGAATATATGGAAAAATAGAGGAGAAAGAGCGAGACATTCAGAGAAGGTTTAATGGCCAAAAACGAATTTTCTGATTTTCTGATGACTAAAACTCGGTAAACTTTTATAGAAATTTGAAACCTTGAAATTCGGATAACTTGGGGACCGAATTGCACCTTTAATTTTATATTCCTTATTTTTTCTCTAGAAACTATAACCATTAAACATTCGCAACTAAAGGTCGGATTAGTTATTACTAATTTTGGTTTTTATTGACTTAGTTAAGCATTTAAGAGATTATAGGGTTCCCAAGAATAAAAATCGGCCAAATTAACTGCACACTTTCTTGCACTCTTCTTCTCTTTTGTCGCAGATGTCGCATATTTTGGAGGCCACCTCGTAGTAGGTTGTGGCTTTCTTGGATGTGTCGTAGTAGTCGTAGGCCACCACAGGCGCCGGCTTCTGAAGCGCTACGTCGTGGGCCTTGAAAGCTTCAATGGGCAGACATATCAATGCTTCTTTCTTCAGACTCTCAAAGTATATAATGATGGTGGTATCCGAGTTTTTAGATTCGGTATGCTAAAGTAAAAAAAGACTTTTTGAATAAATGGAACTAATTTCAAGAGAAGAGATAGTGCTTGTTTCTAGAATTTTGTGGATCGTTTAAAATATCTTCTATTTAACTGAATACTCACTCTGACACGGTCCACTTTTCTCAGATCCCCGACGATGTCAGAATTGGCTTCATAACCAGATGGAAGTGTTACAGCTACGACAGCCATGTTGGATTCAGCGCCTTCGCCCACCCACTCCACGCACACATCCATCACGAGTTTGTGAGGCGGGACGTCTTTATTGAGGACAGTGCTCAGTGTAAAACTCGGTGCTGGTTCTTTCTCGAGGACGTTGTATTGGTACGAAATTTGTATCAAAGCGGCACCACTGCCCCGTCCATGGAACTCAACAGCACTTGTATTAGCAGGTAGCTAAAAGGTTACGAAGAAGTTAAAGATACGATACATAACAGAAGGTCTTTTCACTCGTTTAAGTTTACCTTAAACGACTGCATCAGCAACGCGTTTCCTTCATTTAATTTAACTGCCTCCTGCTTTTCGCGTACGCCTCCCAGCGTTTTGAAATCAACATCCATGTTGGCAGCCACGTATGAGGATAGTTCGGCAAATCTAATAAGAGCCTGCAGACCCACGACGGTGTCCTGTGTGGAAGCAAAGCCGCCATAACTATTGCGCTGGGCCACCAACCACTTGATTATCTGCAGAACTTCCTCCGATCGTGGAGATTCGTGGTTGAGTAGGGTGAGTAGTGCATACGATGTGGTCTCTATTTCATTGCTACGGGGCCAGCGCCACCAACAACAGCCTGTTATTTGTGAAGTGTTGCTTTCTGAAGACCACCAACGTCGATCGCCATCGGTTTTGGCGAGGGAGCGCAGCTCATTGTATTTCTCCAATGCAGTCGGATGGTTGGCTTTCTGCAGAGTGAATGCGGCCAGAAACTTGATGCTCAAATCCTGCACCTTCTGCATATTCTCGGCAATGAATTCCAAACCCTTGTTCATCTGCACGTTAATATTTGACGTGTTCTAAAGAGAAAAAGGAATTGTATTAACGAAGGGCTACGAATCCTCTCAATTCTATCCGATTCTTACCTGGTTCTCTAGCAATGCAAGACACACAGTTGCTGTCAGTGAAACCTCATTTCTTTGCAATTGATAGAAGAAATCCCCGACTTCTGTAAAACTGCCGTTTGCGGCCTGTCGTTTGTCCAAGAATCTCAAACCATCGTTTATCACTCTTCGATCAATGTATAGATATTCGGTCAGACTGGGTAGAAAGCGCAACACGTATGCGGTCAGCCAAGTGGAACCATATCTCGAGAGATGCCTTGAATTACTAGGGCCAAAGGAGCTGAAAGATCCGTCTCTGTGCTTGAACTTCAGAAGGTTCTGATAGCCACGCTCAAGATTGAGTTTAATGCGATCCTCCAGACCGCTATTCAGCCTGCCAGTACTCTGTTGATTAGATCTCTATTTAACGAAACTCTGAAAACACAACAAGGCTCTACTTACATTCAAGTAGCGCATCATCAAATAGTTTGCAACTAATTTCGACATGGTTTGCTCTGCACAATCCGTGGGCAGGCGCACTAAGTAATCCAAATTATTGAGTAGCGGGCCTAGCAGATCTCCCACCACTGAGAACTCTGCATGAACGGAATCGGGCACGAAGCTCGCTGGCAACTCCAACTGGAAAGTGGAGTTGGCTTCCGTCTGATCCTTAAGATCCATAAAGAAAGCGCGATTGGCATACTCTGTAACGCCTTCGGGAACCACCTTGAGAGACTTATGAATGGCATCTCCAGCAAGAGGTGATATCGCGGTTATTTTCAGCAGAATGTTGCCTATAATTTTGGGCCGCACCATGAAAGAGACTCCTGCGGCGGAGTTAACAGACACTCGTACAGTCTTGGAGCGCTTCTCTCCATCAATCACTTCATTTGACAGTCCGACAAACTCGAATTCGCCGTCTGTATTATGAAGAGTGACCTCAACATCGAGATCTTTGCTGAGGTAGTTGAACACCAAAGCGGGCACGGAAATCAGCTCACCTATTGTTACCATGATTGTTAAATGTGTGTTTCTTGATTTTATCAGTGATGCTTTTATAATTCCAGTGTATTAATTACCTCGTTTGATTGAATACGGTAATCTGACAGAAACGAAAAATGATTGAAAAGCATTGATCTTTTTAGATTCCTCTGTTGTTGCTAATCCTTTCTCCGGACTCAAGGAGAATCCACTAACCACCCATGATGTGAGGGTGTCTGGAATTTTCTTAACCCATGTAAAGTTTTCCGACTCCGTGCTGTTGCAATTAAATTTATTAAGTAAGTTTTTTCCTGTAAGAAATATTTAGTAGTTCATACTTTTCAATATTGTCGAAAATCCACGTTTGCGCAAAATCAGCGCTCACTGACCCTCCATTTAAAATGTGAGGCCTATTTGAGCCGCTGCCTACATGCCTGTCAGTCTGACGGCTGTCAAATTTGGGTTTCGTGTAGTTATGTAAAAAGTGCGCATTAGTGAGTGTAAGAACACCGCTCTGAAGTCCGGGATATCTCTTATCTCCACCCTGAAATGGCGTATAAGTCGAGTACCTGTTGAGGCTCCCGCGCACTTGTTCCAGGTCAATGTCGTTGTTTTCTGAAAGAGGCAGCAACCCTCTTTGGGCGACAGCCAATAGACCCACAAAGGAGTTTGGTTTAGTTCTGATAGATAACGAAACTTCTTCGCCTACTTTGACCTCCTCGGGTATGTCGATGGTGATCTGGAATGAATGAAAGATGGAATTCATGAAGGTAATGGATAGAAGAAGGCAGTATTCTTACGAAGTTAATGCGTTTAAAATTAAATGATTTGGCAAATTTTAATCGATTCCATCTTGAATAACATTTTTCTTAGATAATAATGAACAAATATCTATACCTTGTTTTTGAACGCCCATTGGATGGTAAAGGATGTTTCGGCGTAACGGTATTCGCCATTCTCTACGTAATAGACGTATATATAAGATTCAGGAGCCATCTCAAAGGTGGGCACGAATTTAGCCAAGCTAACATTCTGAGGTTCTGGAAGGTCAACTCGTTTCGTCATCACAACATTGCCACGCCCCACAATTGTGTATACATAGTAACTAAATGGCTCTTTGGCTTGCACCGTGAAAGACGATTCCACGTTTTCGAACAGCCTGAAATAAGTGTACAGTTAGTTTAGAAAGGAAAAAACGATCAAGGATAAACTTCCTCAGGACACTTACAAGTTCTTTCCATCCTCATAATTGACATGGACCTGTAGATAATCTTCGGGCTCTTCGACGTTCGTTGATGGCTTTACTTCTTCTGAACTAATAAAACGACTGATTGTAAAGGTTTTCACCTTTTCGCCTGCATACTCAACGAAGGAATCGAAATTGTGCTTATAACCTTCGACTACGGGTAAGTCGGGTAGTTTCACCTTGAACACAGCATGGTTGCTGGCATTTAGGTAGCTTTCGAACTCAAATCGTAGCCTCTCCTCTGGCAGCTCTACGGACTCATTTTTCTTACGGCCCCACAATATTTTTTCGTAAGTCTCCACGTAAGTGAGGCGAACTACCGACTTTGTATCTTGCAGGATCGTGCCATCGACATGTCGGATGCTAAAAACAAGCTCCTCTTCCTTGTCCGGATGGTATCTGTAGCAATTTATGAAGGACTCACAATTTATTTGGTAGCGGTAATTAAACAGCTGGCTGTGAGCGGTGCTGTTCAGTTGAACGCCTGTGAAATCCTCTTCTACAGCAGCGGTCACTTCCAGCGATGATCTTTGGTGATCTTTGGTCATCTTCGTTTCGAACTCCTTGACGCTAAAGTCGAACTTTGCCTTGCTGTTCACCATGTCGGTGGTTCTGACGATGGTCGGTATTTCTACATTTTTTTGTTTCCCATAAATAAACGAGTAGGGATCTTTAAGCTGCACCAGTAGCGTCACTTTGCCGTTGATCGGCTTGCCAGAGGTGTACCTAGAATAGGAACAGTGAGAAAGGAAGGGATTGAAAGAGTGCCAATAGGGAGAATAAGCTCAGCGATTCTTACTTGGCTCTTACGACAGCCTGCATGTCACCATCCTTCACGGAGACGCGTTCGTTCGTCTCCACCTTAACCTCATACTTGGGCATCACGTAATTTTGAACCCTAAAGCGCTTTAACAATGATCTTGTGGGCATTTGTAGTATGACCGCCCACGAACCCAACGCTGGATATTCGGAGATCAAGAACTTTCCTGTGTGGACACCGTTGACGAACCGCAAATCTGTGGAGTCCTTTAGACGATTGCGTTTGCTATCCTACGGAACAACATGCGATATTAATGGTCAATGACAGGTGTCGCATAGAACTTTCAAGCTCACTATAATCATCAGATGGGTTTTCTCAGGTACTTGCGTTGGTTTTAGGTTTTCGCCCAGAACGATAACGCGGTACTGTAGCTCATCGCCTGGCTGGTAAGTTCCCTTGTCCGTCTGTATTATGACGTTAGGCTCAAATATTTCGAAATTCAAATTCGTTGCATTGTAGAAGTCGTCACCTTCTGCGGTGAGGTTGTATCTGCCATGCGCGAGCATGGGCACATCGAAATCCACTAATTTGACCCCATCAGTGTGGTTTAGATTAACGGTTTTAGTCTCATTATATGAGGGTCCAGTGATGCCGACCTTCAGCTGTCTGGGCTCCGAAATGTTGTGGACAGCTACAGCAACACTATACTTGTGTCCTGAGTGAAGCGTCCCGGGCCCAATTACGGAGTAGTATCTAAAGTTAGCAAACGTGTTATTTAATTTTAAGAAATATGTTTTTCTTATCTTATTTTATAGCTTCGGAGGAAGTCTAGCCAGATGATATGATGTAGGAATGAAATATTAACTGAATAAGCTTGGTAATAATTTTAAATAACATCTTGATAAAAATATAACTTAAGCAACTAAAGAAACCGCACAAGAATTTATATCAATTGAATGGTAAATAGTAAAATTTCTTTCCTTAAATCGCAAAATTAAAAGGCAGAAATCAAAGAGGTAAATTTGAAACTATGTATTGTATTTTATAAATTATTTTGTAACTCACCCATCACCAAGGACTTCCGCAGCAGTTTGAAGCAAACAAATTGCTAAAATTTTAAACCTTAGCATTTTAAATCTAAATTTGATATAAAACACTAAATTGTTTATAACAAATAAAAGTAACAAAAACCAGGTAAATTAAATCGAATCTCTTTTCTATTAGTTTCTAAATAAAATTAACTCTCCCCAGAAGCACTTCAACTGGTACTGAAACTCAACTGATAGTCGAGCTCAATTTATAGTAAGTCAGAGTGGTAAAACTATATGGGCCCTTGTGGGAAACGAGAAAAAAGTATAATCTTCGCTCGTGGCTAGCGATCCCGTTGCTAGTGATCGTCTAATTCTATTTCCATATCGATATGGTTGATAATCTTCTTCTTCTTGTTGCTTGATAGTGTGTGTTAGCCAAACAAATGACAGCTCCAGTCCCTAATCTCCGTAGATGCCGAAAATTTTATTACGTTCAGCGTTTGACGTATGAAAATTCTAGTCGCTCATCGCTATGAAGCCTCCAGATGTTTGGTTCCAACTATAGGTTTTCTTTCATATGATAATTTTTATGGCTACGCTCGTGACAGTCTTACGTCTTGAATATGAAGAAAAACATAGATAGTACTTTAATAGCGTTATACTTAGTGTAAAACCTGGAAGCTTCCGAAAGTATGGTTTTAAGATAATAACAGATGAGAAAAATATGTGACGGGATGGAAAATAGAAATGTTTTTTATCTGCATGTATATATGTATGTAAATGCAAAAATCTACGAAAAGCGTCCGAGTGTTTAATGGAACTGTTTAGTGTAAAATCTGGGAGCTTCTGCTCCAAATTTGCTCTCTCCTTTTATCCGCTTTCTTGAATACTTTCATATTTCCAACAACTGTAAAGGAACTTTCCCCCCTCCCCCCTCAAAGAAGATTCACTTGCATATTCAGCCGAGGTTTCCTACCTCTGTTAGTCAATTAAAAGCCATGTCATTTCAAACACAACACACACACACATATACACAGGTGAAAATATTTCCAATATCATCGTGTGCCATCATATTCATATGAGCAAATTAACACTTTTAATTATATTTCCTCCTCATTTCCGATTCCGATTGATATTTATTACTCAACAGAACAAAGTTGAAAAGAGGATGAACAAGAAGAGAAGGAAGAAGAAGAAAAGAGACAGATGACGAAGAGAGCGAAGGAAAGTATGTATGTGCGTAGTTACAAATTAACAAATTAAAATATTCTCATCGAAAATTTTGTGGATTCAGAGAACAGGAGACCTCAGAAGGAGCAATCATGCCCTTCCTCCTGTACCCTCCCCCCCCTCTGATATTCCTTCGCAAATACTCATAATTCTCTCTCCGAATTTAGTTGATTCGCGAATTGGTTTTAATTGTTGCTTTTTTAATGGGAAAAACTACAAGACAATAAAAAATGAACAAACAGTAGAAATGGCAAACAGTCAGACAGAAAAGCAGAGGATGGTAGACAGACAAACAGACGGACGGATCACGAATTGTAGCATTACGTAATGCAACGCTACGTAATGCATCCTGGCAACCGTGCAGAGAAGCATAAATCACGTCACGAGTTTAAAACCACCAAAACGAGGATAAAAGATTCGTGTCTGTTTTTGCATATATGAAGCATGTGATTTCAATATTTTCTGATATTTTCTCTGCTTCTTCTGCTAATCCTCTCTCCTCTCTATCTCCACTGTCTCTCTCTCTCTCTCTGTTTCTGCGAGGATTTTCTCAAATTAATTGTTTACTTAGGAAAAGTTTTTTGCGTTTGCACATTCCTTGGAAAAAAAAGCCATACAATTTCCTCAACTATGAAGACGTGTTAAAAAGTTCAGGCGAGAAGTAAGAAAAGGTATAGAGACAGACGAATAAGAGAATAAAGTTTCTTCAACATCTTGCGTAATTTCTTAAATGGCTTACAAATTTGTTTTTCACTACTTTTTATTGTTGTAATAAGAAAAGTGTGAAGGAAAAAAGTTTATGAAGAATTTTATTTATTAAAAAAAACAAAAATATTTTCAAAACATGTACTACAAGTGAACCTCGTCCGACAATATTTAAAAGCGTTGAGATAAAATGTCCGATATATAGAGTGCGCGCAGTAGAAGACAGGGGCCGCATTACCTCGGGCTCTGTTTTGTTTACATGGATAGTGTTACAAAAAGATTTCCGCAGTTTCATTACCGTATAAGTAAATAATTCTTAAGAATTTTTTTTATGATAAAATCATAATGATAAAGCGTTTGTTATGTCTAAAAACATGTAGACAAATAAAGCCTTATGTCTTATGTCACTTTGTGTTTTTGTATTCCTTGAACAAGAACAATAAAAAGATAATAACATAAAACCGAAATATCGGATAAGATTGTTTCAGAAATAGAAAAACTTTAGAATTCTAGATTTAGCAGTTCCGATTCTATTCAGTTCCAGTGAGTTAATATTTGGGACCTTTGTGAGCATTGGTAAAAACGATAGTCTCCATCTGGCTGGGCTCAACTGGAAGTCCGTTCTGCGGGGTCCACGTTGATAGCTTGATAAGAGCTTCTTATAACTGCTGGAAACTGGTCCGACACTGCTATCGTCCACGGTTTCCACGGATTCCAGAGCAACGGTTCGTGATATATTTTTTGTGGTGGGGGTAAATTTTCGTTTTTATTGACTTAGTTAAGAATTTGAGGGATAATAGAATAATAATAGGAAAATTAACTGCACACTTTCTTGCACTCTTCTTCTCTTTTGTCGCAGATGTCGCATATTTTGGAGGCCACCTCGTAGTAGGTTGTAGCTTTCTTGGATGTGTCGTAGTAGTCGTAGGCCACCACAGGCGCCGGCTTCTGAAGCGCTACGTCGTGGGCCTTGAAAGCTTCAATGGGTAGACATATCAAGGCTTCTTTCTTCAGACTCTCAAAGTAGATAATGATGGTGGTATCCGAGTTTTTAGATTCGATATGCTAAAGTAAAAAAAGACTTTTTGAATAAATGGAACTAATTTCAAGAGAAGAGATAGAGCTTATTTCTAGAATTTTGTGGATCGTGTAAAATATCTTCTATTTAACTGAATACTCACTCTGACACGGTCCACTTTTCTCAGATCCCCGACGATACCAGAATTGGCTTCATAACCAGATGGAAGTGTTACTTCTACGACAGCCATGTTGGATTCAGCGCCTTCGCCCACCCACTCCACGCACACATCCATCACGAGTTTGTGAGGCGGGACGTCTTTATTGAGGACAGTGCTCAGTGTAAAACTCGGTGCTGGTTCTTTCTCGAGGACGTTGTATTGGTACGAAATTTGTATCAAAGCGGCACCACTGCCCCGTCCATGGAACTCAACAGCACTTGTATTAGCAGGTAGCTAAAAGGATACGAAGAAGTTAAAGATACAATACATAACAGAAGGTCTTTTCACTCGTTTAAGTTTACCTCAAACGACTGCATCAGCAACGCGTTTCCTTCATTTAATTTAAGTGCCTCCTCCTTTCCGCGCACGCCTCCCAGCGTTTTGAAATCAACATCCATGTTGGCTGCCACGTATGAGGATAGTTCGGCAAATCTAATAAGAGCCTGCAGACCCACGACGGTGTCCTGTGTGGACGCAAAGCCGCCATAACTATTGCGCTGGGCCACCAACCACTTGATTATCTGCAGAACTTCCTCCGATCGTGGAGATTCGTGGCTGAGTAGGGTGAGTAGTGCATACGATGTGGTCTCTATTTCATTGCTACGGGGCCATCGCCACCAACAACAGCCTGTTATTTGTGAAGTGTTGCTTTCTGATGACCACCAACGTCGATCGCCATCGGTTTTGGCGAGGGATCGCAGCTCATTGTATTTCTCCAATGCAGTCGGATGGTTGGCTTTCTGCAGAGTGAATGCGGCCAGAAACTTGATGCTCAAATCCTGCACCTTCTGCATATTCTCGGCAATGAATTCCAAACCCTTGTTCATCTGTCCTTCAATATTTGACGTGATCTAAAGAGAAAAGGGCTTGTATTAACAAAGGGCTACGAATCCCCTCAATTCTCTCCGATTCTTACCTGGTTCTCTAGCAACGCAAGACACACAGTTGCTGTCAGTGAAACCTCATTTCTTTGCGACTGATAGAAGAAATCCCCGGCTTCTGTAAAACTGCCGTTTGTGGCCTGTCGTTCGTTCAAGAATTTCAAACCGTCGTTGATCACTTTGGGATCAATGTGTATATATTCGGTCAGACTGGGTAGAAAGCGCAAAACGTATGCGGTCAGCCAAGTGGAACCATTTCTAGGGTCCTTTTCTGAATTACTGGGGCCAAAGGAGCTGAAGGAGCCGTCTTTGTGCTGGAAACGCAGGAGGTTCTGATAGCCACGCTCAAGGTTGAGTTTAATGCGATCCCCCAGACCGCTATTCAGCCTGCTAGTACTCTGTTGATTAGATCTCTATTTAACGAAACTCTGAAAACACAACAAGGCTCTACTTACATTCAAGTAGCGCATCATCAAATAGTTGGGCACTAATTTGGACATTGTTTGCTCTCCGCAACCCGTGGGTAGGCGCACTAAGTACTCCAAATTTTTGAGTAGCGGGCCTAGTAGATCTCCCACCACTGAGAACTCTGCATGAACGGAATCGGGCACGAAGTTCGCTGGCAACTCCAACTGGAAAGTGGAGTTGGCTTCCGTCTGATCCTTAAGATTCATAAAGAAAGCGCGATTGGCATACTCCGTAACGCCTTCGGGAACCACCTTGAGAGACTTATGAATAGCATCTCCAGCAAGAGGTGAGATCGCGGTTATTTTCAACAGAATGTTGCCTATAATTTTGGGCCGCACCATGAAAGAGACTCCTGTGGCGGAGTTAGAAGACACTCGTACAGTCTTGGAGCGCTTCTCCACAGCAATCACTTCATTTGACAGTCCGGCAAATTCGAATTCGCCGTCTGTATTATCAAGAGTGACCTCAACATCGAGATCTTTGCTGAGGTAGTTGAACACCAAAGCGGGCACGGAAATCAGCTCACCTGTTGTTACCATGATTGTTAAATGTGTGTTTCTAGACTTCATCAGTGATACTCTTACAATTCCAGTGTATTACTTACCTCGTTTTACTGAATACGGCAACCTGACAGAGACGAAAAATGGTTGGAAAGCTTTGATCTTTTTGGAGTCCTTTGTTGTCGCTAAGCCTTTCTCCGGATTCAAGGAGAATCCACTAACCACCCACGATGTGATGGTGTCTGGAATTTTCTTGACCCATGTAAAGTTTTCGGATTCGGTTCTGTTAGAATTATTATTAATATGAGTTTTTTCTGTGAAATATGTTTTATAATTTATACTTTTCAATGTTATAGAAAATCCACGTTTCCGCAAAATCTTTGCGTACAGCGGGTTGATTATTATCTGTGGAGCTTCCTGCTGAGCCGAGGCCTTCCCTTAAAATGTGAGGCGTAGAACTCATATACATCTTAGGTGTCTCTACATTGTCGTTTAAGATGCCTTGGGCCGCGATGTGACTAAATTGTCCCCATTCTGGTTTCGTATAGTTATAGAAATAGTGTGCATTTGTCAGAGTCACAACACCGCTGTGTTCTCCGGGATATCTGCTATAACCACCCTGATCAGGCGTATAAGTCGAGTAGCTACCAAGGCGCCAGCGCACTTGTTCCTCGTCAATGTTGTTGTTGTCTGCGAGTAGCAACACGCTTTGGTCGACAGCCAAGAGACCCACAAAAGAGTTTGGTTCAGTTCTGATTGAGAGCGAAACTTCGTCGCCTACTTTGACCTCGTCGGGTGCTTCGATGGTAATCTGAATTGGATGAAGAGCATAATGAATCATATTACAGGTATGAACCATATATGAATGGTATACCTTATTTTTGAATGACCATTCGATGTAAGCGGATGCCTCGGCGAAACGGTATTCTCCGTTATCCACGTAATAGACATATATATTGGCATAAGGAGCCATCTCGAAAGTGGGTACGAATTTGACTACGCTAACTTTTTGAGGTTCTGGTAGGTCAACTCGTTTGGACTCCAAAACATTGCCACGTCCAACTATTGTATAAACATAGTAACTGAGTGGCGTGCTGGAGTTCAAGGTGAAAGAGGATTCCACGTCTTCACGTAGCCTGAAATAAGTGTACAATTTTTTTAGGAAACGAAACGAAAAACTATCTAGGATAAACCTTTTTAGGACACTTACGAGTACTTTTTATCCTCATAATTGACAAGGATTCGTAGATAATCTTTGGGCTCTTCATATATTGTTACAGGCTCCTCTTTGGACTTTCTAATGGGAAAACCTGACACGACTCCCTGCGCCTCATCTGCATACTTGACAGTGCCCTCGAAAGAGTGCCTATAGCCCTCTACTTCAGGTAAGTCGGGCAGTTTCACGTTGAACACAGCCTGGCTGCTGGCATTTAGGTGGCTTTCGAACTCAAAGTGTAGCCTCTCCTCTGGCAGCTCTACGGATTCATTTTTCTTATGGCCCCACAATATTTCGTCGTAGGTCTCCACGTAAGTGAGGCGAACTATCGACTTTGTATCTTGCAGCATCGAGCCGTCAACATGTCGGATGCTAATAACAACCTCCTGTTCCGTGTCCGGATGGTAGGAGTAGCAAGTTCCGAAAGTCGAACACATCATCTCGTATCGGTCAGGAAACAGCTGACTTCTAGTGGTGCTGTTCAGCTTAACGCCCGTGAATTCCTCTTCCACAACAGCGGTCACTTCCAACGAAGTTGGATATTGTTTGTTGATCTTCGTCTCGTACTCCTTGACGCTAAAGTCGAACTTCGCCTTGCCGTTCACCATGTCGGCGGTTCTAACGATGGGTGGTATTTTTACATTGTTCTCTTCTTCATTGGATATGAAATAGTAGTTTTGCACACGCACCAGCAGCGTTACCTTGCCGTTGACCGGCTTGCCATAGGTGTAGCTAGAATAGGAAAGTGGACAAGAAAGGATTTGAAGGTAATGAGTGCCAATAGGGAGAATAAGCTCAGGGATTCTTACTTGGCCCTTACGACAGCCTGCATGTCTCCGTCCTTCACAGAGACGCGTTCGTTCGTCTCCACCTTAACTTCATACTTGGGCAACACATACTTCTCAACGGAAAAACTATTAATCTGTTCCATTGTGCCATCCGTGCTCACCATGAGACGCCATGCACCCAATGCGGGATATTCTGAAATCAAGAACTTTCCAGTGTGGACACCGTTGACGAACCGCAAATCTGTGATCTCCTTTAGACGATTGCGTTTGCTATCCTACGGAAAAGCATACGATTTAAAGGTCAAGTGGTGGGTCCTCCATGGTGGAAACTCACCTCAACTACCACAAGAGTGTTCTCCGAGGGGTGCGTAGGCTTTAAGTTTTCGTCTAGAGCGATAACGCGGTACTGCACCTCATCGCCGGGCTTGTAAGTTCCTTTGTCCGTTTGTATTAAGAAGTGAGGCTTAAATCTACCGAAATTCAACTTCGTTGTATTGTAGAAATCAATACCAGCCACACCCTTTGCGGTAAGGTTGTAGGTGCCTTTCTCGAGCACGGGCACATCGAAATGGACCAACTTGACTTCATCGGCTTGGTTGAGGTCGACGGTCTTGGTCTCATTGTATGAAGGTCCGGTGATGCCGACGTTCAGCTGGCTAGGTTCCGTCGAGTTGTGGACTGCTACGGCAACACTATACTTGTGCCCTGAGTGCAGCGTGCCGGGTCCAATCACGGAGTAGTATCTGAGGTTGTATTATTTAATTTTGTAATTAAACTTTAGATATAAATTTTCAATCGGGTGAGCATTAGAATTACGTATAACTTTGTGCCAATGTCATTAGAGGTGAATATTTTTCACAGTATCCCGAGCTTATTTCAACCTGATGATGTACACTAAACTAGTTTTCGTGATGCGGTTTAATGATGATCTGTCTCTTCAGTGTCATATAGTAATTTTTTGCAACCTTCACAAGTACTATTGATTGTTTGAAATGAGTAAAGAGTAACGCTCCAGAGACCACCATTCAACTAAAGACCACTGAAAAGCTTGATATAAACAGCTCTTGAAAAGATAGAAAACATGTTGAGAGCTTTACAACAAAATAAAGACCAGTAAGAGTGTTATATTCGGCCTGGCCGAGTCTTAGATACCCTACACCGCACAATTTCGGTGGCGGCAGTTTTGGAAATCAAGTATTGACTTATTGAATTCTAAGAATTTTTGGGACTGCAAGTTGATTAACCGTCCCGGGCTTCATGAGTCTTAGCTACGCCTTTGTATAAATAGTAGGCGTGGTCGTTACCTATTTTCAAAATAAAATAACTAGCTTAGTTGTCTTATTATTGAGTTCAAATTTAAACTTTATTTACGTGGTAAAAAATATGTTTTTTCATGAGTTATACCGTATAAGTAGTGTAAAAGTGGGCGGACCGCGCCCAGTTTTGGTGTTATAATGTTTTATTTGAAAACAAGTTTTATTATAAAGATTTATGCAGGAATTTTTATATTGAACAACTGGTGGGCGGATCACGCCCATATTTGGCATATTAGCGAATAATGCTACTCTATACCCAGGAATTTTGTTGTTATAACTCAAAAACGAACGCTGATATCACATTTTTAATAAAAAATAGGAGTGATCGTCGACCGATTTTGCCCATTTTCAATACCAACCTGCACACCACAAGAAACAATATATCTGAAACAATTTCATCATGATATCTTCACCGGTTCTTTTGTGATCGTGATTTCAACAGACAGACAGACGGACGGACATGGCTAAATCGACTCAGGAGGTCACGCTGATCAAGAATATATATACTTTTCCATACCTATCGTCTCTATTTCTATGCGTTACATATTTCGTGACAGTGTGAATATACCCTTAACCTTAAGGTGTAGGGTATAAAATACAAACAAATACCCAATTCAATGGGCGAAATCCCCAAAGTATTGTCACTGAGGTAAACGAAAAAATGTTGAGTGCAGTCAACAGCTCGGTCTCGATCTCTGTTTAGAGTTTTGTTGTGATTTATTTTGTTATGACGAATGGGAGAATAAATGGACGAGTTTGTTAGTAGTCGCTTGTGAGAAGAGGTTAAAGGCTTTCCGTTGTAGAAATTCGTTCATATAAATATGTTTGTACTCATCCAGTGACTTCTTTACTTTGTTTGTCACGGTAACTGAATGACTAAAATTTTAATACAAAAATATTCTACTGAACATTCTTATCGCTTTTATGAACTCTTCGTGTTTGTAGTCAGTGAGAGCGAAAGTCACGTTTTGCTTCTACAAATGCTACAGTAAATTCAATGTATAAAATAAAAGTATTTAGTCTAATTTGATGGAGAAAAATTATCTATTTCCCGGCTGATTTTCTTAATTTTTGTAGTATAGTATTCGCATTTATGATTTATGTTGTACTATCAGAACAATGAAAAATTCAAATTCTTTTTTTTATTCTTCTAAAATTATTCTACATTTATTCTTTAGGGTTAAGTTTCTAGAATACATTTTAGAACTGATTTAAAATTTAGTATTTTAAAATAGAAAACGTTCTCAGAAAAAATAATTATAACATTTAATGGTGAGTAACTTTAAAGATGATCTCATACAAAACATTAAAACCGTGTATTTGGATTAAATTTAATTATTGTACTGCAATAAATTTTATTATCTCTCTCTAAATGAAGTCTCTACGTTGATGATATATGCTAATTTTACGCTGAGGGAATGAATTATTAATAGAATAACCTTGATAATAGTTTTAAATAACATTTAAATTTACTTTATTATTATCCTAAACAACCAAAGTAACCGCATAAGAATTTATATGATACTGAACGCTAAATAGAAGCGTTTCTTTCCTTAAATCGCAAACTTAAAAGGCAGAAATCAAAGAGCTAGATTTTAAACCATGTTTCTATTATATTTTATTATATTCTGACTTACCCATCACCAAAGACTTCTGCAGCAATTTGAAGCAAACAAATTGCTAAAATTTGAAACTGTAACATGTTTTTAACCAAAAACAAAACGCTATATAGCCGCTCTTTTAATTGCCACAAAAACCGCGTTAATTAGAATGAAATAGAAATATATGAACTTGTAATGATTTACCAGCAACAGTAACTAAAACCTTTTTTTTGCTTGAGAAACAAGAAATAAAATGAACCGTCTTCAGAGGCAGTTCAACTGGTACTAAACTGAAATGATAGCGGGATTCACTTTAAGCTCTTTGAGAGCCATTCGTGTTCAAGTGTTAACTACAGCTTCAACAGCTTATCTGTTAACTTATCTCTTCTAACCAAAACAACAACAACAACAAACCGTCGGTTCAAATCTTTTTATATGCTAATTACCTAAAAGTGAAAAAACATTTCAGATGAAAAACTAAGATTTTATAATTTATCTGTCGTGTCGCATTTCATATAAAATAGGTACGTCAATTAAAGTCCAAATTATAGATTAATGATGACTAAATTCTCTGAACTACTGGTAAATATTTTACTTTCTTCATAGGAGTAACTATTATTATTATTTTTTCTTGTTTTCTCAAAAATTATAATATATTGAATATGTTTACCTAAAAAATTGCTTTTAAATATTAAGTTAATTTAACTAATTTAAAAGAGTTTTTTTTGCAATCTTAAAATTGACCCAATTGGATTCTTTATATACCTTGTGAGGTTTTATGTATGTGGGTAGACTTATCGAAATTGACTACCTGTACTGCATGGAACTGAATCAAACTGAACTTGGATACTAAACATCGGACAGCGGATAAAGAGAGCCCCTGTAGATTTCTATGCCTGCAAGAAAATACTCGGGAAAACGTGGGACATTAGGCCATAAGTAGTTTTATGGATATATAAAGCGGTCGTCAGGACCATTTTAACGTATGGAGCTCTGATATGGAGGACGGCCTCATCCAAAGCATATCAACGTCGAGGATTAGCAAGAGTACAACGATTTGCCTGTGTGGGAGCCGTTGGAGAACTGACGCCCTGTACGACGGATTCGCTAAACACTATCCTGCATCGTCTTCCAATAAACCTGGATGTCCAATAGACAATTAAAAGCATAGCAACAGCAAGCAAACTCAGATTAAGAGAGCTCATATGTTGGAAACTCTGGAACATGTTCATGGTAGCATATTGGAGCTGCCAGATAATGCAACTGTTGTAATGCAAGGAACGTAACAGACTACTTAAAGCCAATCATAAACTTTTCTCGAACATTCCAGGTAATTTTTCCCTTCATAACAATTTGACGCTTCGGAGGCGGGGGCTGGAGCCGGTATTTTCTCGTAAAGTCTCGGGATATCACTCTGCATCGGACTCCCAGCTCATGCCAGTGTATTTCAGGTGGAAACTACGACGATCACCGGGGCTTGTAACGCAAGCTCAATATCAACAATGTCCAAACACAACCCAGCATCTTCTCCGAAAGTTGAGCTTCCATGAACGCACTCAGGGTCGTGGTTACTAAATCGAGGACAGTCCAGCACTGCAAGGACAACCTATAACGTCTGGGCACAAGGTCTCCAATCACCATAGTGTGGGTTGCCAGTCACAGGAGCATTTATGGCAATGAAGTAGCGGATGAACTTGCTCGAAGAGATGCAAATCTAAATTATTGTGCTGCCATATACCACAAATCTAAATTATACTATATTCGTTGGTGATTGCTATTGCCGGCATACGACAGCACTACTTAAACCTCAGCACTAGAAGGACGGGGTTCTCTAGCTGTAATATTTCTCGACAGATATGGCTCTTTTATGACAAGGGAAGGTCAAATTATCACCTGTTGAGGGCCAGGTTAATCGCAGTAATAACTGGCCACTGGTTAATAGGAAGATGTACAATGGCTGGACCGCAACTCCTTCTGTTAACATTAGCAAGTAAAGATTGGATTGGTTGTTATTAATTTTGTTTTTTATTGACTTGGCTAAGAATTTGAAGTATAATAGGATAATTTCTCAAGGTTCCCAATGATAAAAATCTGCCATGTTAACTGCACACTTTCATGCACTCTTCTTCTCTTTTGTCGCAGATATCGCATATTTTGGAGGCCACCTCGTAGTAGGTTGTGGCTTTCTTGGATGTGTCGTAGTAGTCGTAGGCCACCACAGGCGCCGGCTTCTGAAGCGCTACGTCGTGGGCCTTGAAAGCTTCAATGGGCAGACATATCAACGCTTCTTTCTTCAGACTCTCAAAGTATATAACGATGGTAGTATCCGAGTTTTTAGATTCGGTATGCTAAAGTGAAAAATAAAGAATTTTTGAATAAATGGAACTAATTTTAAGAGAAGATAGAGATAAGAGAGATACAG
Organism: Myopa tessellatipennis; assembly: GCA_943737955.2. NCBI lineage: Eukaryota > Metazoa > Arthropoda > Insecta > Diptera > Conopidae > Myopa > Myopa tessellatipennis. Next base: position 60,382,819 of record OX031316.1, read on the forward strand.
ATTGCTTCAATAACTTTGTGGATCGTTTAAAATATCTTCGATTTAACTGGATACTCACTCTGACACGGTCCACATTTCTTAGATCCCCGACGATGTCAGAATTGGCCTCATAACCAGATGGAAGCGTTACTTCTACGACAGCCATGTTGGATTCAGCGCCTTCGCCCACCCACTCCACGCACACATCCATCACGAGTTTGTGAGGCGGGACGTCTTTATTGAGGACAGTGCTTAGTGTAAAACTCGGTGCTGGTTCTTTCTCGAGGACGTTGTATTGGTACGAAATTTGTATCAAAGCGGCACCACTGCCCCGTCCATGGAACTCAACAGCACTTGTATTAGCAGGTAGCTAAAAGGTTACGAAGAAGTTAAAGATACAATACATAACAGAAGGTCTTCACTCGTTTAAGTTTACCTCAAACGACTGCATCAGCAACGCGTTTCCTTCATTTAATTTAAGTGCCTCCTCCTTTCCGCGCACGCCTCCCAGCGTTTTGAAATCAACATCCATGTTGGCTGCCACGTATGAGGATAGTTCGGCAAATCTAATAAGAGCCTGCAAACCCACGACGGTGTCCTGTGTGGAAGCAAAGCCGCCATAACTATTGCGCTGTGCCACCAACCACTTGATTATCTGCAGAACTTCCTCCGATCGTGGAGATTCGTGGTTGAGTAGGGTGAGTAGTGCATACGATGTGGTCTCTATTTCATTGCTACGGGGCCAGCGCCACCAACAACAGCCTGTTATTTGTGAAGTGTTGCTTTCTGAAGACCACCAACGTCGATCGCCATCGGTTTTGGCGAGGGATCGCAGCTCATTGTATTTCTCCAATGCAGTCGGATGGTTGGCTTTCTGCAGAGTGAATGCGGCCAGAAATTTGATGCTCAAATCCTGCACCTTCTGCATATTCTCGGCAATGAATTCCAAACCCTTGTTCATCTGTCCTTCAATATTTGACGTGATCTAAAGAGAAAAGGGCTTGTATTAACAAAGGGCTACGAATCCCCTCAATTCTCTCCGATTCTTACCTGGTTCTCTAGCAACGCAAGACACACAGTTGCTGTCAGTGAAACCTCATTTCTTTGCGACTGATAGAAGAAATCCCCGGCTTCTGTAAAACTGCCGTTTGTGGCCTGTCGTTCGTTCAAGAATTTCAAACCGTCGTTGATCACTTTGGGATCAATGTGTATATATTCGGTCAGACTGGGTAGAAAGCGCAAAACGTATGCGGTCAGCCAAGTGGAACCATTTCTAGGGTCCTTTTCTGAATTACTGGGGCCAAAGGAGCTGAAAGATCCGTCTCTGTGCTTGAACTTCAGAAGGTTCTGATAGCCACGCTCAAGATTCAGTTTAATGCGATCCTCCAGACCGCTATTCAGCCTGCCAGTACTCTGTTGATTAGATCTCTATTTAACGAAACTCTGAAAACACAACAGGGCTCTACTTACATTCAAGTAGCGCATCATCAAATAGTTGGGCACTAATTTGGACATTGTTTGCTCTCCGCAACCCGTGGGCAGGCGCACTAAGTAATCCAAATTATTGAGTAGCGGGCCTAGTAGATCTCCCACCACTGAGAACTCTGCATGAACGGAATCGGGCACAAAGTTCGCTGGCAACTTCAACTGGAAAGTGGAGTTGGCTTCCGTCTGATCCTTAAGATCCATAAAGAAAGCGCGATTGGCATACTCCGTAACGCCTTCGGGAACCACCTTGAGAGACTTATGAATAGCATCTCCAGCAAGAGGTGAGATCGCGGTTATTTTCAACAGAATGTTGCCTATAATTTTGGGCCGCACCATGAAAGAGACTCCTGTGGCGGAGTTAGCAGACACTCGTACAGTCTTGGAGCGCTTCTCCACATCAATCACTTCATTTGACAGTCCGGCAAATTCGAATTCGCCGTCTGTATTATCAAGAGTGACCTCAACATCGATATCTTTGCTGAGGTAGTTGAACACCAAAGCGGGCACAGAAATCAGTTCACCTGTTGTTACCATGATTGTTAAATGGGTGTTTCTAGACATCATCAGTGATACTCTTACAATTCCAGTGTATTACTTACCTCGTTTTACTGAATACGGCAACCTGACAGAGACGAAAAATGGTTGGAAAGCTTTGATCTTTTTGGATTCCTTTGTTGTCGCTAAGCCTTTCTCCGGATTCAAGGAGAATCCACTAACCACCCACGATGTGATGGTATCTGGAATTTTCTTGACCCATGTAAAGTTTTCGGATTCGGTTCTATTGGAGTTATTATTAATATGAGTTTTTTCTGTGAAATATATTTTATAATTCATACTTTTCAATGTTGGAGAAAATCCATGTTTCCGCAAAATTTTTGCGTTCAGCGGGTTGATTATTCTGTGCAGAGCTTCCTCCTGCGCCGAGTCCTTCATTTACAATGTCAGGCGTAGAACTCATATAAGTCTTAGGTAAATCTACACGATCACTTAAGCTTCCTCTGGCCGCGATGTGACTAAATTGTCCCCATTCTGGTTTCGTATAGTTATAGAAATAGTGTGCATTCGTGAGAGTCACAACACCGCTGTGTTCTCCGGGATATCTGCTATAACCACCCTGATCAGGCGTGGAAGTCGAGTAACTACCGAGGCGCCAGCGCACTTGTTTCTCGTCAATGTTGTTGTTTTCTGAGAGTAGCAACACGCTTTGGTCGACAGCCAAGAGACCCACAAAAGAGTTTGGTACAGTTCTGATTGAGAGCGAAACTTCGTCGCCTACTTTGACCTCGTCGGGTGCTTCGATGGTAATCTGAATTGGATGAAGAGCATAATGAGCAATAATGAACCATATTGAATGTATGAACCATATATGAATGGTATACCTTATTTTTGAATGACCATTCGATGTAAGCGGATGCCTCGGCGAAACGGTATTTTCCGTTATCTACGTAATAGACATATATATTGGCATAAGGAGCCATCTCGAAAGTGGGTACGAATTTGACTACGGTAACTTTTTGAGGTTCTGGTAGGTCAACTCGTTTGGACTCCAAAACATTGCCACGTCCAACTATTGTATAAACATAGTAACTGAGTGGCGTGCTGGAGTTCAAGGTGAAAGAGGATTCCACGTCTTCACGTAGCCTGAAATAAGTGTACAATTTTTTTAGGAAACGAAACGAAAAACTATCTAGGATAAACCTTTTTAGGACACTTACGAGTACTTTTTATCCTCATAATTGACAAGGATTCGTAGATAATCTTTGGGCTCTTCATATATTGTTACAGGCTTCTCTTTGGACTTTCTAATGGGATAACCTGACACGATTCTCTGCGCCTCATCTGCATACTTGACACTGCCCTCGAAAGAGTGCCTATAGCCCTCTACTTCAGGTAAGTCGGGCAGTTTCACGTTGAACACAGCCTGGCTGCTGGCATTTAGGTGGCTTTCGAACTCAAAGTGTAGCCTCTCCTCTGGCAGCTCTACGGATTCATTTTTCTTATGGCCCCACAATTTTTCGTCGTAGGTCTCCACGTAAGTGAGGCGAACTATCGACTTTGTATCTTGCAGCATCGAGCCGTCAACATGTCGGATGCTAATAACAACCTCCTGTTCCGTGTCCGGATGGTAGGAGTAGCAAGTTCCGAAAGTCGAACACATCATCTCGTATCGATAAGGAAACAGCTGGCTTGTAGTGGTGCTGTTCAGCTTAACGCCCGTGAATTCCTCTTCCACAACAGCGGTCACTTCCAGCGAAGTTGGATATCGTTTGTTGATCTTTGTCTCGTACTCCTTGACGCTAAAGTCGAACTTCGCCTTGCCTTCACCATGTCGGCGGTTCTAACGATGGGTGGTATTTTTACATTGTTCTCTTCTTCATTAGATATGAAATAGTAGTTTTGCACACGCACCAGCAGCGTTACCTTGCCGTTGACCGGCTTGCCATAGGTGTAGCTAGAATAGGAAAGTGGACAAGAAAGGAGTTGAAAGTAATGAGTGCCAATGGGGAGAATAAGCTCAGCGATTCTTACTTGGCCCTTACGACAGCCTGCATGTCTCCGTCCTTCACAGAGACGCGTTCGTTCGTCTCCACCTTAACTTCATACTTGGGCAACACATACTTCTCAACGGAAAAACTATTAATCTGTTCCATTGTGCCATCCGTGCTCACCATGAGACGCCATGCACCCAATGCGGGATATTCTGAAATCAAGAACTTTCCAGTGTGGACACCGTTGACGAACCGCAAATCTGTGATCTCCTTTAGACGATTGCGTTTGCTATCCTACGGAAAAGCATACGATTTAAAGGTCAAGTGGTGGGTCCTCCATGGTGGAAACTCACCTCAACTACCACAAGAGTGTTCTCCGAGGGGTGAGTAGGCTTTAAGTTTTCGTCTAGAGCGATAACGCGGTACTGCACCTCATCGCCGGGCTTGTAAGTTCCTTTGTCCGTTTGTATTAAGAAGTGAGGCTTAAATCTACCGAAATTCAACTTCGTTGTATTGTAGAAATCAATACCAGCCACACCCTTTGCGGTAAGGTTGTAGGTGCCTTTCTCGAGCACGGGCACATCGAAATGGACCAACTTGACTTCATCCGCTTGGTTGAGGTCGACGGTCTTGGTCTCATTGTATGAAGGTCCGGTGATGCCGACGTTCAGCTGGCTAGGTTCCGTCGAGTTGTGGACTGCTACGGCAACACTATACTTGTGCCCTGAGTGCAGCGTGCCGGGTCCAATCACGGAGTAGTATCTGAGGTTGTATTATTTAATTTTGTAATTAAACTTTAGATATAAATTTTCAATCGGGTGAGCATTAGAATTACGTATAACTTTGTGCCAATGTCATTAGAGGTGAATATTTTTCACAGTATCCCGAGCTTATTTCAACCTGATGATGTACACTAAACTAGTTTTCGTGATGCGTTTTAATGATGATCTGTCTCTTCAGTGTCAAATAGTAATTTTTGGCAACCTTCACAAGTACTCTTGATTGTTTGAAATAAGTGAAGTAACGCTCCAGAGATCACCATTCAACTAAAAAACCACTGAAAAGCTTGATATAAACAGCTGATGAAAAGCTACAAAACATGCTGAGTGCTTTAAAAGTTTTAAAGTAAAACAAAATAAAAAAATACAAACAAAGACCCAATTCAATGGGGGAAATCCCCAAAGTATTGTCACTGAGGTAAACGAAAAAATGTTGAGTGCAGTCAACAGTGAAGTGTCTCGGTCTCGATTTCTGTTTAGAGTTTTGTTGTGATTAGTTTTGTTATGACGAATGGGAGAATAAATAGACGAGGCTGCTGGTGGTTGTAGAAATTTGTTCATATAAATATGTTTGTACTAATCCAGTGACTTTGTTTGTAATGCTAACTGAATGACTAAAATTTTAATACAAATATATTCTACTGAACATTCATATCGCTTTTATGAACACTACGTGTTTTCCAGTCAGTGAGAGCGAAAGTCACGTTTTGAATTCTACAAATACGACAATAAATTCAATAAAATAAAAGTATTTAGTCTAATTTGTTGTAGAAAAATTATCTATCTAGCTTTGTATTTGAATTTATGATTTATTTTGTACTATCAGAATGTTGAAGGATTCAATTTCTTCTCTTTATTCTTCTAAAACTATTCTATATTTATTCTTTACGAACACATTAGAACACATTTTAGAACTGATTTGAAATTTATTATGGGTATAGAACTATAATGGGTAATAGTTTTAAATAACATTTGAATTTACTTTATTATTATCCTAAGTAACCACAGTAACCGCATATGAATTTATATGATACTGAACGCTAAATAGAAGCGTTTCTTTCCTTAACCCTTCTGTCCATAACAGTCTGTCTGTCTGGCCAGACCTTTTGCATTTTCAAGAAGGTTTTTTTAATATTAATCTCAAAGCACGGTTGACGAAACTTTCTGACTTTGTTTCTGTACGTTTTAATTATGATTATGTGCGGAAAAAAAAATTCAGAAAAAAGTTTTTAGCGAGAAAACGCGTTTTTTCTATAGCAACCCCTATAGCAACCCCTAGCATCACCTGGATTTTCCTACATATCAAACATGAAAACGTTTTTATAATTCATTGGAAACAATATTTTTTGTAATAATTAGTTCATTTTTATTGCACCATAATAAAAAACGTATTTTTTACGGATTTTCGGCTAAGCAGTTGCCCCCTAATTGTTTTATGGTGCTCATTAGAGCATCTTCAAATTTTTTATAAATACGGAATATTTGTGAAACTCTAGGTAGTTAGCTTTTCAGATCAAAAGGCTGTATAAATGAAGATAAAAAGATCATTATTTTTATTGAGTATTTTCATAAAAGTATTTTGAAAGTGTTAGAAGCAATATATAATTACTTGGTTATAATGGCTGAAGATCTTCAAGCATTCAACTGGCGGCGATTGAATGAAGAGGAAAGAGAGGAGTATCTTCGAAGACTTGTTGAAGAAGTACCAGAGACTTCTGACTAGGATTTTTAGTGAGGATGACGATTATATTCCTGAAGAAGACATGTCCGAGGGCGATGCGGAATTGTTAGTAGGAGGAATTAGCGAAATGAGGATAGTGATGACGACAATGTTCTGGAAGAACTGCAAGCTGGAAATGGTCGAGTTAGTTAAGATATGAATGATGAACTATCAGACGAGTATTATCTGGCTCGTGATGGAACCAAATGGCATAAGCAACCACCAGCAACAGGTCGTCTAAGAGCCCATAACATCATTCGAAGAGCCGGCGGAAGTACAAGACGTGGAACTATCTCAGCATCTTCAAAACAATCATTTCTGAAGATATGGTGGATATAATCTTGCGACATACAAATAGAAAGGCGCAGACGGTGACTGCAAAACTCAACGAAAGCAATCCGCATAAGACGAAATCCTGGAAACCTATTACACAAGATGAACTGTATGCCTATTTTGGTGTTTGTCTAGCAGCAGGTCTGAATCACGCAAACATGCAGCATGCACGAGAAACAAACAGGAACTTCTTGGGCGAAGAAGTGCTGCTGGAGCTTACTTCGAAGTACAGAGATAGCGGGAGGACGGTCGTAGCCGACAACTTCTTCACAAGTTTTGACGGCGTGGAGAAACTGCAGGATTCAGGATTGGATTATGTTGGATAGACCGAAGGGTAAAATTCAAAGGAAAATCAGATTTTCCTGCAATGCTTGCGGAGATGCTGTTTGCTTACAGCATAACATTAAGATATGTAAATGTAGTAACGGTTTTAATGAATAATTTCATATATTTATAACAATATTGATGTAAAATAATAAAAAAAAGTAAGAAAATAAAGAAAAGACGTGCTAACATTTTTAAAACAATCAAAAAATGTAAATTATTTAGCTCCTTTCCGGTTATTTTCATACAAAACGTATATAGGTCCAGCTAGACCTAGTTCGTTGATAGAAAGGTTTTAAAATGATTATGGACAGAAGGGTTAAATCGCAAAATTAAAATGCAGAAATCAAAGAGCTAGATTTGAAACCATGTTTCTATTATATTTTATTATATTCTGACTTACCCATCACCAAAAACCTCTGCAGCAATTTGAAGCAAACAAATTGCTAAAATTTTAAACCGTAACATGTTTTTAACCAAAAAGAAAACGTTATATAACAGCCGCTGTTTTAATTACAACAAAAACCGCGTTAATTAGAATGAAATAGAAATTATATGGAACCTTTTAACGATTTACCAGCAACAGTAACTAAAAACTTTTTTTTTGCTTCCGAAACACATTAATTACAACAAAAACCGCGTTATTTAGAATAAAATAGAAATTATATGGAACCTTTTAACGATTTACCAGTAGCAGTAACTAAAAACTTTTTTTTTTTTGCTTGCGAAACAAGAAATAAAATGAACCGTTTTAAGAGGCAGTTCAACTGGTACTGAATGGAAATGATTGCGGGCCTCACTTTATATACGTGTATAGTATATGTTTTCTGCACTAAAGTTGAAGTTTTATATGTGTGTTTGTAGCCCTTTCACATATACTTGAAGCACCATTGACTTTTGTGGAAAGGGTGTTTCCAGTGTTCAGTGCTTCAGGAATAGGGACCTCTGTATAATTTTTCATTATAATGTCCGCCATGACATATGTCATGCCTCTATGCCATGGTATAATTACTGACTTAACTGTTAGTGAAGCCCCATAATAACACAGCTAGATATTCCCTGGGTATATGGGTAAAATAGACCCAGTTTAAGTCCTTTTCGTCCTCTAATCTTAAACATCCCCCAAGGACTACAGTCTATATTTCTAAGGCCGGTAGTACGGGACATGAATACCCAAAATACTACGGCCCGACTTCTTTTATTTTAAAAATTCTCGAGCGCATACTGGATAGCGATAGAAGAAGGAATCCTGACATGGACTTTTGATCGCCTTCTCAGCATGCATACCACAGAGGGAAATCGGAGACGGAGACTGCACTAAATTAGGTAGTACGCACTATTGGTAGGAACCCATACTTTAAACAATTCACAATTAATTGCAGCCTTTCTGGACATCGAAACGTAAAGTTGGAAAAGTATTTGGGATTCACTAGAGGCTCTGGGAGTCAATGCAATTTTATGAACATGTTCTCACCCCATATGCGTATTACACGCATATTAAGTTGTTGTCTGCAAACAACTAGATATATTCAACGCGATACTCCACAAGGCGGTGTTATATCGTCTTTGGCTCCTGGTAATTAACAATATATTAATAAGACTGGATGAGTCAATACCGGTGCATACATGGGTGACGTAGTCATCTTGATATCAGGGCCATTTTCTGACCATTTAATGGCCAGAGTTCTAGCTAAGACTAGTCTATGGGCAAGGAACTGTGGCCTCGCCGAAAGTCCCGGCAAGCCAGAGCTAATGTTATTTACAACACGAACCAAGGTCCCACAATTTAGACTACTGCATGGAACTGAAGCAAACTGAACTTGGAAACTAAACATCGGATAAGGAGAGCCCCTGTAGCTTTTTATGCCTGCAAGAAAATACTCGGGAGAACGTGGGGCATTAGGGCATAAATATTAGGTCATTTAGTATGAAATGTCCGATTTTGAAACGAAAGTTTAGTTTATTTGATCTCCAATAAGAAACAATATGATTAATCAAAATATGCGCCTAATGGTGTTATTTGGTGTTATTTAACGGAAATTTTTTTATTCCTGCTGCGAAGAAGTCTGTGCTTCTTTCAGAGCTCCTTGAGAACTTAAGGATTTTCATTGTAAGAACTGTTCCAATGCCTGGAATAAGTGGTAGTCCGTTGGTGCAAGGTATGGTGAATACGGTGGAAGACAGAGGGTATCCAAGCCTAGCTCCTGTAATTTGAGTGAACTGATTGCAGTAGACACCTGTTGTTATGGACTGACCAGGTTTGATAAAGCTCCAATGGATAATTCCGGCGCTGGACCTCCAAATAGACACCATAAGCTTTTTCTGATAAATGTTTGGTTTAGGGCTCTGTTTCGGAACCTCTTTTTTGTCCAACCATTGTGCCGAACGTTTTCGATTGTCGAATAAGATTCATTTTTCATCAACCCGTACAATGCGGTGTAGCAAATGTTCGATTTTATACTGTGACAGTAAAGAAAGAAATAGCTTCGAAACAATTTCTTTTTTTACGCTCGTTTAACTCATACGGAACCAATCGATCCAGCTTTTTGACCTTACCAATTTGTTTTAAGTGATCAAAAATTAAACTTAGTCATGGTTACTAAATTGAGGACAGTCCAGCACTGCAAGCACAGCCTGGATCGTCGGGGCACAAGGATCTACAATCACAATAGTGCGTGTTTCCGGTTACAGGAGTATTTATGGTGATGGCGGACGAACTTGCTCGAAGAGGTGCAAATATAAATTATCGTACTGCCCCCATACCATATTCGTTGGGGACTGCTATTGCCGGCATACGACAGCACTACTTAAATCTTGGCACCTCAAAGAAGGGGTTTTCTAGCTGTAAAATTTTGCGACAGATATGGCTCTCCTACGACAAGGGAAGCTCAAATTATCTCCTGTCTAGGGCCAGGTTAATTAGAAGACATGCACGAAGGCTGGACCGCAACTCCCTCTGTTAATATTAGCAAGTAAAGATTGGATTGGTTGTTATTAATTTTGGTTTTTATTGACTTGGCTAAGAATTTGAAGTATAATAGGATAATTTCTCAAGGTTCCCAATGATAAAAATCTGCCATGTTAACTGCACACTTTCATGCACTCTTCTTCTCTTTTGTCGCAGATATCGCATATTTTGGAGGCCACCTCGTAGTAGGTTGTGGCTTTCTTGGATGTGTCGTAGTAGTCGTAGGCCACCACAGGCGCCGGCTTCTGAAGCGCTACGTCGTGGGCCTTGAAAGCTTCAATGGGCAGACATATCAACGCTTCTTTCTTCAGACTCTCAAAGTATATAACGATGGTAGTATCCGAGTTTTTAGATTCGGTATGCTAAAGTGAAAAATAAAGAATTTTTGAATAAATGGAACTAATTTTAAGAGAAGATAGAGATAAGAGAGATACAGATTGCTTCAATAACTTTGTGGATCGTTTAAAATATCTTCGATTTAACTGGATACTCACTCTGACACGGTCCACATTTCTTAGATCCCCGACGATGTCAGAATTGGCCTCATAACCAGATGGAAGCGTTACTTCTACGACAGCCATGTTGGATTCAGCGCCTTCGCCCACCCACTCCACGCACACATCCATCACGAGTTTGTGAGGCGGGACGTCTTTATTGAGGACAGTGCTTAGTGTAAAACTCGGTGCTGGTTCTTTCTCGAGGACGTTGTATTGGTACGAAATTTGTATCAAAGCGGCACCACTGCCCCGTCCATGGAACTCAACAGCACTTGTATTAGCAGGTAGCTAAAAGGTTACGAAGAAGTTAAAGATACAATACATAACAGAAGGTCTTCACTCGTTTAAGTTTACCTCAAACGACTGCATCAGCAACGCGTTTCCTTCATTTAATTTAAGTGCCTCCTCCTTTCCGCGCACGCCTGCCAGCGTTTTGAAATCAACATCCATGTTGGCTGCCACGTATGAGGATAGTTCGGCAAATCTAATAAGAGCCTGCAGACCCACGACGGTGTCCTGTGTGGAAGCAAAGCCGCCATAACTATTGCGCTGGGCCACCAACCACTTGATTATCTGCAGAACTTCCTCCGATCGTGGAGATTCGTGGCTGAGTAGGGTGAGTAGTGCATACGATGTGGTCTCTATTTCATTGCTACGGGGCCAGCGCCACCAACAACAGCCTGTTATTTGTGAAGTGTTGCTTTCTGAAGACCACCAACGTCGATCGCCATCGGTTTTGGCGAGGGAGCGCAGCTCATTGTATTTCTTCAATGCAGTCGGATGGTTGGCTTTCTGCAGAGTAAATGCGGCCAGAAATTTGATGCTCAAATCCTGCACCTTCTGCATATTCTCGGCAATGAATTCCAAACCCTTGTTCATCTGTCCTTCAATATTTGACGTGATCTAAAGAGAAAAGGGCTTGTATTAACAAAGGGCTACGAATCCCCTCAATTCTCTCCGATTCTTACCTGGTTCTCTAGCAACGCAAGACACACAGTTGCTGTCAGTGAAACCTCATTTCTTTGCGACTGATAGAAGAAATCCCCGGCTTCTGTAAAACTGCCGTTTGTGGCCTGTCGTTCGTTCAAGAATTTCAAACCGTCGTTGATCACTTTGGGATCAATGTGTATATATTCGGTCAGACTGGGTAGAAAGCGCAAAACGTATGCGGTCAGCCAAGTGGAACCATTTCTAGGGTCCTTTTCTGAATTACTGGGGCCAAAGGAGCTGAAGGAGCCGTCTTTGTGCTGGAAACGCAGGAGGTTCTGATAGCCACGCTCAAGGTTGAGTTTAATCCGATCCTCCAGACCGCTATTCAGCCTGCCAGTACTCTGTTGATTAGATCTCTATTTAACGAAACTCTGAAAACACAACAAGGCTCTACTTACATTCAAGTAGCGCATCATCAAATAGTTGGGCACTAATTTGGACATTGTTTGCTCTCCGCAACCCGTGGGTAGGCGCACTAAGTACTCCAAATTATTGAGTAGCGGGCCTAGCAGATCTCCCACCACTGAGAACTCTGCATGAACGGAATCGGGCACGAAGTTCGCTGGCAACTCCAACTGGAAAGTGGAGTTGGCTTCCGTCTGATCCTTAAGATCCATAAAGAAAGCGCGATTGGCATACTCCGTAACGCCTTCGGGAACCACCTTGAGAGACTTATGAATAGCATCTCCAGCAAGAGGTGAGATCGCGGTTATTTTCAACAGAATGTTGCCTATAATTTTGGGCCGCACCATGAAAGAGACTCCTGTGGCGGAGTTAGCAGACACTCGTACAGTCTTGGAGCGCTTCTCCACATCAATCACTTCATTTGACAGTCCGGCAAATTCGAATTCGCCGTCTGTATTATCAAGAGTGACCTCAACATCGAGATCTTTGCTGAGGTAGTTGAACACCAAAGCGGGCACAGAAATCAGTTCACCTGTTGTTACCATGATTGTTAAATGGGTGTTTCTAGACATCATCAGTGATACTCTTACAATTCCAGTGTATTACGTACCTCGTTTTACTGAATACGGCAACCTGACAGAGACGAAAAATGGTTGGAAAGCTTTGATCTTTTTGGATTCCTTTGTTGTCGCTAAGCCTTTCTCCGGATTCAAGGAGAATCCACTAACCACCCACGATGTGATGGTGTCTGGAATTTTCTTGACCCATGTAAAGTTTTCGGATTCGGTTCTATTGGAGTTATTATTAATATGAGTTTTTTCTGTGAAATATATTTTATAATTCATACTTTTCAATGTTGGAGAAAATCCATGTTTCCGCAAAATTTTTGCGTACAGCGGGTTGATTATTCTGTGCAGAGCTTCCTCCTGCGCCGAGTCCTTCATTTACAATGTCAGGCGTAGAACTCATATAAGTCTTAGGTAAATCTACACGATCACTTTGGCTTCCTCTGGCCGCGATGTGACTAAATTGTCCCCATTCTGGTTTCGTATAGTTATAGAAATAGTGTGCATTCGTGAGAGTCACAACACCGCTGTGTTCTCCGGGATATCTGCTATAACCACCCTGATCAGGCGTGGAAGTCGAGTAACTACCGAGGCGCCAGCGCACTTGTTTCTCGTCAATGTTGTTGTTTTCTGAGAGTAGCAACACGCTTTGGTCGACAGCCAAGAGACCCACAAAAGAGTTTGGTACAGTTCTGATTGAGAGCGAAACTTCGTCGCCTACTTTGACCTCGTCGGGTGCTTCGATGGTAATCTGAATTGGATGAACAGCATAATGAGCAATAATGAACCATATTGCAGGTATGAACCATATATGAATGGTATACCTTATTTTTGAATGACCATTCGATGTAAGCGGATGCCTCGGCGAAACGATATTCTCCGTTATCCACGTAATAGACGTATATATTGGCATAAGGAGCCATCTCGAAAGTGGGTACGAATGTGACTACGCTAACTTTTTGAGGTTTTGGTAGGTCAACTCGTTTGGACTCCAAAACATTGCCACGTCCAACTATTGTATAAACATAGTAACTGAGTGGTGTGCTGGAGTTCACGATGAAAGAGGATTCCACGTCTTCACGTAGTCTGAAATAAGAGTACAATTTTTTTAGAAAATGAAACGAAAAATTATCGAGGATAAAACTTCGTAGGACACTTACGAGTACTTTTTATCCTCATAATTGACAAGGATTCGTAGATAATCTTTGGGCTCTTCATATATTGTTACAGGCTTCTCTTTGGACTTTCTAATGGGATAACCTGACACGATTCTCTGCGCCTCATCTGCATACTTGACACTGCCCTCGAAAGAGTGCCTATAGCCCTCTACTTCAGGTAAGTCGGGCAGTTTCACGTTGAACACAGCCTGGCTGCTGGCATTTAGGTGGCTTTCGAACTCAAAGTGTAGCCTCTCCTCTGGCAGCTCTACGGATTCATTTTTCTTATGGCCCCACAATTTTTCGTCGTAGGTCTCCACGTAAGTGAGGCGAACTATCGACTTTGTATCTTGCAGCATCGAGCCGTCAACATGTCGGATGCTAATAACAACCTCCTGTTCCGTGTCCGGATGGTAGGAGTAGCAAGTTCCGAAAGTCGAACACATCATCTCGTATCGGTAAGGAAACAGCTGGCTTGTAGTGGTGCTGTTCAGCTTAACGCCCGTGAATTCTTCTTCCACAACAGCGGTCAATTCCAGCGAAGTTGGATATCGTTTGTTGATCTTCGTCTCGTACTCCTTGACGCTAAAGTCGAACTTCGCCTTGCCGTTCACCATGTCGGCGGTTCTAACGATGGGTGGTATTTTTACATTGTTCTCTTCTTCATTAGATATGAAATAGTAGTTTTGCACACGCACCAGCAGCGTTACCTTGCCGTTGACTGGCTTGCCATAGGTGTAGCTAGAATAGGAAAGTGGACAAGAAAGGAGTTGAAAGTAATGAGTGCCAATGGGGAGAATAAGCTCAGCGATTCTTACTTGGCCCTTACGACAGCCTGCATGTCTCCGTCCTTCACAGAGACGCGTTCGTTTGTCTCCACCTTAACTTCATACTTGGGCAACACATACTTCTCAACGGAAAAACTATTAATCTGTTCCATTGTGCCATCCGTGCTCACCATGAGACGCCATGCACCCAATGCGGGATATTCTGAAATCAAGAACTTTCCAGTGTGGACACCGTTGACGAACCGCAAATCTGTGATCTCCTTTAGACGATTGCGTTTGCCGTCCTACGGAAAAACATATGGTTTTAGAGGTTAAGTAGTGCGTCCTCCATTGAGGTGGAAACTCACCTCAACTACCACAAGAGTGTTTTTCGAGGGGTGCGTAGGCTTTAAGTTTTCGTCCAGAGCGATAACGCGGTACTGCACCTCATCGCCGGGCTTGTAAGTTCCTTTGTCCGTTTGTATTAAGAAGTGAGGCTTAAATCCACCGAAATTCAACTTCGTTGTATTGTAGAAATCAATACCAGCCACACCCTTTGCGGTAAGGTTGTAGGTGCCTTTCTCGAGCACGGGCACATCGAAATGGACCAACTTGACTTCATCGGCTTGGTTGAGGTCAACGGTCTTGGTCTCATTGTATGAAGGTCCGGTGATGCCGACGTTCAGCTGGCTAGGTTCCGTCGAGTTGTGGACTGCTACGGCAACACTATACTTGTGCCCTGAGTGCAGCGTGCCGGGTCCAATCACGGAGTAGTATCTGAAGTTGTATTATTTAATTTTTTTAATTAAACTTTCGTTATAAATTTCTATCGGGTGAGCATAAGAATTACGTATAATTTTGTGCTAATGTCATAAGATGTGAATATTTTGCACAGTATCCCGAACATATTTCAACCTGATGATGTACACTAAACTAGTTTTCGTGAGGCGTTTTAATGATGATGTGTCTCTTCAGTGTCAAACAGTAGTTTTTTGTAACCTTCACAAGAACTATTGATTGTATGAAATGAGTAAAGAGGGCCAGTAACGCTCCAGAGACCACCATTCTACTAAAAACCACTGAAAAGCTTGATATAAACAGCTAATGAAAAGCTACAAAACATGTTGAGAGCTTTAAAACAAAATAAAGATATACAAACGAAAACCCAATTCAATGGGGGAAATCCCCAATTGTATCCCAAATCCCTCTGTATTGTCACTGAGGTAAACAAAAAAATGTTGAGTGCAGTCAACAGTGAAGTGTCTCGCTCTCGACCTCTGTTTAGAGTTTTGTTGTGATCAATTTTGCTATGACGAATGGGAGATCGCTTGGTGGTCGCTTGTGAGAAGAGGTTAAAGCTTTCGGTTTTAGAAATTTGTTCATATAAACATGATTGTTCCCATCCAGTAACTTTGTTTGTCATGTTAACTGAATGACTATAATTTTAATACAAAAATATTCTACTGAACATTCTTATCGCTTTTATGAACTTCGTGTTTTGAATCAGTGAAAGCGAAAGTCACGTTTTGAATTCTACAAATGCTACAATAAATTAAATTAAAATAAAACTATTTAATTTAATTTGTTGGAGAAAAATTATTAGTTTCTCGGCTTGATTTTCCTAATTTTTATAGCAATAGTATTTGAATTCATGAATTTATTATTTATTATATAATTTAACTTAATTTCAGGTACTATTTTACTTAATTTTCCCCACTAATATTTCCTCTTTATACGTCAGCAGTCGAAGGACATTGCTATTTATTTGCTGCTTTTCTCTTTATAAATATAATTTGCTATTACTTTACTTAATTCTAATTAGTTGTAATAAATAAATGAATATTATATTTTATAAATTATTTTGTGACTTACCCATCACCGAAGACTTCCACAGCAATTTGAAGCAAACAAATTGCTAAAATTTTAAACCTTAACATGTTTTAAAACTAAAAAAAGTTATATAGTAGGCAAAAACTATAACAAAAACCGCGTTAATTAGAATTAAGTTAGTATTATATTGAAATTATATGGAACCTTGAAATGGAACCCGATAAATTAAGTAAACTTTTTTTTCTCGCGAAACAATAAACCGTCTTCAGAGGCAGTTCAACTGGTACTGAACTCAAATGATTGCGGGCCTCAATTTAAGCTTTTTGAGAGCCATTCGTGTTCAAGCGTTAACTACAGCTTCAACAGCTTATCTGTTAACTTATCTCTTCTAACCAAAACAACAATAACCACAAGAAACACTAATAATTTCAATAAAGCATCCAGATGCGAGGTTCAAGTCTCTTTTCATATGCTAATTACATAAAAGTGAAAACAAACATTTCGGTTGAAAATCTGAGATGTCATTATTTATTTGTAGAGTCGCATTTCACATAAACTAGTTACGTCAATTAAAGTCAAAATGATAGATTATCAAAATAATGTTGTTTTATGCTCTGTTCTATTAGTAAAAATTTTAGCTACAGTCAAACCTCGCTCTTCAGAGGAAGAGAACTGTGGGAAAACCCAGTATATAGTATATGTATAGGTATATTTTTTCCATTTTACGCAATTATTATATGTTGACGTCATAAGTTTATTGATGAAATTAAAACTAATTAGAAGGGGAGATGTGTTTCTAAATAATTCATTAAACACTTTGAGAATTCCCGAATCATAAAATTAAAGAGAAGATAAGAACAGTTCTTATTTCCTGTTGTTTAATATTATTTACTATTCCTTGATATTTCATTAAATAGAAATCATAAATAAAAAACCAGAAAGAGTATATATTTTTGGGCGAGTATATACAACAATATTTCAATGAGTATAGACAATAATATACCATAAATAAGTATATTCAATTATTCTGCATTAGTAAATGGCAAAGGAAATCCATATAAGACTGTCTTCTATAATGTTTATTATATAAAATTGCACCCATTCCAATACCCATTCTCGGCCGGATTTTAGAACATAAAAGATATTAATTTCAATCCAGTTTCGAACCGATTTCTTCATTTTCATTCATTCATTTTTTATACAGAACAGAAGAACAGAGATCACTGTGATTCAGGATTCACGAACAGTGATTATTCAATCATGAAGTATGTATGTAAGTGGTTTACGAATGATGCTTTTTAGTTGTGTTGCTGTATTTTTAATCTTAATTTATTATAGAATTAAAGCATGAAATATGAGTTTGAAAAACTATGAACTTTTTATTTTAATTCCGACCATAAAAATTGTTATAAAAGCGTGCTAATGAAGCATTAAATTTTATGAATGCGTCAAATTTGATCTAATTCTCCTATATGGGAAACAACAACAATTTTGTTATTTTATCTTATATTATCTTATTAACGGCAAACATTTTAAGGAAAAGTAAATACATACAAATTATGTAAAGTTTGCTTTTCATAAAATAAATTAATAAAGAAAAAAGAATTTATAGAAACCAAGAACAATTTTATTATTTTATTTTATTATGGGGTATTAACGTCAAACATTTTAAGGAAAAGTAAATACATACATATTATGTAATGTTTGGTTTTCATAACATAAAGTAATGGAAAATAAAAAAGAATATAAAGAAATAAAAAGGATTAAATAATAAATTATGCGAATAAGAAAGAGATAATAATAATAAAACAGCGAAATGTCTGAGATAATTGTGAATTCTTTTAGAGATAGAAATTTAGAGATAGATTTTGAAATAAATCGCTTCTATCGTAAAATTAAATAAAAAATTTAAAAACTAAACGAAAAATTTAGAAATTATGATTTATTGTAATTTATAAATTAATAGTTTATAATAATTTATAATGAAAACTTGAAGTTAAGTGATAATTTAGGATTTAATATTTTTTAAAATAATTATTTTTCTTTAATTGTCAAAGCTATACAATATAATAATGTACAATATATAATACATATATTAACAATAAATAATATAATCTAATACAATATTTAATATACAACAAAATATGTAGAGAAATATATATATTAGATATTAATATATACATTATTAAATAAAAATTTGGTTCAAATTAAAAAATGACGTAAAATCATGCAAATCAAATTAAGAATTTTAATTTAAACTCGCATTGAATTTATGCGAATTTGAGTGAAAACTGGTAACTTGATTTATAATTAATAATTTGATTGGAAGTAATAATTTCATTGGAATTAATAATTTAAATTGAATTTGACTTTAATTCAATTTTATATTAAAAATCGAATCGTATCTCAACCTCAACATTTTCTATCTTAGAGCATGTTTGTTCTTTGGTGAGTACATTTTTTGAAAAGAAATTCCTTTTCACTCTTCACATGCTTTTATTTATGACAGCTGATTTCTATTGACAATCAATTGCTTCGTTCAGCTGCGGAAGTTCAACTGCTCACTTCCGGTCATGCTAACGAAGTATGTGCTTCATTTCCTTTATGCTTGGAGGACATCCATTCACATCGGTCCGAGTAGCGATCGAACTCACATCCAAGCTGGATGCATGCCAACGTTATAATTTTTGGTTGCTGTTGTTGTTGGTATTTTTATTGGTTGTTGTTGTCGGTTGTTGTTGTTATATGAGGGTGCATAACAACCTTGCTGACAGCACACTAAACACAAGCTCATTTGTAGTTGTGGTTGTTGTTGTTGTTGTTGTCGTTGACACTAGCCACCTGTCAAACAAGCATAAGGTAGCACATGCTCTCTGCAATAAATGAAATACAAATACTTAAAGTAGCGTACAATAAAAGTGAGTAGACGCGATGATGGAGGGACGGTTGGAGGAACGGACGCATTCCTAAGGATATGGAAAGGGTATTAAGAGAGAGATGTGTTAAGAGAGAGAGAGAGAGAGGAGAGAGAGAGAAATGTTTTTAAGTGGCAAGCTTAAGAAGAAAACCAATGTCATAATTTAATTTCTCCCGCGCACTCTTTCACGGAAACGCTCACAGCGAATGTGTTGACAGCTTATTTGTGAAGTGATTATGTGTTGTCTGTCATGTGTTATGTGATGTCGTGATGTGATTTATGTCTGTACGCTGAATACGTACGTTTTTGTATAAATAAGAATATTTCGGCGCGTGTCTTCTATCTTGTTTCATTCCTGTATCACTCACTGCAATGTTTTGGCCATATTTTTGGGGGAATTCAAACATTTTTCCGGATATTAAAATTTAACACCAAATGTGAACAAGTCCAGCTGCAGTCTTTCCAACGATGAGAGAATATGAATGTCTGTACATATGTCTTTAGAGTTTTTTTGTAGCGAAATATTTCTTTATACCATACAATGTGTGATTTAAATTCTTTCTTGTCTCAGACTCTTCTCTATCCTCTTCTCTATCTCTCTCTCTTTCTCTCACACTCTCATTTATCGTTCTCTCTTTCTCTCTCATTCTATTCATTGTTGATTCTTTTGTGTGTTTGTTTGTTTCCTTCCTTTTTCAGGTATTTGCAACATTTTCTGCCACTTCATTTTATTTCATTTACGTTGACAGCTGTCAGATTGTAGACACACATCGTATGAGTTGTTGTTGTTGTTGTTATTATTGTTATTGTTATTATTATATTTTGACATTCGACATTTCAGTTGACATTCTTGTGTTATTTTATTCGACAGTTAATAAATGTAAGTCTTGAATAAAAAATACAATGAGATTTCCATAAAGAGATTGTGAAAGAGCGTGAAAGAGAAACCTCTCGGAAATGACACAAAATTAAATTCAGAGAAATCAGAGGTCGTATCCAGGTCGAGTACCAGAGATGGTCCTCTTCCAGAATTCATGGATTCATTTAAAGCTATAATACAATACATCTACCATATGGTTTTCTTTATGTACTTCAATATTCTTCTCTTTTTTAGTCTTTTTCTTAGCACGAAGTTATTTAATTTTCAATTTTAATTCGAGAAGAATAAAAAAAACATGGAAATAACCATATTTTTAAAATCCGAAGAACATAAAAACATCTTCGACGCTGCGCTTGATTCAAAAACTTTGTTAGACACAACTAAATGACGGATAAGACAAAAAAAGAAGAAAAAAGAATTCAGTGGCAACCATTAAAAAAAAAACCACAACCGAAGAATCTTGAAGGGAATCAGGAAAATCGTCTGCTGGCGTATAGTTCAACGCTTCGTTGGCTCTGTCCGAAACTATTGGGGAGTAAACAGCATTGTTATTACAACAACAACAACAACAACAACAAAAAACATTAGCAACAACAACAACAGCATCAAAAACAACAACAATAACAACAATCACGATCTGTATATCAATACGCAACACTACTCAAAAGAACAACAACTCCGATTCGATATTCTAACAACATGACAACAACAACAACAACTTAGCAAAGCGAGCATTTGGTTGGTGGTGGGGGGGGGGTGCCGAGGGTTGAAACTTTCCGAGAAACTTATATAAATCTTGATGCAACGAGTTTTCGCCTTAAAAACCATTTCAAACAAGAATGAAAACAGTTGCACGCATTCTTTTTTCTCTCTCACTTGTTTCTGTTGGTTGTTTATAATGTTGCTGTTGATTTTGTTGTTGCTGTCACTGTTGTTGGCAATGCAATGTTGCAAAGTCGGTCGGCCGGCCGGATGATAGAACGGAAGTGCGAATAAACTAACAATAAAGAAGTGAAGTGAAAAAGTCAAATAAATAAAACAGTGAGTGAAAAGAGAGAGAGAGAGAGAGCGAGAGATAGGGTGATGCAGAGAGAGGTTGGTTGAGAGAGGTTGCGAAGAAGAAGAGTGGGAAAGTAAGAGAGAACATAACAAAAAACTACTATTTGACTCACAGAGTTTATCTGCAGCCGTTGCTGTTGTTGCTGTTGTTGCCACATCGCCATCTGGTGACTAAATTAGAAGCTGAACTCAACTCAACTCCACTGAACTAAGAGTTGATACTTCTTCTTATTCTCTTTCTATTTCTTTCTCATCTTCTTCGTATGCTAGTTTTACTACAATATTTCTACGCAAAAGTAGATATTTGTTGTTGTTGTGCTTGTATTAAGTGCGCTGTCAGTGTTGCTTGTGTTATTTTTGTAGCGTTTTTAGTTGTGCACTCAAGCCCTTGAATATGTGTCTATATGTATTTGTGTCTGTGTGTGCATGTTTGTGTATGTATGTGTATTTATATTATTGCCCTTTTTTTAACTTTTAAAATTTTTTAACTACCCTGGGGTGCGTGTTACGCCTCCGTAACACTTCGCTTTTATGATTCTAATCACATTCAATATTGCTAAAGATGTAAAATGAGATTTTTAAGTGATGATTGTAAAAAGAAAATCTCATTCGATTTCATCACAAAATCTATCATAAATTTTCCAGAGAAGAGAAGTGAAAAATGTTGCCACTAACAAGTGACATGTTTTGGCATGGTATTGGTACTTTCTACTTTCTTGTGTCTTTTTCTGTCTTTGTCTCTCTCTCACGATGCAGATGTCACGTTGCGACAGTGATGAGGATAGCAGCTGCACGTCGTCACTCTCGATTGCGTGTCACTTCGTGTTTGCTCCGGTCGGCTCCAAACAAACTATGTTGCCAGCTTAAAGTTTTTCACCCTCCATTATTTGCAACGTTTGAAACGATTATCATGCCTTTCGTTTAGGAAGAACAACAAAGCAAGAGGAAGACGATGATTAAGGAGAATAAGAGGAAGGAGCAGAAGAGGAAGGAGAAGAAGAGGAAGGAGCAGAAGAGGAAGATGAACAAGAGGAAGAAGACGCAAGGATTAGAATAGAAGATGATGCTTTACATCGATGCCGTGTGTTTGTGTAACAACATCAAGTTGCATGCAATGGGCAATAACAAAAAGTCGAATGACATGAAAAATAAAAATAACAATAAATTCAGGGAAACAGTCACCACAACAACACCAACAAGTGTACAACAACAAACGCACAGAAGCGACATAAGAAACTAATGACATTTAAATATAAACGGACAGCATCTCGTGTGGATTGACAATGTTGCCAATGAGAGCAGATTCCTTGATCACGTCTCTTCACGGCTCCCCACGCGAAGGAGTATGAATCATTTACACAAGGAAGAGAAGAAGAGGGCGAGAAAGAGAGCGAGAAACAACAACAATAGCGCTAGCAACATTGACAACATTGACAACATTGACAAAGAAAACTTGTCGATAATCAATTTAAATTTATTTCGTCGACAACATCGACATTCTTTTGTTGTGTGAGGAGGAATTTCGAGAAATTGCACCTCCAGCAGCAGCAGCAGCTGCATTCGTAGTCTAGTTTATGGTGCATGAAATTTAAAATCATTCCCCTGCCGGGACGTGAAAAAGAACTGCTGTTTTTATATCTCGCGTGGATATCCTACAAGCTGAAGAATCCTGCTGTACTCTGGTTGCAGTCTCTTCCATCGAAAGAAATTTCGGCGGTAAAAAAGTTATTGTGAATCTGAAGCGAAAACAAAGTGATTGAAATGAAAACTAATCTAAATCGGAAATCTTTCGATTCCGGTTGCATTGCCAACATGCAATCGTTGTTGGTTGGTCAGCAACAAACGTTCGCATTCGAATGCTTTCCAATCCAAACTCTACCCTCCCCCCCCTCCTCCACATTCGACAAAAAATTCCAATCTTTTTGAACAGCACTGAAAAAACTTATTTTTCGAAAAGAAACGCAAAAGAAAACATGTTGCCATCGATGACAATTGGTCAATCAACTAATTCGCCAAAAACTAACATATTTTGGTAACAATTTCGTTGCGGGTTGGCAGGAGGGAGGAGGGAAAAAAGTACAACAACAATTACAATAGTTTGGCAGACTGTATTGTAAGCTGTAGACACTACTTTGACATATGTCACGGCAGCTGTTGCTGCTGCAGCAGTATCAATAACAAAAACAGCAGCAGTAAAAATACAGTCTAAAATAAGAAGAGAATTCTATGATGAACTACCTCCCACCCTCCAACTCCTCTCCATACTCACTGAACACTCTTTTCAGATGCGAAAAATAGAGTGTGAGTTATTCGTGGAACAAATTCTGCTGTCAAATCGTTTGTTTTGGCGATTGGGGCGATGCGACGCGTCGTGTCGTGACAACACTAACGTCAAAAGGGAAGGGAAACTAATATGCAGACAAATGGGGCGGCATAAAAGGACAGGCACCGAACGAAGAACACGCTGAAAGTTAGGCAGGAAAAAAGGGACTCCCAATCGGACAGACAGAGCAGAGGGACAGACAGACTGATGGAAAGACTCACGAAGAGACAGAAGATGATAGAGAAGCAGGAATACAAACGAAAAACCATCATAACAAATCCCTGTATGATGTCTGATAGTTTATAGTGGAAGAGAGTGAGGAGGGGGGAGAAAAGAAAAGTGAGAGAGAGAGAGAGCAGAGTGAAGAGGAGAGACAGAGAGACATAGAGAGGGAGAAACCGAACCACACCATGTTCATTTTTGGGCCCTTCAAGTATTTGTTCTTTAATTTGTTTTTCTTTTCTTTTCCGTATAATGATTGGCGGTGAACAGCTGTTGCTGTTTACATTTCTCATTGGCAGGGTTGCCATCGAGTTGCTTTTTCTCCCTCCTTCACAGAAATTGTTTATTTTTGCTGTGTTTAATTATGTTTCTTGGTTTATTTATAAATATAAATCTTCTTTTTCTTTTTTGCTCTAAGAAACTCTGCACATTTATTTGCTTTTTAAAGCGTTTTTCTATTTTGTTTATAAAAATTTAAAGGAATTCAAAAATTTTAGTATTGTTTTTTATTTAATATTGATTATTGTTATTCTTAAATGGTGCTTCTTTTAAATGTCGTTGAAGTTTCTAAATGTTTCCCCCTCAAAGAAGTTTCTTGTAATTTATTAAATTCTTTAGAATTAATTTCCCTCCCCTTCCTTTCCCAAAAAAAGAAAGTTTTTCCCGCCCGTTTTTTCTTTCTTTTTTCTTTTGTGTTACTTCGTTTCATTTCCTTTCTCTCTCGAAAGAGTGTTTTCACTTTGGCAAAAGTTTTGTTCCTTTGTAATTCATTTTGACCACTTTTCCGCTCATTTTATAGCACTTGTTACACTTTCCGCTTCCGTTCGGAGCGGTGCCATGCTCCCCTCCGACCCCGCCAGACCGACATTTTAGATGCCTTCCTTTTTTTAACTACCAACTCGGCTTTTACGCTTCTGTAAGACCAACCCAGCTGATAACTTGTATTCTTGTTGTTTTTGTTCTGTCTTTTGTTGTTTTTGTTCTGCCTTTTGTAGTTTTATTGTGTCTTTTGTAGTCTTGTTTTGATTTCTTTTTTGTTTTTGTTTTGTTTTTTATTCCTTTTGTTAATTTGGCAAAACTGTTTAATTTGTGTAGCACTAAAATAGTAGCAAACTAACTTGAACTTTAGTTTAAACTTCATTCATCTCGCTAAAAAAGTTCTTCCTTTGAACAGGAAGATGTTGCAATTTTCAAACGCCTACCAATTAATTTGCCGGTCTTAATTCCTGTACCACTTTAAAGAACCCTTTAATCATTAATTAAGACTTTCATTCTTTAATCACTCTCATATGACAGAGAATACAGAATAATTCAGAAAACGGCAGATTAAAGTAACAGATTAAAGTTACCCAGATAAACATTGAGTCTTAAGCAACGGCAACCTCACAGAAACCTTCACTCAGCCCAACACGCCCCCTCCCCCCTTTTCTAGTATTTATGTTTTTCCTCAATCACTTAAGTAAGTGTTGACAATCTATCATTAATGTTAGAATCATCATCGCTTTCGTGATCTTCTTCACTCATTTACCCCATTTTAAGAGTAGAACGCTTTAAAGAAATTCTTTCATCGCATTTTTAAGAGGTCCCCCTTCTTGGTCCCCATTTTCCCATTTTCTATATTGCCTTCCATTTCCCGAAATAATTTTCACAAGTATTTTTCCCCCTTATCTCTGGTTTTCTTTTTTTCGGTACTTAAACGAATTCCCGAATATTTTTAGAGATTTCTTCGTTATCGATTCAAGTGATCATGCGACGCATTAAAAGATTCTGTTGAAATAGTAGGGTGTGCCATCTGGTTATTTATTTTAACCCTTTGACAGCTGATATGTTGGACTTTGTTGATGCTTTTGAAAAATGGACCCATAAATAAAAACTGATTACGTGTTGATGATCATCGCCACTTTCAAATAAATGTCGATCTTGGCGTGAAATTTTGACAGTTTGGGATGAGTGGCTGCTTGGATCAATCGATAGGGTGATAGGATAGATCAGAGAAGATAGGATGAGATACCTACATTCGTCATAAATACACATTACAGTGCGTAAACATTGTATAAATCTATTTGTAAAACTTGAGTGAATATTAAGAGCATTTCGGAAATAAAATAGAAAAACTACTTTAAGATTTTGTGTTCGTAGAAGATCAAAGTTCAACTAAACGAACAGCAATAAAAAATAATTTTTCTGAAAAGAATTTAGAATTGTAGCGTTCTATGAAACTTTTATTTTTTTTGAAAATGTGTATTCGTTTTTGAAAATTTTGTTTGCGTTTAAGCAAACAGTATTGTTTACATTTACATAACACTTAAGATGTTTACACATATGTACTTATATAGTATTGTTTACACATGACAGTTTAATTATTTATTTAAAATTAAAACACATTTTAGTTCAAACTCTTAACTCACGATACATATCATGGCTCATGACTCATTTACTTGTATTTTATTTTTAATTCATTCGCTTCTCCCGTCAAAATCGTCTCCTCCGGGAATCAACTTTTGAATAACGCACGTTTTTATGCTTCTAATGTTGTCTTAAGTGTTTCCTGCGTTGCTCAGATTAAAGTGTTGATTTTTATTTTAATTTTAAAAACCTAAAACTCCAAATGATCTTAAGAAGCAAAAACATAAGAGAGCATTCATTAAATGTGAAGTTAGTTTATCAAATGAGGGCCACTTGTTTTTTGGACCTTCCCCTTGGCTTTGTAAAGCATTCACCTGAGCTATCGAAACTTGCCATCAGTTTCATTCTCTCCTCTTTTCGCCTCTCTCTCCATCCAAAACTCTATCTGCTTACATACAAGAGTTAAGAAAACCTCAGAATGTCAACGCTAAACACCGAAAACAGTTCAATCAGCTTGACATCAACTTCAATCAAGCTGAACATGAAAAACAAAGTAAAAAGAAACAAAATTTATACCAAAAAAAGGAAGAAAAGGAGGGGAGGGGAAAAGAGTTTGAACTACACATCACATGAACATGAAAGGACAACGATAAAGGACGTTACCTGGCCCATAATTTCAATGGAGAAGTGTAGATACTAAACTGGAGCTGCTCAGGAAGCAAATAAGCCCTCCCTCGAATACACCACCCACCAAGAAAAGGGAGGGAAGGGAAATAAGAAAATCCGACAGAATTTAAACCAGAAAAAAATACTGCAAGTGTAGTTGCCAGAGTATTTGTTGTTGTTGTTTTTAAACTTTTTGTGGTTAGTCTTCTAAAATTGGTAATCGTAGCAATTCTGCAAAAAGTTAACCTTCTCTTGTTTACGTTTGTTGACACACACACACACGAGGGCACGGGGGGTGGCACTTTGCCTCCCTTCCCCGCTTAAGCATACCTGTTCATGTGCCAGAATGTTGTCGTCCTTCTGCTGCTGCTGTTGCAAATGCTCCTTGCGTGTCGACTTCAGCATTTTCGACGACGTGCAAAATTTTAACAAATAGTTAGTTATTCAGCTCATACAGAGATGGCGCTGATTTTGTGGCTGGCCAGTTCTTCGTTATATTCTATGTGCGTGTGCATGAGTGTGTGTATGTGCGTGTGTGTGTGTGTATGGGTTGTGGCAGTGTATGTGTTCGAGTGGCTGTGCTGAGCACACGTTTGGCTACTTTTTGTCGGCTCAAATTAGCCAGTTCAAGTTAAAAGTTGTGAGAGTTTATGTTGTTGTCTTTTTGTTGCTGTTGTTGTCTTTTTGTTGCTGTTGTTGTTGCTACTGCTGTTGCTGCTGATTTTGTTGTTTTTGCTGGTGTTTTTCTTTTGCTATATTGGCTAAGAAACGTAATGTCAACATTTGAAGAGCATTTTTGCTATCGTTGTTAGTGTTGTTGTTGCCTTGACTAACTACTAATAAATAAAAAAAAAAAAATTTGTTTGTCGTTACAAATTGATTTGATCTTTATTTATTGCTGCTCGAGAAAGTTTTGTAGACAATATTGATGGATTTATTAAACTCAAATGTCTGTATAAACACATATACTTATACATATATAGCGAGAAGAAAAAGAAGAGGTGTCTGTTTGTCGCACAAAGTTTAAATCCTCAACCGCATACTCATCTGCATCCTCCTCTCCATCCCCATCCTCATCATCTTAAAGTTGTGAGCACTTCGACCTGATCATGTTCAGTGTCACGGCGCCAACATTTTGCACAGCACTGTAGAGGATCTCGTAGATCTTCCCTTCGTTCTTCGGCAGCGATTTCGTGCGCTCGTACAGATTTTTTGTGCTCGTCAAATACGCTTCGTACTTCTTTGGGTCGTCTGAGTGTTGTTTGAAGTCCGTATATAGTCTGCTTATCTGGCGCAGCTCATGCAGATCCTTCTCCACTGCTTCCCTTCCATCCCCACCATCCGCAAAGGACTCGGCGATCGCCGACCACTCCGCATGCAGGTGCTCCAAGAACTCAAAGTTACTGAAGAGAAAAAGAACAAAATGTTACTGAAGAGAAAATTGAAAAACAAATCCAAGCCGCGCAGCTGCATCTTCAGCATCAATTCGGCCAGATCCTGTTGGCTGCTCGCCGAGAACTTGAACTGCTCGTAGTCCTCCGACATCTCCGTCTGCAAATATGTGTAGAGTCGGGCGCGTTTCTCGCCAAAATCCGGCATCCTCATGATGGCGTCCACCTCGTGCAGCAGCTTGTTGAGGCTCTCCGAGTGTCGTGCGTTGTCCGCTTTCTCCTCGATCACCTCGATCAGCAGCTGGCGCATGGTATTCAAGCAGTTGTCGATGATCTCCGACCCGACCAGTTTAATGCGCTCGTAGACTGCGGCGCCGAACTGCTCGAGTGACACAAACTGCGGCCGTGGATTCGGCGTCTGCATCCGCGTCAAGTTGTCGCGCCGCAACAGTTGATCCACGGCGAGTGGAGCCAACTGAATGTGCGCCCAGACACTCGGCTGCTGTACGTGGCTCGAGTGGGAGCTTTTGTCTGTCCTGTGACCTGTGTCATTCTTCTCATCGGCGAACTGCTGACACAGCTGGTACATTTTCAGTTCGTGCAGCTCGCGTTCGCTTTCCGCCTGCTGCTCGGCGAGACGCTGCAGCAGCTTCTTCAGGAATTTCGTATTCCGCAGAGTGTAGAGTGTATCTTGCGTCTGTTCATCTTTCGACCTCACATCCAGCAGCTGCTTGACGAAGACGATTTTCTCGTCCACGATTTTGTTGTTGTCGCCATCCTTGTTATCGTAGGTGCTGCTGCTGCTGTTCCTCAGAGCCTCCTCGATCCGCTGTGCGTACTCCGAATACGCGGGATTACTTTGCAGATCTCTGAGATAGTCATCGATGCAGTTGGCGATGGCTAAATTAATCTGTTGCGTTACTTGATTGAGAAAAGTGCGTTGGAACGTGTGTGAATCGAGAGCCGGCAGGGAGGATGGTTCTCTGAGCTGCTTTCTGTCCTCCGTCGCCACGCTATACTGATTGTTTATTAAAGGTTTATGTTTTGAACTTCCACCTTATGTTTTGAAGACTCACCTGAAAATAACTGCCTAGAATAACCATCCAGAGAGCAATCAATGTGAGTTTATACATTTTTCCGGGGTTTATAAAGCAAACCTGTAACTCATCCGTTTATTTTAGCGTTCGGCGCGCTTCTGATCGATTGCTTTAATGTTGCAAATCAAAGTATTAAATGTAATCAGCGTTCGCTTTCTTGTTGTTGGTGGTTCACATGCAGGTCAAGCAGTGAAAACTGCGATATGAAAAGCCTCGCAATTTGTCTTTGAAGTGTAAAGAGTGTGACATAGAAAGGTTTAGTTTATGTAGAGGAGAATGTTTTAAAGATCTGGTAAAGAAAAGACTACATTCTGAGAAAGTGTGATATCATCATCATCCAAAGATAATTATAATCTATCTATCAAGTCAATTCTGACAGCTATTGTGACAGATATTCTGCGAGATTTTTGTGAGGATTTATAAAATTTTATACGAACTTCTTATGAATTTGTTTTTCTGTAGCTGAGAGCTAAAGTCATGTAAATGAACCTCTTTAATTCTGTTGTCCGATACAAGCAAAAATTTCGCAAACACTTAAAAGCTTTTAATTTATACACAGAGCGAAATAAATTAATTCTGCACATATTCTAATTAGTTAGTCAGTCGTTTCGAGAAACAACATTCAAAAATACTTCATTCGAAGCTACTCAAACCTGACAGCAGTCGCAGTTACCACGGCAGCTAATAAACGCACGCCAACTTATACACCGAACTGCACTCTAACCTGCTTGTTAGCAGGTTCTTCCTTGCGTTTCTTTTCGATTTCCATTCCGCTCCACTTCGGTCAGTTCGAATGTAGTACATTAACCACTTTGGGCCAGTAAATTCGAACCACAAATTATGTCCTCACTCATCGTGCATGCAACGCTCAAGACTTCAATCTCGGAGGCTGTCGACGCAGAGCAACAATTAATTATGTGGTCGCTTAGCACTTAGAACATGGCCTACATCTGGAAGCGGTGGAACAGAACAACATCAACAAATACATGCAAAGCTCAGCTGAAATTTTGAACTGAAAATGGCCAAAAGCTGTTCGAACACAAGACGGTATCTCGGCATCGCCATCATTAGACCCAAAATTAATGCTTTTCTTGACCGCAACATTGGAATTTACACTACGGCCTTGATACGTTATAGTTACAGGTGTTGTTGTTGTTGTTGTTATTATTATTGTAGTTGTTGTTGTTATTGGTTTTGTTCTTGTTTTTAGTACTTGTAACCTTGTTCAATTAAGTAGTTTATCGTCGCTTAAAATTTGTGCAATTTGCAGAGAATGCTTGGGGGAAGCCGACCCCCTTCGGTCATGTCTTGAAATTTGTCGACCAAGCAAAAGATTTATGAAGAATGAGTGAGCCAAAAGATTCAATTTAAAGTAGGACTCAAAATAATGGGTTTAATTGATATAATGTGTACTCTAACATGTCTTGTTCTTGAAACTAAATTTTAGTCAGAAGTTTATTATTATTAATCTTTTTATTATTACTATTATTATTATTATTAATTTTTTTATTATAACTATTATTATTATTATTATCAGTTATTATTATGGTTATTAACAGTATTATTATTAGTATTATTATTATTATTGTTGCTATTATTATTCTTTAAAAGCTGTGGTGTGTATCTTCATCGTTTTTGCGTCTTTGTACCCCTTCACCTTCGCTTATTATTCTATCAAAAGATGTTCCAGGATTCTTAGTGATTTTTATTTTAACTTTTAAGTTCTACGGATACTACACTAAAATTTTCATTGCGTTCTCCGAGTAGAGTCTATAATTTATTACGCATTCCTTCTGAATTTGGAGCTTCTGTTTGGTGCAGCGCAACCAAACTGAATTAATAATGATTTATAACACCCTCAAACCCCCCCCCCCTTTCGACGAATCCTCTTTGTTTCCTTCTCCGCTGAACCTAATCTCCGATTACTATTGCGAGTGCGTGCAAAATGCGTAGTGAAGTGAATTTTTGAAACGTGCTGCACATCCATCATAAATGAGAGAGAAAACAAAGTGCAAAGGAAAAGTATATATTGCATAGAGCGACAGAGAGAGAGAGAGAGAGAGAGAGAGAGCGAGAGAGAGAGCGAGAGAGAGAGAAACCACCAGAAAATAATATGAAAAAAATTCAGCCAAACGAAAACAAGCCATAAATCGGTTTCATCATGGAATACAATCCAAGTGAGAAACAATAGAAATGTCAAAACTATAAATAGAGCCATTGCACGCCCCAAAGATCTCAATTAATACGCCCTCAAGTTTTATCAGTCGCCCTTCGTGTCTCTTGCCTACCCCTCGCTTCCCCCCTTTCAACAGTCGCAGAGCACTGTAACAGAAAACCAACAACAACAACAGAAACAACCTCATCTGAAATGCAACTCTGTGCTATTACTCTCATGCCCCTTCTCACCTCTTTTCACTCCTCCTCTTCTTCGGTCCTCTTCATCTTCCTCTTCTTCTCTTGCTTTCCTCTTCTTGTTCCATGCTCTCCGATGACGCTGTGCAGTTGTTGGGTGGAAACGAGCCAACTGTTTTTCTTCTCATTTCACTTTTCATATGCAATAAATAAAATTTTCTAAACGAACGATTGCTGGGGCGGAAAATTGCTGAGGCTTCAAATTGGGGGGCGGGGGCATTCGATGCGAGTTGAGCGGCAAATTGTTGAAATATGGTGAAAGTGAAAGTGGAAGCGGAAAAGCATTTCGGAAAAGTGATGCTTGTGAGAGAGGGGCTGACGAAGGGACGGGATGAGTGCGGTACGGGGCGGTGCGGTGCGGAAGAGCGCAGAGGAAGGAAATCGTTTGTTTGCGTCTGTTGGGGAACACAAATCAAATGGATTTAATTCTGAACTATTAGCACGCGATCGTACGTGCAGCCAGTTGAAAAATGTCCCCGAAGAGACGAAAAATTATGGGGCGACGAAAGGCTGATGGCAAAAGAAGACAACGGGTGACCCGGGCGGGAGATACAGAAACAAAATATTAGATAATTTACTTAAGTTCATCATGATGCATCTCTTCATTCAGATTATGCGAAGAATTACGACCGAGAGGCAGATGAACTTAAACATTGTTTTACCTGAAGAATGAAAGATGCGCTGTTTCCCACAGATTTAGAGTGCCCTCCGTACCGTACCGAACAGGTTGCATTGTCATAAATATATCAGCTGTTGAGTTCTAATTCATCCCGGTTTTAAAGTCTTTGAATTCTTTGATTGTTGAAATAATTATATTAAGAAAACCTTTACTAAAGTTAAGAAAAGCTAATAAAAGCGCCAGGTTTTTGTTTTGTTTTGTTTTTAACAAAAACAATTTCATTGTGTTAATAAATGATTATATTCGAGTTTGAGTCCCGACTAGAGACAAGTTTCGCCTGAAA
The DNA here is from genome assembly GCA_943737955.2 of Myopa tessellatipennis. NCBI lineage: Eukaryota > Metazoa > Arthropoda > Insecta > Diptera > Conopidae > Myopa > Myopa tessellatipennis. Next base: position 60,415,386 of record OX031316.1, read on the forward strand.
TTGACAGCTTTGACAAATGAGTACAAATTTAAGTTGTCGTTGTCATCATTGTTGTCATCGTCGTTTTTGTTGTTTTTATTCTTCTTGTTGTTGTTCTCGTTCTCATCATTCTCGGTTCCATATATAAATCATTTACAGTTCTTTGGAACATGTTTTTAATCCTCCTTCAAGAATCTACATAGAATTGAAGCTACATAGAATAATTGAATACCTTAATTTCTTCTTCACTACCCATACTCATCGAAAAGTAGGTGTGGTCCGCCCACCTTCCCATATACGGTACAAATCATAAAAGTGTAGAGTACTTGAGCTTCGGCCATGCCGATCTCTTTCTGGTATTTTACTCATATTTAGTTATAAAGCTGTTCAATTTTCATTCAATAGAGATATAAAAGATTTCGAGAATAATTTAATAATAATTTAATTTTATTGATTAAATAACGACTTTATAAACAATGAAATTTATACTCGGAAATATCTGTTTATATATATATATACCTTTTGAAAGTTTTCAATATTTGTTTTTTACCTCAAAATATTCATGTTGTCATGTAAGAAGCTTACGACAAGCTTAAAACGAGCTTAAAACAATCTTCAACTTTGTTAAATGTTCCAATTAAATTACAAAACAAAAGCATAACAAAAATTATTCATTCATGTTGTTTCTTTTTCTCTCTTTGCTCCTGTTTTCATTACAGTTGTCACGGAGGATCCCGAGTTTACGGATGTCATTGAAAACATAACAGTGCCGGCGGGAAGAAGCATCAAGTTGGCGTGTTCCGTTAAGAATCTAGGATCATACAAGGTGAGTACCGTGTTGAGATGAGATGAAAGGATAGGAGAAGAGTTGACTTGACTTTACTTGACTTGACTTGAGTGGGAAATGAGAGTGAATGAGAGGGAGTCAGAATGATTGACAGTGAGTGAGAGTGATTATGCTGTGGACGAGTAAAAGTAACAGAAAGAGATAAGAAATGATTCAAGTGCAAGTGAAATGCAAAGCAAAGAACTTAGCAAATTAACTTTCTTAATAAATTAACTAACGGTTGACTAATGACACAAAGAGAGGAGAGTAAGGAGCATACAAATAAAGGAAGAGAAGCATACACATACACCAACACTCACACACAATCACATGCACATTCATATGTATGTATATCGATGGCTAGCGGTTTGTTTGTCGGACTTGAATATAAATCAATATCGAGCTGTGTTGACCGTAAATTTCGTTGATTCTCTTCCGACTTTCATTCTTCTTTGTACTTGCTTTGTTCTTCGCTCATCAACGATGGTGTAAGTAAAGAGACAACACACACACACACGCAATAAGAAACAATAGCAACAACTACACTTGTAGTTCTACATTCATTGACAATATTTGCTGTATATTAATTAAGCAATTTTCTACTATCCACATCTGTACATATACAAAGCCTGAAAATATGCTTCAGATAATAAAATAACACAAAACTAAAACCCTACCCCGCCCCATCCACCACTTTTGTCACTTTCCTCCTTAAGTTTCACTGGGAACTCTTGTTTAGGTTTATTGTACAAACATGTGTGCCCAAGAAAATCTCTGACATCCTTCAACGATGTATTGCATATCCTGAGGCACACGCTACGGGATGCCTTCAACCGTCAACATCAACCCTCTGCAAATACTCTACTCTCATGCTATAAAATTATCATATGTTCGCATTCAAACAAGCTTGTCTCTTCGTTAAGCTTTATTCTGTTCTGCTAGACTCTACTCTATACTCTACTCTACTCTACTCTACTCTATACTGTACTCTATACTTTACTCTACTCTATACTCTACTCTACTCTATACTCTACTCTATACTTGACTCTATTCTATACTCTACTCTACTCTTCTTTGTCAATAGAATCCGGTTTCCCAAAATCATAGCAGACTGGCTGCTACGTTCCACATTCCACTCACGTCGCGTCGTCTGCTTATCTTGCTTGCATGCCGGCTGCCAGGCATCGCCAGCGGGGCACCTGGGATTTGAAAGGGGAGGCGGGGAAGCTTGTCTCGAAGTCGGGGTGACTCGGTCAGGTTTGCGTCGTGCTGCGTTGCTTTAAGCGTTTGAGGAAAACCTTTGTGGAATTACAAATACATGCTGGTGTACTTAGTCAGTAGCTGAATCACTGACTGACATACATATATGTATACATACAAACGCACTAACATACATAGATACATGTACAAACATGTGTACACATGCATGAGTTGTGTTATTTTCGTTAAAATATGTGTGAACGACGTGAATAGATATGAAAACTACAAAATCTACAATAGTTACATAGAAAGCAACAAATAAAACAACAAGAACAAAAGTAACAACAACAAGAACAAAAATAACAACAACAACGATTATTACACATACACACACGCGCTTTCACTCATTCATTTATTCATTCATTCATACGATAGATGTCAATATACGACAAGCACGTAACCCATGACAAGAACCAAGATGTACTTCATTTAAAATTCTATTTAAATATCGTATATAAAATTTATCGTATATGGTATAAGTATTAAATACATATGAGTGAATATCGGAGTCCTTCATCGTTTGCAAAAATGTATACTAAATATATTAGGTACTCAGGAGTTATGAAAAAAACGAATTTAAATGTTATTCGGCGTCAACGAATTCTTATGAAAATGAATAAAGTTGTTATAAAACATATAATCCGGTCAATTCCCTTAAAAATGTGATGAAAAATTACTTTAAATATTGTAATAAAGTCATTCAAGAAATAATTGAAAAACTCAAGGTTGCTATGGATGGAACTCAGTAAAAACAAAATTGTCAAAGGAGAAAGAGAACAAAAGAGAGAGAGAGTTTTATAATTTAATTGTTGAAAGAATATTAAAAATCTTAATCTTAATAAAACATATTGTAAACTTTTCAATTTCAATTTATTCGAAAACATATTTTTGACGGCGTTTTTTAAGTCTTTTATGTGAATCAAATTTCTGCTAATTAGGAATTTTTATATCAAAGGAAGTATCGTCGCCCCCCGTGGGGAGCTGACCTCGTTACTACTCCCTCCCAATGTCAAAGTCATTATATAATCCCTCGAGGTATCTTTATGCCGCCAAAACTACGGTAATAAAACGTGACTCTGCATGCAAGGGACGATGGCAGACTCCCACTCTTCAGATATCCACAAGATAGGAATATCTTAATGAATCTGAAAGTAGAACATGAAAAACCAAAAAAGAAAGCACTCTTCAAACAGTCGTAAAGGTTAATGAAGCAGCAGAAGCAGAGCGTGGGCTGCTTGGTGAGAGGATCGTGGTGTGTGTGAGGTGGGGATTCACACTAAACAAACACGACTTAAAATCTCCGAGCAACACTTTTTTAGATAATATTTATTAGTCATAAATTTAAACCTACTTTAAAATTCGGTGAGTTTTTTCACTCGTTTATTATCTTTAACACGCGCTAGTTTAAATTATAATTTAAATAATTATTCATTAGTTAAATTTGTTTCGGGTTTTAGATTTTTGGGTATTATTTATTTTATTTAGATGGCTCAGAATTGTCATAAAAAAGTACTGTACAAAAACTAACGGAATGGATATAAATTAGACATGAGACAAGACCAAAACAGACCAGATGAGACCAGAACAAGACTAGCCAGAAACAAGTGAGACCCGAACAAGACTAGCATCAGATGGGACCAGAGGATACAAGATGAGACCAAGCCAAATGACACTAGACCAGATCTGACGGGACCAGACCATATTAGGCCACACCAGGTGGACTAGACGAGACACGATCTGACTTGACGGTTTATTCCAATTATTACCTGACCAACCTAATAAGGAATTATTATTAAAATTCTAAACATTAATCGGATTCGTTATGCTTCATTTAAGACAAAATAATATTTCGAAGTTGGTAAAGAATATTTCAGAGCTTGTTTGGTTGTTGTTATTGCTATGATTGTTCTTGTGTTGTTCTTGTTATTGTGGATTGGTATTATAGCCAAAGCAAACCCAACCAAAGCATAATCAATAATATTAAAAATAAAGAAAAAGTAAAAACATTAGTATTCCATTTCTTCATCGACAACAATAAAAAAATCAGCTAGATGTCTACAAACATTTTCAATTCTGTTGATGTAAATTTATCGACAGACCACATCTGGTATGTCAGCTTCTAGATATCGTCGAATTAATCATTTGGTAGCTTATAATCAACTACTTATGAGAACGATTCTGAGTGGGAGTCGATGTCGGAGTCGAAGTGAATTTAAAGTAGTTTTTACCTCATTTTGTGTCTGTGCTCTTCCATTAAATACCAAAATAATTTATGTTAAATAAACTAGAAAGAAACTTTGTTTGGTAAATAGAAATGTTGGTTACATACTATAGTAGCAAATGATTGTTTATTTATTTTGCTTTTTTGTGTACTTACCGGTCATTCATTGAGTCCTTTACATATTTTTTACTGTACTAACTGACATCCTTAAAGCAAGCTTTCCACTGAAATTGCTCACTGAAGTTGTCTTCTTCTCTCACACTTCCAGTCTTCTGTATTTTACCTCCATTCTTCCTGCTTATTTTCTCTCTCTATCTTTATCTTTCTTTCTCTTTTAATTGCTACGTAAAGTGACACTGACTCTAGCGATTTCCTGTCTCAAAGTGCTGCAACATTCAACATTCAGAGTCCGAAAGGAAGAAAGGAGGTGTTTGGAGAAGGAAGCGATGAAACTGTCAGTCAGCGCTTCTGAGGAATCTGTTCGCCTTCTCTCTTTCTTTCAACTCTGTCTACTTAGGACGTAATTTTATGACTTTAATTATCTTGCTTTTGCGGGCAGCCAAACGAACAGCTGGATCGAAAGCGAGAGGGGGACAGTCAGAGGGAGAGAGACGCTAGGATTTCTTGCTGCTTGCTGTCAGTGTGACAAACAACCGACAGTGTGGTACTCGTTTGTTTGGATAAGAATGATAGAGGCAGAGCACTTTAATTGGTCCTTTGGAAAAAATTTGAGAGTCCTGAAGATAATAATATGGTTGGTTGCTTTCGAAATCTCTGAAAAATCGATTCATTCGAAAGAGCTTCAGAGAAGTTCAGGAGGTTGCAAATCTATACCATTTCAACCGGGTTGAGTTCAACAGTTATATATATACTTTTTTTATTGATTAAATAAAAACATCTTTATTACTAAAAATAATAATTTTTTAAATTATTAAATATCAATTTAATACGTTTAAAAGCTTTAAAAGGGGAAGCTTCTCTTGAGCTTCAGTTAAAACTAAAATGTGTATACACTTTAAAAGTGTGGATGTCTTTAAATTAAATTTTAAGTAATTTTTTTACAGATAAAATAGCTTAAAATAATGTTTATTCTTCATCTTTCCACTTCGCCTCTCTTCCGCTTTTTGTGACTTACTTTCAACAACTGCATCCTTCCACTTTTCTCCTCCTTTCGTTTTCTTTTCTAAATATTTTCCCGCATTTTGTGTAAATTCTTTGCCAACCCTGGCCACTCTACAAAGATTTTGGAGTGCGGCAACATGAAATCAAATAATTCCAACTGTGACCACTGGATGGCGCGTCGGTCGTAATGGCGTGTGTCACTTTGCCACTGCGAAGAAGGCGCCGCTTGACTGTCACCTCAGTTCAAGCGGTTCATTATTACAAGCGGCTAATTAATTTCATTATGCAAGCAAAGCTAGTGAGATGACAGAGTGGGAGAGAGAGAGAGCGAGAGAGAGAGAGAGACGGCATCGAGACAGACACACAGACAGGGATAAGTAGGAGAGTGAAGTGGCAAGGACTATAAGCTCAACAGCTGGATGAAAAACCTGAGCCACTTCACAGCTGCTACTCGGCATCATATTGCGCTGAGCAAATATTCCGCATTATTAAAGCAGTACCACGTGGCGGAGTCTAAGAAGTGCGAAGGGTGGCGGGGTGGTGAGGGGACGGCAGATAATTCGTGCGGCATATATTTGCATAGTTGAATAAAATAGTTCGCACCGACAGAGCGGCAGACAGGAAGCTCGGTTGAATTATTGCGGCAAGAAAAGCGCGTTAAAACGATTAAAAGTTGACACTTTAAATGCTATGGACCTGCAGGGGCGTCAAGGTGGGTGGAGGTGGTGTGGGGAGAAATTCAGGCTGCTGACAACAGGAAGCAATAGCATATGATGTCGGATTAAATGGCGTAGAATATGGGGCCTTAAGTGTCCAATTTGTTTGGTTACATGAGTGGTTGGTTGAGATGAGTGGGTCGTTTGAGGTAAACGAGAGAGAGAGAAAGAGTGGCACAATTTTGACAGGAAGAGTGGCAAACACCCGACACATCAAATAAAAGTTATCCTTTTGTTGGATAATAATTTAGAAACCTTTGACTATTTGACTTTTGATGGCGGCCCATTTAGTACATCACTAAAAAGTGGGTTTCTTGTTAATAATAATAGCAAGCTTTCGTTTTCTGTTTTTTGTTAAAATCATTCGTAGTACACTTAATAAGCTTCTTCATGTTATTTATAATAGAATAAATCCTTTTCTCTTTCACCCCAGCTTTAAAGAGACCCATCTTTCACTTGAACTAAAAAGAGATGAGATTTCTTTCGGGCGCTTTTTTGTGGTCCACGTTTGATTAACTGTTGGCCATTAATTTTTGGTCTGCACTCACCTACAACTCTACCAAATAGGAACCAGATCTACAACTCAAATCCACTCAGCTACTTAACCGAACCACTTAAGTTAGTCAGTAAGCCAAGTCAAGTGGTATATTAAAGAGGTATGGGAGGGAGCGGGAGGAGAAGGAAGGAGAAAGATGGTGAAGGATGAAGAAGAAAGGACAGGCGCTGGTGACGAGAAGGAATCTTTGTGAGCAGTAATTTTATTATCTCAGAAACAAAAACAAAGATGAGGAAATAAAATAAGAATTGCGACACGAGGACATTGAAAAATTAACGGTATTCATCTGAGTCGCTTTGAGTGACAGAAGACGATTATTTGCTACACATCCGTTTGGCGAGTCAGTGGCATCTCATCCCAGTTTCGATCCCGACTCGTCCTGGTCCTCGTCCTTTCTTCGAGTCAAGCTGAGACGTGAATAACTTTTGTAGTCGAATTTGTAGTTTTTTCCGACTTATATTGAGAATGTTGAAAGGTCGTTTGCTACTCTTACAAAAAGAAGAAACAAAAGAGTTCAGGAACTGAAAAAATGTAGTGAAATAAATAAACTGATGGAATTTTGATGGTTCAAGCGGAAAGAACTCCCGAAAAAGAAATGAAGAATAAAAAATAAAAATATTCTAATAGAATAGACACACGTTTTATATGCCACCCACTTTGCTTTAAGATAATAAATATAAAAGATAAGGAGCTGCCCTTCAAGATGAGGAAAAGTTTAAAGGGTCTTTATTCAGGTTCTTCATTCGGGTTCTTTATTCATATTCTTTATTCCATTCTTCATTCATTCTTTATTCAACATTTTAATACAAAGTTTATTGAATTTGAATAAAAATGACTTATTTTGCTTATAAATTTTATTCAATTATTGAAAGATAGTACATATTAGTATTTTTTTTAAAGCGACTCTTTTCTTAGTGATTTTTAATTAATTTTGTTAGCGTTACTTAATTAAGTTGAATAAAATCCTAAAAGCTCGGACAGATACGTGTTGCAAACAATCATTAAACAACTGTTGCCGCCCATCGATCAACTTCTGAGCTTTCCCGGATGATACCCCGATAATACCCCGCTAGTACCCCGAATGCATTCGAATAGAATCCAAGATTAAGTGGGCCAACTCATGATGGTGAGAAAAAACTTTCTGGCAGACTAAAACTCATGAGATCAACATATCGAATATTAAGTTTTATTTATCTCATGACAGAGAAAAGAAGGAAAAAAAGTGAGAGCACGTGGGCATGTGTACGTGTTTGTGTGTTTGGTTTGTTGTATGTTAATGTGTCATGTGTCGTGTATCATGTCATCAAGTCATTTATTTATGAAACAAAACTGAGCTGGAATAAAATCGACATCGACATCGAGGCCATAAAAGTTAATCCGAAAAACTTGCATAAATAAAGTTTTATTGCGTTTGCTTTTTCTTCTCTCTTTTGTGCTCTTTTTCCTTCCTTCTCTTCTCTCTTTTATTTTTGGTCGACTCCTCTTTTATGTCCATATTTTCCCTCTTTTTGCTTATGATTCTGGTTTGTGCATGATTCTTTTTGCTGTTCTTTTTTAAATGATTCTTTTTTTGTGCTCTTTCAGGTGGCGTGGATGCACTTCGAGCAGTCGGCCATTTTAACGGTTCACAATCATGTGATAACCCGCAATCCGCGTATCAGCGTGACGCACGACAAACACGATAAGCATCGCACGTGGTTCCTGCATATCAACAACGTGCAGGAGGAGGACAAAGGAAGGTACATGTGCCAAATAAACACGGTGACAGCGAAGACGCAGTACGGCTTCGTCAAGGTGGTCGGTAAGTTTGCAGCGTGACAACGATAACGACGACGAAAACGACGACAAAAACAACGACGACAAAAACAACGACGACAACAACGACGACAACAACGACGACAACAACGACGACTTGAGAATAAATTAATGACGTCTTCATGTTTATTGGGGTCTTATTTTTTAATATGATTTTATTGGCCAAGCTTATTTTAGGGGAAAAGTTGGGGAAAACATGAGAAGATTCATCAACATTTGACAATAACTAAAACAATAGTATGTAGATAAATAATCCTTTGGTAATAACAGTTAATTTAAGAGGAAGAAAAATATATGTACTTGTTCATATACTCGTACCATAAAAATTTGTCTCCGATCCGATCGATTCCTCATGTTATCGTATGATATTTATTTTTATTAAAATTTTTCTGGTCATCCTACACTTTTTATATACACCTTTACAGTAAAACAACAATAAAAATAACAACCACTTGAACCGAACTCGAGAGAAGAAAATAAACAAAACAAACAACAACAAAAAGCATTCAGCTTTAATATAAAACTTGAAATTCTACCGGATGCTCAGGGTATTTGCTCAGGTTTCGGACAAAAATGAGGTCCATTTTTGTCCATTCATGAAAATGGGACATAAAAAAACAAAGAAAAACAAATCTAACAAGTTACAAATCCTAGAAGAGGAAAAAAACTGTAAAGAGAAAGCGAGAGAGAGGGAGGAAGAGAAAATAGAGAGACAGTGTAAGAGAGAGAGACAGAGAGGGGTAGTGAGAGAGAGCCAGGGAGAGAGACAGAGAGGGGTAGTGAGAGAGAGCCAGGGAGAGAGACAGAGAAAAGGTTAAATCAACGGTCACCAAGCTCAACGAAGCTCTCCATATGTTCACTGAAGGTGGTAAAAAAGAAGTGAAGGGAGAGAGAGAGAGAGAGAGAAGGGAGGGAAGTGAGTGAAGGGAGCAGAGCAACAGTTGGACAGGGAATGACGACAGCGTCACTCAGACGCACAGACAGACAGACAAACATATGCACTGAATTGTTTGCTTTTTATTGTTGTTGGTCACTGTGTTGCTGTTGTTGTTGTTGTTACTCGTAGTAACATTTTTCTGTCACAACAGAATTTCAAAATCTCTCTTTTTTTGCTGTAATTTTTTGACCTGATTTGACAGTTTTTGTTATGGAGGATTTTTTGTCCTTTTTACAACGTTTTCCTTCAAACTATTGCTAATGTTTCCCTTTTTTTATTTTATATTTTGTTGCTTGTATGTATACATGACCAACATATTGTTACCTGTGTTGGTCCAACCACCCCCTCCTCTCCTCCTCCCCTCCTCTCTCCTGATCCTTGAGGTTTGTATATCTGCTTGGGTTTCATATTTTCCTGAGCAAATTTGCGTTTCATATGCAGTTTCCATTTCTGCTGATGTTGCATCAGTTGAGGTCAGCAGAGTGAGTTGTTGCTGGAGGAAGAGAGAAGGGGGACAGGTGGTCCACAGAAATAAAACAACAAAAAGAAACAAAAATACAGGACAAAAGTCAAACAAAAAAGAAGACACAACAAAAAAAAGGTGAAAAACAGCGGCGAATGTCAACTGTTTGCTTGTAACATGTAGCATGTGTGTGTTGTGTGTGTGTGTGTGTGTGTGGGTGTTCATGTGATGGTGGTGGTGGGGGGGAGGTGGATGTGTATTCATAAGCGACACGACTTTTATGATTTCGACAAACGTCATGTGACATAAAAAATACAAAAACGCCGAGAAATAAACATAAAATAAAGGAACCAGAAATGGAAAAAATACCAGAGCAGGAGGAATTTGCGAACAGCATCACCCTTTCTCTCTCTCTCTCCTTCCCTCGCGTAAAAACTCGATTCATCCTCGCACTCTTGTCACACGTCGTCCTGGCAGAGGGTCAGCATTCAAAGCGGTGGCCGTTAAGCTTGAAATGTGTTTTAACAAAGTTTGCAAAGTCGTGCACACAAACGTCAGATTCCATGCAACGGTACCGTTGTGATTTCTGGATCCCGCGACTGTAGAGTGTCCACATCCGTTGCATTCTCTTTGCACTCCTCCTCCTTCTCCTTGTCCGCCTCCTTTTTCTCTTTCTCCTCCTTCTGTCCATGTCATTGTCCAGTTCGTTCATGACAATCGTCTCCTCTCTTCCCCCGTCTTCATGCACGTTCGCCGTCCGACGCGTTCATGCAACAAATGCAATTGTTCAGGCTGAAATGTCTTCTACATGAATAATGAGTTTTTGTTGTTGTTGTCGTTGCTATTGCACTTTGGTGCCTTTTTCCCCGTACTATTGTTGTTGTTGTAGTTGTAATTGTATAACAAGACCTGCCTTGTTTCAAGTAGCAACAAAAGATGTGTAAAATGGCGGCTTCCTTCCTGGCGGAAGTGATACTTTTACGAAATTTGTTTCCATTCTGAAAAATTTGTACCGTTTCTCATTTTCGAGATGAAGCATGCGAATTCATGTTTGCTGAAGAATTATTTTTGTTGTCGGAAAAAAAAACGTATGAGATGCCAGATCTGTCGGATGCAAAGTCATCAAAGCAAGAGTGGCAAACATGTATGAAGAAGAACAAAAAACCCTGAACTGGATTAAAATTCGACTTGAGTTATACTGAACTGGATTAAAATTGGACAAAGTTAAAAGCGGACTGGTTTAAAATGGATGCGATAAAGTGGTCAGGGTTAAAAATGAACTGAATTATAATTGAACTAAAATTATACTGGATTAAAATTCAATTGGCTCAAATCCTAACTCAAATCCGAACTGAGTTCGATTAAAACTGGGCTGTATTAGAAAAGTTAGACTAAATTAAAAGTGGATTAGAGTTAAAACTGGTCGAAACGGAACTAGACTCAAATGTACGATACTAACACTATATGTATATAACTGGATTCAATTGAATGCTGAATTTTGACTAAAGGTTGATGGGTCTAAAACTGAACTGGTCGAAAACTCGAGTGGCCTGGATAGAAAAAAGGTCCTCCCAAAATCGTACTGAATCTATAGAGAATAATTTATCATTACGACAAAATAAACACATTTTAAATGTAATTTAAAGGTAGGAAATTGTAAACCAAAACAACAAATTGGTTTTTATGCCTGTTTTCTTTCGACCAAAAAACAAAGAACACGAAGTTACTAAAACAAAAAAAGGAAAGACCTAAAAAAGTGGCATAAAATGACTGTTCTGGCTTAAACAAAAAAAAATAAAAATACAACTCAGTTATACGAACAATTAATGTTAACAATTTATGTGTTAAAAAGAGAAAAGGAGAGAAAAAGAAAGAGAAAAGAATAGAAAAAGAAAGATAGAGAGAGAAAGACAGTGAGTTAGAGAGAGTGAGAGAGAAAGAGAGAGTGAGTTAGAGTTACAAAATTTCCATTTAAATAATAAATAAAGCAACGAGCGTAACATTTCTTGTTCTTGTTCTTCCTCGTTGCACTGAAACTCTCAAAATATCTCACTTAAAAAAAGCAACAACGATTCTATTCCAACGCATGCTGGTTCGTCCCGTCCCGTATCGCCCCAAACCCAGCCAACTAGAGGCTGTATTTTTTGCTCTTTGTTTTAACAGAAATTTTTTGCTGACAACTTTTTCAACCAATTTTTTCGTCCTGTTTACTGCCAGTTGTTGTTTTATGTTGTTTTTTTTTTTATATTGTTGTTGGTTTTGTTGTTTTGTTTGGTTGTTATTGAATGTTGTTGTGGTTGTTGCTTCAGCTGAGCTTTAATTTAGCAATTTCGCAAAATGTTTGTAAATTTTCTTTCCTCTGCTCTCTCTTCATTGTTGATGTTATTGTTGTTGTTTTGTGGTCGGTTTTGCTGCTCCCGATGCTGCTGCTATTGTGTCCGTTGTTGTTGCTGCTGCTACTGTGTCTGTTGTTGTTGCTGTTGCTACTGTCGCTGCTTCGGTTGATTTCTCTATTGGCATCGTAAAATGGTTGCCTTTGTTGTTGCTACTGTTGTTTCCATTGTTTTGGTCTCCGGTTTGTCTGTCTCTGTGGCTCCCTCCTCCCTCTCTACACCCCCCCCGCACTCGTTCTCCCCTTCGTTGCTTCGGTTTTGTTTTTCTCTGTTATTTTATTATTTTTCGCTTTCTTTTAAATTGTTTTCTGCTTGCTTTGTACCATATTTTCGATTTTTTATTCTGTTTTTTTTTTTAATTTTTCTTCTCGATGCTACAACATGTCCGGGTCCAAGGAGGTCACCAAATTATCGTACATAGAAAGGTTACCATATTAAAAATGATGAAAAATAACCAATAACAAATCAATTAAAAAAACACTAAGATTACTTATTTTAATTAAATTAAAGAAAATAAGATTAATTTAAAATCTAAAAAACGGCCCTGGTTGATGTTATTAGTTTTTCCTTCTGTCTCTCTCACTCGCTCTCTCTCTCTCTCCTTCTCTCTTTCTTTCGGCTGCGAATCTGCCGGTTTTTTTGGCGAAAAAAAGTACGAATTTGTTCAGCTTTTTATTGCAGTCTTTTGTTGTACTTTTATTGTTGTTATTATTATTATTATTATTTTGGTGGAGTTTGTATCACTATTGTTATTATTATTGTTGTTGTTGTTGATGTTACTTTTATTCTTTTTTGTTGTTCATTGTGTTTGGAGCACCCGATTGTTTGTCGTTGTTTATTGTTATTATTTTTGTTGGTGTTTGTATTCAAGTTTTATCTTGCGCTTGAATTATTTTTACTTTTATGTTAATTGTTGGTTGTTGTTATTTGTAGTTGTTGTTGTTTCTAGTTGTTGTTGTTTATGTACGCTATTATTGTAAGTTGCATTTAATGTCCATGCTAACAAAGTACTTTACAAATAATTTTAATACGCTTTTAATGCTCTGTTTATCCCACTCTATCTCTCACATTTCTCTCCTTACTCTCTCACTCGCTTATGATTTCACTTTTTAGGTAATAAAATCATTAGAAATACAATTAAATGTTAAGTTTTCATTGAAATCGTTTATACATTTTCATTAACCTCAAGTTTATCTGGTTTTTATTATTATATGTATGTTGTTGCTTTTTATTGTATTGAGTTATCTCATTTCTTGCTCGACCTTCTCACTCTCTCTACCTTTCTGTGTGTCTTTCTCTCTCTTTCTCTTCCTCTCTCGCTCTCACTCTGTCTTCATTTCGCTTTTTCCACACTACACACAAGAGGAAAGCGTCTCAAATCGTTTTATTATTAAAGTTTTTGACAATCTGATGTTTTACTGTTGTTGTTATTGCTGCTGTGGGATTGTGGTTGTTGTTGTTGTTATTACAGTTGTTGTTGTTGCTGCTGCTATTTCGCTTGTAGTTTTTGTTGTTGTTGTTGTTGTTTATATCTCCGATAACGACACCGAAATGAGTGGCAATTAAAAAGCATTGAAGTTGTCAAAGTTTTTGGCTCTTTTTGTTGTTGCTGGTGATGGTATTCGTCTTTTTGTTGTTGTTGCTTTAACTGCTATCATTTATCGTTGGCATTTTTTAAACTTTGATTGAGTGAGTGAGTGAGTGGGTGGGTGGGCTTAGATTTGGATTTGGGGCTGGGCTGGCAGTTGAGCGCGTATAAAGAGTAGTCTAGTGTTTTAACTCTTAAATAATTTAATGAACTTCAACAACAACAATTCAGTGTTTCTTTGAGTCGAAATGAAAGTAATTAAATTTTTCCAAACTTTACAAAAGTCACAATAGTTAAGGTTAATAATAAATTTGAATGTTGTATAAAACCCAAGCTTAAAGTATTCTAATAAATTTAACAATAAATATAATCAAATTGTATGAATTTTCGAATTTATTTTGTAATGCAATCATTTATGTTTTGTAATCAACCGATGAAATTTAAACTCATTAAAACGACTTCGTCTTTGTACTCATTTGAATTAATTTATCCTGAAAAAATCCCATTTTTTGAGTGGACAAAAAAAAAATCGCCATCATAAAGAAGAACTGCGACAAGTTTTGCCAACACTGAAATTGTTTTGGATGTGTGCGTGATTTAGTTAGCAAATTCCGGAGCACGCACACTAATTCACCCACACAGAAACACACACACGCACACACACACACACACACACACATGTATTGTATATGTAGTGGCTATACTTTGGACCACAACGCAACCTCGAATGCTCTCGAGTATCATTCAAAGTGTGCTCATAACTCAGCTGAGTAGAAGAGAGCAGAGTATAGAAGAGCAGAGTGGAGCAACCCTGAGCATCAGTGCTGCCAACTGTGCTTGTTGTGTTTTTTGTTTCTGCTGCGATTGCTATTGTTGTTGTTGTTTCTTGTTGTTGTTTTCATATGTGCACCCCGACATAGTTTTTGTGTGCGTTGCATATTTTAATGCCGCTCTTTTGCGTTCGTGCGGACAATAATTCAGCTGTTGCAGGATGGTGGCCGTGGATGCTAACAACAACAATAACAACAACAAAAAACAACAACAACAACAACAACAACAATAGTCACTCGTATGTCCTTTTAATTGTCATCAAAATAATTGAATTAAATAAATTGCCTCATTATGTTCGCAAATGAAATTAAAAATTATGACTCGCATGTTGCACGGTTGCGTTACGAGTTTCAGCGGCATGATCATCGGCATCATCAGCCGGCGTGGGTTTTTGTGCATCTCGCTAGATGTCTCTTTCCCCCTGGTCCCCCGTCTCCTTCCCACCCTGTCCCGTTCACTCTGTCAGTGAATGAGTGAGGATTGAGTACGTGCGTTGATTACGGCTTTCATTACGTTTTGCTTTTAAGCGAGAGTCAGAGCCTAAAAGGCAAAGCCATCGCCATCATCATCGGCGTCACCATCACCGTCATCATCGCCGTCACCATCACCGTCACCATCGCCATCGCCATCACCGTCACCATCACCGTCACCATCGCCATCGCCGTCACCGTCAACGTCGCCTTCATCCTGGCATCGCGTGTATTCAGCATTTAAATGCATTTCAGCGCTCATAAATTTCATTTAAAGCTGCTTTAATGGCTGACATGCTGTTAGAAGTGTTTTTATTATTGTTGTTGTTACTTTGTTGTCATTTCGTTGTCATTTTGCTGTTGTTTTGACATTTTATTCCTTTGTTTTGTACACTTTTAGTCGCTGGGTTTACTAATTTTTTGGACTGTTTAGGAAAAATGTATGCGTTTTTCAAACGTTTCACGTTACTATTTAAATGATAGCGAAATTAAATTCAAAGCCCGAAATTTAAATGACTTTTATTAATTACGATAGTGTTGTTGTTTTTATGGATGTCATTATTATTATTTTCATTATTATTATTTCTGTTGTCGTTATTATAATTATCGTTTTTGGTATAATTTCTCGTATAAGTTTAATGAATGGTTTATTCATTTGAAATGTAATTAGTGAGTGAACTTTATTCGCAAAATTTTTCATCTGTAAGCTACAAAAAATGGATGAAAATGTAATGAAATGTAAATTTAAATATTTATAAATTCATTCAAATGAAAATTTGTTGCTTTTAAGTTAAGTTTTCTCGTCATCCTTTTTAAACGCATGCTTTTTTTATAGTACACTTTATTTAACGCTTTTTTAATACAAAGTTTAACTCATAATTGGATCCAATAATTGGAGCTTTCAATTGGCCGCCAGCAACTTCAGCGTTCAGGATTACTTGAGACTCGAAATAACCGATTCATGTCGGGTAATCGAAGAGTGAAGGATGGCGGATTTTATGAGCGCGTCCTTCATTTCGCTGGTGAAGTCATAAAATCGGATTAAATTTGCTCGAGGTTAACAAAACATAAAGATAAGAGTACTCAATTAAGATGCCATCGTTGATGTCGCATAAATAGAGAAGAATACGAAGAGGAGGAGAGGAAAAGAAGACGAAGAGGCGAATGAGAGGCGTAGAAGAGGGGCTTAAGAGGTGTACAAGGACAAGCAGCAGCGTAACGAGTGCAAAAAAGATAAATGGCACCAGATTAACGCTGCAAAATACCAACTTTTGAAAACTAATCATCGCTTTACAACTCAGCCAATTCGAGGCAACTCGATGTCGCTGATATGACCAGCATAAAAGCCACAAGCATCCACAACAACGACAGCAGGATAGCGACTGACTTTACTATTAATTTCCGGCTTTCCTGCCCTCTCATCTTATGGTTATTTTCCTCCATCTCTACTACTCGCCTTCTTCGTATTCCTGGCGTTTTGTTTCGTTTCGTTTCGGTGATGATGTTTCGTTTTTTTCTCTCTCTCTTGCTTCTAATTTCACTTTATTATGCGACCGATGTTCGAAGATGAGCCACTGCCACTGCCAGTGTTACCAACAACATGGCCAACAAACTGATGACATGTCACCGATGGCGTTACTTTGACGTATTAGTTTTTACTAGTATTCCACACCATCACCATCGCCCAACGTAGATACAAAAGTTTTCATCAGACAACCGCTATGTTGTCTCTTCTCTCTCTTCGTCCTCCCCAATCTCCCTCTCTTTCCTTCCGCCAACTTATCACATGACATGGCAAAAAGAAACGTCTGTACAATTTAATTAAGAAAATCCATCGAAATACTCGTATAGAGGTGCTGATTTCCTGGGCTCTGAATTCGCAGAGTCGAGTTGCTCGAGTTGCCCGAGTTAGTTGTTTAATTGAGTTGAGTTGAGTAGGGTTACCATCCCATGCTGCCTTCTTTTAGTCGACTTTTTCTCACCTTTTTTATTGGGTGGTGCGGCGGTTGTGTTTAATATTTTTAATACCTCTGTCAACCCGCTTAAGTTGAACACTTTGTTGGTTAAAACTACTTTCAAACTGCACTTAAGTGGGCGCTGTCACGTCTCTCTGTTGGTGTCTCTCTCGATCTCTCTCGCTCTCTCTATCTTTAGCTTTCTGTCTCTCTCTCTGTCTCTGTCACTGTCTCTATCTTTTTGAAGTATGTGGTAGAAGTGGGCGTGTGGTGAACCACTGCTGCCGTTCACCTGACTAATATTCTTGCCAGTGAAATAAAGTAGCCAATTATTTGAAGCTTTTTGTGGGCAGTGAGACAGAGTTTAATTCAAGAATTTATCAACAAGTTTAAACAATTATTAAGACTGACATTTTGAAAGCAGTGGTTATTTTCATTTTACATAATTATAGGTTATTAGTAATAATAGGGAATAATAAAATTAACTCAATTATAGGCATTATATTCAAAATGCATTTCACTGCAAACCCTATAAAAGATGTTGCAGTCGCTATTTGCAGATACCATAGCGTTGCCACATAATGCCGTTGCGTAATAAAACGTGCTAATGTCGGATAAAGGATGAAAAATGAAAAGTTCAAAATTCGAATGCAACTACAACAATGCCACTACCGATAACAACAACAACAACAGCAAGAACAATGAGTTTAGCAGAGTAATGAAAAAATATTGCGAAGAACATTCGAAATGTGCCACAGAGTTCGGCGAATTCAGAGGATCGAAGTCAGAGGATATCTCTTCAGTTGTACTTCCTCAAAGCTGTCTCCGTGTCTCTGTCTATCTTCCTGTACGTCTTTCTATCTTTTCATCTGGCCTTCTGTCTGTCCGCTTCTCTAACAGCCTGCATCGCGTCGCGTCGGACTTCGCAATGGAATAACTTTTGATTATAATCGAGCGTAGAATATCAAATGAGCTCAAGCTGAAGAGAGAGAAATAGTAGATGAAGAAGAAGAAGCAGAAATAGTAGCAGAAGAAGAAGAGACAGAAATAGTAGCTGAAGAAGAAGAGACAGAAATAGTAGCAGAAGAAGAAGAAGCAGCATCAGCCAGCCGCTCTCCTGATGGTGTAAAAACGAAAAGCGTCTGTTCGCAGAACCAGCGACTGGTGGCAACCCTCTCTTAGTTTCTTTTTAACGACAAAATGGTGAGAAAGTTTTGAATGAATCAAAAAAGCGGACAAAGAAATGTGACTCGTCGACTCGGAGCTGAAGTTGAAGTGAAGGCAGCACCGGCTCCGGCGGCTGTGAATGCGGATGCGGGTGTGCTGTCGAACGTGTGCATTCGATTTGCATGGATTTTTCATTTCAGATGCTTTTTCAGCATTCTCCAAAACACTTGCTTCCAACAGGAGGGAAAATAAAACAACAAAAAAGCGTGGGTTACAAAGTGTGACTCACGGGAAATGCGGGCGATGTGAGTGGGTGGTTGGTTGGGTGGGTCGGTGTTTTGGTTGTGCTTTTGTCGCTTTTGTGTGTCAGTTGGTGTGAAATTCCGTTAACATCCAAAGAGTGAGAGAAATCAAAATCAAATCAGTTTTTTTCATTGTATACGTTGTTGTTTCTGTTTTGGGGAAGAACCACTTGCTTTCTCGCTCTCTCTCTCTCCCTCTCTCTCCCTCTCTCTCTCTGTGTGTGTGTCTGTCTCATTGTGATTCCCTGATGGCAGCTCGTTGATGGTCGTTGAATGCTCTGCTTGCAGATTAACCTCTCGCAAGGACACGTACGAAATGTTCAATAAAAAAACCATCAACAAATGTAAAGAATCGAAAGGAACACGATTTGATTTTTAAAAATTTTAAAATTTGTAAAAGTGTTGAGTTTGGTCCCGAGAATCGTATTTAAATTCAGCAAGGAGCCGTCATTCGCATTTCAGGGCAAAGTAAAGAAATTGAAACAAATGGAAGCTGAGAGCATAAAAAAACGGAGAAAGAGAGAGATACAGAGAGAGCGAGAAGCTAAAGTTTTGGAAATCGCCGCTCTTTTGAAACAAAAACCGTTTAAAATCTAATAAAATCTCTAAACAGATATTTCGAGGCTTTATTTTTGTTGTCTTATAAAGTATTTTTTAGACTCTCCAATTTTATGTGTTGTTCTCATTTTTTTGAGTAATAAAACGCTATCTTAAGAAAATAAGGAACTAAAAAGTTTTGATTAGTAATTTAAACATTTTAATCAATATTAAAACTGCATATTAAAAAATTCATCGTCGTCTCGAGTTAACTTCGATTTATATTCAGCGCTCCTCAGCACGATGCTGAATTTCTTCCTCTTCTTCTTCTGTTTCTGATGCTGTCGCTGTTTTTCGTGAACTCATCAACAGAATTTTTTTCGGTGTGCTTGAAATCTCCCGAGAAATGAGTTGTTATGTTTTTCACAGACTGATTTTCCGCTTCAACTTCGTTCAACTTCGCTCGCTGCCAACAAAAGTTTTTGCATTTAAATCAACAATTTTATTTCTGAGGCAGCCAGTTTTTTTGATACTTTCTCACTCACTCTCTCTCCCTCTCTGTGTCTGTGTATTTCTGTGTTTTTCTGTCTCTCTCTGCTTCTTGGGCAATTTTTCCAATTGCAAGCATTTTTTCCAACCATTTTTCAGACAACTTCATCTCCTTTTATGTGTTTCTTCACCTTCTTTTCGTTTTATTTCTTGATCTTCTTTGTTTTCTTCGCCTTCTTCTTTTTATTCTTCTTTCTCCTTTCCTTTTCCTTTTCTTTTATTCTTTCTTATGCTTATAAAAAGTAAATAGAAAGAATATAATGGTTTTTTTCTTTGAGGTTTTCAAAGTTTTGTAAAAATGCGGAATCTCTGAGTTTGACTTGGCTACTCTTTTACCTGGAACAAACAGAATACTGAACAGAAAAAAAAACATTTTCTTACAACTTTAAAGGCTTTGAAAAAACTTACTAATTTATAAAATTTTTGTACCTTTTCTCTGCTTCTGCCGCATTTCTCGCTGTGTTTCAGTGCCGCCCAACATCGACGACTCTCTGACCTCGAGTGACGTTATCGTGCGCGAAGGTGACAACGTAACGCTGCGTTGCAAGGCGAAAGGAAGCCCGGAGCCGGCCATCAAATGGAAGCGAGACGACGGCAACAAAATCGTCGTCAACAAATCCATGGAAGGTGAGTTTCAAGTCGCGAATTGTACGAGTAGCGTCGACTACAATCAGGCTGTCAGACCGGCAGACAGACAGGTCATTAGACGCGTTGTCTACTCGATTGGTTGTTGATTGATGGATATCAGATGGTTTCTTTTTTAATTCTTTTGGTCTGAATTGAATCACCAGCTAACAACTGAAGCAGATTTCTTCTTTTTCTTAGATACTTATATACTCTACGAGTATATACTATTAAAATCATACTTAAATTGGCTATTGACTTGAATATATTTTTCGGCTCAGGTCGACAAACCAGCGCATGCAAATGCGTCGGAGAATACATTCGATATACAGTACATGTGTATGTGTGTATGTATGTATGTCTGTGTGTTTTGTGTGCCTGTCACATGTCAATGCACTCTGTCCTGTCGTGAAGGAAACACAGATCCTTCATCGAATAGAATAGCTGTCCAGCTTCAGCTTCTTTCCTTTTCTTACTGATTAATGCAATTTAATATCTCTCCCTGTCTCCCTCTCTCTTTAAATTAGTAAACGACTTGGAAGGTGAGGCCTTGGAGTTGGAACGCATCTCTCGGTTGCACATGGGCGCCTATCTGTGTATCGCCTCGAACGGCGTGCCACCGAGTGTATCGAAGAGGATCAAAGTTAGCGTGGACTGTAAGTATCTCCATGGTTTGCGGTCCCGACAGGCATCAGATTGCTTCCTCTTGGTGCCAGAAACTGATGCTTATCCTTCGCCTTCTTCTTATTCTTCTCCTTCATTTTTTCCTCCTCTCCTTTGCTAGTCTCTCCCATGGTTTGGATACCACATCAGCTGGTGGGTGTGCCAATGTACTTCAACGTGACACTTGAGTGCTTTGTCGAAGCGAATCCGACATCCTTGAATTACTGGACGCGGGAAAGCGATCAGATGATTACGGAGTCCGTGAAATACAAGTAAGTCTAGTTTAACTATCGAAGCATGCGTGGCCGTCAGAAGCTGGTAGCTGGTCGTGGTCGTGGTCGCTAACTCACTGTGACTTAATAATCATGTTACAAGCAAAAGAAAATGCAACAAAATTATGACCTGCTCTTAGACAGACGCACGCCAAGTTAACGGCACCGCAATACTTCATCTGGACGACCTGAAAAACTCGTATAATAAAACGGTTCTCTCGAAGGCGGTAGAGTACATACATTCAGCTCTCAAGTGGACGCATAAATAAGCGATTTGTAGTCAATATTTAGACATAAATTATTCTTAGCAAGTAGACACTGAACAAAATCAGGAGTTGGATAGGAGGACTTAAAGAGAGGAAGGGAGAGAGGGAGGTGAACCTTTTTAGAGAGCAATATTTATTAGACGAAATACGAAAAATTTAAGAAGAGGCGTTTTAAAATCTACAGTTTTCTGAAATAGAAGATTTGTTACGATTTTGAATTCAAAAGAAAGACGTAAATGTATTAGAATCTAAGAACTTAATCTTAAATTAAATTATAATAGCTTTAATTATTTGTTATCTTGAACTGTTTTCTGAACTGATCCCGAAAGCGAGATAGCATTTCACTATAGGAGTCATGTTTTAAATTTGAAATGAGTTCCGTTTCATTTCGTAAATAAAGTTAATCGGAGGAGAGGTGATTCGGCATCAGAGATAAGGAGACAACAACGTGTCTATTAACGTCCCAGTTAATAAGCCACAGGCACGAGTCTAGTCGACTACGTAAATCGAAGCGAAGCAGATCCGGACAGAGCGCGATCATGTCAGCGATCACGCATGACACATTTGAAAGAGTGACGCCACGCGGAAGTCTCTGTTCGCAAGGTCAGTGGAGTTGTTGTCCTTCTTTTGGAGGTCTGCGTAGTAAAAATTGATGGTACTGATTGGAACCAAATGAACGAACATCTGAATGATCCACAAATCCATAAGAAGTCATGACAACTGAGACGCTATTTCTTTTTACTTTGTACTCGAATACCGGGAACTAATTTCACAGTTTTCGGAGAGTTACTTAAGCTCTATGAATCGTACCATTTTAACAGTGTAAACCAGCAACAACATATCTTTGTCAAAGCTCTGCTACTACGAAAACTAACTGACAAACGTAAAAAATCATGCAAAATTATCAGTATTTTTTGAGTTTTCAACAGTCGTATTATTTAGTCTTATCTTGACGCTAAAGCAAACTGTAGCAAGTTTTTATGTGCCTCTAAAATCGCTCTGCACCACCGTCTAAGTGAGTCCGAACATGTTGAACTTAACAATAATAAAAAAGGTGCCAACGCCATTGCTGTTGTTGCTGCTGCTGTGCATGCGAGAGACGGCCTCACATCCACAGCAACTGCAACAACCTGACGGCCAGCAACAACCTGAACGCTTGCAAGAACAACAACCTGACCAGCTGCAACAGCAACAACAACAACAACAAGAAGAACAACAGGCTCAGCATCTACTCAGCGTTAACGAGAAACAAGTTCGCACCATCGTCAACTACATGGACCAAAGCGTTAATCCGTGCGACGACTTCTTCACTTACACCTGCGGCAACTGGTCGAATTATCACAATACTACTCGCTACTTTGAAGTTACCGGCTTAATCGATCACAAGCTTAACAAGAAGTTCGCTCTGCTTCTGGAGAACTTCCCGACCAGAGCCGGCGAGACGGACTGGTGGGTAACAGACCAGGACATCGTCCAGATGGTCTGGACTTATTACAAATCCTGTAGGCATGCAAGATTTCTGGACCTGAAGCGCTACCTGCAGCTGGTGCGACCTGCCGAGCGACTGAACTGGCCGCTGTTGCATGACTCCGGCACCTGGCCCAGTGAACGCTTCTCCTGGTGGTTGACTTTGGCCAAGCTGCGACGTTACGGCTTACAAGGAACCATTATTGAGCACCTCGTCCTAGCGAAGTTGAAAGATAGTGGCGAGTATATAATCAGTCTTGATAAAGGCAGTATAGAGACTGAGCTGCCGATGCGCACCGCGGGGCTGAAAATGTTCATGTCTCTGGGTCTGAGTGCGGAGCAGGCTGCCCAGAAATTCGATCAAATCGAGGCGCTGGAGGGGAGAATTAAAGAGTTGATTGAAAACCAGGAAGACGAATATGACGCCAATGAGGACTACGAGCTCAGTGTGCAGTACCTGCGCCGCAATTTGCCGCAGCTGGCGTGGCGAAAGTACTTTGCACTGGTCCTGGACGACTACGTTCTTCAGGACAATTTTACGGTTAACATCGCCAACTGGGGGTACTTTGTGAAAATCGTGGAGCTGCTAGACCGGACGGAGCCCGAAATTGTATGTAACTACATCATGATCATGTTTATGAAGCACCTGTTTGAGGACAGCACTTCGGGCTTCGACAAGATCGATTGCGTGGTGGATGCGCGCAGTAAAATGGACGTAGCTGTCAACTACATCTACCGACAGCGGTTCTACAAGCCGGAAGCTGATGTGTTCCAGGAGGGGACGGAGAACTTACTGCAGCGCCTGCGTGTTGAGTTCCAGAAATTGCTTGACGAGAATAGACTACAATTCCAGCCGGCGGAAGTCGATTTGCTCAAGGAGAAGCTGCGAACCATACGCATAAATTTCGGCAACTTACCCTCCGGATATGCCGAGGGGAACGAACGGAATGAGTCAATGTCCGAATATGTGGCGAACTACTACAAGGACCTTTCGTTGGACCCACGCAACTACTACAAAAACCACCTGGCTTTGCTCGAACTTCGTTTCAAGAAGCAGCATCAGATGTTGCAGCCCGCCAAGGGAAGCGACTACGTCTATATAACGGAGAGTAACGTGGCGCAGAGCTCCACCCCGTATTACCTGATGCGACAGAACATCATCGTCGTGCCGTTTGGCAACTTCCAGCCGCCCATTTACCACAAGAACATGCATGACCTGCTCAAAATCAGCCTATTCGGGTTCCTGTTGGCCCACGAATTGGTACACGGCTTCGACTATTCTGGGATCACTTTCGACTACCGCGGTGATGCCCAGGAACTGAGCCAAAACATGACTGACAACGAGAACTTCTCACGCGGTATGGAATGCTTGGGACGTGAGAAGACCGACAGCATGGACGAGCGCATAGCCGACGTGGTAGCCGTGCGCTTGGCCTACGAAGCCTACTTTGGGCAGCAGGAGGTCGATCCCGCCGCTTCCGTGCCGTTCGCGGACTTCTCCATGCGTCGCTTGTTCTTCCTGAATATGGTGCAGTTTTTCTGCGGCAGCCAGTTGGGTGACTTCATCGACCACGACAGCGACGAAGTACGTGTGCGGCAGACTTTGAAAAACTTCGAGCCATTTGCCGAAGAATTTGGTTGCAATATGGGCGATGCTATGCATCCCAGAGAAAAGTGCCGATTATATTAAAAAGGATGGTGAGGAGTGGGTTTCAATAATCTTCGCTCCTGCTGAATGTCAAAAACTCTGCTTTCGTTAAATAAAAAAGTTTTTGTACTATTAAAAGGTTAGTTTTTTATTGACACATTTGTGATTATAGGGTACTACACCATAATAAAATATTTACCATAACCGACAACGGTGTCTGGACTGCATTTTGGCGCGTCGCTCGCAGCCGAACTCCGCCGAAAACTCCTCGAAGTTGGCCAGGGTTTGCAGTACGCGCAACTCGTCCAACGCGTGCTCCATGAACGTCGACTGGCCGACCTGTGAGTGCAGTTTGCCGCAGAAGAACTGCGCGAAGCTGATGAAGAACAGGTGTTTATCGGTGAACTGGGGCAACAAGTCGAATCTAGCGTCTTCCTGGGTGGCGTTCGCGCCGAAGAAGGTGTCGTAGGCCAGACGAATGCCCTCGTAGTCGGCCAGCTTCTCGTTCAGACTGCGCGAGCCGGTGGCCAGCTCATTCTGCATGCAGCGTAGTCCATGCATGAATCGCTGGTTGGCGGCAATCTCCTCGCTGGGACCCATGATGTTACCCGCGCCATCGTAATCAATGCCTGCGGAGTCGAAGCCGTGCAGCAGCTCATGCGCGATGATGAAGCCCAGCACCGAGTACTTGAAAATACTCTTCAGCTGGCGATGATAGACGGGCATTTGGAGGAAGCCGTAAGGCACAATGATGATGTTGCGCGGCTTTACGTAGAACGGCGACGACGAGCTGCCCTGCCAGTTGTGCAGCACGTAAGCGCTATTCGCGTTGACCTCTCTAAGCGAGGACGTTGTTTGCTCCAGTCGCTCATGCGACTTCTCGACCGCGAGCCGCAGCAAACTCAACTGGTTGACGTAGAAGTTATTGGGATCTAACTCGACATGTTCGTAGAAGTCCTCATAGAAAGCTGGCGAGGCGTTTCGCGGTGCGTTGCCCACCTGCAACTGCATGCTGTCGACCTTGTCTAGCAACGCTTGGACGATGGGCGGCTTCAGTTGGAGCCGGTTGTCGCCGATGGTCCCACGGAATCTGTGCCGGAGCTGCTCGAATATCTGCTGCACGTCCTGGTCGTTGGCGTATTGTTCCCGGTAGAAGTGCTCGCCCACGATATGGCTCAGGGCCAGTGGCATGGCGCGGCGTAGACTGGCGATGCACTCAACCTTGGAGATCTCCGCCGGGCCCTGCTGCTTGAGGAACTGCAGGAACTTCAGCATGATGTAGTGGCACAAACTGTTGCGTGGCGTGCGATGCAGCAGCTTGACCAGCTCACGCATGTAAGGCACGTTTTGAATTATCACGGTGGTGTCCAGCTCTGTTCCGGGTCCTTTCAGTTGCTCCAGGTATCGCAGCCAATCGATTTGCTCCATGTACTCTTGCAAGTATCCGAGCTGCATCTCCTTGGGCCCCTCCTCGTCTTCCAGCTCCTGCAGACGGTGCAGGCGCTCCTCGAAGGCTGTGACTTCGCGCGCAATGCGATTCGCCTCACGTTTCGTTTGTCCGATGTCGAGCATCAGCTCGATCATAACACCCTCGCCCATGGGCAGCGTTTCGACCAGGTTCGGCTTGTCCAAGTAGATGCTGTTACTGGAGGAATCGTCCCAGCGAGGCAAAACCTCTTCCTTGAGCAACACGCCGTTGAGGCCGTACAGACGCAGTTTGGCCACCGTCTCCAGCCAGTCGAACTTGGAGGCATTCCAGTGGCGGCCACCGCCAGCCGAGCGCTGCAGCACGGCCCAGTTTGACTCGTAGCCCGGGTGCACCAGCTGCAGGTACTTCTTGAGGTTGTACGGCTTCACCTTCTTGCACGACTTGTAGTAGGTGCGAACCTTGCGATAGACGCCGTCGGGCTCCTCGTCGTTGCTGCCGTTGCCTAGCTTCTTCAGCAGCTGTTCGAGCTTCTTGTTCAGCTCATAGTCCAACAGGCCGAGAGTGTCGCCGAAGTTCAGCTGCCCGCCGGCGAAGGCCTGGTGCGGGGTCCAGTTTCCGCAGGCGTGCTGATAGAAGTTCTCGCACGGCCGCGTCTTGGCATCCATGTAGTTCTGTATGTTCGCGGCGACGGCGTGATTGACGCCCACGTGTTTAGACTCGATGCTGGGAAAGACGCAGCAGCAGCAACAACAAAGCCCATACACGAAGGCGATCATATTCCACGGATAAACCATCCCGGCGCGTCGTTATAACTTTAGCGATCGTTTGTAAGACGTAATTGCGTAAAATTCGGAATAATATTCCACAAACACTTCACTGCTCTGTCTGTGAAATAAGTCTTCAGAGGAACCTGTTAACTTTGGGCGTAAAAATATTTACAAATCAGCTGCTCGGAAGCATGTTTATTAACCGAAAATGTTTTATCTCCCCAAAGGTCACACTTTAAAAGTCTCACGACGTTTTTTTAAGCCATCAGAATCTTATTCAGTCCGCTTGTACGCGGCGCTTGCTTTCAACTGATGTCGCAGAGGCAGATCGAGCGAAATCTTTCCTCTTCTGGTCGTCGTTCAATTAAAGTGTCCGACTGACTCTTGTCCGAGTTTTGAATATCAGCCTTTGTGATTTGGTTATTTGTTTTCTTTTTTGCTTTGCGACTTCTGTACGTTGCATACGTGATTTCTTATACTCTTATCTCTTTGTGCTCCACGCGTTCTCTGGCGCCTCAAAAATTGGCCAGTTCGACGCAGCTCTGGCCTACTTTTATTTGTGTTCCTTGATCCGCAGCAGTGTTTTGCAAACAAAATGGTTCTTTTGGTTATTTTTAACAAAAAATGGCACAAATACAAAGTTATTTCGATCCATCTACATAATGCTATGATTATTGAAATTTTTGCTATAGATTATTGAGATCTACAATCTTCTCCACGGAATAAAACTGAATTATTGATTTTAGTTCATTGGGAACCACTGTCTTATAATAAATGTTGGTACCGAATTCAATAGCTTTAAGAATAGTTTTATTTATGATTTAACTATGGTCATTTCTGAATGTTTGATGTTGCTTTAAAGAAGCGACAGTAAAATGAATTGATTCAAATCTCATAAAGATCGGGTTGGCATCTTCAGAATGTGCACTGAAAAAATTCTACACCCAAATAAAGGTCGTAGTTATCTACGAGTTTCGAATTGAAACTATTCGAGGGAGTCTGTATTTATTTCTATAATTTTTTATAGAATTTTCTATATCATCATTATTTTTATTTCCGGTGAAAATCAGTTCTTTTCATTTATATTTCGGTTAAGTTTAATTACTTTTCTTTGTTAATTTCTACAAACTTCCCTTTTTTCTCTGTCTCTCTCACTCTCTCTCTGTGTCTTTCTGTCTAAACGTTTACGTTTTTACCATGTTATAAATACAGTGTTGAGAGTTGATAAACAGTTTCGTTGAATAGGAAAAGAATTATCTCGCATTAATAAGATTCTTGTCATTGCGCCAGTAATCTTTCACCTTGGCCTTGATTCGATCGAGCGCGAGTGCGCGCTTGTATCTGGAGACAGAGACAGATAAAGAATCACTTAAGAACGACGACGAAGGAACAAAGACTTGATGAGGGATCTGACGGTAATGGAAACGAAGTGCAAAAGCTGAAAATTGCAGAAGACGAACGAAAGATGTGCATTGAAAGAAAAAAGAAAAAAGAACCCGTTTAAAATGAAGAAATGACATCGGAAAATCGGACAGAAGAAAGTGACAAAATATTCTGTATTCAGTATGGTTTTGAAGTGACCAATTTACGTTGAACGGTGGATAGAAAAGAATAATAAGAAGATGAAGAGGAGAATGAGGAAGAAAAAGAAAAGAATAATAGGAAGAAGAACAAGAATTGAGTGAGGCATATTTAATTAAAAAGAATGGAAGAGAGAAGAAAAGATATCCGAATAAAATGATAACTGAATAAATGTAATATAATATAATATATTGTAGCACAATATAATGATAATAAATTAAACTCAGTAAATAATACGAGTATAGACAATAAAATCATGAATGAACCACCAAATAATTGACGTATTTTATAAAAATCTCGCTCTCTTTCCGGTCTTTGCTCTCTTCCGTCTCTTCCTCTCTGTTCTTTTTCCTCTCTGCTTCAACCATCCAACACCCGAAATTTTAATAACAACCTCCTTCATCATAATGCACCCTAAATAACGCCTTCTACCTCTCTTCATTTCAGAACTGAAACCCTACCCGGGAACCCGTCCTACAAGGCAACCATGCGGCTCACGATTATAAACGTACAGCGCAGCGACTACGGCAGTTACAAGTGCGTCGCCAAAAATCCTCGCGGCGAAATGGATGGCACCATTAAGCTCTACAGTAAGTGTCATTGGCAAATTTATACACCCTACAAACGTGCACGCACACGTTTATACGAGCCCGCATACATTTACATTACTCATTACTGTTGTGTGTGGGGGGGGGGGGCGATGGGGGGCCTCCGTCGTATTAATGCGTTTGCAGGATCAAATTTCACAAAATATTTACATGCACCGCAGACAGAGAGACAGACAAACAAATGCATAGAGAGACATACAAATGCTTAGAGAGACATACAAATGCTTAGACAGACATACAAATACTTAGACAGATAGACACACAGACATCTTGATATACAGCCGCAGAGAGTTCATAAGATTTACAGACTCATATTCACCTCGAACTAATAAAACACTATATTCAGCTATGCACTCTATTCAGCTTTCGAACACTTGCTTATTGTTGTTGTTGTTGTCATTGTAACCGCGTTGAGTGACAGCGTTGTTCTATAATAGTAATTAAAAAAATAATAAAATTAAAGAGAACTTATTAGAAGAACTTAAAATTAAGAGAACTTATTTTAAAAATACGAGTAGATTAAAAAATATAAATTTTCCAGACATTTTTCCGAATTTAACAAAATTTTTGGAATTTGACGACATTCTAGAATTTAGCAAGATTTTTTGAATTTCATGAACTACTAAAATGTTCAAAATTCAACGAAATTCAATGAACCGCAAAGAAATGTTCAAAGTTTTCTAAATTTAACGAATTATTCAAGACTTAAATATAAAATATTTAAAATTTAATTAAATTGAATTGGAAACTTTGTAACATTGTATAATTTAGAGCTTCTATCAATCTCTATAAATTGAGCCAAGCACTTAAAATTTATGATTTCTTTTCATTTCGTTAATTTCGCTGACAGCATTTTTGACATTTCGCCTGATTTGTTAAATGTACTGTTCGAAAAGAGTTGTCTCAAAATCCATCACTGAGAATTACAATTCTAAACGATTGTAAAAATTGAGTCTACGAAATTGAAAAAGAAGAAAGAAAGAAAGAAATTCAAAAGAAGACCGAAGAATGGCATGGAAATTATTGCCGAAAAATCTATAAAAATTCCGATGACGATTTGGATTTTTGCCTGATGGCATTCAGCTGACTTTTATTAGCAACCGGGTTAACGTATCGAATCGAACGGAATCGAAGTTCATTAACCCGCACAGCTGATGGTCGTCAAATATGCAGCACCAGGAACCATAAAAAAGCTGGACAACAACCACCGGCCAGCAGCACGGACCACGATCGTACATGTGCATGTGTGCGTTTTTAAAATGGCGTCCACGTGGCGATTCCGAACGGCTTATTTATGGGCTAATTTCGGCTATTTAGTGATTGCAGAGCGAGCATTAAATTGTGACCACGAACGGAGGGAGCGGCGAGGTCAGAAGTTATTATTGCGGATTTACGGAGCACGTGCAGATACAATAACAGCAACAACACTAGCAACAACAACAGCAACAACAACGAAAAAAACAACAACAACAACAATAGCATCAACAACATTGTTCACAAATTAATTATTAAAAATTGTTATTGCACAGGAATATTTTAAATGAATTAAAAATGAAATTAAATCTTTTTTTTTATGTTGACACAATGCAAACAAACGAAGTTTAATTAATCAAGGTTTAAACGTATTTTGTTGCTGTTTGGTGCTTTGCTGCGTTATTTATTAGTTGTCCATTTCCACATACGGATCGCAGTTAACTTGTTGAGGTTCTTAAAGACCCGGACGGGAGGGAGAGGGGGGATGTGGATCAACTTTCAATTCAAAGCTTTGGTTAAAGAGACTCACAGCAGGGACCACAGCAGGGACCACAGCAGGGACCACAGCTCCCTGTGGTGACCTCAAGACACAAATCAGTGCAGCTTCTATGCATCCCCCTCCATCCCTCCATCACTCCATCCCTCCCTTCCTCCATCGCGCCAACGCTCTCGCTCTCCTCATCTACTCAATTCACTCTACTTCACAAGCTGAAAAGCGAAATAAATCCACTTACTAGCCGTTCACATCGAACCTTCGAGTACCCCGCCATTATGAGCGCGTGTGAGCGGGAGTGAGACAGCATGATGGTTCACACCTTCACTAGACTCATTCATTTTCATTTCCCTCTGTGAGTCGCTGAAGTTCCGCACTTAGTTCGGTGAAAAGTAATTTGTTTCGGTGCCCGTGGGTCAGGAAAAGCGTTTGCATTACGAAAGGACTCTCCGGTGCTGCTGCTGCGAGGGCCAAAGGATTCTATCGCAGATAGTTTACCAAAAGAGTGCACATGAAGAGAGTGCAGTTTTTCCTCAACCAGCAGGTATAAAAACAGAGAACAGTAGTGAGGTAAAAAAGCGAATACCGAGAAAGTAAAGAGGGAAAAAATGAAAACGAATGAATGCAAACTTGGTTAAAAGCTTTATTGGAAATAACCTGTAAAATCCTGAAAGTGTTTAGAGTTACGAATTCAAGGAGTTCGCTTAAAGGAGAAAAAAAGGATGAGGAAGGCAATCAGATGATGAAAAGGACCGGAAAAATAGACAAGACAATAGATAAGAACTATGAACTTGGTTCAGAGAAGTAAGAAGAGAATAGAAACGTTTGAGAAACTCTTCTTCATCTTCTTGTTCCTCTTCTTCATGTTCAACTTCCGCCACACAACTTAACCTCGACAATAAGCCACATCCTTATTTCCACACTCAACACATCCCGACCTTTCTCCAGTTTCCTCCTCTCTCCTCCTCGTCTTCCTCTTCTCTCCCCCTCCTCCGCTTCGCCCGCCTCTCGCCAGCCACACATACGCTTCATGGCTGATTCATGGCCAATTCACGGCTACTTTATCACCTCCACGACATCACCTACGCTGGCGCTGGCGTCACTTAACTTTATCCATTCATTACGTGTAAAAGTGAAAAATATTACAATGTTTTGTTGCTTTTTTTTAGCCACTTCTGCTGCTTCTTCTGCCTGTCTTTTTGTTGGCCAGTTCAATTTCAATAAAATATCCAGCGAACTCCTTTGCTACTGCTTCTGCCCCTCTCGATGCTTCTCCTCGCGGTGTTTCGTTAAATTTATAACTGTTTGGGCTGCAAATAAAATAAAATATTGTAAAAGAAATCCTTCTCCAATGATGCTTCTTCTTGTTTTCCGATGAACCGCGCCGATGGAGTGCATTTCCTCGTAACTTTTTGCTCGTTCTGCTTCGTCTCTTGTTGTTGATTGTATTGTTGTTGTTGATTATGGTGTTGTTGTTGGTTATGGTGTTGTTGTTGATTATGTTGTTCTTCATGATGATTTTGTTGGCTGTTGTTATTCTTGTTGCTTTTGTTGTTGCTTTCGTTATTCGCTCGTCTGGTGCTCGGATTATTGACGACAATTTGTTGGAAAAATCGGATGTCGGAAGTCGAAAGGCGACTCTGTTGGGCGACTCTTTTTTCAACAGCTTTTTGCCCAGCTCTCTTTTGGCTTTTTTCCTTTCTTTTCCTTTTTTCTTTTTTGTTATTGTTGTTGTTTCATTGTTGTTTATTACACGAGGCACTTTGATGAGTGATTATAACGCGCTCCAGACAAACTATTTTTTGTCATTCTTCATTTATTTCGTATGTGTAAATGTAGCATTAATGATGTTGTTCATTATTCGTCTCTCTCTCTCCCGCCTCTCTCAATCTTCTTTTTCTAAAACTCCAAAATAATTACATACTTATTCTGTATTTAATAATTCTTTTATTTATTTCATTTAAATACTAATCGTTTCTTAAAAATAATTTGTTTTAGTGTCAAATCCGCCGACAACAGTGCCGCCGCCCACAACAACAACACTGCGACGTACTACAACAACAGCAACAAAATTCGGCTACAACACAGCGATTTACGGAGAAATGCCAACGAATGCGGTTCATGTACTGGATAAAAGTAAGTTTATCCTCAATAATTAACTTTAAAATAACAAAATTCATTGAATTAAATAATAAACTATGGACAGAATATAATACTTTTACTTTTCAGTTATTAATCAATGAGAAATATTATGTCTCTCTTCCTCTTCTGTCTCCCTCTTCGCAGCCGGTTCGAAATATCAATCGAATTTAAACGAAATCGACAAATCCGAACAGAAGCTGACCGGAGACAACCCGAAAGGCTTCGACTGGTCCAAGGACAAGAGTGGGGCGATCGCAGTTCAGCGGTGCAGCGGCAGCGGCGTCAGCATCACGTTGCTCGCGATCACCGCGTGGCTGGTGGCGAGCTTTTCAACAACGTCGAGCAGGCTCAGCATCAGACGAGCGTCACAGCGGCTGGCGTAAAAGCATGCTTAAAAAACTGTACCACACTCAGATGCAATTTTTTTAGAAGAAATTATTTTTAAATTACATTTTGTGAATAAAACAATTTCTGCTTACAAAAAAAAAATAAATAAAAAACAAAACATACAGTAAATAATACAAAAAAAGGAGAAAAAAAAAGATTATGAGTGCCAACAAAAATAGTGAATGTAAACAAAATTGTTGCTTCTTGTTTGAGGTTTCTTTTATTTGTCTAATATGTTTTTATAAAATATTTATTTTAACATTTATTTACTATTTTTAAAGAGTTTCGTTTAACAAGAATAACAACAAAAATTGCCTAAATACAAATATATAAATTATAAATATATTATATATATACATGCATATACATATACTAAATATTAAATTAAATATTATATAATGTATATTAAACTTAAATACAAAAACTTAGTCTTTAAGCTCACACGAAATCGTTTATAAATAATAAATATAAATAAAAATATATACATATATGAATATACAAACATACATGCACACACACACACACACACACACATCCACGCACACTAACCGGAAATGAAGCATTATATTAAAAGAGTTACTGTACTGTAATTAGAGTTACTTTAAATATACGCTGAGTATTTATGCAAACCAAAAACAGAATAAAAAACACTATAAAATATAAAAACACTATAAATAATAAATAAATAGGAAAACGAAACGATGTATTTATTAGTTAACGAAACGAAGAAAATTCTTACACTGCTTAAAAACTGCATGAAAACTGAAATCAAAAAATGGAAAAACCTCATTTAACTAAAAACGAACCGCGAATGCATCAAATATTAAAACCATTGCTTTCAACAACAACAACAACAACAACTACTCACTCTACTGTATAAAATAAATATACGTTATATAAATAACAAAAAAGGAATTAAAAATAAAAATCAACTAAAAAAAGTCGACGTTTTCTTGGTTACTCAGAGTTCAAGGTTTATGATTCAGGTTTATGATTCAGTTGTAGAGGTTCCATGAGTATAGAGATTTTATTAACAAATTTAATATATATATATCTTTGATCTTCACTATCCAACCTCTTGAAGGACATCGAGTATGCTTAATAATAAGTAAGTTTTCAATCCTTCGCCATGCACAGAGCGTGTAAAGAACTCTTTCATTATAAAACCGTAATGTTTCCGCTTTTCTCCTCAGTCAACAGACAACAAAATAAATATTTGTTCTTGTTGTAGTTGGCAAAAACCAACAAATGTCAGTCTTGTTGACATTTTTACTTTATGCTAAATAGATAGAAAGATAGCAAAGCAACTTGTTGTATTTCTAGTTTTGTTGTTTTTTCTTAGTCTCTCTAAAGTCTTTATTTTTGTGCTAATATTGTCGACATTTGAGTTGGTCAGCTACACAGAAAACTATGAGCAACATAATAGCAATCATAAGCAACTCCTTCCTTCTTTCATTTGATACACTCGCCTCTCTCAAATCTCTCTGCTTTTTGGCATCTTTTTAACCACATCAGCATCAGAAGCAGTTCATCAAAAATGCTGCATACGTTGCTCATTTGCTGTGTGTTGGCTTTCAGTTTTTCTGCCAAATGCACAACATCAGATCTCGTTAACTTGACTACAGGCACACAAACACTACACACACACACAGACACTCTACACACACACACTCGCTCTCGTCAGTTTCTGGCATTTCGATTTCTGTAATTCTTCACTTGACTGCAAATTGTTGCTATTGATCCGCATCCGCCAGGTTGCATATTTATGCACTCAACGTCATCATCATTATCATTGTTATCATCATCATTGTCATCATCAACATCGTCATAATCGTCGTTGCTATTTTTTGGCCCCGGTTTGGAACTCTTCTGTGGCATTCTTAGTCTGTGCCGTCATCGTCGTCGACGCCCGACTCTTTGCGGTCAAATCGTTGTCCGAAGCATGACTCCGAACAGCACAATCCAGACAAGGACTCGACACACACATTCACATATACTCACACACATTCACACATACTCACACACATTCACACAGACTCACACATGTTCGCTTTCATCCCTAAGAAGCCACTGCAAACAGCGTCGGCTCAGAGGATGCGCCTGTTTGATCCTTGATGCATCCGACCCGAGAGTAGAACAGCGTGTTTTCTGTTGTTGAATGTACATCTGTCTATCTGTCTGCTCATCTGTCTGTCTGCCTGCTCCTCTGTCTGTCTGCTCATCTATCTATCTAGCTGTGTGGACATGCTATGCAATATTTTTGTTGCCATGCTGTTGTTGCTTTAGTTGTTTCCCCCCAATAGCATGCAAAAATGCTCCGGTGCTGCACTTCGCTCATGAAGCGTGACTGAATTTTTGTTTTGTTTCGTTTTCGGTCTCCTCCAGGACGAGGCTTCAACACAACCGGAGCAGATGGTGGAGGAAATCCAGAAGTTCTCCTGAACTCCCTCGTTCTAATATGGCCAAAATGATGACTTTAATATGATGAAAGCATGACCAGAAATCGGAAGCATGAAGCAGCTTCTTCGCAATTTAAAGCTTCTCCCTAGATTTGAATTTATAAAGGAACATTTACTGTTTAATTTAATCAGAAAATTGGTTAAAATTGGAAAATGAAAAGTCTCTAGAGACCTTACTTGGTTCCGGGTTCCGAGAGATGTTCTCGAGTGTTTAAGGAATATAAACCGGATCGCTCAATTATTTAGAAGACTGGATATTAAATGCAGACTTATTTCTAACGTAATCACCAGCTTAAAGGAAATTATGTAGAACCATACAGTCATAAGATCATTTAAGTGGGTCAGAAGTGGTCTCTAATCGCTGCTGGTCAAGGATTCCGTACCTCGTTGACAGCCATTTGACTTGTGGATACTAGTAGCTTAGTATTCCCCCCACTCCACGGCTATTATCAGGGTTTGTTATCTCTTCTCTTAGCGCGATATGGTTCGACTTTAATTCGATGGTCCTGTTCACATCCTCTGGTGTTGCGGCCCATCAGCGTCGCGATGTTCGTGACTCTGACACCGACACCCGCGAGTATCGCACCCGGAACTCGACGCTTGAGTTCGTCCCTCGCCTTCCGCGAAGTTTATGAAGTTGGTCGCGATTCAGGTTCATTCAGTTGCTATTGCTGGACCAGCTTTAAGCGTTTCCCTGCGGATGGTTTTGTTGTTGACCTCCTATCCTGACCAGCTATCCTCCTTCCTTCTCCTTCTTCTTATTTTTTTCCTCTTCATGGTTGTTTGTCTGACTGCCTTAATTCCCTGGCTTAAATGGCTCTGTTCTACACTGATCGGGACATGGTTTTGGAACGCTTGTCGGTCGCTATACCAACCAAGTTGTATATCTGTTGTTATTTTTTTACATGTTGTTATTTTACGATTTTCATCCACACTCTTATCGAGACTACTGTCGTTTATCCATTGAGAGCATCTCTCTCTGATGCTCTAAGCGATAAGGGAAAAACGAACAGCAACGCTTCCTTGCGCTCTTAAAATGGACTTGATGTGGAACGCTGCAGTTTCTTCTCATACTTTTTGTCATCCTTCCAAGCTCAATAATAGTTCATTAACTACTTAATAAACCAGTGAATTTAGAATGATTTCATGTATCAACGTGAACAGAAAACTTTATCCACTTTTACTTTTGTTGGTATTATATTTTTATTTTTTTTGCTTAAAATCCTTCTGCAGAGATGTAAAAAACTTTCATTTAATTACTGCAACGCGGTATCCTTGGCACACTTAATTGCCACGCATCACCGCAGTGAAATGCCACAGTTTTTCCCCCCGCAGTCGTTGATTTTACTCGCATTTTGTTTTCCCGCAAGTAGCAGCGAATTTTGTTGAGTGTTTTACTTTGACTTTGCGCTTCAACGACGACTGCACGAATATTTATTAGCTTCGGTTTGTTAAACAGCCGAAGAAGTGTATGTGTGTGTGTGACTGAGAGCGAAAATTCGTTATGAACTTGGGAAATGTTAAGTGTTACCATCGGCTGTTGAAAGGCAAAGAATGTGAAAGTGCATGCATTCGAAAAGGATTACAAAATTGCATAAAATTGCATGAATTTATTATACATAATAAACAACTCTCTGGAATTCCGAAAATATTCGTATTCCTTCAAGTTCGGCAAATAAAGATAGTAATAAAAGCAAAAGTAACTCACCTTTGAAATTTAATTAAAATTTGAAGTTTTCATGTATTATCCATTCCTGTATTGATATTTTCTATATCTCTATTTTCTATCTTTATATTTTCTATATTTATTTTTGATTCCGATAAATATTATTTTGATTGCAAAGCAAGTCTTTAATGCAATAATTTCAAACACTCGTAACTAAATAAAATTTTAATGAATCTACGGAAGAAGAAGCACCATACTTCTCTCTCTGTCTCTCTTTCACATGGTAGCCAACCATTTCAATCGTTGTATTTGAAAGTTTTGCTTCACACACAACTAAAGAAAAATCATACAAACTTGATGAAATTTTCGATTTTATTTTAATCCCAAGTTGAGGCCACATGATTTGATTGCATTTTGCAGAATTTCTGCCAAACTTTTGCTCTGCTCTCTCTCTTAAACTCAAACTACAAAGAAAGTAGGAAATCTCTATGCTCCGTCTCTCTCTGGCTTTTCTTCCCTCTCACTTGCTTCACTCTAGAAATCACAACTTTTTTTGAAAAATAATATTTTTTTAAGTTGATTATTTTGTGTGTCGAAGTCGATATTTAAAGATCTTTTCAAACTTTGCGTACAAAAATTATTATTAAAATGGAGCAAAACTTATACTCGGCACACGATGTCAGGTGAACTAAGCGAAGTGTGAGCGAGAGAGAGGAGAGGGAGAGAGTGCGATGCCTGGTTGATGTCCCACTTGTACTCGTATGTTGAAAATTGGATTTTATTGTAGGCCACAAGGGCCTTGTTAGCAGTTTGTTGCCGGTCTTCCTTCGGAGTTCGAGGGTTTGACTTCCGACCGATGCTGATGACGCCGCCGTCGATGCTGCTGTTTCCGGTGCCGATGCTGCTGCTGCTGTTGTTGGTGGCTACGAAATCCTCTCGTGGCTTTGTTATGCATAAGTTCCTAACTCACTTTATTGTTATTTAGCATTTTATGGTTATTGAGAGATTTTCGGAAATGTAAATGAAATCCGAGGTGTGCGAGGGTTAAAGAAAATCAAGTACTCATTCTTGTAGAGTAGATCGGAGTAGAATGTTCCGGCTTGAGATCTAGAGTAAAAGCTACAAGAAGCTTGTGGTTGTGATTTTCTGGTTGCTGTGGCGGTTATTTTGTAATAAATTTCGATTTTCAGATTCTCTGAATTAGCATACAAACTGAAATTGCTTTTGACAAAACCGAGAAGAGAGAAAAACAAAGATGAGAGAGAATAATGATAAAAATATTCGTTCTCAGACAAGATTGAAGACTGATTATAATATTGTTTTTCTAATGAAGTACTTTCCTTGAATAGGAAGTTCTTCGAGTTTCATCTGGGAGATACGAAAGATCTACTTATACTGAGCTTATGAGAGCCAACCAGACAACCAGAGAACTGAATGAGAATCTAATATCGAGTTTTAAAGACTTGAATGAGGAAGAGAACTAAAAAAGTAGGCGAATAAGAAATCCGTCCCACAAAAAGCCTCGTGCGAGGAGTCTGGGAATGTGAGCGTCTAAAATGATGGCCTGAACTTGAAGAAAATTGTTCTTCTCATTCAGAGAGCCAAAGTTTAAGCTGATGAAACCGTCTGATGACTGATTTGAAACCCAAAGTGGACAGTTAAGGGAAAATCTTCTGTTAGCTTCTTCAAAAGATTCATCTGTCCTAAGATGATGTCTGGTTATGATGTCTTTTATTATTTTGGAAGCTTTTTCTATTCGAAATTATTAATTTTTATAATTTTTCGACGCTTTTTTTAAATCGAAATTATAAAACTATATGGAACAGTGACGCGCAGGACCTTCGCCAGGTTTTGCTTTAACAATTTATCCTTCAGCGGGTTGGTTTTTTCCAGCAAAAGCGGCAACAATTGCTTCAACGGAGCGCATGAAAAATGTAACGCTTCGTCGGATTCTCGGTTGTGGTTGCAGGCATTTAAAAAGCGTTAAATTGGCTTTGAACTCTTTCAGCACGATAAACTTGACCCACTTATTGTTAAGCTGCAAAATGCAATGCAATAAAATCTCTCGCCATCAAACGCAAGGATTAAAAAGCATTTAAATAAATCTCTCTGATTTATTGTGTTTGAAGTAATTAAATCGTTAAGCAGTCCAAATGGGTGAACTTTATCCCAGAAACAACAACAAAGCGATTATAATAATAAACAGACAGATCTGATAAATTGAAAAGTTTCCTTTTTATAGAGGAGTTTATTTTGATTCAAGTACCTCATTTAGTAACCAACCCCCCAGCCCCTTACCACATGGCACAGCGCGCCTCCGGATTCAGCGGACTGCCGGCCGGACAACCGAAACTCTCAGCGAATTCCGGCGTCTGCGCCAGAATGTAGTTGAGACGCACGTTGTACATGTCGTGGCTGGGATCCTCCTCGCGAAAGACGTCCTCCTTCGGTGCGCCGCAGAAGAACTGCGCGAACTGCAAGAAGAAGAGGCGGTCGTTGCGGCTTCCCGGCGCCACCTGCTTCACGAAGGTACGCAGCGCCAAATGAGTGCCGCTCACGTCCGCTATACGCTCCTCCAGGAAGTCGGTGTTGTTGTCGAGACACGCGATGTTCGCTCTAAACTGGGGATTCGACGTAATCCAGCGGTGTGAAGAGCCCGGATTATCATGGCGGGTCCTGCCACGACCGTCGTACTGCAGCCCGGAAGTGTCGAAGCCGTGGATGATCTCGTGGCCCAGGGTGTTGCCCATATCGCCGTACAGCAGCGTGTCCCAAAACTGCGTGTTGTAGAAGGGCAGCTCCAGGTAACTGAAGGGGATAGTGATGGAGTTCCTTATGGGGTTGTAGAAAGGCGAACTAGAGTCTACGGGCCCGAACCCGGGTCTGGGAAGTGGGATGTTTTGGAAGTAGCTGTTCAAAGGGCTGAAGAGCTCGTCAGTATCCATGCCGATCATGGAAATCTGACGGACGTTATAGTACTCCAGGGAGCGCAAGTGATTGTAGCTGAAATCGGTGTCGCCCACCGCCCAGTTACGCACGTAGTCACTGTAGTCGCTGGGCGTGGCATTCACAGGCAGGTCGCCTAACTGCAGGCGCATCGAGTCGACCTTCTCCATGAGATAATCCAATTCGGCGCTTCCCAACTGCATTCCGTTCTCCTGCAGAATCAACTTGAACTCCTCACGCAGACTGTTGAAGACGTGTTCAATGCGGACCTGGTCCTGCTCCCGGCGCTGGCTGTAATACTCCAGATCGTACAGGTAACTCAGCCACATGTTCATATTTGTGTCCATGTGCTTAATGCAGTTGAGGCTGTTCCCGGGCGTGGATGCATCCGAAATGCTGGCATTGTAGTTGCTCTGCAGATAGTCTAGGAAACGCGCCATCGTGTAGAGCCGCATCGTTTCGCTGTCGCTCTGTCCCAGGAAATCGACCAGTTGTTTTATCCCGATCATGTCTAGTACAAGTATTTTCTCGGTTTCTTCTACGGAGCGTCCCAAAAGAGTGGTCAGATACTTCGATATATCGATGGAGCTTCCCAACTCGGCTTTAAGTTCACTCAAGAACCAACCGCTGTTGTCGTCCAGAAGGTTCAAACGGCGTAGCAGCCAATCAACCCAACCCAAGAAGTCCTCTCTGAAACCGGGAATGAGAGAGGTTTCTATAGTATATTCATCTTTGAAACTTGCTTACCTTATCGATGGATAATGCTTCCACATGACGCCTTTATTCGACTCATTATCTGCGGCCACGATAGTCACCAGCTTGCTCTCGAATTCCTTCAACTCCCTCTCCAGCTGCGTGCTCTCCTTGTCGGTGTGCTCTGCGAGTGCCGCGTAGATGTCTTCGTTCCACGTCATGTTGGCGCTCCAGTC
Organism: Myopa tessellatipennis; assembly: GCA_943737955.2. Lineage (NCBI taxonomy): Eukaryota > Metazoa > Arthropoda > Insecta > Diptera > Conopidae > Myopa > Myopa tessellatipennis. The sequence continues at coordinate 60,456,674 of OX031316.1, forward strand.
GTGCGGCAATAGAAGCAGCACGAGGCTTGGTGGTTCGCTGTTCTCATCCTCCACGATCGCATATCGCAGGAAGTGCGAAGAGTAGCCCAAGCGTCCGAGCTCCCCAAGCGTTGTCAGCCAGTCGAAGTGTTGCCCCTGCCAGAGGCTTGTCAGGTCGCGCAGTTGTGGCAGATACGATTTCAACGTGAGCGGCTTCTGCTCCAGCCCACGGCACACTCTATAGTATTTCAACATTTTGTCGCGCACAGCATTCGATTGCGTGGGACTCACTTCGTTCTCGTCCTCCTGCCGCCAGCGTTCGAAGAACTCCACGAACACTCTCAACATTCGCTGATCTATGACTTGCAGCGGCGTTGTGTTGTTGGGATGCAACTTGCTCCAGCTGCCACATGCGTAGTCATGGAAATTCGTGCACGGATCAGCCGCCGGGTTCATGTGACTCTGCAGCGTCAGCAAGTGTTGTAAATTCAGCTGTTCGTCGCAATCACGTGATGTACAGCCTCTTGTAATATTAGCGAAGAGCCGCAAATCTTCTTGTAGTGTTGTATTGAGTGATGGTGTCGCTGTTGTTGTTGTTGGTGCTGCTCTCACCGCACTGACAAGCAACATCGGCATCATTAGAATCGATGCCATCAGCGTAGGAGGTCTTAACAACCTCTTTAATGGAGCTTTAATAGATTCCATGTCATGTCGTTCGACGTGTGACTTTTTCGCGTGGCTACTTAAGACTCTGTACAGAGTCTATACTACACAGACTTGCGTTTTACAGAACCGTTTAAACGCAACTGAATAAAACTCAATCCGATTTCGTATATTTCTATATATTTTATTCATTATCATCAGCAACAGATTCAGATTACACGATGAAATTATCAATTGCATAGACTGCATTGGATTAATAATTGGACTGCAGAAGATGAGGGGAACGGGAGGAGGTTCCAAGTACATCTAGTTTCATTTACATGATCATATATGCATGTATAATCGTCTAAATCTATTACCCTGAGTGTTATCACTCTACAAACGATTGAGGGAATCAAAGTTCAATTGATAGTAGTTCTTGATACGATTTCGAAGGTAATTTCTGACGTAGCGATTGCCGTTCTGTCCCTCCATCGCCCTCACCATCTCTCCTCTCCTCTCTCTCCCTACAATTTTCTGATAGATCCAAGGCTGAGCAAGGTCAAAATCGATGGCGAGACTTCCACCTGTAAACATCACATTCTTAGTTCTCACTTTTGCATAGTTTTTAACATTTTAAAGAGAACTTTTTCACTATTGAACTTGATTTTTCTTTTGAATCATTTCTGACTTCGGTCCGAAACCGTTTTAAAAAAGGCTACTGAAGTTTTTTAATTAAAAAGGTGGAGTTCTTTAGACTCTCCGCGTGTCATCTGCTTGAGAGACTTCTCTTCTTTTCTATCCTCTCATCTGGCCTCATCTCCTCTTCTGGTTTTAATATTTTTCCAATTAAATTCTTTCATACCGCGTGTTAAGCGCACTTGAATCGCAACCCAACGCGAAGCAAAGCCAAAGCATTTAAATCTCAATCGTTTGTCTGCCTTCCCAAAAATCCTCTCTCCTTCAGAACTTCCCGTAATCCTTCCCTCTTGAAATCCTTTCGGTCCACGCTGATTTTCGATACACGGATGATCGTCTGTCTGGATGTTGGCTCCATGAAACAAACGCCGTTCGCTGTGTAAAGAGATTAATTTTCATGGTTTTTCTGTTAATGAATTAATAAATGGAATATTTACCCACCCGCAACTCGCCCTTGCGATACAACAGATTGCTCAGTTTATGGAATACTCGAATGCTGCTGAATGAGGCATCCTTTTAGCCGCATTTAAGTGGCTCTCCGGAATTTGTTGAAAAATTCCCACTTTACGGTGAAAATCGGTATTTTTACGGTATGGGTTGCCCCTTTGGAAGAGGACATCGCATTGTAACGCGAAAAATGGAAACAATTTAATCATTTTATATTTTTGTTAATTAAATTAATAAATTAAAAGAAAAACCAATATAATCGATGAGAGAATAAAAAGGAAAGAAAAATATTTTTTATATGGGAAGAAAGAGTGAGAGAGAGGCACAGAGAGAAACGGAGACAGAGAGAGAGAGAGAGAAAGAGAGAGCGGGAGAAACAGTGATGTGAAAGAGAGAAATAGAGGAAGAAAGAGTGTGCTATAGATTTGTATTCTCCATGAGTTGTATTTCTGGTATTTTCTGGTAAATTTCTGGTTTGAGATGTTCGGAGTATTTTTAAAGAATGAAACGTTTATAAAAGAGCTTTATAAAATTTGGGTCAGTACCTCGAGAAAAATTTTCAAAACATCTGAATAATGGATTCATTAAATGGATTGTGTCATGTGTTTTCTTCCATTTGTTGTCTTTTATTGAAAATAATTATTTTATTATTTTGTATTTAATTTTAAACCACATCATTTATTTTTAAGTAACCAGAAAATGAGAAAAATGGCAACTCTGCTTCGTACTCGATTACTTGCTCGTAATTCAGAAAGAATTACGATTCTTCTTCTGCTGTCCTCTTCTTTACTCTCTTCGTTTCTCTTCTCTGCACGTCATTTGGTGATTTTAATCGGCTTAAGTTGTTGTCACACGCAACTTATTCATTATTTTTGCGCTTTTAAAGTGTCACCGCTGCGTTTTGTTGTTTCATCGATTAAGTCAGGAACTTAATATGAATGAATCTTTAAAAGATTTCTTATTTTTGCTGCTGTTGTTGTTGATATTGTTGTTGTTGTTGTTATTGTTGGTGACAGCGATTGCGATGGTATTTAATATTATCTTTGGGCCACCACAACTCATTTCATTGATGAGCGGCTTTCGAAGTTGCTCTCGAATATATGTACGAGTATTAAAAACGAATAAAAAATATTTTTCTCTGGCATTTGATATAAATTATTATTTATTTTTAATTTTGTTAGCTGAACATTTTCGAGAATTGAAGTCTTTTTAGGTTTTTTAGATGCTTTTAATACCCTTTTTATTGTAATATTTTCCTTTTAATACGTTTAATAGTACTTAACTGTACTCAATAAACAATTCTCAATAAACAATTCTCAATAAACAATACTCAATAAACAAACCAATCAACATAAATATGTGTATAAACATTTCATGCATTTGATGTATATAAACATTATGATATGATGTGTACAAGATTTTGAATTGATATCATATCACCGCCAAGACGCCGTTTTTAGATTGGCTCTAAAATCGGAATTGGCTATAATATTTCTATCTGGTTATCTGTCTATAGATTTCTGTCTATCTGCCTGTCCATCGATCACTGGGACTGCGAGTATTTCTCACTTTTAATTGCAAATCAAAAGCGGCCACAAAAAGGAGCTGTTATTTCCGCGAGGATTCAACGTTGCACGCAACTTCGACCTCTACTCTAATCCTCAGCTTAGTTGCGGGGTTGCCAACCTTCATCTTTCCCTCCTTCGTCATCAATCGCCACGAATGACGCATTGTTTGTTTATTAATTGTACTTTTTTCAATATCGCAGATTTTTGCGCGAGTCTCTGCGGCGCCTGTGTGTTTAGTCTCACTCCCTCCCCCCCCCCTTCCGCTTACCGTTCGTTCCATTCATCAGCTCGTCTAACAAATAGTAAATTTTTTCTGCGATTTTTTAGCAGCTTCATCAAAAGGCTGTCCTTAAGTGAATGTCAAATAATGGAGCAAACAAAATTTATTTAAAGAGTATCAATATATAAAAAAAGGAGGCGTGGGTCAAGATAAGTAAGCGAAAAAAAGGAAATGACGAACGCTGAAAAACCTAATGAACAAACAATTCACTTTAATTGCGAAAACCTTTTACCGCTTTTTTGACAGTTTATTTTCCGTTTTATTTTTCGTATGATTGCGTGATGAGTTCTGAGAAAAACGGTGGGAAAATATTCTGCCACTGAAAAGAAGAATTCCAGGTGGACCAAAATTTGAAAGTGAAAAAAGCGCACATTAAATAAAATCAAATAAAATATGAATTCTTTACATGTTTCGTAATCAGCCGAAATATCGCGCTTTTCTTATGCTTCTTTCTATTTTTTTCTTGTGTCATGTAGAAATGTGTGTTTATTCTATGAATGAAGATGAAGAAGAAGATGATGAACAGGATGATGAAGAAGAATATTAAGAAGAGGAAAAGCCCTTCAGATATGACTCTTCTCTTCAATACATTCAATGAGTTATATGAATGAATATATTTCTACACATTTCAGAAGAGTTTCGTTTTAAAATCATTCATTCAAATTCATCAGAATTTTTATTTTTTCATGTTTTAAATTCAGTAATTAAAGCGATTGAATTCAATTTAATATCCTTAAAGAATATATCGAGTAGAAAAATAAGTATGTACAATACATATAATATAAATATATGTAGAGGACTGTATACGTACCTTTACGTATACGTATACGTATACCTTTCATACGTTTTCCTGAACGCACCCTTTCGAGAAATGCAACACAGGGACTGCAATGTTCAGAAAAGTTCGTGCTCGCTGTTAACCTTCGGTTTTGTTTCTGACAACACGAGAGAACGCCAGCAGCTTCGCATCGTTCGACCATCGATCAATTTTACAGCATTTAATTGTTGTGGTATTTAATTCAATATATATATTAATAAAGAGAATCGCTCTGAATATATTTAAATATTTATTTATATATAAAAATTAAACTAAGCGCATTACTTTGTAGTTTACAAACATGTAAGTTAATACAAATGACAAGAAAAAGGCAACAAATTCAAAACGTTTTGTTAAAAGCAAAGGTAGGTGTACGTTAATCAGCATATCCGTCTGTCTATCTGTTCATTTGTTTGTCGATCTGTCTGTCTACCTGTCTTTCTATTTTTGGCGAATGTCATATAATCGTTGAAGACATGCAGAAAAGTGCTGAGATTTTGGTGTGACTGTGACCCTGATATTATCGCAAATCCCCTCGTTATCTTCATCTAGCATACGTATTAGAGCAACACAACATCTAATTAGCTGTTCTGATCGCAGCTTAGATTAACAGTCTCACCCGTGAATCGTGCACCATTTGGCACCTGCAATCAGCGCCTCGAACATCACGACACGCCGCTTACGATGTGGCTTGCGTATCAATTTCGCTTTTATGCTGAGCACCACACAAAATTTCAATTAAGTGTTGCTTGCAACAGACAACATGTAGCTCGGCAGTCACCTCACGTGCACGGCGTAGCACACCATTAACGGTCTATTAATGCAGTTGGAAGAGCGGAGGGGGTGGGGGGAGCGGCGGCCTCCACTCGCCGGCGTGGGGTGTCCTGAATCCTGAACCTGAGAAAGGTAACGCTTCCGATGTGTTGCGGAGGGAACATGAAAGGAAAGCGACAAATTAAGGAAAAACGCATGAATGCTAATCAGCAGAAGAAGAATAAAAAGAAGAAGAAGAAAAAGCAGAAGAAGAAGAAAAAGCAGAAGAAGAAGAAAAAGCAGAAGAAGAACAGGAAGTATAAGAAAGAACAAAAGCAGATGAAAACGAACAGCTGGGTTATTAACGTCGCGGCAAGAGTTCTAAACGAATTGTGAGCGACGATTTTAATGATGACTCTGAGTTTATGCTGCTTCTGCTTCCCCTCCTCCTCCTTTTTCTCAATCTGCTCAAATTAGAACAGATCAACTCTGACAACGCAACTAACAGAGATTAAAGATTAATCTTGTCTCTGTTAAGGTTCTTGAAATCATCGAATGATTAGCATCAAGTCAATAAATTGGCTTCGAGCCTGTTCAAGCGTCTGTCTTCAATTTTATTATTCATTCACTCACGCCCGCTTTAAGATTTCCTTTTCAAGCATCAAATCTTCTTATAAATATCATTAAATTCTCTACAGTCTGCATTGTGTGCAATTCTATTCTTCTCTTCGAACCTCTCCACCATTTCCACCGCTTTTATTTCACCAGACTTCACCCGAAAACGCACTCAAAGTTCCGCATTTAAAGTTCGCAAAGTCTATTAACGGTACTTTATAGTCTCACCAGCACATTTCCTCAACTCCTCGCTCATCACCTTGGAGCCACCAACAACAAAAGCTTGCTAATTTGCATATCGGGCGGTTGGGTGCTCCGGTTCTTCGGGTGGGTGGGTCTTTGCTATACGAGACTCCGATAAGCACGCCTCCTTATTATATTCTTGATAATATAATTAATTTTTGACGGATAATCTGACAAGTGAAACCGCCGGCACGACGACATCACACTCAGCTGTCAAACGCTGCCGAACGTCAAAGTCTCAAAAGTCGCGTCGGGTCGAGTTGAGTTGAGTCGAGGACTCTGCCAAAGGGGCCACAGGGGGATGTGTGGCCCCCTTGCGGCACACTGTGTCAGGGTGCAGTTGAAGTTGGACGGTTATTTGAATGCTTTTCTGCGGCAGAGTTTTTAAGAAACGTGGAAAAGTTAAAATTTGCAAAGTTTGAAAAATGTTTGCTTTTCTCGTTGTTGTAGTTGTTTTATTTAATTTTTTGTTTTCTTTTTTTTTGTTATTTCTTTTCGTTATTCAGTGGAGTGCCTTCAAAAGTTATGATTCTTTGAAGATTGAAAATTGAACCTTAAAAATTACTAAAGAGCTTTATTTCAATTGAATTGAATTTGAAACTAAATCTGTAAGCTTTGTATTCTTTATTGTTGTTGTAGTTGTACAAAAAAAGGACAGAAAAATAGACGAGTAGGCGAGTAACAAAAACAAACACAAAAAATAGCCGCATCAGTGGCAACAACGATTACCACAACAGTACAAAAACAACACAACAGAACAACAACAAGAGTAACAGTGGCAAAAACAGAAGTTACATGAAAATGACAACAACAACAAAAAATTAAAACAACAACAATCAAAACAACAACTTTCGTTGACGCCAAACGGCAGCTTTTGATGAGGTGAATTATTATGCTGACCGTAACGGATACGCATAAATTTCCGTTTCCGTTGCAGTTTCCGTTGTTGTGACATTTCGGAGTGAAGTTTTTGAAGTGAACGTGTGTGTGTGTGTGTGTATATGTGGGTGTGTGTGCTTTACAGATATGTATTGCAAAATCCAACCGCAAAACAACAACAACCCAGCACATAGACTCAGCTGTTGAACTTGCTAGTGGCCTCAAAACAACAACAACTAAAGCACAGCAAAACAATTAAATTGCGTTGCATACTTTATGGCGCTTCGATGTTGAGTTCCTCAAGCTTTTTATTCTAGTATCGTATGTTGTCCATCGAATTTGGTTGACGTTGAATGAGAATGAATCGAAAGAACAGTGAATTGTAACGGATGACTGATGACCGAGCATACTTTTTATCGAGTCTGCTTTTTTATGGTTTCTGATGCACTTCATAATGATTCAAAAGATTCATAGTGAATACAAAAAATTAAAGAAATTTAAATATTTGACTGTTAAGAATTATTTTTAATTTATAACTTTTATTATAATCTGTATAGCTTTTTCTAAATATTATAGTGAATTTTTCTCCATTAAAAATTATATTTGTCATAATTATTTTCCATTTAAGAATGAATCGCAGTTGCGCTGTTTTAACTGCATCCACATCATCTACTAAATTATTAATTAAACTCAAAACACAGCCACTGAAAAGCGGTGCAAATATTTTTATGATATTTCATGAATTTTAATTTGCAGCATTTTATTTGAACCTTAAAACATAAAACGAAGCTCCGAAAAAAGATTTTGTTTACCTTGCTTTTTGGATTCAATAAAATTTTTAGGCTTCAGTGTCAAAAGCACAAAGCATTGTTTTGTTGCTTTATTGGTTTTAATAAATACCATAAAATGTATGCTTTGTTATAAAAAAATTAGATTCGTTATAAAAAATTATGCTTTGTTGTTGAAACTCACAATTAAAATTCCTGTTAATAAAACGAAAAGCAAAATATTTTTAATTTCAAAGCATCAAGAAAAGAAATAACAAAAAATAACTTTAAAACTAATAAAAACAAAGAAGAACTTTGAACATTTTTGCACGAATTCAGTGATTCACCCATCAACTTTTTCTGGTTTAATAATTAAACTTAATAAACCAACTGTAAATAAATTCGTATGAGTTTTGGACTAATTGAATAATTGATAAACACGAGTGCCAAAGTTCATAGAAACAGAGAAGTCAGCAACAGAAATTCAAGCAGCTGTCGGTTGTTCTCTTTGAAATCAGTTCAGCTGCACGTCACTCATACGCCGTGATGTCCAGACAGGGGTCGGTAGGGGGTGGCCCGAGAACACCCACGATACAAGCAATCATATTCTCTGTGTAGAAATCAACGATTCAAATTTAATCAACCATCAAGTTTTGCAACCCTGCAAATAACTGATAATCTGGTCATTTTAATTGTTGCACAGAAGTTGCTGCAACACCAGAAATCGGTTGATTAAACCAATCATTCGGTCACTGACGCAGAATAAATATCTCTAAAGAACTCAATGATAATAAAGTAATATTCAAGTTGTTGTTGTGCAGAGAGATCCTTAAGAGTATCCTTAAAGATTGAGTAAAATTGTATTCAATAAGAATTCAACAAGTTTAATCAACTACTCTGCTCTCTTCGGCCAGAGAAAGAATACACAGTAAATAGCAGTAAATGAAAACATAGAAGAGTAGTAAAGAAAGAGCAGAAAATCTCTGAAAAGTTGTGTATAAAGTTATTTTAAGCTTTTGTTTATGCTTCTTTCAAAGTACCGCAAACTTTTGACGGCTCCGAACTGCCGAAGGGATGCATCATTATTATCATCATCGTCATCATCATCATCATCAAGTGAAGAGAAGACTAACAGACAGACAAACAGGAGTGAGATAGATAAGAACAGCCATCAATTCATCACTCACGCATTTAAGCTGTCTTCTGTGATTAAAGTCTGCTCTGAGTTTCCTTTCTTATCTTCATCCACTTTTTTTTTTGTATAATATAATCTTATTTTTCCGTTCCTTCGGCTTCCTGTTCTTAATTTTTTCCCCGAAAATATTTTTAAAGTCTTCCCTTCAGCATCAAATCAACTCAGTTCAGCATTGTTTTTGTTTCCTTTGGTTGTCTTTACCTGTTTCTGTGTATGATTGTGTGTGTGTGTGTGTATGTTAGTATATTAGTGAGTTTCTTTGTTTGTGTGTCTGGTGAGAGTTTATTTGACATCCCGTATGAGTGATGAGCTTAACTTTTATTGTTGCTGGTGCTGTTGCTGTTGTTGTTGGTGTTGCTGTTTCTGTCACTTACTCTGTGTGAGTGGTATGTATTTGTCAAACATGTGTTTTATTGGATTTTTATCATCACCATCATCATCGAGTTGATGCCAGGACGAACGAACAGGTTGTCCTTTTGCCCGAGAGAAAAAGGTGTTGCTGAAACTTAAGCAGAAATCCAGGAAAGAGAACAGCGGCAACAACAACAACTCGTCTGTAACTGACACAACATAAAGAAATGAAAATTACAACAACAACAAAAAAGCATCAACACAAATACCCCCGAAAAACAACAACAGGTTGTGATTTGAAATTCGATAAACAAGAAAAGAACCCTCAAGAGTGAGTGTGTGATTCGAATAAAACCCCGGATAAGCCCACTTAGACAGTTGTTGTTATTGTTGTTGTTCCTATTGTTAGACTTCTCATTGTTGTTGCTCTGTGATTTAATATGATGCGATGTCCTGTGAGAACAATGTTGAGCCTGTTCTTCTTTAGCTTGCGTTGTGTTTTTTAACTACTTTATCTCTTATTTATTTTGTTTTTATTTAGTTTTTATGTTGTGTTCTTTTCGGTTGGAGGTGAAAGTGTTTGATTGTATTAGGATATGTTTCTCAAATTGTATGATGTGTATAATTTACACTGACACTTTGACAGTTTTGCTGATACGTCTGCTTGTCATCTCATTCAGGGCGGTGGAGGGGACGAAGGAGGGGTTGGAGAGAAAACATAATAATTCACTTGATTAACTTTGATTACGTTTCTGGCACAATCGACATTTGAATCGAATTTTGTTGAAGCTATCCACCCCCAGCCTCTCCCTTAGACTACTTAGACTACTTCTTTCGAAAGACAGTCCTGTTATCTGTCTATTTTTATTAGTTTTATTTATTTCTCTTGTTATTAGAAGTTTTTAGTTATAAAATTATTATAAAAGTGAAGAACTCTCAGCTGATTTCAGTTGTGTTGCTGAGGGTATAGCGTCTTTCATTACAGTAGTATTGTGTCTTTATTACATGAAAGCGTCATCGTCATCATCATATACTATATAAATAAACTTAACTTACTTGTGAGTGCAACGAAGCGTATGAGTAACTTTTAATTCTGCATTTGAGAATTAATGTTGCTCATACGCTACAGAGAACCATTGAATCATTGATTCGATAAACATACACCTACAACAACAATTATTACAATATAAATACACTTCACTTTAACAGACTCTCCACAGATCATGAGGGCGTGCCGAGTATTTAAGCGTTTTCAGCCTGGCGAAGGTAGCAGTTCTTCTAGTTTATGTGATATCCTACTTTCACGGTTATAAAAACATCGCACTTACCGTCTGCTAATCCTCCTTCTCTCCCTTCGGCTTCTGCTTTCAGACGACTTCAGCAAACTTTTCAATTAGCTTTCTTGCTGAATGAGCTGCTTACGTAAGTTTTGAACTCTCTGAGTTTTAGCTAAATTAAGCACAAATGAGCATAAGTAAGCTGAAATGAGCTGAAATGAAGCCGAAATGAGGCTGGTTTGTGATGCATCGATATTGATGTCGATTGCCATCGTTTCATTGGCGTCGACGAGGTTTAAAGTGCCGCAACGGAGCTCAACACATGGAATATGTACGTATATGTGACTACGTAGACTGACTCACTCTCCCTCCCTCTGCCTCTGCCTCTCCCCTCTCTCTCCCCCTCTCACTCACCTTCCCTTTCTTCATCGTCCTCATTTTCTGCTCCGTTCTTATCGATTACCCGATAATCATCTGCCAAACTGCGTATTTCGCTGCGAATCTTGTAAAATTTATTTATGCGCCAGATTTTCTACCAAAGATACTGAAAATCGTTCCAGGTTTAATTCAGCTGAAGTACGTTCGAGAGTTCAGAGTGGAAATGCGCCAGATAGATTAGTAAAACAATATCAGATTATGTTTTACTCATTAAGTCAAGGAAATTCCTACTGAAAGCATGGCAGAGGAAGAAAGATGAAAGGAAGGTGGAAAGGGGGCAGAGAGAAAGGGAGCTAGAAATGACACAAGAACTAATAATTAAACGAATGTAACATCAACCGTTCGATTTTCTTTAATTATTCGCAAATGTGAATTGAAAAGGTCATAAAATTTACTTCTATTATTTTTTTCTATGCTTATTTATTGTTATATAAGAATTTTAAAAGAGATTAATTCAAAAAAAAGAGATAAAATATTAAATATTATTAAAATTAGAGTTAGCCAACTAAAAGTCTTAAATTCTTAAAAATTGTGCGTAAAAGAATTGAATTTAATACAACGTCACTTGTTTAAATTTTTAATAATCTCATCATCTGTTACATCATCGTAAAAAACAGTTTTATTACTTTGTTTCCTTAACCGAAATCTTTTATGTTTAAGCAGAGTTTTTTAAATATTTAAAAAGTTCTGATTTCAAGCTACTTTTAGTAACATTTAATTATTGATTGAATACTTGAAAGAAAAGATGAAAAAAAGGAAAAGTAAAACCTATAAAAAGTCACTCGCAACAACATGATTAAAAGGACACCCCAGCAGCCGCTCAGAGGGCAGTAAAGCCACCAGAATCATGGGTCAACGTTATTATTATTGTATGTCTAGTAAAACATAGTAGTTCAATATTTCATGATGAGGAAGGACCTTCGAAAGGATGTCGGGGTTTAGTGCAAAACAGGCTGAAAAATCAAGACACAAAATTATACGAGTACGTATAGAAAACATGACATTTCTTAAATATTTAATCAACGGATGTGAAGAACGGAGACTTTAATTAATTTAAAAGAGTTCTATTAAAGCAACTTTATACCAACTAAACACAAACTAAAAAGCAAAATTGAAAGAGTGACCTAGCAAAATATTTAAGCTAAAAAATTAGAAAAAACCTGGTCAACCATAAAATTATACGCAGCAAATAAAAAAGCAAAAAAAACGATGGGGTCAAGCTACTGACATATAAATAAATGTTTGCTCTTTCGTTCTGATTGTGTTAGCATAAGCAACCGTCCGGTGTACCGCGAGCGTCGGGACGTGAGGTCGCTCTTTAATCAACAGAGACCCCGATAAGACACACACACACACACACAAACACGTAAAGAGTCCCCCGTCTCCTGTCCCCCTTCCGTAACTGTAAAAACTCTTGTCTTTTGCCGCGGGTGACAATTTTAATTTGGTTGATTATCAACCCCTCCCCGAGGAGGTGGCTTTTCATACTTTGTGTGGTTTTTCTTTTCTTTCGTTTTTGTTGTTGTTACTACTTTTTGTTACTGTTATTTATTAGTTACGGTGATAAGAGCTCCATGGATCGGGGACAGAAACCATGACAGCTCATGACCAAGTATCACGGTAGCAGCGAAGGACTACCAACCGACGTCAGCCACCCCCCGGCACGCTCCTCATCCTCCTCCTCCTCCTCCTTCACTCCAACAAAAGATCCGCCTCAGGTTCTGAATGAAAGTATAAAAAAGTACTTCGTTTCGATTTATCGTTGCGGCTCAGTTTAAAGCTGTTCCGAAACAACGACCATAAAAACAAACGCTTAGATTACACGAGATGAAGTCGATTAAAAGGCAACCACTTAAAAAAATCACTCGCTTCGATCTGCCAGAACAAAAGGAAGGATAACAGAATTTAAACTCTTCGTCTACTTTTTAGTATAAAATAAGAACGCGTAAAACTCAAAATAAAATTGTGAAGCCGCAGGCGGATTTTAAAACTTTGGAGTGACATGGTTGCCTTAGCTAGAATAACAACAACAATATAAGAATAAGCACCACACAATAATAATAACCATAACAACAACAATTATAATATGAACGTTATTTCTAATCGTCATCATTGAAAGTAAACTTAAAGGTTCCCTGGATTCTTTTGCAAGAGTTCAAACCTGAGGAATCTATACACAAGAAGATGGTTCGAGAGAAGATAGCTGCCCCTCCCCCACCAGTAGCTGCCCTTTACCTCTCAGCTCACCGCTTTAGTTGACTCTCCCTTTCTTCCGTTTCCACTCCGAGTTGCTGCTGTTGTTGGGGAAGAAACACCTCGAGGTTTGCAAAGGACGACGTTCTTCGTGCTCGGGACCGCTGAGAGCGATTTTAGTGGTTTACTGGCCACACGCTCCACTCAATACCGTGGTTTTCAGATTCACGACAAACCAATTCTTTGGCTTCTTTACACCGCTTTAAAGAATTTTTAAAAGTTTTCTTTTCATTGTATTTTTATAGCGCAAACTTTGCGTTTAAGAAGTTTTGCTCTGCTCTACTCTGTGCTTCTCTACTCTGCTCTACTCTCCTCTACTCTGCTAGATAGTAGATGTAGATGAGTAGATGATAGTAGGGGTGGGTAGGGGAGGGTAGGGGAGAGTAGAGCTACTCTCCTCTCCTCTCCTCTAGGGGAGAGTAGAGCTACTCTCCTCTACTCTCCCCTACCCTCCCCTACCCACCCCTACTATCATCTTCTCTCCTCTACGCTATTCAAAGCAGTCAAAGTTGAACGCATGAACAGCAACAACAAATCTCAGCGGGAGTACGGAAGAGAGCACGAGGTGCGGCAGCAACAATGAGGAAAGACGGTAACGGTAAACGTGACAAGACATACTAATCTCCGGTTGAAGCACCTCCGTAACCCGGTCGAGCGGTTGGTCTGCTGGCTGCCCCGGATTCTGCCGTCTCTTGATAAGCTTTGCCGCTTTGTACTTCAGCTTAATTGAAGCTGCTGTGATTTTTATGCTGTGCTAATTTGGAACATTTTCTCATTAAACCACAAAATAAAAACAAGAGAAAAACTATGCAAATTCATAATTTAAAGAGGTCCGAAGAAGAGACTTCAACTTAGAATAGAGTTCACATGTTAACACAATTTTAGCATTCAATTATTATTAAATAACAACACTCAATAAATAATAATAGAATTTAATGCTAGAGAAGCCCCTTCCTAACTAACCCCCTCCCCTCACCGTCCACCATCGAGACCCAGTCCCGTCCCAGACCCCGGGTAACCGTCGCCGTCCCGCACAGCATCCAAATCCAGTGAACTGGACTCCACTGAACTCGATTGGACTCAACTGACCTCAACTGGCTCATAAACACTCAAGTGTTTGTTCATTCGTAGATCAAAACTGTGGACAAAATCAAAAATAATGAGCAAATTTTAATGTTTCCGGTCCGCCGCCGATTTATGTTGTTTATTAAACAACAGTTATCGAAGTTTGAATGTGCGTTGATTGCATAATTCTGGAGGCGTGGCCGAGTTTAGTCGTGGTTCCTCTTTAATCAGTCTACTGCCATTTAATGTGAGAATCGATGAGTGTGTGCATCGCTGCAGGACATGAAAATCCAGTAAATACAAACACAATAGTCATAACAAAAACAACAGCAATGACAAAAACATCATCATTATCATCATCATCATCATCGGTTTGAATGGTTTTAAATGGACAAAAGTCAATTCTATTTGTTAGAGTTGCCATCAGAAATAAATGCTTCCTGTCGTCATAATAAAACCCAACCGCAAACTACACTGTAAGAAAAAATACCCTAAAAAATATATGAAAATAAAAGAGAATAAAAGAATATTAAATTAAATTAAATTAGATTAAAATCAGATGAAATAAATTAAAATAAAAGCAAAGAAAAGAAAAGAAAAGAAAAGAAAAGAAAAAAGAAAACAAAAGGAAAGAAAAGAAAAGAAAAGAAAAGAAAAGAAAATAAAAGAAAAGAAAAGAAAAAAGAAAAGAAAAGAAAAAAAAATAAAAGAAAAGAAAAGAAAAAAGAAAACAAAAGAAAAGAAAAGAAAAGAAAAGAAAAGAAAGGAAAAGAAAGGAAAAGAAAGGAAAAGAAAAGAAAATAAGGAAAAAATATAATATAATATAATATAAAATAAAATAAAAGAAAAGAAAAGAAAAAAGAAAACAAAAGAAAAGAAAAGAAAAGAAAAGAAAAGAAAAGAAAAGGAAAGAAAAGAAAAGAAAAGAAAAGAAAAGAAAAGAAAAGAAAAGAAAAGAAAAGAAAAGAAAAGAAAAGGAAAGGAAAGAAAAGAAAAGAAAAGAAAAGAAAGGAAAAGAAAGGAAAGGAAAGGAAAAGAAAGGAAAAGAAAAGAAAATAAGGGAAAAATATAATATAATATAACATAAAATAAAATAAAAGAAAATAAAACAAAATAAAATAAAATAGCAAGAGTGAAGAAAAAAAGATGGCTTTGTTGTTCTTCTTTACTTTCTTTTGGTCTCTTCAGCGCTCTTTAAATATTTTTAGCGCTTTTATTTTGTACTCATTTTTAGTATTTTTTGTTTATCTGTTTTCACTGCATCAACACTCAAGCTTATGAACGACATGTTGTGCAACTGGGCATGCAGACCAGTTAAATTATTCCACAAAAGAGTCAAAATCACCGAATAAATACCGTTTCAGTCGGTGGCCGGGGCTCATAATTAAATTTGCCGTCCCTTCGATATTCGGAACTAAGCGTCTACCTGGTTGTTGTTGTTGTTGTTGTAGTTGTTTTAGTTGTTGTAGTTGTTGCTGTTATTATTATGGCTGTGTTTGTTGATGCTCTTTCAATGATTTTTGTTGTTGTGTTTGTTTAGTGGTTGTTGTTTTTGTAGAAGGTAGTCTAAGGAAGAGATGACGTTATGCATTGTAGAAGCATCAATTTTGACTACAAAATTGAACTGCTAACTAAGTGATACTTCCAGTGCACATGAGACGTGCACAGAAAGAGAAAGAAAGAGAAGGAGAGTGAGAGAGAGAGACAGAGAGTGAGAGAGACAGAGAGTGAGAGAGACAGAGAGTGAGAGGGACAGAGAGTGAGAGAGACAGAGAGTGAAGAAAACAATTTATTCAAGATTAGAAGTGAAACAACAGCAACAACAAAACTGATGTTCAAAAGTTTTGTGAAATGTTCTTCCGAATTTAATAAACTTTCCATTAGAAAAAGAAAGAGAAAAGAAGCTTTGGTTTATTTTTTAGGAGGTTGTCAATATTCCGTCCATTCCAAAGCATCGAAAAAGAAGATGAAGAAGAAAATAGATATTTTTTTCCAATTTCATGACATGTAATGGCTCGTTCAAGATTTCAATTCATTAAAACGATATTCAATATTGTTTTATGATCTACAAAAGTCACGTTCAACAGTAACAACAACAAGAGTAGGAGCAGCAGCAACAACAACAGTAACAACAGCAAAAACAACAGTAACAACAACAACACTAGCAGCAACAACAACACCAGCAGCTTTTCACTCAAAGCGAGGCTGAGAAAAACAATTGATTTGAGTGGATGTGAGCTTTATTCGTTGTTGTTGCTGTTTTTTCTATTGCATTCAGTTGATATGTGAAAACTTTTTTATTGCCTGCTTTTATGCGCATAGACGAGGTGTGAGTGGATGTGTGTGGGTGTGTGTGTGTGGGTGTGTGTGTGTGGGTGTGTGTGTGTGTGTGTATCAAATGCGTAGACACTCCATCAGAATTTGAAGTTGTTCGTGATGAGAGAAGTGAGGCGAAGGGAGTCTGTTGAAAGCTGCAGTGGTGATGATAGAATTTCAACCGTTAAACGCTTAAAATAACTGCATTAAAACTATTCTCTTTTCACGGAGAGTGCGGAGATGATAGAGTGAGAGACTGATGAAGTGAGAGAGTGATGGAGTGAGAGAGTGACAGACACCCAGTCTGCTGCACTTCAACTCAACCGCTTCCGCCGCAACGCGTACTCATTAATAATGCATCAATTTATTGAAATTTTACGCAAATATTTTGCAATTACAAACATTTTGGCGAAAAGCGTGAGTGTCGCACAGCTGGAAGGCAGTCCGGCGCGTTTAGGGTTGCCGCCGACCAGCGACTATTGACACAAAATCAATTATGATGCGTTGGCGAAGTTTTCGTTGGCTGAACTTTTGTCGCGTAATTATAACCACTAAAAATACACACACACTCATGTAACTTTGTTGTGTATACACTCAAACATGCTCATAAATGATTTTAAATCGCATTCGTGTTCGTTTTATTGCAATTTTGCGAACTGCTGGCAACACACATGTCAGTACATTCGCGTGTATGTATATGTGTGTATTGTGTGTGTGTCTGTGGATGTGTGTCCTTATATTTAGTGTCCCTTTTGTCCTTCCAATAAAGTTGTTGCAGTTGTTGACGCTCCGCATTGAATTGTTGCCGCCTGTGTTCGACGTTCTACGAAATTCATGATGCATGCAAAATAATTATTATTTTAATGTTTTAATAATAACAACGATACTTTATTTATCGTGTATAAATTTTGCAAAATTCATTCGAAGCGAAACTTTGGACACAACTGATGATGTACGGAAATAATCGATGAACCACTCAACCGACCAACCGATCAACCGACTTAGCGACCAACCAACTGATCGACGAACCGCTTTGCGACGAACCAACTAATCGATGAACCGACTTAGCGACGAACCAACTGATCGACCGATTGAGCCTCGACTACAGCGAGCGATTGTCTGCAGTTTCGCTCGACTTGAGGATTGTTGTGATTTATTAATTGTATTGTTGTTGTAATCAATTTGATTTAAGGACCACAATAACAATGATGACAACAGAGATAATAATAACAACAACAACCTGGTTAACTGCTCATTTTGTATGCAGTTCAATTTGTTGACGGACCAACTAAATTTGCATCAATGCAAATCGTTGGCAAATCAGCTCGCAGTCAGCTGAGTAAATTTTTGTACATTCACTGAATGCATCAATTATTTCATCAATAATTGAGCGGAATATATTACAATTTAAGCGAATTCATGCAGTGTTTCACTCACAAACCTGTGCCTGTAGTTGTTGCTAGTAATTTTCTCTGCCGAATTATTCTGTTGTACGTAATTTTAAAGATACCACCTGATATCGTTAACAAAATTACCAAAAATATTCGTCATTCGTCTGTTGGCAGTGTAGAAATGCTCTGGTTGTTGTTGTTGTTAATATTATCATTGATGTTGTTATTGCTATTGATGTTGTTATTGCTATTGATGTTGTTATTGCTATTGATGTTGCTATTTTTCATCTCTTGTGTGTATCATTTGATTATTTAACATTTAATCGATAAACGCTTTTTGTTGTTATTGCTACTGATATTTTATTGTTGTGCTTCTTCTTGTTGCTGCTCTTCTTCTTCTTCTGCTTGTCTTCCTTATTTTTCTTTGTGTTGGTTGTAGTCGTTGCTTTTGCTCCTTATTTATCGACTTTCTTTAATATCTACATACATACATCAGAACTGCTATTTTTTCAGTTTCTTTTAATAGTTGTCGTTGTTGTTATATTAAGCTTTTAATTGTGGTCAACTTTTGTGTGTAGTCAACAGTTAATTTTATCTAATTTTGAATTGCTTTTTGTTGGCGTTGTTGTGGTTTTTATTGTTGTTTTTATTCTTCTTTTCATTGCTGTTGTTTTAAGTATTCATTTCATTTGCTTGTCTGTTTCTATTTACGCATAATTATCAGCAATATTTTTTGCTGTTATTGTTGTTGTTGTCTTCATTATGCTAATCGTTATTATTTTGCATTGCTTGGTTTCAGTGTGGTCAAGATAACTAAATTAAATGATTACATTTGCTTCAACAGAGATTAGTTGTAGTTCATTGTTATTGGAATTGTTTCCATTGTTATTTGTTGTTGTTATTGTTTTGAGTAGATACTGTGATGTTGTTGTTGTTGTTGTTGTTCTTGCTTCGTTTACTGTGACGCTGTTGCTGCTGTTGATTTGCTTTTCTTCTGGGATTTCAATACTACTGTATTGAGTAGTCGTTGGATAAGAAAATAAAGCGAGAGAGATAGAGACAAGGGAGTGAGGCGGAAGATAAGCATATGCAAGTGTTAAATGAGCATCGTGTTGAACAATTTTAGTCCCGTTGTTTGCCGACATAAGCAAGAAAGCATTATTAACTAGGAATTTAAAAACATAACGCTTTAAAAAAATAATAGAATTACAGGAACAAAATAAAATTAAAATTTTATAATGGAAAAAATTTAAAACATTCGAATTGAAAAATGTTTATATATAATAATTGTATTATCGTTTAATTTGTCTCGATTTTGCATTTAATTTATTTTTCTTATATCGCATCATTTTGCACGCAGATGTCGCTTTTTCTCACTAGTTGAAGATGCTATAATATTAGCTTTTGTTTCTTCTCATTCCATGTGGAACTCTACACATTGGTTTTTAGCTTCACTTATCGTGTAGTTAAACAAGAAGAACTGTTCTCATTTAATCATTCCACACATTTCAATTAAATATTCCATTCAGCAAATTCCACAAATTCCACAAGTCCACATTTTCCACATTAATTCCAAATGATTTGGTTTATGAATCAGATGGCTTTGCGAACCTCTTTGTCGGCAATGCAGTGCATTTACTTCTTGTGGGTTTTGTAGTTGGCTTCTCAATAATCGGCTCAACTCTGTTGGTTGGGGTCCTCACTATCATCCACAATCACCAATCTAGACATAAACCCATTCAAAATGTCATTTCGTCACAATTTAACTGCAGACAGTCCAGGAACTGAAAATAACTTTTATTCAAATGGGTTTTTAAGTTAAAGTCAACTTTAAACATTGATTGTCAAAAGTAAAAGTTAACACACAAGTTATAAAACTTTCCAACTCTGATGACAGCATAAGAATTTATTATCAAATCCCAGTAACGATTTCCAAATACATAAACTGAAATATTAAACAAATTAAGTCGCAATAACTTTCAAAACATCCACGAAAATCGATTAAATATACTAAATAGTACTTTTTTCCTCCTGGTTCCTTGTAGATCCGTATTGTTCAGAAAACCCTCATGAAGCTGCGTGCAAGGAAGGGCATCTGTTCCAGCAAGTTGGAAGACTGGTGTGCCTCCCTCGGATGCATCCAGCTGATTGCGCTGCTAGTGGCCGGGATGCTGTCGCCGGGCTGTGAGTAGATTAAATGCGAATCCTTCCAAGAACTGCTATAATCATCGCTACTTATCGCCGCAGTACTCGGCAGAGTAGAATACGAGTGTGTGTTTGTCAGCTCCATAGCCATGAGCACCCTGCTCCTGGTAGCGTCTATATTCGTAAGTGGCTCACTTCCATTCCACTTGATTGTGGCTTGTAAACCGGACTCGATTTCTTAGCGTATCCGCTGGATGCTGCTGTTCTGGTTCGTCTACGCGCTGCTGCTGCTCATCGGCATCCCGTATGGCGTGGAAACCTTCGCGGGCTTCTTTCGCGTGCTCTACGCTAAAATCGTCTACGAGCCTTTTAGCACCTTCGTCATTGAGTACGTGGTTTTCTCGGGTAAGCTGGACGTTTTGCCTAAGCAAAAAATACTTCTAATGAAAACGATTGCATCTTTAGCACTCTACATTTACATCATACGCACGGTTCTATCGTTCTATCTACAGCTCAGGGATGAGGAGAGGCAGAGGCAACTAAGCCTGGAGGAATGACTGCATTTCATCCACTAAAAGACGAGTAGCATCTGTATTAATTTGTATTTCAGCGGTATTGACATCAAATATCAAAAATATTCATCATTTACTCTACTTAACTGATATTTTATTAAACACAAGGGGGCAATACCACCCCTCTCATACATCATTTGTCAATCATTCAAGTCCATTTGGTACATATACATATATATACAAATATAGGGTGGGCCATCGGCTGGTTTCACACATCTTTATTAACTATTGTACGCTGGTATTCACTAAAAACAAGCCTAAACCATACTATCACTTTTCTTCGGATGCGTCTGGGTCGGTTCGCTTTTCATATCGGAAATCGGCAGGAGTAGAACGAATATTATGAGCAAAGCGTAGAAGTAGACGAAGATGGCCACCACCCAGGGCGGCAACAGCAGGAACAAGTAGAACCCCGTTTCGGGAGGCTTCGGTTGCTTGATGATGCCGTGGTTGGCACTGATCAACATGATGTGCAGGAAGAAGTTGAACAGGAGCGCGTAGAAGATTACAAGGCCGAGCAAAGCGTGTTGTATGGACAACTTCTCGACTTGGCTCGCTGTGAACTTGTGATGCAGAACCGTCAAACAGAATGCAATGAAAAACTGAAAACAGAGGGAGAAGGAGAAGGAGAGAGAGATAGAGAAAGAGAAAGATGCACGATGCACATGTTACTCAAATATGCACCGGTCTTCGGTTAGTCAACCACCTGCATTGCGTAGAGGGCCAGCAGCAGATAGACGGAGAAGCGGAACTCCTGGAAGAAGTCGTAGCCGTGGTCGTTGCCCACGAAGAGGCGCAGCACCAAGCTGGCGAACACCGCCACGTGCAGGACGCCATGAATAATGGATGTGATGGCATTGCGACCGAAGGCGCATAGAATCGCCAGGCCTAATAATGATACAAGATGCTTGAAACTCCATCGTAATTTCTCCACCGTGAACACCTACCGAAGGCTGTGTTGAAAATCGTAAACAACAAGTTGGACAAATCGGCGAGGTACTGCAGCACCGGGGTCTCCTGCTTCACCAAAAACGCGTGGACACCCGGGTAGGCGGGCGGAGGCATTCTTGCGTTCCTCGGCGACTCCCTTTCGAAGTTGTTCAGCACCTCCATGTCGTGGGCGTCCATGACGTACGAACACATGAAGTTGGTCAGAAGCGCCAACGTAGCGATGAATATGAATGGGGCCAACACCCAAAAGCGCATCCTCATTTTTATTCTTTCTCGTTCAGTTCGGTTTATCAAAAATAGAGTAAATAAACGATGAAAACAGCGATGATACAAAATGAATTTATATCAAAAATGACAGCGTTCGTAGTTGTTTCAGAAAACAGAATTCATTGGATCTGTTTAATTTTACAAAAATTAAAAAACTAAAAAGAAATCGGTTTCAAAAATGTATGGAATTGAATGAATACTCCATTTTGTTTAGCCTTTAAGAAGAATATTTAGAGTAATCCGAAAGTAAGAACGTGACAGACACCGAAGTCGCACAAGAGGCACAGTATATCTGCTAATACTACACGTGTAACTCTTAAGACGTTATTGAAGATGTGGAAACCCTCGTATAGCACGGTTCTATACATGCCCACAAAATTAAACTCAAATTTGGGGAATATCATATTTTTGGATATCGAAATCCTTTGAAATTGAGTTGTGTCCATCATAGACTGTACTGGTAATGCTAATAGTACTGTACATCATGTTTCAACTTTTAGAAAAGCTCATGAAAGTAATAATTAAAGCTGAATAGCAGTTGGCAAACCTTTTTGGACCACACCGAAGTACTGGAGAAGGCATGAATTTGAATCAAAGAAAGATTATTTATTGAAATTTTAGAGAATAACAGACAACAGGCAGAAATTCGCTTCTATATTAACAAGGATTCGGAAGGTGATGTGAATTGGAGGGGATATAATAAAAGGAATGAAAGAAAAAAGAAAAATGGAGAACTACAGTCGGTATGGCAAGACATTAGCATCACTTGCATAGCTCTTTCAGAATGACAAGAAGCACACCATTTTTAAACCTTTAAGTTATCTCATTACAGATTTTTGTTCGTCAGCTCAAAAGGTTAATTAAATTAGCTTAAAGCTTCAAGGACTCAAGGCTTCATGGAACATTGACGATTCATTTTATTCATGGTAAAAGTTTTAGGAATGAATGATGTAAAGCTTTTGTAGGTACAGTTTCAAAGTTGGGAAACTGGTTTGCGTATAGAGTACACATACAAGTTTACTTTTTATGACTTTCAGAGCTCTGTAGAATAGCAAAGTACGTACACAAACCCGTATCGTTGTCCTAAAAGCACAAAATAAGGACATTGCATCAAGAAAGTCTCTACTAAAAGCCGCTAAATTAAAGCCAGGCATATTTTTCAAAGATAACCATTAAAATTCTTAGTAAAACTTCCATTTTATTCCGACATATTTAGCGAAATTTAGGACAACCATCAACAATTCTTTACTCGTGTATATCCTTGAAAAACAATTCATTACCAAGTTTAAACCTTTTTTCACATGCTTCTATTTTCTGACATCATTCGTAAAAGTTTTTCTATTCTGAAAAGTTATTATGTTGTCTTGTGCTGTTGTTGTTAGTATTGCTGTTGTTGTTGTTACTGCTGTTGCTGTTGTTACTGCTGTTACTGTTGGTATCTACTGTTGTTGTTGGTATCTGCACCTGAAGTGGCTGAAACAATGGATGTCAAAGAACAAATGCAACTAAACGGTTGCTCTATGAAAGTATTTCTTATTTTACAGTGATTCGCTGTTCTTTTAAGCACAGTTTTTAAGTGCGATGTCATGTTTTAAATAATAATAAGAACGAGAAGAACAAGAGCAATAGTTGTTGTTTGTTGTTGAGGTTTGTTGTTGTCGTGGTTTTGTTGCTCTTGTGCTTTTTTGTAGCAACTTTAAATAAGTTGAGCAACGGTTCTGTTGTTGTTGTTGTTCCTGTCACGCGGTCGACGAACAGAGTCTCGCCGCTGTAGTTACAACGATTAAGAAAAACCATCAACAGCAGCAGCAGAAAAAGATGAATAAAAGAACGAGAGACAGAAGAGAAGGCAAAGAGAATATGAAACATTAAAACAAAAACTATTATAGCCTCTGTCATTTTTTATACCCTTTTTATAGCAGCTACAAAAGCTTTACATTATTAATCCTTTCATTGTTGATCATGAATAAAATGAATCGTGAATACTTAATGCAGCCTTGATTCCTTGAAGAGAGAATCCTTTTAGGGAATTTAATTAACAAGGGAATGCAGAAAGTCGTCCCAAAATATATCACTTTAATTAACCGTTTGAGCTGACGATGAAGAATCAGTTATGAGATGGTTTAAAGGTTTAAAAATGCCGTGTTTCATGTCATTCTGTCATTTTCATCACTGCAAGAGCTTTCATCACTACTGTCGAAGAGCTGTACAAGTGATGCCGATGCCTTGCCATACCGACTGTAGCTCTCTACTTCTCTTTCTTTTCTTTCCCTTTATTGATATCCTTTCCACTTCACTTCACCTTCCGAATCCTTGTTGATATACAATCGAATTTCTGCCTGTTGTCTGCTAATCTCTAAAATTTCAACAATCAATTAGAATATCTTTCTTTGATTCGAATGCCTGCCTTCGTCGGTGCTTCGAAAAGCGTTGCCAACTGCTACTCAGCATTAATTATCACTTTCAAAAGCTTTGAGAGTTGAAGCGTTCTTTCGAGTGAACAGCGTTGATAAGAAGACAGCTGATGCTGGTGAGGTGACTTGCTTCAGTTCTTCCTTCCTCTTTTCCACCTCCTCCTATTCTTCTTCTTCTTCCTCTTCTTCCTAAGTGAGCTTATATCTTGAAGTGTGCAACTACAACCTTCCTAATGGAACTTCATCTTAATTAGTGGCAAATTATTTGAGCTCCTTAAATTGAATTTAATTAGAGTCTTCGAGTTCAGCCTAAACTCGAAATCAACTCGAAGTGAAGCCGGAAGAATTCGAAACATGGTGCGTGTGCGAAGCCTCTTCGAATGCTCTAAAATATGCAAGGCTCTACAAGGATATGCAAGACTCTACAAGGATATGCAAATGCTTCTAAATGTTGCACAAGTGTTGCCAATGTTACCGTCATTTTTTGTTGTGGTTGTGTTTGGTTGTTTCATCGTTTTCATCAGTTGCGGCAGAAGAAAGCATCTTGTTTGATTACTAAAATGCACTTCAACAAGAACGTGATGCATCTGCATCTAGATGTGAGTATGTATGAGTGTATGGTTGTGTATGGGTGTGTATGAGTGTGTATGGGTGTGTATGGGTGTGTATGGGTGTGTATGAGTGATTATGGGTGTGTGTATGGGTGTGTAACAGTGTCTAAACTTGCTTGTCTGTCTGTGCTCATGTCTGACTTCAGCTGTGTGAGTATTTGTCGTGTTTTGCATAACAAAATACTGGAAACTCTAAGTTTTGTACATACAAACGTACATACGTATATCAAACGTACATAAAGTACATTCATACATATATTCATACATATGTAAAGACATTTAAAGCAAACATACATGCACTCAGTTTAACAGACATCCTTACACTCACTTAATACACGGAGGTTTCTCTAGAAACCTATAATGATATAATATTATAATAACAATAATAATGTAATTATAATAATAATAAAAATATTAAGTAATAATAAAAATATTAAGTAACTAATCCGCAGAATGATTAAATTGATTTTATGATTGAAGTTCAATAGCTCAATATATTGAAATTCATGTCAGAACTTTGTCGCTCCTTTCTCATGTGTACTATAAACGCTTTAACAAGTATTTAGCATACCTGCAGCTGTGTGTGTGGGTATGTAGAGTGTAAGCAGCACGTTTCCTCACAGACACCTTCACTCTTCCTCGTCCTCTTCATCGCCGTGTTCCGCTCCATTCCTTTCCATTTCACTGTAGTCCTGCTGCCAGTGCAAATTATGTACAAACTAATTTTTGATTTTATTTACACAGCTTCGTGCGTGGAATTTCATTAGTTTTCTTCAGTTTAATTTGATTTCAATTTAATATCCTTTCAACTGGTGGCTAAAATCGTCCTTTGCACCTCGACCAAACACACATACACATGTCGTAACATGCACAAACATGCTTGATGCATAGGATATCATTTAATTAAATTTCCTAATTAACTAAATTGAAGTCTTTGTAATCACGAGTTTTCATTAAGAAATCATATTAAGGACTCACGATAATACTTCCGATGTTATTGTTGGTGGTATTATTGTTGTTATTATTGTTGAGTTGTTGAAATTGATATCATCACAGTTGACATTACAATTGGATTGGATTTCATTTGCTTCGGAGCTGTAAATAAAAATTAATAGAAATAATTACAGAATCAGCTCTTGGAATGGCTGATGATTGATTGATTATTTTGTCATCTGATTCTACTTCGCTATCATCTTTGACATCTGTAATAGTGGACACTTAAAAGCCACTGAAATTGACACTCATCAGCAGCTGATTTAAGATTCTGATTCTTCACTGATGAGCTGATTGTCATTGTGAATGGCTTGAGACTCCTTTCGAGAAGGAAAACAACTTTTTATCCGTCAAAGCAAATCGTTGAGTTCAAGGTACAAGCTTCACAGTCCCGCATGTTCTCAAGAAGCCGCACCTCAGAAGTGGTCACAAGATTAGCTCCATTCTCGAAATTCTGCTTGCATGTTCACTCAAGAGTTCACGAGAGCAGCAGGAACAACAAAGTGCTGTCAGATGCAAATGTCACCCTCATCCTGGCGAAAGCACGCTCTGTGCAACTTGCCAACAACGTATCCTTGAGCTGAGAAGAGCTGTCCACTTCGAGGCAAGGAGGAAATCAGTTGATGCAACAGCCGGCTGGCAAAAGAATGACTCCTCTTACTGCGTCCTCGAAAGTGCTTATTATGTGTTCTTTGCTCGTTGCCCTCTCTCTCTCCCTCTCTCTCCCTCTTTTTTTCTTACTCACTTTCTCCGTCTCTCCGCCTCTTTCGTTGTATCTCTGTCTCTCTCTCCGGATCGGTCACGGTCGGCAATGAAAAATCGCATTGTTATTTAAATTGCATTTCGTGCATTGCATGTCCTGGCGCGAGCGTATATCCTTCATCTTGTTCTTATTCCTTTGCTTCTTCTACCTCTTCTTCTTCCTCCTCTCCTTCCTCTCCTTCTTCTCCATGTTTTTCTTCATTTTGCTTCTCGGCTGCTGTTGCTCATATTGAATTTCATGCTGAGTTTTATTTTTCTTCAACTCTGCCATATTTTCTAAATGGATTTTACAAAAAACACACCAATAGACACACTGAAAGAAATACACAAACACACACCAACACACATACACACAAATACACACACACGCTCTCACACACACAATCCCATTCACATTTTTCTCTGATTTTTGCTTTAGATGCTTAGGATATATGATTTTGAGGACATATTTATGGCCAAAGATAAATCAACTTTGCATTTCAAGGAAAGTTAAATTGCTCAAAGTAGTTGTAGGAGAGGGGAGAAAGAAGAAGGGGGGAGACGGAGCGAGTTAAATCGTATAAAAACCTTACTTAGTGAAGAAGATGAAGCAACTGTTGAATAGCAATGAACTCTACTCTCGTCTAGATACAGTTTATTTTTTGTATTTTACTTTATTTTTTATATTTTATTTTATATTCTATTTTATTATTTTTTATATTGCTTATCTTTTTCATTCTCGGTTTGAAGGTTTTATGATTTATTTGTTTGTGTTACTCAATCTCTTTGTTTTGTGTCCCCTTTACGTTGTCCTTGACAACAGGACTGATGATAAAATTATGTGGCAACCACTTCTAGTGTTTGATTCACCTTTGAAAATCGCATTATTTTGCATTTCTATTTACAACACCGACTTCGGGGAAAGATGCGAGGAAGTGAGGACGAGTGCTCGGAAGATTTTCAGAGATGACTGCTTTTTTTGCGCATATGATGTCTAGACGAAAATAGTTCTGAAGGATAAACGGAGAGATGATTACTTGATGCCATCGTAGAGTGAGAGATCATATGAGTTTTTAAAATACTTTTGAAGAAAACAACGATTCCGATTATGAGATGTAAAATAAAATCTCCTTCTCTGGATTAAATTAACCGTACATTTTGAAAAGTCTTCAGGACAACTTTTTAAAAAGACTCATTAAAGCTATCGAAAGGTATTGAAATGAGTTCTGGAAAAGCTTTGAGCGATGAATTCATGAGTACGATATCTCTTTGATTCTTTCTTTAAAAAAAAGGGATCTATTCCTTTCGTTATTTCAGAATATAAGTACATATGTCATAATAACAACTTTCGTACAAAAGATGTTCTTATTCAAAATGTCTCTAGAAAACCTCGCATTATTTTGGAATATTTTTTTAATAAACTCGAATGTTCGCCATTTTAGCTTTGAACCCTCTTCACTTTTAAATTTATAAGCTTACTTCTTACTTATCTAAGCTTCCTTTTCTTTCCTATATACTTGTAAACATTATTTACTTTTCTCTGTTCCTGGAGTTCATCCCATTTCATGTATTTCTCGTTGTCCTCCTTCAGTTTCTTATGGAACTACGCAACATCAAAGAGCAGCAGCTGCTTCATCAAATAAATACCAAATAAATCCCCAAATCGCCAGAGGCAAAGAGCACAAAAGAAAGCTAATGTTGCCACTTGAATGACGACATTACATGGCCTCTTAAAGGTGCAACATTATTTCAACACAACACAGGATAATGACAATCGAATTTAGCCAGAGGCAAGGAAATCCTGCCAACATAATATTTTGCTCGTATTAAAGGAAGGCTTGGATTTGATTGAGGTCCTTCGAATAGCAAAGCCCAAGCGAGGAATACGATAAAAAGTAAATAGAAATGAAGAGTGCACGAAAGGCGCAGACGAAATTATGCACGAAATGAAGGAGGAAGAAAAAATGTTGCTTTCATTTGTCGGGGCAGCATAGGTTAAGAGTGCTTTCATTGCCCCACATTCCCCAAGGTTGGCAGGTTAATTCCAAACAGCAAGACACGTTTCTTGATGCAGACACTGTATTCACTCATTCAAGCTGTCACCGGGCACATGTCACATGCCATGTGTCAGAATATGTTTGTAGGTCCCTCGTTGGGTGTGCTTGTTAATGAATCGGTTGGTCTGTTTGCTTTGGCCTTTCGCTGGGACTGTCTTTTAGTCTGTCTAACTTTTTGCTCGGATGTCTGGTTCAGTTTTTCTACAATAAAATTGCTCTCCGACCCACTGTCCATCAGAACTTCAGTACTTAGGTTAGTCTCTAGTCGATGTAGTGAATAAAATGATGATGATTATGATAATGACGATGATGGCAATGACGATGATGACGTCTATGATGGTGATGATGTCTACATTGATGATGATGGCAATGACTATGGTGATAACTGCTTTCCGCACACATTCATCAATTTATTTGTCAAAATGTTTATGCGCCAGAAAATATGCAGTAATTTTTTGATTTGCAAGAATCCCATTTATCATTCTTTCGTCCTCATCCTCACCTGCTTGACTTTCTCCTTCTCTTTTGTGGGTGGATGATAGTGGTTTTTTTCTAGTTGCTATCATAAAAAGCAAATAATTCATGATAAACTTATTCCGAGAACGCATAAATTGCTGCATAACTTTCGGCGTACGAATATTTTTCCTACTTAACACTGTCGCTTGGCTTCGTCCTGTTTTCGGGTTCACTGATCCAAAATAATTGGATATGTTTTCCTTCTTCTTCTACTTCTTTTACTCTAAGGATTTCATTGTTTCTAGATATTTTTTCTTTGTGTTTATATCTGGATTACTTGAGCTTCCTATGGCCACAGCTTCATGTGGCTGTTAAGCAGCATATTTTTAGGCTGCTCTTTTTTTTTGCTTCTTTGTGGGTGTTTTTATTTGTTGTTGTTGTTTATTTATTTGTTTCTTTTGCATCTTTCTATTTTATTGAAATTGGAAATTGTTTACCGTTGTTTTTGTTGCTGTTCTCTTGAAGAATTTTCAATAAAAATGATGAAGCAGCAAAAACTTTTAAGTTGTCGAATTCTTATACATTAAAATGGAATCGAACAGTGACACGTTGAATTCTTCTGAGAATTCTTGCAAACGTTGAAATCCTTCCTTATCACTGATTATTTCACGATATTTTATTATTTTGCTTCTACTTTTTCACTCATTTAAATGGAAAAGATGCGAGAATTGTATTAATTAAGGCAGTTAATTTAAGAAAGTAGAATTAAGTCAGTTAGTAATAATTTAAAGGCAGTTCATTTAAGTTTAAAGCTGTTAATTGTTTGTCAAAGTTTAAATTTCAATTTAATTTTATTTATTATTTTATTTTAAACAAGTTTTTATCATTAACTTATTCAAATGCTTTTTTATTTCTCTTTCTATTCACTTCTCTCTCTCTCTCTCTCGTTTCCTTTTTTAAAAAAATATGTGTTTCATTAAACTTTTTAATACTAGTTTTCTAATTTCCATTATTTTAATGCTCAGCATCAACCACAATTAAAAAATTATTAAAAAATACCACAAAAACAACAGCAAATCACAATTCTCAAAACTTTCAGACCAACAAATGCTTTTCCATAAATCGGAGCCCACAAAACTATCCGGATTCGCTTCTACCCTGCCCCTTCTGCCCCATAGAATTTTATTGTTCACTTAGCACTCGAAATAATGTAACCGTAGCATTTGAATCGAACTCATTTTTTGTGGTTTTTTTTAGACTTGCTATATTTTTCACCGGAATTGTTTGCATTTGGTTGCAAATGGAGTTGGTTGGCTCTCGAATGGGGTCGGTTCTCTCCCGTCGCCTGTTGGCTAATTTGCAACAAATGTGGCACAACGAAATAGAAAAGAAAAACAACGACAACTATAACGGGCCACGAATGAGCTGCGAAAGAGTACCAGCAGCAGCATGAGCACCACAGCAACAGCCACAACAACAATAACAACAGCCACAACAACAACAACAACACTAAAAGCAACCACTACGATAACTGCAAATAAAGTAATTATGTTTTTTTATCCACTGTTTTATTTCTGTATACACTTTTTTCTCCTTTTACCGCATTCACCTCAAAGTATTTTTCAGGGGTCATAAAATTTGCGGGTTTCTGCATTGCATTCTGTTGTGATTGCGAAGCATAGCAGAGCAGAGAAGAGTTGCCACTGAAGTGATTTGAAAATTCTACCTTTACGCCTATCACAAGATACATTTAAATGTATGTGTGTCCGAGTGTTTGATTGTGTGCTGGCTCGGGACCTTTTTTCCGCTTGGGTTAACATGATAATCACCAGTGAACATGGTAAATATAAAACTTGAAGACCCAAATAGTGAAACTATTAAAGAAGAGGAAGAGACAAGGGTACAAATGAATGCCCTTTTCCAGTGTGATAACGCTCAATGCAACAGGGTGGCTACACGAATTTAAAATAGCTTTTTGGTCTAGACGTTCAAATAAATCACTTAAATAAGTCAAACAAATTAGTCAAGTAAGTTAAAACCTCCTGACTGATAGTCTGTTCAGTCTGCTAGTCAGTCAGTCTGTCCTCCCATCTGTCCACTTAATGGTGCGTCTTTTCATCCACCCTGTGTCCTGTATCCTTCATTCTCTAGCTCTTAATTAGTCTTGTACACGAATTTGTGTCAGTTTAAAGAAGAAAGACAGTTCAAGTCAAAGTTTTTCATGAACCATTCAGGAATTATATAACTTGATAACTTAATGACATTTTTGAACTGCTACGTATTTAGTTTGTATTCAAAGGGACCTGGCTTCGAATCCTGCTATACTATACTACTATTCCTGTTCATCATTTTTTTTATACTTATTTTT
This sequence comes from Myopa tessellatipennis, assembly GCA_943737955.2. NCBI lineage: Eukaryota > Metazoa > Arthropoda > Insecta > Diptera > Conopidae > Myopa > Myopa tessellatipennis. The sequence continues at coordinate 60,488,224 of OX031316.1, forward strand.
CATTTATAAGAGATATATTAAACGTTGAACAAGTACAAAGTGATTTTTTCATGCTTCCACATCATCAATTTCAAGACATAAAATGCACATGTTGTTCGTTGTCAATATGAAATATTTACAAATCTTGTCTATGTTTTAATGAACCAGATGCAACAACAACATCAACAAAAGCAACTGCCTCCCATTCACTTCCTCGATTCAGTTCCCCGACCAGAGTTGTTCATTTCATATACCAAGCAAAGTGCGTCAGTTGCTCGTTAATTTGTGGGCACAACTAATATAGTATGTCGATATAATGGACAGCATCAGCGCAAAGTTATTGCTGACGGTACCGACTTTAAACTGCTAACAATTTGCATTTTTAATTGCATTCAATTCGGTGTCTTTGGAGGCCCGGGCACTCAACTGACAGCCAACCAGACAGGCGACAAGTTATTCCCAGCCGCGAACCGACGACGAGGACATCCATAAACGTAAATCAATTTGCCGAAAATACAAATTTTCAGACGGACATTTAAGCTGCTCATACATGGAACCGAATACAGATGTTTGGGAACGTTTTTGTTTACATCAGAGGTGGGCAAACTTGAGCATACTTCTTTACGTGATTCAAAGCGTTAAGATTATTTTAATAGAGTTTCCATTGAGTTAATCCATATATTGTAGTAATAAATGGGGAGTGATTTGCAGATGAAAAGCTGCTTCTCCAATAAGTGATCATAGAAAACTTCACCTTCACTTTGCCCCAGGAAACTCCATTTGTACAGCTCTGGGCCACAACTCTAGAGTCTAGATTCTGAAGTACATTAATTTGGTAGCTGTGTATGTGTGTTTCTATGTTGGTGTGTGTGTATGTGCAAATGAGAGAGCATAAAATGGCTGTATTTCCATATGTTAATTAGTCGGAAACTACTTCGATGGATGGCATCGATGAATCTCTCTCTCCCTCCTTTCCTATCTCTCATTCTCTCCTTATCTCTCTCTCCTACTTCGACTATCTTTCTCTGTCTCTCTCTCTCCCTCTCTCTTTGCGTCCTTAATTTTTTGGCGTCCTCTGATTTTGGCTTGTCACCAAACTTCGTTGCTTTAATTTAATTTTATGTGACATTGAAAGTTTTATGTGACCAAAAATAATTCATTGCAAAATGAAGCGCTTGTTTTGAATGCGTTTTAATTTTCGAAGCCTCTGAAAAGAATGTCGTGTCGTACAACATGACGTATGATTAACTAATGAAGGTACACCATCTCGTATGATTAACAGATTGCGAGGGAGCGAGTCTTCATAATACTATATATACATACATATATTATTTTTTGCTTTGCTTTGTTTTGCCTTTTTGTTTCATAGACAATCACTCAAAAGCTGAAAAGCTGCCATCAAGCCGAAAGTTATTATAACTAACATTAAGTAGTGAGTAGGAATTCCGTGCATGACGGCACGTCAACGAATGACATGCAAAGCTGTGATGTATGAGGATGACAGCCGTGATGTGGAGGCTACTTATGGGAGGAAAGTGAACGTGGAACCGCCCCAGCAACTGAGCAGAATGGTTAATGAAGGTTCTACTTAATCCTTCAGGTGGAGGCTTTGACTGGGTTAAATTAGGTCAAAGGGAGGAAGTATCAAGAGGAAGAGGGAGTATTTTTCGCTATGTAGACATTCTAATTTAATTAAAACAGAACTTCGAAGGCAGAGAAGACTTTTCAGCTGGTTTTTGGGTTACTTCTTAAAAAATTTTTTGTTTTCAAGCAGAGAATAACACAAAATATGGTGTATTGATTAAAAACAGCTAAGAAAAACTAAAAAAATTGTTGATTCTTCTAATATTTATTTCTCTCTGTCTTCCTTCAGCTTTCGATTTTTTTATTTCCATAAAACGAAAAAAACACGCAATCTTCAGTCTCTTGGAATCGCTTTCGCTGGTCGCTTTTTCGATTTCATTCAATTGATTTCATCCCATCGATTTCGGTAGCAACTGGTGCGCGTCTGAAGATTTGGTGCCTCGATTATTGTTTGACGCACGTTTTGAATTTTAATGATTGCCAAATAACGATCTCGTGAAAGAACGATAAATCGATTTTATAAAACATGAAATTCTAAAATGCAGAAAAAACCATTTCTGAAAAGAGCATTATTCTTCCTCCTCACTTGAGAATAGCTTTTAAATCCCAGATTATAAAGTATTAAAAAGTAATTCTACAGGCACTCAAAATACAAGAAACTTACAGTGTTTATTGTTGAATTTTTATTTCAATTGCAGTGAAAACAAGGTAAGTAAGGGTTTCACTAAATTTCCAAAATATTGTTTTCAAACCTGTGAAAAAAAAGTTAATGGAGTTTATAGTAGTTCCTAAAAAAGCCAATACTTAGTTTTTTACTCATGACGTTCGTGAAGTCATTCACTCGCGTAATTTCGACAATGCAACAACTCACTTTAACGTCTTGGAACATGATCTATAAATTCGCTGGAAACTCACGTAACAATCAATGCTCTGCGTAAACACACAGCAATTTTTCACTATGTACCAAACTCAGGTAACAAACTCAGGTATTTCATCCGTCAGCGGGTTGTCATCAAGCTTCATCACGCTGCAGCTTGTTAGCTCAGCAACAAGTTGAGTAAAAATCACGTAATACGAATATAAAGTTAACAAGTTTAAAAAACTTACAAACAAAATTCACAGAGCAAAAAGGGTACTAAAAATAGTAGTAAATACAATGACGCTTTTAGTGTCTACGTCTCTTATACAGAAATTTAGCCCAACTACGCCATTCGATCTACACAAAACCTCCAAAGACAAAAACCTACCAAGACTACTACTAAGCAGTCAAGCATCTAAAATTTATCGTACCTTGAAATAAACTATGTACATAATAAATTCAAACTCCAGTCAACCAGACGAAAAAGCTTCCACCCACATCCATGGGCAGCAGTGGTCCATTAAGAGAATTTATAATTCTGAGGTACAGCAAAGCACTCAAACTTCGAAATATAAAATAGAAGGAGTCTGTTTTACTCTCCTCTCACCTCCCACCTCTCTCCACTCTTACTACTTAACTCAACAAGCAATTCCAACAAAAGCATCTACTCGTTGATACACTCTAAATAATACCTCTTCCTGGACTCCTTAGCTCACATTGTAACTCTCTCTTTCTCTCTCTGTCCTTCTCTCTCCCTGTCTGTCTGTATCATTCTTCCCACACGCTATACATTGTTTTTCCAACGAAAATCTAAATTAGTCTAAGCTTTTTAAGAGGTTAATTGGAACAGTTTGTCTTCCATTAGCTAGTCAACAAAGCATGGACTTAATATGCAAGAAGCAAGCTAAGCAGTGGCAACTCCCAGCAGAAACTCCCCGTAGCAACTCCCCGTGGAACATGCTATCAACATGACTTTGATTAACAATGTCCGTCTAACTATCTATCAATATCTACGTAAAGCAACTGAAAGTTGGGCGTTCTTGGAAAAGGTGTTGACCGAATGCTTAACTATTTGGAATCGAAGAAGAAGAAGACGACTGAGAAGAAGAAGAAGAAGAAGAAGAAGAAGAAGAAGAAGAAGAAGAAGAAGAAGAACAGGATGAAGGAGAGGAAGATAGTGCTGTCAGCAGTAAAAGCAATTTTGTAAGTTAAGTGTAAAAATAAAAAATTAAACTCTAGAAACTGTGTGTGTGTGCAACATACGTCACTTTATTGGACTCAGAGACAGAAGTGTCGCATCCGATTTATTGCTTTTCTATTTCTTTCCCTCCACTTGTCCAGTCTCTCGCTCTTCCACGCTTCTTCAAGAAGCTATCAAATCCAGAGTTCTTCTATTTCCACACTTCTTTTCGAATGTGCATAAGTGACGGTCGACGTTGTATTCTCTGCGGTTTCCATTGTTTCTGGATCGAACTGGATTCTATGAAAGCCACTCCCCATCCTACGCCTCCACCTTCACTGTCTCCTTTTTCCCCGACTTTGCTGCCTTTAATTACGTGATGGTGTCTTTGATTGTGCTTTTCGTTAGCGAGTACATGATGTGCGAATCCGTAGGGTGCTGTTTTCGTTGATTCATCTTGATTTTCTTGGTTCCTCCACTCCTTCATTTTTCCCACAATGAAGCATGGCATATCAATCAGCACGAAGTACACGATTTCCATACCGCTAATGAGAGAGCAACCGAGGAAGAGTCCAGCGATGCCGCCAAAGGCCACTGAAAGTTGTAGGGATACAATTTTTGGAGGATTTACTGGTAGTTTTTCTTTAGTTTTCAGTGGAAAACAGGGACTTAGAGAGACAGGGACTTAGTATCCCTCATCCCAGCCATCACTCACCCATCAAATCCACCCAGCCGAAGACCAAACTTGTGCGGTAAACCATCAGTGTTTCGTAGCGGAAGTGCACGTCCAAATCGACGAACGACAAATTAGGCTCCACTTCTGCCTGCAGCAGCGATGGTCGCAGATCCGTGATGTAGTTCAGAGACATGCAGTTGCGGTAACACTGGCACACCATCCCCTGGAAGAAGTAAGTCACGTATTCCTCCTCGCCGGGCTGATGAGCGTAGTGGAAGTAGTCTGCGAGTACGATGGAAGGGAGACATATCAAAATTTGGCGAACAAAGAGAAGTGAGAAATAGGCAAACCGTTGTATCTCGACAGGCATGGCAAATCCTTGACCTGGCATGAAGGAAACGGACCTAATTGATGGGCGAAAAGCAAAATGATTGTTTTCCTTCATTGAATCATTTGGCGGAAATAATAAAACCTGGCGGAAATAGAATGTCCAGTGTGCAGTTGCAGTAGCGCACAAGGTACTTTTGCTGGCACTCCGACAGGCAGTTCTCGATCATATAAGGGTAGTCCTGCAAGGTTTGGTAGTCCATGCTGTTGCGCTCATCCTGCGGAGAAACGAAAGACCACACAAACCACATGTTAAAATTAACAGGAAAGCAAAGATTCACAGTGGAACCCACATCAAAGACGCACTGCCGCTGCTCCGAAGTGATGCTGCGTGTGTCGTTCGTGTAGAAGAATATAATCGGCTCGATGACCAACAGGCTGTTCGAGAACTCGGGGAGAAAGAAGGGGTCTTTATGCCACACCGTGGGCTCGGAGATCATCACCTACAAAATGTTAAGCAGGCTTAGACGATGGCTCTCGCTGACCGTCACTTGAACTTACATAAACTCCCTTCTCGTGGGTGCTGTTTGGATAGTGTTTCTCCGGGTTTATTAAAGCTCGCACACTCAGTCCACTCTCCGGCCCGGCACCCCCCGTGCGCCATGGCCATTTCGGATCGGAGCGCTGCATGCGGCGACCTTCCTCCGACTCGAGAGTATTGAATGCCCAGCAGATGCCGTTCTGGCTGCGTCGCTTCGAGAAGATATCACAGCAATTCAAGGGCATGTGACGCCAAACACACTGCGCCAAAAAGTCTTCACAACGCCAGCTCATGAAGTCAACCACCAGACTGAAGTTGATGTGGTTCAACAGCTCCAGCGGCTGCGACTGCAGCGATGCAAAGGCATCAAAGTCACCGAAACGCATGTCATCGTAGGTGCTGACAATGAGCTCAAACAGATCGAGCTTAAGCTCAGATGCCTCATCCAGCATGAAGGCCCGTTTCGCCTCTGCCAGGCGATCCCAGTTCAAGCGATTCCGATTGCATATCGTGACCACGGGAAAAGAGGTGCGGTACACGGGCAGCCGAGTACTATCGATGACGGTCTCCAGAGCGCCTTCATTAAAGCGTTTCGACAGGATGCGGCCCACATAAACGGAACCCCAGAGAGCCAGCAGGAGCGTCAATATCCAAATGCAACTGACAGAACCCAAAAAAGAAGAATTAGGAATCAAAAACAAATTACTTCATACTTCTTACCGCTCATAGAGGCCCACATCCTTACTCAGTACCCGGTTGAGACCGTGTATGGTGCTGCGCTCGGAGAATCGATGCACCAGATCCCAAGCACAGTCTTTCCAGTTGTCTTTTATCAGCTGTTTGGAGGACTTCTGGTTCATTTTTCTAGGCCCTCGCAAAGACAAATTTAATGCGTTCATTTGAGCTGGACTAAAGTGTGGATAAGCCATGGCTTCTGTTCTACTGTTCAGTGATTCAATAAAAGCATTCGAATTCCTGAATGCTATCAGCTCGAGTGCTATTTTCACACTAATTCAATGTTCAACTACTACAGGTGTCAGTTCTCTCCTTGTTTGGTGAAAATATTCCACCATTAATAGACTAGATTAATCATTACAATTATCTAAATTATAACTTTGGGCGATCTGGTCGCCTTGTCTGTCATTGGAATTTAACGCATTCCGTTTAACGCGTTCAGTTAAACGCCTTGAATACCATTTTCAGGCTTGTTTGTTTATATCGTATTTGCTGCAGTAAATAGGGGCTTCTTTGAGATTAACGACTGCTTGAAACGGCACTGAGTACGAGTACAGCATTCAGCTTCATTCATTAGGAAGGTAAAATGCAAGAAATGCTTCTGAAATGCAAGAGTTCGAATGTCTCAATTGCATCTTATTATTCGTAAATCACGACGAAATCATCAAATGGTATTCATTCATTCATAAAGGGGTCTATCACACAAACTAAATATAGTCTAGAGCAGGTACAATTACTAGAGTCAACACATTTCGATTGAGCAAACAAATAAATTGGCTGACTACCAACACAGTATTTAGCGTGACCTACTTTAATAACCTACAAAGGAAGGCATTACTTTAACTTAACGTAGCTTTGAAGCTCCAGAATTTGTCACTTCCACGTCTGCTTCACTCAGGGGAACAACAACCGAAACATGATTCTCGATGAAATCTGTAAGAACAATAAAGCCCTGAGCAGAAAGCAAAATACTGGCGGCGGCGGATTACTGCTCTTCGGTGCCAACCACCGAAACCCTCTCGTTCACAATCGAGCAGCGTGGCAACACCACCGAGAAGTCGCGCGGAAATCTTGCAAAACTACTCTCGGAGAAGCAGTGGACAGATATTCCAACCAAACCACAATACATGGGATGGATAAATTGTGCAGCATGTCCTTGGGCAGAAAACAAAGGTATGACGTCGCAAGAACTTCAAGAAAATTAGTCTTCTAAGAAATTCTCTCTCTCTCTCTCTCTCTTTCTACCTCTCGCAGATTGTTCTGGTTCGTGATCTTCGTGGCTGCTCTGATGGGCTGCGTCTACGCCAGCATCGTTATTGCCAAACGGTACAACGCTAGGAACTTCCGCACTCTCATTGATCAGACCAAGTTTCCGGTTTTCAAAATTCCCTTCCCTGAGGTAACGATTTGCAATCATAATCGCTTGAACTGGCATCGCTTGGGGGGAGCACAACGCAGATTCCTTCGGAAGCAGCATCGAACGCCACGCTTCCGGTCGCTTTTCGTGCGCATTTTAACCGCTTACGATGAGCTTTCTTTTGGCGATTTCAGCAAATTCGAGGGGATGCTTGAAGAGTCTCCAGCACTGCTGAGGCAGCTGAACTACGTTAACATGAGTCATGTGGTGGATTTTATGTCGTGGCGCTGCAGAGAAATCTTGGAGCAGTGCAGCTGGCGTGAACGTCCTGTGGACTGCTGCGACGTCTTCTTGAAGCGCCGCAGCCAGCTGGGCCAGTGCTTGGCTTTCAACACTGTGGAGGGGGAGGTGGGAAGGCGAATGTTGAGCTCGGACCCGCTGTGGCCGTGGCGTACGGTGAAGAGCGGTCCGAAGACTGGATTGATGGTTAGAGTCAAGCTGCAGGAGGATTTGAAACACCAAAACAACAAAACGGATTGGAAAGGATTAACTGTAATAGCGTTGGGAGGATTTGAAGGGAATGCTTTCATCTTTTCAATGTTCTCTCCCTCTCGTTCTCTCTTTCAGATGATGCTGGCCGAGCCGTTCGCTTACTTCAGCGACAAGATCCACGTGCCTCACAACACGAAAACCAGCATCAGCGTAGACGCCGAGCTAAATTTTTACGACGAATATACGCGTGGTGTTTCGTCACGTGAAAGAGAATGTGTTTTCCCGGTAAGTGAAGAGAGAAAGAGACAAAGAGAGGGAACTTTAAGCTTCTTAAAGCCTTCCTCTTCTTCTCTTTTCAGGATGAGGTAACCAGCGACTACCCGTCTCTGAAGAACCACAAATATATGCTTGAGAATTGCATCTCCGAATGCCAGCAGCGTTACTTGATGAAATTCTGCAACTGTACCATGGATTTGTTCTACCCACCGGGTAACCATTCAGTTTCCGGGTGAGAAGTCTAACATCTCAGCATCTCTTCCTTCTTCCAGCTGGATATCCGGCCTGCCAGGTGGTCGATTTGCCCTGTTTGGCTCGTAATAATCGTGAGTTACGTCGTCCCTTCCGTCGGACGTCCACATTTTCAGACTTTAATTGTTAGTTTCGAATCATCGCAGATCTGCTGCTTCACATGGAGGAAACCGGCGAGGAGGAGTACGTGACCACATCGAACACCAGCATGAGTTGCAAGTGTTTGCAGAGCTGCTTGTCGCTGACGTACATCTACGCCGAGCGTTCCTCGCCGCTGCCGGTGACGATGCCGGTGCCACCGCACGGACGCAACGTTTCATCTCCGGTCGTTGTGGCTGCTGTAGAATTGGATATCTATTTCTACAACGACTTCTTGATTGTCTACAAGACCAGCCTGAGCTACACTTGGGTGGATTCATTGGGTGGGTGGTTCTGGAGTCCCAGGGACATCACCGTGGCAACTTAATTGATCTTTTCTTATTCTTCGTTGCTCTTGCCACATTTCAGTCTCTTTCGGCAGCATCGTTGCGCTCTTTCTGGGTTGCTCTGTCGTGAGTCTCGTGGAGTTGGCTTATTTTCAGCTGTTTGATTTGCCACGTTCGCTGCTGCTTCAACGCCGACAGCTGTAAAAGAAGCGAATTCAATAGAAGAACAACGAAGCGATATTTTAGCAAATAAAGAAAATTAGAAAAAAGCTATGAAAAATATAAAATTAATCTAAAATATAAAAAACTGTTTTTAATTAAAGAAAAATCGGCGTTGTTTTATTTCATTGGTTCTTTTGTTGTCTTTAAGTCTCTTCTTCTGTATTCCTGTTGTACCACAGAAGAAACAATTGCAGTCGTTTTTCTTGCTACTTCATTTTTTATTATGCTCCTTCTTCTTCTTCTTCGTCTTCTTCTTCTTCGTCTTCTTCTTCTTCTTCTTCTTCTTCTTCTTCTTCTTCTTCTTCTCAAGTAGAAAGTAGCTCGTAGCTTCTCAAAGCTCAGCTTCTTAAAGCTCAAGTAGCTCGTAGAACTGCCATTTTTACTGTCATTTTCATGGTCTGGTGCAACGTGAATGAGACAACTGTTGTTGTTGCTTCGTTTGTTTTTTGAAGCTTTCCAAACGCATTTGCTGTTACTTGCCGCTGGTGTTTCTATTTACTTCTCCTTCTTTTTTCTTCTTCTTTCACTTTTCCTGTTCATGTTTTGTCTCTGGTGGCACGCTTTGCTTGTCTGTCTATTATTTTTTGTTTTCAGTAGGATTTTTATTTCTTATGATTTTCCATTGAAATGTGAACCTGTGTCAATATTTACGAAACGTGTTGTGGGAAAAACTCGTTGTTCTTCAAACTGAAGAATAAAGTTAATGTTTATGGCGTAATTTTTTGTAATTGATGAGGGAAAAATATCTTACATAAATAAAGAAAATATAGCGAACGGGTTAGTAACTATAAATTGCAGTAAAAAAATATAGAAATTGGTTTATGGAGAAATATTTTGGTGGCTCTCTATACTACTCTACTCTACTATAATACTCTACTCTACTCTACTCTACTCTACTCTACTCTACTCTACTCTACTCTACTCTACTCTACTCTACTCTACTCTACACCACTCTGCGCTGCTCTCCTCTTTCCTTCTTCCAAATGGTCCTCCTATCTCTCTCTCTCTAAGCTTTTAACCACGAAAATCAAAATCATGCTGACTGGCGACTTTATGATTCAATAAATCATCGCAGCAGCAGCGAAGCCTGCAGTTCCGTCAAATCCTACTTAAAAATGGTGAAATAGAAAGGAAATAAAAACAAACCTGATGACAGTCAAAAGTAACCTGCTGCTGCTTCTGGCTGCTGCCTGATACGACCTGCTTCCGGCGCCCTGTGTCTCCAGCTCCAAATTTTTATCCTCTTAGAAGCACAAATGCACCTTCATATAAAAACAACCACAAACGTAAGCCAAAAAATATACTCAGAACTCGTAAATAATAAATACGACTGAACGCCAAAATTAACTGAGTGTGCAAACCATCTCTACTCCTACTCCGTCTATTCTACTGCACCGCAGTTTCCTTATTATTATTTTTGGTAGCACCTTTTCTCAAGGCGACAATTCCCCCTTCCCTCACCACCGCTCTTCCCCCTCCCGGCGCTTCACATTCAGCTTCAGGTGCTGCCGTTCTTTTCTCGCTGAAATCCTAGCGGCGTATTAATAAAACTGTTTTTGAATAAAATCACCGTCAACGTTGACAGCCACAAAAATCATAAATTTTTAAAAATACTCTGCGACGCAAAAACGTAAACTCGTACATCGCACTCACTCGCAGAGAGAGGAGCTCTTTCTATCTCACTCTCTCTCTCTCTCTCACCGCAAGTTGCCATGTTTGCACCTTTAAATGACGTGAAGCTAATCCCGAAGCGCGTTGCTAAAAAACTTCCGAAAACACTAAATTAAATGAAGTTTTTAAACTTTTTCGCACGATTTATAATTCATGAGGTTTACAGGGCAGGTTGAAAACTTAATATTACGATAAAGAAATAAATTTTAACTCAGCAATTTGAACAGTTGGCCACCCTAAAAAGAAAATAGAGAATGTGAAGTGTTTAGCAACATTTTTTCAATTTTAGGAATTTAAAGTGTGGAAAAAGATGTAGCGAAAATGTAGGAAAAATAGCGCTATAAATTTTTCCGAAGATCCCGTTTAACTTAAATAGGCTCCGACGTAAAGTCGTGGAGCGTCGTTAAGGGACGACATGTTTTATGAGCTCTTATTTTCGAGGGACTTTCTGCACCACGGAAGCGAAAAAGAAGAAAGAAAGTAAAGAAGAAATAAAGAGGAAAATGAAATGACATGAAAAGAGAGAGCATAAAAAAAAGAGGGAGAGAATGCGACTGTATAGCTTATAGTTATAGCTTAAAGATAGCCCCTGATGTTGTAAATTTATCAGCTTATAAAAACGACACATAAAACTTTATTGAAAACCGGAACGTTAAAGTTTAAACATCCTTTTAGTAGCTTTACGTTTACGAGACTCGAAAGATGTCAGGCAACAAACTTAGAGAGAAATCCTTCCGAAATAAAGGCACCCGTTTATAGGCCAGGAATCAGGACTTTGTTCAGTATTTGGTGATCCTTTAAGAAGAATAACAAAGTTCTGAAGTCCAGAAGTCCTCTGATCGTCTGAGCTAATTAAAGGAGCACATAAAATAAACAACTGATGGGCAACTAAACGACAACAGAATCGAACTGAATGGAACCGTGGTGAGGGTTGAAAAACATTGAAATACAAAAGTCAAAAAGGTTCAAAAGTTCAACAAAATACAAATACAAATTAAACAAGATTTTAATGAAATTACAATAAATAATCAATTTTAAAAATAAAAATTCAAGGTTTTAAACTTTCACTCAATTGAAAATATCATTCATTCTTTTCCAAAAATTATGCATTCTTTTTCACTTGTGTTTTATCTCCACTGTCCCTTGGATTTGATTGTTTATCGTTTGCTTTTGCTTTTACTAACAACATGTTATTTACTGCTTCCATTTTGTCAAACAAAACAAAAAGGATACAAAACAAATCCTTTAAATCCTGCAGTCGAAGCAAAATTAAATGTCTCTCGAAGATAACATCAAAAGCTCTTCAATAATTATTATGTTTGTTGTTGCGATTGCTATAGTTGTTGTTGCTATTGCTATTGTTGTTGTTGCTATTGCTATTGTAGTATTCTAGTTATTGTCTACTGTGCAATTAAAGATAAACAATTTTATTAACTCCTCCTAGAGTGAGCAACATACAATAAATAAATCGCTCCTTTGGCTGGAAAATGCAATCAAACTCAATTTGGCTGAAACAAATACAATGGCTACACACACATACACACATAAATATATATACACACATTGATTGTACTTGATTGCATAGTATAAGTGTCTGTATATACAATCAAACAAACACTTTGAACAATTTATTGATTTTTTGTGCTCTCTACGTTGTTCGAGTGCGCACGAGAGTGCACGGAAATCGGATGCGGAAGTTTATTTTGAGCATAGTTTCAAGTTCCGCTTTTTATTCAATTGTAAACTTTGTTTAACTGCTTGCTAACTCAGGAGGAACGAAGTGTGCTGAGGCGGGTGGGGTAGAGCGATGGCGAGCGGGGTAGAGCGGGGGCGAGCTTTTCGACAACGTAGTGTGTACGTGATATCAAACTCTGAGCTGAACAAAATTCACAAGCTCACAAATTTTCACTTTGTTGCTTTTCAAAAACATTTCAAAAAAATTAACGCTTTTTTATGTTATTCAATTTTACACAATTTTTTTCTTTTTTCTGGTGAATTTTTAAAAGTTTTTAGGAACTCCAAAATTTGTCTAAACATCATGTTCATCATTGTCAATTGACTTCACTTTCTTTAGCCTTATCCTTATCATTCACAATATCTTTTATGGACTCTTTATGGGCTCATCACCGTCTTCTCTTGCTTCCGCTCTCACTTTCAAAATCTCACCTCTAGCAATAAATTTCTTTTATCGCTTCTTCGTTTCCGCATCCGCCGGCGCTGTTATGAATGCGATATAAAAACACATCCTTCACCTTCTGTTGACAAGCTTTTAAATAAATTGAATACATTCATTCCTTCCTCTTTCTCTCTCTCTCTCTCTCTTTCTCTCCATCTTCCTCTCTCTTTCACCTCTATTTTATACAACATTAAAACGAAGTGCTCTTTCGAAACCTTTATGAAGCGGTACCGAATACCTTCTCAAGTAACAACGATGTAGAAACATTGTTTCTAATAGCTTCTTGAGTTAATGTGCTTCTTCTTCTGCTTCTTCTTCTTCGGTTACTAACATTATATATTATATATTAACTCGAATTGCTTCAAATGGTTCGAATCACTTAGCTGTAAAATTTTATTGCATACTTTGTGGCTGGCCGGTTGATCATGATTGAATATCAAAGCATAGAGAGGTAAAGTGAAAGGGAGAGTGAAACAGGGGCAAGGAGGGAAAGTGATAGAGAGAACTTCGAGAAGAAGGGAGAAAGACGAATAAGTAGAGAGAGAAGGAAGGAAGAAAGTGAAAGTGAAAAAGAAATCGTAAAATGGTGAAAATGTTTGTAATAACAGAAGAGATGGTTTAGTGAACATATAATGAGTATATAGAGTAACTCTGTTTGGTTTATAGTTATGTTTGGTAATAGTTTTTGCTTTTCTTCTTTCCCTTCTTCTTCTTCTTGTCTCCCCTCTTTCCCTTCTTCTTGTTATTCCCAATTAACATAGAGTTTTCCTACAGATTATTACCCTTTTTTGTCCTGGAATACTTCTAAAATGTAGAGAATAAATTTGCTCATTAAATCTTTCTCTCGAATCCCAAACAAAACAAGCTTCATTTACATCCTCCTCTTTACTTCTTTACTCTTGTCTCTGCATCTCTTTTTTCTTTAAATTTTCCGTTTTATTTCCTTTCTTTTGTGACATGACTGCAAAACAAATCCGAAGGATACAAAAAACTGTTGAAATGGATTCCGTATTTCCATTAATCTTTCTTTATCTCATTCGAAAAACAGTAGTTTTTTCTTTAATTCCGTTAATTTTTATACTTCGTACGAATTTGAATAAAAACTGCGAACAACTTTTTGCTAAGTTGAATTTTCTTAATGATTTGTCTTTTGAGCTTTACTTAAATCATTCTTTTCTTTTTTTTCGGGATTTTTTTGCATCTTTATTCTTTTTTTCTTAATTTCTTATTCGTCTTTCTTCGATGTTCATCTTTTTCGTCTTCTTTTTCTTTTCCTGCTTCTTCTTATTCTGCTTCCTAAGAAAAGTTGCTTCTGTCTAAAAACGTTGCATCCTTTTTCTTGTCCTTCTTTCGCTTCCTTTGAACTTTTGACGTTTCTGTTGCTGTTACTGATAATTAAAAGATATGAAACAAGAATTAATTGTTTGCAGTTTCCTTTTTATTGCATGTGATTCGTAGGTAAGAATTTAAAAAAGATTCACTTCGTTAATTAAATGGAAAATCAATTGAAAATTAATTGAAAGTTGAAAAGAAAGTTTAAAGAGGAAAGAAAGAAAAAGAATAAAAGAATAACTCAAGTGCTATTTGATCTCTTTTAAAATAACTCCTGATATTATAAAAACTTTGCAGCTTTCTCTCTCTTCTCTGAGTTCTTTTAAGTTCAACTACTTTTGAAGTTTAAAGTCTATACAATAGTTTGTCTAATGACACAAGTGCTTGTGTTGTTTTTCTAAAATTTTTTAATACTTTTACTCTTGTGAACTCCTTGTCAACCTAGCATTTATTACTGCTCTCTTAATTTCATTAGTTGTTGTTGTGGGATAGAGCTAAATAAAAAGAGACGAAATAATTCACCGCCTGTCGAGGGAACCGAAGTTTCCTCACCGAACCTAAATGACAGTGACACATCGTAGAGTGTATATTAAAAGCAGAAATCCTCTACGATGTAAGACACCCGGCACCCTGAAATTTCATTGTTTCTTTCCTGAGTTTCACCGACTGAGCAACTGTTTAATTCGCTTGAATATCACAACCGAGTACCTTAAATAAATATTCGGAGAACTCTTCTTCTGCTCTTTACCCGTTACTTACCCCGTTACCCGTTACTTCTCTGCGTTTTTCCTTTTTTTTGCATTTGAAAAACTTCACTCATTAAAAATAATGAAATTTTGATGTGGGTCGCTTTGATTCCATGTCGCGTGGCATGCACCTTTATAGCGCCTGAAGGTAGACTAGGATAGCGTAGACTCTGTGAAGCGTACCTTTAGTGGCGTTAGATTGTCGCAAAACACAAAGTATTCTAACTGTCGAGGGACGGGGTAAGTAAATAGTGTTGTTACTACATGTTGTTGTTGTTGCTTTTGGTATCTTTTGATAGTCTTGCAGTTGTTGTTATAGTTTGATGGTATACTTATAATTTGTAGTTGTAGCTTTGTTGCTGTTGTAAGTGTTGTTGCTGTTGTTATTGTCGTTGCTGTTGTTGTTTTTGTCGTTGTTACTCAAACGGGTGAGGTCTCAGCTGGCAGCTAGGAAAAAGAAAAACTTTGCAGACTACGGAACGAAATAGTTTCATTCCCAGAGGCCCCGAAGGTCGCTGTAGTAGTCATCGTGAAGGCAGGTTAAGCGTCTGACATCTCGCGTCCCCCCGCCCACCATCACTATTCCCTCAATTGCAGGTACAACAGCACTTTAAAGCACCTCGCAATCCTTGTGATCCGGAAGCGTTGATGAGGGTCACACGCAGCGAAGGAAGTGAAGGAAATGAAGGAAGATCAGACAATCGACGCAAATACAATATTTATGCTTCATTTATCATTATTAAAATAATGAAGTAATGAATTACTAAAGGTCAGCCCAAAGGCTTAGTAAAAAAAGGACAACCACGCAGGTGAAGACTTCAAAGGAAAGCAGGAACCTCAAAGATAACCAGCGAGGACATTAAAGTGTCTCTTTAATACTCAAGTTCACCTGCTGTCAAATGCAATGCCTTTCGTCTGGAGTCGACGACGCCTTTTGTAACCCTGAAGAGTGTCCTTATTTCTGTCCTCCTCCACCTACCAGGAAACTCTATCCATCCTCGTCTAATGAAATTCGCTTTTCAATTTGTACAAATTGCATTAGCATTGTTGGTACTTTCGCTGTACTTCTTATTGTTGTTGTCAGCACGTCGTTTTAATGGTGCAGCGCGTAACAGCAACGAAGGTACTCATGTGTGAAGGTAGCAACAGAGTGACAACCATGCCAACACCCCCTCACCCTGCTGTCAAGTGAGCTCCTTGTGCTGTTGTCAAAGTGACTGTCAACAGCTGCATGTGAAACGTTGCACTCACTACAAGTTTTAAGTTTATTGATTGGCGTTGTTAACACTTAAGTGTTAACAGCAAATAAATGAGGACAGCGAAAATGGAAAATGTAGAAAATTGCCAACTGACAGTTTCAAGGAACTTGGATGGTGGATTGATCATAATTATTTTAGAAAAGCTTTTAAAAACTCTATGAAACTTCCTTCATTCTTTTGTATCAGCTCATTAATACTCTGTTATAGTAATATAGAAACCCTATTGGGAATAATACACACTTTTTCTTAACACTTCTCTGTCTAAAATAACATTTACAACAACTTCTTCCATATTAAATATTTTGTACTGAATTCGGTTCTATTCTCTCTACTTTTTCGTTGAATTCGTAAGTTTTTATAACTTTCTAGTGAGTCTCTTCATTCGAATGAACGAATCTCATCTAATTAGAGGCAATCGACCTGTTGATCTGGTTTTCCGTAAGATTTTTCTATTAGTTCTCTATTATTAAAGATCTTTTTTTTTTGTTATTATGAATGTTTTTGCTTTCGCTTTTACACTCTTCAATCATCATCTTTGACTCTTTGGAAGTAGACACAACCAGCAACTGGTGCCACTCTCATTTGTGACCTAAAAAGGCATAAAACTCCAAAGGAACTGCTTATCAATGGCAGTTCAAGAGACGTAAATAATGCGTTCAGTCATTGAAAAGTGTTGCCATTCGAGAGCATAATAAATGCACTCTATTTTACATCGTTCAACCTGCTTCCTTCTCCCACTTATGAATCCATTGGCTGATGTCATGACTGTCATCACGATGCGCGCATCACTTACGACGATTGGTTGATCCATGCCACAAAGCAACCAATCAACGTGAGTGATGCTCACATCGTGATGACAAGTGTGACACGGACCATAAAGCATCACTTCAAAGTGCACTCGGCTCCACTCTCTCCGTCTCTCTCTCTCTTTTCGACTGAAGTCACAAGAAAAAGGAAAAGCAGAAGAAGAATAAAAATATTCTTAAGTCCTAGTATTTTTTTGCTTTTTTCTTTCAATTGCGAGAGTTTTTCTCGGCGTCAATGATGGGAGGGAGGGAGGAGGAGGTCAAAATAAGTGGAAAACTAGAAAAGCATAAAGAAGAGCCTCCGAATGGTTTATACACTAAACGCATTTCAGAACATCGCAGAGCAAGAAGATGAAAAACGCCACACAAAACACAAGAAGATGATGAGAGAGAAGCTGAAGATACTCTCGTGGATAAAGGATGAGAGGGAAGAAGACGAAGACGAAGAAGAAGAAGAAGAAGAATAAGAAGAAGAAGAAGACACATGAGCATAAGGAAGACCACAAAGAAAGCCACTGAATACAACCAACGAAAGCCAACGACAGCAGCTCCAGAGAAGTCGTCCTTTTTAGAACTAGCTTGTCTCTTTGTTGTTGTTGTCTTATTGTTGTTGTTGTTGTTTACTCTATTAAAGAAATTTTCTGTTATGAATTTTTTATTTCCGGCAGCTTTGTTTTAAAAGCTTGTGGCTGCAAGTTTGTTCAAGAAATAAGTCAACTCTGAGCAGCGCCCCGCGATGGCAGGCGGCTGTTGAGGATGCCAGGAAGTGTAAAAAGTGGTAAATTTTAATTAAGTGTTTAATTACGCTGCCATCTTGAATGGCTGCGTCTTCTGTGGTAGTTTAACACACGCAAATATTTGCATTTGCAGAGCTTTAAAAGCCACAAAACTTAGCTGCAGCTTCAAGCGTTTAGTTTGGTTTTTCTTATAATTGAGATATATTATAAAGGAGTGGGAAAGAAGTAAAGAGGATATTCGTGTTAAGAGAGAACGAGAAAAACCTCAGACTCAGCAAAGAAACTTTTAGTAAAGCCACTTTTAAAGGCTATAATGAATGAATTTAATCCACGATTACAGCAATCCGAAACCTTTTGAATTTGGTTAAGAATTAGATTTGTATGAATTCCTAGAAATCCGTACATCCATTCTATTGTATCAACTGTTCTCTCAGAAGAAAAACAAATTCGAATTCTAATGAAATCATGAAATTCTACAGACAACACTTCGTTTCTAATTTTCTACACCATTAAATCGGATTACAAATCACACAAAAACAGCCACACAAACACACACAATCACTCAGTCTGACCTAAAAGACACATATACTAATACAACACACAGACACACACAGCCATATACGACCGGAAATGCTCCTCCGCCATCAGCTCACTGAGCTGACACTGAAATGCTTGACATAAATTTTTGGCTGTATTGGCAGAGGACCAACGAGAGAAACAAACGCCACTGAAGGAATCCCTCCACTCCCCCCCACTCCCATTCATCTCTTCATTTCTTTAGCTTTCGTCGATTTTTGTTCTCGTCGTATTTTTTCACTCTTCGCTTGCGATGTGCTGGAATTTATTGGTTACATCGAGGATAGAGTTACGACCGAGAGAAACCGGGTATTACGCCATCCTTCCTCGTGTTTAACATAAGCTCAATGTTCGGGAATCCGGAAACTAGTAGCAGTTGTTGTCTCTTTCTTCCAACAACTACATCAACAGTGTTAGAAGAAGAAGAAGATGCATCACCAGAGCAGTAGAGCAGCAACGGTCCACTTCATGACCTACGCTACAATGCGGTTAATTTATGGTCATTCATTGGAATGTCCGGCCCACGATGAAATGCAGGAATTTTCGCAGAAGCTGAGTTGCATTTTTGGAGCAATTTTCGGAAGCATTCATTCACGGACGCTCAGCAGTGAGTACTCGTATGTTGAGCCGAGACATGTTTAAAGCTCTCTCGGAGATGAGAATGTGAAGGGGTCATTTTTAGCTGTCGTTTAGGGCAGTAAAGTGGAAAAGTAATTCGATTTTTTTGCTGAAAACTGAATGAAGTAAGTAAGGAGAGCGTAGAAAACAAGGAAGCCTCGTATTAGGATCAGGATGCTTTAGTATTTGCTGTTGTAATACTTAAAAGTGTTCTGTTCATCACGGCGTATGCGTAACCTTGCAGTTACTACTTTTACTTTTACTTTTTACTTTTACACAGTTATTTTCTACTATACAGTAATTTTTAATCGCATTTTTATTTATGTTCATTTATATAAGATTTATTTCGTTATTTTTAATTTAGAAAAACAGTTTCGAGTTCGGGTTTTCGAGTTTACTTGCTAATTCCACAGATATGCAGCATAGTCAACCTAATTTTATTGTTCAAACTACGAACACGCCCACAGGACGTTCACTCTACATACTCTGGTACACGAACAACAAATTAAAGCATCGCAAGAGAACAGACGCGTTGTTGTTGCTGTAGTGTGCTACATAACTCTGTGTTTCCCTTTTAAAATACAGTCTGTAGCGTCTTACAAGCTTCTGATGATGATCCTTTTATCCTTTTCTACTCTCTTCCTCTTCTCTTCTTCTCCTTCCCCCACAATTTCTTCCCTTTTCTTCATTTCACTCGTATTTGAATAAAATGGCGCAGTCTGTTTATGGCAACTCCTGCAGCTGCGGTTTGACACAAAATTTGTTTAAAACAATTTGTTCAGATAATCACGATACATCATTGAAGGCGAGGCAACACGGTGAGGTAAGGAAGAAGAAGAAAAGTAAAAGTAATAATAAGAAAATAATAATAAGACGAAGAAAAGATAAGGAAAAGAGCAAAAGCAATGAGTCAGTGAAGGAGTAAAAGCTTAATGAGTGTAGGGGCAACCTCAGGAACAAGAACAAGAACGATTAGGGTACCGATGAAGGCAACGATGAAGACAACAACAACAACGTCAGCGGAAGCAGCAACAGTAATCGTAAACAGGATCGTTTGGCAGCTACTTCCGCTTCGAAGCTACAAAACAGCAAACAAACTCGTATGGAAACACATTAGAATGCAAACTCTCACTCACACTCACACACATGATGGTTATGATGGTGTTAGCTGAATATAATTTCCGCTCCATGGCTGCCAGCAAACTTGATAACAACACAAAAACAACCACATTAGCTATCAACTGAGCATGAAAATAAAGTGTTCCATTGTTTTGCGTTATTTTAGGCGCCCGAGCTGAAAATTATGAAAATCTGTTTTGTTATGTGAGACAAATTTCTGGCAAAAGTGTTGTTGAAACATGTCTACACTTGAATAATTGCATCTGTGTGAGTGTATGAGTGGTGCCACAGACGAAAAATGGTACAAAGTAAAGAAAGCTTCATCCGAATTTAACTCGAACGTGTTGGAAAATGACTCGCTGCATAACAACAACAATACAGTCGCTCTGTTGTTGGGTGATTATGTACGTGAGTGTGTCTCACAGAGCGTAGGAATGTCTATAGTACGTAAGAATGTGTGTGTGTGTGTGTGTGTGTGTGTGTGTGTGTGTGTGTGTGTATGCAAATCGGTGGTGTTGTGTTGACGTGAGATTGTTTACGAGTTGCTTCAACAGCATCCTGTTGAGTTCTTTATTAGCTCTCTCATTTATTATCGCTTCTACTCCAGCTCAAAGCTTTCAGAGGATTAAAAATCGTGCAAGTTTTGTGAAGATTCTATCCGAATGAAACGCATGTGACGTGACAAGACATCTTATGAAGATGTTGTTATGTGGCGATGCAGCAATCAATCAAATCGTCTAAAATAAGATTAAAAACTCGTCTAAAACGAAGAATAAGATTAAGAACTCGTCTATGAGAGAAGTTTTCATTCGTTTATCATAAATTGTGTTGTAATTTAAGGAATCCCCAGTTTATTATCACTTATTTCTTATTCATCTGCTTTCTCTTTCACCTCTGCGCCATCTCTCGCCATCTCCCTCTCTCTCCAAGTTTCTATACGACTTCCGAGGTTCCTAAATACATGCACCACTTAGCGTTGATCCGTGCAGAATTCAAATCCTTAGATTTGGCGCAATTTATTGAAATCTGTTATCCTTTAAGTAAACAACTCCTCCGAAATGTTATCTGTTCCAACTCAATTCAACTCAATTTCCGTTTGAATACTCCTTAAATACTAATTTATTCGAATCCTCTTCTCCCCTCGCCCCCTCCCCTCCTCACAACCCCTCACCTCAACCCACATTCGTGACTCTTTACTCCTCCGTCAATGACTTTCATCACAGATTCGAGTGCCATCGAAACGACTTCCCATTTAAACGCATTCGTTCTTCTGTGATCCGTATATCTGTCTCTTTTCTTTTTCTCTTCTGCATCTCCCTCTGCTTCGTATCGCTACAGTTGACAGTCGTTGTCGCTGTCGCAGTTGCAGTCGCCAGTATCTCAACTGCTAAAGTGTCGACAGATAAACGTCATGCATGTCGTCTAACTTCACCTCACCTCACTTTCTCCACGAACCTCCATTCTCACTGTATCTCATTCCTTGTTCTTCTTCGTCTTCTTCTTCATCTTTTCTTTCACTGCTTTACTTGGAAGTCTTTGGAAGACTTTCTTGTCTCTGTTGCGAGCCAAAAGTGGGCGAAACTTCTGCCACTGTTTAGCACTCTACAGTTTCTTCTTTCAACTCCTGATACTTTCGCTATGTTTGGATTATTTAACTCACTTTTTCCTCCCTCGCAAAGAAGTGCTTCTAGAAAAAAAGAGTGGCAACTTTCCACATCTTGTTGTATTTTTTATTTGAAGTTTCGAAATTAAGAAAATCGTCTGCTTGTCATTGTATTAAAATAAAAATCGACGAAGATTTCGTTTGGATTCCGTTTGTTCGGATTGCATTTGTTCGGATTCCGTGGGTTCGAGTGATTGTCAACGAGAGTGAGGGGTGAGGGAGGGAGGGGGGAGTGTGAATGTGACAGTCAGACGACAGAAGTTCATGTCGCCGCAGGAGTGGAAGCAGCGCAAATATTAGCAAAGCCAGCAGCAGAAAAGGACGACATGGAAAATGATATAAAAGAGGGTACGCGATTTTTTTGGTGATGATTTTTTAAATTAGAATTAGGATTTTTGGTTTTTTTTAACAAATCAACTGTAAATAAGAATAAGTTAAGTAAATTTGTAGGGAATCCTCTTTTTATTTGTAAAATGTATCTCTATAAAGTTTTTCTGCATACTTACGGGAACCCTTCAGATTTTCTGTATTAATTAAAGTCTTAAATTTCACGTCAGTCTTATTCTCTACCTTTAAACCCCTCTCCCCCTCCCCCTGACGTTTCTTCTTCAGCCCGGAGCAGTTCTTTCAACTGATTTGCAAAATCGCTCGTGTTAATTACATTCATGTATCTAATCGCAACTGCAATCTTAATCAAAGTGTTGCATACTTCTGAATGCTCCCAAGCCTCAGGCGAAGAGCAATAACAACAGAAACAACAACAATAACAACAGAAACAACAACAACAACAACAGAAACAACAACAACAACAACAATAACAACCACCACCACCACGCCGAGAGCAACAAATGACGCCAATGTTTCTCTTTCAGGAAAAATAAATGCGTTTCGGAAACAACTGAAAAGCGAGACGCTTAATGAAGGCCATCTGACTGGCCAACCACCCGCAGAATGCACTCCAAGGGGTGGTTTCTCCCTCCCCCCCTCCCTCAGTAGAGTTCTTCATCCAGCGATTCCCTGTACTATTCATTTGACGCAAACAACGGTAATAAAATGAAGCACTGTTGATTTATGACGCCTTGAAATGCAATAAAAACTGCGTGTTAATTACACTCGATGGAGAAAGGGATGTGGCAGAGGGGCCCGAAAGGGTTAAGGAAAAATAATCTCATTGAACTTCGAGTTAGGATGGTTGGGTACCCTGTGAATTGCGAAACGCAATAAAATTCTCAGCATGTTCAGGATAATGAGCCCGAAGCTAGTCGCTCATAATCTGACACGCATAAAAGTGTGCAATGACATTTTTTACACTCTTGAATTTCAGCAGGTAAACGAGTGTGTTTTACAGTCATAAAAGAACAGAGCCAATTGTTGAATAATTGCGAGTAGTTGTTCGGTCATAAGAAAAACAGCTCACGAGGCTTTAAGTGGAAAACCAAAGCATACTTCAAGGCGCAGAAATACAAGGAATGGTATAAAAAATACAGCCACTAATTAATGGTTGCGTGTGAATTTAATGGACCTGGAAAAGTTCGAGGAACCGAGCACACATTCCTTCTCCAAGAACTACTTAGTTGTTTTCAAAACGTACGCCTGAAAGTATGCCGTATTTTTCAAAACAACTGATAAACTGAGAGGTGATTCTATTCAATCCTATCAACAAACATTTACAATAAAAGAAACCATGCTGCGCCCATAAATAGGCAATGATTTCTTTATTTACTTTCAACAAAACGATTGAATAATTTTATTAAAGCTTTTCTTTTTGAATGGAACTCTTTTTTGAAAGATCCTGCCATTCAATTTTCTTTCCATGTTAGAAGCACCTCAACCAATGTTTCTACGTGAGACAACAACAACAACAAGAGTACGGACGACTTCGATAAGGACGACAATCAACTGGTGTCTGAGTTCCCATTAAACAGCACCACCACCTGACTGTGTGGTGGCTTCCTTTGCTTGGTTTGCATCCTCTGCTGGCTGCCTCACTAGAAGCAGACACAAGCGGAAACCGAAACAAAGCCAGAAACCGAAGCCCGACACTGAAGCTGAGGCTGACATCGAGATCGCCTCGGAAACTGCGGCTGCTCTTATCCCTGGTATGGTTTCAAAGTCACTGAACAAAAAAAGACTAGAAAAAAACTATGAAAATTATCAGAGAGCGAAAATTCCCTCATCTAAAATGAGAGCTCTACAGCGAAGAGAAAGAGAGCAGCTGCAAAAGGGGAAGCTTATCGGGTCATCAACGCAGGCATTTTTAGCAGGGGTTGGAAGTGTATTTCCCCTCATGAGATGACGTCACTTGGGAGAGGAGAAAGAAAGAGAGCAAAGAGAGAGAGGCTTTAGCGACAGAGAGAGGGTCAAAGAGGGTGGTTGAGGAGAGCGAAGAGAAGAGGAGAGGCCGAGAAAATTGAAGTAAAGGGAAGGAAATGTAAACAGAGGGGTGAAAAAATCTATCCTTCAACTGCGTCCCTGAAAATCCTTTGAATTCCTATCTGACAGTCCTTCATTTATTATGACTTTAAATTAGAGAAATTAAATTTGTACAAACAACTGCAATTTTCGGTGATAATAAAATTATTCTCCCATTATTATCTCTCTCTGTCTGCCTGCCTCTCTGTATTTCTCTCCCTCCCCCCTTTCCCTCTCTACCTTTCTTCGTAAATTTAATCCTGTAAAATGCATGCTTATCAGCTGCATTTCAAATAGCCACAGAAACCCCCTTTTTCCCTTCTCTTCCCTGTCGTTACTCTGGAAAA
This sequence comes from Myopa tessellatipennis, assembly GCA_943737955.2. Taxonomy (NCBI): domain Eukaryota; kingdom Metazoa; phylum Arthropoda; class Insecta; order Diptera; family Conopidae; genus Myopa; species Myopa tessellatipennis. The sequence goes on from OX031316.1 coordinate 60,512,591, forward strand.
AATCTCTTCTTTACGTTGTTAAGTAAACACAACAGTGTGACATCCGGTGCACTCAAGCGTGTGACAGAGCGGCGCGTCGTTCGCGGCGTCCATCGTCGCGGCGTAGTGTTTGTCACGTCCCGCTCGCTCGCTCGCTTACAGTCAACAATTACAATTTATCTCCGCAACGGACAAGGATATATGAGTCCATGTCCAACAGGCGGAGGAAGCGAGAGGGGCGTGTCACTTGTACCTACCATCTATCAGATTGGGCCGGAGTTGCAAGCGCGCTTGAAGTGCAGCGGGTTTTGTAGGAAGGTGATATGTTGACTTTAGGGGACAAACAGAGAGGGCGGATAGACAAACAGACAAGCGGATAGAAATACAGACAGCCAGACAGACGGACAGGCAGCCAAATCGCCATACAGGTGGAATAAAAAACGACTTCGGTAGTAGGTTTCGGTGTGATTTGAGCTGAGCCTCATTTTTTGCTTCAGTTGACCGGCGAGCTACACGTTTTCTGGCTTGGCGCATATGGTTTGGTAATAAAAGTGGCCCAAAAAATTGCTTGCTGTCCGTCGGTTTCGTTATCAGCCTCGATCTGTCTGGCTGAGCGTCTGCTGAATGGTTCTACTGCTCTAAAAACTCAGGATTCAGTGCGACAACCGAGTAATAAACGTCACCGAGCAATTAACGTGTCCGACGTAGTGAAATTGTGACAAAATAGCCACCAAAAAATTACCGTTGTTGTGATGAAGATAAACAAGAACGAAAGAGGAAAGCGAAAGCAATAAAATAAGTCTCATTTAATTTAAAGTTCACGAACTGAAGCTGCATTTCCTACTGAGAAGCACACTCAACCATTTACAGAGGCACACACACAAACGCCCACACTCACACTCACTCAAACACACACACGCACACTTCTTCGACACATCAACTGAATGACTGTAGTCGACATTCATGCGGTGAATAATAGTTCGTGGGCGTGGCACGAGTATCATTTTACAACAGCGAAAAGCAATCATTATCATGTCAGCCTAAATGTATGCATTCGAAAATTAAATAACAATGAAAACTTGGAAGGTTTCAAATAATGGAAAGAAAAGAAAGGGGAGGATGTGGAGGAAGAGGAAGAACAAGAATGAAAATTAGAGTATTCAGTTGTCGGTTGAAGTTAAAGGAATGCAGGGGAGACAAACTTTCTAATTTGTACTCAATGAACATGAACGCCTCGTTAACTTAATTTTAACAACGAACTAAGGAACCAAACAACACAATAATAATAATAATTAATAATAAATTAATTAATTATTAAAGGAATAATAATAGTAACAAGAACAACAATAACAGTAACAACTTACTTACCATTCTTGATATTTAATAATTTCATGTTTTAATAAAAAAAAAAGTTGCTGGTGGAAAAATAAACGGAAAGAAGGAGGGGGGAGGGGTTGCAGTGGGCGAGGGGAGGGTGAAACATTGTGTGTAAAGTTCATTTGACATGCAACTCCTATAATTGAAGTGAGAAAATTTGTTTAAAAAAGTTTTCACGCACAATTTGCCCTCATGTTGAGTGTTAAACCATGTTGACGAACAAAGAAAGAAACACAAACAGAGAACAACAAAGGAAGGACCACTAAAGAGGAAACACGAATGAAGAAAAGAGTATTCATTTGTATGAATTCAGAGGAACTTCGAAGTTGTTATTGTTGGTGTGATTGCAATCTCCCTTCTCCCTCCTCCTCTTTGTTGTTGCTTGCTACCTTCTCTACAAAGAACAACAGCAAAAAAGTAATGTAATTCATTGAAAATTAACATTTGAGTTTTTCACTGAAGCCTAAAAGCATGCAACATATTTTTTGTAGAGAGTACAGCAATTTTAATCTCGGATTTCGTTGAAATTGAAAACAAACCAATTTAATGCTTTAAAATTCCATTAAGAAGCAAAGAAAAACAATAGAAACAAAAACAGAATCCACAAAATGAACAGCAGCTAGTAAAAATGACAACAACAACAACGATACGATACGATACGAAAAAAGCAACAACAACAACATTAGCTATACGACCTCAACAAATAATATCATCATAGCAACAAATAATCACCACAGCAAACAACAACAACAGCAGCAACTTCATGAACAGGAACTCAGCCATAGTAACAACAACAATAATAACAAAAATATCAACAACAACAACAACAACAACAAAAATAGCACAGACCGTCTGTTCCGACAGAGATAAACCATGACAACCGACCGTATAGCCAACAACCCGGCACGATTTTGGTTGTCACGGATTAAATACCAACAAAGGATGTGATAATAAAGTCGGAGTGTGCGTTAAATGGAACAGGAAAGAGAGAGATACAGTAAGGGAGAGAGACAGATAGAGAGGGACAGAGAGAGGAGGTGTCAAATACGTATTAAGAAAGAGATGGATGGTGTACAGAGAGAAGCAACAGCGGAACAAACAAATTCATCGAAAATATGCGAAATATGTGCTCAATACAATGAATAACAACAACAAAAACAACAATAGTAACAGCAGAAACAGCAATAGTAACAACAAAAACAATAACAACATCACTGCTGCTGGTTTTTGGAATACTTTTCAGGATGGGATACTTTTCGATGGTGACTATTGTACTATACTGACCATCATCATCATCATCATCATTTGGTTTATGAATCGTTGAACGATGAACAATTTTTGCGTACTTGCATACTTTCAAGCGTGTGCTACAATGCAAATGCACAAAATGACCGCAAATAGTGACAATAACTGCAGAACTAGAAACATCACATGGATAAGCAAACCATTAGACAAGCGAATAGACAGAAATATAGATGGACAGAAATACAGATGAACAGATAGACACACAGACAGACGTACAGGCAGAAAAGTAGACAACCAGACAACCATCACATACTCTCTGTCTATAATACAGAGACAACCAGAGTGTCCCTCAACCGATGACTGGACAGAGTATAGTTCGATTATAGTCACTGACAGACTTGTTGCCCACCTGTAGAGATATTTTGTAATTTTTGTATTTTTGCTTATTTTTTGTGATTCATGCTATTGCACATTTCGTTGCAATCAATCAAGTTTTCACATATTCGCCTGAAAGTATGCAGGAATTTTTGCTCTGTTTTACTGCTGTATTCTTTTCTGCTTTTTTCGCATTTTGTAGCGTACTGATTAAATGGCTGGACACAGAGCTTAATTTATCAGAATAAAGTCGAATAACGGCTCCATGAACGAATAACTACTCCATTATCAAATAAATGAATGAATGATGGATTGATTGACCGGCAACATATCCAGAAATGTTTTTGATATTATTGTTGTTGTTGTCGTTGTTATTATTAAGCACTGTACAGAATCAGAACAACAATAAATCGCCTTCTTAATTAATATAAAACAGCTTCATTAAAAGTTAACTTTAATTAACATATAAAACTACACAAACAAAATTGGAAAAATACCAGTACGAGTATTTAAATAAAATAAATCTGTATTGATTACAATTAATGATGGCACTGTAACAAGATACAAAATACATTACGTACATTGTTTGGTTACTGTATTTGTTCCCTTGAATTTGGTTTCAAACATTAAAAATCCCAAAGCAAAATAAAAAACATAAAGTAAGAAAAAATGTTGTTTTCCCAAAAAATCGTCAAGATTTGAAGCTACGAACATTTATTTTTTAAAGTTTTTCTTAACAACGCCTTCATTAGCAACCTGGCTATTTTTACTTGCTACTTCCTCAACCGAATCCTACCTTTCTCGCTCTGTTGGTCCTTTTCTCTTTGTCCCCGGTACCTCTCCGCCTCTCTCACGACTCTTCCTAATGTCACGGTTCCTCGCTCTGTTCTCGTTTCTTCTCTCTGTCCTCGCTTCTTCTCTCTGTCCTGCGTTTTTATCTCTGTCTCGATCTCTTTATCCCTGTTCCCAATTCCTCCCCTGTCCACGCTTCCCTTCTCTGTCCTCAGTTTCTCCAACTGTCCTTCCACTCAAGAACCACTCAGGATTTATCAACAAAAAAAAAACAAAAACAACAAACTAAAAGAAAGAAAACTTTTCTTAAGCTCTATAAAACTCGATGCAAGCAATAGAAACATGGTTTTAGTTCAGGAAAAAGTGGCAAACTTTAAAACTTTGCCACTTCTTCAGAAGATGAAGTTAAAGTTAAAGAAATACTTAAAGAAATAAATTTCCACAGAATACTAAATAAAATAGAATTGTCTCAGTTCAGCTCTGGTTAAATGTTTAGTGAAAGTTTAAAATTTGTTATGTCATAACATCAATTAGTTTAAATATATTTTATTAAATAACTAAACAAGGAACAAACAATAAAAATTGTTGGGTTTTTAAAACTGTGATAAAGATGTGAATACTAATCATAGTACAATGATATGTTCTTTTATTTGTATTATAAGGTTGTTCCTTTTATTTTGGTTATTGTTCCGTAGTTCTTTGTTCTTTATTGATGTTTGTTCTTCGTTGATATTTGTTCTTCCTTGATGGTTGTTGTTGTTTTCGGATCCTTGTTGCTGCCCAAAATAAAAGCGAAATTCGCAATTTCCATTTTAATTAAATATAATAACGTGGAATAACATTTATCATTCTAACGCAGTCCAGTGTTGATTTCAATTAAACACTGCCACGATAGCAGCACAACTATTCATCTAGAGATCTACACATAAACATACATACATACATATATACATACATAATCTACACACATACACACACTAAACGACTCCATTTTGGAGTTTTGTCTGTAATAAACACAACGAATGTCACAGAGGCAATGACAAAGCTGATTTAATAAGTGAGAAAGTGAGTGACTGGGTGAGTCATGTTGTGAGTAATGGAGTGAGAGAATGAGTGAGCGAATGACTGAGTGAATGACTGAGTGAATAACTGAGTAAATTATGGAGTCAGTGAGATGAGAAACGCAGAAAACAACAACCAGTGAATGTGATCATATCGAAAGCGGTTGAAATAAATTCTACACTATTTGAATTTTCTTCCTCTGACGGGACTCACTGTTTGTCTGTTGGGAGCTCTGAAGTCTATTCAGATTTACGTATATGTATATCTTTCGTTTAAATCTCTTACTCGGTCTGTCCATCCAACCCACCATTCATCCATCCTTCTCTCTACGGACACTCATCTATTTATCCATTCAATGTTGTCATTTCAATTTCAACCACAAGTCCCAAAAACGGTTTCAATTCGACATCAGCGAATCGTGCGATGATAATAACGACGACTGGCGATCAGTGGTGATGGTGAAGGTGACGGTGGCAATGACGGTGACGGTGGCAGTGACGGTGACGGTGGCAGTGACGGTGGTGAAGCTTCCACCAAATTTATTTTCATACTAAATAATGAATGGTTAGCAGCCCAAAAAAAATACAACAAATGAAAGGATGGTTGAGTTGAATGAATGAAGTTGATGATTGAATGATAGAAGGTTGAAAGAATGAATAAATAGTGCAAAGCTACGTTTACTGATGATTAAACAGCTTTCATGGTTATAGTTAAATCCTTGACAAAACAACTTTAAAGTTCATAAGAAGATTAAATCTTTTTTCCATTATAATCTGATTTAATATCTCATCTTCTTCCACTACTAACACTTTTTCTTCTTCTTCTTCTTCTGTTACTTTTCCTCCCTTTATATCTAGCATCATCCTCTTCTAGCGACTAACGACGTCTAATAATCCTCATTAATAAATTATTTAGTTTATCACCTGCGAAGAACTCAGTTCATTTTAAGTGAAGTGCGAAAATCCGGAAAATTTAATAATAAAGAGCACAAATTAAAATAAACTGCCGTCTGCGAGTGAAAAACCACACCAACACCCCTAAAAATTCGCCACGAAAAACAAAAGCAAGAAACAAATAAAGGATAAGCTTAAATGTTCTGGCGTAATTAAGGAAAACTTCAGCAACACGTACGAGAAGGAAAACAAAAGAGAACCGGAAACCAAACCGGCAGCAAAACGAAGAAAAGCTACGCCAGGTGAAGCTTAAGTTAAAAACTAATTTGCTACATGAAAGCGACACGATGAGAGGGCGATCCGATGAGCGGCAGATGAACAGAATCACCATTGAGGCAACTTTAATCAATAATCAAAATTCTGAGGTTTTCCCGACGCAGCGTAGAGTTTCTTTGGTTGTTGGTTACCCTGACAGCTGAGCTTCGCAGCGCCAAAGGAAGTCCTGCCAAGGAATGAAAGAAGTCCTGCGAAGAAAGTGGGTTTCCTTCGGGAAATATAACGCAGCCTTTATTTCAAGCATATTTTACACATCATTGATTCAGTGGATGCACAACCCATACATACACATCCACACACACACAAACGCATCCACACTCGCACACATACACACAGCTATTAGTGACTACTATAGATTTCTTGTTAAGCTTAATTTTAAGTAGCTTCTTATAGACGCACATCTTGGCTTCAGTTCATCTACCTTCCGGTCGCTGTAACCAACTCTATTGCCTAAAGCTTTGTTAGCTGCCTGGCTGTCTGTCCATCTGTCTGTCTATCGTATAAGCTGATTATATATTATATGGTAGTATATGTAAGTAAGTATTGATAGCCGCTTATGGTGAGTAGCACAATAATAAGTCTTAAAGAATACCTTCTCAAGCAAAGCGGGGTGGCAGGCAGGTCATCATTAATAATATCAACATAGACATCGTTCATATTCATCTACAACAAAAACAACAACAACAACCATAACGTCATCATGACGGTTTGTATTCTGTGTATGTATATGTATCTTGTGATGTCATAATCATTATTAGCAATATCAGTCCAGATTGAATTGTATTAACAACATCTTGACATCGGTTTACACCCACAAAATTACACCATGACCATCACCAGTATCATCAGTGTCATCGACGTCATCAATATCATCGTAATTTTCATATAAAATCTTAATTTTTCTTTATTTTTCATTAATCCCCATAATATAGTAGACATCAACAAGTACATCGAATTCAATAACAACATCAACATCAACAATTACATTAACATCAAGCTCAAAAATGAGATACGCATCAATATCGAATCATGAAAACACTATCACCAACATCATTATCACTCTTGGTTTCAATACAGAACCAGTTGCTTCTTGTACTCGTATATATAAGAATATACCTCAACTAACAAATCCTCTCTGGGTAGTTTTTCTTCTAGTAGTCATTCTGTAGTTGTTGTTGTTCTTATAATTGCATATAATTCACAGCAGGTTTCGAATTTCCTCTACTGAGTATCATGAACTCCGAGGATTCGTTATTATTGTGGGTAACCTGTTGTTGTGGTTATTGTTGTAGTTGTATTGTTGCTAAGCTGTTCATCTCATCATCAGCGATTTGATATATGTTGATGTTCTTAGTTTACTTACATATTCTTATACTTTTATATGTCTTTGAGAAATATTTTTTCGACTTCCAATTAAATATGAGGCTGTCTTGAGTTTCATTTGTCTTATGTTGGAATATCATTTATACAGTGCCGTTTTGAGGGTGTTTTTGCTATCTATAACTATTTCCATAACTTCACTGAATAGCACAAAAAAATAACACCCTCATAAAACCGCAGGATCGCTGGATGGATGGCAACCTTTAACAACAACGACTTCGTTATCGACATCGATATCGAACATTTTACAAAATACTTTGACACAAAATTTATGACTTGTGATAAAGTGTACCTTCGGGGCTAGTTTTTTGCACAGACACAACAACAACAACAATAAGAACGACGACAACGATTACACCAACAGTAACAACAACAACACTGCAACCGTAACGTTAACTCACCCCAGTGCACAAGGTAAAGTCTGCACATATACTAAAAATGGTTACTTTAACCCCCCTCCCCCCGCCCTAAAAGCATACCGACGACGATTTAAATTAATAGGCAAAACATGAATAACAGAAAAGTTCATCATAAATATTATTTGCATATGGCAACGCTCGAGCTTTTGGAGTGGTTTAACGCGTTCGACATTTCGAATGACATTTTGAATAACTTTTTGATAACTTGAGTTTTATGATTCTCTACGCGTTATTCACATAAGATGGTGGAAAAGGAAATTCGCGGAAAGGAGGTGAAACATTTGAACTAAACGTCGAAACAGAGGGTTAAACTTATGGATTTATGATCCCCTAAAACTTCTACAACCAAAGAGTACATCCGAAGATCGTAGAGTGTACTAACTTTGTATAGTCTAAATCATTTGATTGATGAAATTCCTGACGTAGCTCGTTTTAAATGTAGGATATTTCAACTTCGGTTGGGCCGAGAGTAGCTCACTTTCTGAGGTTTTTATTTAACATAAAAACTTCAATACCGAAGCAATCGAAAAGCAATTGAACTGTCATTCGCAGCATTCCGATCTTCCCATCCACACCATCCAAATGCAGCAATAATTTTCCAGTTACTTGATGTCCTCGTTCGTCCTTTATTCGTTCGTTTAAATTATGTTACAACAAACAAGGGTACGCAATATTTTTTCCGTATTTCCTGGGTTTTACTTTGCTCGCGGTCTTTTTGGCTTTTTTTATACAATCTTCCCTTTTTATATGCAAGAAACTACATGGAATCCAGGGTCCTGCTGTCTTTCATTCTATCGGTCGCTTTCGTCCTAACAAGTCTTCGGTGCATCGTCGCACAACCAGTTGCTCCACTGCATCTGTCCTGAGGGAATCACCGCCATCGTCGCTAGTTTCGAGAGGAACCACGCTGCTCTATTCAATGTTACCATGTTTGTTGTGGTTGTGGTTGTTGTTGTTGTTGGTGATGGTGACGGTGACGCTGGTGTTGTTTTTGTAGCTGTTTTACTCCTGATAAAGTTGGTCCAGGCTTAATTAACTCTTCGTTGTATGCGTTGCTGTAGCTGAGCATATTTTGTTGGTGTTGGTATTTTGTTGGTATTGTTTTTGTTACTTATGATGTTGCTGTTGTTACTCATGATGTTGTTGTTGTTGTTATATGTCTGGGTATTTGAGCTTCCACCGGTGCTTGCTTACATTTCGTTCGTTCCGTGAGAAGGAGAGCTCCGACGTGTTGAAGCATCATTTACCGAAAAGTAGAGCTCTCGATACGCTCTCTTATTACTTTTCGGAAATGGTTGGTCATTTTTAGAGCAACCACATGCTTCAAATCACATTTTAAAATTTTCTTTTCGTACTCTTTTATTTTGTAATATTTTTATTCTAATCTCACGCGAATTCTACTTGATTTCTTGTAAATTCGAATAGTTTTAACTGCAAATCCATCGTAATCCAATCGTAGTCTTAATCCTGCCTTTATCTATATACTGTCCTTTACTTCTCTTCTAATAAACTCAGAATAATGACTCCTTTAACGAGTTCGCGAGTGTTTAACAAGTTTCTTTTGATTTGATCGTTAATACTCACTCAATACAACATATTCTATCAAACTTGGAGTTCCTTTCAACACAAAATTCAACCCAAATGCTGCTAAAATCCTTGCTATTGAAATGGTGTATGATTTTTATTGAATATATAACCGAATTCTGCTCAAATCCTGGCTATTGAATTGTTGAATGATCTGATGCGTAATTAAAAAAGCCAAAAAACCAGAATTCCAGGTTGTAATGAAATTTATGTTGCCTCTAATTAGCTCAGGATTAAAAAATTCCCTGAGTATTAAATGCACCAAACAAAAAAATTTATATCTGTCACGCTGATTGTGGAACATCAAAGGACATCGCTGAACCAGACCAAATTTTTTAGGGCCCTAAAATCAGTGGTCAAAAGAGCTCAGATATGATGAAGGCTCTCACAACCCGTATTAGTTCCCTGTGAGTGAATGTTTGGTGATGCCTGATAAAGTTGTAACACCAAATTCCATTAATTACAGCAAAATACATCCTCGGTTGTATAAAGCAGCGAGAATAAATTAGTTGCTTCCACTGAAAGCGGTTCAATAAAGACGCTAACAACAGTGACTCAATTTAAGCAGAATGTGATGAATGAGTTTAAATCTGTCTCTTTTTCCCTTTCTCTCTCTGACTCTACAAATAAAATACATCCACAGCTTTAAAGTGACGGACGAACAAAAGCCAAGCCATCAATGAAACAAAGCAACGTTCGTTCGTTTGCCGGCCGACGTCAAAGCGGAAGAGTTAATGAAGCCCAGCGTGGCAGCTTAAACGGATAAAACGTCCAAATAAATGGCTGTAATCAAGCACTTAACGCTCGAGTGAGCACGTACGCACAGGAGAGTAATGATTCGGAGAAAATACAGGGGAGGGGAAAACAGAGGAAGTCACCAAACGGTACCAAATTGAAATGTGCGAAAATTATTCTTCAAGTGGTCGGGCGAAAAGCGTAAGAAGTGGTTGTCCGCTTAAGTGCCGGCTTTCAAACGCTTCCCACTCGGCAGAGAGATTTAGTTTGTCACCTCACGAACGACATCGTATCCATCATCACATCAAATCTGATGTCACCCACACACACGATTCTAACAGCACAGTTGAGAGCGAGTTGATGGAGTTATTAAGGACTCCGAATATGCGAGTGTGTGTGCTACTTTTTCAACGTATACTAGACAAGCAACCAACGACAGGATGATGTCTCATGCAGAGAATGAAACAGCATCACCATCGGAGAATGAAGCAGCATCACCATCAGAGGATGAGGCATCATCACCATCAGAGGATGAGGCATCATCACCATCAGAGGATGAGGCATCATCTCACCATAAGAGAATTGATTGAGTTCTGTCACTTAGACAGACATTGATTTCGGTTTCATGTCGATCCCCACATGATTCCAACCGACCGTCCTTCCCGGAGACTGGGTTTGGAGTTCAATATTTTTCCAGACACACAATTTATCTGTTCATCTTTTTAGTCACTGTCTCTATTTGATTCCATCCATGCAGAGCCTATTACTCGTGCTTCCTTCCTATCCTGCTTCCCTTCCACTCCTAAAGTAGTGTGTTTATTTCGGTAAATAAACCGCCCAACCTGCAGTTTGTACGGATTGCATTTTTTGCATTTTTTTTTTTGCTGTCTACCGAATACGTGACTCAGTACAGGCGACATAAAGGAGTTACTTATCCTTCCGGTGATGATCCTGTGCATTTTTCAATTTGGTTGAAGTATTTTGATTTGAAGAATCAGCTTTGTTTGTGACGTAACACTCGAGGATCTCGAAGTTCTATTATTAAATTCGATTTATTTATCTATGTATGAAAGAATGGAACTTCTTGTGCTTCTCATAATCAACTTATACAACCTCAGAAGCCGATTGTGTTTGGCTTTCTTTTACCATAACTGAGTCCCAGGATATTTGGGTGAGTTCAGAAGTTTGGAACATTTTTGAAAAAGACTTGATACAGATTAGAATATGTTTGAGTCGTAGGAAGTTCAAATTTATAATTCCAGATTATAATAACGAATAAAAACCGTGAAAAGTTAAATGATTTTAGTGTCTTTTAGATATTTCTACAATATTATCCCCTCTCCTCACTTCTTCCCTGTCCATGTCCTGCCCCACGCCTTCTCTCTATCTCTCTCTTTCTCTCTATCTCTCTTACTCCCTCTCCCATCCTTTGCAAATATTTATTATTTAAAGAGATGGCAACTCTTTTGAAAATGCATGGCCGTTCTCTTTAATAAAAAATGCATCAAATGCAGCCATGATTTAATGCTGTCATTTAAGTGTCTGAAACCCGTCTGCGAATTTCAAATCATGACCACTATGAGGCAGACCTGGCCAATGGATTTGATGAATTGATATGAATTTGGTTTTCCGAAATATGTAACGTAATTGTTGCTGTAATTACGGTAGCCGTTGTTCCTGTGATTGGTGACTTTTTTATTGTATTACATACAACAGCAAATATGCCGACAACACAATAATACAACATGTTGTTCATTAATTACTCAACTCAACTCAGCTCAACTGAACTCATCCGGACTGAGCTCATATTTCAAACAAAAGTTATCCACATGCTGCACAAATAATTAAAAAATCCAATGTCATCAACTCATTCCATGGAGTTCGAAACCAACCCACTGTGCGGCTGGGATTATTTACACCCATTCTTTTGCTTAACTTGGCCTGCATTAAAGCTTATTATTATCATCAATTAATTTATTCAATACTTAGTTGTGCAGATAAATTCGAAAATTTTATAAAAAGCGGCTTTAAAAATAGTGAGAATCTTGATACTTTTCTGATTCCGTATTATTTTATATTTCTTAATCATCTCAGCAAAATCTTCTCATCTTAATAACATTTCCAGACAAAATCTTTTATCAGTACATTTGAAAATTCTTTGGCATGATTTCACATTAATTTCTATCCACGTGCTTTTTGGAAATTTTAGAAAATTTTGTAAACCGCCCTTTTTTCCTTTTACACACTTATTTTCATTTTAATGGTCATTAATTTCCTGTTGAGTGTATTTATCGTTATCGTAGCATTTAAATCTCTTCGCTGGTTCTGCAGGAAGAAGTTTTTGAGGGTGGTTAAGAAGAAGCAACGAGTAGAAGTCATGAGTAGAAGCTTGTTGTTGGTAGAATTTGTTACTTCAGCTCAAAACACAGTCTACGAAGTGAGCAATGAGTAAAGCTACGACGATGATGAGCTCGATGCATTGTTTTTGTACGAATGCATGTGTTTTGTTGCTGTTCTTTTCAAATGTTTTTTTAACTTTCATCAAGTGATGACGTCAACGTCGCTGTAATTTTCTCGTCAGCACTCAGAAAGAGCTCCAAAAATTCTTCAAACTTCGGTGCTTCGCTGCATGTTTTTAAACAAAGTCTGGTCGCTTAATACAACGGCGGCTCCTTCTAATTGCATAGAAAATTTCTGTCACGAATTCGGATAAATCTAATTTTAAACTTCGTCCAACTCTTGTTAGTTACCACAGCAGAAGCCAGAGTTTTAAGACGAACCTCAGCCGGCAGCAACACCCACCACGGCGACTGAAACGCGGCAGCGACGGCGCCTCAAGCCAACTGAATTCATGGAAAAGAACAACGACAAATTCGTCGTTGTTGTTGTTTTTTAAGCAGGATGACGTTGCTAGAAATTAGCAACTCTTTTGCTTGTTGCTCAAGAGTACCGCAAGCGCCAGTGCTGCCCACTTTAAAGTGTCGCATAAAGAACACTAATTAAGCAAAAAAACAAAACTTTTTCAAGAGTTTTTCTTAAAAACAAAAACCATTAAAAAAACCCACAATTTGTGTTTCAAGAAAACTTACAGCAGGAAAATTCGAAAGAATGAAAATATTCAGTGTTTGCAGTAGATTGCGAACACTCCACCGGCAGCAGTGAAAACAACAACAAAGGCAACAATTTGTAGACGCGTCACTTCCTATTTAGTAAGCAACACTTGCTTGCGTTGGTGAAGCTGCTTTAACCACCTACACGTTTGGTTGCTTTTGTTTCGTCACTCCGCCCTCTTCCCACCCCTTCGTTCCCCTTCCTACCCCTCGTACACTCTTCTATCAAGCATTCCATCAACCCTTCTCGAATTTTACGTCTCTTGCTGCCTGAATTTTTCGCCTTTTGGGTCAAATTAATGAGGTGATAGCTTCTTGTTAAAAACTTGCAAATATTTCTCATTATACAACCGAAACAAGCGCCGAAGAAAAAGAAGAAGAAGCAGAGGGAAAAGGATCTCAATGCATCCAACGAATCCTGTCTTCGTCTGTGCCGCACCAACGAGATTTGTGACTTTTTGGCTTTGTTCTTGGTTTGGAGTTCCGTGACAGCGGAGGAGTTCTCAGAGACTTCACTCGTCTGACAGAGAAAGTGAGAGAGTGAGTAAGAGAGAGAGAGAGAGTGAGTGAGAAAGAGAGGGATAGACAGAGAGCGGATGGCCGGTCAGAGCGGGCGTCAAATTTATACTCCAGTCTAAGGTTAGATTTAATTTGAAAAGTTACACTTTGCATTTCTCCGGTGATTTAGTCGCCTCGCCGTAAAGTCACTGAAACTTTATTAGGAGTTATTTAAGCAGATTTTAAGGTGGCAAACTAAATATTTTCTTTTTCCTGGTTTTTCTATTAGGAAAAGTTTTTAGGCTCTGAAATCTAGTAGCTCGTTAAATGGTGATTTAATATTGTATTATTTAAAATTTAAAAGATTATTTAATATATAAGTACAAAAATATATTTTGTAATAGAAAAATAAATAGCTTTAAAAGTTTCTAGATCGATTTTTGCCGATTTTATTTCCTTTTCAAAAAGAAACCAAACGATGGCCCACGCTATATAAGTACACTTTAAAACTCTAAATGTTTCTTTAATTTCTTTAAATGGTATTAAATTATCTTCTATTCTATTCTATATCCAATTAAAATAAATTCTATACATTAAAGTATTATTATTTTCTTCTATGATAACATTAATATTAAGTTGAATAAATTGTTTAAACTCTTTCAAATCCAAGCTCATTTAATAAAATTTCTTTCCGTGGAACATTTTTTCGAATATCAACGGTAACATTATCTATTCTTTATCCATTCCCAAAACACTACAGAAAACACTCTCGAAAAGTAGAAAATTCAACCATCTATAAAGTGTAGATATTAAAATAACTTTCGAATTTATAAGAAAGCATAACAGTAAACTTCTATTGTGAATTCCGAAAGGAAAGTCGAAAAGGAAAACTTCTCGTTAACATTGTTCTAAACACAAGTTATCCAGACGTTATAAAAGTCGATTATACTGCTTTCACTTTACTTCAGAATTTCTTTATAGCTCATGGGATTTCGGAAAAAAATCCTTATATTTTTACCGAAACTTGCTATGAAAAGCGACGCCGTTCAATGTAGAAGTTCTGTTGAAATTATAGCATCGAAGGGTTGTTTCAGAAATGCTTCAAACCGAATTCAACCACCCGCTGCTTTTCATACTTTTCTTGAGGGTGCAAAACTTGAACTTAATTCGTACTAAAAATGTTATAATGACCATTTTATGGATAAAGTAAAAATAATAGAGGACATCATTGATTTGATGTGAATTTAACAGCAAGAACGCCAGCAACAACAACAACGCCAGCAACAACAAAGCATTCAAGTAACTTGTAAATCCTGGGAGTCATTTGCACCTTCGCTGTGAAAACAAGAAGCAACGTGGAGAAGCTGAAAGAGAGAGACGAATATAAATAAGTTAGTGTGTTTATATGAGTATATGTGTGGGTGCCGGATTCCGATTAGTATGAAATTCCATGTAAGTGGAAGATTAACATACGGTGGCCACATTGCTGCGATGTTAAGCTGCACTTCCTTTGCCATTGTTGTTGTTCTTTTTGGTGGTGGTACTGCTATTCTTGTTGTTGTAAATGGTTGTTGTTCTATAACAAACACTAAAGGTAAGTAAGAATTCCATTTATTTGTGTGGCTGATGAAATGGTGAATGGCGGATACCGGTTAAGAAGTGCAGGGAAGAGCGAGAGACAGAGAGGAAGACAAGAAGAAGGTCGAGAATGGTAAACAGGTAAAGAGATGGGTGGAAAATCGAAAGAAAAGAGAAAAGATGCCGTAAATTCGTCTGATGTTCTTTAAATTAGCGTAGCAACGCAGCAACTTTACGAACGTAACAAACACTGTACATCCACTGTGAAACTTAGTCATTTAGGAAGAGGAAGGGGGAGGAGGGGTGAGGGGGGAGGCTGAGGGTGTGAACCACCATCACTGTTAACCACTTTGAAAGAAAAAACAGCAGAACGTAGAGAGAAAACAAAGAAGAAACCCATTTTTTGTTTATTTTTTTCTATGAGTTTCGCCTATGAGTGCATCGATTGTAGGATTTATTGGCGTCAGGAAGAGGCATTGCATTCCAGGAGACAAAAATGTTTAGAGTCCTAAACATACGAGTACTTATTGGTACTTCTCTATATTCAAATGGAAGCTAGGCTATCAATAAAGATATCAGTGATATTATAGCAAATAAGTCTTAAATAAAAACGGAGAACATTATTTATGATGTGCTTTATATTTAATTACTCTTTTAATAAGTGAGTTTTTTTAATGTTAGTTTTGTACATATTCTTCGGCGATTTTTATTATATCCGAATTTTTCGACCTTAATAGTAGGTCTAATACGAGATTGTTCACCGTTTCTAATAGTTTCTCTTCTTCCATGCGATTACGTTCCTCGGCCACCTCCTTCTCCGCGTCTTCTTTCCTTTTCTTTTCCTCGTCTGATAAAAAAAAGCTTCCAACCCATGAGAAAACATTAAATATTGGGGAATACCACTCATTAAGTGCATCTTCGGGTGTTACAAGGCCGTCCGTATTTAACAGTTCTTGGGGATTTGTTGTGCCAAGAGAAAGGACTGTCACCATCTTAGCCAGGTATTTTTTTAGAACTAGAAAACAAATATACGGAATTTAATAGTGCTACTCTGTAATTTGTAGGTTCACAAAAGTTTGCGTTTTCAAACGGCATGGTTACTTACCATCGTCGTTTTGAGATTCCTTTAATTTGAAACAATTCAAGCAGGGCAAAAGCGTTATTAGCACCAGCAAAAATCCAAAATTTTGAAGTTTCATAGCGACCAAGAATTGACTTAAATGAACTGTTTTCGTTTATGATACTATCATGGTCTTTATAGCAAAACATCGACTTCATCTACGTGTATTTATTGTATAATACCATATGTTAAACCCATAGTACAGCTACAACAAACGAATATTTATTTGTTTTACAAACGCTTTTGTTATCTTGGCAAATAAATGTGTTTCATAAAGTTATTGTCTTTTCTCGCTTTATACAAAACTTTAAAAATTCCAAAAATGTTGTTGCTAAGGGTTTTTATTTAGACGATTTCAAGGTTTTTATTAAAAATATATCTGATGTGGTTTTAAATACACAGGGCAAAAAAATGTATGGAAAATTTTGCGGCTCTTACCAAGATTTGTTTGTGTTTTCCTATTGTTCCCGACTCGCTGATCACAAAACTGGTGATTGGATTTCGGATAAGATTTTCTAGATTGACTCCATTTTGTGCGATATTTGAATTCACATCTTCTTCTTATACTTCTTATATATCTACATATGTGCGTAAGCTGTTCGGTAGGTCGACATGTCACTCACAGACCGAAAACCATCACGAAAGCCCATAGCAGAAGCAAGGTAGCAAGGCATTCTTGATAATGAGATAACCTGAATAAACCTAACCTAACCTAACCTAAAAATCCTAACAACTGAACAAAGGTTTAATTTCTGTGACATTACAGAACACTACAGAAGCGAATAGTATAGCCAAAGCATCGAATACTTTATCTAATGTTGATATTTTTACCTAGAATCATATAAAGAGAATTTAAAACAAAAAACAAGAAGCAATGGAATAAAATTTGTAAGGTTATATATTGGATTAACATGTGTTAACAAAGTATTAACAATTTCAATAATGAAAAGCAAACAATAACTGAATAAAACATATTTATTTATAAAGCTAATAAAAGCGAAATACATATTCTAAAAATGTTGAAATCAGCATCAGAAGAACAAAAATTTTCTTATAAAAAGCTTGATTCTTTTATGAAATATCAGTTTCTTTTTATAACCTGAAGAGGACGGCAACGCTATGAAACTTCAGAATTTTAGATTTGTATTGGCACTGGTAGCGCTTTTGCCCTGCTTAATCCAAGGAAGACCGGAACAGGACTCTTTTAATGGTAAGAATAAATTCACAAATAGAACCCTCAAAAGTGGACCTTAATCACTGTAAAGATTCAGACTTAAGTTTTTATTTTCCTGAAACAGGAATTTTGTTCGAAGCACCTGCTGACGTACCGAAAAGTGACTCCATTGGGAAAGTTACTGTCGAAGAATTTCTTAATAATATACTGCCAATCCTTGAGTTTCTACCCGCTGAATTGTCATTATCCAAACTGAAGGAACAGGACGAAATTAAAAAGTTCCTTGAGACAGAAGTTCTATATGATGTGACAGCTGCAGATATCTGGTCTTATGTCAAGATAGCTGTGAACGCATTTGTGGATGTGATGGGTGCCGTAAAGAAACAAGCGGATTTAGCGGTTGAACATTTTTCCGGTATTAACATACCAATCCTTACGGAAGATATATCCAAAATAATGAAGAAATATATTAAAAAAAATTAATTTAAACTTTTTGGTTCATATAAAAATTTCGTTTCATATAAAAATGTTTTTTATTTAAATAATTATTTTTTATTTTTTAGTGAACTGTGCAAGATACTTTTTTGTAATGTTGTCATTTGTCTATTTTTATTGTCCTATCACATTGTTGTCAATGGTTTGACGTTTGATGTTTATAAAGAAATTTATAAAGAAATTG
The DNA here is from genome assembly GCA_943737955.2 of Myopa tessellatipennis. Classification (NCBI taxonomy): domain Eukaryota; kingdom Metazoa; phylum Arthropoda; class Insecta; order Diptera; family Conopidae; genus Myopa; species Myopa tessellatipennis. Next base: position 60,530,927 of record OX031316.1, read on the forward strand.
TAAATGAACTGAAACTATTTAAAATTTCAGTTTATATTAACCCATTAAATCCCAAGCAGTCCAATTTTGCGAATTCTGCAGTGATATTCAAAACTCTGTCCTTAAATGCAACTGAAATTAAAAGTCTTGGAGCAAAAAAAATATTTTCATTCAGAAGTTAGTTTAAAGCTTTCCTATAAATAGGACGACATATTTTTTACTGGATACATTTTATTTCAGAATAAATATTAGAATTACATTTCGAATGCGTGTGTGCAATGCCTACTCCGTGTGATAAGGCACAAAACAATCAGTGCACAATGTTTTGTCACATTTGGCACAAAGAGTAAGTGTTGCCTTCAGCTTAGAACACAAGCACTGGGCGAACACAAACAAACAAAAACGCCGTGCCAGAGAGCTACAGCAACACAGCTCCGTGTTTCGGAGACGAACGCTAGCACAAAACAAACTTTCAATATACACCGAGCTCAGCCCCTCTCACGTGTTTCACGTGTATATATTTTTTTTTATATTTTAAGGTAATTATGTATTATGATTAATGTTTATGTTGATGTAGCACCGTATTGGAATTTCCAACACTACGGTGAAAACCGCATCGAAATCGCTGCAGCCGTTTAAGAGTTAATTATGTCTTAAGTGGCATGCGACTAATTAGATTCTTAATTCCGAAATTTCATCGTTGTCTACAATACGAGGCGAACATATATCTAGGCGAACATATATCTAACTTTTCTTTTTCACTTTTCAATTGCTCACCGATTAGCTTACTGAAGTTAAGAACTCTAACTTTCTTGCACAAAATAATTTATACAGGTCAACCAGCCTACCTTTTTAATACACTAACTTTTGCCCATTCACAAAGGTCAATTACGTTGGTACCTCCTAGCTTTTCTAACTTAATATCTAAACGACCGTTTTTTGTGAGTGCTGTGAGACTTTGGAACTCCCTTCCGCTACATATACGAAGGATTACCAACAATTAAAATTTTAAGCAAAAACTGTGCAATCACTTGAACGCTATGTAATTTATCTTATGCCGTCTTTCCTCACTATACTGTTTCATCTTCATGCCCTACATTCGTAATTCGTACTATTATCTATACACTTCCTATCTTATTACTTCTCATTTTATATAGACCTATTTTATATTACTTTTTTCTTATTTAATTATTAACATATGTACATATATATAAGTATAATTGAAGCATTATTGTTACTAGGCTACCATTACTTTTAAGAACGTGTTCTTACTATGGTCAGCAAACTAAATAAACAAATAAATACAAAAAAATACAAAATACAAAATACTTTTGTACATTAATAGATTGCATGTTTCTTCCTTTTTTAAATTCCTTTATATGCCTTAATACGTACAAACGCAACAATAACAACACAGGTATTTACACAAATGCCAAACAATCGGTTGTTGTTTTTGTACTGCAATGTACCTACCTACCGCCGACAAAGGGTACAGCAGATACATTGATAACACTGAGCCATCATTATCTGAAATGCAAATCATCTTAGCTTAAATGTAAAATATCCTTACTATACCATAGACCGACTCAGCTGTACAAGAATCATCTGGCAATCTATGGCACACGTTTTCACCATTTAATTGGCATTAATTAAAGCATGTGTATTTCATGAAAAACGAAATTCGAGAAAATTTCATAACAATCGTTTTTCCCCAGCCAGTGAAAAAAATTAGCACCCCATACACAAATGTATTTTCATTTCATTTGAATTATTTAAAATCAAATTTTAAATTGGTTATTCCAAAAATTATTTGAGATAATTATCGCATCTGCATGGTTATTTCAAATAATAATGTTATTTCATTCAATCTGCCGAAGCCTGACATACTATAAAATAACTAATTGACTCATACTATAAAAATTCTATAAACCTTGTAATGAAAGTGTGTTTCGTGCTAGCGTTCGTCTCCGAAACACGGAGCTGTGTTGCTGTAGCTCTCTGGCACGGCGTTTTTGTTTGTTTGTGTTCGCCCAGTGCTTGTGTTCTAAGCTGAAGGCAACACTTACTCTTTGTGCCAAATGTGACAAAACATTGTGCACTGATTGTTTTGTGCCTTATCACACGGAGTAGGCATTGCACACACGCATTCGAAATGTAATTCTAATATTTATTCTGAAATAAAATGTATCCAGTAAAAAATATGTCGTCCTATTTATAGGAAAGCTTTAAACTAACTTCTGAATGAAAATATTTTTTTTGCTCCAAGACTTTTAATTTCAGTTGCATTTAAGGACAGAGTTTTGAATATCACTGCAGAATTCGCAAAATTGGACTGCTTGGGATTTAATGGGTTAATATAAACTGAAATTTTAAATAGTTTCAGTTCATTTACAATTTCTTTATAAATTTCTTTATAAACATCAAACGTCAAACCATTGACAACAATGTGATAGGACAATAAAAATAGACAAATGACAACATTACAAAAAAGTATCTTGCACAGTTCACTAAAAAATAAAAAATAATTATTTAAATAAAAAACATTTTTATATGAAACGAAATTTTTATATGAACCAAAAAGTTTAAATTAATTTTTTTTAATATATTTCTTCATTATTTTGGATATATCTTCCGTAAGGATTGGTATGTTAATACCGGAAAAATGTTCAACCGCTAAATCCGCTTGTTTCTTTACGGCACCCATCACATCCACAAATGCGTTCACAGCTATCTTGACATAAGACCAGATATCTGCAGCTGTCACATCATATAGAACTTCTGTCTCAAGGAACTTTTTAATTTCGTCCTGTTCCTTCAGTTTGGATAATGACAATTCAGCGGGTAGAAACTCAAGGATTGGCAGTATATTATTAAGAAATTCTTCGACAGTAACTTTCCCAATGGAGTCACTTTTCGGTACGTCAGCAGGTGCTTCGAACAAAATTCCTGTTTCAGTAAAATAAAAACTTAAGTCTGAATCTTTACAGTGATTAAGGTCCACTTTTGAGGGTTCTATTTGTGAATTTATTCTTACCATTAAAAGAGTCCTGTTCCGGTCTTCCTTGGATTAAGCAGGGCAAAAGCGCTACCAGTGCCAATACAAATCTAAAATTCTGAAGTTTCATAGCGTTGCCGTCCTCTTCAGGTTATAAAAAGAAACTGATATTTCATAAAAGAATCAAGCTTTTTATAAGAAAATTTTTGTTCTTCTGATGCTGATTTCAACATTTTTAGAATATGTATTTCGCTTTTATTAGCTTTATAAATAAATATGTTTTATTCAGTTATTGTTTGCTTTTCATTATTGAAATTGTTAATACTTTGTTAACACATGTTAATCCAATATATAACCTTACAAATTTTATTCCATTGCTTCTTGTTTTTTGTTTTAAATTCTCTTTATATGATTCTAGGTAAAAATATCAACATTAGATAAAGTATTCGATGCTTTGGCTATACTATTCGCTTCTGTAGTGTTCTGTAATGTCACAGAAATTAAACCTTTGTTCAGTTGTTAGGATTTTTAGGTTAGGTTAGGTTAGGTTTATTCAGGTTATCTCATTATCAAGAATGCCTTGCTACCTTGCTTCTGCTATGGGCTTTCGTGATGGTTTTCGGTCTGTGAGTGACATGTCGACCTACCGAACAGCTTACGCACATATGTAGATATATAAGAAGTATAAGAAGAAGATGTGAATTCAAATATCGCACAAAATGGAGTCAATCTAGAAAATCTTATCCGAAATCCAATCACCAGTTTTTCGGTCAGCAATTCGGGAACAATAGGAAAACACTATCTTGGTAAGAGCCATTTTCCATACATGTTTTTGCCCTGTGTATTTAAAACCACATCAGATATATTTTTAATAAAAACCTTGAAATCATGTAAATAAAAACTCTTAGCAACAACATTTTTGAAATTTTTTAAAGTATTGTATGTGAAACACATTTATTTGCCAAGATAACAAGTGTTTGTAAAACAAAAAAATTATCGTTTGTTGTAGCTTTACTATGGGTTTAACATATGGTATTATACAATAAATACACGTAGATGAAGTCGATGTTTTGCTATAAAGACCATGATAGTTCCATAAACGAAAAGAGTTCATTTAAGTCAATTCTTGGTCGCTATGTCTCATATTACATTGCAAACAGTTGTTTGAACAAACAGTCCAAAGAAATGAACTATTTTACTCTCCCGTCAAATCTGTTGGCCTGCTATGTTACATTGCAAACACAAACAGTCAAACACTTTCCGTAGTATTTATACATAGTTGGAGTGGCTTTGTGCAATTATTTCCTTTATCACGCAATCCTCCTATTTCCGATATAAGTGCAGCTTTTTTACTCCAGAACACGCATAGTTAAAAGTCTATCTTTTATGAGGAAGGTCATAGGAATAAAAGTTATTTTCAGGCTCTGTTATAAATTCTTAATTTTTTATAATTTATTTATTTTTTCAAAAATTTCAATTGTACAGAATTATTTCAAATTTATTCTGTTTAATAATTTTTTTGTTTAATAATAAATTTTTTTTGCGTACATATTTTCTTTAAAACTACATACATAATTTCAAAATGTAGAAAGCTTTTATTAAGCTTTAAATTCATTTTCAATACAAATCGTTTGTTTAGATTCCCTGTGAAATTATTTCCATTATAATCATAGAGTTTTCCTTCCAGTTACTATATTTATCAGTCTTAAATCAATTTATATTATATACCTACGATTTTAAAGTATCGCCAGGTATAAAGTACCAAGAAATTAGCTCCTTCGTGGATCAGATCAGACTTTTCTTGTTCCACGCAAAAAATTCAACAGATGAAAAATATTACTCTTTGTTCTGTATAATGGGCGAAAAAATTAACAAAAACATAAGAAAATCATAAAAACAGAGAGATCTTGTAGGTTCTCTCAAACCTTGAAATATTAACGCCGTCCTCTTCGAGCATCTCCGAGCCTGGATGTTGGCGGCCTTCGAATTCCTTCGGCGAGGCCGGAATCTCAACGATGATGGTCTGCATATCCGCGACAGAAGGGGTCAGTGGGGGGATTTCCTGGGCCAACTTGTTGATGACGAGGACGCTGTCGGTAGCTTTGGTGCTGGGCCTGGTGCTAGTACTAATACTGGAACCAGTACCGGAACCAGTGCCGCTGCTACTTTTGCCGAAACCCATCAGCAGTTCGTCGCCTGGATTTTTATTTATTGTAGACACATTTTTAAATCATTCATTAAACTTTAACGCCTTATTAAATGCTTCACTTAATTTAGTGATAACAATTATAATAATTGAACTCCTTTCTCTCTACTCACCCACAGCCTCCAGGATATCATCGGTAAGCAGTAAGAAAGCGGACGTGTCCTGTGCGGGCAGCCCGACAAAGAAGCCGTCCAGCTTCAGGCGGAGATTTTCGCTGCCCTTCTGGCGTTGATCGTAGTGCAGATCATAGTCGTCGTCCTGATCGAGCAGTTCGGTCAGCAGCTGCTGCTGGTCCAGTGCCGTGCGTGCCACGCCAGAGGCGCGTACGGGGCCAGCTGCGGCCCAGCACTGCACGCTGATCAGCTGCAGCAGGACGAACACAAAAAGGCGATGGGTAAATTTGCACATCTCGAACCTGCTGACCACCTGGTGGAGTACCTGATGGGGAGTACTTGCGCCCAACACGGTTGACGGCCAACTGATCGTGTGCACCGGCGACTGGGTGCCAAGAAGCGTTCCTGCGCTGACCATCCGAAAGACTGGTTTTTCTGGTATCGCGGCGGCTGATCGTGCAGCTCTTCGGTGGGCATGAAAAACTTCCTGTTTGTTCTTCGCCATGTTTTCCTCATTCTTTCGAAAGAGAGCGGAGATATGGACCTAAATAATTGTTCTTTCATCTTTTTTGTATTTTTATTTTGTTTACTTTACCAACGACTGGTTTCTGCTGATTCCCGATTTGGTGCTTTCTTTTTATCTTTCGGCTTGAGAAAAACTCTTCCGCGTTCAAAGTTCAGTCGCGTTAAAGATTGGATAATGACAGCCTTTATCGAAATCAAGCCGAAAGGATTCGACAAGAAGATTGGCAATCGAAATTATGTATGTTTTCTGAGCTCTTCTGAACTCTGGCGCTCCGCTTCAAGTCTCAAGCGAGAAGGTCGCTGAACTCTTGCATTAAATTGAGGTTAAATTATATAGTATAGTATAGTATAGCATTGATAATTTAAAGTGACGAATTTTTAATTTGAAGTCACAGATTTTCAGATGTTTTTGAAAATGTTGTGGATTCATTGCAGATAGAATCACTTCTTCAAGATTCCTTTTGATGAGGCAACCTCCTCCCCCCCCCCCTCCGCCATCTGAAATCCATCTTAAGCATCGCCTTAAGGAAAAACGGTAAATCTGCTGAAGATATTTGCTCTTCTCCATCTTCATTTCGCTAAAATGGCAACATATTCAAGCTCATAAATTGGAAATCAGATACCAAGCCGATCATGAGAACTTCCCACCGTACCGTCAACTGCGAATAGTTGAAAAAACAAACAAAAATAACAGCAACTACAAAATCGATAAAAACCACTCTACGGATCATTCGGACGATCTGGCCAATCGTGAGTATCTGGCCATAAATAAACTGCAAAGAATCCATGCATTACAAATGCAAAGCATGCTTAATTGAAATACTAAACCACGTTAACCACGTACTGGGCCAAGTGATAAAAAGCAGTCTGGCCAACAGACGGCCAAGCCAACTAAAGTGCAGTTAGCTGGCCACAGAGTTGTCCAAAGAATTGGCCAGGTCAGCCAACTGCGCAAAGTGTAACGAGGTTCAATAAACTTGAGAGGCAGAAATCAGATATCATCAAGTTAGTTATGCGGATAACGGATTTTGTGTGTATTTATTTCCTCATTTATTTCTGGATGCATTTTTGTCTTCTGTTTCTAGAAATAAATTCCTCTACGGAGTTATAATCTTATACATTTATTTTAGAAAATTAATTTAGAAAATCAATGAAAATATCATTTATCAGATCATGTGGATCTTCATTGATTCCTTCATCGTTACTTCTTCAGTTGCTAGCATTCTTCTTTAAGGTCCACAACATGGTTAAATAGGAGCTCGCTGTTTTAAAAACCTATAAAGTTAAAAAGTACATTAATTAAGTGGACCTTTCTTGTACAATCCCAATATTCTACATAAATAAGCTTCTATTTCTCACCCACAGAAACAAGCTCAAATCGACCACAAAAAATATACCCGTTATAGTGCAACATTTCTGTGCTCTTAACATGGTTATGAGTAGTAATTTTTTAGCCCTCGCTGGTAGATGTTGCCAAGGAAATGATTTGTAAATATTTTCAGCTACATTAAGACTCTGAAATAAGATCAGATACTCGTAAAAGGCGGTGAAAAATCTTTATACAGACAAAGATTCATTTTTGTAGCCTTCATTTCTTACCTCGTTCTGGACCATCTGCCCACCAAAGCAGTAGATTACCATCTGAGTTGATACGGCAGCGAAGAACGTCAAGAAATACATTATGTTCTCTTTGGGAGAACCCTTGACAATCTGAAAGGCGAGCAGACAGAGCTGCATACAGCTCACGGAGAATTGCACAAAGATGATGGGGCGGAAGGTGTGGTCCACTTCGATGGCCAGTGATATAATCTTCTGATGAAAGCGGATACACTCTCTAACTGAGCGCTCCAAATCGTTGGTGTTCTTTAAGGAGCCAGCATTTCGTAGCCGCAGCTGAAGAATGCGCAGCTGAGCCACCAGATTAACCACAAACCATGAATATAAAGTGTCCAGAGCACAAGAAGCGAAGATTACAAAATAATTGTTTATTACCGTCCAAAGCGAGAGAGTAACACAGCCCCAGGGTTGTGTGTAATCGAAGAAGTAGCTAAGAGTTAGTACAGAAGAGGAAAAAGAAGAAGAAAACCTCAGTGAAAGAAGAGATTTTAGTAGATATGTACTTAAAGTCAAAAATAATCTAGTTTTCTTTAAGAAAATCTTCAAAAAAGTCTTAAGAAACTTTGAAGAAAAGAATAGTCTGAGGTTACTGTGCCATTTTTTGTTTCCTACCTGCCTCTAAGCGGCGCGAATAACTGTATCTCACCCGTCCGCACGTATAGTAAAAAAGTCACAAATAACGGATTCAATACCATTACCACTCCAGTCATGATAACGGCCGAGAGGTAGATGGTCGAGAATAAACTTTCGTTGGCATTAAAATTCGCTATGATGGCGCGTTCCTCCAAACTCTCTGCAAAGAGAATAGAGAACTGACACTTCTTGATCACTTCCCCGTCCTCCTTCACTGCTCACTCTGTCTTCACACCTACCAACTTTGCTCATCGTCCAGACTCTGCGCACCAACTCCAGCGTTGCACGTTGATGGATCACATACATCAGCATCTTCCAAATGCTTAGGCCGTTCTCCGCAAACGGTGTCAGGGCATCGGTTACCTTATCGATTTCACCGCGATTCTCCCAACTGTACTGAGCCATGCAGTACATCAGCAGCATCACGAAAACGCCAGGAAACCAAACCAATAGCGGTCTCTTCGCGAATTTGTCCGAGACGGTGATATCGATGCCGATAAGTTTGAAGATACGTTGCTGAACACCGAAATACCGTTTATAACCCAACTCTGCTGCGATCATGTTGCAGCTGGACGAACGCGAGTGAACGACTGCGAAGGACTCCAAGTTACGATTCGACTTCGAGTTGTTCGCCAGCAAGATGATTGTCTGCTATACTATCATCATAATAATAGTACAAAACTGGTCGTTTTTCTTAATAATACTATTGAGCTATAATAAAGGGTGTATTGTTTGATTTAGAAGGTTGTTTTAAGCAATTGAATGTAAATTAAAGGGTACTTTTTATAGAATTATAATAATCCTCTTCTCTACTAAAGCTTTCGATATATTAAAACACAAACCAGCTCCACGAAATTTGAAATTCCTTTTAAATTACGAAATAATTCCCTGTTACAAATAAAAGACACATTACCCCTGAACTGTTCCAAATAATAACATAATAAAATGTTTTAGTGATGGCAATGTTTGCTTAGCAAAGGGCTCTTTATTGTACACACTGTAATTATCCTTAATATTTGTAAATGATTACATATTTAATTTGTATCCAGGATTATTATACCGTAGAACTGAAGGTGAAGGCGTGTATAAAGGATGTCCTTCCATTTCCAACGAAAAGTATGCTCAAAGACAGTTACGCAGAATAATTGAATATTTTTACATCCGCAGCTCCTCCAAAAATGGGTGTGGTCCTATCTCGCCCACTTTTCCCATCTGCCATACAACTCACCAGGATGCAGGGTATCTGAGCTTCGGTAGGACCGAACATTTCTCTCTTCAATTATACAACAACTAGTTTTGTTAATATTTACAGACAACAAATCCTTAGTAAGCATTACAAATGTTAAGTTTACAGTTTGAACTGTAATGCTTCTAATAACCGCTTATTATAAAGACTCGTTATGTGTCAACTATCGCAGGATTTATTTATGCTTCTTTATTTAAAATTCTTTCAATAAAACATGTATTAATTGTGATTTGGTGCTTCGGTTAATAATTTAACAACATTGTGACTAAAGTGAGGTTAAAATAACTTCTTCTCATCTGCTTCTTCTTTTTCTTCTTCATTGCGTTCTTTTCCTTCTCCGTCTTCTTTTCACATTTCTTCATTTCATTCATTATTTATTCATTCAAGGACCATAACAAGGACACATACGAAGCAGCATGTCTAAAAACCTATTGAAAAAATATTAAAAGAATTCAAGAAAAACTACACAAACTACGTTAAGGATACGATTTCACTTACCAACAAATACATGCGTAAATCGAGTACAAAAAAGTAACCATTCAGATAACAACAACTCTGAGCTCTCAGAATCGGCAACAACAGAAGCTTCTTTGAACGAATCGATATTTTATGCCATTGAAAAGATGAATAAATTTCAAGAGCAACTCCTTCACTCTAACGGAACGTGGAAATGTCATTAATAAAACAGCAACAAAAAATCAATAAATGGCCCTTGCCTCATCTTTAATGCGCTGACCGCCGTAACAGTAGATCATCAACTGCACCGCGACGGCGAGCTGAAACAGTGCCAGAAATGGTATATTCTCCACAGCCACGCCCCTGCCCAGTTGATAGGCCAGAAAGCAGACTTGCAAGCAGTTCAACATGAACTCCACGAAAATAATCAGATTGAAGATGCGCTTCAATTCCTTACAGTTCGCGATCACCCGCTGATGCGACTCAATGCAACTGCGTATCGAAGCGTCCAAAACAGCGGGGTCCTCCTCTCGGGCGGTCAGCTGGATCTGTCGACAGAGCATGCGGAACTGCGCCGCCATATTGTAGACATACCAACAGAAGAGGGTATCGACGGCCAGCGAGCCGTAGACCAAAAAAACAATGCTGCAGATGGACCAAGTATACAGGACGATATAATTTGCCAGCGGCAACGGATCAATGAAGTAGCTGAGGAAAGTAACAACAAGAACAAAGGCATTTTAGTCAGAGTTTTCGGTTTACAGACGACAAGAAACCGATCGCTAGTAGATCGAACCTTGTTTGAAACGGGGTCAACTTGTCGATGTTCTCCGCCAGGCGGCTGGGCTTATGAAAAAACGTATAGATGTATATAAGCAAGGGAATACATACGGCCCAGGCGGTGATGACTACCGCGATGCCATAATAACGACTCAGCAAAGTCTCCCGTACATTTTCCTCGCGTATTATTTTCAATTCCTCATCATTGGCTGAATAAAAATTGTTGACAAAAAGATTCGAGAATCGAAATTTGAGCAATTATTGACAGACACACCGACCTTTGATGGTCACCATCCAGATGCGTTTTATTAAGGACATCATATCGCCTCTATTGTAGATGAAAATCCCAACCTTCCAGATGCTTAGTAAACCCTGCAGAAATGGACTCAGCGACGCGGTGACTTTGTCCATGTCATCGATGTTCTTGACACTATAGTGACACATGCTGGCCATCAGTGTCAGGAGACAGGAGCACGTCAGGAGAGTCAACCACGGACGACGCCAGACATTCATCTGAGATGTGATGTCGATGCCGATGACACTGAAAGCCAAACGCTGCATATAAAAGTACTTCTCGATGTTGAGCAGCTCGCTGATTATCGATGACATAATTTTAAGCCTTTTTAGTATCTACAAACAATCGATATCGATATGTATACACAAACTTATTATTTCTTTTCTTAATATTTTTAGTTATACTCGTTCTATTCTAATTTATAGTATAACGTTCCTTACTTCTCAATTTTTGAACTCAACTCTCGAGCTTCTTGGCAAAGTCTGAGTCTTTGCAGTGCCAAAAATAAAAACTGTGACATTTCAGAAAGGAAAAAATCAAAAATAATTAAATGGTAACCGCTAATTAATTGCAATCTCAATTAGTTAGCCAGTTAAAAGTGCTTCAATACCAACAAAATAATAAGAATAGAAGCAGACAACAAAAGGAGATAAACGCCTACCAAATTTAATTAAATGGTTATGAAAATAGAAACCGTTTTAGTTTCGTTTTTATTTTCTTTTCTTTTTAACAGCAATAATATTTCAAATACTTGCAAATATTCTAAACAGTTGTCTCTGACTTTGGAGGAAAGCAGTTTAAGTCTTAACAAATCTAATTCAGGCAATTCAAATCAAAATCAGATCAAATTCAAATCAAATCAGATCAAATTCAAAGACAATTCAAATCACATTCAAATCAAATTAAAATCAAGTTCAAATCTAATTCAAATCAAATTCAAAATCAATTGAAATCAAATTCAAATCCAATTGAAATCAAATTGAAATCAAAGTCAGATCAAATTCCAATCCAATTGATACCACTTTCAATCAAATCAAAACTAAAGCAAAGTTAAATCGAAACCAAATCAGATTAGATCAGGTTAGCCATATTTTAGGTGACGTGATTCCTTCAATTTTTCCATGGACTTTTCCATGGACATGGATTTTTTCGCTTTCTGTTACCCCCCCCCCCCCCCCAAGAAAAATCATGGGTTTTCTTGCTTTAGAGTCCAAAACAAAAAACAAAAGAAAACTAAAGACATCCTCATCGTAAATTTACAAACGTGTTCAATTAGCTAAGAATTTCGTGCGGTGCGGTTCTGACCAACAACAAGGAAGTAGTTAAGACCTAAAAAATACTTGTACCTGCTTTTCTTACAGTAAGAAGAAGAAGAAAGAGCGGACTCTACATCCGAGCATGTTGTTCTTCTTCTTGCTACCAACCGCAAGCACCACACTTAACCAGGCTTAATGGTGGCATTAAAGGCGAACTCACTGAGCTGAGCGAATGGTGATGACGGTAATCGTTGCATCAGTGCTTCGTTGATGCAACGGTCGATCCTGTCCACTGATGGCCCAGTCCCCTGATCTTCCACTCCGCTCCAGCGATCGATAAAGTGAAGCCAAACGATGCAACACACGAAGTCACCAACAAGACTCCACGGCGATGAATGGTCATTGAACCGGACACCGTCCATTAGTTAGAAAGGTGACTGCATCTGCAAGTGATGCAGTAGCAGCAGCCTTCACCAGTTCGAGCTTAAGTGATAATCACCCGATTACACACTCGTTATGCTGTTCACGCAAAAACAACAACGTGCATAAATTAAATCATGCTGCATTCTAACTGTTTCTCAAGAATCCCAACTCAACCGCACTCGCCAGAGAATGCATGCATCTTTATGTTTAGAAACACTTGACAACGTCGTCGGTTAGTGATGGTGATTGGGGAGGGGAGAGGGGGGAGAAGTAGAGACGGAGTGCAAAAAAATTTACTGCGCAACGGTTTTGAGTACTGTCGCAGTTCGACGAGGTAAGAGATTTATGAAAAAAGTGGTCAGTGTTGAGTCCACATTTTATTCAATGTGAGTGCATTTTTTTGTTCATGCCGGATTCCAGGTCCACTCCGGACGCTCAGGCGCAAGTATACCATAAATATGTAGCATCCTAAATTTAAATGCAACTAACGATTTAGATAAGTTAGATTTTGCGAGATTTCGAATGAGTTAACATTCTCATCAATTTATTTACCAATCTCTCTCTTACCTCAAAGAATATAATAAACCATAAATTTATTAAACATATGAACTTATCTCACTGTGTCACCATCATCATTATTCCCCCATCTTTCATGCTTATTATAGTAGAAGTTTCATTCAAACATGTTCATTCACGTTAACATCGAAACGAGCTTCATATATAAATTCGACCTTAGCTAAAGTCGGCTCAAGTCAGCTCAACTCATCATTACTACTAACAGCGGCAATAAAAACGGAACTCACGAATCTCTCGAGTTTACTGAATTCCTCACCGCCCCCAATTTCCCAACTCCATGATCCACAGATGAGCTTTAGGGAGGAAATTGCATTGCATTGAATTGAACTGAATTGCACGGAAATTAATTGAACTGAACTGAACTGAACTGAATTGAACTGAATTGAATTATTCTTCCAGTGATCTTACTTATTTTTCTAATGGGATTAGCACCCTGGAAGTAGCTGTTACGCTTACAAATTAAAATTAAATGTCCATAAATAAAGATGCGTTCTTGTTGCTTCTATTTGTATTTTACTTCCGTAGCTTTCATTGTAATAAATATTCTGAATATTAATTATTCACAATATTTTTTAATGATAACTTTGAATTAATTAATTAATTTGAAGGTGTGTTTTGCGTTTTTATGTTTTAATTACTTACTTACATTGAATCTGGCGGTTTTTGTTATAAATGGCTGCAGTGAAATTTTATGTCGATTTCAAATAGTTGTTTAAACTGATCATGAGAATGATAATGATATGTTAATGAAATATAAATTCCATTCCTTATTAGGATAAACAAAAGATTTATTATTATCGCTATCAATGTTATAACAAAGGAATCTCATAATATGTAATAGTATCATCACATTTACTCTATTTTAAAGGAAATGTCAAATGTATATCCTCAAAAACTAAAGATCTTTATTTCCTCAAAGTAAGAAATCCTTTCAAACAAGTTCCAGTTTCAATATTATTCCATAGAGCACGGATTTATTTTTAATGCTATTAATAGAAAATCATTTATTTTAATACTTGATCCATTTTGCTTCCAAAAATAAGGACGATTACGAAATACAATTTCAAATTAAATAATCTAAAGCTTAGTCAGCTTAAAATATTCTTAAAATTTGTATAAATAAGTTTATTAATTATAACTACAATGTAATTATTATATTTGTTGTTATGGTTCAATATATTTGCAATGCAGATGAAGTCTTAAATACTAAAAATATGAAGCCTATAATTATTCAGACCCAGTCATGTTTACTAGTCTAGTTCGAGTTCGGTTCTCTAGTAACCCTCGATTTCGCGGCACACACCATAACTGTCCCGACGCCGTCCCGGGGCGCAACGTTCCAAGCCATCGCTTAGCAGGCTCTTGGTGTCCGAGTCAATGAAGCTGGCGCTGTTTAAGTCCAGATCCAGCTCGTCCTCAATGGGTGCCTGTACAATTATTTCGCCCACGTGGCCGTCCTCCAAATCGTGCTCCTCCGCCGAGTTCAAAGCAAGCGTGCGCGAATTTGAGCCCACATTTATATAACCCGTTAGGCGTGGCACATCTATGGGTGGGTATCGCGACCCAGCACCAAATGAGAGGTCCGAACGAAATATTGGCAGATGGGTTGAGCGGGCGTACAGGGAGAAGACCTCGGGTGAAGCTACCGGGAGCAGACTGTTTGACGACGTGACGCTGTTGCTGTCCAGTAGACCATCCCCGCGAAGGGCGCGCGAAGAACGGGACACTCGATAGAACTCACCATCTTGCGGAAACTGAGCTCGAGATCCCGTCGAATGCATGTCGCCGTCGCCATCCTGTAGACTGGAGGCGGCTAGGAGTTGGTTGTAGGTCTCGAGAAAGTCGTTCGCGCCTTGCGATTTTTTCGAGATGCTTGCAGGCGGCAGAGCTTGTAAGACGGCGGGCTCGGCCTCCAAGTGAAACGGCTTTATGAGGTGTTGGTAGGCGAGCGGGTAGGACGGTGGCAGCACATCAACCTGCCGATCCGGTTGCAGGCGTGAGCTTTCGCTGTCGCTGGCCGAAATGTCAACGTGGTAGGGGGTGCGTCCCTCGATGAAGTCCTGGAAGTGTGTCGGTGACGACAAAGCCGAATTCTGATGGGTTTGTGGGTGTTTGTGTTGATGATGGTAACGCTGTAGTGCAGCCTCCGCTGAAGAACCCTGAAGCGATCCCGACTGCCGTTGAAGGTAATTAAAATTCTGATTGTTGTCGCCCGTTTTCATTGACTGCTGAAAGTTAGCGCCTTTCGGTGAGCTTTCCACGTAGCCAAGTCTACGCCGCGGTTTACTGCCGTGATTCGAAGAGCTGCGACGCAGCGTTGACTTGGTGAGCAAGTCCAAGATGTTGAGCCCTTCAGCCGGACTGGGCGGGATGAAGACAATCATGAAGTTCTCCAGGTCGGCACGGATGTTATACTGACCCTCTTGTCGCTGATCGTAGGTGATGACGCGCCTTTTGCCGGCGTCCATATCACTGGGCGGCGGCTCCTCGATGGGCAGTGAAGGAGCTACGATCTGCTCTGCAGGGACCACAGTCTCTTGGGCCGACGGTAATTCTTCTTCTTCTTTAACAGGTTGTTCGGACGGTTTTGCGGAGCTGGTGATTTCGCTCAGCGTTGTTGTGGTCAGCTGAGGCGTAGTCGAGGTGGGAGCTGAACTCGAAGGTGATGGTGAGGGCATCATGGTAGTTTTGGTGGTGGTTAATGTAGCCGTAGCAGCTGCATCATCCCTCAGGGACTGGAGGGGCTTCACATAGGTGTAACTTGGAGTCTTATACCCCGCCGCAGCAGCACTTAAAAGCGCCGCAAAAATAAAAATGCGCCACATTTTTGCTGAAGACGCTACAGTTTTTCTGCTAACACAATTCTTTTCGATCTCTACTCTATTCGATTCGATCTGCGGCAGAATATCTACGGACGTTCTTAACTCGTGCAACTTAAAAGATAAACTGATCTACGTTGTGGCTTCCACAAAACTTAATACTTCGTATTCTTAAGTTTTCGTTGCGTTGCCCGTTTTGGTTTTTCTTCCCTTGCTGGTTGTTTTCGTTTCTTACAGTGTTGTTGTTGTGCGTAGTTGTTTATGACTCGAGCTTTCTTGACCAAGTTAAGATTTTCGCTTCATTCTACTTTTACCAGCACCTGCTGGTGTTGTTGTTGTTGTTGTTACTGTGACTTTGTATGCTTTCGCTGTTGCTTTCTTCTTTTGCTGATTCGTATGCGTGACTTTCTTGTTAAATTATTTTTAGCTTCATCTCTCTCTTCATAAAGAGACAAACCGCTCTCTGTCTCTCTTGAAGCCAAGTCTAAGCATGAGTTGTAAAGTTTATTGAGACCTGCTACTTTGTTTCTGTAAATGAATTTCTTCGCAATTAAGTTGAAAGCGGCTCACAGATTCACAGCTCAGCTGTACCACTGAGTATAAATTTCATTAAAACATGTTGATGTGCACCAAAACTCGAAACTACTTCTTTTCTGTCACTACTTGTCTTCAGCTGCTGCTGCAATTGCTTCCTGATCTTGGTTCTCAGCCAAGTTAGCAAGCCCTCCTCCATCCACCCACCTACACCTGCCCGTCAAAACGGTTCTGGTTCAGTGTCGGTCATTGGTCTTGTCACTTTTCCGTACGAGATGCTGTTTGCGTTTGTTTGTAGTTTGTTTGTTGTTTATTTGTTGTTTGTTTATTTGTTTTCTTTGTGAGCATTTATTTACTTTTATATTTTTCTTTTATTTTCTCGTAATATTTTTCCTATTTTTACGTTCTGTTCCCCTGCATACTTTCATTCGGCGTCTTTGCAGTCTGCGTCTGAGCCTTCGCCTTCGTGCCTCGAATTCTAATTAATTAGTGAGAATTTTTCACCGATTTCTACGTATTTCATCATAGGTGTATACTTTTACCTTTAGCGTCAACTAAATCCCCAAGTGGATATTATTTAAGAACTGTTTTCGACTTTAAATCAGTGTCCAATAAACTTCATTCGCAAATTTTGTTTAATAGACATGACAAATAGGACCTAACATGGCAATGACAATCTATACTCGTACTTCGGCTAAAGTATTTGACTTTGCGATGTTACTTCGACTTTCTAACCATGAACAGGTAAATGTACTTCTAATCCAAGTCCTCCATTTCTAAATATAATGAAAATATTTGTCTATAACCGTAGTTCTTCCATAATTTTTCAAAAACCACGGGAGAATGATGCCAGTCAATCACTTTTGATCCATGCAAAAGAACTCCTTAAAGCAGATAAGAATAAGGAAACCAGATTCTTTATTGGTGTTTGTTTACTTTTCCAAGTGGGTAGGAAGAAGATATACTTTCAGATAGATCGAGTCTCTGTCATCTCTTGTCAATTTTGGGAAGATTCTCTCCTCATCTATTGTATATTAGGAAGCCTTCTTTGATCACTTCAAATTTTTACTTTAAGACCTATTACTAATATTAGTAGGCACTACTACTTATATCATATTTATCAGTGTTTTAATGAAGCTGTGAAAGCCGAAGACCCATATAAGCCGAAGAATATGGGTCTTCGGTTTTCACAGCTTCATTAAAACACTGATAAATATTATAGCTCTAATATTTCGATACGTCATTAAAGCAGCCTTGTTCTTTTTTTAGATTCATCATCGAACATGTTGCCAATGTGCCAAAAAAGCACCAGTATGTTAATAGTTAAAGTAAACTAAGAAATAATTTAAACATTAAATTATACGAGTTTTATATTTGTATTAAAAATTCACGTAAAAAGGTTCCACGCATCTCAATGAGATATGAAAAAATGACTCCCTGAAATTATTTTCAATAGAAAAACGAATGCATAGTTTTAAAATTTCTTACTTGATATTTAATGAGATTTAAGTTTTATTTTGTTTCATTTAATTTATACACGATTGTATGGCATTTAAACTATAATAAATTTGTATAATAATTCATTTGTATAATCATTTCTGTTGTTTTTACAATTAGCGTTTTTGTTCTGTTCTGTTTTAGTTTTATACAATTATTAGATATTCGGTAAGTTGTATTGTTTAATTTATTTTAAATTATACTATATATTAATTTGTATTTGTATTTTAATTAAACAATTTATGTTATTAACACTTTCGTTAATGTCTATTTGCTTGTTAAAAACAAAGCAGACCCGAGCATTTTTTTGGTTGAAAAATAAAAAATAAAATAGCCTCGCTTCACCAGTCTACACCGAACTGATTGCAACTCCACTTCAACTAAATTTAGCAGGGAATTGAATCACCCTTTAATGTGATGTAATAAATTGCCTTAAACTAAATAAACATTATGACACAATTAATAAATAGTAAATGCTAAAATAAACAATATTTGACTATGATTTAATTTAAATCAAACTAAAGCATATACTGCTGTTCAGTTACATAAAATTATTCGCCGTATTGCTGTATATCTGTTACATGTTTAATTTTTTAACGGCAAAACTAGATTAGTTCCGATTTTGAGCAGCATCTAATCCTGTTCCTCTTAAAACTTTCTTATTTGAGATATGTATTTATACATAGTATATGTACGGTTATTTATCTATCTGTCCGTATTCGTTTCTTGAGGTATCTTACAAATGCAATACTTGTATTTTACTAAAAAAGAGTAGTCCTTTTATAGAACATATTAATAATATCTTATAAAATAAAAATTAATGCAAATTTAAAAAAACAATAATAATACTAGATTTACAATTACATAAATGCACACAATATAAATACCATATTTAAATGTTCCTTTCAAAAAAGGAAAAGAACAATCAGCCTGAGTAATTAATTGGACTTGAGTTCTTTGACCATCTCGACGACTTCGTTTTCGTGCTCTGCAACGGGGAGCATTTTGACGCTGAAGCAGATGCGATGAAAGTGTTCACACATTTGATTGACGACGCTGGCGCCGTAATGCCAATGCGCCAGGGTGGTCAGAATGAGCAGGAAGTAAAGCATAACGCGCTCCAGGAATGGTAGCCACAGGCCCAGCCCTATACAGATCACGTAAATGGGCTCCATCCAGATGAAGGAATCGCAGCGAGTGTTTGACATTTGGGAAACGATGAGGCGACACTGAGTGAGGTAAATTATAATAATTATAACAATATAGCAATAATGATAACAATAACAATAATAATAACAACCATAAAGTATGAGGTATGAACTAATGTTTAATTAGCATTGAGATAAGTCGGTTTTTTATTGTATTTTTATAAGCAACTTCAACTTTAATTGTAATTCAGTTACACTTAAAGCAGTGAAAAACATTTTTTCAGTTATCAGTTGGTTTACTTTACTTGTAAACATAATGAAAAAATTGTCAACAGGTAGCAATTGAAAAATCGTGATACCGTTCTTGGAAAAAGCGATAAAAAACTCATCACTTACGAATCCGTTGAATTAGAAACACGCGCCTATGAATCACAAAATCGCGTACATACGCTTATTTCACCAACTTAAAATATTTGTTGAAACACTCATCTTTCAAAGCAACAATGAAAGCTGATAAAGCTCACATTACTCACACTAATGTTACTGAATATGGTGCCACTGAGCATAAACAAGGCACGCGGATCCAATTCTATTATGTTATTAGGCGACATCCAAGGCCACAGAAGCAAGACAACCATAAACGCCAAAAAGGTCCACAACGGACGAATAGCCTCCGAGAAGCATCGCATTTTACCGGTGCGTTGAATATATGAACTGCAAGAACAACGAAAAAATAATTCGGTATAACGAGCTCCTCTCCCTATCTTTCTTGCCAACTTACTTGTAGACATTAATGACCACCATCGGCATGTTTGCCATTGCACTGACGTGTAACAAGAACTCCATCGCGTTACCCAATGGAATGCCAAACGGCAAATTGCGCTTCCAAAACTCAATGCCATACCACCAGGTCAGCAGGTACATAGCTGTTGAACCCCACATGCTGAAATCATAAGCCCACGGCAAGTAGAGAACGCCCGTGTTGTACTTCTCCCAGTGCGAGACGTAGAAGTTGAAGAAGACCATCCAGCAAACGTAATACATGCGTATGGGTGGCACCGAGTGCGTTACGGTACGGCCGAAGATGCTGTACAAACAGGTGGGTATCAATACAGCTGTATACGAATCGAGTCCGTGGTCGAAGAGTTCTCCCAACGGTCCGGACAAACCGAGGCGACGCGCTTGCTTGCCGTCGATGCCGTCCAAAGTGTAAGCAAGGAAGATGTTCACGCCAGTGCAAAGCCAAACCCAGGAGGGTATCGGAGTGTATGACGGTAGGCCAGAGCTCGCGTAGAAGTTCCAATCATAATAAGAAAGCAGACAGAAATTTATAACAGTGCAGAGGAAGCCCAGGAAAGTCATTACGTTGGGCGCTACCCAGCGGGGGAAAAACTAGTAACCAGGAGAGAAAACAAAGAAGTGAATTTTTATAGGAATTTAAAATAAAGCAAGAGAGACAGTTATAATATATGTTATAGTGACAATAAAACAATAAATAAATTACTAAAAATTAAGAGGATTATATTATTCAGGATTATTCAGTTATTGTTTTAAATCCTTATTGATTTTTCCTTTATTAAACATAAAAGCGCTGTTTCTAGAAGGACGTTTTGTGCTTCTTTATTGAGTTATTGTAGTAACCAAGCTTTACCACATAAAATACATGGCTCATCAAACCCTCCACATCTTTTATTACCTTTACGATCCAGTTCCAAAAGGGATGCATGATATAGACGCTCAATGGAGAGGTGTCCCGTGCACTATACTGAATGAGAAAATATGAGAAAATCATATAAAATTAATATAACTAACACAATTATTAGAAATATCAAATTGGTTTTAGGATGACTCCTTCTAAAGAAAAACCTCATAAATGGAAACTTTCTATTGGAAAGTTATAAGACTTGTCAAGGAAGACTGATGATTGAATGCAGTTCACTTACTGTGTAGTGATCAAAGCCCAGGAGGTGCTCCCTAGTCAAGTATTTAAAGTTGAGCAACTGCTGCAGCTTCATGTTGTTATATTCGGTGTACAACGAGAACCAGAAGAAACGAAAGCGACCAATTTCACAGGGCGGGGAACGGGAGCTCTTCTTTTGGTTTGCTTTATACACAATCTAACTTCGTGTTAACATTTTTAGTAATTGCTGGCTATATTTGAAATATTTTATAAAATAATTTTTTGAGTGAAATATCTAAGACATCATAATTTGATTACATCTCCCTTTTTGGAAAGTTGTGTGACCGGTTGCGTCGTCGGAACACCAAAAACACTAGAGCTTCTTCTTCTGTTTCAATGAAGGGATTTCCTTGTCTTGCGCTACGCAAAATGCGTACACTATATTTTATTATCTCTTCACTAGATTATATTAATAACTATAATACACTTTCTCCAATTTAATTAATATAAATCGTGCCGTCGTCTCTCTTTTCTAATTGAAAATATTCGACAGCAACATAACAATAGAAAATGTTACCATCAAAAGAAACAAACTCCTCTCATTTCGTGAGCGAGCCCAAAAAAATGTCCGTCCGCATATGTAAATTTTATGGTGAAATTGAATCCGTCAAGCTAAAACCGGCTATTACAAAGCCAGATAACTGAAAAGGTAAACCGTTTCTCTTTCTTACCACACCGTCACAAAATGATGGGGTGAGTTAGTGGCAGGGATACCAACGACACAACTTTATTATTTGTTTGTTTTTTAAGTAAACATTAATAGAAAAACTACTTCGCATTTAAAAGTTTTCGCCGTTTTGAAAATTTCTTAGCGGTTTGGAAACATTAAGAAGTAATGTAAACTTTCTTATTTATGTAATTTTTAATTTTTCTTTTATTTAAATTAAAATGAGTTTACACAAATAAATCCACAATTCATTTATTTAAATTAAAATTACATAAACACAAATAAATGCATACAATTAAATTAGGATAACGATGTATATATCGTTCCTATATGTGCCGGGATTATGGAGATATAGGACATAAAAGCTTCAAATTTTGAAGGCTCATAACTCCTAAACGGGGGCGGGGCGAGGGGCGGGGTTTGTTTTCGTGGGTAGCTACAACAACAACAATAACAGCAGCAACAACAAAAAAACAACAGTCACACCGGACTTGCCTTGAATGTAGCCATTAAATTAAAATTCGTTTAAATTAAAGACCAAAAGAACTAAAATCACAATTAAGTAAATATTAAACTAAATCACAGATTAATATTCAACAAAACATATTCAATGGTATCTCTCTTTCCGCTAAAAATACGTGTGGTAGGTTAAAAACAGCTGACAGCATTTGTGAATCGAGCAATTTTTATGAAGATTAACTTCGTTTTACTTGTTTTACTTTTTTTTTATTGAATATTGTGCAACTACATGACTTAAAAAAGGTTTCATGTACATTTCTAGAAGCGTGCGTTAGTTTCAAAACTGTCTCTTTGGTCTTTTTTACGTATTTAAAAAATCATATTTCTGGCTTATACCTCTGAAAAAGAACAATATTTTTCTGAATTTTGTAAACAAACTCTCAAGTTGTCAAAATTGTAGCGTTTCGTTGTTGTAATCTACTACACCCAAGCTTAATTTCACTAACACTTTGTTAACCAGACTACAGGCTTTGGAAAGACTGGCCCGGTGCGGTGCGGTCTTACACAGGGTCGCTCAGGTCAAAAATTATCTGCAGAAATGTTTACAGAAAAATAATAGGCATTACTACTGCTAGCCCAGACGTAACCTGACGTGACGTGTCAACATCTTCAACCTATATTGCCATTGTAAGCGGGAATTGAAATCGTTTAGTGACGTGATATCTCTTTTACTCACTTGCAGTTCTCTCAGCACTATAAATGACACTGTGTTCTGTTTAACGTTACGATACGTCTGGACAAAGTGATCTGGACAAAAAAAATTGATTCAAACCGTTTTCTTATTAGCACATTTTCTTTTATCACATTTTGTACAGCTAAAAAGTAATTTCTTTGGTCTTTAAAGTGGATTTTTTAATAAAACACAAACTTGTAGATAACTAATAGATGTTTTGTGAATTATCAACTTTATTTTGTGTCTTAGAGTTAACATTGTATTTTAATTGAATTTTGGAAGTGTGTTTTAATTGGACGTTTATTAATTTTTTTAAACTAAAGTGTTGCTAATAAAAAATATAATTGCTTTAGTTTAAGATTGTGCTATTAAATTATATACATAAATACCATAACATAGAATAGTTGAAAAAGTAGTAACTCCTTCATGTTTCTTTTATAAAAATACATAACATAAAACGCAAGTATATAGTAACATTAGAGCCGATTTTGTTCACAGTATTAAACTAAGTAGGTGTGTTTTTAAAAGCTATATAAAATATATGTTTATATTTATACATATAGTATATTTAATTTCATTTCAACATTAAATTTATAAAATGTACAAAATATTAAAATATGTCCGTATGTAGTTTCAATTAAAAAGTGTAGGATTGAGTTTAGCAAAGTTACTTTTTTAATCTTAAGCTTAAGTTATGATATCCTTAGTTAAAACTTCCTACGATGCAAATTTGGAATGGCATAATTTATCTTTAGATATCGATATTTGTGTTTTTTTTCTGAATTGCACGTTTCCCTAAATAGCGTTTAATTACATTAACGTATGTATTAAATGCCGCTTGATATAACCCTTAATTTAGTGACTCGAAAAGGCATCAAATAGCAGTATTTTGCAATTGTTCTATAGTTCTTGAGTATGTGATAATGACCACTACTTTAGTTGCACTTCTTGGAGCGACGTCGTCCATTTCCGGGGCAACCAGAGGCGCTCAGTAAATGCAGCTTCCAACCGCCATCCAAAGGCAGATGAACGTCATCGTGACAGAGAGGGCATCGAGCAGCACCGGTCTTTAGTTCTTTGATAAGAGGAATAGAGAGAAGCAGAATGTGCCCATTCTTATCATTTTCACTTCTTTCTGGTCGGATCATTCCATCCTTCTCGCAATGAAACCTACCTCGACAATAGTCCTCCATCTGATGCAAGTCAAATAGTTGCTTGTGTACCGACTCCGTGCAACGATCGCAAGTCACGTAGCTGCTTTTGGCTTCACACTCGTCTATAAATTGTCAAAAAGAGATGATACACTGAGAATTCACGCTTCTTGTGAGATGATAACTCTTACTTGTGAGATGATAATTGAGAGCTGCTACCTCCAGCACCTGACTACATTGCGGACACTTTGTTAGAAATGGACACGACTTCCAGTAGTGTTTGTCCAGCTGCGACTGATCACCACCATGACAGCACCACTCACAAAACGGACAGCGTCTAGAGAGGAAGTAAGCGGTAAATGATTTGTTCAAACGATAACCACTTCCAACTTACATTGAATGTGGGGCTTCCTCCAAGGATTCCGAATTCGAGTTTGAGTTAGAGCCCTTGCGCGAACTACACACGGAGATCATGGAACGCTTGATCTTCTCGTTGTACTCCTGCTTACCGTTGCAGGTGTTTAACACGCTGCTGCCTGCAGCACCGCTTAAAGAACTTCCACTAGCGTAGCCATTGCTTTGGTTGGGATCTACTCCACCGCCAGCCGCAACCATCGCCTGACCACTTCTGCTCTTGAGTATGCGCGTCTCAGAGCGCCGCATTGGGCTCGATTGAGAATCCGGCGACTTCGCTCCAAAACTATATGGACTGCCACGACTGTCGCTGCCGCCACCCATCGATAGCAAGTGCTCCTGTCGCGCCGCTTCGGAGTTACTACGATTCGAAGGTGGCGAAGTCGGGTCGCTCGAATTTCGGCCCGCATACTTGTTAGCATCGAGCATTTCTTTCTTGCGTTCCAGGTCAAGTTTGTCGAATTCTGTAAACAGCTGACGATACAGTAGATTACGTCGCGTAACGTCATCATCCGGCGGAAGCTGTTTGCGCACCAGCCGTGGATTCACCTTGTACACCAGCAACAGTATACGTTCGGCTACCTTGCGCACCGGCTCTGCCGGATGATGTATACCCGAACAGCCGCACTCGGAGAGAGCGCGGCATGTTAAGCCGCTGTGCTTATCCATGCTGATGCCTTGGCTCAGGACAAGCTGCTCCAGCATCTGCATGCGACTCAACGCCAGACGCGGATGTGTGCCGGAGCTTACGGTGCGCGATAACGCAGGAGCCACCAAATGCTGATCCATCACCTCTGGACAGGCGGCTATGCTGAGGATGGTGTGTTGAGCCAGAGTGTGTATGCGTGCCGAAGGATCTCCGGATTTTGCCAACAGTTCGGGCAACAAACGATCCACGCAACGAGCCACTTCGCTTGGTGACACTCGGCGGGGGACGTACTCAAGAAAGAGCACACGCACAGTCTCGGTAGCTTGACTGAAGACCGAATAGACAGCATCACGGACAGTACGATGTAGCAAGAGAGCAGCGCTACGTGCGACTTTGTTGGCTCCGGCAGTACCAGTATTTTCGGTGCCTGCGTTGCTTGCGTTGATGTTGTCCATTTGCTGGTCTTTCAAGAAGTTGCGCAAGCGCATGAGACCGTCCTCACGATCTTGAAATTGACGAGAGTAAAACTGCTCCACCTGAAGGAGAAGAGTATTTTTCAAACAAGTCGGGAAGAACTATACTATCAAAACTCGTGTTTGGATCGATGTTTTACACAAAGGTTTCGGTCGACCTTTTACACAAAATACTCAACATCATTGTTGTCTTTTTTCTTTTCTACTCACCATTTCATTTCCAAATACCAGGATCGGTAAAGCTGCCTGTCGACGTTCGCGATCATTTAAGCGGGAACGTCCACGGTTTGGGTCGGCTTCCAGCAAAGCAGAACCTTGACATTCCCTTAAAAATTCATTAGTATGTGAACTGCAATGTGTGTGTAATCGTAAGCAACGTACAACGACAAAGAAAAAATATTTAGGTAAAGAAACAAGGTTCAAAAAGAACTTAGCAGAGAACTTAAAATAGAATTAGAGAGTGGAAAACAGAGGATCTATGAAGAAGCTACATACATCCATCTATATACAGGTTCGATACCTATCATGCAACACTTAGTCAACCTATAGAAATATATGTACGTAGTACTTTCGAAATCAATTATAGCCTAGCTAAAAAGGCTTCGCAGTGGGATTATAGACACTGCTAATCCTAGAACTAGACATACGCTACTCCAAACTACAGTCGGAGATGTAGACACCCATCAGCAAATGCTCAAGCATAACTTACTGCCTCAGCGTTGGAATGGCGCGCTCCTCGTAGTCTTCGTAGGAATTGCGAGGCGCGCTCTTATTACGTCGGCGCAGAGAGCCCTGGTGGCTGGACATGGGTGAACTATGACGACTGGGACTGCGCCTGACGTTGAGCTTCGGGGACATGGGGATGTCGTCATGGGACTTCCGAAGGATGGGAGTAGAGTGAGTCGACAGGTTGTCACCAGCACTGTTGTGATGCGCTGTAGTATTTCCACGAGCCGGACTACCACCATCCGTGATTGCGGACTTTTCATCTTGGAGGCTTCTGGGGCTCATAGCGGCGAAGTGAGCCTCAGCCAGCGCTTGTGCGACGTCCTGCAAACTCGGGGCTGGCGGCAGCACAGGCTTGGATGCGTACACTTCTGACGAAGCATCATTGGCGCCGCAGACTCCTTCACGCTCGAGTAACTCTTCGATGAGGAGATGCCTGAACACCGCTGCTTTATACATATCAATCTGCTCCTTGCGGAGTTTCGCCGTGGTGAAGTCCTCCTGCTGCACCGCCTGCCGCTTGGCCAGCGCGTAGCGTCCCAAACGTTCACCAGAGGTTCGCAGAGCCATCATGCAGAGCTTCAATTTTCGCGCATACTCAAAGCGTTCATCACTAACCGCCTTCGATTTCTTCTCCTCCATGTCGCGTATAATTTCGGCAATCGATTCTTCGACGTACATCGAGAAAAGCAGATCATCGCAGATGGAGGCGAGCATTGGCTCGGAGAGTGTGTCTGCGCTGGTATTTGCTGCAGCACTCTGCTGTTGTTCACTGGCGTTATCTGCGAACTGTTGTTGCTGATCAGTATCCTCGACGGAGCCGGGCAATGCTGATGCTCCCTTTTCCAAAACCTCGCCCAACACATTGACCGCTATCAAGGCTATCTGTCCGTTCGGATTGTGTTCGTTGCAATGCGCTGCACTTAGTCTCAACTTGAGGTGGGTTCCCTTACGTGGAGTCACCGTCACGCTTTGCAGCTCACGCGATTTATAGTTGGTCGCGGCGTTGTCGGAAAGCGCTACGAAACCCAGAAAGTCAAAGCACTGGGAGGACGGTGTGCTGGGCATGCCCTTGGGAGAGTAGTGCAACCAGAGCTCGACTTTTTCGGCTACAAGGAGGCAGTTGGGAAGAGAAAAAAACGAAAGACTTCAAAGTACTCGTCTGTTTGGTAGTTTAGTGGATGAGCTGAACTTACGGATTAAGTACTGGTGGGCTAGGATTTGTATACGACATATTTTGGCCGGCTTGTGAAAACGTAAAACTATATCATGTGGGCTGATCGTGCTGTCGCCTGCACTACGCCAGCCGTGTACAGTCGGCCCATGAGTGTTCAGTTCGCTGGCGGGAAAGGATGGATCTTCATCTAAAAGATAAGAGCAATATTTTTAAAATGAATCTACAAGAGTAAAAAGAATGCGAATGTTGAAAAGCAGAATTATAATCTTAATTAAATAATAAGAATAAGTCGGGATAAAATAAAATAAATAAGAATTGAAAACCAGAAAGGAAACTGAATCGAATATACTTACATACATGAGAATATATGTAAATACATATATAATTATATTCATATCAGAGAAATACTTTTAATAAGAGTGATATACTAAGAATAAGAGTGATATACTAACAATAAGAGAATTGTTGTTCTCCTATCTAGAGAAGAGATGGATAATAGCAATTTTCCTGGGCAAAAAAAAACCGACATTAATAAATAAACAATGATCTTTCCCTCGTCAAATCTTTCCCCATTCTTGCGAGAGTATTATTGTTCCGAAGCAAATACTCAAGAACTGATTTTCTATTAAAAATATCTGTTTTCTTTCAGTTGCTTGTTTCTCTCCTAATCTACGACTAACTCCTGATTTAATGAAGTAATATTTGTAGTCTCTTTGGAATTATACATGAGTTTTCCACTTCGCCGCATTGTTTGAATATTTTCGCATAACGAGAGACTCTGGAGCACTTGATAAACAAAATATAAATCAGTAGAATTATTGTGCACTCAGTCGGTGGCTGGGTCGACACTCTTTGGAAGCCGGTTTATCATCAGAGGTTAGTAAATACATGATTACGTAATACGTATTCACAAATACCTCTCTTTCTCATTCTCTTTCAGAACTCGTGTAGGTTTTGCTTAATAAACATGCATTAACTGTGGCTCCAGTTTAATTCCAGACACTCGACAAGCTGGTTGAACTTTTCCGGTCGTGCGTGTTTAAAAACATAAAAACTATTTTAAAGTCAAATTAAATTAAGAAGAAAGAACTAAGTTTTAATTAAAATAAAATGTCTACAACGAGGCCCAACATCGATGTTGGAACGAGGCCTTCAGTTTGGCGTCAAATACAGGGTCTCCTAAACACCATCAACCACATTTTGATAGTTCTGACAGCATTCAGCATCACAGCGTTGGCCAAAAGCCTGAACTTTCAAGATACAGCAATGCATGCGTTCTTGGCTATTATTGGGGTACGTTAAAAAGATAACAATTCACAAACTATTTATGCAAATAAAATAAGTTTTAACATGTAGCGTCAAAGTTCTTGCGTACTTAAACTCAACGACTCGAAAATGAATGACAAAAACGAGGGAAACATTTGAACAATCCATTAAACATGGTTTTTTAATTGTTTGTAATCTTATCTCATTTTTAAAGTGTTAATACTACGTCATTGATTTTTGTTTTTATTGATTATGGATTTTACACGTCACATGTGGAACATAACACACGTTATTATTGTCATTGCTTTAGATTTGCCGGTTACAGAGTAAATGACCTTGACTAGCAGTTTACACTGCCACCCCGATTAAATTTTCACCACCCAGTAGGAAATGTCTTAATACAGTCATCAATGATTCATGAGTAAGTATCGTGAATGATTTTAGACTCATTTAAAGATCATTTCAAGTGTATAAAATTAATTTTTAAACTAATCATGGTACTCGTAGATAGTAGATGACTTCAGCCATTTTTCAATATTCATTCACTATTCCTCGATGTCTAATTGACTATTATTTAGACACAGTTTACATTGTATGGTCATGTTATCCTTTTTCACCTTTTCTGTCATTTGATACGTCGAATTCTATTTAACGTTTATTGAGACTATACTAATAGTTATACCAGTCCATTACGTGGCCCAACTGAGCAAAGTTATGATCCAGTTGACGGTTAACAGATGTAAACATTTAAGCTTTGAACACTGCTGATTATTAGAGGACGATTGTTAGTTGTCTCTAGATGGTGTGTAAAAGAAATCTCGACACAATTTTTACATCGACAAAACGTGAAAACAATATTCAGTTCAGGATAAATATATTTTAATTACAATTCAAATGAATTCCTTTTAAACTCTTCCATTCTACTGAAATAAAAGGATTCTGTAGTCGTACAAAAAATGTACCTCCACAAAAGAAGTTAATTTGTTGCCCTGATGATAACAATAGTCACTCGAGTCCTCACTTCCGCAGCTCAATGCTCTAATCTCTCTCTCTCTCTCTCTCTCTCTCTTTATCTATCTATCTTTCTCTCTCTTTCCCCAGTATAGTCTACGTTTCTGTAATTATATCAATTCATTTTAACCTACATAGAATTCTTTGTTCATTTTTTGTCATTACAGTTCCATGTTCTGGCTGCCGAGGCGCTGATGTCCCACTATCCCATCAATCCTCTGACAAACCGTTTCTCACACCGCAACAAGTCCCGTATACACGGTGCTCTGCAGCTGTTGGGTGGGTCCATGGTGCTGCTGAGTGGACTTGGCAAGATATCACAGACCGAGGAGCATTTTACCACCTGGCACGGCAGAGTAGGTAGGTCAAGTAGTTTTCTTTGCTATTCAAACCAATTCGTACGTATCCCAATGACTCAACTCTTCAATTAGCAAACAGCCTCTTTTCCCAAAAATTTTGTTTCTTCAAAAACGTTGTTTTTTTAATCTATTTCATCTGCTTCTTATTGCCGTTCTCATCGACAGGTCTGGCGGCGACTTTCATGTGCGGCGCCAGCATCTTGGGCGGAATTGTCAACTTCTTTCAGCCGAAATTCGCGCACAAAGTTTATCCGCCCGCTGAGATCAAGTATCGACATAATTTGTTTGGCATGCTGACTTTTATGCTTGGCATGTCGGCCATCTTCCTCGGTTATCGGACACAGTTTTTTGTGAAGTACGTCGATGTCGAGTACGTTCCAGCGATAAGTTTCGTGACAATTTCGGTGGCTACCTTGACGATGATTGCACCCGTTAAAGCGCTGCTGGACAAAAGAAAGTACAGAAATCGAAGGCAGTGAAGATGATGCGCCTGAAGACGCGACGGTTGTTGAGAAATTTTGTACGTTATTAAATAAAACTTCTTATGGTATTAAGTTCAATTAAATTAAATGGTGGGATTTGAATGCCTTTTAGTTACTATTAAGGTCTATTAGATACCGTAAAACCGGCACTAAGCAGAAACAAAGAACACTGTTTATCATACTTTATTTTATATACTCAGAGACTAAGACTGATTTAATACTCATTAATTTCAAGCCTACAAATTTCCTTAAAAAGTGTCCAAAGTCTGCCTTCGAATTTTAATTAGCTCTTCACATGCAATATCAGAACAGTATTTAATATTGAAATGGAAAATGTCTTGTGAATTACATAGCCTACGCTACACCACCCCCCCCCCCTCCCAACGGCAAAAAAACCAACAACAGCAGGAAGGAAAGAATTGGCTCAGATCCAAAAAAATGTAGCCGCATAAAAATACACCCTTCAATGCATTATTTTTACTTACGACGAAGTGCATTCTTTGGAACTGTATTTTTTATGCCTTAGATTAGTCCCACTCTTCTAAGAAAACAATATAGTAAAAGAATCAGAAAATATTGAAGTATATATGCCAGCCTATACAACGAACATCCGCCAGACATGAGCATAAGTTCGATGATGAGATCTGACCCGTGACTGCGGGGAAAAGTTTAAAAGAAAAAGTTTTCCATTTGATAAACTTTTCTATAAACTGAATAGTTAAAAGTTATAAACTATGATATATCTGCGGTCAGAGCGCCTTGAGTTATGCAATAAAATGCTGCATTTGATTAAGTAGTCGATGCAGTGGTTTCTGATATTTGAAACCGTTTTTATTTGTAGCTGTTATATGCGTATTTTTTTTGACACAACACAAGTTATCAATGAAGTGTCAAACTTCTTCATGATCTGCGTATTTCTGGAGCTGTGTTCTATCTGTCGCTCTCCGGATCATTCAGTGACCGAAATTCGGGCTTTTGCTAGAAAACAATACAACTATCAATAAAATATATGGTGGCAAAAGTAATAAAAAAAGTTTGAATTCGGTTAATCCTGATTCTAATCCTCAGAATAATATTGATTGAATAAAAGCTGAAAACCTCAACTGTCACAACTCGAATTGTAATAAAATTCGGGCAATAAAAATGGGTCAAAACTGAATCCTGAATATTGCAGTGGTCGTAATTTTTATTACAATGAGATAATCAATGTTAGTTTGTTGACTCTTTCATTGTTTATCAACCACTTTATTTCTATTTCATTAATTTTCCAAGCAATTAATATTTTTTACGTATAATCGATTTAAATCGTTTGGTTTCATTATGGTCAATGGTCACTAATCCTACTCGTAATCTTAATTGTTTGCTATCGAGCATAAAACTGAATTCAAATGCGATTATTTCTGTCCACTTTGGTTGAGTCATTCTTTGAAAAACTGAAACCTGTCACGTAAATAATTGCAGTACTTTGAGGACAGAAGAAAATGCAGTGTAAACAGAAATCACAAAACAGACATAAAAAATATTGACTGTTGAAGAAGTAAAGCACGAAATATGGTAAAGTTACAATTTGAGCTCTCTCTGGTAAAAATAATAGAGTATCTCTCTTCCTATTTTTGGGTCTATAAGATTACATATAAAAAGCAAAAGATTACAGTAAAAAGAAACATTTTTATATCTGAAGCCCAGAATGTGTTCCAGAAACATTTGCTCATAGATAATTTTAGGTCATAAAACATCAAGGATAATCATATATAAACAAATTCAAGAGGTTAACAGATTGGTGTATATGTACATCCCCCTTTCCTCCAACGATCCCTTGATGATAAGTGGAGTTGATAAGTAAACTTCAACTAAAGGAATCGTAAAAGGAAGAACATCATAAATAGAATGGAGGTTCACAAATAGGTCAATACGAAGCAAATATTTAACCTTTGTTGTTTACAAGACACACCTTTTTTTAGTGTTGCACACAGGACATTGCAACGAATAATTAAGTACGCGTTTAAAGGTCTAAAGGGGATCTCCGTCTGGGTGTGTTACATAGGGTGGGCCATCGAGATATAACTCACCCAGAGAGAGATTCCATATCGCCCTGAATTAAAAGTAGTTCTTAGTATAAAAAGGAAAAAATTTAAATATTTTTCATAACATTAAATAAGTAATTCTTTGTTGAAGAATTGTATATGAAGAATGTACATAAATATTTATCATATTCTCATAGTTCATCTTAGTTGTAAACTACAAAGGAAAACTAAATTAGGTTGGTTTTTTTCCACATTAAAACGACAAAAAAGTCTTAAATTTAGTATGCTTTTTATAACTCCGATTTTGAGCTTTAAAAACTAAATTCAATGCCTATAATATTTTCTTTAAAGTTGCGCAATACATACTTACATACATCAAAAGTTGCTCATTAAATACTTATATCAAAAGTTGAAAAAAAAGGTTGATTTGAAGTTTCCACCCAGAAAACAAAAAACCTCAAAGAAAATTTGACACGCTATCGCTTTTACAGACTTTAGTTAAAACTAAACTACGGAAAAAAGACTCCTAAAAAAAATACCCTAAATTAAGGACGGCTCTACTATATTCTTATCAAGTAACAACGATACGTGCCGACTGTGGGGTAAATTTAACAACTAAAGTGGGTGTTAATGGGTGACTAAAACATGACCATAATAAATCTTATTGCATCCGAAGTACATAGAAAAAACAAACATATATACATTGATGTTTGATTCAACAGCTCTTGATTCTAATTACAATAAATCAAGATTCTCTTGCAATGTAAAAAACTAACGTTAGTTAAACGACACTCAATCGCTTCTCTTAACGTAGTTTCAAGAGTTATCGATTTCTCTCAAAGACCAACCTATAAACTACAGTTAACTACACTAACGTAAAATGGTGTAGAACAACGAAGAAAAAAACGTCTCAGAATATTGGGAAAAATTCTATTGTAACAGAAAACAATACATTTACCTGCATAATTATTTCAAATTCTTATTTGTGATTCTTACCTGATGCAAAAACGACATTAAATGAAATCTTTTTGGCCATTTCTTGAACAGAATTTTGAAAGAAATTTTCTAATTAGGATAAAGATTGAGAGCACAAATTTTTATTCGTAGTAAATTTTTACGTAGTTGTAAAAAATATCGAAGGATCAAAAGAAACCTTTACATATCTTATTTCTTTTTTTTTGGAAAACTTCCACACTTCTTTTAAGCAGATTAATATTGTAACTTTTCACATCGTCAGAATTTCAACGAATTTCCACCAACCGTTCTACGCGTGAAGTAAAATTTTAATGACTGCCATTCGCAGGATGTGTGAAAATGTTTAGAACCCTTAAATTAACATATTGTAGCGATATCATTTCTCCTCCATATCGACACAAGCGACCTCTGTTATTAACTCGACATGCGCATTTGGGTGGTCCAATAACAGCTGATTATTTGTTTTGTTATGCATCTCGAGTGCACGTGTAAAGTTTTTATTGTTGTTGTTTGATTTTGACAGTTAAATGATTGAAAATCTTTTGCTGTGTTGATGCCGTACAACTAACCCATTGGTTGAAATATATATCATGCTACAAATTTGCAAATTAAACAATAAACTTATTATTATAAATTAAACGTATAGTAAAATGTGTATTATTTCATATATAATCCCTAAATTATTAGTTGCTGCTTAAAATATGCCGACTTGTTCATTGCTTTTATCGCCGATAAGCATGAAAATTCAAATTATTATAATTCGCATGCCTTCACTGTAAACTGTCAGAGTGACATTTAGCTACTCCACAAATTGTATTTCTCTGAAATGAAAATATACAAATTTTATCAAGAGCTGGCTATGAAGGAGTTGGCCAAACGTTAGGCGAAAAAAATAGACGTTAAAACATATTCAGGCAGGGAACAGTAAACGTTATTGGGTGCAATTATTTAAAGGAAACAAGGCATTCGAAAAGGAAATAACAAGGATACTTAAGTCTCTAGTTGGTAGTCGCCACAGGAACGGATCACAAAATAATTAAAAAACCTTGGAACCCTAACAAATCTCAGAATGAGCACTACTGCCAGCACAGCCTTCTCTGACTGGCTCTATGGAAAACTCCGCGAGTTGAACACTGACGAATCCGCATTTGGACCCTACATCGTTAGCATTCTCGAAGGCGATGAAACTGAAGAGGAAAAGACGGACGCCGTGGAGGTCATTCTAAGCGAGATAATTGTAAGTAACGGCGAAAGAAAAGATGTATGTACTAATATTTTAATTCTTTTTGCAACTCTAGGAAAATAATCTGCAGGAACTGATTACAGAAATACTCAATAAATGGCACGATAGTCAGCCGAAAGTCTCTTACAAAACGCCTTTGGACATTGATGTGAACGAGCATCTGGCGAAGTTGTTGGAGGCTCAAAAGCTTCCAACTGTGAAGGAGCACCAGCTCACAGTCGAAGAACGTAAGATAAAAGAACAAATACTAGCTCATTACTCACAGGTATCTATTAAATATGTTTGTGCCAACGGAAAATTAAATATGCTTTATTTTTGTGTTTACTTAATATATCATTCTTAGACAGAAGTAAGTGAAGAGGAGTACGAATACTCTGGTGACGAGTCAAGGGCCAACGAAAAGAATTCAAAAACTTCTATCATGGGGCGCAACACCAATGCTCAAGATGTGATACAATTGCAGAAGGAAAGACGAGAGCAGGCGCGTCTAGAGAGCGCTGCCAAGAAGAAAAAGGATAAAGAAGATCGGGAAAAGCAAAAGCAACTTCGCGAAGAGAAGAAAGAAAAGCGAGGGGCGAAAGCAGTGAAAGGCGAACGACGTCGGTAGTAGCTTTAAACCGAGAAAGACCATCGTAATTTAGAAAAACTACAATTGAACCTTTTAAGGGCATGCTTTAGGAATCGATTTCCAAAATTTTCTTATTGCTACTTTATTGAAAAAATTTGTGTTAAAAAAAAAACGTTTAAATGTCGGGTTTTTTCCTTGAAAGAAATTTTTAGTCTAAAAATCAGTGTTTTATCCACATACATATATTAAAACCGAAAATAATTTGAATATTTAATTTAAGTATTCAATATTAATGAAGTAGAGTATATCACATATGTATATGGCAGTATATAATACTAATTGTATATGATATTTAAAATTTAATGTATTATTGTTTTTGAAATTAATTTGTCTTTATATTTTTGTTAAACCAATTGGTGTTGGAGGGAGATAAAAATACAACACAAGTGTATAGTAATGTCTGTTGCTCCTACGCACTCGATGGCCACAGGCTTTCCTATTCCAACAGACTGACTCAAAACCACTCAAAAACGTGTTAAGGAAAAATAACTATAAAGAAGTCGCCTTTCGTCGAAGAATTTTCACCAAAGAGTGAAATAAAAAAATTAATAGCTAAATTTATCAACTAACTAATAAGCGATTCTTTTTAGTTTTAAAATTAGATTATTTTCATCTATTCTTTTTGTAAATTCATGTGGAATTTGTAATTTATTGAAGTACATCATAAATTAAACATTTGATTAATGTAATGTAATTAATTGCAATAAGCTATTGTTTTTGTTACAGTTGCTAAATTTTTAGTTAATAAGCACATCAAATACAATCATGTTTTGGCAACTACTTCAAAAAATTTTATACTAGTATTAAGTCTGTGATTTAGTTTTAGATTTTTTTTCTTTTAACAAAAACTCTTTAAAATCACATTTTGTCCTCCTCTCTCCGTCGATTTGGCAACATTTGAAAGTAACGTAGTTTGAGTTACATAACTTAAATTACGAGTTTGTTCTCTAAGCTGATTTAATGATTATGCAAAGAAGTTTTCTATTCTTAGTATCTAGAAATTTGAGCCTCACTAATTTCGCCCTCTGCGTTGATTTGCTAGTTACTGCAGCATCTGAAGCTTAAAACTACTTTTGACTTTGAGCTTGAAATACATACGCACGTATTATTTTCTTATTTCATTGCGAATTTCCGAATTCAATTTCCGTCCTCCTCTTCGATGTCGTCCTCATCGTCGTCGTCGTCGTTTTCCTCGATGTCGGCCTCGTCCTCCTCCTCCTCGTTTTCCTCCTCCACCTCCTCATCGTCCTCCGGTTCCACGTTGAGTTTTGCTCTCTTTTTAGCCTCAAACTGTTGCTTCGTCTTCTTGTCGATCTGCAGTCGAATCGTGTGTTTAGTTCTGTTCCCAGCAACAGGATCGTCCACTTCATCATTATCTTTATCATAACCATCATCATCAACATCATCATCGGCATCAGTTCCAGCCGAATTTTGGCCCACATCATCATCATCGTCGTTGTCGTAATCCTCAGCTTCTTCTATTTTGTGTTCGTTTTTACCCTTTTTATCGTTTGTGTTTTTTGGCTTCTCGGACTCTTCGTTGGCCAGCCGCTTGATGTCGCTGCTGTTGACTACTTTGACACGCCTATTGCTAGGATCCATGCACTGCACTTGGATAGTAGCAAAGTCTTTCATTCGCTTGTCGTCCCAACTGGAATACTAAAAGTACCGTTATATGTATTGAGATAGCTACTTGCAAAGAAATTTCATCCGCTTACCACCGAACTGGACGTGAATAGAAACTCATCCGGCGTCAACGTCTTGACCCGAATGTATTTCTGCAATAAATTGTTCTCATCCTTGCGCCAGAGGCAGAGGCGTGAATTCTTAAGGAAGTCGCCGGTTAAATCGCGCTTGTACAACAACAGATTCAACTTATCGACGGCGGAGTTGGACGACGATGATTCTTGTTCAGACGAGTTCTTCTCGTTCACCTGCTTCTTTGACGGTGGATTTGCCTTCTTTTCTGCCTTCGCAGCTGTTTTGGCACCCGCCGCCGGGCTCTCGTAGCCGTCATAGTCGAAGTCGTCCTCCTCATCGCTGGGCTCCTCCTCATCCTCATCCTCGTCGGTGTCGTCATGGGTTTTGTTGTGTCCCCGCTTGGCCGGTGGCTTGCCTGCTGCAGCGGAACCTTTACGTTTGCGTCCACGCTTCCCAGAGCCGGCCGCTCCACGCATCTGCTTCTGCTTTTTGCCATTCTTGCTAGATGAGGCGGATGGGCGCCAGTCCTCCTCGGAATCGTCGTCTTCGCTGAATTCCTCCTCGGAGTCGACGAACGTGGTGGTGACCAGCTCAGTGCGGCTACGCATTTTGATGCACGAAGGGGTCGTAAGGGGTGGTGTTTCGGGTGCCGTGGGTGGTGGTTTTTCCCTGTGTAGCCTTTTATAGAATTTTCTCAAATCTCCGGCAGACTGGCGAAAGCAGTTTTTTCTTTTTAAAACGAATGATTTTCCGCGATGCGATGAACTTTTCGAAACTTTTTAATTAAACCGTTTAAATTGCATATTTTAAATTCTATTGAATTTCCACATTTTTACTTGCTCACATGAATTTGAAGCCAAACCAAACCGTTCTGTACGCTTCTGCTGTGCTTCTGCTGCCTGTCGATAATTTCTCTCGTCTCTTCCGTTTTGGGACTGAACCGTTTTGACAGTTCTCGAATTCAATCTCGCTGCTTTGCCGAAATTTTGCCTTGATGTGCTTCGATAGAAGGAAGGAGGTGAGGAGGTATAAACTATAAACAGAAAAAGCAATCTTCTAGGGGATGATGAAAGCTTCGGTTTGGCTTATTTTTACACATCAACCGCTCGCAGCAACTTTCGCCACTGTTGCCATGGCTACCGAAGTTCGCCAAGGAAACAAGGAAGTCAGTAGCTTTGCATGGACTTCGCTATAAACGAGCTTTTGCGGCAGCAACAAAGCTTTATCATATCAATAGTAAGCCTGGACACAAACCATCTGCGTTTAACCGTTAGAAGTTGCCAGTCTATCACCAAAGACAATATAATACTTTTGCTATCTATACTTTGCTATCACATTTTTTTAATCAGAATTAGTCAGAGAGAGAGAGAGATGGAGGTGATTATAAGAGAGTTGTTTATAATAGAATTGATTATAAGAGAAGTGAAAGCATTTTATCTTGTCTCTTAAGAAAGATTATTTTAGTAGATCCCCTCACATTATAAATGCTTCATATTTGAAAAATGTTTTTGTTCAAAGTCAATACGCTTAAGATTATGTCTTCATTGAAAAACAACTCATTTACTCTTGTTTTTTGCTTTTTTATAAAAATTGTATTTATTGATAATATATTCGTAATTATCATATCATAAGTAATAATAATAATATAATCATAATTATCATATTTAATAACTTTATTAATTCATGTCATAATCATGTTGAAATCAATCAAAATTGTTGAATTTAAGTTCTAATTGTTGAATAAAATATTCATTTGAATACGCTGACTCTATGATTATCTGCGATTATCGATTTGTGTCTATGATTATCTATAGTATGATTATCTATTTAATTTCTCCTTTAATTTTTATGATAATCACTACATTTAAACTACTCACAAAATTGCATTCCTCTAAAGTACTGAAGAGTATTTCTTCTTTTGAGTATATTTAATAAACTCATTCGTTCTCTTAAGTTTAATACAAATGATGTACTGCGCTACAAATAACGTGACATGTGACGTGACATGGAGAAAACTACTTAATGTGATGTTCAAGTATGTATTTTTAATTATATTATGAATCATAACTTTAATTTATTCAACTTTAGAACAATGTAGATATTTTTACTCATATGCTTTTTATTTTTTAAGATACTTTAAATTACATACGATTTAGATTTTTATTTTGAAGTTCTTTGTGTTTTAATGTGAAATTATTTTCATTTATTTATTTTAATTAATTGAAAACAAAACGAAAAAAGCTTATAAACATTTAATCAACTACAAATACGCAAGTTCTTTAAAAATCCTCCTTAAAAAGCTTTAAATTTGCTATAAAAAATAGAAATCACAATTTTTTTTCCTTAAAATATTTTTAATGCTGAATTTTTTAATTTAAAATTGCGAATAAAATGCTTTAAAGCTTCAAAGTGTTGTTATTTTCTTTTTCTTTTCTTAAAATTGTGAAATTTTACAAAATTTTAACATTTAATGCCTTTAAATGAATCCCTTTGAATGAATGTCTTTAAACGAATACCTTAAAATGAATTTTAATTTCATAATTTATTTATATTTTTATAAAATTTTGTATTTAGCATTATTTCCATTCCCACTCAATCACTCGATTTGCAACTTTTCTAAACATCTTTTGCGATAATTTAACTGAAGTATAATTTTAATATAATTGATAAGATTTAGATTATTCAAAATTTTCGGATTAATTAATGTTTTATTTTAAGTTATTTTAATTTTGAATTTGGACAGATTTCTGATTTCTTTCTTTTGTTTTGCTACTTTTTGGATTCTCTACTGTTGCTCTAAAAGATTTCACTAAAAGCTTTAATTATTCTACTACCATGATGATCTACAGTTTTTGACGAAATATAAACATTATACGTTAATTCATAATCTATTATACTTTATTGAGTATATTTTTCAGTGTATTTAATAGTATTTATTGACGTTATAATTTTTAATTTAAAACCGTGTTACTCAAAAAATTTTTTTTTTC
The DNA here is from genome assembly GCA_943737955.2 of Myopa tessellatipennis. Taxonomy (NCBI): domain Eukaryota; kingdom Metazoa; phylum Arthropoda; class Insecta; order Diptera; family Conopidae; genus Myopa; species Myopa tessellatipennis. The sequence continues at coordinate 60,571,113 of OX031316.1, forward strand.
ACAAGATTTTACATTTAAACTTGTTGTTCCTCTATAATTTACTCAAATTTGAAATGTTACTTAAGTTATTGTTGATAGATAGTATTGATGTACTTTAATTGTTTTCTTTTAATATTAAAAATCATATAAATATATGATCATATGAAAATAAAAATATTCTATTATAAAAGAAAGGACCTTTTTTTATAATTCATCCCTTTAATTATTAAAAGAGACTAATTGAAATACTAATATATTTATATAAAGATCATAATAATTATTATTGTTGATATTTACTTGTATTTATTATAATCCTATGTTTTGTTTCAGTATATTTATGTATATATATTTATAATATACATGTCTATACATTAAACATGTACTGTATATTCATATATTTAATTAATTCTAAATCTAAATTCTTGTTTCTTTATTACGTATAATATAGGCATTTCTTTTATTATTATAATAGTTTTTCTTCTTAAATAAAAAAGCCGATTTTTTCCCCTCACCCAAAAGCTTTTTTAATTATTATGTTTTAACATAACTTTATTCAACATTTTAAAGATTGAGTAATAATAGAAATATAGTATTATTATGATAATAATAATAATTATAATAATAGTAGTAATAATAACAGAACAGAAACTTAAAAAACTTCAACAAATCGTCGTTAATATTTTCAACAAAACTTTTTGATTTTTTCGCACTTTTTTGGAGTTGTTTTTCTGCTGCTACCCGTTTTTTAGAGCCCATCTCAGTCTCTCGATTCTCCGAGTCTTGCCTTCTCTTTTCTCCTCTCTTTTCGGCTTTTCTGTGGTAGGAGTTCAGTTTTGGGCCGTTGAGGGTCGGTCAACGCAGCAGCATAACTCTTAGATCTTTAAACGCTATACACGGGTCGGGGTGCCGAAGTGGGCGGCATTCGAGCGTCGTGGCGTCAGTGGCGATGATGGATGGTTGTTGTTGTTGCTCGATCGCCTGGGCGGCATCTGCTGACAGTCCGAGTAAGAACGATCTGGGGTGAAGAACGAGAACACGATTAGGATGATGATGGGAGCAAAACTCATCTTAAAATCAAAAGTGATTAAAGGATTCAAAAGGATATTTAAATCAAACACCTCTTTGAGTGGCTTTGAGTTCATGCGTCTGCGTGTGCAAAATTTGTTGATTTTTATTTTTTTGTGGTTTGTGTTTAAGTGCAGCATGCAAATAAAAATAAAAAAGTATTTAAGAAACAGTGAGTTATTAAATTATCATTGGTTGATATTAGGGAGAAAAACTAACAAAAAACTATCGTCATTTCCTTTAAAGGTCAAAGGTCACTACAACATGAGCCCAGATCAAGCAAATGATCAATATCCAGACGTATTCAGTCGAAATTTCATACCCTACTTTAGTTATTAAGTGAGGTATCAAGTCAAACCGATCCGAAACCTGTACGATCCCATTCACAACCCCCTTTCGGCCTTTCTTTCTTACCGCACCTGCTAACTCTTGTATAATCTCCCCCTATTAACTCTATAACTTCCCTTCTTCTTACCGAACGCCCACCCGCCCCATCACACTTTGTTAGTCACAGTTTTACGACATGCATAACATAAAACACAACACAACAACAATTTCTAAGATATTTTGTTTTTGTTTTTAGCTCATTCCGAGTACACGCTGAGAATGGGGTTTCATGGGTCCCATTCTCGTACCGCCGAGCCCCTCCCCCTACCTCTAAACTTCATGCCTTGTGCTTCGTTTATGATGGCCGTCAAAGCAGGGTGTTGATAACGCTCGCGAAAGACCGCCGACCCGTTTGGTCCAAAAGACTGGTTCGTATTACCATTTTGAGTGCCACCGACGCCTCCATTGTTGTTGCTGGCATTCGCGGCCAATTGATGGTGCTGCAGCTTCTGCGGTGTGTGTTGCGGAGTGTGGGCCGGCGACTGGTTGCCGTTCTTGTAATATCGGTTCTGGTTCGGATCGTAGAGGTCGTTGTGATTCAGGCGGTTGTTGGATTTGATGGAGGCGCAGCGATCCTCTTCGTTGCGGATCTTGAGGATGCGTTCCTGCACGCTGTAGCGTGAGCCGTGCAGCGCGTTGACCTGATTCAAGTTGGTCACATGATTCAAGTGCTTGGCGCGAAAGCTGCCGCCGGGCGAGTTGAGCAACGTGCCACGTGAGGAGCTGACCGTGGTTTCGGTAGAGTCGCGCGGAGAGGCGTGGCTGTGTTCACGGTAGGAGGACGGACGATGGGTGGAAGGCGGAGTGTCGAGACCGCTATCGTGGGCGGAGTAGTCCAGATCAGCGGTGATGGTTTTAGAGTTCTTGGTGGGCGTGGCGTTGATTACGTTGGTGTTCGACGACGGAGAACTGTGTTGATTAGAGTTGTTCACGGGCAGCATGGGTTGAACTGGTAAAAAGTAAGAAGAAGATGATTCATTTTATTCTCGGTTTCACTGAAAATTCCTGAAGATTATATGGAGCTAAGAGCTCGACTCACCGGAATGCCGCAGATCGGTTGGAGCTCTCGGCTTGCGATACATCCAGTCGCGGTCCAACTCATTGCCATTCTCGGCGTTGTTTTCGCGGAACATCCGCGGACGTCTCAGTTGCACCTCCCCCTCCTCGACCTCCTCGTCGACAACGTGATTCGACCCAAAGCTGCTGTTGATGAAGATACGACGTGGCGAGCCGTACAGACCGTTCGAGAACGAGCTGTTCTGCGACGAATAACCGTTGGAATAGCGGCTCATGTTCAGATTTCCATTTCCGACGCCGGCCGACGAGTAGGGTATCTTCTGGGGGGTGGAATGATTAGTCGACAGGCCGCTTATGTGGTTGTTGTGGTTTTCATTGTTCAGGACGCTCAAATCGGGCACCGAGTCAGAGAACAAGAACGGGTTGGTGCCGCCGCCGATGTGGCCCGCCCCGATTTTGTGCCGCCCACCGATGCCGCTGCCGTTAGCCATCAACCAGTCGTCCAGGGCGCTGGAGTAGGTGCTGCCCAGACCGAAGTGCTGCGTCTGCAGGGAAGCGTGAGAGACGGGGGCGGCCAGCGAGGCCCGCGATCGGGGACCCTGCGCGATTTTCAGGGCGCGACGACGTTCCTTGGAGGTGAGAGTGCATTCCTGAATAGCGTAAATAATTTTATTACAAATAAATTTTAAGTTTCACTGTAGAAGAACCAATTACTTGTTTTTGAAAAAAGTAACCGGTTTTTTATAATCTAAGTGCAGTTACCAAAGTTCGATTTTTTTTTCTTCTTCTTCGTAGTCACACTCACCTCAAGCAATTCAAACCAATCTTCTAGTCCATCATCACAGCGCAACAGCACTCGACCCTCGCGTCCCAACAGCAAACCGATCGCGCTGTACGATCGCCGATTCAGCCATTCCACCTTCTCGACATCCACTAACTTGACCTGTTAAGAAACAAAGAAGAGGAAGAAAGAGAGGGGATCAGTCCTCTGAGTTCATAAAGTGAATCGCCGGAGTTTGAATGCTGTAAAGAATCTTGAGTGGGTGTCAGATCTCTCAACGGTGATAAAGATCGCGATCGTTCCTTGGATTGTTTTCAATGTTTTTGTTTTTAATTTTTTGTTTTCATTATAATTCGTTACTTAAAAGCTTTTGATTTATTGCAATACGAATATTTTACAATGTGAAGGAAAATCCTCGTCTCTGTTGAAACATTTTGCTAGCCACAAATAATAACGATGAATGGAGAACTTTTCAAATTACGGATTTTGGTTGCATCTCGAGGGAAGTCATTGTTTCCATTCAGCAAGCATTCAATGGTTAGCGATGATTGCTTTATGTTGTTGTTGTTATTGGGATTTTTTGTTGTTTTAGGGCTTTTTCTCTTGATCGAGTTGTTTGTTGCTTGATAGAAGAGATTAATTGTGACGATTGAGCGACGAGTTTATAATCAATCGTAGTCACTGTGATGTTAATTATGATGCGGATGATGATTATGAGGACGATGAAGATGATGATGAGGACAATGACTAATTTAATGACTGATATAACACGCAGCTTTTAATCAAAAACAAATTAAAACGAGTACAAGTTTTATTTACATATCTGAATCACAATCATTCACTTGTTCATTCATTCATTCTTTAATTCATCCTCTCATTCAAATGTTCATCTATCATCTCAGAAATAAATCTTTTTATTTTTCATGACAGAAAATAGCAAAGCATAAAGAAACACTTAAAAGCTTCCGATTAAAAAATCCATCGAGTCCATGAAAATCATCCTTCAAGCACCATCCAAAAATAAAACTACAAAAAGAGACAGCAATTAAAAGAAGAAAGAATTAAAAAAAGAGAAAAAATAGCGCAGCTCGCTATAAAAATTAAAAGTTTTCACCGAAATGTTGGCGCAATTAAAGAAAAAAACAAACAAATTCAAAACGAAAAGATTACTCGCTCTGGATTGATTTACTTTGTGTTGTTGTTGAACCAAACTTATTATTATTATTATTATTATAATTATTATTATGTGATGGCCAGCAATATGATTATGATGTTGATGGTGATATCACAGCAATGAAAATTAAATGAATTTCAGAGCGTGGGCAACTTTCAAGTGGTGGAAACAAAAACGACGCCCCACTTCGTCACTTGGCGCCCTGCGCACTAACCCTCCCCTCTCACATCTTCCAACACTACAACAAACCACAACGTCTGTCGATGGACCTTGAAAATTGCTCACATAATCAGATCGACGACGCTGAAGAAGCGAGGAACAGATGTTTTGTTCATCGTGATCGATGTGAATGGCAACGCTGCGCCACGTGTTTGGGAATGTTGCCAGATCTAATCACAATACAACACAACACAACAAGCAACAAATTCACTAAAAATACGCAAACAGATCGCGATGAGGTCCTAATTCTTTATTCTACGAATTGTTTTGTTTTTTTATTCTACGAAATTTACACTTAGTTTACGCCAAAGCAAACTGATTCATAAAAATAATAAATAAACTCTTCAAAAAGAATAAGAAAAAAATCTATTTTCATTTGAATCGAAATTATTTTAGAATAAATAAATTCTAAAATAAAGACAAAAATAATTTACTAAAATGAAAAAATATTAAATGAAATATAATTTTAAATGCAGAGTTAAATAAATAACAGAGTTAAACAAACTCTTTAACCGAGTTTAACTGCTGATAAAAGGTAAAAATTAACAAGATTACTCACAGAGTTAAATCGTAGATAAGAAGACACAATAAACCAGAAGATAAGAAAGCTTTTTCGTTTATTTTCTTTGTTTTTTCTGGTAGTTTTTAGTTTGTTTTTTTATAGTTTTGGTAATTAACTTAACATGGCTTAAATAATCACTATTTAAACTCATTAGGCCATATTTTGTATTCTTATCTTTATTATCTTTTTGGTTGTTGTTGTTTTTGTGGGTCTTTCATTTATTATGTACTTTAATTCCAGGCCATCTGGAGTTTATGACTTCTGTGGTATGTTTTCATTAAAAGCGGCGACTTTTTCGCAGCGACAAAAGATCAGCAGTATTCTAGGCTTTGTTGTTGGCATGAACTAAGTCATGTACTGTAAAGTTGTGCCACTCGTGCTAAACAATTTAAGTTCTGCCCAAAATATTGCTATTGATTAATATCCAAAACCTTCTTTCAAACAAATAATTATTGCATAACTCATTGGCAACTCTATTAAATTAACTAAAGAAAAAACTAACCATTATGAAAGCCTAATCAATAAATCTAAAGATGTATGTACGTACATATAATAAATTTGTGGCGGTGGGAAAAGCAACACTTGGAGAAAAACAACAAGAAAACTTAAAACGTGACGCATGAAATTGCGCTGCTGCTGCTGCTGCGCCCAAGCAGAGGCAGCCACAGAGGTCAACAAAAGCGGCTGATAAGGAATAATAAAATAAAAACAAGGAGTGGCGGCCTCAAGAGAGACAGCGAATGGGGAAGAGGGTGAGACGAAGAGAGAGATCACCATGCTTACTCAAAGAAAGAAGTTGGTTATGGTTATTATTCATCAAATGCAACATAAAACAGCAATAAATATAAAAAACAACAACAGTAATAATAATAATAATAAATTTTAAGCAATCATAATTAAAGAAACTTGTTGATTCATTGCAGAAGAATTTAGGTTCAGCTGGGCAGACAGACGAGCATATGGACAGACAGACAAACAGATGAACGTATGGACATTTTGATGACCAGACAGACACTCAGCTGCATTTCACATTTCATTTGAGTTCTTTATTTTTGCTGTCTTATTACACAACCACTCTTCATGTGTGTGCTGTTATTGTTGTTGTTAATTTTAGTAAACGAGGCGTTGCCACGTTGTGCATGAGAGCTTACCTTAAAAATAAACTGTCCCATGTCAGAGGCACGTTCGTTCGCCGATCCCGATGCGCGTTTAAAACAATGAAGATAGTCACGTGTCAGCACGAAGTATCTGCAATGCAAAAGAAAAGAAGAAATAATAAGAAGGGAAAAAAAATCCTTATTAAGAAATGTAAATGCAAATGTAAATGCTTTTCATTAATATGTGTTTTGGAATTAAAAAGTCAACAGGTGACAAATTATAAAACCTCAATGAAATTTTGCAAAAATCCACAAAAACGGTATAATAAAAATAACATTTCTTTAAAATTTCTTCCTTACAATAAAAATGTTAAATGTGGAATAATAATTACAACATATTAGGCTTAAAAAGCAACCATTTTGAAGGTAGGAAAAATTTCAAAAAAGAGCAACAAATTTTTTCGGCAACTCAACACATTAATTCTCTGCAGGGAAATCCATCTAGAATGGAAGAAGAACAAGTTGTGCAGAGGTTGATTATTTGTACAGAAACTTAGCATGTGACCAGTGCAACAACATATGAAGGCTAGGCGAAAGTCAATCCGTTTGGTTGACCCGAATGACTTCTTTGCATAGAGATGGCAATGGTACACCTTAGAATAAAAATCTTAAACATGGCATATTAAAAACATATTAGGGTTAAAATGCAACTATTTTGAAGGTAGGAAAAATTTCAAAGAAGAGCCAACAACAAATTTTGTCGGCAACAACAATAAATTTTCACTTTTCATTAAAAAAAACAAACAAAAGTTCCGCAAAAAAAAAAAAGCCGCTCAAAGCGAAAAAGTGTCAAATATTTCTACGGATATTTGCTGTCAGAAACTGTTTTGTTTTTCATATTAAATTTCTTATATTAAGTATAAGCATTAACAATTTTCTAACTAGTTTTATTTTGGTGCAACAGATGCGTGCGGTGCTCTGACACTCTCATTGTCTCAACAAATAGAACAAAATAAACTTATGTATGTTCAGGAGGACGGTTGCACAGTTGCCGACTTTAGAGAAGGCGTTAATTTATAGCAATTATAAGAAATTGTATCTACCATTCGTTATCTATGCAGACTTCGAATCTGTCTTATACTATGTTCACAGTAGGCCGAAATTAGGCAATTTCGCTGCTTAACTCCATTTCGGCTGAACTGGAGAATAATTGTACAATTTCGCCATACAAAAAGATGTCAAACGATATTGGGAAATTTACCTCAGGAGCAATAAAAGAAAAACAACACAGGCAACAGCAAAAGTAAAATCTTAGCGCACAAAAAGACTGAACAATAAAAGAGGAAAAGAAAACAACAACAACAACAAATTAAAAAGCTAACAACTCAACTTCTGATCTCATACTTCAACTGAAAGCAATCAACTTCCCTCTCTCTCTCTCATCATCTTTTACCTCAACGAAATTGATGAAAAAATGATTTCGTACTGAAATGTGTGCTACTGGTATAAAATGACCAAAAGAAGCGGGCCCCAAATTTTTCGGCGACTGAGGAGCATTTTTTAGTTGAATTGGTGGAGCAGAAAGACCACATACTTGAAAAGAAACAAATGCCGTTTGTTGGAAACACAAAACGGAAGGCTTGGGAGGAAATAGATCAAAAATTAGTGGTGAAATTTGGATAATTATTATCTCTGTTGACAACTACAAGTAATTTCGACAGAAAAGTTTTTTTGGAAATTGTAAAATTTGAAATCGAAATATGGACAAAAGTTCAGTTGATCATCTAAGGCCTAAAAAAAGGCAACAAAAACACTTGCAATGGAAAGGAGATGCTCCTACGAAGCTCTAACAGTGACCAAATTAGCTGCACTGGTGGGAAGCTCGACTCCAGATTTAGAATTTGCAGCATATAACAATTTGACTAAAATAATAAATTCACTTATTCACTTGAAAGGCGTGGAATCAGCTCAATTGAGAAGAAAAAAAAAACTAAAAGTTAACACCGAATAAAAAACTTGCCACAAATCCCTTAATGGAGGCCCAGCAAAGATATTTTGAAAACGAAGACCGTTGAGCTGAGGAAAAACACCAATGGAAATGTTTCGGAGCAGCATTTCTGCTTCAGTAATAGTTTGATTTCTATGGATAACGAAATCAATAAGCACTAACGATTAAAACAATTGCAGTTCCTGCTCGCTCGCGCTCCAGAAAACAAATGCTCTTTCGAGCGAGCAGGAGCCCTGAAAATTTTTTTTTTGCCACTCCTGCTCGCTTGAAAGAGCATTTGTTTTCAGGAGCGCGAGCGAGCAGGAGCGCATGAAATTTTTTTTGTCACGAGTGCGAGCGAGCATTTCCGAACCCTGCTGATACCCATTGAAAGCCTTTTCGAAATCGGACGTCACTGGTGGGTTTTCAGCTGCTGTTTCTGCAGCTAATCCAAAGGACGTCAAAGACTTAGACTTAGATTGGACGGTTATTACTCTGTCTAAGTCTTTGACGTCCTTTGGATTAGCTGCAGAAACAGCAGCTGAAAACCCACCAGTGACGTCCGATTTCGAAAGGTAACAAAACACAATAAAGGCAATAGTATTCATTGCCATTTGTTGCTTTTTTGAACAAAAAGGCAATGCATGGCAACGAATGACAATTAACAACGCATGGCGCTAAACTCAAACGAACACTCTGTCTAAGTCTTTGACGTCCTTTGGATTAGCTGCAGAAACAGCAGCTGAAAACCCACCAGTGACGTCCGATTTCGAAAGGTAACAAAACACAATAAAGGCAATAGTATTCATTGCCATTTGTTGCTTTTTTGAACAAAAAGGCAATGCATGGCAACGAATGACAATTAACAACGCATGGCGCTAAACTCAAACGAACACAATCTACACCCAAAAATAATAGAATACAAGATTGCGCAGGTCCGTTATTCGATGTCGAAAAACTGGACAACCGGTTTCAACCGTGTGAGACGTCACAATAGTAAGCACTTTTGAGATTGCCATAGGCAAAGCCATTGATATATAGTAAATTTCGTGATTTAAACATAATTTGATAAAAAATAATGAAGTGCAGAGTGAAAAACTGTGGAAAATGGAAATGTGCAGTTTTTTCCATTTCCATCCGACACTAAAACAATGCGAATTTGGATTAGTTTTTGCAAACAGAAACTAAAATGATTTCGTACTGAAATGTGTGCTACTGGTATTAATCTGGCAGCACTGAGTTATTTTGACAACCAGAGATAATAATTATCTCTGCTGACAACTACGAGTAACTTTGACAGAAAATTTTTTTGGAAAATTATAAAAATTGGAAATCGAATTATGGACCAAGTTCAGTTGGTCGTCTAAAAGAATTCAGTCTTCCCAGTTATGACCAATTTTTCAGTTCAGTGGAAGACTGAATCACTTTCTTGAGTCTACAGGAGTGCAGAGCCTGCAACAGGTGCTTGATCTGAAGGCGTGTGTGGAAGCACATCTGTCGGAATACAGCACAGAAATCGAAAATATATCGCCAGATTCCTCGCGAAATTATGCGGGAGTTCATTGGTCTCAGATAAAAAATATATTCGTTAAGTGTAGAAAATTGAATAGAAATTAAGGAAGCAAAAATAAAATTTAAATTTTTCAGAAATTTCATTAAGCAATTTTTAAATAAAAAAAAAAATTAAATAAATATAGAAAGTATGGAGAAAAATGACCAAAAGAAGCGGGCCCCAAATTTTTCGGCGACTGAGGAGCATTTTTTAGTTGAATTGGTGGAGCAGAAAGACCACATACTTGAAAAGAAACAAATGCCGTTTGTTGGAAACACAAAACGGAAGGCTTGGGAGGAAATAGATCAAAAATTAGTGGTGAAATTTGGATAATTATTATCTCTGTTGACAACTACAAGTAATTTCGACAGAAAAGTTTTTTTGGAAATTGTAAAATTTGAAATCGAAATATGGACAAAAGTTCAGTTGATCATCTAAGGCCTAAAAAAAGGCAACAAAAACACTTGCAATGGAAAGGAGATGCTCCTACGAAGCTCTAACAGTGACCAAATTAGCTGCACTGGTGGGAAGCTCGACTCCAGATTTAGAATTTGCAGCATATAACAATTTGACTAAAATAATAAATTCACTTATTCACTTGAAAGGCGTGGAATCAGCTCAATTGAGAAGAAAAAAAAAACTAAAAGTTAACACCGAATAAAAAACTTGCCACAAATCCCTTAATGGAGGCCCAGCAAAGATATTTTGAAAACGAAGACCGTTGAGCTGAGGAAAAACACCAATGGAAATGTTTCGGAGCAGCATTTCTGCTTCAGTAATAGTTTGATTTCTATGGATAACGAAATCAATAAGCACTAACGATTAAAACAATTGCAGTTCCTGCTCGCTCGCGCTCCAGAAAACAAATGCTCTTTCGAGCGAGCAGGAGCCCTGAAAATTTTTTTTTTGCCACTCCTGCTCGCTTGAAAGAGCATTTGTTTTCAGGAGCGCGAGCGAGCAGGAGCGCATGAAATTTTTTTTGTCACGAGTGCGAGCGAGCATTTCCGAACCCTGCTGATACCCATTGAAAGCCTTCTGATAACAAAACACAATAAAGGCAATAGTATTCATTGCCATTTGTTGCTTTTTTGAACAAAAAGGCAATGCATGGCAACGAATGACAATTAACAACGCATGGCGCTAAACTCAAACGAACACAATCTACACCCAAAAATAATAGAATACAAGATTGCGCAGGTCCGTTATTCGATGTCGAAAAACTGGACAACCGGTTTCAACCGTGTGAGACGTCACAATAGTAAGCACTTTTGTGATTGCCATAGGCAAAGCCATTGATATATAGTAAATTTCGTGATTTAAACATAATTTGATAAAAAATAATGAAGTGCAGAGTGAAAAACTGTGGAAAATGGAAATGTGCAGTTTTTTCCATTTCCATCCGACACTAAAACAATGCGAATTTGGATTAGTTTTTGCAAACAGAAACTAAAATGATTTCGTACTGAAATGTGTGCTACTGGTATTAATCTGGCAGCACTGAGTTATTTTGACAACCAGAGATAATAATTATCTCTGCTGACAACTACGAGTAACTTTGACAGAAAATTTTTTTGGAAAATTATAAAAATTGGAAATCGAATTATGGACCAAGTTCAGTTGGTCGTCTAAAAGAATTCAGTCTTCCCAGTTATGACCAATTTTTCAGTTCAGTGGAAGACTGAATCACTTTCTTGAGTCTACAGGAGTGCAGAGCCTGCAACAGGTGCTTGATCTGAAGGCGTGTGTGGAAGCACATCTGTCGGAATACAGCACAGAAATCGAAAATATATCGCCAGATTCCTCGCGAAATTATGCGGGAGTTCATTGGTCTCAGATAAAAAATATATTCGTTAAGTGTAGAAAATTGAATAGAAATTAAGGAAGCAAAAATAAAATTTAAATTTTTCAGAAATTTCATTAAGCAATTTTTAAATAAAAAAAAAAATTAAATAAATATAGAAAGTATGGAGAAAAATGACCAAAAGAAGCGGGCCCCAAATTTTTCGGCGACTGAGGAGCATTTTTTAGTTGAATTGGTGGAGCAGAAAGACCACATACTTGAAAAGAAACAAATGCCGTTTGTTGGAAACACAAAAAGAAAGGCTTGGGAGGAAATAGATCAAGAATTAGTGGTGAAATTTGGATAATTATTATCTCTGTTGACAACTACAAGTAATTTCGACAGAAAAGTTTTTTTGGAAATTGTAAAATTTGAAATCGAAATATGAACAAAAGTTCAGTTGATCATCTAAGGCCTAAAAAAAGGCAACAAAAACACTTGCAATGGAAAGGAGATGCTCCAACGAAGCTCTAACAGTGACCAAATTAGCTGCACTGGTGGGAAGCTCGACTCCAGGTTTAGAATTTGCAGCATATAACAATTTGACTAAAATAATAAATTCACTTATAACAGAATATAAACACTTGAAAGGCGTGGAATCAGCTCAATTGAGAAGAAAAAAAAAACTAAAAGTTAACACCGAATAAAAAACTTGCCACAAATCCCTTAATGGAGGCCCAGCAAAGATATTTTGAAAACGAAGAGTTTGAGCTGAAGAAAAACACCAATGGAAATGTTTCGGAGCAGCATTTCTGCTTCAGTAATAGTTTGATTTCTATGGATAACGAAATCAATAAGCAATAACGATTAAAACAATTGCAGCTCCTGCTCGCTCGCGCTCCTGAAAACAAATGCTCTTTCGAGCGAGCAGGAGCCCTGAAAATTTTTTTTTTGCCACTGAAGCGCATGAAATTTTTTTTGTCGCGAGTGCGAGCGAGCATTTCCGAACCCTGCTGATACCCATTGAAAGCCTGCTGATAACAAAACACAATAAAGGCAATAGTATTCATTGCCATTTGTTGCTTTTTTGAACGAAAAGGCAATGCATGGCAACGAATGACATTTAACAACGCATGGCGCTAAACTCAAACGAACACAATCTACACCCAAAAATAATAGAATACAAGATTGCGTAGGTCCGTTATTCGATGTCGAAAAACTGGACAGCCGGTTTCAACCGTATGTGACGTCACAATAGTAAACACTTTTGTGATTGCCATAGGCAAAGCCATTGATATATAGTAAATTTCGTGATTTAAACATAATTTGATAAAAAATAATGAAGTGCAGAGTGAAAAACTGTGGAAAATGGAAATTTGCAGTTTTTTCCATTTCCATCCGACACTAAAACAATGCGAATTTGGATTAGTTTTAGCAAACAGAAACTAATATGCAGTTTGGAATGGGTAAGAAAAGAAGTTTTTCTACTATTATTCAGTATTAAAAAGCTTTAAATTATTAAGATTTGCCAAGCAGAGGATTCTGAAGCGTGGGTGCCGTTCCGTCCATAGATGATCCACTTGCTGGGAATCCAGTGTTGGCTGCAGAACGTGAGAAAAACACATTGAGCAAGCTTCCGAAATCAATTCCGACCAGAGCCAGAATGTTTTTTAAAAAAGAAGCTATTTAATACTGCTACATAGCTCCTGATTTTCTTTAAAATATTGTAAATATTTTCCAATTATTGTGTAATTCAATAATATATACTTAATACATATTAATTATAAATATGTATTTATTTATTAATTGCCATCGCCATCCAAGAATGATAGGAAAAAAGTTTTGTAACTGGAGTAACTGCGCTGGCAGATTTTAATACACGCTCTGTCGTAATCATTTCAATTCCGGAGGTGGAGTTGAATTTAGTGTTACAAAAATGGCGAAAGTGTTCAGTACTATTGGGGTCGAGTTTTATTCTGTTTTTTTAGTAATTCTTTATTTTCTGCTGCGTCACTAAAGAATTATAGGACAGTAAGTACGGTTTAGTGAATTTATCAATTAAACTCCCGACATAGGCTGCATAAAAGTGACTAAAACTTAATACATAAGGCAATTTATAATTATATATTAGTTTAGTGCATTTATCAATTAAGCTCCCGACAGAGGCTGCATAAAAGTGACTAAAACAATATAAGTTGTTTGCCTTATAAGACTAAGGCAATTCATTATTATATATTAGTTTAAAATATTAAAATATTTTATACTAAATACTCAGTAATAAAATTAGTATTTTGTATTGTCCAAACATTCTTATTATTATTATACATATATTATTATACATATTTAAAAATGTCGATATTCGATATTTAAACGTGAATATATTTATTACATTATATGCGTGATGTAAATACATACACCACCCATATTTTTCCGGCTTCAGCGTTTTTCACTTGCAATGGGATTTGAACTATACGATCTTGCCAGTCAGGTTGCGAGTTCAAATCCCATTGCAAGTGAAAAACGCTGAAGCCGGAAAAATATGGGTGGTGTATGTATTTACATCACGCATATAATGTAATAAATACATATATTCACATTTCACAGCTTTTGGAATCGTGCACGTTAAGTAATTAATTTGCATTAAATTCAATACAATAAAAACAATACATATTTAAACGTATTAAAATTTCTGATATCGGTTACTTATATCAAAATCACGGTGACTTAAAGTCACTTGTAAAATCACGGTAACAGAAATGTAGCAGTCACTGCTGTCACCGTTCTCAAAAAATCACTGGAACGCTCATCTCTAGTTCGGGTAGATGCCTTGACTCGTTCCTGTCAAATTAATCATTTGTATACAACAGTGCACTGCACAAACAAACAACTATGCACAATTTGTATATTAAATGCACAAACTGCACAATGCAATATAAAACACATGTGTAAAATGTGCTACACAAGTGTGCCGCACATTGCACAATGTGCTTCATATAGTAGAACAAAAAAAAAAAGAAATAAAATCACTAAAGATCCAGCTACTCTGCCTTCTTTTTTAACTGATTGCATTTTCATCAGTTGCAATTTCGAACGCTCGCTTGACTTCGTTTGACCCGGCCAACATCTAACTTAACTTAATTTCCTTTCACTTTTTTTTGTTTCTACAGTTTTCGTACTTTATTTGTTGTTTTTCTTTTTTGGTGGACGTTTCAAATGTTTTCTTTGGTTTTTTTTTTGCTCGTCGGTAATAAGATTTGGCTCCCCTTCAACTCTGGTTACCTGTTTTTTTTTTCTTCCTTGCTGTGGCTACGTGATAAACGGTGAACGCAGAATTTTTTTTTTTGTGGAATTCATAGGTTTTTTTTAAAGACTTAAAAATAAAAGTTCGATTTATCTTTTTTTGCATTTTTATTTATTTTCATCAATTTTGTACAACTTCAATTACTGCATTATGCTACGCTTCTCTTTTGATTGATCTGTGCTTCTTTCTCCTACTATGTTACTTCGAATATTTTTTACTACTCTAGAATTTTTTCTACCACTATTTGCAATACTCGAATTAAAGCATTTATAATTCTTTTGCTACTCATAACATTTCTTACTTATCTAGATATCTTTCTGTGTCTACTATTCTTTACCGTTACTCTTTTTGACTCCTCCGAGCATCGGCCTTTTCTGCTGCTCTTCCTTTTTTGTTCCTTTTTCCCACCAATCGTTTTGGTCAATTTAACGATCACACAATGGATTATTTTAGAGGCAACAAAATGTCTACACTTTTGCTATTTCACAAGAGGACGAAGGACAGAGGGAGAGAAGGTCGTTAGAGAAGTGGTGTGTGTATTTTTGTGTGTGTAGAAAACGTGACGACGAAGAAGCACAAAACTAACGATAGGGTGGTATTTTTAGAATCCTTAAACGTGGCGTTTTACAGATGATGTTTTTTGCTACTTTAAGGATAAGCACAACAAACATTCAACTTAAACTTAAGAAACAGCTTCAAAAGCTTAAAGAGCTTAGTTAAGGAGCGAATAAAAAATGTTCAAAAAGAAAGAAGCATTAAAAAAGAAAAATTTAAAAGAAAATACAAAATTAAAAATGAAAAGAAATTTAAAAAAAATAAATTAAAATTTTAAAGTTGCTTGCATTGTATACAATATTTATTTAAAAGAATTGTATGCAGAAAAAAGCAGCTTTAATTTAATCATGTGCTAAATAGTTTGCCATTTCAATTATTTATGTTTTTATTTCCTGCAATACAATTTGCCCCCCCCCCCCTCATCACTCCCTCTTCGCCAATCTTTCCGCCTTCTTACTCTCTCTTACACACTCCTGTAGATTTAATTTATTCACCGAATCGCATTCAAAGGATGAAATTTAAACTCATTAAATCATTAAAAATGTACAACTTCAAAGTGCACAACATTGAAATAAAACCACTCGACAGCAACCAACCATAAACCATTTGTTGTAAAGGAGGTTAGTGGAACCCCTCACCACCCCTCCTTCAACCTTTTCACTGCAGACCAAAGTCAGCAAAATTTTAACGCAACTTTTTACTCACCTTTCTTTCCAGCGCGAGAATAAACGATCCCGTTGCTGCCACAGAAGACCGCGTTTAATTGGACCCGTCATCGAAGCGACCGGAATGCGTCCGGCGAGAAGTGATTGCTGTAAAAAAGATTGCGAGATAAAAGAGAGAAGGAGAGATTAAAATAAAATCAAAAGAGCGACGAAATTAAATAAAAATGTCAAGTGATAAAAATGCAGAAATAATCGTCTTTCGTTTTTATGGTCATCATGTCAAAGAATTATCTCGAAAAATCATATCGAAATAAATAATAATTTAATGAGAATGACAATGAAAATGAATGACCTTAAAAAATCGTTATTAAACTAGAAGCATCAAAAATCTCTAAAGAATGGGGGACGTAATTTCCCCTTTTAGGACAGCTGACAAATCGAAAGCAACAACAAATTCTCTGTCCCCTGAATTTGCTTTATTGACGATTGAGCATGGATTGCGAGGCGGATGTTATGCAAGTGGACGTCACTAGCACAAAAGTAATATTTTTATTTTATTATTTTTATTTTCGCAAGTAAATAATATATAGATAATGATTTTTTAATTAAAAATTTCAAAGGAAGAAAGACGACAATTTAATTAAAATATGCCCACAAAATGGCGTAAATGCACAAGTTGCTCCCAGCAACAAACGAATCAACAACGAACTCGCATAAAATCTGGAAAACTCATAATATCAGCAAAAAAAATATGAAAAAAAGAAATAAATATGAAAAATAAATTAAAACTGAAATATTAATATTAATTAAAAGTATGTTAAATGTATTAAAATGAAATTAAAAAGCTTCAAAAAGAATCACTAACTGCTTAACACTCGTTACGATGAACACAAAAGAAAAAAACTTCGAAACCGTGAGTCACGGAGGAAATAAAAATAATGATAAAAAATAATAGCAAAATAAAAAGCAACAACAACAAGTAGAAGCAACCGCAACAACCAACGAACAGCACAACATGAATGAATACCATAAAAATATATGCGAGTGCTTGTGAGCAACACCGAATCGACTGGTTGGTGGCTTGGATGGTTTGTTGCTTGGTTGATGGCTTGGTTTGTTGCTTGGTTCGTTGCTTGGTTGTTGGCATGGTTTGTTGCTGGGTTGGTTGTTTGGTTGGTTGGCTGGCAAACACACCAAAGAGCAGGCCCAAAAAAAAACGTGGAAAAATTAAAGTAGTCATTAAGTTAACAACATCAGCAATGTTAGAGCACAAATACAAATAATTGAAGAAAACTCATGTCGGCAGCTTCATCCTTCATTATGCCGCCTCCGTGTCAACAGTTCAACTGCCTACTTGTTTACCTGTTTCATCTTTGAATCTGTTTACAAGAGTCGTTGTTGTTGCTTTTCTTATTAATATTTATTAGAAAACAAAACAATCCGATGTGACAATATTTATTAAACGCTGGCCCATATTTACTTATGCAAAAAGCGTTTATTATGAAATTGAAATAAACTTTGAAAGCAAATTTAAGAAATACTCGAAATACTTTAAAAAGAAACCAGCCGATGGCCCGCTCGCTCTCTCTCTCTCTCTCTCTTTTGTTATTATTGCTAGTATTCTAATTGTTGTTGTTCCTGTTTTCTGCTGTTAACTTTAAATGATTGCAAAACTTTTTAGGGGAAAAAATATGACAAGAAAGCGGGAAACAACAAAAAAACCGACAACACTAACAACAAGAAGCAAAAACATCGACAACAATTATAACAAGAAGTACAACAAAAGAGCCTGTCATGGTATTTATTTGTAACATAAATTGGCAAAACCGCTTAAATCAACTTGTGCCGTTTTTACGCCGTTGCTAATGGTTATGAAAAATTGTTTAAGCAACAAAACAACATCAACAAGGGCAACCATAGCAATTATCAAACACAAGTACTACTATGTTGTTGTTTCGGTTTTTTGTAGGCGAAAGACACCATGGAAAGGCAACAACAACTACAGCAATAACGTTTATAACAAGAACCGGTAAAGCAACAATAAAAACAACAAGAGGTATGAACAAAGTTCGTAGACAGGTGAACGAATGAATGAATGTTTACTGTGGGAACCACAAACTTAAAAAAAAAAATTATTATGGCACCATTGATGCGAAATTCTTTGAGTCGTTGAGTGTTGTTGTTGTTGCAGTAACTCTGTTGTTGTGTTGTAAAAATTTCCCATATAAACCATGTGTGAAAAATTCTTGTTTTCGTAGCAAAGAATTAATTTTTACATTATAAAAAATTAAATTGAAAATGCACTTACTTGCTTTGAATCTATTATAAAGGGGTCTCATGTCATTTCACTCTCTGCCTCTCCTCTTCACTTCTCTCTCAACTCATCCTTCATCTTCTCTCTTTTCTCTTCCAATCAATCCATCTTTCTCTCAACTTTATATCTACGCCTCTATTAAAAACTCTGTGAAAAGAAGCTGGGATTTTATTTTTCGCCCTCTCCATAAAATCCATCATCAGTTTAATAAAACAGCAACAACAACAAAATAACCATATCGTTAGTCGAATCAGCTTCTATCCGTAAACTCTATCATCAGCATCGAACCGCGAATCATCGCCATCATTTCGAGAGAGAGGCGTAAACATCGAAAACATCGTAAAAAAGCTTCGTTAAGCTGCATTAAGGTCATAAAAGTTGGAATACGGCTTCAGTACCATCATCAACATCATCATCATTGGTAAACCTCTTGTAAACCCCAACAATCCAAACAACAACAACAGCGGCGACCGGCTACAAATCATCAAACAACATTCTCAACTTCGTCACTGATGTGACTCATAAACATCATGCTGTGAGTCATCCTCGTAACTCTTCTTCGCTCCTCTCGAATCGAATCATGAAAATCTCGAGCCTCCATCAAAACCCATAATTTAAACCTCATAAGAATCTCATCATCGAGGACCCAAAAGGTAACATTTATCACATCCATCATCCGACTCATCCAACCCCTTTATTATTGTCGTCAACAACCTCTTTATTATTCTCATCATTATCATTAAGATCATCATCAGCACCATCATCCTCGTTATCATCATCCGCACCATCATAATACTCTATATAATCAAACTCTATTATTATAAACCCGTTCATTACTCATATTCTCATCACTATCATAATCATCATTATCCTCATAATCATCAATAGCATAATCATCATCATTATCATTATTATCATCATTACCACTATCATCATCATCATAATACTCCTCATGATCCGTATCATTACAATACTCTTCATCATCCGCTTCATCAATCTCTACATCATCAACCTCTTCATAATCCTCATCATCATCGCTATTATAATCTTTATCATCCTTTTCATTATCATTCTCCTTCTCCATCCATCATAATTATTCTCCTACTCTTGGCTCTCGTGGCTCTCATTATAATCAACTTCAATTATTATCAATCACGTCTCTCTTCAATCGCTGCGTGGTTCATTCCAATCGATTTTTTTGTGGTAAAATTCATCGTCATCGAGATTCTGTAAATTGAAAATTGATGCTCAACCGCAAGAGAACGCAACAGCGTGTAATCATAATTTGCAACGCCTAAAGGTAGACTATGATTTTTATTTCTCCCCCCACCCCCATCTAAAGTCAATGATTTCAATGATTTTTTGTTAGAATTTACTAAGCGGCACATGTACAAAGTACACGTTAATGATGACGGTGGGGGCGGGAAAGAAGAGGAGAGGGGATGAGGATTGAGGGCTGCGTGGGGAGTGGAGCCGAGCTTAGTCAGTAGAATGGAAGGTAGAAGAGATGAATAAATTACGATATTATTCATCATTACAGTAATTGTAAAGTGGTTGTGAGGAAGGGAGAGGGAGGAAGAAGGAGGAAAAGGGAAAAAGAGAGAGAGAAAAAAGAGAGAACGATAGAAAAGAGTGAAAGAGAGCATATCGCATGTAAACCATTGGAAGGAAAATCATTTGTAAATTTTAACATTTTGTTTCATGTGCATATTTTTGCACATTTACATCACACACACATTTATACGCTTATGAATTTATACTCATACACACATACATACATTCACACACATATTAATTTAATGTTATGCTTGTACGTTGAGCTTCTCGATTACTTAGTATTGTTTGGCTCTGTATAGGGCACTGATACAGTGGGACATGGAGGTACGGTGGGATATGGAGATGTATTTATTTATTCGACCCATTTTTTTAATTTCAAGAGCTCCATATTTTTTACAAATACGAATTTTGATTTTATCTGGAATTTTAAATATCGTATGGGACGAAGCACTTTTCTGTTGTACTTTTCTTTAAAAAATCGAATGTTTCATAAAAAATATTTTAAAAGAAAATAAAACTTGAAGCCACAATATAACCAAAACAATAATAGAAACTACAGCAACAACAATGTAATAGCTTGAGTTAAAATTAACCTTGAAAGCTTTGAGGAAAAACAGTTTATCTGAAAAAATTAAACAGGAAAACCAAAAGAGAAGAGACAAAATGGGAGACAAAATAAAATAGCAGAGAAAAGAGAAGGAAAAAGAAAAGTTTCAAAAGTTTCAGTTTGATAACCTTCCGAATATCACTAAAATTAAAGTAAAAAACAGAAGGTGAAAAATTTGATGGACCACAAAAAACGTAGACTCTGATCTGTTGTGAAGCGTAAAAAAAATAATAAGAATAGTAACCACAAAAAACAACTACAATATGTTTCAAGTTTAGAACAAAGAAGCAGATTTTAAGTTAAAACATTGAGACAAAAAAGTAACTAAGAAGAGAAAGACGGAAGAAACGAAGAAAAAGAAAAAAAGGAAAATTTTAAAATGTAGACATTTTTTGTGATATAGAAAAAAAACACAATTTGCACTAAAGCGGATATAAAAACCGTTAAGAATTTATTAGAAATGAAAAAACAAAACATTAAAGGAAAAAATTTACCATGGAATAAAAAATGCTGTTTTATGTATAAAGTTGGTTGTTGTTGTTGTTCCTTGTTAAGCTATTGCAAACAATGAGGTTGTTGTATAATAATATTTTGCTACTTCTACTTCTACCTCTTCTTCTTCTTGGTTATTATTGTTGTTCTTGTTAAACGATTGTGAAGAATAATGGTGTTATTTAATTATATTTTTCTACTTCTTTTCGTTGTTGTTATTGCTATTATTCGTGTGTAATAATGAACACAGTCGCCTCCTCTTCTTCTTCTTCTTCTTTTTTGCTTCTTCCTGTTATTGTTGCTTATTAGGCAGGCGTTAGACACCAAAAAAATTGCGTGTCACAACCCATGAATGTCACAAAACATTTTTAACAATTGACGGAAATGAGACTCACATACCTGAAGCTCACTCACACACACAAACACACACCCATTCACACACACACACCCATTCACACACACACTCTTCATAGTCTGCCATTCAAGCCTTAAAAATTGTTACGAAAAAAAATTGTGACAATCGTTGTGCGTGTTCAGCGTATTGAATGAATTTAAATTTAGAATAAACAACAATAAACTGAATAAATTGAATTGCATAAAAATGATTCAACGATTCAAGTGACATGATTCGTGACATAAAAAAGCACGCTAAGAAATTACAAAGTATTAATTAAATAAATGATTAATTTTAATTGAATTAAAGAATTCAAAAAGAAACCAGCCGATGGCCCACCCGTTGTAATATAAGAAATAAAAAAATAACTTCAAAAACAACAATTTAAAAGTTGAAGTTTTAAATTTAAAAATTAGTTTCTTTAATTCTTAAATTTTAGTTTTAAAAATTTTAAATTTTTTCTTTTAATAATTTTCTTGGTTCGATTTTATTTGATTTTTTCATTGAACTATTATCATTTTTCTTCTTGTTCTTGTTTCTCTATTTCTCTTCTTCTTCTATTTCCCTCTCTTTTTTTCCTGTGATGAGTGCAGAAAATTTGCAGTTCTTTTAAAAGTTGGTTTACTTGAAAGAATCACGCGGTCGTTGAACCGACTTCGTGACTGATAACAGTAAAAATTATAATTAATTCAAGAAATGAAGTTGAAAAACTTGGTGTATATACACGATATAGTATAATAAGTGTGTATACAAATACTAACATACAATAAAATATAATCGCGAGTGAGGAAGAATCTTGCGAAAAGACAAACTTGAAAGAGTTGAAGTTAAATAAATTTAAATGAAATATATTGTATATAATCTGTTATAAGAATAATAATATCTGTAATAAACTCTGTACTAAAAAAATTACTGTTTTTCAAAGTAAAAAGTTTATTGTAAAAAGCATGAAGCACATAAAAGTTGGTTGAAGAGTGTAAAAGTTTAAACGTCTAAAAAGCAGAAGCGTCTAACAGTTGAAGCGTCTAACAGTTGAAACGTGTAAAAGTTGAGACATGTATTAAATTCAATTTATTATAAAATAAATGATTTTCTTTACTTTACATAAGAGAGTTTAGTATTTAGTTTAGAGTTTAGTTTAGAAGTTTATTATTTTGCTTTAAAAAATATCAGTTATTTTTATAGTTTCCTTGAATTAAGTGACGCAAATTTGTGACAATCATGTTATGTTACATAACAGGCAATAATAAAAATAAATAACAAGTTTCTTTTTTTCGTTTTTATTAAAATAAAGCCACGAGCAACGAGTATACGACTTATAAAATGTTTTTTATAAAAAATGGACCATCGGCGGCTTTCTGTTTGAATTGTGTAATTAAATTTAAATTAGCTACTTAAGATTTTTAATTATTTAAAAATTGTATTATTCCTAAATAATTTAATTCAAAGAAACCAACTGATGGCCCACCCGATGTAAATGTTGCTGTGATGATGAGCAATTGGCCCCCTTTTTTTAATGTTGATATTTAAATTTTTAACTTTATGTTTTTTTTTTAAGCTCATTACCTCATCTTTTTCTGTAACATGTGAAAAAAAGCCCGCTGCACGCAGATTCCACATGAATTCGGCTAGAAAATCACGCTCGAGCATGTTTTTTTCTCCAAATTCTGTCGTCAAAAGAACCAAAACAACGAAAAAAATATACAAATAATTCGATTGTTTGCGTTCGCGTTTTTGATGTTTCTTTAGCGTGTGTTTACACAACACTTTATTTGCACATCACATTTCTTGAATTTTTAAATGACAGCGAAATGAAGCAAACGTTCAGCGTTTTAAGGATTTTTTTATAGAAATTAATACAGATTTATTTCAATTCAATAATTTTTCATAATGAATTTCTTCATACACAATGCCTGCATACACAATTTCTGCATATTAAATTTCCTCATATTCTTTTCTAGTCAATAAATTGTTTTATTGAATGCACTTTTTTTATCACTCGACATCACGAAGGCTGCTGAATTCACTCGCAGCTGTTCGTGGAAGAAACTCGGTCATCTTAACGCGGCGTTGGTAGAAAACAGCGGCAGCGGCCGCAGCAGCAGCAGCAAAATACACGGCAGCGACAGAGTTTTTTATTGCACGAGTTGGCTGGCGTGTGTTACGAGGTGAACCTCTTGATTTAAAATAAAGTGATGAGAATTTTAAACCTCAAAAATTAAGTGACAGAAGTTGCAGATCTTCGAAGCCTTCGTTTAGTTTGAGCAGCAAAAGAAGTGGATAGAAAAACATCGAAACCAAAAACAACGAATTGCATGTTAAACACATGAAGATGTGCATGTTAAACAGATGTTTTTTTATTTGCACATTTATTAAATATGTAGCTATGTTTTTATATATGTATGTACATATGTATGTATGCATATTTGTGTGGGCGTTTGTTTTTATATGTGTTTGTGTGAGTGTGCGTGGGTGTTCTAATGCCATAATATGTGTAGGTGAGTGTTTTTTGAGGGCTCTTCTTCTTAGCTTCTACTTTCACTTAATTTTTGTTATGTATTATGTTTTAGGTCTATAAAGAAAATCATTCACTTTATGTATATATTTTGTATTATTTAATTTATTTGATTTCAGTTTACTTTAGTTACTTTACAAAATTTATTTGACTTTCAAATTTAACACCGAAGCGAACAATTTTCGTTAGAACAATAACAACAACAACAACGTCAAAGTCTTTTCAATAGCAATTTGCATTTGCATTGCATCATCTCACTTCGCAAACCGAAGCAATAATAATCAAAGCAACAATTTAACTCGCTGCTTGTCTTATTAGCGACTGCAGAACTCACCACCAACTAATAAACTATTCGCCCCGACCAACCCGACCTCCTGCTTGAAATATTCAATGTTCCTCACTCGCTCGCACGTTGCTTGATCTCACAGCAGAGTGGAGCCAGCAGCAGCACACGTTTAAAGTTCAACTTCGTTTTCATGGCGCAGCTTTGAGGGGTGCAGCGGCAACAACAACAACAACAGCGGGAGCAGCTCCACCTCCTCAAAAGCTGTTGGCGGCAACTTGGCTGCCGATAACCAAAAATAAGCATGACTTGAAGGAGATGTAGAAGTGAAACACAACAACAAGAACAGCAACAATAATAATAACAACAAAGATAACAACAACAAACACATCAACAAATAACAACAATAACGACGTTGCCAACTATTTAACTACCCCGGTTGTTAATGCAACGATTTGTTTGCATTGATTTGTAATGTTGACGAATGCTTTTCGTTTGATTGCATGACCGGAACCGGTTTTTAGCCAATTATGGCAGCTTGTTTCATGAGCTGCCATAAATGGTTGCACACGATATAAATTAATGCTTGTTGTAGAGTGCATTCTTTTGCAAACATTTTTAATGCGAGCAGAATTTAGAATGTGAAAAGGAAAAAAAATAAAACTTTAAACATTCGCACGAACAACTACAACAATATTAAGAGCGTTGCTTCTCCCTTTCGTTCGTTGACATTTGTTCGTTGTTGCTTCTGTCACTTAAATGTCACAATCAGACAGGCAAACAAACCGACCCTCGTTGTCAACACAACTCGGCCACCGACAACCATGCGAAAACCGGGGGGAAGACAGCGACAGCCGATAGTAACGGTACTTGGATGGAAGAGCGGGCGTAGTTACATTATTATTGTAGTTGTTGTTGTTGTTTTTCCTTGTTTTTCCACAAAAATATCTTGATTTGGTGCCAAGAAATGACAGTTTCCAAACTGCAAGACGTGAAGGGGAGTACGCTACAACAACAACAATAAGGGCAACTCTGCCAGCCAACAAAATATGAAAATTGCAAGAAGAAATCGCAAATTGTTGCCACATTGTTTTGCTATATGAAGGTACACAAAAAACTTTTAATATTGAAGAAAACAAGAAACTGTAAATGTAAAAACAAAGGGCAACTCTAATTCAACAACAACAAATTGTTTCAATATTTTTTTTATATGATTTTCAATTAATTTTTTTTTCAACATTTTCAATTCAAATATTGAGTAAATTATTGAACATTTTATTTGAGGTCGCTCATTTTTCTCTTTCTTCCTTTCCCTTCTTCCTCTTTTCCTCATTCTTCGCCTCCCTCTTCTTTGTAAAAATGATTATCAAAAGAGTACCATAGAGTAGATTTTCTTAGAAATGAATAACAACCTAAACCTTGAGCCTGCGTTGGATTGAGGAAGGAGACAGGGAAGGGAACGAGTGCAGAACGAATAGATACCAGTTTATTATTACACCGAAGACCCAGCAACATTCCAACCGAGTTCAAATGGACCACATACGGGGTTTAAGCAAAATTTGAAGTGCCATTAAAGTGTCATCGTTAAAGTAACCCAGATCATGTGCGAAAACAAAGAAATGGCAACCATAAATTAACACCATGTATGTATGTACATCGCCATCAAAATCTTATTATAATCAGACACATCCTGAGTTCAAAAGAAACTCGAAAGAGCCGACAAAAATATCGTCAAGTAATCGTAAAAGAGGACAATGAAAAGGAAGAGGAAGTGAGTAACTGAGTAGCTCAGAGTAACTAAGAGACAGGCTGTGAGTTCAGTGAGAGATTAACACATGCTACTTCAGCAGGGTGGCCCTGGATAGTTCACAATATCGTATCACTTCAAGGTTAACTGGTTAAATTAAAGGTTCAGTAAAAAAACGAAATAAAAATACCATAAAAGGATATAAAAAAATCTTTATTCTAAAAAAGGCAATTTTTTTCTGTTTTCTATTGTTTTTTAATACATTAAGTTTTTAATAAATTAATTTAATCTAATTTCAATTTAATTTAATTTAAATTTATTTTAAATAATTTGAATTTAATACCATTTTTAATTTATTACTTTTTTAAAGACATCTTTTTTTATTACCATCTTATTTATTTGTTAACCAGTCCCAGACAGTGTTGCCACCCTTACACGCCTCTGTTTTCCTTTTCTTTATTTGCGTTTCTCTGTCTTACTTCTTGTCGTTTCCATTTTCTTATAATTTTCCTTCACCTTCCTTCCAGGAAGAAAATCGTTCAAACTGTTCACGCTTTTAAGGGCCCTGAGAATTTTGACAGCTGTTTCCCTGACAAGTTTTCTCGACTTCCTGTTTGTGTTACAATTATTTATGCCTCAGGTTTATTTAACCTGGTACTTTTTGTTCACTTTTATTTGTTTCATTCAGTTGTTGAACCTGCCTGGGAATCACCGGCCTGATTACGGTTCTCTTCCTTCTCAACGGCGAATTTCCAAAGGAAACCCTGTCGTCTTCTCTGTTGTCTCTCTTTTCAGAGAAACTCTCATTAAATCTTGGAGTTATTTGTAAATTACGTACAACTCGTTGTTGTTGCTTTATTTTTAAACCCTAAATTGAAGGTGAAGTAATAAATTTGGAGATTTTGAAATTCCTTTTAAGTGACTTGTTTTTCTTTGGGTTTTTCAAACATCTTCTTCTCATCTGATGACATCAAATTTCTGATAACTCGAATAAGAAAAGATTTAAATTTAAACACCTATTATTAAGAATTAATTAAAGACTTATTAAATATTCTTTGAATAGTTCTTTAAATATTCTTCTTGGAATTGTTGTTTTTTTTAAAACAAAATCAAATTCCAGAAAGAGGAAAAGATAAAAGAAGACAAAGTCAAAGAAAGTTAGGAGTTTAGAAATTTCAAAATATTGATGATTCATTCTGAGCACTTAAAATTCTGAATTGCCAAATATTTTGAAAGCTGTTTGATGGTGCGATAGAAAAAATATCACCACTTTTGATTTATTATTTCATTTATTCTTCAGTAAATCATAAGTTTTGAAAGTGAAATTAATTAAGACTCTTTTCTGTGGAGTCATCCACACAACAGAAAGCAGAAATCAATAAACAGGTTCATCACTGATCCACTCCAAGAGATGGTCGACGGTCGAACGTTGATGGTAATGAGTAAGTTTCAAATAAACAACAACAACATTAATGATCATCCGCCAAGAAATGAATTGATGAAGTGATTCATGAACAAAATATTGATGAAAACAATATTAATTCTATGGAAGAAACTGATTTCAATTAAATATTTGAAAGAAAAACTGCAATCTCAAAGTATTAAGAATACTTATTTTAAAGGGTGGGAGGGAGTTAGAGACGGGGGAGGGAGCATCGGGGGATAACAACAGCATCAAATCCAACAACAATAATAATAAAAACAAGACGAACTACAAATTTTTTCAACGAATGAAAGAAACGGAAAACTTGTCAAGTCGAGCAGTTTGTCGCTGTCAACAACAGCGTTGCCATATATCAAGAAAAACAACTAAAACAAGAAAAACACTCATCCTATAAATCAACAACTACTACTACTATAATAATACTCGTAATAATAATAGCAATAACAACATCATCATCATCATTTCTTGGCTTTTTAGTTAAAATGTAGAATAACATGTTTTCTGAGAAAAGCGAATTTTGTATTGTTGCCATAGTACTTTAGTTTTCGTTTTTCTTTCTTTTCTTTTCTTTTCTTTCCTTCCTTTCCTTTCCTTTCCTCTCCTTTTCGTTTCTTTTCTTTTATTTTCTTTTCTTTCCTTTTTTCTTTTCTTTCCTTTTCTTTTCTTTTTCTTTTCTTTTCTTTTAATGTTTTTCCTTTATTTTATTTTCTTTCCGTTCCTTTTCGTTTCTTTCCTATTCTTTTCTTCTTTTCCTTTCTTATTTATTTATTTTTTTTTTTAGTATCGATTTCAGTAGTATTGGCAACTCTTTAAGTAGCAGGCTGTCAGTCAACCACCGAACCTGTCATGTTGAATGCGAGCAGGTTGCAAACTACGCACATGGCGTTAAGTGAGTCTGTCAGGTGGTCAGTCTGTGTATCCGGTAGTCAGTCAATCTACAGATTTATTTGTTAATCTGTCTCTTTATAGTATCTTTTATTATTACTCTGTTAAATAAATCTCTGAAGAAATCTAAAATCGTATTCAATCTTCACTACAGTTAAACACGAGACGGTGGGTAAGTTGGTTGGTCGTTGGGTCGATTGGTTGATCGGTTGGTCGCTTTGTCTGCCCTTGTATAAAACTAAAAGTAACCACAGTTGCTTAAAGGTTAGTAAATGAGGCCAACAAGCCAAGGGAATCATTATAACCATAACGATGATGATGCTGATTATTATGATCATGATGAACAATGCTTCAACAACAACCCTGCTCTTAACAGCAACAAGAGAACAGAATAAAAGCTCTTTAAATATAAACGAAATACAGTAAAAAATGATAAATTATCGAGTAGGATTTCAGACGCTTTTTAAGAAATGACTGGTTGCTGTTGTTGTTATCATTGTGAGCAACTTTTCTGCTTTATTAGTGGCAACACTGACACGCACGTTGGCAACAATAACAGCAACAACAACAAATGCAACGACAGCATCACGCACACGATATACACCACGTTATACACCACATACTCGTACATTAGAGCCGCTATGTTGTGTTGTGTTTTCCTTCTTCTATCGCTGTTGCTGTTGTTGTTGTTGTAGAAATCTGTTGTCATTTTTGTTGTTGTTTCTCGTTGCTGTTATTTGCAATACAGTAAAATGGTGATTTATCGCAATTGAGGTTAGTAAAAGTTGATGGCAACATTCATTTATTTTCTTTTTTTACACCATTTTTTTTGCTAAAAGAAAATAAGTTGAATAGAAAAAAAATGTCTTTCTTTCTTTTTTATTTTTCCTTTTTTTGTTGTTGATATCGGTTTTCTTTTTTCTCGTCTTAAATAAGACACCAACCACTGAGTGTTGAGTAAACGTGCTTAATTTGTACGTCGTTGTTGTTGTTGTTGTTGCATGTGGTCAGTCGATGTTGAAGATGTGATGTCTACGAGTCGCCAACAAGTCTGCCAACTTTTAATTGACAGCATTGATTGGATGATTGAATGAGTGATGATGGTGCAGACATTTTCTACGTGCCAACATATTGTAAAATAAATAAATAGAAGAAATTTTTCGATTTTTCACAGAAGATTCACCGTCGTCCTTCTTTTCCTCTTTCCCCCCCCCCCCCAACCATCCACACTTGTTTGTAATACTTTCTTTTCTTTGTCCCTTCACTTTAATTAATTTCTTTTGATCCTCAGATAATTTTCCTCAAAATTCCGCGGTTTATCGCCTATCATTAAAAAACGCTAATTGACAGCTGAGTTGCTTCATAAATTAGCTGCGAAAACCATTAAATTGCAATTAAATAACGATTCGTGCTGAGACGACTACTTAACTTCAGACATCCAACAACACAGCTTGGCAATATTTGCAAAGGCATACGGCAACATTTCACAGTAACATTTTACAGCAACATTTCACAGTAACGTTTCACAGCAACATTTCACAGTAACATTTCACAGCAGTATTTCACAGCAACATTATCAAAGATTAACCAACCGTCAATACAGCTTTTTTCGGAACTCTTCTCCAGAATTCATAGCAACACGATGACGATGCTGATGGAAAAGAAGAAGACTAGTTTTTAGAACGAATCCATTGAGTCGACTCGAGTAGAGACGAGTTACCGATGCACACGACGCTGAAGATTCCCTGGTGTGAAATTTGAGTTAAAATCGTGTTCGTGTCCACCTACACCGAGAATATCATGTGGCAGCCAGTCTGACACTCTGACTGTAATGCATATGTGAGTGTGAGTCGGCAGCTGGTATTCTAGGTACTCCTTCGATTTGATGGGTGGGTCGGTTGTAATAGTAATAAACAACAACTCCATGCTGTGTTTGTGTGTGGATCCATACGATTTGGAAATGGAAAATCTTCGGTATGCGAAGGGTTTAAGTCCATGAAGGTGAAAGAAGGCGATACCGAGGCGGAAGAGGCGCTCAGGTAGAGTTCGTAAGTGTGGGAAATCGTTGCGAGATAAAGAACAGGGTCTCAATATTTGAAAAGGATGGACGCAGAGCAGAGACGTAGAGAGTGAGAGAGACGTAGCAAGTGAAAGAGACTAGAGATCGTATTAGTGAGTCAGTGAAAAAGGCGTGAAATACAGCACACCGACACAAGGGGTCATTAAAGCCGCTTAGAAAAATCTTTTCTTCATTCTTTAGCAAATCGCATAAAGAAAATCTATGAAAATAATTGATTACCAACTAAAATCAAGATAAACCTGAAATACAGGAGGGAATACTAATTAAAATTCTTAAATTATGAAGGTTATTTTAAGTTTAAAAGGTTACCTTAGATTAGTAACAACAACATTAACAACAAAAGTTTTCTTCCAAACAGTTGATAATAGAAATCAGAAACAATGACCACTTCTTTATACCTTTCGTTGGATTTAATAGCAAGTGCTAACTCACCACACTTCATTCGTAGAAAACTTTATACCAACCTTAATAAAATATACAAACTTACTGGAATCTTACTCGAATCTACTTTAAAATGAGTCGCTTTATTGTTCTCCTTATACTATAAGTCTATTCTTTTGCTCTTTTAATTCTACCTGTTTTAAAAATTAGTTCAAGGTCGAAACTCACCACACTCTACTGGTCGAATACTTTATAGCAATCTTACTGGAATCTTACTCGAATCTACTCTACAATGAGTCACTTTATTGTTCTCTTTATACGTCTATTGTTTCGTTTTAATTAACATTCCAATTTTAATTCTTCATTGTTGTGTTACAATGTTTCGTATTTCGCGCTATCACTGTTCCTCACACCCTCGTTCTCTTTTTCTTTATAGAAAACTTTGAAACTTTCCAAACTGTTAGCGATTTTAATGGACAGAACTTCAGTTGGTCAAATTTTGCTTTCTTTTTACTTTGTTTTTGTTTAACAATGCTGCCTGTTCTTTTTCTTTTTATTCTTCTTTCTCCTCTTCTTCTTTCTCTTCTTCTTCTTTCTCTTCTTCTTCTTCCTCTTCTGCTACTCCCGAAGTACTATGATAAAAATCTACAACTGCTCTCATGGGTGTCATTTTGCTAGAAAGCGTGGTAGAGTGGTTATTTTTCACGGGCAACTGTTTTTTGTTACTTTTTATGGTGAGTATGAAACCTTATTTTCTCAGTTTCTTAGATCTTATTAGAGCATGGTAAAAATTGACCTTATTTTCAGCTACTATTCAGTTTTGTTTTGCTTTCACTTTTTAGAGAAAAATAACCGTAGAAGTTCTACATTTTCTCTGTGTGAAAAATCTTTCTTAAAGTTTAAATTTAGTTTAAAACGCAACACTTTTTTATAATCTTTGAAAAGGTTTCCAAATCTATTTTAATGAATTATAAATAGCTTATTTACATGTTAAACTAAGAGTTATGAGTTCCATATTCTTTATTTTTGGATGAATGTCCAGTATGTTTTATTAACATTATTTTAAAGTACCATTTTAGGAACTCTAAATCAAGGTTAATATTTTTATTTTTAGAAATTTTTATATATGACACAATTAAATTAAAAAACTATTGTTTTTAAAATAAATCTTTATTTACGGTTCTGTTTGCGGTTGACCTTTTGTCAAGAAAAAATAATATAAAATAATTTATGTTAATATTTGATTGTTGAAGAACCTGTTTCGTAAATGATGTGATTGATCTCTCTCTCTCTCTTTTGATCATTGTTAAGAATCGAAAAAACGATAACACTCTTTATAGGTAATAAAATTTAATTGATTATATCGTTAAATTGGTTTTTATACTATCTCCATTAGAATTTACGAGTTTGGAATAATAAATCGATATATTAATAAAGGAATTATATAAAATTTATACTCAGATCTTGTTTATAATGAAAATTAATCACAATCAATTAAGAAGAAGAAAAAACAACGTCCTCGATAATAAAATATATAATAGAATCGTGATTCGGTAAAACAGAATGGTGAAAATATCGATATAACTCAATGTATGAATAAAGAATTAAACATTCACTCAATCATTGAGTAATCAAAATCCAATTTGAATAAATAATACAATATAAAATCGAAAAACCATTAAAACACCAAAAGATTATGAACCGTCATACAGAAAATGAATGGCAATGAATTCAGAAGAGAGTCAGAAGAGAATCCAACACACCCTTGAAATCATCTGACATCATACAAGACACATAAACATGAATCATCAATGGAACGTGTTGAAGTTTTGAAGAATTACTAGAAATCAGTTGGTAAAAATTATGCAAAAAATGGGGTACTTGTTGATCCTCATCTTTCTCATCTTCATACCCCTTCTCAGCACTCATTCTCTTCCTCAACCTCATCAACATCCTCAACCACATCCTGCCACAATCCTGCTTCTCCTCATCTTTATTCTGATCCTCATTATTCTTCCTTTCCCATCTTAGGTCCTCTTCATCATTCTCATCCGCCTTTTTATCCACGTCCTCTTCTTCATCATCATCCTACCCACATCATCCTCATGCAACACCTACAACAACAAAATCGCCATGAGTGTCAACAGTTTAATCAAAACAGTAGCAGCAGCAACAACTATAACAACAACAATAACATCAACAACCCTGGATTTAATACTAGTTTACAGTTTTTAATTAATTGTGCACTCAGAGATGTCGCCATCTTAAACTTCATCAACTGCGATAGATACTCGGTACATGCATTTGTATATATGTATGTATGTATGTATGTATGTATGTATGTATGTATGCATGTATGACTGTACGGGGTACGAGACGATGCGATGTGCGATTACACAAAATGTCAACATTTGCTATAATAATTTTATAGTACAGCGACCTTCGCGTACGCTCCACGGCTCCATGGAGTCCGTCTGAACCAGGCAGTCAGTCAGTCACTTGAATCACTCATTCGGGTATAATTAAAAACAAACAACAACAAGTTGATTCAACACACTTGAGCGGAGCGCCCAAGTGCAACAGATCCAAGTCAAGTGGTTGCATGAATGACCTTATCGGATGGTTTTAAATTCTCGATCTCGTATATCTTAATATATTCTTCACACAATCACACTTCGAGTAGTTCATTATAATTGATCAATTTTAACGCCGCGGTGATGAATTAAAAGAAAGCACCAACAAAAAGCGAGCTCGCTCTCTTTTTTCTCTATCGTTGACTTTCTGATCCGCCCTCGCCAAACAAGTACTCGCACTCCTCCAACATTTCTTCATTCATTCATTTATTCAATCATTAAATACTGCGGTTAAATATTTAAATTGATTACGCAATCAGCTCAATGAGAGACCATGTGATGCAGAAGAGAGATCTTCGTTTTTTAGAGAGCTGTCAATTTTGAGAACTCTTATTTTCATAATTTTTGAATTTTTTGAAGCCATCGTGTGTCATCTCTGCGGAATTTTTTATGCGAAAATGAAAGCCGAGAGATTTTTTTGTTATCACAGAGACGATATTTTATTTAATCCGAAAACAATGATGACTCATGATAGCATGAAATAAAATCTTTCGATGACTAAAGATGGCTTGACAAGTTAATCAACCTGTTGATATTTACAGTTTGAAGTCATTTCATTTGAAAGTAATTAATGACACTTAAAATGGGGGATTTAATGATTTAATTGATTTAAGTATGATATTCAAATGGATTCGTTTTAAGGCATAATGGAATGACATGCAAAAAGATTGCGAATTCATTTGCTATCCATCAGCCATCGAAACCTAGAAGAGATTAGAGCTTATATACGATTACCCATGTTATTTCATAAACAATTTAAGTAAAGTAATTCATTTTTATATACTACGGAAATCCGTGTTTAAAATCGATTGTGAATGCAGCTCTTCGGGTTCGGGAAAATCAAAATGCTTCCTACAGACAACTCTGACATTTAATATATTTTATAATAAGCATCTAAACATGTTGCTGGATTTTTTAGAGCGGGATAAGAGCAACATATTTTCTCCAAAGTTCCCTGTCCTCCAACTAGTTTGTCCACCAACTTTGACAGTAGCTCCAAATGACAACAAGCGTGTTCACATTCGAATGAGTAACAAGACACAATTTATCACATGACCAGACAAATTTCACTTGTGTTATCCTGCAACAAGTCATCCTGCAATAAATTGTTGTAATTTCTTATTATGCACAAAAATTTTTTGGTATTCCACCAAATCTCTCTCGTTAGTTTTCATTTAATGACATTTAAAACGCATCTCTTTCTTTGTCGATTGTAAACACTTTTTTCTCATTTTTTTAAATCCATCAAGAAATGCAACTGTTAAATTAATATAACTAATATTTGCGAATATCAAAGCGCCATAAACATTGATGTACTCTGCTATAATTATGGCAAAAATGGTACATACATAATGTATGTACGTTAATGGCTCGCAAGTATATCGTATTTATTCATGTTTTTCTGAAAATTTAAGCAATTAAAACAGACCGCTTCAAAATTCCTCTTCTGCGAGATGCGCGTCATTATTTTTTACGACGATTTAAAAATGACAGTTCGAGCGCGTTGCTATTTTCCTGTTTTCTTTTTCATTTATATTTATGTTTAACCATATTCGCGTTTTTCGCATTGTTTCTTTTTATGCGAATTTATATGCAACATTGTTTCAATTTTATTATTTACAATTTACAATACAATTATTTTGCGTATTTTTCGCATGCATCTCTTTTGTGGTCGGGTTGGGCTGTCAATTTCAAGCTGTCAATCCTGTTGATTGATTTAATAATTGAGGTGAAATTTAAAAGGTCATTGAATGAAAGTGTCAAACTTGGTGTGAAAAAGCAAATTAAAATTTTAATCATCAAATATTTTCTTATATACGAACATAAACAAATAATGGAAAACTAAAATAAATAATTTGAAAATCAATTAAGTTGAATTGAATTTTTATTTAGAAACCATTTCATTTAATTAACAATTAAAATACGCAATAATATTTAGTAAGAGTTGCCGACTTTGCTTAAACATTTCCAATCATTGTAAATATGACACGTAGCAGTCATAGAAAAATGCGATGGCGTGATGTGTGAAGCGTGTTGAATAAATCGTTACGGAGAGATGGGTAAAGCAGGTGTAAAGGAGGATTGCAAAGAGCGGGTTAAGAAACCGTAGAGGCTAAAATACGATAATTTCTAATTATAAATTATTTATTATACTAGAAAATCAAGCACAACGAAGAGTAGAGAGAAAATACAAAACGAATGCAGTTGTTCGGGTCATGATAACGTCAGTCATAATTTTCTTAAAAGATGTTGAACATAATAAAAGAAATATATTTTCCGATAATGATTATGATGATGGGAATTTTACGTTATTTTCTCCTCAATTGATTCACTATAGTTTTTCTTTTTTCGTATAATAATTTTTACAACTTTAAAAGTTGAATGATTTCTGGAAACTAAAATTTAGGATAAGGCTTTAAGATTGACTGATGAGAGTATCGTCGCTCTAAACGAACGTTGGTAAATACATAATTAAGAATTTGTAATATTGTTAATTGATTGACATCTACTTGTTAGTCCTCAAGTCTAGAATCAACTCACCACAGTCAAAATTATCAACTTTTAACTGTCAATTGTAACTAAAAGCTCGCATTGAAACTAAAATCACCCCACTTAAAAAAGAATTAAAATTCGTACACAAACAAAAAACTCACCACATCCAAAAGATGGTTCGACGTCATTTCATTACATTTTTTTTCTTTATTTAGAAAACATTCAAAATACTCCTCAAAACGTGGTGAGCTTGGTGATAATAAAATACTTGATAATATGGTAAATCCATTTTACAGGTGAAACTTGACATTTGAGGTAGCCTATATAAATAGAGAGAATCACCGAATCGCTCGTGTGGGATCTCTTAATTAGCAACATAATTCTTATCTCTCCACACCAATCTAAACAGGTGACTTTAACTTGATGTATGTTATGCCAATCCGCCATGTTAGACTGCATGTTGACAGCTTCATGATGCTTCATTTGCCTAGCTTTCAAATGATGTTAAGGTGCCTTCCTCTAAAAACCGAAAACGCATTTCAAGAATCTGAAAACAAAAGCCAACCCGAATCAGGTGACACTTCTGATTGACAGTCAAATTAATTGAAATTCCCCACTCACTCATCGTACTAACTGAAAATACAACAGACTTAGAGCCAGAGCGAGACACACGCCTAGAGACACATACAACAGACCTAGACACCGACTCAGACTCAGATTCAGACTGTTTGACATCCTATCGGCTGTCTTCTAAAATGGAGAACCGTCAGAGCGTAAATCAAGGGCAAAGCAAGGAGCTCAAAATAAGGACTTAAATAGGAGTATAGACACAACAGACGATGCTGGCAACGCTGTACAGACACTATTTAGACTGCATTCAAACATGCATTTATACCAGCACGTGGCAAAATTTTGACAAATTTGACATAACACTCAGTGGTACATATGGCACTATGTTTAGAACCCCAGGAGGGGGGAAGGTGGGGCGGTGGAGGTCTAATAAGATAATCCAAACACATTCGTTGAAACAATGGATCCGACCATGTTCTCCAACCGAGTTTCCCACCTTATTTCAAATCCATTCAGCTGAGGTCGCATCGACTTGGTATCCATGTGATTCCGAGTGCATGGAGCACCGCAAGAGCTGTAGCATGCACCGCATATGAAGCTGTCAAAATCATCACATCGAATGGCAACGCCATTTTGTATGCGGTCGAAGCTTGTGTGCTTTCATGTAGTTCAACGAGACAGGACAAAATATGATGGCTTACGGTTAATTGACGTTAGCCACTGACATTAGAATTCATAGGATATGCTTTTGCTTTAGGGTTAGCCACCGACTTACCCACCGCCTCCACCCGTTCTTCATGTTTGAATGGTTGTTGATGATAGGGGAAGAAAAAAAAAACGTTGATCATCTGATGGCCTTCATCGATGATTCATCGAGTCACGGAGTCCTTCATTTCACCCAAGCAAACTCAATCGAATCGAACCAAAGCTGGTCATTTTGACATCGGTGACCACAAATTCAGCACCTTGCAAGTTGTCGGTGCCATACCATTGTTGTTGTTGTGCATTGTAGCTGTTGTTGTTTTTGTTGGCTGTGTTCAATTTCAATGCGGTTTTCAGCTTCGATTCAGCTGCACCGCAGTGAGTTGGTTTCAATTTTCATGGTCGGTGCCGATGTCGCTGCGATACTCTGTGGTACAAGGTTTTTGTGGTTAAAAAAAAATAAAAAATAGTCCACTTGACTTTAGTTCGTTCTCACCCACCCAATTAAAATACGAATGCACATAAAATTGTGAAGAGAAAATAAATCCAAAGAGAAAAATTAAAATTTAACATATTTGGTTTACGAAATTAAACTGCTTTTGCTTTGTTTAGTTTTTAAATTCTACTCCAACAAAATAAATTGTCGCTGATAATAAATTTCATCTAAATAAATAAATTTTTATTTTAATTTAAAAATAAATTTTATCTAAATAATCTTAAAAATTTAAATGTCAAGCGTTTAGAATTTAAAGTTTAATTTAAATTAGCTATAAAAAAGGTTATAAAAAGGTACAAAAATCATAATAGAAAATATGGAAAAAAAAAATTTTAAAAAATATGAAAAATTTAATATCCAAAAATCGTTGTTGTGATTATTATTGTTGTTTTTGCCTTTGGTCCGTGGTCTTTATGGTTGTAATCTCTTGAAATTAATCAGTTTTTTTCATTGTGTTGAATGAAGCACGAGTTTGAATAAATTGAAGCATGTATAAAGTTTGAGGTGCGCCTTGTTTTGGAGAATCTTTGAAGTTTAGCGTCGAATTTATTTGTACTTTCATGCTATATTGTAA
This sequence comes from Myopa tessellatipennis, assembly GCA_943737955.2. Taxonomy (NCBI): domain Eukaryota; kingdom Metazoa; phylum Arthropoda; class Insecta; order Diptera; family Conopidae; genus Myopa; species Myopa tessellatipennis. Next base: position 60,609,401 of record OX031316.1, read on the forward strand.
CACGACAACAATAAAACCATAATAACAACAAAAACAGTAACTACAATAACAACAACAAGTTTTAATATACTATTTATTCTAATTGCGAATCAAGTTTCTTTTCGAAAGGCTCAGAAAATTTGTGGGACTTCAAAACTACTTCAGAAAATCGACAGTGATGTCACTCCGTTGCGATGAAGACATTTTGCGATGATGAGAAGCTTCTTCGGATTTTATTTTTCCCTTTTATTTCAGTTTTTGTTCAATTTGTTCGTCTCTTGTTTGACGTGTTCGTGTTGATTATGTTAAGTAAAACAAAACTTTTAGCATCTTCCGAAGAAAAACAAACAAAAAATATGGTCGCCTGAAAGTTTCACTTAATGAGTTGTTAACATGACCTTTTTTGACATTTACGACACTCAACAACAAAGTTAACAACTAATTCGTGGATCTATTTTGGTGTATTTCTTGTATTTTCTTTGTTTTGTATTAATTTTGACCATTTTCCCGTTTTTCGTTGATTTCATTTGGATCTTTTCAACTGTCATAATTTGAGTTGCTTTAAGGAGAGGGAGGGAGGGATAGAGAACGCATTCAGCATCAACGCATCAATATTTTAATTAGAATGGCAGACGTTTTTAAAGGATAGAAAAACTTTTGTGCTCTACACTCCACTCTTCTCCTTCTTTTCGCTTTTCTTCTCCTTCTTTTTTTCTCTCCTTTTGTGTTTCCTGCTCTACTCTTCTTCTTCTACTCAGCAAAGTGTTTTGTTACCCTCAAGCATAATTTTTACACAGTTTTTGCATTAAAAAAGTTGTGTAATTTTAAAAAAGTTTTCCAAAAAATAAATATGCATAAATTATAAGATAAATAAAGACAAGGACTAAGACGAAATTGAAGATGAAGATGATGACGTCATGTGATTATCGTTTTTCAGCTTTCTTCTTTTAAATTTACATGTTTCACTAAAACAAGAGACAGAAAGAGATAGAAGGAGTGAGAAAGAGAAAGCAAAATCGCTTCTGCAAAACTGCATAAATTTTGTACATTTTGTTGTTGTTGTCTAACTTATTCACTTTTATTCGAGCCAAAAATAGTCCCATTTCTTGGTTCCCTTTTATTAGAATCCACGTATTCTTTTGTAACGCAACTTCTTCAATTTTCTTCTGTTTTTTTCTGGCTATCGTCTTCTTATTTTCGTCTTCTCTAATATTTCTCTATTATTAGATAGTGAATATAGAAAAAACTAAGATGGGTTTCGCCCATAAATAAAAATTTTCTTTAAAATAATGCAACATTTTTATTATATGTTATGATTTGTTTTTTTTCTGCTTTTCTTTCTCTCTCACAATCAACAAAGTTTTACAGTAAAGAAACCACCACCAACAACAACAACAACTCCACCTTGCTTATTACTTAAGTAATGCATTATATAAGGACTACTTTATTGAAGGCAAAAAGTACACCGTGTTTACACCGAGGGAACTTTTTGAGGTTTGCATAAATATTGTGTTGTTGTTGTTCCTTGTTTGTTTGTTTGTTTTTTTTGTCTTCTTTGATATGAGTGATGTTTTGGAAATTGTTTTTGTAGCCGATGAGTCTCGGAAAGCAAACAAATTTTGCCGTCCTCTGGGAGCCGATGTTTGTTTTTTTTTCTTCTCCGTTGTTGTTGTTTTTCTAACTGCCTGACGGGCTCGCTGTCTGCTTGTCTGTCTGTCTGCTTGCGTGTCTGCCCAGCCGTCTGTTTGCGATAAGTTTTTCTGTTGCAATTCTTCCAAAATAATTTTTCCCATCCATATTTTTTTCCCATTTCGATCTAATAAACTGTTTTTGTTGTTTTCTTTTTATCTATCATATAAAGTGTTTGTTGTTGTGGTTGTTTTCAAACAAAAGCAACATAAACAGATACAGTGACGTCTCGCAAATTACGAAAAGCAGAAAAGCGTCGAGAAAAACAGATTAAAATTTTAAAAATAAAGTCGTTTATGTTTTTTCCTTAAAATAAATCGGACAAGACCAAAACAAAGAAAAACAGACCCGCAAAAGTTTACGTTTTAAAACTTAAACTAATGACAACAACAACGAAATGTAGGAATAAATAAATATATCAAATTACAGCAAAAACAAGTGAGCACTTATTAACTAACATACATACATGCATACAAACATGAAAGACACTAAACTAAAGCAGCACTGTTAGGAGAAGAAAAGCAAACCTGAAAAGTAACCAGTCTAAATGCGTCAACCACAAAAGGAAAGCCTTTTAAGCCAGAAAATAGCAAGCAAAACAACCAGCAAAGAAAAAAAAGAAAACCATAGTAAAAACCACGTGAAGAAAATTGCATAGAAAAAACCACATAAAACCGAGTTTCATTTCGGTTGGCCAACAACTGAATCCACTTGTCGACGGTGGGGAGCTGTTGAGCGGGTCGAGTTTTCCTTACCTCATCAACCCACTTCACAAGCTCAAGTAGCGCCAAGCTGCAACCACCCATGGCGGTCCTCTACTCCACACCTGTCGCTGTCTCTGTCTCCCAGCAACCCAACCCAACAGTTTAGGATGCGAAACACTTCCGCAACTGCTACCAGCTGAAGTATTATATACATATTCTTTTTTTCCCATGATATCATTTCTTCCCTTGCTCTCATTTCTGTCCTTGCTATCGCTGTCTCTGTCACCCCACTGCTACTGCAATTGCTACTGATTTTAAAACGCTTCTTTCTGTTTATTCAACTATTTATGCATCTAATGCGCACTTTTGAAGACTTAATGCTGTCAACATAATAGGTAAGCATTGAAATAGTGAGGGGGAGGGTGACATGGGGGGTGGTGATGGATGGATGAGGGGGGTGCGGTGTGAAACGATTACTCGAATAGCTCGTTGCATTTTCTGCTTGTTCGCATAGAAATCAACTTTAAATACGCACCAAACCAAGCCATACTTTTTAATTTTACTAACATATTTTTTAGTCGTCCCCTCCCCCCCCCCCCTCATCAAATCATTTTCTTTGTAATTTTCTTTTTTGCATTGTATTACGTTTTCATGTGGAAAGCCATTTTTTTTAGTCTCTTGGAAGTCGTTTGAGTGAAATAGAAATTTTTTAGCATTTTTCATTCATACAACAACAGCAAAAACACAACCATGAAAAGCAGGTTTGGTAGTTTTTCATCGTAAAATCGTTTCATCGTTTCATTTGGTGCTGGAAAACTTGATTTGATGACAAGATTTTTAAAATAAATAAAATGACTTGGAAATTTTTTAAATACTCCGTTAGACGAAAGATGAAAGTAATCGAAAGTCTGATGCGAACTGTTTTTTTTTCTTATTTTTTTTTTCTTTTGGTATTTTTTTTTATTTCTTTAATTTTAAGTGTTTCAAATTTATTTATAGTATTATTTATATAATATACAATATTGTAAAAAAGTAAAAGATGCTATTAATTAATAGATAATTAATTAAATAAAGTAAACCTTTAAAAACGATAAAAATAATGTTCACATAAAAAACTATGGAAATTTCCAAATATTTCCAAGTAAAATACTATTTATTTGAATATAGGCATTTATATATACCATATAAATACTCGTGTACATGTAAAAACTTACGTTCTTCTATATAATTAGAAAACTCAGCTCACATCAAGAAAATGACTTCAATAAATATTGAGAATTAATCCATTTTTTACTCACCTAAAATGAGAGAGAAAAATAAAATCATCAGAATTATATTGAAATTCCGTAAATTTAAGAAAAAAGTGGATAAAAATCAGTGTTAGTAAAGTACAAAAAATAGATACTTGATATTTATTAAACCTTTTAAGAAACCCGTTCCAAATATGAAACCCATTTTAATTAACTCATAAATTCCCATTAAATTTCAAGGAAACTAAATCAAACAAATGAGACTCTTTTTAAACCCACCAGTTTTTATATAAATACAGATATATTTTTACATATGTATGAATTTATGTATGTAGGTCTGTCTGACTGCATGTCTGTCTGTCCGCATGTCTGCCTGTCTCCATGAATGGCTGTATGTCTCTATGTATGTAAATATCCAAACATTTCTTGTTGCTTCTAATTATTAACAGAACGAGTCTTGTTGGGCGATGTCACACTAAGCGTCTTTAGGGCGAATACACTCGCTCTTATTGGTCGATGTCACATGCCAAAAATGAACCCATCAACACGAATGAGGCCGGCAGCAAGCGACTTAGTCTGACTTCGGCCAACTAGACCCGTTCTGTTAAATAGACAGCTACTGCTGAATTAAATGCCAAATTACATGAACTGGGAAGGAGCTCAGATCTAAAGAAAAACCACGTTCCAACTGAACTAATCTTGGAACTAATATTCCAAAATGATTATTTTGATCGCATCATCGAAACGCTGTAAAAATAATTAATTTATTGTACAATAAATAAAAAAAGAAAACAAGTTTCAGTTGACACTCGCATCGTTTGACGTTAAAATGTTATGCGGCTGTCATTGAAAATTAAAAACAGCACTTCTTATGGATCTTTAGTGTTGCGAAGAGGAAAACAAAAACAACTTCGACAAGGATTTATTAATATTTAAAGAATAATCATCTTCTGGGCCCACTGGAAATGTGATTGCATCACATGGAACCAGTTCTGCTCCGTTCGATTCGCTTCGGTGTGCAACTGGCTTTTTTACAGCAACAAGAAATTCTATCAAAAACAACAACAGAGACCAAAAGCAGACACCAACAAAAACAGACAATATCAAAAAGCAGAATCAAGAAAATCAGGTCCAAGGCCCTGAACACACGGTATGTTTTTATTACCATAAATCAAAAGTAGTTTTTTACAGGCTGATTTTCTAGCGTATTTAAAGCCGGTGAAACGCACACGAAAAGGGAAGAAGCCGGCGAAATGACTGCATAAATAAGAGCAAAAGAATTATTTACGTGGAACGCGACAGATTGGAGAACTCCAGAGTATTTGCGGCTGTTTCTTTCTCTTGCGAACGTCGATTGCACCAGGAAAACCTGAGTTACCGGTGTTTTGCAACAGCAAAAACGACGCACTGAGAATGACGACGGCGAAAATAAAATGCGTCAATTTATGCCTTCAATGAATTTCAATTTCAATGAATAAGTCGAGGATGAAGTCAGTCCCTCGATTGGCAAAAAAAACAGGTCCTTCGAGCGATTCTCCTCGAGAAACAGAGGCCATGCCATAGAGAGAACTGACTCAAATCAAAGCTGTTTAAATGATTTTCACAGGAGGAGGAAGAGTGGAGAGAAAGGAGATTTAAAGAGGTGAGAATGAAGTTTTAAAGGTTTAAACGATCGTCGTCCGAGGAGGAGAGATAAGGGTGGTAGGTGGTATAAAACATATTCAGAAGAAGAGGAGAGAAAAGAGATGAAAGGTAGAGAGAAGGAGGAGGAATATAAGATCTTCAGAGTAGGTGGGAAGAAGAGAAGAGGAGAGAGAAAGAGGTAGGGTCGAATGTTTAAAAGATCATCATATGGTCCAGAGGAGAACAGATAGCAAGAGTAGAGAGGAAGAGGTTTAATAGGTCTTCAGAGAAGGAGAAGAGGCGAGAGAAAAAGAAGAGAGCATAAGAGAGAGAAACGAGATTTAAAATATGGATGTTAAAGAACATAAAGAACTTGCTCTAAATTTACATTTATTATAATTCCTTATAATTTCTTAATTTTTTTATTCTGATTTCGTATTATTTGTCATCGTCTTCTTATTTATCTTTTTTATTATTACTATGTTGCTTTACAAAATTTTCTTTTTAGTTTCTTTCATTTGTTCCATTTTCTCAAGGTTTTTGATAAGCATACAAAATAAAAATAAAAAATCTACATTTTTACAAAATGGACAGACTGACGGAAAATGTTGATAAGAAAACCTGAAACTAGTCCGTTACTTTAACTTGAATATATAACTTTTTAGACAAAAAAAAACAAAAAGACAAAAAAACTTATTAAGTTTATATTATACAAAGAATTTATTATAGTTAAAAATTTAGTTTAGACATCGTAAAATTTTCAGTCGGCCTCTCAACTCATAAAAGTTAAAAAGTAAACAAATTATTTTAACTGTGAATCTATTGTAAAAAAACAAAGACTACAAAAGAAACGACGTCTACGTGGAATTGAGGAAACGGGGCACAAAGTACCGTTACAGGCTACTAATAACTTAATCTTGAAACAAGAGACCAACGAAGAAAAAAAATGGTTGAAAGCAACAACAAAAACATAAAAAGTTTAAAACATCATTAATAAACATTAACATGAGAAGAAAGACAAGAGTGCGATAAAGAAAGATACAGAGAGAAAAACAAGAGAGAAGAGAAGACAAGAGAAGAAACTAGATTAACGCAGGTCAACCAAAACTGGTCAACATGCGGGGCATTCAATGAACTGTAAATCTTTTTCATGGAGAACTAAAAATGAAACCTCTTAGAAAACCGAACCTTCTAGAAAGCTTCATATAAAAGAATCTTTAGAAAACGAAAAGAATCTTTAAAACAAATTTTGTCAAGTTTTTGCTTGAAAACTTTGATGAATTAATTAAGTCTTTTAATTAAAATTTTTGAAAAAATAGCGGTTTATTTTATTCAAAACTGTCACTAAAGGAATGTCAAATGTAATTTTAATCAAAAACACAGTTTATTCACGCTTGTCACTGTCCAAAAACATTTATTTTATTTCATATGATTCATTGACTTTATGGTAGCTACTAATTCATTCATTTTAATAAAGTTAACTAATTACAATATAGTATATCAAGACACCCTTCTCCACCTCTTCCCCAATCCACCAGGCTCTCCAACAGTCCAGAGCCTCTTAATTTACCTCACATTCAATTAAAGCGTCTACTAAAATGGTCATATAGAAGAAGAAGAAGAAGAAGAAGAGGCACAGAGTCTTCAGTAACCTGTAATTAAATCTTCATCAACGTACTACGAGTATACTCGTACATCGTTAGCATCAAAGCACCGCCTTCATAATTTGAGCAAAGAGAATAATTTTAGGGAGTTATTTCAACTGATTTTTTGTTGTTGTATTTGATGTTGCATGTGATGTTCTTTTTGTTCATTGCGCTGGTGCTCATCTTGGCCCTCCTCAACCTAGAGAAAAGTTAGACGACCGACCGCCAGGTAGGCTTCAACCAGCAACAACGACGACGACGACGGCTGCAACTCATTAATCAAAATACACGTCTCCAGATCAGAGTCTACGAGTGGATGAACGTCTCTGGCAGTTGAGACACCAAGTGCAACATTTAGGATGTTCAGAGAGAAGCTGAGTGATGGTGATGTCGAGACAGACAGTTGAAGGAGGGAGGCGCATTAGTGTTGCCAGATGACAACGATACCGATGCTGAAAGTAGATTTTTTTTATAATGAAAGGTAGAGCGAGATGTAAGACGGTGTCCTTTATTCAGATTCATTGAACTCACTTCACTTAGAAAAACACTACAACTAAGAAGGCAAAAAATAATTAATGCAGTCAGATTTTTCAGATCTTCGAGTCAGAATAACAATTTTATTGTAAGAAGAGAATGTATACAAATAAAAACCATCTCCGGTTACAATTAAAATTCATTCCGTTGATTATTATTAATTTTTGTATTTGAAGACAAAGAAAAGTAGCAGAAGAAAGCCATAGAAATTAGTCTTCCTACAAATTAAATGCATATTTATGTCTCTTTCTGTCTCTCTCTCCCTTCCTCTCTATCACTCTGATTTATGTTTATTCCAAAAAAAAAATGTTCTTAATACGTTTCACACTGCTTTCATGACTAAAATTAAGACCCCTGAAAAATATTTCTTAAATCTTTTCCGTTCACTTTCTTTCTTTATTTCCAAGAAAAGATTAAATCAATAATAATGATAGTGACGACGATGATGATTTTCCGAATGAAATCGTGTGTGTGTTCAAAGTAATCGGGATCGAGTTTTCCCAATTAATCGGAATTATAATTGTTTTGAAATCTTTCCGACTCGAGGAAAGATCAACGAGAATGGGCACGAGCAGAGCAGCTCTCTTAACACGTCCCCCCTCACTCGCTCCCTCCCTTCCTTCAACCACTCGGCATCGCATCCAAATCAAGCCGGCTCTACAAGGAAAACAATCAGAGGCTGTCAAACAACCTGCATTAGAGGATGTCACGACCGAGAAAGGAAGGTGACACAAAGATTGAGAGAGGGAGAAAGTGACAGAAAGACACTGATGCTTAAATATTTATTTATTTTTACTTTTTTTTTTTTGGTATTTCATTTAAGAGTTTTCCGTTTTCGGCGCGCATTTCTGGGACTTTTCTTTTCTTTCGAGTTTCTTTTATATTTCTTTCAATTTATCTTCATTGTTGTGCGTGTGTGGATCTTTATCGCCAAATGGTTCGAGTCAACCTCAAAAATAAACAATAATCGTCTGCTGTATTTTTGTTAACCAGCCTGTTTGCTTGTCTGGCTTCCTACCCGCCTGCCTGCTTGCTTGGCTTCTGCCGGCATGTCTGGCTTTTCCCCTGCCTTTTTCCCAGTCTCATTCTTTGGTTTTCCCTAGTTTTTTCTTCTTATTTTTGACTCAATATGTTTTATGATGGCTTTTGTTTTGTTTTTCTTTATTATTACTGACTTTAGAATTCAGATTCCTTTGCAGAAAACTAATAAATGAGCCTATCGAGGCCTATAAGCCAAACAAACCAATCATTCTGCCAGTCAGTCAATCTAACAGTCAACCTGATAGTCAACCATTCGCAAACAATGCTCTCCGCTCTCTCTATCACCCTCCTTCTCACTCCCTGTCTCTCTCTAAGAAATAATGTAATAACAGAAAAGTAATAAAAATGGGAAATAAAATTTGTAGACAACACAACAAAGGAAACGCATATGAAACAAATATTAAATGGCAAGGAGTTTTATTGAAAACTGAAAAACGCACCATCAGGTACACTGTGAAAAGTAGTAAAAAAGGCCCATGAGCCAAACAGACCATGTAAGTCAACAAGGCGAGCGCGACTAAGAAGCAGGCGGACAGGCAGGCGCGATGAAGCAGGGAGGCAGGCAGTCAGGCTGTCAGCATTTCTACGCAAAACCATAAAAGGGACTGACTGTGTGTCTCTTAATACTTACTACTTTTTTTGCCTAACTACTATATTTGGGCTCATTTAAATTCATTTTCATGGTTAGTTTTGGCGGATCCAAAAAAGGCGACGGTTGTCATTGAATACGAATATAACCTAGGAACATAGGGAAATACCGAGAGACAGAGAGGGAAATAGAAAGGGGGTGATAGAGAAAGAGGGAGAGAAAGAAGGAGAGAGAGAGAGGGAAACCGAGAACAACAAAACAAAAGCCAACAACAACAATAGCACAACCATAAAATACAATGTATTTATTTACATGTATTGTATTTCTGGGAAATTGATAGAAATACTTCCTGCATTGATAACGAAAAATTGTTCATGAACCTCTTAATATCCCTCTTTTTCTTGTTCTTACTCTTGTTCTTTTTATTTTCCTTTATTTTTCTTTATTTCCATAGACCGCGATTGGACAGATCATTGAACGTTGAACGTTGAGAGATCAGAAATGAACCGAAATGAAAATAATCACCGTTTTGATTGACATTGATTGCACGACGAAGTACAGAGATCGTCGGAGTTGCAGAATACAAGAGCATCACCATCATCATAATTAGCATCAACATCGTTATTATCAGCATCAGCATCATCATCGCCATTATTAGCATCATTATTATCATCATCAGTATCAGCTTCTTTCTCATCAACATCATCGTTCGGTCGTCGCCGTCAATATTATCGACAGCCATGCATCGGATGAGGGCTCTCATCCAGTCATCAGGGTTGACCGTGAGCCCTGGTGAAACGAAGTACAAAGAACCGGCTGTCTGTCCGTCTGCTGATCTGCTGTCTGTCTGTCTGAGTCTGGGACTATCTGTTCACTGGTCTGGTCCAGCAGACATCAGCTAACAAAGCAAAGTCTTTCATTGCACTATTTTATGTTGTTAGTGTTGCTGTTGTTGTTCCCCCCGCATCTATTTTAAGAATTTTTACGTGCATATCGTCTCACATCCTCGTCGGTGTTGTTTTGTAGTGGTTTTTGTTGTTATTGTTGTCTTGTATTAAGTGTAGGAGAAAAAAACACCTAGAAACCGATTCTTTTTAAATTTATTGTGAAGGTTAATGATTTTCAGGGAATATTTTTTAATTGCAGGATCGTCTGCAGACGATAAGAGGATAAGGGAAGGGAATGGGAAGGAAAGTAGGAGAAGGAAGGACTATAGAGATCAGTAAATCTTTGAAAAAATTCAACAGATCTTTTCTCGTCTTATCGGAAAAATTAAGACGATTTCGCGAAACACAATCTTAAAATACTTGAATGATTGAATAACTGATTGACTGTCTGACCAACTGACCAACTGACTGTCTGACTGGCGGATAGAACGAAATGAGAAGCTATGATGTTATTTTAAACAAAAAGAAAACTTAACAAAAATAAAGCATTTAATTTGTTCAAGCAGATTAAAAAACACGGAAGGATAATTCGACGAGGAGAAGAGCGGAGGATAGGAGAGTGTAAAAGAGAGTGCATCTAGTTTATCAACTACCGCTTCCTTCTACCACGCCCCTTTATACAAACATACACACACAGAACCCTCATGTTTAGTTTAAAACAACGTTAAAATGCTACAAAACCAACAGAAAGCAACAACACCAAACAATTTTCTTAAGCAAAACGCAAGAACAAAAAATGGAATAAAAAAAAAAATAAAACCCCAAAGCAGTTGGCAACTCTGGCAAGCAAGCATTTCAACCTCAACAGTGCAACGTTCTGCTGCCGCCATTTTTTGCTCTAAAGACTTTGAGACCAATTCTAAGTTAAGTCGAGCGCGAAATTCAAGTAATATAAATAAAGCGGGCGCCACTAAAATAAAGCGTAAAAGAGTAATAAAAGAGAAAAGTAAATAGTAGCATAGAAATAGCAGTAGAAAACGCAGTATATATGTATTTAACGACTTTTCCTGGTTCTCCGATTTAATTTTCTCTGTCTGTCTCTCTCTCTTTCTGTCCGTCTCACTCTCTATCCCTGTCTCCCTCTCTCTCTTCAGTTTTAATACTTAAGAATATGATTACCAACATGTTTAGTATTTAGTTAAAGTAGTTCAACTGATTCGCAACCCTGTTCTGTGGTGAATAAAATGCTTCTTCATTCAGGGTTGCACTCTATTGCACTTTGTAGAGCTCCACGCTTTCTTGAGTTTTCTCGTTGGGAGTTTTAATTAAACAGGTACTCATGATGAGAAGAGTAACAAGACTAGAATAATAATCATTAAATACTCGTACATATTTTTCAGTAGTAGGTAGCCGGCCATTTGTGTACGTGGTCTTGTGGACGTAATGCTAAACTTAAATTTAGCAAATTTTTTATTAACAAAACTCTCATTAAAATTCTATAAATAAACCACGGAATCAATCCGTCAATTGATCTTGGAATGTGATCTGTTGTATTTCTGTAAAGCCAATGAAATGATTCCGATGAAATGAGAAATGCTTAAAGTTGAGAGATGGTAGAGTTAAAGTAAAGTAGGGATCGATGAGTTACTAGAGGATAGAAAGAAAATCGATTAAAATTGCAGAACCATGAAATGAATCACATCATGAGAACTCATTGTGAGGCACATTTCAAAAGATACACTGTTAAAGAATTGATTCATTCTGGATTGCAAAAGTTTATGAGAGTCTTAATAAAAATGCAATATAAGTACATGTATATATTTTAAAATATCTATGAGGTATTATAATTAATTCTAATTTATTATAATTATTATTAGTATAATTTATACTGATTTATTAAATATACAAACAATTATTATCAATCAATGTTTTCCTTAAAAAATAACACCAAAACCATTCCAACAACGAATTACGAAAAACAGACTACTTTTAAGATAGAAGGAGAGACGTTTAGGGGCGAGGAATGGAGGAATTCCTTTTGAGTACACTACCAAAATAAAAATCACTTATGTATACAAAATATTGTGCAGTACTTCAAAGAGACAGGAAGAAAGAAATACTTAAGGAAACGATACAACGTCAGTGTGAACAACCAGGTACATATAGTGACCAAGACAGTAAAAAAGGAACCACAACCACAATCAACCAATCAATAACCAATTTTAATAACCAATTAAAAACCAATGATTAAATGGTCTACAAACCATGCTTAGTTTTTCTGATTTGAAATTTAGATAAAATGTTGAATTTTGTTGGAGTTCCTACCATTTCGGGGCGATACTGGACCTGCTGAAAGATGTTATCCTTCAGCGATGCCGTCCGATCGGGATGGTGGTACAGCGAGCATTTGTTGTTGTTGTTGACGCCGCCGTACGTTGAGGTGTCGGTCTTTTGGACCGTCAAAGTGCTCGACGAATTCACTTTGGAGGCGTGCGAGAGGCGTTTCATATGCGTCCAAACCTGATGCCAGGGTACGTCTTTCTGTGATGCGGGAGAGGGATGGGAGAATGGGTGGAGGGGGGTGTGCGGGTAGGAATAGCGTATTGATGGGAGGATATTGCGTAAGGTATAAAGTATTTAGGTTCATTGTGTTTCGTTGTTGTTGTTGTAGGATTATAGTGTTGTTTGGTTGTTGTTATTTTTGTTTTTGTAGTAGTGGTTTAGTAGTGTAGATTGCAATTATAGTGTTAGGAATAATTTCGTTTGCGGTGAGGGGGAAAGGAGAAGAAAGAAAAATTTTACAAAATCAATTAAAAGTGTTGAAATTTTGTTGGAAATTTTCAAATTTTTTTATCTCAATGTTAAGTAAAAGTTCTTTAATGTGGTTCATTTATTAAAATGTTCTAATAACAATAAGAACTTATAAACTATAAAATTTTAAAGTAGGAAATAGCAACATATTATTTATTATACATTTATTATTAGTTTTAATAAACTATTCTATTAAAAAAGCCTTCAATTAATAAAACCATGATTTTGTCTATAGTACAAGAGATATCACCCACACAGTCACCCACACAGTCACACACACACACACACACACACACACACACACACACACACACACACACATTCACACACAGCAGAGAAGAACTCGTTAACATGAGGACAGAAGAAATGATTCGCTGATGATTTTAAACCACCCACAAACGAGCTTCTTTAATCTTTTCATTACCCGTTTTAATTATTTGATTTATTAATCGTTTTAATTATGTACTTGATATATTACTGGCTTTAATTATTTCATTTATTATTCTTTAATTATTTCATTTGTGAATTTATTTAACGTTGGTTGTTCGTTGTCGTTAATCTTTACTGTTTTTTCTTTATTTTATTTATTTAAAAGGCACCAAAAAAAAATTAACTCAACTCAACTCAACGCATTTCAAATGAACTCATCTCAATTCTTTCTCTATGGTTTATGTAGCACAACGATTTCTTTGTTTTTTTTTTCTTAATTAATTGCGATCGTTAGAATTCATCGCACTCGCGATAACCAATCATAGAAAAACAATCAAATTAGAAATTGATTTCGGAAGCCTGATGTCATTATTTTTATACTGATATACTTATTTTCTGGAAATCGAGTACATTTTTAGCAAGAATTCGATAAGAATATGTTTGTTATCAGTCACTATTTTTTACAGTACACTATTTTTATTGTTTAAATTGTAGCCTCGATATGCTATTTTCGGAATTTATTACTAAAGTGAATCTTAAAAATTAACAAATTAGTTTTATTTTATTTTGTTATTCAACTTTATTTTATTTGATTGCAATTTATTGTATTTTATTTCAATTTTTCTTTTATTTTATATTGGATTATTTTTTATATTTTATTGCATTTTATTGTTTTTTGTTTTATTTTATTGTATTTTATTGCTTTTTATTGTATTTTATTGTATTTAATTTGAGTTTATTGTATTTAATTGTGTTTCATTGCATTTTGTTTTCCCTTTTTTATTTTATTTTAAATACTAAATGAGTTAATTTATCTCTATGGAGTATAAAAACAATTTATGTCTATAAAAAAATCATTGATGAATAATTTCAGTAGGTGGCAACGCTATTTCGAGTGAATCTTTAATAAATTCAACAATCAAAATATGTATTCTTGCAACCACTTTTTTTTTGCACTCACTTCTAAAAAAAATATTCATTTGCATTTAACCAAAACAACAAGATGAAATAGAAGAAGAGGAAGAACATCGAATCGACAACATCATGTTGCATGTTGTAGTGAATTGCAGATGCATGCATACAACAACAACAACAACAACGGAATACATGTGAAAAACGCCAACAACAGCGAATGCATGATTGCGAAGGATGTTAAGCAACACAACAACAACAACAACAACAGCCACGATGACGACGACGGTGATTTAAAAATGCAACACATATGTAAATTCAAAAAAAAAACATAAAGCAGAAGATGCGCAAGAAGAAGTAGCAGAAGAAAAAGAAGAAGACTAGAAAGGCTCAGAAAAGGCAACTGAAGCAACACAAAAAATGCAATCAAAGTTGATTGTGTGCGCGCGACTCGAATGGTCTTGATGCGGTTGTTGTTGTTTCTGTAATTGCTGTTGTTGTAACTTGTTTGTTTGTTGTTGTTGTTGTTGCAATTGTTGTTTCTGCAAATGTTGCAAATTCAGCCAACGATGGCATCAACGATCGTTCGCAAGAACCGAACACGCCAGAGAGGGCGTTGAGCTGTTAGAAATGTGAGCGAGAATTGAATGACTTCGGTAAGAAGAAGAAGAAGAGAGAAAAAAGAAAACGAAGAAGAAGAAGAAGAAGTGGGAAGAACGCGACTTTGTACTTGTGCCTGTGGTTTTTGTCTCCGCTATTTACGAATTTAACTTGAAAAGAGGGAATTTAACTTCTCGCTCTTGCAACTCAATTGTTGCCCCCGAAAAGGGTGCTTTTTTTCAACAGAAAAGAGAAATTATTTATTTATATTATCATAGAATTCATACAATCAGTCCCGTTATAAGTTGAGCAGCTTCCCCATTAAATTTCATTGACAAATTCAACTGTAAATCATCAGCTTTTGTGGTTCACCCCTCGCATTTTTTTGAATGGTTCCGGAGCGACCTTTGAATTTCCGGTTGGTGGCGACCCTCTTTCGCTGTGTTACGCCGCTTCTACCTCTCGCTCTGTCCCTGTCACTCTCTCCCACTTTCTCACTCTCATTATTTTTCCACTGACAGCAGCAACTTGTAAACAACAGATTTTTTTAGCTTGTTTTTTTATTTGTTGCATATTCTGTAGATTGATGCAAGTGTTGCTGCCGCTGCTTTGGTGTTCGCTACCAACCAACCATCGCCCCTCCCTCCCCCCCCCCCACCCCACCGCCACAACCGACAACTATTAATTTTTAGTTATTTTTTTAATTTCCTTTTAATGAATTGTTTACAGTTAAATTATTGTTGCTGTAGTTTGTAGTTTTTTTCTGCTGTTGCCGCTCCGTTGACGACGGATATAAAAAAAAATGGAACAAAAACGGGCACTGTTATTTGTTGTTGTTGTTATTGTTGTTGCTTGTATGCCATTACACGATTATATTTTTTTTACTGCTCTACTCTTCAGTTTTTCATTGAATACGAAAAATTGTACTGAAAAACGTATGCAATGGAAAAATTCACCAATAAAATGAATAAAAAACCAACTTTTTTAGCAGTTTTTCCAATAAAATCTTTAATGTGCGAATTTCCTTAATAAAATTGATATGAATGGCTACCATTTTGTTATTTTAATTGAGCCACATTTAGAACTATTATTCTGTTCTTTTTTCCTCCTTTTTTTGCTACTTTTTTACGCTTTTGGAGCAAGTTAATTATTTCCGCTGAAATTTTTTTCAATATTTCTCTAATGCATTCATACATAAAATTGATCATCATCTGCATAATTTTCTAAAAATTCTTGACGCAACTTGTTGATAAAACTTGTTGATGGGATCGATTATTAATCGTAATTAATGCAGTGGATGGTGATGATAGCATTGGAAAAGCTCTTCATTAATGAAACCACTCTAAAACAGAAGAAACTACTATATTGTAGAACAACAACAACAACACTCTTACTTAGCGCACTTCATCCATGGATGTGATGCATCGACTCGTAGTACATCGTATTTTACTACAACTCTTAAGTATCATCACCAAGAACACCCTGTGAAGAGGGGAACAACAAAACAAAGTTGTTATTTCAACCAAAAAATGTGCTTACAACTCCACTTGCAACTCTAATCAACAAGCAGCCACGAAATAAAATGCAACACGAATAAAAACTACGATTGCTAACGAAAAAAATGACTCCGTAATAATTATGAGTGAGTGAGCATACTAACGGTAGAAAGAGACCATAAAAACCCCAGATTTTTTCGTTTTTTCCAAAGCGTTTTAATCACCATTTCTTTCTAATGAGAGGTAGTGAATGTTGGGCAAATGGTTATCATACATTGCAATTATTTTGAAGTGATACAAAACAAATACGAGGGGTTAAAAAAAAGGATGCATTTAAAGCACTGAAATGAAAACATTTCAATAGGAATTCAACTGAAATCGTACCGAGAAATTATTGCAAACTCATTGAAATTTTTCACTTACGTTTTCCACTAATAAAACTTCAACATTTCAATACAATGAATACAGACGCTGCTGCAAACTACAACGTTTCATCCTCTTCACAACAGCAGAAGCAGCAACTCGGATTAAAATGCATAAATTTAAATTACACAGTTTGAGTGTAAAATTGAATGACCAACTTGAGAGACGCTCTAATTAGTGGAAAAAACTTCGTGTTACTCGGTTTTAAATACCGAATGCAATGTGAAGACAAATCACACAAAAAACATGAATAATTTTCCTTGCTGGCTGCTCTGCTCGGCTGCAGAATCTCGACGTTTTCTCCTCATTTCTGCACTAAATACTTTTGGCTCCCTTTACGTAACTTCTTGTTCAAATACTTGAGGCAAAGTTTTCACATTTTTTCACATCGTTTTGCTTTGAATTTTTCTTTTACAAAAAGAAAAGACGTACAGAAAAGCTAGAAACTTGAGCTGAAAAGCGTAACGAAGTGTAGCAGAAAAGTGACGGTGAAGCGCTGTCCCAGCGGTGTGAAGGCAACGGAAGAAAATGAAGACATTCCTGAGTGGCAGCAGCGTCATTTGGATTGTGACCATGCCATCCACCTGTACAACCACCTCCCTCACCGGCCTTCATGAAAAACAC
The DNA here is from genome assembly GCA_943737955.2 of Myopa tessellatipennis. Taxonomy (NCBI): domain Eukaryota; kingdom Metazoa; phylum Arthropoda; class Insecta; order Diptera; family Conopidae; genus Myopa; species Myopa tessellatipennis. Next base: position 60,626,638 of record OX031316.1, read on the forward strand.
AGGACGGTAGATCTTACGACCAACTCAATAGGTCAACATAAGCAGTTGAATGCATTGCGAAACACGAGACGAGTTCTGCTGGTCAACAGGACGACGAGTAACAGCAAAGAGTTCACCAGTGTTGCCGCTATCTTAGAACTAAATGTGTCCTCTGCTTCAGAAAAATGTGTTAATTTAGAATTAAATGTGTCCATACTTAGGAATAAATGTTGTGCATAAAAAAGATTGTTTTTAACGTTTATTACAATATATAAATATCGTAATTTTTATTAAATTATTTTCTCTTTTCTTTGATTTATTTTTAATCGCCTTTATTTTTTACCATCGCCAGTTTTAATTACAATTTGTTGAGAGACTCGGCTTTTGACCACAAAAGCATTTCCATGGTCAAGATTTCCACAAAGTAGCGAAGTAATTTTTTTTTACTTTTTTTATTAATCCTATCATCAGCTAATCTTTCTTTAAGTTTAAGTTTCTTTTCTACTGACACTGAATTTAAGATATACTCCTATTTTGTGAACTCGATCGATTTGACTCTACGAAGAAGGTTTTTTGAAAAGAAAGTCTTTTGACAGATGACAAATCTTTACAAACTGTTTCTAGAGAAAGCTTTTGCAATAAATATTCAATAATAATAATAATTATAAAGAAAAGGTCATTAAAATAGAAAAATACACAAAATTTACGAAAATCAAATCAATCGTTTATAAGACAATATGTAGTATATATTTTGCTAGAAGATAAACCCGTTTTTTTAAACAATAAACATCGACAACAAGTTAAGGTAAACTTTTAAATATCAAAGACAACAAGTATAAAGCCAGAAATATTATGTTGCTGATGACGATATGCTGCTAATAATAATGATGTTGCTGCTTCTGGTACTGAATCTAAAGACTCCTCCAGACTCCAGAAAAAAGAAGCTTAATTACAAAAATAAAGCAGAAAAGAAGCTCAAGAAAGGCATATAAAGAGCACACTCGCTAAGAATCGCTTCTTAAAAACTGAAGACACACGAGAGGGTGAAAAAAGGGAGCCGCAGTCAAGTGGAGCGCCAGCAACAACAATTTAAGCAGCAGCAACAACAATTGAAGCACCACGAAAATTATATCTAAAATGATATCAACAGAATACGAAAAGCATACGAACAGCAGACAAAACAGACAGACGGAACGACGGATTTGTATGTCTGTAGGTTTGTACACATGTACATACATATGTCTGTACACATATATGTCTGTACACATATATGTCTGTACACATGTTTGTCACTATGGAGTGAGTGAATGAACATACGCCGGGCACGTCGCGCGTTGATACCTCACGATGAGTGGCTTTAATGCTACGCTGACCCATTTACACAATTCTACAAATTAAAGCAGCTTCTTTCATTTGATACTGAAGTAGGTGCGGAGTCGTTGTTAGTGGGAGCAGCAATCAAACGCGGCAGGGGGTGGAGGGGAAATACGACACTTTTTAGAGACTGTTTTGTATGCACTTTTATTGTAATCACCTGAAGTTGATTGCTTGATCCACACAAAGTTTAGATTTGATTTTCCATGAGTTAATGTTGTTATAAGTTTCTTTTTTTATGAGTTTCCTTTTTTGTTGAAATCGTTTTTATCAGTTTTCTTCAATGAGTTAATCGTTTGAAAAAAAAAATATTCAAATTTTCAACATGATGACATGCTTAAAACTAAAACAAAATCAAAGATTTCATTCACAAAATCAGTGTAAGAAAAGAACAACATAGGAATTAAAAGGAAAATTGAGAAAGAGGATACAAAAACAAGACGATAACAAAAATACACGATAAAAATAGAAAGTATTTTTAGTTTCAGCAGCTTAAACAAAGAAAAAATAAAGCATTTATTTATTTTTCCTCCGAAAAAACCCCCATTAAGAATCAGAATATACAAAATATAATAAACGTTGACCACTCAGTTTTTTCCAGGTTGAAAGAAGGCTTGTTTGAAGTAGGGAAGAAAAACATTTATGTTTCCCTTTTCAAGTGCTCCCAAATGCTACATTAAATGAGGAAAGATGACTGGAAAGGGGAGGGGAAAGGGGAGGGGAAATGAGAGGGTTGGTGCCAGGTAATGTTTAGAGTGGAAAGAGAGGAACAAGCGGCCAAAATATGGCGAATCTGTGATTTTTTGTGGTGGTCTTACGGTCTTATAACTAAAGTTACACTAAACAAGGCTCAAAAAATTATTAAATGTAAAGCAAACTATCGAAATGTAAAGCAAAAAAAAAAAAAAAATAAATTAAGAGTAACGTAACAAAAGAGTAATGAACGTCAAATGAAAAAAGTGAAGAAATGAAAAACCAAGAAGCAATACACACTAAGAGCTTCACTCTACTCAAAGCCTTCAGTCGTCACTCCGCCGCAAAACAGCAATCATGAAGTTTTGAAGCTACTCTTTCTAAGTTTTATTGTTGCTTTTTGTAGTAACTTCAAAAGTACTGCTGACAGAAAATCGATGCTTTTCCAGTCGAAACTAATGAGCCAAGTGTTGTTCAGAGCCAAGAATAGTTTTGGCAACATCAGGCAACTCTACTGGCGAAAAAAACTTGCAGACTTGATGATTTGACAAGTCAACTTTTTTGGCAAGAAAACGGATTAAAATTTGAAGTTTAAAGCTACACTAAATCAATAGTAAAGAGGAAAAAAAACGAAAAAAACATAAAAGTTCTTAATTCTTTATTCTTACAATAAAAAAAAAATTCCTAAAAAACATTTTGTTGCTTTTGTTTTTCTTCTTCTTGTTTACGTTTTCTTACTTTTCAAAAATTGTTTCATGGCTGAATTTTTTCACAAAAACAGCAACGAAATGTAAAATAAAATAATAAAGCAATTTTTAAAGTTTAAAGTTTATGTTAAAAAAAAAATTGTGCAAATTAAACAAAAAAAAAAATCATTCTGCAATCAATCAATCCATCAATCGTTGCATTAACAATGCAAACGTTATACGATTGATTGACTGACTCACTGATTGACAGCTTGAAATGATAATGAGCACAAAATATATTTTTTGGTTGAATTCAATTGATTAAAAAAGTTGTTAAAAGTGGTAATTTTAAGTGGTTCTTTTTGTGGGGATAAGAAAACAAAATCATTTTAAAAGAACGTTTAAAGAATTGTTTGCCAACCTTAAAAAGTGCAAAATAACATTTAAGAGCATTAAAAAGTAAACAAATGAAATAAAAACCATGAAAAAAAAAACAATTTAGCTTAAAAATGCGTATATAAAAGAAACACAAATAAAATGCAAGTAAAAAAAAAAGAAAAATATAAAATGAAGTCACAGAGTCAAGCACACAAAAAATATTATATAAATAAATAAAGTAATAAGAGAAATAAATGCAACATAAACATAACAAATGGAAAAAAATTTGTAAAAAAGTTCATTCATAAGAAGCAGAAACCAAAAAAAAAAAAACAAAACCATCCAAAATCAAAAAATACAACAAAAAAGGAGAACACAGAAAAAACTTGTACAAATAAACACATAAAATTAATGAAAATTAAAAAAAAAAAAATTATAGAAAATGCAGAAAGCATACAAAAAATAAACCTTTACATAATATTTAAATAATTATATATAATATTTAAATAATACATAAATAATATTTTAATAACACAAAAAATTTTATGAAAATAAACAAAAAAAAAACCGCATAAAAATGGGAAATCGTCCATAAAAAAGAATCAGAAAACATAAAAAAAATTAAAACTAAACAAATTCAAATAAATAACAAAATAAACAGAAAAAAATAACACAGAAAGTCCTATAAAAATAAACATAAAAAGCGCATGAAAAATACAATTCAATGCATTCTTATTGAGTATGATTGGCAATCATTTGAAAAAAAACCAGCCGAACTGATATGGCCATAAATACAAAAAAAATAAAAAACTATTTAAATTAAGAATAAAAATAATTGTCCTTCGTTGTTATATTTCCTTCTCTGTATTAAAAATTAGCTTCGTGCCAAATTGAAGCCTTGAGGAAATACGATTTGAGGAAAAGAAAAAATGCTCGTCACACACACACGCACAGAATTACACACACCTTCAAACAGACACACATTATAACAACAAATCACCGAGATTTGAACCCTTTGATGAGAATGATGGACTTTAAACAGAGAAAATCGAAGCATTTACAAACCTTCGGATCCAAAATGCTCCGTTCGAGGCTGCTGTCCTCACGATTCATGGTGGTGGCGTTGCTGCCGCTGCTGCTGCCCCCACCACCGCCACCGCTGCCGTAAAACTGCTGATGTTGCGGATGGTGATGTTGTTGTTGATGGTGGTGGTGATGCTGCTGACTCGATGCTGCTTCCAGCCTCAAGCGAGCCCGTTCCACACGCGCCAGCGTTGGACTATCGAGGATGGAGGACGGTCGTGGGTGATTCTCCAGCGTTGGGCGCGTCGGCAGCTGCGACGACGAGGATGATGAAGTCTCAGTGCTGCCGGTAACAAGCATGTTTTCGTAGTTTTGGTTTTCTTTTTTGTTCAAAGAAATTCAAAAAAGGTGAAAAGTTTTTCGGTTTTTTTTGGAATTGTTTTCGCTTTCTTTTTTATTCTCTTTTTTAGTTGAAGTTAATTTAATGAACACTTAATTAATTCTTTGAACGATTAAAATAAACAACTAAATAATTAAAACCCAAAACTTTGCTTGGACACTTGGAAGGTTTCTCGAAACTCTGGCAACACTGGTAATCCTCGGCTTGAGTTGCCTCCGCAGGTAGAACCAAAGAAGCTGGCTTCTCACAATATCGCGCTTGAATCAAGCACAGCAGCCACTTAAAAAGACACAAAAGTATCTGTTGCGCTGTTCGTTGTTGAATTCGGTTGTTTTTTGTTGTTTTTCAATTTGGTTGTTTTTTGTTTTGTTTTTCTTGTGTATTTTTTTGCTGTTATTGTTGTTGTACCAACGCAAGAATCCCCAGCAAAGCAACAACGATACCTTTAATCGAGATACTTGTACATTAGTTATGCTGAACATGAATGCATGATATCTGTTGTTGTTGTTGTTTCAGTTTCCTCTGGCATCAACACTGTGATTAATTTTTTATTTTTCATTCTTGTGGAATTTCAAACCGCCTTCAAACAATACGCACAAAACACACACACACACAGTATTTAAATTCAAAGAATCTCAGAGATATACTCTCTGAGCGTGCATTTAAAGAATCTTAAATGAAAACCGATTTGCATAAACTTCAAAGTAAATTTTTTTTCTATATTTTTTTAACACTCGAGTGGGTTACAGAAAGCGTCCTTCCGTCCGCGATGAGTTTCAGCTTTTCTTCCTCTTCTAGTTCTTTTTCAGTTTCGTTTACAAAAATAAAAACACGGCTCAAAATTCGCGAGCAATCCCGTCCACGAGCACCGACAACTTCTCACGCACACAGCTCTTCGTTGACTGAACGAACGCGCTCGTCCAACAGATTGTGCAAAGGAATTTGTATCGGCCTCCAAAGAACAACAACAACAACCACAAGAAACAAACAAAGCAACAACAACAAAGAATACTGGTTCAAGTCGCCGCTTGCAACTCAAACATGTTGGGACTGCAGCTGAGTTCCCCATATTTTTCAGTTGGTTGGCAACTTTGTTTTGGGTAATTTTTAGTGTGAAGGCTTTTTTCCTTCCCAAACTTCCCCAATTTTTTTCTGTTTGTTATTATTTCGCGTTAATTTTGAAGTGTGCCTTTTTTGGGGGATGAGTGGACCCCTTCCAATTCGTAAACACATGTTTTGTTGTTCTTGTGTGCTTTGGTGGAGCACGAAGATTAGAAACAAGACTTTACATTTGTGAAATTTTTTTTGTTGTGGCCTATTTTTCGCCGAGTGGTATTGAAAAGAAACAAGTGTTCTTTGTGCCGATATTTTTTCGTCTTTCATATTGTTGTTGTTATATTTGATGTTGTTGTTCAGTATAGGTTGCCGGAGATTAGTTTTATTGATAGATTGTATTGTCTTGATAACCCTCGACGTAAAGCATAGCGCTTTATAGCTGAATTCAACGCACTTTATTCAGCTGAATTCAACGCACTTTATTCAGCTGAATCCAACGCACTTTATTCAGCTGAATTCAAAGCACTTTATTCAGCATTCATTCAATCAACATCCACCGTTTTGCATTTTATTGTCACGTTAAGTTAACATTTTGCACAGCTACAGTTTGTTGTGGCCGCATCTTGATGTTAGCTGTTGGTTCGCCGCATACTTGTCGAGTGGCTGCAGCCGATTTCAATTATTTGCACATGTGACGACTGAATTCACATCATGTTTTAAAAGAAGAATGTTTTTAAATATACATACATGCATATATTATGCTCGTAGAGTGCACGAACTTCAGCATTTCTTCTCTCTCTAGTTTCGAATTTCGTTTTTACAAATAAGCTAACAAAGGAAGTTGAAACAAATTTATTTAATTCTTAGACCAAAATATTCGAAACAAGATAAAAGATATGTATTTAATAAAAAACCCCGTGATCATCCAATTAAACAGATCCTAGGTAAAGCATGAAACTGCTAACATAAAAGCAAGCCGCTCCACAGCCGCAGCCATTTCGCCCGCCTTCGATGTTGCTTCGGGGGCGACTGACTTAGTCGCTGTAAAAAGAGCGATTGTGCTGCCAAATATCACGGTACGGTATGCGGAACCGCTGCATTAAATCGTCAACTTGATCCCTTGAATAAATACTGATTTCCGGGTAGTCCTTATTCCTCCAAGCGTAGATTTCATTATCTTCGTAGAACACACGCTTGAAGCCAACCTTTTCGAGTCTCTTCGCATACTTGAATAAACTGAACTGGGCGTTATCCAGTCGAGCACTTGTGTTCTTTCTGATTGCACCTCTGCCAGGCCCGCCCTTTGGGGGAGTATAGACGACATTCAGCTCGTAATTTGATTGTTGGCGATATTGCAGTTTAGGATTCTGGTTATATTGCTTTTTGGAATTTTGGTTATATTGCTTGTTAGGGTTTTGGCTATATTGATATCTAGGATTTTCATTGTATTGTTCATAGTCATCGTCGCTCCAATCATCGTAATAATCATCAAATGATCGCCGCATCGACTCGCGAACTGTTTTTTTCACATCTTGAATCAGATCGTTGTTGAACGTGTTGCCGTTCGAATTCTTCTTCAATTTGTTTTTGGTTGTCTCCAATTCCTTTCGAAGTTGTTGGATTTCGGTTTGTTTAGCGTCCAATTCATTTTCTAGGCGTCGGCACATTGTCTGCATGCGCTGCTTTTCACGTAGAAGATCGTTACGCTCCTTGGATATGCTATCGAACTGCTTCTGGAGCTCGTCGTAGTTTTCCTCGCTCTCATCGAGCATATATTGCAATTCCTTGAGATCTGCATCGCGCATATATTGCAATTCATGGAGATCTGCATCGCGCACATCCAACTGATGCTTAAGTTTCACTGCTGGTTCGGACGACGCTGAGACGTCCGGAGCCCCTACCATTTTCGATGTTATAAAAATTTTTTTTAGGTCCCCGGATACATGTTTAGAACGACAGTCGGGACATGTGGGTGATCTGAAAAATTAAGCACTCACTGTATAGTTTTTTTTCACAAACGAGAGGAAAACGTAGAGAGCAACTGTATGTTTTCTCCCTAGAAATTTCCGCCACGTACTTAAATTAGTTGTAAATTTCAAAATTCAACAAAGAGCGATCCTTCTTGTATTGCGTCCACCGTCAAACTTACCGACTGAACCAATCCGACAAGCAATGCTGATGAAAAACATGACCACATCGAATGGTGGATATCTGATCCGAGCTTCTGTATTCTTCATGGCAAATGGCGCAAAAAAATTGCAAAAACATTTTTTGACCAAAGCTGAATGTTTCTAGCAAATCAAAGTATAAAGTTGGGTGAAGCTTCAACCCCAAAACGTTTACACAGGCACGATCACTCCAGATATGCTGATAATTAGCCCAAAATTTATCGTTTACAGAACGAAGCAAATCTTTATCAGCGATTATAAATTCCGATTGTGATTGAAAATATAAACCGTTAAAAGGGTTGACAGTGTTGCGAGAAAATAGAAAAGGTAATATTGTAAAGTACTTTTCTTTAACCTAAATAAACCTTATTTACTTTTCCAAATATTTCAATTGTTAACAAAGGTGCATTTAAATCCCAAAAGAGATCTCTGTAGGAGAAAAGGTGCAATTCGAAATTTTAAATATTCTCAGAAGTAGAAATATTTTTGGTTTGATCTTCTCTATAAGTTATTACAGAGGTTACATATTAATGATCGGAAAATAATACGAAACAACTTAATCGTTGTGAAACCACTCCAATTTTGTTGTTAGACTTGTTTTCGTTCCTTAACTCGTATAGTTATCGAGTTATTACCCGTCCAAAATTGAAATATTTATTACAATAACTCCTAAACTATTAAGGATATCCGGATAGAATTGGTGTCTTTATAAAGGTATGCCTTTGCCGCATTGCACTTTTGTCACCAACGGTGGGAAATTTTCTTTGAAAGTGAAAAAGAGAAGGCAAGAATGAGGAACTGATATAGAGTGCAGTAATATAATAATACAAAATATTAACAAAACAGCGAACAAATTACGTTTAATACTGGAATTTCTTACCACTTTTTGTTTTAATCTTTTTCTTATTAATTTCTTATGCATTTTTATCATTTATAATGACACTACATTATTTGATTACATATTTAATTTCTTATCAATTTTTATCATTTATAATGACACTGTATTATTTGAGTATATTTTCACCGAATCTATTAATATTTTGCACAATTCTTCGCCATCCATTATTATATATTTTTTAATTAAGAATTATGCTTTAATCAAAAAAGTATTCAAAATAGTAGTTTTTTACAGCAAAGAACCCTTTCAAGTGGTAAAATCAGAGGACGTGTCAGACCATCGGACATGGGATAAAAAGGGAACAATAACTGGTGAAAAAAGTGAAACGTAGCATAGTCCCTAGCCTTGTCTCTTTCTACAGCTAACGTAGTAGCTATATATACAAAATAAATATGCAATCCACTATGCAAATAAATATTGTATGAATTAATATTCAGTACCAAAAACACACACACAACCACAAACAATTCTGTACTTATCAGGGTTGCCAAGCATATTATGCAGTTCCCTGATTTCGCTCAAAAAGTACCCGAATTTCATTGTGATCGGCTTCTTAGATCAAGTAAAAGTTGAGAACATTTCATTCTTGCTGTCCAGCTATCCCGATTTCTAGCGATTTTTTTTCTTAATCTACGTAATCTACTCATCTTAGCTTTGCTTCGCATCTTTTGCGGAACACCCTGTATAAAGTTTAAATAATATAATAACAAGAAGTTGTAGTCGTTTTGTACTGCTTATCGTATGTTGTTCTTATCCTTTACTTTGGAATCGCATGCTGCTGGTCGCTCATATCTGCCGACGGCTTTTAATCTCTCTGCCTGTCCATTTGTTTGGTTGACTGCCTGTCTGACCGTTTAGTGCACTGTCCGTCTGTGTGTCTGACCGATCATCATAGTCCTCATTCCTATCGCATTACTAAAATGCTAACAGCAGCAAATATTTTATCGCAACGCGTACAGACAGGAAGGCGTGCGAGTGATTCGTTGAAACTTCTTGCTTTTCGAAAAAATATTCTCAATTTTCTTGGGTTTTTTTGCCTTTCAGTTTCCTTTCCTTTTAAAAAAATTCTTTTTTTCATTTGTTTGTTTTTTTCAATTTATTCTCTTCCTTTCATTGACAGCTTGGAGAAAACAAAGAAATCAAAATATTTTTACTTCCTTTCTTTTTGCAAATGCATCAGGCGACGAGGTTCGCGTTATCAGTCGCAGTTGCATTTGCCGTCTCTGTCTCAGTCAACGTTTAGGAACGATAACGCGTTCCGATGCATTTCTACTAGAAATTTTCTAGTAATTTTTTCTAAATGTGTTGTTACTGCGTGCAGAAGCGGATGCACTGTTCTTTACATCAGCCGGCCGGGTGAATTCAATGAAAAATGATGAAACTTAAAAACAACTACACAGACCCTTAGAAAAACTTTCAAAACAAAGATCTGCTGGTGGCTATGAAACCTCGTTTAGATATAACGACATGAATTAGTTAGAATATTTGGGACAGAGATTTAATTTTTTTACTATGCATCCAAAACGGCAAAAGCAACCATGAATAATAGTGATGCGAAAATAAATCGGTTATTTGTGTATATTTTGAGAAAACTTTTTCTCTCTGTCTTTTCTTACTTTCTCTCTCTCTCTCTCTTTCTCTCGTGTTCTCAAGATGTACATCTTCGCCCTTCTTCAGAACTCTTCTCACAACCATTTGCTCGTTCATTTAGCTGTCAGATTGCTATTGTCATTTGTTACTTTTTTCCCATTAATTAATTACATCATTCCTTAATTTCATTAATCTAGCTGGAACTTATTTCATTTCAAACAAAAGTTTAACGCTTATAAGTCTTCATGAGTTAATAAAGTGAACCTTGGAGAATTTATAGAAAAATGTTAGACACTTTTATTGTGTAGAAACCAATGATTTTTATATATTTTAACGTAAAAAAATTACAACTATTATTACGATTATTATTGCATTTCTTTTCTTTTTTCTGCTAATCTCTCTTTTCATGACTTACAAATGTCGTATTTTTTCCTTTGTCTAGATTCTAACAAGTGTTAAAAGATTTCAATATTTGTTTTATTTTTTTTTTTCATTGCTGGACTCCATTCATTTATTGTAGATAAAGATATCTTCTGCATTTCCTTCAATTAAAATATTTTTAGTATGCCTGAGTTGGGTTTTATAGTATTCTCCTTTCACTCCCCCCCCATCAATAAATCGCCCTTTTATTTTTAGGTTTTACGTGTCAGTATTTCTATTGGAATAGTATTTTTCTTTAGAATTGGTTTGATGTTGTTCTTCCTGTTTATTTTATGTCTCTTTCTCTCCACACATTCATTCGTCCAGTAATTTTTCTTTGGTTGGCATCATTTATTGAAAACATGACATGTTGACTGATTACCTGACTTAACAGAAAGGTACATAATTTTTGAATTGGTTTAGAATTTTAGAAATTTTTTTTCGGGAATTTTGTTTCAATTGAGTTCAGATTGTTACAAAATTAATGAGACATTTTTTAGGAACATGATTAATCTTATAGATCAAGTGTTGTTTGTTGGGCTGTGACACCATACACAATTGAAGTGAGTCGAGTAGTTAATTGACATTTGCTTCACACATAAACGCACAACCATACACACATCCCCTTGCCCCTGAAGTGTTCCAGATAATGACTAATCCTTGAAATTGGCAGCCTATCCACCGATTAAAGGAGCCGATGAATCATAAAATCATGCATCGTGGCCTCGCAACGACTTCAACGATCTTGGACCGATGTCAGACTAAGTGTCTTGAGGCCAAACTCTTTCGATCTGATTGGCTGATTCGTGGCATGCGTCATGAGTGAGTGCAGGTTCATGAGGCCTAGTCTGACATCGGCCTTTAAGCACTTTTTAAAGTGTTTGCGCATTCATACAAATTGAGAAATTATGATAACATTCAAGCACTGGCCAACGAAAAACAACTATAATTAAACTATACAACTTATATGTATATGAGCTGTTATTTTTGAAAGTGGAGTAAGTTCATTTTTTCATGTATCGAGATATTTAAAGGTTTGCGTTTGAATCAATTTAAAAATATTGGCAACCGTTAATCAATCCTAGTGATGTTTTTAACACTACACACCTATTAAATTTTATTATGAAATAATAATTATTGAAAATATTTCAAAAAATAGGGAATTTTTTAAGCTCCAAATGGACTTATACCACTTTCAAAAATAACTTTTTTGCAATAAGATTTGTGTTGTTATATTTGAAATTATATTTGTGTTGTTATTTTGGAATAAGTCCATTTTTTCATGTATTAGAATATTTAAGGGTTTTCATTTGAATAAATTTAAAAATATTATCAAAAGCTAATCAATTTGAATGATTCTTTTTAACACTTTTTAATTTTGTTATAATGTAATAATAATTAAAATTATCTAATAAATAAACGATATTTTTATCTCCGAATGGACTTGTACCACATTCAAAAATAATCAATTGAATATATGATTATATATATGGATAGAATGTGTTAATATCTTACTAAAATTACCCTTAACTCATTTTTTTAAAAAAATGGACTTATTCCACTTTCAAAAATAACAGCTCATATATACATATCGCAATTTTAATATTCCTCAAATACTACATTAAAATTAATAAATTATTAGTTTAATTTCGGTTTCTTAATTATTATTTCTCTTTCTTACAAAACAAATCAATTGAAATTTATACAATCGAGCGTTTCACGGGTGAATAACAAAAAATGCAAAGGTTTCTTTATTATCGTCTTCTTCTTGATAAGAAAAGTTGAACTGGATATTTTGTTGTTATTTTCCTTTACACCGGCGCCATCGGCGATGACAACGGCGCCGCCTGGAAATTCGTAAAATTTTTATTGAGTAATTTTTTTCCTATCTTCTTTTTTATGGTGTGGAAGTATTATATTATGTATTTACTATAAAGGTTTCTATTATATAAATGAGCTCATACTTGTATATAAGGAGCGAAAAAGATATGCTTTTTGGAAATTTTTCAGTTCTTCTTCCGATCTTCTAAAATTGTACAAAACTACGATATCTTTGAAAAAAATATTCTTGTTTTCTTTCTTTTATTAATATCTCAGTTGTTTTGGATATTTTCCATTCCGCTAGCCTTAAATGAAGCTTCATTCTTCACTAATTTTCACCAGCGACACTAGAAAAGGTTGACAACCGTTGGTTGAATGAACCTGACAGCATTACATCATCATCAACGTCAGTCAGCACTTTTTGTATATAATGTACATAAATCATACTCGTTCGATTCCAAGGCAATAAAAAAGCAGCAACAACTACAAATAAAGGGAAGGAATCGCTCTGCCTTTACTACTTATATTAGAATTTGTTTAGCACGATGATGATTACAATAATAACGACAATGTTGTTGTTCACTTTTACTTTAAGAAGGTTTTTAGAGTAGTTCTTTATTCTGCTTTTATTCTATTCCTATCTCTTTTTCATATGTCTTTCTCTTTGTTCTCTCTGTGGTCTAAAAAGTTACTCGAAAGTCTTGTGGAGAATGTAGAAAGTATAAAATTGAAATAAATTTGCATTTTTATTATCAAAGCCGCATTGCAAAAAAGAATCCTTTTGCTTTGAAGTCGAATTCTTTTTGCATCTTTCGGGTGTAAAATTATTTACTTGAGACATAAAAAACAAAAAAAAAATTTCAAAATAAAATAAAAAACTAATTCAAATTAAAATGAAATTCAAACGCAATTCAATTTTCTGCATTTTTCATAATATAAGAAATTTCAAGAAATTTTTAGGAATTTTGGCAAAAAAACATCATAACTCAATTGGAATGCATAGAAATGACAAAGACACAATATGCACATGTATATTAACTGCAGCAATGCACGCATGCATCTCAGATGCACATGCGTTTTGCCCATAACACTAAAAGAAAATCTATTTTTCCATATTTAATGAAAATCTAAAAATGCGAAAAAACTTTACACTTTTCTGCTATGAACAAAATACATGTGCATATAATATGCATGCATCAAAACGCTTTCATTTGAAATATACTGGACAGTCCGAGAAACTGTAAAAAAATATATATGGGGAGATATGCCCCACGTCAATAATTTATCAGTATGTCTAATATTTCTTCTTGTTATCTGCTGATATATTAATTTTAATTTTTGTGCATACAAATGTAAAAAAAATATGCACCTGTGGCCGACTTTATTATAGTATAGCGTTTCGATTTATTTCGCTCGTTTTATTTCTGAAAGCAACACTGGTTGTCTAACAATTGTTGTTTTATATAGATTCCGTTCCATAAACGGTGCTGCTTTTGTTTTTGGTTAATTTTTTTCTTTGACACGATATTGATGACTGATAACCTTTCCACCCAAAAACAAAAACGTTCTCAGATTTTTGAAATTTTAAGACTTTTTGACACCGAAATTGGAAAATAAATACTTAAATGAGAGTTCTTAAACATTCTGGAAGGATGGAAATTGAACTGAATAATATTTCATATGATTTGCATCACAGCTTTCAAACTAGATTCCAGTTGGATTGGACGAAGAATTTTGATTTTACAAATAAGCTAACAAAGGTTAGAAAAACTTTATTTCAAGTAAAACAAAATCATACACATAAATATTTATCAATTCAATCTGACAGTACATCATAAAACTGTTCATCACAAGCACTCTTCTTATAGCCGCAGACGTTCACAGCAGCAGGCGATCCGCCGGTCTTCGTTCCTGCTCCGCAGTCGCCTGAGTTACTTACAGACCCAATGGCGGATGCCAAGCGTGACGAGAGGTTCGATTTCAAAGCATCAAACTTTTTAAATAAAGTGTCCACTTGGTCCATTGAAGTAATTTGAATGTCAGGGTAGTTGTTCATTTTTGCGAAGATTTCGTTATCCTCGTAGAACACACGCTGGAAACCAACTTTTTCGAGTTTCTTGGCATGCTGAAATACACTAAAACGCGCGTTATCCAGTCGACCATGTGAGTTCTTTCTGACTGCGCCTCTGCCCGTTCCACCAAATGAGTGCCGAGCATTTTTCATTTCATATTTGCCGATGTGGCTCTCCAAGTTCCTCAAAACGTCCTTAGTATTATATTGGGTTTTGGGACTTTGATTGTATTGGTTTTTAGGACTTGGGTATTTTGCATAAACATCGCCCCCGCCATAAGACGGACTTTGATTGCCTGAGATGTTGGTTAGGCACCGCATTGACTCATCCACCGACTGCTGAAGCTTCGCCTTTTCTACAATAAGCATCGTAGAGTTGCGTACCTCTTTTTGTAGCTCCAGAGTCTTCTCGCCGAGTTGTCTTTTCAAATCCTCAATTAGACGGTCCTTTTCGGCCAGTTGCTGGTTTGCGTTGGTGTTAGAATTTTCCTTGAATTGGTTGTTGTTGATTGTATCAAATTCTTCTCGCATATGTCGGATTTCAATTTTTTGAGCTTCCAATTCTATTCCCAGGCTTTCGGTTAATGTCTCAAAGCGCTCCTTCTCGCTCAGAAGAACTTCACGCTCATTTTCTACGTTTTCCAACTGTTTCTGCATCTGGAAAAAATTTTTCTCGCTCTCGTCGAGCATGTGTTGGATTTGGCTAAGGTTTGCGACGCTCTGCTCCAACTGAGACTTAAGTTTCGTATTGGTTTCGGAGAGGTCCTGATGCTCGACAGCTCTCGATGTTATATAGATTTTCTTTAGGTCTCCTGATGAAGAGTCAGAACGACAGTCGGGACATGTGGCTGATCTGAAAAATTAATCACCATAAAATGTTCGTAGCTTCATAGAATTTTATTTAAAACTTATTTAAAAATTCTTATAAACTTGACACTGTTAAATAATCTCTAAATTACAGTGTATTCAAAATTCTCTAAAATCAACAAAGAGCGATCAACCTTGGATTGGATCCAGTCAAACTTACCGGGTAAACCAATCCACTATGCATCGGTGATGAAAAACGTGACCACACCGGGTGGCAGATATTTCCTCGGAGCTGCTGTAATCCTCATGGCAAATGGCACAAAAAAATACCAAAACCATTGTTGACAAAACCAAACTTCTTTGCAAAACCGAACTATTAATTTTATTAGAGCTTCAAGCACAAAATACCACAGGACAAAACTGATTGTTTACAATGCGAAGCTAATCTGCAGCCTTAGTTATGATCTCAATGTTTATAAACCTGTGTTGGAATATCTTCTTGGAATGACGCCGTTAAAAAAGTGTTGCGTGAGTGTAGAAAAATACTATTTTAAAGTACTTTTCTTTAACATTCTTAACATAAATTAATATTAAATTAAACGATATTTAGGTGTCCAAATTTATCATTAAACGTTTCCAAATATGTTTAAAATTTGAATTGACTTAAAAAATGTGTTAGTTACTAGAAACGATAATAGTCCTGAATTAAATTTAATGCATTTTGGATTCAATTTTATGCACAAAAGATGTGTGCATATTATGAAGAGTTAAGAGTCAAAAGTGACAGCATTATTGTTTCGCTAAAAAAGTTATAATAAAGTTTTCATTTTTCAATTCTTAGTGTGTTATTTTCAAATTTGAAAGAAATAGTGCATATAAATGTCAAATAAAAAGATGCACATGTCTTTTAACTGCATAAATAAGTGCAGATAATTTATTTTTATAACATTATGTTGGGACTATCGTATACGGAATACAACGAATTTTTCGCAGTTGTACAACTAGACTGGGTAATGAAAGGTTATTAGAAAAGCGTATAATTTTCGAAAAAGTGTAGCCAAAGTAAGCATTCATTTTGCAACACTTACACGATGGTTGGAAATACGTGTATTGAATGTCGCCTGGAATATCATAACGGGGAAATCCCCGTTAATTGTTTATGGCAATTATACATATTGCTATAAATATAATATGCGATTATATGTATATGACTGATAACCTGAGTGGAAGAATGCACGATCGTGCAAAAGAGAACGAGAAATTATTGGAAAGATTTAGCAACAAAGTGATGCGCCGAAGATCCAACTCTAAAATTAAAACTGGGTGAAGTATGCTTGTTTCCATATGTTTTTGACAAATTTGCAAACTCAAGTAAATTGTGTAGCCACAGCGTTCATTACGTTCGGTCTTCCAAACATGTAATCGGACTCCATGTATAATATATATTTAAATGTATATACAATTTCATTTTATACTCATTGTTTATTTTAAAAACTGTTTACAGTAACAGACCCACTAACAAATAACCGCACCGCTTATAAACAATACAGTTTAAAGGTCGTTTTCAAAGAAAAATATTGGAGCATTAACATTGAATGATTAAATTTGCCGTTAGTATTAATTTGCCTTTCATCGGTACCATTGCGAATTTTAAAAATATAATAGAGAGGTTTAGAAAAGTAATAGTAGCTAACATCACTAAGTTTGTCTTGGTTTGTAAATTTGTTGTTGTTTTTCAATAAGTAAAACAATTTTCAATGCTTTTCCACATAAAAGTTAAAAACTGTCTGCCATCATTTACTATGTAGTTTATTCTATGTTGCGAATTTCTATAACAACGACGTGCAACACCTCGTTAGGTGCTCGCGCGTCACAAGTGGGAGGACTTCAATGGCAGTTCTCCTACCCGCCCGCTTCTTAGGAGGAATTATTAAGTGTGTCGGGAAAAATCAAATGACCTGCCATTTGGCCAAATGGTCAGTACGTGCTTAAGTGTTACTCTAGACTTGGCGTTTGGATGACTGCAACCGAATAGTTTGTGTTTACTAAGTAGCAAAATTTATAAAAGCGTTTTTTCCTCCTTTAAAAATAATGAATGAGCGCAGGTAACAAGTTCGGCTTTAGACATGCATATGTTTCCATGAAGCTTTGCTGTATTCTACTTAGAAAAACTTCATATATTTGCTTTTTTCACGTTTCTATTCCGACTGGACGTTTATCTTGGTTTTTGTTTTCATATTGGGTGGTTTCCATTCCTAGAAGTAGTATTACGTAAATTACTGGAAGAGGATTGGAAGAGAAGAAGTCTTCTGTTCTTCTCGAAGGAACAATTTACATTTGAGACACTTTCAAGATTTGTAAACAAATTTAGTTTAGTTTAAACAACGAATACATTTTATGTTTACATTGAATAGGTTTTTGTCTCCGCTACACTCAATACCATTCTGCTAAAACAGTAAGAAAATTTGAGCGGACCACTCAGGAGTAGCTGACTTATTATGTAAATTTTTGCAGAAGTCTCCTGGAGTTGCAGACCGTGAAGAAGAGTCCAAAGTCACCACGAATTCTGCAAGCATTTTGGGCTGAACTCGCTAAAAAGATGAACGGCTTGCGCGCCAAGAGCCTGATGCGGCGCCGCGCTCGCAAGAGGAAAGCCAAGCAACTGTTAAGGGGGGGCGTTTCTTTGCAAGCTTTGAGTCCATTCAGGCCCAGGACTGAAGGTGTCCCTGGAGTGGGCACTTTGGCAGTAGTGTCAACACATGTAATGTCAACACATCTCTTCAGATATAAATACAGTTAATTCTGTCTTTTAACCGCAATATTTCAGTCTTACGTTGCATCAGCATCATCGTCAGCCACACCGATATCTCATCACCTCGCCACCGACATCAGACACCTTGAAGAAGTGAGTAACTAAAAAAATAAAACGGATGTTTCATTTGAAAGAATGATGATTTCATTTAAATATTATCTAGAGTTCAGTTTCGAAATTGGACGAGGCAGCAACCCCGACATCTCATCACCTCGCCACCGACATCAGACACCTTGAAGAAGTGAGTCACTAAAACAATAAAACTGCTGTTTCAATTGAAAGAATGATGATTTCATTTAAATATTATCTAGAGTTCCGTTTCGAAATTGGACGAGGTAGATGCAGCAACTGTGGCACGTTCGAGTGAAGATGTGTCTCCTATTTCCATCAGAAGGTCATCTCTTGAACTGCTCCAAAAATCGAGCGAACGAGTTGAGCAGGACAGCGAGATTTTGGTTGTTCAGCGAGAAATACTGCAGATACAGTCTCAAATCGAAGAAACTGTTAAAGAAATATCAAAGTTGTTGGCACTGTTAATTGAACCAATAACATAACATGTTAATAATAGAAACATCATTCATTTATATACAGTATACGTTTCGAACTCTTTCGCTTTCTCTTAAGTTCTGATCAGTAGTACATTAAATCACTAATTTTTTAGTATAGTCTTATAGTCTTTAATATTTTCGTATATTTTCATAACAACTGCAATAAAAAACCACATAAAAAGCATTTTCTTTAATGTCCTTTTTAAGTTCACTTAAAATAATTGCATGTTAAACGATATACATTTCCAAACATGGTGTTAGAAACATGTATATATGTATGCAGTTATATTAACAACACGCACACACATATATTATAATACTCACTCACATACTTATAATATACAAACATACACCACTTTAACACGCACTCCTACAGAGTTACTTGCAGACGTTCTTATAGAACTTCATAGTTGCAGCTATAAATTTAATCAGGGCGCCTTTCTGGCGGTCGCATTCGGTTTTCTGTCTGGTCGATGGCGGCGCTGGTCTGTCGTAATTGCATTGAATGGAGCAAAAACAATAGCAACAATCATTTTATATCTAGATATAAGATACATGTATTTACCAATGTACAGAAATGTTGAACTCTTTATATTTTACTATTGTGCTGAAAATTCTGAGTTCCAAAAGATGACAGTTTTTTGTACTCATTGGTTTGGATCATGTCTGGAGCTTTGGTCAAATATTGCCTTTGAATGATGACAATACCACTCACATGTTGCTGCACCGATTTCCTTGGTTTGCTGAACCTGCGATTATTTGTCAATTTGCGCTGATAATTGAAAGGGTACCATCTATGAGTCTGGGTAAAATGAGAAGGGTGGCAGATGCATTTTAATGGATTCCATGGACAAAGTAATGTTGACGTTATCCATAAAGTCAATAATGTAGAATCGGGGAAAAATTGATAAAAGGAGAATACGTTCAAAAATTTTAAAGTTTGAGTAAACAAAAGTTAAAAAAAGGAGTAAAAAAGCCAAAGATTCAACTTGTAATCGGATAAAAAATCGCTGATGGTTGATGAAGGGAGGGGAAACAAAGAAAGCGAGAGAAAGAGAGAGAGAGAGAAGGATTGAGCAATACTATTGTATTGTTTAATACTGTGATTTAATACTCTTGATTTTAGTTTTTAGTAAGATAAAAATATAAAAAAATTAAAACAAGTAAGAATAAAAACAATTAAAAATAACAATTAAAATAATAATAATAATAATAATAATAATAAAAGAATTATAAACTTATTAAAAAATCACAGCATGAAAACAAGTGACGATATAATCTAATTATTTGTAATCTAAACACGGGGAAACATTTTTATTTTGTATTTGTTAAGAATGCAAATTTTTGCTGTCATCAGTGAATAGAATTCAACTTTTTTAGCTTTGAAATAACTTTAAATTTATTTAATAGTTGTTAAACTTTTCAGTAGAAAATGTTTTTAAATTCTTTTTACAAATGAAAATCATTTTTTAGCTTTTTTATCCTTTATTTAGTCATTTTGTCATTTTAATTGTTTTATTTTATTTATATGCTTATTTTAATTTTATTACTTATATGGAAATATTATTATTTATTTAATATAATATTTATTTTAATGTTCAATTTTTGGTCTAATGTTTGTATAGTTTACACATTTCTTAAAAGTATTTTATTGACTTATATATTTTTATACTTGTTTCTTTCTTTATATCTGTTTCGATTTATACTCATTCCAGCCCACTGTGTCGACTTTCATCTGGATATATTATAATGCGCAAAAACGCAAATAGACTTTTTATTGGTTTTCTAAGCACAGTAAAGTGTGACAAATGGAGCAACGATAAAGCAACAACGAATAAATAAATAAACTACGAAATACTCGCATACTTTTAGATGAATAGATTCTAGAATCGACTGGTTCGGAATGCGCTGAATCTTAATTAAAAATGGCAAGAAAAAATAACGCAGAAATGCTCACTCTAAAAATAGAATTTTTTTAAAAAATTCATTAAAAAGCGTGCCATTAAATATGAACGAGACACAATGCAAAGTATTCACATTGTTGGTGAGTAAATCGAGGCGATGGTTACTATTGTGTATTGTTTTAAATATTATTATTTATAAAATTTAAGGGTTACCCAATTCGATCTCCAGGATTCGACAAATCAGTCAAAGTGGCTACGGTTAATATAGTATTTTCGCACGATTATGGTGATAGATGATGGAGTTCCATGGATACTCAGCAAATGTGAGGCCCACAAAATGACTTGTATTCATGACTTGTTTAGAAAAGCTTCGATGAGTTCAAGGAGGGAGTTTCAAGGCCTCATGTAGAATGTGTTAACGACAGGGTTGCATGTCCAGCTGAGATAAAACAGTGGAGAAAAGTACAATACACACTGAATGAAAAGTTAAAAATTTATAAACAAAAACTACTGGCCGCCATCCAAGTGAGCTGAAAATGTATACGAATTTCATGGACGAAATGTGGTCAAAACATGCAAATGAAATAACAAATAAAACACAACTAAAAAGTGGCAGATCACTATCAGGGTTGTAGCGAACAAAAACGGGTTGTACGCAAACTGTTCCGTGACATGCAATCGTTGCAGCAATGTTGTATGTAGGTGAAGGGCAACGATTTACTCCGCAACAGACAACAAAAACAACAACGACGCCCACTTTAAAGTACCTCATTGCTTAAAGTACACTGTTTGATGATTATCAATAACAACAACTACAACAACCGAACAAAATAATACTCGACTTTTTAAGAACCGGATTTTCCAGCTCATTAATAAGAGAATTTTAATTGCTTTCACACACTTTCGTGGGGGAAAAACTTTGTAAATAAATCAAATTTGATAGGAGGGAACCCTTGAAAATGAAGTTGGCCAAATCAAAGAGCAAAAACAGTGTTAAAATACTAAAAAGGCAACAAAAAAGAACTTACTTGAAGTTGAAAAGTTGGAAATTTTAACATTTCATGGTGTTGCATGGAGGTTAAGTGATGAAAGAGCTGCTAACGAGTGTTGAAGGGGGATGGAGGATGGGAGATGGGAGAAGACGGAGGTATTCTATCAATATAATTAACAACAAAAGGTTTTCAAAGCTCTCGAAATATATATTTACTTTAGTTCAATTGTTGTATTTGTGGAAACTCTGTGTGCATTTCGGGGGGTCCTAATTATTGATTAATTATGCCGTGTATAACTCTATCGAGGAGTAGAAAAATTTAGTAGCATAGAAAAATAGTGAAGAAAATGATACGAATTTAAACAAAATTAAGTGTGAATACGAAATGAATGAAACATTGATTAGAGTATCAGGTGTACCAGAAACTAGGGTCCACGGTTTTAAAACCTTGACCCTGATCACACCTCACATTGAGTGAATATTTTTAACAAAACACTGCCGCGCCCAAAAAGTCAATAAATAAGTCGTAAAAAAGTTTAAATAAATCATGGGTCTAGTTCTGTTGCTACTGTACACAACTGATATGTCAGTTGCACCTCCCCCACCACCCCTTCTGGCCCTCCCTCACATTTACAGTTTAGGTGCCAAATCGGTTCACCATAATAACAACAAGAACATACAAACTTGAAGGTCTTGAGCCCTTGTTTGGCAAAATAACGAACAACAGACCCACCAGAAAACCACAACAACAACAATAAAAAATAAAAAAACAACAACAGCAACAATAGTAGCAGTTGACAACAAAACAACTGTCATTCGGGTGGATGTCAAAAGATAATAATTTATCCTTGGGGAACGCTTAGTTTTTTTCAGAACCTTTGCACGTTTTCGCTACGCTTTAAAGGGTCAGCATTTATCGACTTCAGAGAACATAAAATGAATTAAGTGGACACAAAGTGGACATAGAGTGGACTAGAACTATACTTTAACTTTAAGTAGCTTTAACTTTATCTAATCTAAAGAACATTTCTCTTATTGTTTATGGAAAAAAACATGTTTTTTATGTTACATGGTTTTTAGACAATACATTATAGTCTTTAATTTTCTTTACAATTTGTTAATTGAATTTACATATTCTTATGACGTTATACAAAAATAGGTTCAATAAAACTTCAAACATGTATTCTGTTATTTATTTGGTATGCTTTCCGTTTTTTTCTTTGTAATTTAATATTATATAATTTTATTGAATTAAATGTTTCTGGAGCTTCCGAATTTTATTCTGTACAATATTTTATTTTCTCATTTAAAATAATTGCCATGTTTTTCGTTATTTTTTCCTTCCTTAGTTTTTTTCAAAAGAGTGTGAATTCCCAATGGACCAAACTTCTGTTCCTTGTATTGCTGTCATTTCGTGTTTAGTTGAGGCTAAACGTCGTTTCTTTCTTTTTCTTTCGCTCTGTTGTATTCTTCGAAAATTTGCGTAATCGCATTTTAAACGAAAGTCATCTTATTTGTAAAACGAAAATTAAATTGAATCGCATCGTGTAGAATGAAGAGGGGAGTCTGTTAGCGTCTTAGTTGGTGGCACATTGCAAGGATATGATGAAGTACCTTCAGATTGGGAGGATGGTGCCTTCAAAGTGGCTTTAAAGAGGGTTTAACAGTTATTCTTACGAGAAGAAGTAAAGAACTTTTCTACAATATTATCAATAACATGCTTTTGAGAGGCTCAATCGACATTCTATCATAAAATAGCATCGATACAATTTTAGGCCTCCAGTGATGTTTTATCACACCTTCAAGGAAATTTTCACAAGACGTCAGACTCGAGGAAGGTTGGAGTTAGCAGAGAGTCAGATAGACAGTCATTCAGAGGGGCGCACAGGGTTAAATCGACGTAGGAACTGACGCTGACACTTTTCCCTAGCTGCCACGCCTCCTCCTCTACGTTTCAAACATAATATACTCGTTCACCTTCTGCTGTACAATATAAAAATCGCAAATAGTTAAAAACACTTGCTTTGTCTGGCTTCATAGCTTCTTTAAACCAAACTAAAAAACAACAACTACACCAACAAGTGGTACAAAATGGTTGCCGGTTTCTTTAATTGCTTTGGCGGTACATCAGGTACCAAGAGAGGAATACTAATCGGTGAATTATAAAGGCAGCTGCACACAAAACAAGAAGAAACAAAAAACCAAAGAGACCCATAAACGACCGTCATCATGGCTAAGAAATGCATCAAACCAAAGCGTTGCCAAGTCAAGTCGAGAGTAACGAGAGTACCTCGTGCTTTGAAGTCATAATAATGTGAATAAAATGGAGAAAGTTTGCACTTATAAAGAGAGTATTAAATAATTTTTAAGAGCGAAGACATTAAAAATGCGCGTCTGTGTATTAAACACAGTTCAAGGCAGAGCAGATCACGTGTACTTGAAGGATGGCGAGAAGTTGGGGCGGAAAGAATACACTTCATATTTAAGATCTACTCTTCTTTACATTCTCCCCCTAAGTCTCCTTCCCCTCCTCTCCTCAGGGCAGAAACACATGTGACCACGAACAAGCATTATTAATGTAAAAGCTGTGCAAAGAGTGGCAGCTGATAAAACCACCGAAATGAGAGTTTTTCTTCGACTACCGTGAAACACAAACGTTTTGAAACCTGTTTGGAAACCAGCACGTCTGTCCTTTTTTTGTCTTGTTGTTATTATTGTACATTACAACAAAAATAGATGAACACGTAACGGGAATGAAAACGGAACCGGAAACACGTTCCTTAAATTTTCAAAGTTTCATTGAAATATCCTTGAATATTAAGTGAAGTTTGGCGACAATCGTATTATGAGAAAATGAGAGTCAGTGGGACAGAATCTGAGGAAGGAAAACAACAACAACAACAACCACCACCGCAAGATGTGTTTATGTTTCCGCTTTTCACATTTGTTTACACAGTGAAAATACTTGTTTTGTTTCTGTCACTTGAAAGACTTAATTTCTTTATTTATTTTTCCAATTTGAATCACGTAGCTTCCTGTTCACTTTCCTGTTTATCTGTTTGTCTGTCTGTTTATCTGTTCACTTACTTTCGTTGTCGTCTGGTTGGTTCCCTTTCCGCTTTCTTTCTTTTATTTCCTGTTTCTGTGTCTTGGAACGGATTCTAGCAACCATTTAATTTTTATACTCAACCATTATTATTATTTTTATTGCAGTCTAATTTGTTTTTAAATGACGTCAGCAATAACGGTAATTGTGGAATGGCCTTAAAAGTGTAAGTGTATGTGTGTGTAGCTTATTGTGGAACGCCATGCAGACGTCGACCTCTTCGTCTTCTTCGGTCACGAACATCATAAATAAGGAAGGATAAATAAAAAGTGCAGTAAAAAATAATTGAAGAAAAATTAAGAACCAGGAAGTAAGAATATAAAATACTCGTAATAATTATAATCAAAATTATGCAAACATTCCTAATATGAAGAAAAAGTTAAAAGAGAAACTATTTTAAAACAATACAACTTCACTCTTTCTCAACTTCGACATGATTGTGCAACGGTTTTGAATGCCGGAGCTTAAATCCGTACTTAAATATCACGCCAGTCAAAAGCATTACCGTGTTGAAAGAGTGAAGAGCAAAGACTCGTTCACCGACCGACTGTTCTATGAACCTAATAATAATAGGATTTGAATGGATGAAGGCGAGAACAACAAAAGTACTTTTTGCAGTACTTGCTTTTCTCAGGATATCAGAGCGTGAAAGTAAACAATGAAGAATGAGGGATGGAGAGAGAGAAGATAGAAAGGCAGATGACTGAAGGATCAGAACGAAAACCTTACGAATCCTATTAAAATCTATAGCAGAAAATAACACTTGAACTACTCTGCTCTCTCTGAACCACTAAATTATTAAATTCTGGGAGGAAAAACAAAAAATATTGTGTAGAATCAGTAGAGAATAGGAAATGGGGGAAAAAGAGAGAGAGAGTGAGAGGTGAATTAACTAATATACGTATATTATTGAAAAAATCGTAGATATTGTATATCTGTCTAAATTCAGCTACCTTAGAGGAGTTCCGTCCACATTCGAACCTTATTTAATTCCGAATTAGTTATTCAAGTTGACCGCTCTGTCTGCAAACAACTTTCCGGTCCGGCTTTCACTCAAGGATTAAGTTTAAGGACAAGCGATTTTTGTTTATCCCATGTCCTTGTTAAAGGTTGAGTGTTATTTTATGTGCATGTGTCTGTGTATTTTTGTCTTTAGTTGTATTGCTCAATTTATTGTTGTGTTGTTTGTGCTTTCTTTGTTTTTAAATGATATTTTTTGATATCGATTTTATGAGTAAGTTTTTCTTAAATTTATTTTATGCAAACCTATTCGCAAAACTGTTTTCTTTAGTCACAATTTTTACTAATTTTTACATTTAAAAGTATACAAATTTTTAATAAGTTTATTAATAAAATACAAAGTTTCATCATCAATGATGGTGACTTTGTTCCACTGTGCTTTGTGCAGGTTCATGCGAATGCATTTGAGGTGGCAACAGCAGCAACAAGAATTTAGCGAATCCCAAGAAAATATGCAAAAGTGTTGCTTGACAAAGTCTGTAACGCATTCAGGGGAATGAGTTACGAAGGTGTTAAATGACCCTCGAGGATCAACCACAACGTAGTGGCTGAGGATAAAATGGCGTGTTTTTGATTCTGCATACGATTTGCGTAAATTTTGTGGCTTCCGATTGTGACAACAGCGATGAACCGAACAATAAGTCGAGCCAAAGTCACTTCAGGATGAAGAAGTTGGGGTAAAGAGGGTGAGAATGGTTAAGAATAATTTAAAGAAGGACAGCGTTTCAAACAATTTTGTCCGTTAAATAAAGTCTGCTGAATAAAGTCTATGCTCGAATTGAAATGTTGAAAGTTTTAATGTTGTTTTATTTAATTTCCTTCCATTCTTTTAAATTTAATTGATTCTTGATTTTTTTTCGTTTTTTTTTCTTTTAGAATTTAACTTTTTTTTATCTCTTACGTCATCAAATGCGACATCAATGCCACTGTTTAATGTGATCTTTTTATACTTCGGCAGCACGTAGATTAAGATAATGTTTAATTTTCTCATGAAAGCAAAAAAAAACAGAAAACAATGAATAGTTAAACAGAGCTTTTTGCACAGTTGTTACTCAGAGAATGGCTAAAATATTCTCTAATAGAGGGATAAATTCTCCGGCTCACGCAACACGCCGAAGTACCTTTTATGGTAAGTCGGCCATCAATGAATGAACGAATGAATGATAAAAATCGAACTGCAAATGAAACTGTTGCCATTGAAGACGAGGAAAAAAGAAAAGACAAAGAATGGGATGTCGGATACGGTGGCAAAGGAAGCATCAAAACGGCCTCATAACAGCATTCAAACGGCACGCGTCACGAACAGCGTCACTCTTTACGCTGCCTCCCCTCCTCCCCTCCTCCACCCCACCCACTCACAATCACTCAACAATTATTGCTGAATCAACGTTTGTATCAGCGCGTTCATTCACACCGAGCAACCATTCTATGCTCCTGCTTTGTTTTTCTGCTTTTCTTTTCTACTCCCCTGGCCGTTCATTCCTCCTCAACCGACAGATGAACGCATGAAGTGCTTTCAAATGTTGATTACGTTGCTGATGATGCGTATGTGACGCAGCGACAAAATTGCCCACCTACGAGCGGAGTTTCACACAAGAGCGCTTAACAATCCTCTAGCGTTTTTGTCCCCTCCGCCCCTCACACGCCCTCCACACTTTTCCCAATTATATTCGGGCTCGTTTAGTTGAACAAAGTTGAGGCCGCAGATAACAAAAAAAGAAAAAGAATGCTCCACGTAAAATTAAATCAAGCAACCGGAAGTGACACGAACGGCATCAGTTGTCGTTGCTGCAGAAAACTTCAACAATTGAAATGAAAAAAGGGGAAGAAAACGAAGAAGAAGAAGGAGAGGGAGGAGAGGAAGAAGGGAAATAAACGAACAAGAGGAAGGAGACAAGTAAGAAGCAGAATAAGCAGAAAAAATGGAAGATGAATACGTTTAATGATGAAAAAATAAAACATGCTTTTGTTGCTTTATTCATTTGTAATAAAAACAAATATGCACAGCTTCATGAGAGGTTGGCAATGGCGTTACTTCCGTTTTGGGTTTTCCGCTGCGTGCCGTCGTTCGTCCTCGTGCGACACAGACACAGGATGTTGTGTTTCGTAATCGTTTCGAGGCTTAAGAAAAGAATCGGAGGAATGGATCCTACCCATTAAGCTTTCCGAAGGAGAGCGAGGAGGAATGAGAGGGATTAACAGAGAGAAAGAGAAAGAAAGAGAGATAGAGAGAGAGAAAGAGATAGGATTCTTACGTCCTCCAAAAGTAGGCAAGTAGTTTTCTTTTCATTTCTTTTGAGGATCACAAATAGAAAGAATTCTCGCATTTATTATAGTAAAAATTTGGCCAAGATGATGACGCTGAAAGCTTTAAAGTTCAAGGAAAAGGAAATCCATGAAACTTTTCTGACCTCATTTTTATACATAAGAATCAAATAATTCTTTGAGCTCTGTGAAGAATCACAATCGGAGAAGTTTAAAGTGCTTTAAAGGATTTGTTTGAGTCTTCTTCTAGGATTACAGGATGTGGGTGGCGGGTGGATGGATAAAAGAGGGTGTGGGGCCGTTAATAGAAGTGAAGCTTTTATTAATAATAAAATTCCTGCATCTGAAAGTCTGTCATTACTTCCTTCAACATGGCACCGGAAAATGGGCCAAATATAAATAATGTTTGGAATTTTTTTTACGAAGTGTTGACAAAAACTCATCCTAACGTTTCGTGTGACAACCGAAGTGTTGCCAACGCAAATCCTTTTTATTCTCTCCACTTTTCTGTATCGTTTCTGTGTACGTTTTTTTTTCGATGATTTTCCGACATTCTTGAAGCCTTTAAATATGCAACGCTTGTCAACACTCATTGCCTGTAGCAATTTTTCCCTCTTTTACGGTCGATGAGATGTCAAAAATGGAAAAAACCACCATGGAAGGGGGATAAAATGTGGGAGTACAAAATGTTGAAACTAAAAAAAGACACTAACATAAGTTTGTCGCACATCAGCCACCGGAAGGAAGTCGGCACACAAAATATTCAGCGCACAAACACAGAGACACACAATACACATGTGATGTATTTTACGTGATGCCTTTAAGCAATGTGTTGAAATTAGACGATTACAGGACAAGAGTTCTGTGAGGGTAACAGAATTAAAGGACTACTTAAAGGTGCGTCCTTCAAGCATCCGAAAATTCTAAAATGCTTTTCATAAAATCGAAAAAAATGGGACAAACAATTAAAGGAAAAGTAAAGCAGAAATTCCACACTTTACTAGAATGGTTAAAAATGTTAAAAACTAGTGTAAAATATCCGACTTGAATAACGACTTCAAATATGGAGATAAGGAAATACTCAAGACAGCCCCGCTTCGGCTTCCGCTCTCCGCCACGCCCCCATATCATCCATTAACAACAACTTGGAGATTTGCATAATTTTTCCTGGTCTCAAAAACTTTGTTACTCTGTCACTCAATTCTTCTCATTCCGCTCTGAATACGAAAGCAGCGTCTGGAATCAGTGATATTCTGCCTCGGAGTCTCTCTCTCACTCTCCGCCTCTTTTTTGTCTCTCTCGAGTCAGTCAAAACATAAACAAACATAAGTTAAGAGAAAGTGTCAACCGTTATTATGTCAGCTGATGGAAATTTGTTGGTGTTGTTGTATTGAAAGTGACAACTTGATGGAGATAACTTCAAGAAAGAGAGAGAAAAAGAGAGAGAGAGAGGAAGAGTAAGAGAGAGTGAGCTAGAGGCACTTTAATACATCTTGAAGGTGATAAAGAAGTTAAACGAGCAACTTTTTTAATTAGTTTGGTGTTATTACTATTTTTTATGCTATATATAAACTCAGGATGGATCTCGAGAGGAACAGGAGGAGAAGGAACACAAGGAGGAAGACGACGAACATGCTATACAATCGACTAAATAGTTTAATCCCACATTTTTTTCATTTTACTAATCAGAATCTGTTAAAGTCGTCAATTTTGGACCTAAAAGAAGAGGAATAAAGAAAAATTCATCATTATAACTGAAAATTTAAATTAGTTTCTCAAATCCTATTTGAATCTGATTATAGATTCATTCCAGCTCAGTGAATGTTCCAAAATGATCTCATTTCGTAGGCAAAAACAAAAAAAAACAAACAAAAACAAACCAAAACAAGTCAAAACAAAGCCAAACACTGATGAGCAACGATGACTTTAGCGGTGATGACGGCGAACCGTAATGATGAGAAGCCATGATGATGATAATGATCAACTGTTGATGATGAGAAATCAACAACAACAACAACTTTCGCTTCATTGAGCTCCATGCAAACATGTAAAAAATACGATGGCGATAATGATGTTGATGGCGATAATGATGATGATGGCGATAAAGATGTTTTTGATAATGTCGATGTCGATGATAATGTCGAACGATGATGATGATGCAAAATTAAGAAAAACAAAAGCTGAAGAACAGATGAGCCAAGCAGACAGTGATTGAGCTTGAGCAAAATATTAGGAAAGCGAAAATACAACAACAACAACAACAAAATTAATGGAAAAACCAGCAGACGCTATGACAAGGAAAACAACAACAACAACATCCATGCAAAGATTGGCTTCGTTGCGAGGAGTGTCTGTCTGTCTGTCCGTCCGTCTGTCTGTCTGCCTTCCACTTGTTTTCGCCGCAATTTAAGCCAACAGCGCAAATCGTTGCATAGCTTTAGGCGCATAATTTTAATTTCAATTTATTTGCGTGCCGCATCAAAACAACAATAACAACAAGATCGGGGAAACATGCTCCTTCTATAATAACAACAACAACGATATCTCGTACGTTTTGCACCGCAATTGAGCGAAAAATTGCTCTAACCATTAACATACACACACACACACACAAAAGAGATGGCTTTCACCCACTCTGCATCCTTAAAGCACTCATACTACATCCTCAGTGCACCCACACATAAACACAATTTAAAATGAGCCTGCTACAACCACAATTAAAAGTTTCGCCAGAATTTTTTTTCGGCGGCAGCATATAATTTAGCTGAAAAACTCTTGTTTTTTGGTGCTTATTAAATGCAATTTATATTTTGCTAGCACGCTTTTAGCCGGCTAAGTTATGACTTTGAATGTTCCCAAAGCCAGTGAGAGGGTCAAGTGTTTCTGTGTGGGTACATGTACACACATGTGTGGGTGTGTGTGTGTCGAGTGTTGTTTTGTGTTGTCGAAAAAGTGTTGTGTTTTCGCATGTGTTCGTTCGTTTCCTTGTTCGTTTCCCCGTTCGTTTCCTCGTTCGTGAGTTCCGTCATTCGTTGATTGTTTCATAAACAATTTTCACTTAATGAAGGTTTGTGTCTAGACTTAAGATTAAATCGAGGAACTCATTTCGTTGTTGTTGTCGAAAAACAATTGCTGCCGGTCGAGGTTAAGGTCAAGTTGTAGGATTTTATAGATTGGGAGTACTCAAAAACACGAGAATTAATAATTAAAAAATAATAAACATAATATTATAACATAAAAAAATCACATTAAACATGGATTAAGAAAGTCCGAAGAGTATCGAAGAATTACTTCACGACGCACTGAGATTCGAGATCCACGAGATTATCAAAACGTGAGAATATAATTGAAGAGTTCACCATAGCGACCACGACTCCGGGCATCGAGTGGTTTCGGTCACAGACGTTGTACCTAATCTAATTTAAGATTCGTAGATTTATATTTGCTTAAGCAAAACGAATGTTCAAATAACGTGCCGAGCATACGAGAAAGTGGCGTGTAAAAATTCCATCTCACTCGGTGCTGGACTAGAGATAGAGTAGAAAGAGACTGAGGACTGAGAGGCTGAGGGAAATAGAGAGAGAGAGAGAGAGAGAGAGAGAAGTGGAGTAAAGAGGAGATTCAAGATTCAAGATTGCGAACCATTGCTGTGGTTAACATTAGTTCAGAGGTGAGCCAATCATGAGTGCTTGAGCGAGGATGTCGAACGGGAGGAGCGAACAAGAAGAAGACGCAAAAGAAGAATTCACTCTTAAAAATTCGTCCTCTCTTCCTCCTGATTCTCGGTTCTGTACTGGAAATTGGTTTTCTTGACAACAAAATATAACAGAAAGAAAAACACGCACAGGGCAACATTTCAAAAAATATACAAAGAAATGGATTAAAGCAGAGAAATGGAAAAGGATTACTAATGATAAAAAGAAGAAGGACTCGAACACTTTTTTACTGAATTACACGGAAGTTCGAGTTGTGGTTATGTGAGTATGTAAGTATTTTGTCTGTGTACCGATGATATAAGCATTGATACAGGTACAGGATACACTAGGAACTTCTTAGCAATATTTATATAGTATCATCTAGAGACCCATTCATAGCTTTACGTGGCATTAAGAGAATTCTTGATAATATAGTGGCATTTAATGCTACCTTTAATGACCTTCACTAGTATTTACAGACCCTAGTAATCTGCATTCGAAATTTTGCCACTCCTGTGTAATCCATTGTGCCATGTCGAGACTTGCTTTTAACGTTTATTGGTATTAAGGATCCCATTAGTAACAGGAACTCGTATATAATGAACATGTGATTTGATATTCTGCAATTTCCTGCAAAATCTCCCGAATTTACATAGAAGTATTTTCTTTATTCTTTTTCTCCAAGTAAATATTTTTGTGGACATTCGGGAAGTTGAAATTCCGTGGACGCTCATGCTCAAGGACTCATTCCACGAAATGATTTCCCTCATGTTCTCCAAACCTCTAAAAATTCTATACAAGCTCTAAAAAATCTTCATATTTTCTATGCAAGTCGATGTTTTATTGGAATGGATTTCAGCGAGCTGATTACGTGTACGTGATTTCATTTTCCTATAAATATATAGTGTGTAGTTTCTATACCCTACAGCCGACCATGTAGGGGATATATTAATTTTCTCCCATCCTTTCTAACGCAAAGAAGCGTGTTTTATATAATTCCTATTATAATTCCTATTATTATTCCTACTTTTATATAATACATCTTATAAAAGATTAGATTAGATTAAAACGATTAGACAATATATAGATTTCCTTGGCAGTGATTTATGCAGAATAATTGACTATATATATTTACATCTAGGATCTATTTATCTACATTTATTTAGGATCTATTATGTAGGTGTGATCCGCCCACTTTTTTGCATGCCGTACAAATCTGGATGAAAGAGCATTTTAGGTTTGTCCAGGCCATAGATAGACCACTCTTTCTGGTTTTTTCTTACTTCTTCTTATTACAACTTCCTTATTGTGTTTCTAATTTTATTTTCCTTCTTATTGCGTGTTGTTTTTACTTCTTTTATTCAGAGGTAAAAAAACTTTTTTTCTTCTTCACCAGAGACCAAAGTTAATGATAATTTAGTAAACACCAGTAATTATTTGCCTTTCTCTTAAAGCGTAAGTTAAACAATTTTCTAACTCGAATCTCTTTGAAAGAAGAGCACATTACTTTCGATTACATTTTAGATTGTCATAGTGTTCTCTCTTCTTCTTCATCTTAAGAACCACATCTTCCAAAGGATGTACGAAGCTTCCCTGATCTGTTTTTCCAGACTCTTTACTAAAATCTCTCTACAAAATACCTGCGTTTTATGCATTTCGAAATAAACACTCGTAGAAAAACTTCAATATAAATATATATGTGTATTATTGTGTTTGAATATATTTCTTTACTGTGTAGACAGACAAAGAAAGTCGAGCAACAACAACATTAGGAAAAACCGACAATAAAAAGAAATGAAATCATTCTTCTCTACTTTGTTCTTAAAATGCTTTTCACCGGCCCGCATCCCGCCCCCTGCGTATAGAATAAGCTTAGTAAGGCGTACTAATTCCCCCTCTCTGTATCTCTTTGGACCTCTCCTTTATCTTTCCTTTGTTCTTATTGTGTTGTTTCTTCCTTATTTCATCGAACGGTCGCTTAAAATTCGCTTAGTTTCGAACTCAGTTACGATTAAGAATGTCATTATTTAGGGTCCACAGTTGAAACAGGACAGGAGAAGGACAGAAGAAGCACTGAAGGAAGGGATGAAGAGGTAGAGGCATGTAGTATTTATGTTCTATTTATGCAACCCCTAATTTGCTGTTCTCGGGTTTTAATTTATGCCACGATTTCAAAATCAAATTAAATGTTGGTAAACGTAAAATTATCCGGTCAAAATTTAATGGTGAAAAAAAAGTTCAAGATGTGGACATTTTATAGATTAAAAATTGAAAGCCAGAATAATCTTAAAGCTTTAATTTATTGGGCAAAGTTTCGTACTTTTAGGGGTCTAGTAGGGTCCATTTACATCTTTCAGCGCTTTATTTAGGGTTCAAAGTCTCATGATGCTGGACAAGTTGCATAATAATGAATGCCAAATAATTTCATTGACACCATTCAGATATCATCAGTGATGACAACGAGGACTGATGATGACAATAATGACTGATGATCATGATGATGATGACGATGATGATGTTTTCCATGTTGTTAGACTGTCGATAAGTTACGAAGTAGAAAAAACTCTATAAAAACTTGATAAAAAGCTTTGAAAGGGTTAACAAAATGCCGAAGGGCCATCAAAAGGGCTGTCTCTCGATCTCGATGACGGATGATGATGATAGACGCATCAAATATGCATGAATGCCAAATTCTTTGGGAAAAAAATTACTACAACAGCAACAATAGACTGCAGCCGGACAGACATACAGACAGATAGTCCAAAAACGAACTTTGAGCTTCCGAATAGACAGCGGATATCGAGAGATAGAGAGCCTCTTCTAGGTAGAGACGGACAGGCAGGCAGAGAGAAAGACAGTCAAGCAGAGAGACAGACAGACAGGCAGAAAGACAGACAGTCAAGCAGAGAGACAGACAGACAATCAGAACAGAACAGACAGCTATCCACAGACAGTCGTTTAGTCGGTTCGGTTGAGAAGATGTTTGGCAACATTTGAAAAATACTGCAGCAGTTGAATTTGTTACACAGATCATCAGCAACAAGAGGACAGCCGGATGAGGGAAAAAAAGCTACAAAAACCATGCTGACAGGATATTAAGGATGTACGAATAGAGTAGCCAAATAAAGAGTCGCAGAGAGAGGAAAGGAGAGGGAAAGAAAGGGAAAGAAAGGAAAAGAAAAGGAAGGAGAGGTTAGAGAGAGTTAGAAAGGGAGAGAGATGGAAAAGGGGGCATTTTAGACGGATGCTTCTGCTGAGCTGGCGTTAAAGTGTGCAAATTACATGCAACACAACAGACGAACAGCAGTTGCTGCTGCTTTTTTAAAAATATGACAGACAGGATATGTAAAGAAGAAGAAGAAGAAGAAGAAGAAGAAGAAGAAGAAGAAGAAGAAGAAGAAGAAGAAGAAGAAGAAGAGGAGCAGTATCAGCATCACCATCATCTTTCATAAAACTATTTTTCTTTTGTTGCTGCTGCTGTTTTGCTGATAAATTAACTTTAACATTACCCGGAGTTAAAGCAACGAAAACAAAAAAAAAAGAGAAAAAATGACCAACTTGTAGCGGAAATGAAAGATTCAGATATGATTTGCGGCACTCCACCGCATTTCTAAGGATCCACTAACCAGCAGTTCGTTTTTTGGCTTTCATTTGACGCTTCGTGTCTTCTTATTTATGGCATCAACTCTGCGTGCTTCTTAAAACTTTATTCCTCACCAATATTTTGGACATTCCTTCGTCTTCAGTTTTCCTTCCTTTACCCCGTTTCTTTGTTAACGTTAACGATTGTTTCAGAAAATTTCGCTTACTTTGCTTCACTCTGTCACCGGCTTCTGTGGTGTGGTGAACAAAAATGGATTCAGTTACTTTGATTAGTTACACCCCGAGTCATCCACCACTCGCTGTTTTTCACTTTTATTACCCGATTTTCGAAGACTTTTTGGTCTAACTTCTTTTGGTAACTAGAAGCTTTTGTCACGAGAAAGTTGTGAAAATTTCATATTTTCCAGGAATGAAAAATGTCCTCAGTTTTTAGTTTCTTTTTGCGATAAATTTAACCTTATTCAGCGAGCAGTAAAAAGTTCTGAAAGCTACTCAACTTATGACTGCAAGAGCCTGCGGGAGACACTAGATAAGGGACTGGGTTGGACTGTACATGGGACTGATCCTGTGCCAGGATTAATTTAGGGAATGGACTGGCCCAGGGTCTAGACCGGACTAGGGACTGACTGGACTAGCCTGGACTGTATTGGGAGCTGGACTGGATTAGAACTGGATTGGAATATGGACCGGGCTGAACTATGGACTAGACTGAGCTAGAGACTTGACTAGACTAGGAACTGGATATCGAACCAGTTTCCAATTGGAAACTAGAACCTGTCTGAACTTAACTCGTCTGCTCTGAACAGCATCAATGAACGATTGCCCACTGAGACTTCCTCACGATTACTTAAAAATTCAAAAACTAAAATTCGTTATTAGTGTGTTTTTTTATGGGGGAAAATGCGTGTTTCCATTTCCGTTTCCGTTTGTGCAGGTAACAGCATTACCAACAACGAACTTTGCAAATGGTCAAGTTCGAAAAATCTAACTAATGCAAAAAAAGAATATAAAAAAATAATGGAAAAACTTTCCCCAGCTTAGAAGAGGAATAAAAAGAAGAAGAACAAAGAAGAAAAGAATATAAAGGAGAAAAAAAGGGAGAGTATGGAAGAGAGAGATAGAGTGAGAGAAATACTCGAGCGGAAATGCAATAAGAATGCATTTTTCACATTTTGAGTAAAAAAGTTCACCTCATCTAACAAAAGAACAAAAAACGAAAACTACAGAGAAAAAACTTTCGACACGGAAACGGAAATGGCAGCCATTATGCGTTAAATGAGGCATTTAAATGATTGATTGCTGGATGCTTGAGCGTGTGGCTCAAGGTTAAGCACGTTGTATACATACGTGTGTGTGGGCGAATGTGCATGTGTGTGTGTGTGTGTGTGTGTGTGTGTGTGTGTGTGTGTGTGTGTTTGTGTGCCTGTGTTTCCCTAACAATGATAATCGGATTTGTTTGAAACTTTATAAGGAAGAAGTGTTAAAAAGAGTCGGTTTCTCTCTCTCAAAATACAGTCAAAAAGTCACCAAAGAAGTTCAACTTTTCGATTCGATTCTTTTCTTTGGCCAACTTTAAATGCTGAGTGAAATTTTAATTTCCATTTAAGATGCCAACGTAGCATTAGATTTTAATTTAAATTCTCTCCCTCTCCGGTTGTTCGTTTAACATTAATAATAGCAACAACAACTGAGTCCGTCTTCCTTCGGAGGATGTAAAAATAATTTATTTACACCTGATTCGTGAGCGAGTGAATGAGTTATGTGAGTGTCTGGGTATGTTGTTTGTGTGTGGGTGTATGTTGTTTATGAATGTGTGTATGTTTCTTCCTTCATTTGTAAGTCGCTCCCTCCTCGAAGGAACGAACTTACACGTCTTTTGACTATAAATTTTCTATTTAAATCTCGCCAGCATTTTATTGCATTCCCAACACTTTCTTTATTCAATGCCTTTACCTTCTCTCTCTCTCTCTCTTTCTCATTCACTGTCTCCTTCTTTTGAGTTCTTGTGTCTTAATTTTGTTTTTTTGTTTTTCTTATGGCGTCTTTTTGCTGTTGTTATTGTTTTTACCGTTTTGTTGGTACATGTAAATTTTTAATATTGACAAAATTTATTGCATATTCCTCGGCGCACTTAATTTTCTTTGCTGGGGTTTATTATTCATTTACATTCTTCGTATTTACAGTAAAGTTAAAGAAAGAAAGAGATAAGATAAGAACATTAGTCGAAGAGGGAAGTATACCGATATTGTATATAAAAATACAATGGATCCCTCCCACTGTTTAAAGGAACGAATCTGATGATAACTTAGAGGAGAGGAAGAAGATTTGTGATAGAAATTGTTTTTTGTTCCATGCGATTATTTAATATTTTGTTGTTGATGAGCTCGAAATATTTTTCTTCTCTGTTTTCTACTGAAAACGTGTCTAAAATGATAAATAAATATAAAAAAATTAAATGGCCTCAATCCTTGACTTCTTGTCAACATAAATTGAGTGTATTAATAAAGTAACCCGAAGCAATTAAGATGGTTATCGTTTAAGTGTCCTCGAATCCAGAAAAAAGGGTTTCATTACATTGCAATTTATACTCAGAAGAAAAAAAAAGAAAAAAAAGGAGAAAATGAAAAAAAATTAAGAGACCAATAAAAGAATGACAGAGAATAAACTCATAAATATTCTTTCTTAAGAAGCTATTACAATTTGTTTGGTTGCTGTTGGTTTCTTCAAATATCATGAAGACAACATCAACAACAAAGAAATAAAGTAACCAAAGAAAAATAGCAAAAAATAACCACAAAAGGAGCAACGAAAACAACAACAAAAAAAACAAAAAAAACGACAAACAGAGCAAATAAAAATAAGCAGTTCCAAAGGACATTCAGCCTTAAAATCCGTACAAAATAAATACTTCGGTATAAAAAAGGTCAAATCACCACCTAAGAAATGAAGGTGATTCTGGCGTCTTGTTTTTCTAAAGCAGGATTATAATCCAGAGAAGTTCAAACGAAAGAGATGGAGAGACAGAGAGAGAATGAGAGAAAGTGCTGAGGTAAAGCAACCAGATTTGATAAAGAAAAAGCAATCAAACGATTAATGAACTGTGAGGTCGCAGATCGAGAGGACAACAAAAAAACAGGAATAAATACTACAGAGGATATTCAATTAGAAGCACGAGGACAACAAATTGTGTGTTAGGATGTTTTAGGATGGATAAACATCGGAGGAGGAGGGATCGAATGAGCGGGATTCGAATGAGCGGGGTTCGGCTGAGGGGATGTTTTAATGATTTTTGGCAAATATAACACTCATCCTTGTATTATTCCCATTTATTGTGATTAACAATTTGAGTGAAGTGATTTGGTAAAGAAAATCGTAAAAGAAAAGAGAGAAATAGAGAATAAGAGGAAAAGAAGAGAGAAAACAATTGTTGGCTAAACAATTCTACAAACGATTGTATACATCAATCGTTTATTTATTACTTCGAGTTAAGAGAAAGAGACAGACAATCAGAAGTACAGGCAGACAGATTGACGGAGAGGCAGAAATACAGGCAGATAGATTGACAGACTTACGGTTGAAAGGCGCCAGCAGTTTTTAACGATTTCCGCCTGCTTACTGACTGCTTCAGTGCACATTTCCGATTCCGTTATTAAAAAAAAATACAAGGAGAAAGAGAGGGAGGGAGCCACGGACAGAGGTAGTAAGAGAAAAAGAGAGAGAGTCAGAGAGAGAAAGAAGAGACCTGACAACTTATTCGGAGTCACAACTGCTTGGATGGGTTGCTGCTTTAAACTCTCTGCTGCTTCTATTACTCCTTGGAATCGAACCCTCTTTCGTTCCCTTGCAGCCCCTTTTACCCTCTTCTTCTTTTTCGTTTTTGTTCATATATATTTTCTATCCTTTATTTTTGAGTTTCCTTTCCTTTCTTTAATTTTGTTTTCTTTTGAATGCCAACCTTTTTTACGATTGCAATTATTTGTGCTCATTTCAGTAGAAGTAAGCAACGAAAGCACTCATACACATGCACAGATAGAAATATAGTGCCCGAGTTCCAGAAGGATCGCCTACAGTGTAAGAAAGGCAACAGGACTCTCAAAGGACCAACTTCAATAAACCAAAGTGTATGAGTATTCTTTTTTAGAAAGAAGAAATGAAGATAGAAGGGAGGATGATGGGAAACTAAACTAAAAACTACACAAAGAGAAGGAAAGCAAGTAGAGATTTTCAGGAATGATGGACTCATTCAAATAGATTCAAATGTATAGAAGAATCTGCATAGAGGACATTAAAAAAAATAAAACTAAACTCCTTTTTCAACTACAAAAACCACTCTACAGAGAAAACAACAACCACCACTGCTACAAAAATACAACAACTGTTTCAATAACAATAACAACAACAATAGTAACAACCACCGGGTACGGTGACGTCACGAAACTATTCCCTTACATGTTCTCTTCTAAGCTGTCCTCTGAACAAATCTTGTCACTCAACAGTGCTTAAAAATCTGTTAGTTTGGGAGCTTATTGAAAAACCTGTCTGTGTGTGTACATGGGCATGAGTCTGTGTATGTCTGTGTTTGTGTGTGTTTCAGGGTTCGGAAACATCGACTTCATCTACGTGTATTTAATGTATAATACCATATAATAAACCCATAGTAAAGCTACAACAAACGAATATTTTTTTGTTTTACAAACACTTGTTATCTTGGCAAATAAATGTGTTTCACAAAGTTATTGTCTTTTCTCGCTTTATACAATACTTTAAAAATTTCAAAAATGTTGTTGCTAAGGGTTTCTATTTACATGATTTCAAGGTTTTTATTATAAATATATCTGATGTGGTTTTAAATACACAGGGCAAAAAAATGTATGGAAAATTTTGCGGCTCTTACCAAGATAGTGTTTTCCTATTGGTCCCGACTCGCTGATCACAAAACTGGTGATTGGATTTCGGATAAGATTTTCTAGATTGACTCCATTTTGTGCGATATTTGAATTCACCTTCTTCTTATACTTCTTATATATCTACATATGTGCGTAAGCTGTTCGGTAGGTCG
Source organism: Myopa tessellatipennis (assembly GCA_943737955.2). Lineage (NCBI taxonomy): Eukaryota > Metazoa > Arthropoda > Insecta > Diptera > Conopidae > Myopa > Myopa tessellatipennis. The sequence goes on from OX031316.1 coordinate 60,667,005, forward strand.
ACAGTCACTCACAGACCGAAAACCATCACGAAAGCCCATAGAAGAAGCAAGGTAACAAGGCATTCTTGGTAATGAGATAACCTGAATAAACCTAACCTAACCTAACCTAAAAATCCTAACAACTGAACAAAGGTTTAATTTCTGTGACATTACAGAACACTACAGAAGCGAATAGTATAGCCAAAGCATCGAATACTTTATCTAATGTTGATATTTTTACCTAGAATCATATAAAGAGAATTTAAAACAAAAAACAAGAAGCAATGGAATAAAATTTGTAAGGTTATATATTGGATTAACATGTGTTAACAAAGTATTAACAATTTCAATAATGAAAAGCAAACAATAACTGAATAAAACATATTTATTTATAAAGCTAATAAAAGCGAAATACATATTCTAAAAATGTTGAAATCAGCATCAGAAGAACAAAAATTTTCTTATAAAAAGCTTGATTCTTTTATGAAATATCAGTTTCTTTTTATAACCTGAAGAGGACGGCAACGCTATGAAACTTCAGAATTTTAGATTTGTATTGGCACTGGTAGCGCTTTTGCCCTGCTTAATCCAAGGAAGACCGGAACAGGACTCCTTTAATGGTAAGAATAAATTCACAAATAGAACCCTCAAAAGTGGACCTTAATCACTGTAAAGATTCAGACTTAAGTTTTTATTTTCCTGAAACAGGAATTTTGTTCGAAGCACCTGCTGACGTACCGAAAAGTGACTCCATTGGGAAAGTTACTGTCGAAGAATTTCTTAATAATATACTGCCAATCCTTGAGTTTCTACCCGCTGAATTGTCATTATCCAAACTGAAGGAACAGGACGATATTAAAAAGTTCCTTGAGACAGAAGTTCTATATGATGTGACAGCTGCAGATATCTGGTCTTATGTCAAGATAGCTGTGAACGCATTTGTGGATGTGATGGGTGCCGTAAAGAAACAAGCGGATTTAGCGGTTGAACATTTTTCCGGTATTAACATACCAATCCTTACGGAAGATATATCCAAAATAATGAAGAAATATATTAAAAAAAATTAATTTAAACTTTTTGGTTCATATAAAAATTTCGTTTCATATAAAAATGTTTTTTATTTAAATAATTATTTTTTATTTTTTAGTGAACTGTGCAAGATACTTTTTTGTAATGTTGTCATTTGTCTATTTTTATTGTCCTATCACATTGTTGTCAATGGTTTGACGTTTGATGTTTATAAAGAAATTTATAAAGAAATTGTAAATGAACTGAAACTATTTAAAATTTCAGTTTATATTAACCCATTAAATCCCAAGCAGTCCAATTTTGCGAATTCTGCAGTGATATTCAAAACTCTGTCCTTAAATGCAACTGAAATTAAAAGTCTTGGAGCAAAAAAAATATTTTCATTCAGAAGTTAGTTTAAAGCTTTCCTATAAATAGGGCGACATATTTTTTACTGGATACATTTTATTTCAGAATAATATTAGAATTACATTTCGAATGCGTGTGTGCAATGCCTACTCCGTGTGATAAGGCACAAAACAATCAGTGCACAATGTTTTGTCACATTTGGCACAAAGAGTAAGTGTTGCCTTCAGCTTAGAACACAAGCACTGGGCGAACACAAACAAACAAAAACGCCGTGCCAGAGAGCTACAGCAACACAGCTCCGTGTTTCGGAGACGAACGCTAGCACGAAACACACTTTCATTACAAGGTTTATAGAATTTTTATAGTATGAGTCAATTAGTTATTTTATAGTATGTCAGGCTTCGGCAGATTGAATGAAATAACATTATTATTTGAAATAACCATGCAGATGCGATAATTATCTCAAATAATTTTTGGAATAACCAATTTAAAATTTGATTTTAAATAATTCAAATGAAATGAAAATACATTTGTGTATGGGGTGCTAATTTTTTTCACTGGCTGGGGAAAAACGATTGTTATGAAATTTTCTCGAATTTCGTTTTTCATGAAATACACATGCTTTAATTAATGCCAATTAAATGGTGAAAACGTGTGCCATAGATTGCCAGATGATTCTTGTACAGCTGAGTCGGTCTATGGTATAGTAAGGATATTTTACATTTAAGCTAAGATGATTTGCATTTCAGATAATGATGGCTCAGTGTTATCAATGTATCTGCTGTACCCTTTGTCGGCGGTAGGTAGGTACATTGCAGTACAAAAACAACAACCGATTGTTTGGCATTTGTGTAAATACCTGTGTTGTTATTGTTGCGTTTGTACGTATTAAGCCATATAAAGGAATTTAAAAAAGGAAGAAACATGCAATCTATTAATGTACAAAAGTATTTTGTATTTTGTATTTTTTTGTATTTATTTGTTTATTTAGTTTGCTGACCATAGTAAGAACACGTTCTTAAAAGTAATGGTAGCCTAGTAACAATAATGCTTCAATTATACTTATATATATGTACATATGTTAATAATTAAATAAGAAAAAAGTAATATAAAATAGGTCTATATAAAATGTGAAGTAATAAGATAGGAAGTGTATAGAAAATAGTACGAATTACGAATGTAGGGCATGAAGATGAAACAGTATAGTGAGGAAAGAAGGCATAAGATAAATTACATAGCGTTCAAGTGATTGCACAGTTTTTGCTTAAAATTGTAAGGGTTGGTAATCCTTCGTATATGTAGCGGAAGGGAGTTCCAAAGTCTCACAGCACTCACAAAAAACGGTCGTTTAGATATTAAGTTAGAAAAGCTAGGAGGTACCAACGTAATTGACCTTTGTGAATGGGCAAAAGTTAGTGTATTAAAAAGGTAGGCTGGTTGACCTGTATAAATTATTTTGTGCAAGAAAGTTAGAGTTCTTAACTTCAGTAAGCTAATCGGTGAGCAATTGAAAAGTGAAAAAGAAAAGTTAGATATATGTTCGCCTAGATATATGTTCGCCTCGTATTGTAGACAACGATGAAATTTCGGAATTAAGAATCTAATTAGTCGCATGCCACTTAAGACATAATTAACTCTTAAACGGCTGCAGCGATTCCGATGCGGTTTTCACCGTAGTGTTGGAAATTCCAATACGGTGCACCATCAACATAAACATTAATCATAATACATAATTACCTTAAAATATAAAAAAAAATATATACACGTGAAACACGTGAGAGGGGCTGAGCTCGGTGTATATTGAAAGTTTGTTTTGTGCTAGCGTTCGTCTCCGAAACACGGAGCTGTGTTGCTGTAGCTAGCTCTGGCACGGTGCTTTTGTTTGTTTGTGTTCGCCCAGTGCTTGTGTTCTAAGCTGAAGGCAACACTTACTCTTTGTGCCAAATGTGACAAAACATTGTGCACTGATTGTTTTGTGCCTTATCACACGGAGTAGGCATTGCACACACGCATTCGAAATGTAATTCTAATATTTATTCTGAAATAAAATGTATCCAGTAAAAAATATGTCGTCCTATTTATAGGAAAGCTTTAAACTAACTTCTGAATGAAAATATTTTTTTTGCTCCAAGACTTTTAATTTCATTTGCATTTAAGGACAGAGTTTTGAATATCACTGCAGAATTCGCAAAATTGGACTGCTTGGGATTTAATGGGTTAATATAAACTGAAATTTTAAATAGTTTCAGTTCATTTACAATTTCTTTATAAATTTCTTTATAAACATCAAACGTCAAACCATTGACAACAATGTGATAGGACAATAAAAATAGACAAATGACAACATTACAAAAAAGTATCTTGCACAGTTCACTAAAAAATAAAAAATAATTATTTAAATAAAAAACATTTTTATATGAAACGTTTTTTAATGAACCAAAAAGTTTAAATTAATTTTTTTTAATATATTTCTTCATTATTTTGGATATATCTTCCGTAAGGATTGGTATGTTAATACCGGAAAAATGTTCAACCGCTAAATCCGCTTGTTTCTTTACGGCACCCATCACATCCACAAATGCGTACACAGCTTTCTTGACATAAGACCAGATATCTGCAGCTGTCACATCATATAGAACTTCTGTCTCAAGGAACTTTTTAATTTCGTCCTGTTCCTTCAGTTTGGATAATGACAATTCAGCGGGTAGAAACTCAAGGATTGGCAGTATATTATTAAGAAATTCTTCGACAGTAACTTTCCCAATGGAGTCACTTTTCGGTACGTCAGCAGGTGCTTCGAACAAAATTCCTGTTTCAGGAAAATAAAAACTTAAGTCTGAATCTTTACAGTGATTAAGGTCCACTTTTGAGGGTTCTATTTGTGAATTTATTCTTACCATTAAAAGAGTCCTGTTCCGGTCTTCCTTGGATTAAGCAGGGCAAAAGCGCTACCAGTGCCAATACAAATCTAAAATTCTGAAGTTTCATAGCGTTGCCGTCCTCTTCAGGTTAAAAAAGAAACTGATATTTCATAAAAGAATCAAGCTTTTTATAAGAAAATTTTTGTTCTTCTGATGCTGATTTCAACATTTCTAGAATATGTATTTCGCTTTTATTAGCTTTATAAATAAATATGTTTTATTCAGTTATTGTTTGCTTTTCATTATTGAAATTGTTAATACTTTGTTAACACATGTTAATCCAATATATAACCTTACAAATTTTATTGCAGTGCTTCTTGTTTTTTGTTTTAAATTCTCTTTATATGATTCTAGATAAAAATATCAACATTAGATAAAGTATTCGATGCTTTGGCTATACTATTCGCTTCTGTAGTGTTCTGTAATGTCACAGAAATTAAACCTTTGTTCAGTTGTTAGGATTTTTAGGTTAGGTTAGGTTAGGTTTATTCAGGTTATCTCATTATCAAGAATGCCTTGCTACCTTGCTTCTGCTATGGGCTTTCGTGATGGTTTTCGGTCTGTGAGTGACTGTCGACCTACCGAACAGCTTACGCACATATGTACATATATACTATAAGAAGTATAAGTTCTGTGCAGCAAGTGTGATTTCAAATATCTCAGAAAATGGAGTCAATGTAGAAAATCTTATCCGAAATCCAATCACCAGTTTTTCGGTCAGCGAGTCGGGAACAATAGGAAAACACTATCTTGGTAAGAGCCGCAAAATTTTCCACACATTTTTTTGCCCTGTGTATTTAAAACCACATCAGATATATTTATAATAAAAACCTTGAAATCATGTAAATAGAAACCCTTAGCAACAACATTTTTGAAATTTTTAAAGTATTGTATAAAGCGAGAAAAGACAATAACTTTGTGAAACACATTTATTTGCCAAGATAACAAGTGTTTGTAAAACAAATAAATATTCGTTTGTTGTAGCTTTACTATGGGTTTAACATATGGTATTATACAATAAATACACGTAGATGAAGTCGATGTTTTGCTATAAAGACCATGATAGTTTCATAAACGAAAACAATTAATTTAAGTCAATTCTTGGTCGCTATGTCTCATATTACATTGCAAACAGTTGTTTGAACAAACAATCCAAAGAAATTAACTATTTTACACTCCCGTCAAATCTGTTTGCTTGCTATGTTGCATTGCAAACACAAACAGTCAAACACTTTCCGTAGTATTTATACTTAGTTAGAGTTGCTTTGTGCAATTATTTCCTTTATCACGCAATCCTCCTTTATCCGATTTAAGTGGAGCTTTTTTACTCCAGAACATGCATACTCTTTTTTTACACCACACAACAACTCTGTTCTGGTTGTAGTTTGCACTCATCGCCAGCAAACAGAGTATTGGCTGTGCCCACAGTTCATCCGTTTTCATTCTCTCGCGAATGAACTGAGAGTTGGCAGCTTTATACAGAAAATTGCATTGCTTGAATTGTTTCAAATTAAAGGAATCTCAAAACGACGAAGGTAAGTAACCATGCCGTTTGAAAACGCAAACTTTTGTGAACCTACAAATTACAGAGTAGCACTATTAAATTCCGAATATTTGTTTTCTAGTTCTAAAAAAATACCTGGCTAAGATGGTGACAATCCTTTCTCTTGCCACAAAAAATCCCCAAAACTGTTGAATACGGACGTCCTTGTGACACCCGACGATGCACTTAATGAGTGATATTTCCCTATATTTAGAGCTTTGTCATGGTTTGGTGACCTATTTTTATCAGACGAGGAAAAGGATAGGAGAGAAGACGCGAAGAAGAAGATCTCATGGACGAAGAGAAACTATTAGAAACGGTGAACAGTATTGTATTAGACATAGTATTAAATTCGCGAAATTCGAATATAATAAAAATAGCCGAAGAATATGTACAAAACTAACATTTAAAAAACTCACTTATCAAAAGAGTAATTAAATATAAAGCACATCATAAATAATGTTCTCCGTTTTTACTTAAGACGTATTTGCTATAATATCCTTGATATCTTTATTGATAGTCTAGCTTACATTTGAATATGGAGAAGTACCAATAATTACTGGTATGTTTAGACTCTAAACACTTTTGTCTCCTGGAATGCAATGGCTCTACCTGACGCCAATAAATCCTACAATCGATGCACTCGTAGGCGAAACATCAGACTCATTTGTCTTTGTGCGAAATAGCGGCCCAAAAGTCTAACAAATATCATACCATTTGAGATGCAAAATTAGAGTCACAAAATAATTAAATATTTTCTTACAAATGCCAATAATTCATACTTTCGAGCAGAATGGTGAAAACCGCATCAGAATCGGTACACCCGTCTAAGAGTTAACAAACCATTAATTGACATTCGACTAACTCGACTTTGATACAAATAATAGATTTTCTATCTATAGTAAATAATTGCATCAGCATTTCGTCTTTAATTCTTTATAACCGTTTAACGCACACAATCAACAACAACTACACAGTCATCCACACACAAGCGGAACCATGCGTTGTTGTTGTTGTTTCAAAGCATTGTCGCCGCGGTACTCCACCTGCTGCCGATGAGGGCTACGTTCCAGTTAATGCTAGATACACACACACTCAAGGATCAAGGAATAAACAACAAATCTCCGCGGCACACAGTTAGAGTATATAAATATCAGTTAAAATGTAAATATTTTCAGTTGTTGCGGTTCTGGTTTCTGATCTCTTTCAGATCTTTTAACTCCTTCATCGCCTTTAATCTTCATTCATTGAAGGGATGCAAAAGAAATGAAATCAGTGGAACTAAAAAGTAGTTGAAGAAAATGAGAGAAAATACCCCAGACACGATGTTGTCACTACTCAAAAACAAAAATTTGTCAGGATTTCTTGCTTCTAATCTGTATTTCTTCATCGGCAGTTGAAAAATCACAGAAAATGTAGGAAATCTCAGGTTCAACTACGAAAAACACAGAAACAATACTGATCTTTTAGAATATCATTAGAGAATATACACGTATCTCTTCAGAAAGAGAGAAGCAGAGAGGGAGATGAAAGAACTACGAATAAAAACGAGGGGCAGAGGGTGAAATACTCGAGAACTCATAGATTATAAAGCGTAAAACAGAGGTGATAAATTCAGCCAAAGGCCTCAAATGATTTCCAGAAGGAAAGAAGAGGCTTCAAGACAAAAATTTAAGTAGCTACACGAAAGGATGAAATACGAAGGAAATCACTTTGCTTCTAAAGAGAAAAATGAAATGACAGCGACAGCAGAAACGAAGGCAATCGTCCACTCAGCCATTCAGCTGTTTTTCTCTACAAACAACCCCATTCAATATCCCATCCCTCAACCCCTGAAGACGTCATTCCCAACATCACGTCATTCCATTATTTCATCTCTCTTTTACTCTCTCCCTCTCTCTCTCTTCAGTCAGCCGGAGTCACAGCCACTCACTCAATCAATGACGTTATTTTTAAAGGAAAACAAGTCAGTCGGAAAAAAGGGAGGATTTCGAAAGACGAAGGCGACGGTGTTGTCACTGTTGTTGTCATTGTTGTTGTCACTGTGGTTGCTGTTGTTGTCACTGTTGTTGCTGTCGTTGTCACTGTTGTTGGTGTTGTTGGCAGTTTTGTTGTCATTGTTGTTGCTGTTTTTGTCATTATTGTTGGCAATTTTTTGTATCTTTTTCTTTTTTGCTATACTTCGATGTCTTAAAAGTGGCAAAAAAACGCCCGAAAGTAAGACAAAGGGGAATAAAATGATATAATAAACAACTTATTAACATTTAGATGAAAGTCAAGCGGGTTAAATTGAGATTTATATGTATGTTTTATAGATTCAAGAGTATACTTTATGTATGTATTGAGATTTATAACATTTGTATGTATGTAAAGAAGAAGAAGAACCCCCCAACCGGAGGAAACCCGAAACGAAAATCAAAATCAACGAGCGGAAATGCGACTCGATGATTTCCGTTGCGAATAAATTCAAGAAACACACGAAAAACCGAAGCAAATCAACAAATAAAACCAAAAACAGGAAACAACAACAAATATTACTTTTATCGTTCATCTTAACACTTCTAAAGCACTTTTAAGACTTCTTAAACACTGTTAACACTTTTAAAAAACATTTAATATAATACTTCGTAGGAACTTTTAACACTTCTAAGGTTACTTAAACGGAATAAAGTTTAAACGATAAAAAAACGATGGAAAAAAGCTTAAAAAATATTTGAGTTTTCTTCTTATACTCTTTTAAAGTGCGTAAACACCCAGTTTAATTTCTTATAAACGAACGAATGCTTACATTATGGTTTATATTTTCGCTTTCCTAACACAGGAAATAACAACAAATACCCAAAATAACAAAGCATAATGTTGGATAAGCACTTCGTTCGCTGTTACGAAATGAGGCCCTAAAATTTCAATAAATGGACGTCATTTTGATCTCAGTATAAAAGGTTATCCGGCATATTTTCTTGATTTTTAATTTAAACTTAAAGTTTGTTTTCTCCGTTTTATCAGATTTCATGTAATCTCAATGGAATCACATCCTTCTGTTGACTCCCACTCAGGACTAACTTTGAAAGCAGAAGAAGATGTGGTTTAGAGGGCAATATTGGGATTGGAGGATTGTGGCCACCTTCTACTTTACATTCGCATTGAAAATTGAACTCAATTTATTACGCTTTATAAATAAATTTCGTTTTCAGTTGGAATTCTTATCTATTAAACTAAACAATTATTATTATATTTATATTATTTAAATAATTATAACAGCAAATGCAACAACTAATTTGGACGATGCACTATTATTATATTACATATTTATATTATATTATACTAATATTAGTATTAGAATGTAGTTGTTGTTACTGTAGATATAATCAAAGCGTTGTTATTATAAATCAGTTCTTGTTTTTGTTATTGTAGAAATGTTCAACGTATCATTATTATTATTATTATTATAATTTAGTTGTTGTTATTGTTATTATAGATATGTCCAATGCATTGTTTGTTGTATTGCTGTTGTTGTTATTACTATTATTACAGTTTAAATGGTTGTCTCTCGAATTATTTTTGCTCTCGTTCTGTCAGTAGCAAGAACAAGAACAAAAGCAAGAAGAAGATTGTTGTTGTTGTTGTAGGAAACCTCTTCTACTTCTTCTGGATCTCTTCCTCTTCTCTTCCCCTCCCATATTTTGTTCCATTATTTGGTGTACAAGGGATCTATTTATTTTTATTGTTGTTGATGTTATATTTGGTGTTGTTGTTTATGTTGTTGTTGACATGGTTGTTGTTGTTTTTGTAGCTGATGGTTTCTTCAAGTGACGTTTCTTTGCCTGGCAGCATCTCCAACTGCAAAATAATGTATACAGCTATCGTTGTTGTTGTTGTTCTTGGAGTGTTATTATTCTTCTACTACTACATACTATTTTCTTATTCTTATTCATCTCCTCTTCCTCGTCCTCGTCCTTGTTTTTATTGTTGTTGTTTATATGAAGTCCATGTCAACTCATCCTCGTTAGCATTGTTCACTGAGAGCTCCTGAGCGCCATTTCAGTTGCCATTTACAGAAAAGTGTTTAAATCCCTAAAGCAATGCAAGCACAATACAAAAACAACAACAAAAGCAACAACAACAGCAACAACAACAATGACGACAACAAAATGATTCCATCAACACTTGAAGCAGTTTTTTCACCACTGCTACTCTTCTTCTTCTGCTTCTTTTTCTGCTAACATCTCATCTACTTAAGTATGCTTCTACGTTCACTTCTTCTTAATTTGCTGCTTCTTCTTCTTCCCAACCTTCTTTTAATTTTTTTTCCTTTCTTACTTTAAAACTTTCCAATTTTATTTTACTTTCGACAGCCGGCAGCAATTAAAATTGTACTCCACAATTTTTTGAAAACTAGAAATCTTCAGAAAATAAAAGAACAACAAAAAAGTAGCACTTTTCTTAGCAAATTAGAACATTTTTCAATTTTTTCTAAGAGTATTTTCAAGGATGTGTTCACTGATTCTCAGAGAAGTGATTCTTCTTTTTGGTGTATTTCTTTCCTGGTTTGCGTCTTGGTTAAAAAATTACTCACCTGCATATTAAAGAGAAACACAGAATAAATAGTAATAAAAAGTTCATGAAACTAATTAAAGCTACAAAAAGGAAACCAAAATTGCAACAAATTTTAGACAATAATATGTTGTTGTTGTTAATCCAGTTGTTGTTGGATAATGTTGTTGTACATAACGCAGTCATCGTAGCAGCCGCAATCGCAACAGCAGCGCAAAACCAGCATCATTAACTACCGAGAGTTGATAATAAATCATATGAATCACTTCTTCTATCATCTCTCCCCCTCACTCTTTTACTCACCTTACTCACTTACTTACTCTCATTCATTCTGCATGTGTGCTTGTGTGAAGAAAAGTTAAAGAAGTGGAGTGAAGAGAAGAGAGGAATGGTTGCTGCCTGTGCTATCAACTTCTCACTTAACCAACATTTTCAAGTACTTCTTCAACACATAAGCGAAGGTGAGAAAAACAGCGTAACTACTGGAAGCGTCGTCTCTTGTGTAATAAGAGCGAGCAAAATAATCTACCTGGCAGTTAATTAATAATAGCAGATAACAAGTGAGTAAGCAACAAAAAAAAGGTGTCGAACGATGTGAAGAAGAGGAAGACGGAAGAACATCTGGATTAGCAACGAGGTGATGAAAACGAGCAGGAGATGCAATAAAAAGCAACTGAAGTGGTGCATTAAAACAGGAAAAAGAAAAAAGGAGATAAGAAGAAGAGGAGGAAGAAGAAGGGGAAGAAGAAGACGATGTGGAAGAATAAGAAGAGTTCAATTTCAGGAGGGTTTGCCTTCGTCTGGCCTCATTGCGTGTTTATAAAGCTAGGCGAGACTTCCTTCATCTCATCGCTGCCTGAAATTATAACAGGATCATATACCGTTACATGATTTATACCATGAACATTATAAAGCTCATTGTCTCTCGTCTCACCGAAAAACCTCATCAGAAACCTGACTCAAATCACTCAACCCTCTCGAAATGTAAAATAAAACTACAACATTAAAGACAACAATCCAGGAACTCGTCCTAGAGTGGGTTTAAAGGGAGAGACAGAGACATACAGAAAGAAAGAGAGACAGAGAGAGAGAGAGCGAGCGAGCGAGGAAGACTCGAAAACAAAAAGTAGTTTTCAAAACCTGAAATAATCTCTGCTGATGTTCGAAATTAAAGTTTAATTTTGTGAAAAGTTTAAATGAAATAAAAATTTAATAAAAGTTGGAAAAACTTTCACTGGCATCATGAGGAAGTCTGAGAACGATATTGGTTTAGAACCCGAGGTTAACAATAGAAAGAGAAGAAGAAGCAGAACGATGAAGAAGAAGAAGGCGGAAGAAGCACGAGGAGTATAAGAGGAAGAAGAAGCGTGAAGAAGCTCCCTGAAGATAGCATCATGATATCGTGATTTCATCATGATGATGTTAACAAAGCAATAAACGTAAATGAGTCTGCTATCGTGTTGTACTTTAAGTGAAACTGAAATTGATACAACAACAACAATAATAACATCCATTACTTTGTCTACTTTACCAACATACATATAAACATGAAACAAAGTTTCATCGCTCTCAAAATAAATGATTTAATATAAACAACAAGAAGAAACTAAAGAAAAATTTAGATTCCACTCATGAGCTGGAACGAAAAATCATCCTTTGATGAGTTCGTGTGATGTTGATCCCATCTTTTTGACGATGTGTCGAATGTGTAGTCTACTGTGTCACGTGCCTTTTATTACATGAACACACACACAAACAAACACCCAAACACTCAGAAGCCGGTGTCAGACTGGTCATCATGATGCGTGCATCACTCAAGCTGATTGGGCCATGTCACATGCCGCGAATCACAACAAATAAACGTGAGTGATGCACGCATCATGATGCTCCATTTGACAGCAGCTAGAAACAAACACACATACACATTCATATATAAAGGAACATTGATTTATAAACTTTCTCATTTTTACTTCCTGATTTCCTTCGAATCGATAATCTTCTCAACTTTTCGTTGAAAAATTTGATTGAAAAAGTTTTGAAATTTCACAGCACAGTTTTCACTTTAATCGCGTTTGATGTGTTGATGACTGTTTTTCTTAATAAATGTCATCAGTAAATAAACAAAACAAACAAATGAAAATGAAATAAAGAAATAAAAATAAAGAGAAGCACAACAGAAGAGGATTTTGAGGATTTTCCATGTTTCATTTCAATCCTGGTTGTAATTTTGTTGTTCTTCTTCTGATCTTCTGAAGTTTTATTTAATTTAAACTTTAATTTTAACTCTTGAATGCTTTCTTTTCCTCTCAGACCCTCCTCTTCCACTTTCTCGAGGACTTTCAACAAGGAAAAATTTAATTGGGATGCTTTTTATGCGCAGTCAGGTTGCTCGGCTGCTGGGACTCTACTCCACTCTGCTGCTGAGACTCTCCTTTGCCGATGTCTCACTTGAGTCCAATTAAGTCTCTAATTCGGTTCATTATAGTTGCTCGTTAGCCTCAAATTCCAGCTTCAATTCAGCTTCTTGACTTGCTGCAGGATTTGCTTGAAAGGAACAACGGAAAATCCTTCGTCGGCAGCTTCGTCGGTTTTGGTGGCGAAATTTTAATTTCATTTCTCGCTCTAATTTAGTAGAAATGACTTTCAGGAGCGGCGTCGGCGTCAACGTCGTTCAGATATCGTTAAGAGTCAGTTGAGGATTTTGAGCACATTCTGCAGTTTAAATAAGAGTGAAGATAATCTCAAGATAATCTAAGAAAGAGAGGAGTAGAGAGAAGAAGAGGTAAAGGAAGAAGAGGAACAAGAAGAAGAGAAACAAGAAGATGAGAAACAGGAAGAAGAGAAAAAGAAGATGTGAAAGAAAAAGATTTTATTAACCATTGAGATAAGACACAATTTTTAGATTTGCTTATAAAAGCTTTCTTATATACTGTATATTATTTTTTTTATTATACACATTTTTTCTATATTTTTGCCTAATTTTTTGAGTAAAAGAATCATTAAAGCACAAAAAATTCCATCTTTTGTTTAAATATCAACCTTTTTGCGTAAAACAAACAAATCATAAATGTTGCTTTAGTTAGTCAACATGTTGCTTCAGTTAGTCAACATGTTGCTTTAGGCAATCAACATGTTGCCTTAGTCTATCAACATGTTGCTTTAGGCTATCAACATGTTGCTCAACCCCTTTCAACTTGTAATATCAACAAAGGAAAAATGAAAATCCTTTCATTTAAGAATCCCGCTGACGCCACGATACTTCTACTCCCCCCCCCCCCCCCTCTCAACCCACCACTCCCACACGCACCACGCAATTGTGTGTGGTATCTAAACCACTTAATATCAAAGCCACAAAATAATTTCAAAATAAATACGAATGCCTCCGAGTGCCCTCGGGACCGAACACAGACAGAAATTATTACGTTGTTCATATGCAAATTTTTGCTAATGCAAGAAAATTCGAAATACTTCTCCGCTCTTCGCGCTCTCTCAGAACTCTAACACTCCCAGGGGCACTCAGAAGAAATCGAGTTCAAGGAGAGTGATGAAGGGAGAAAGTGAGAGAGAGAGAGACAGAGAGAGAGAGAAAATGAAGTGAGAATAGAGAAGGAATGAAAAGAAAGGAAGCATCTAGGAATTATGAACTGTTTTCGGATGCAATCAAAATTGGAATTTCATTAATAAACCTGTCAGAAGACTGACTCCGCTCTTAACCCTCTATACGCCCCCCCCCCCCGTCCATCAACCATTCGACTGTCTCGTTAGAAGTGTCAAAAAGCCAGACAATATTTTGCATACACTGAGAAGGGTATAAAATTAGGAATTCAAGAATAAAATAAAAAATAATAAAAATAATTCAGGATTTCAGGATATCATAAAAATATTTCATAAAAATATAAGAAAAACATATAAATTAATATCTGTAATCACTGTCTTCAAATACATTTATTTAAGGGGACGAATATACGCTCTTTTCTTGAGAATAGGCAACTCTTTTTTGGATGATGAGGATGATTTCTCTTTCAGTTCTAATTCATGGGTGAGGAAATGTTAAAAAGTACCTAGAAAATAACAAATATTTATATAACAACAACAATGGCAATAATAACAATGATAATAATAACAACAACAAAACAACAAGTTTGAGGATCATTTATCATCATCCTTGAGAGTGTTTTAACACGGTTTAAGTTCATAAAAAATCATTTCAATCGCCTGCAACCCGATTTTATTTTACGTGAGCAACCGTTTTTCTTTACCGTTCTTCTATTTAAAGCTTCCATCAACCAACCAAATGCCCCCTTTCTCCCCCCCCCCCACCCACTCTTATACAGTCCACCGAAGGCGTTCTTAACCCTTCTCATGTCTCATGAAAACTTAATCCACGCGCAGTGACGGGATTCACTGTGAAAATGTGCGCGTTTGATTTCATTTTCGAGTTTCTTCGGCTGACACACACAAGCAAACACACTCATACACACACGTATATATCTATATGTATATGATATACTTATGTATATATAAACACTGTATACAAACACTCGTTGTTTCCACAAAACAAGGATTTCATGCTGTTGTTAAACTTTACTTTAAATCGTTTCTTAAGAGAAAGGAGATAAAGTGGAATAAAGAGAGAGACAGAGAAAAAGAGAGAAAGAGTGAGGTAGAGTAGAGCTTGAGGCATAACATTAGAAGTTTGTTGGGTTTCTCTTTCTACGGTTTTTGTTGTTCCTTTTGTTTCATGCAGCATTTCTTGCTATTGCTCTTGTTGTTGTCGTAACTGATGCTGCTGTTGATGTAGCTGTTGTTGTTGTTGTTGTTTTGGTTCCCCTTATGAGTGCGATGTGGCTTACGCTTTCGTGTCATGTGACACGTATCGGATGCAAATGACTTGTTTAACACATGATCATAGAGCAGCAGAGTGACGGTGAGCGCGGGTGTCTCCGCAGATAGGAGCAGGTGAGGGCTGTATTGTTGTTGTTGCTGTTCTAGTAGCTGCTGCAGTGTCTTTTAAGCACTGAAGAGAAGAGTGCGGAAAAAAATGGGTAGATGTTGAGGCATCTTTAATCTATCGTCTTTCGTACAACATCACGTATGAGTAACATTCAAATCTCTCGAATATTCTCTGGAAATGAGTTTGATTTGTTTCTTCCGTTTTTTATTCCGTGTTTTTATTTAATTTATTCTCTCATTATTATCATTAACTATTCTGCTATTATTATTGATTAATTATTATGAATAGATTCGTTTTTAACTTTCTTTAGTATGTACTATTGTATTTATAAGTTATACACTCCACCCAACTCATCTTCTTTTAACTCATATCCTTTCCCTCCCACCCACCATCCTTCCCATATACTATCATCTTCCTTTATATGATTCTTATAAAAGTTGTCACAATTATAAACTTCAAAGTTTTCATTACGCTTTAATTAAAATCAAAACTTCTGCTAGAAATCAATTAATAAAGAAAGAGACGGAAAAAGAACCACAATAAAACACACAGACATATTTCTTCTTCTTCTTCTCTCCTCTTCCTCCTCTTTTAAACTTTAAAAAGCTGTAGAATGAAAGAGTTCACATGATTTACTGTGAAATAAAACTAAACTAAAATTAGCGGAAGAATAACAACTCGTTAAAATTTAATTTGAAAAGTTTGAATCATATCCTGGTAAGAAGAAGAAACTAAGAAGCAGAAGAAGAGGAAGAAGGAGAAGAAGAAGATGATGAGAACAATAGTTTCTTATACGATGATATTGATAAATAGAATAACTATGATCGAGGTACATGTAGGTACTTCGTTCAGAGTGCTGTAAGCTCCTCAATTTTCTGCACTTCTTCTCTCCTCTCCTCTCCACACCCCCCCCCCCCATCTCACGCCCTCTTCTGGGAGTGACTGTATAGCGTCTATGAACACTTTCGTGCGTGTTTTTACGCCATTATTAATGATTCTTAATTAAGTGAATTAATAAAGATTGATTGAATGATTACCGTAGCTGAGGACTGTATATGTGCGTGAGAATGTGTATGTGTATATGTGTGTGTGGCCATGCATAAGTTTGTGTTTGTGTGAGCATCTGTTCTCTCTGTGTGAGTGTTCTCGCCCCGTGTGTATTCGTATGTGCGTGTATTCTGGTGTGCATTCGAACCTTTGGCTTCACTTTTGTTAGCATTTAATTGTTTATGACTTTCATGCTATAGTTAAGGAAAACAACAATAACAACAACAATCAAAAACAACAAAAGTAACAATAATATAAGCAACAACAACAGCAACAACTGCTCACAAACACGCATAACTTTTGATTCCAATCCATCCACACGCGAAAGTTTATTCGTATCGTATTCGTGTTTAATATTTTTAGACAACAACAACAACAATATTAACAGCAATAACAACCACAATAACAACAACAACAACCACAATAACAACAACAACAACAAGAACAACATCAGGATAACACTTATGCTGAGTATGCATGCGATATCTTTAAATGCGAGAGAGAGAGAGAGAGGGAGTGAGTGAGTGCTTGTGCGTTATTGTGTGCGTGTGTGCGTGTCTGCATGTTTATAATCACTTGCGGTTATTTCTTAACTTATTTGTGCTTACGTTTCATTCTTTACTTTATTCGTACTTTGAACGAATCATGAACCATAGAGGAGAGAACTCATTAAGACATCGAGTGAATATTTAATGAGTAGAACATAAAGAAAAACGTAAAGATAATGCAGAAGATAAAGGAAAAGAAAAGGAAAAGAGCAGTAAGGAGAGTGGGGGAGAGGAAGACAAAGAAATGGAATCCTTAACTGAACAAATCTCAATATTAAAAACCTCAACAAAACATTGCTTCGAAAAATATTTAGAAAAGTCGACAACTTTTTTGAGTACAAGCTTCAGTAAGCGAAACTTAAAAAAAACAAAAAAAAACTTTATTAAAAACCACATAAAAAGACTCCCACAAAAATAAAACAACAACAAAAAACCAAGGAATATTTTAAAACCACGAAAAAGGAAAAAATCAACCAAAATAGAAGCTAAGCTTAAAAATTCTAAACTCAGTGAATTTTGAGCTCAGTGAATTCTAAGCTCAATGAATGAAATGAACAAAGAGTAACGGGAACAGTAAAAATACAATAACTGGAACAACAAAAAAAACAAGAACAAAAACAACAATTTATTGTTTCCTACAAAATTTTGTGTTCGTCGCAAATTATTTCGCGTTGCAGCGAGTTTTCTAGGTTTTCAATGCTGCTGCATGAAACCGAGGCATTTTTTGTTGTTGTTGTTGTGGTGGTTGTTCTTGTTGTTTATGTGTTGGTTGTTGTTTTTGCTACTCTCCACACGGACAACTCATGAAAGCTTGCTTGTTTGTGTGGAAAAACCACAGAAAAAAGGAGTGAAAGAAGAAGAAAGAACAAAACAGATAACGGTATATAAACAAAAAACTCATTCTAACGGTAAACGAGACTGGAAAACTAGGTTAGGATGTACATAAATCCTAGAACAAACCTCGTGCTTGTAACTCAATGGTGTTGAATAGAAATCTATGTAAATATACAATATATACGAGAATAGTATTGGACAGAAAAGACTTCAGAGGGGCTAAGAGGAATATCGCTCTCTCTCTCTCTCACTCACTCTCATTCCGTGTGATGTACAACTGAGATCGTGGTTGTATAGAAAATTCACTGAAAATCCACAGAAATTCCATTTATTTTTAGTACTTCACTTTGTATTTATTTGATTTTAATTCTGACAAAAAAAAAACAAAGAAACTGATCAGATTTTCAATGAATTTTAAAACCAAAATCGAGTGGCTCGAAAAGAGAAGCGTTAATTGTTTTCAACAGAAGGAGGAACGGAGGAGAGGGCGTGGAGGAGGGGATGCGGGGAGAAATGGCGAAAAACATTCTAAAGTTTCATTTGTTATCAAGTTGATTCTTCCAATTCTTTGTTTTTATTATAATATAGTAAATATTTATACATTAAATTAGTTGGATAACTTTTTTGCATCATTGAAATTTATTACATTTTAATTGAGTTGAAAACTAAAATAAATAAATTTCATTATTTATTAAGTAAGCAAAAGAATTAAATTTAAAATGCAACCCAAAAAAACCGAAATTAAAATGCATCATTAAATTGCAACTTCTGTTGATTTATGTAATTGATTTGCATATTTCAGTGGTTTGCTACTAATTATTAAAATAAACAGAAAACCGAGAAAAAAGGCAACACTAACGACGACAACAACAACAATAAATTTAAATCTCTCCAAAATAACTGCAACATTTTATGATATTCTCGTAAAATACAAAAAGAATCATGAGTGAAAACATATTTGATGATGTTGTTGGTTTTGTAGTAGTTGTTGTTGTTCTTATTACTGTTATTGTTATTATTATTATTATTATTATTCTATGTATAGTTGGCTTCTTTGTAGCTGTTCTTGTTGTTGTTAAGGGTTTTATCGCCAACAATAATAACAACAATATTCTCTCTCCCACTCCCCCTCTCTCTCACACTTCCCTGTTTCTTTCACTCCCTTGTCTCTCACGCTACCTCTCTCTCTCTCTCTCATATTTCCACTCCTTCGTTCTCCGTCTCTTTCTCTTTTGGATGACGTTACTATCAACAATAAAAACGTTCATAATCGTAATTACAATTCACAGTTTATGGTTGTTATTGTTGTTTCTGTTATTGTTGTTATTATTATTATTGTTGTTGCTTATTTATGCCCCGATTTGTCCCGTACTTTATTTTCATTCCATGAGCTACTGCTTTTTATGCGAAGTTCGTAGCTTTGTTTTCTGTCACTTAATTTTGAGAAGTCTTCCACCCTCCCCTCAGCAACCCACCCCGCCTCATTCAGTTTTTGTACAGTTTAATTTGATGTCGCATTTCAATTGCCTTTGGCTTGGCAGCATTTTGATGGCAAAAAACTTTTACAATTTGGCAGCATTTCGAAAATTTCTGTGAATTTCATTTGGCTCAAAATCAGCTAAATTTGAATCGCACTGTTTTACTCCCTCTTTCTCTCTCTGTCTCCCTCACGCCCTCTCTTCGTCATTCATGTGCCCCCCATTCACTCGTCTACTCTTAGAAAAGTCCTCCTGACCATGAAAGGAGCGTAAAAAACAAAAGTGACAACAACAACAATAACAACAACAGTGCCAACAATGGCTACAACACTGGATATAACAACAAACAACAATAATAACAGCAACAACATTTTAGTTCGTCTGATTTACAGTCGTAAACATTTCAGAAACTGGCGCCACTCAACAGTAGACTTTGTCCTTTGATTGTTTTTGTGTGTGTTTGTGTGTGTGTTTGAGTGGGTGTTTGTGTGAGTGTTTATGTTTGTGTCTGTGTGTGTTCTTTTGTATTTTTGACGCTTTAATTCGCCTGCCAATGATGCCAACAATTTGCATAACTATAACTTTTTTCACCCACTTCTTTTATAGCTTTTTAATGTTGTTTTTATTATTATTCTTCTATCTTTTTCTTTATTATTATTATTCTTTTATTATTACTATTATTGCCGTTATTATTATTGTTGTTGTTGTTGTTTTTGCTGCTACTCCTGTTGTTGCTATTAGATAAAGATGTATTATTAAGCGTATCGAGTTTTCTGTTCATGAGACCGAAATTTTTTTCATATACACAGCGGATGTGTTTCTTTAGTGACAGATTTAAAGAGCAGTCGATCCTAAACAAGCTTGAGAACAGCCCACTGAAGGTCCAACTGAAGATCTTAAGGATTCACCTGAAAGAGTGAAATGAAGAGAGTGTGAGAGAGATAGGGAGGGAGAGAGGGAGGGATATAAATCAGACTCCGCTACTGCTTTTTACCGATACTTTTATTACATGCATATAGTGACCATGCAGTTTTTGTTCCTTGTTGTTGCTTCTGTTTCATTGATGGTTTTATTGCAAGGTTTCAATTCGTTTTGAAATCCACATTAAAAGCAACGACTTTCGAATTCACGATTTTGATTAATGATACAAACAACAACTACAACAACAACACCAACCAATGCTTTGATGATTGTGGCTCTGTTCAAATCAAAACAGAATCAACGTAAAAGAGTTGTTATTGTGATTGTTGTTGTTGTTGCTTGTAAATCCTTTTGTTGCATTGAGTTGCACCAAAGCAACCAAATTTCAAATGTTTGCTGAGGCTAATTTTATTTCATTCCGTTTCGTTCCTTTGAAAAGTCGAAAATCGGAAATCCTAATTAAAGGACAACAGAAGCTGTGTTTTGATGGTTAATTAAACTTATAATGGATTAAATTCAAGTGTTTCTAGAACTAGTTACGAGTTACTGACCATTTTAATGAAATACATACTTTAAAATAAACTTCACGAAAAATTCGCAGGAGTCATCAAATTCTTTTATTGAAAATATTCCAATTAATTGAAATGAATCGTAAAAAAATAAGATAGAGAATTTTAAAACTTTCTCTTCTTCATCGATTGAGTTCATCTTTCATCGTTATCCTTTTTGATTATCCTTGGCAAAATATAAATTCAATTTCTGTACAAAGGATAAGCATAAAAAGTCTTTTCAAACAATTTGTTTTCCTCTCATCGAAAATCGTTATAATTTGTTGCTCGTCGTCTTCTTGTTCTTCTTCTTCTCTGTCCTCGAAGAAGCCGCTGCTCACATGCTGTCTACAGGACTCTACTCCATTGTGAAGGTCCTGTCATCCGTTAAAATCGAATTTACAACAAATTTTTGATGAGAATTTAATGGCTTTTGTGGCGTAGCACAGAAAAAAGCAGGAAGAAAAAATTTCTTCTTTGCAAGGAGTTTTTTTCCTTCTTGTCTTTGTTATTTTTAATATGATTTGTTTTTACAGGAACTCCTTCAGTATACCACCTTCAACCGGCCCCTTCTCACACCTTCCTCCTTCCCCTCTTGCAGGCCGTTATTATTACCGACAGCAGCCACAGCCGTTGAAATTTCATTTGTCAACAAAAAATCGTGCCTTTATTTCGCTTTCTATCGATTTCAATAAAAATCCAAAACCCCAGCGAAGAGACCATTAAATATGCATGAACATTTTAAACGTTGGCAACTCTGCTCGCCCAACACGTCCACTCTGCTCTACATTCAAATGTTTGACGTCGACGGCGGCAGCGGTTTCAGCGGATTTCATTGAAATGTAATATGAAAGTACAGTCAAAACAAAAAGTTTGACAATGTCATAAATTGAATTCAAAACATGAAAGTGAGAGAAATTTTAAGGAACTAAAAGAGCAAAATTTAAATACAACTAAAATTTGCTATTTAAAAGAAAACACAAATAAAATAATTAAAAAATACTTAATACTAAATTAATTAATATGATTAAATCCATAATTAATTACATCATAGATTCACATCTGATAACAACAACAAATGACCACAATTTTCCGTCCATATTTTTAATGCTGTATTTTAAATTGTATATTGTTTTTTATTAGTATTTTTTTTTGTATTTGTTATTAGGTGCTTTGTATTTGTATTTGTTTTTATTTTTGAAGGAAGAATCAAAATATTCATTCTCTTTATAGCATTTTTTCCCGTGTACTTTTAGTGTTATTTCTATAGCATTCATAGGCAAACAGTGGTGCCATATGTATACGTATTTGTATGTATGTGTACGCCCATTTTTTGGGTGATTTCCGCCCTTTGTTCCTCAAAATTGTTCATTCTTTTTTACGCTTAACAGTCTTTCTATGAATTTGTTTTTTATATCCTTTAAATTCCTTTTACAATTGTCATCGTCGTTGTTGTAGTTGCTGCTGCTATCATCGAACATTTTTTGGTGTAGATTCAATGATTTCAGTCCCAACGATGCGAATTGATGTTAGGTCGAAAAAATATTTAAGTTTAAATTTATAAGTAGCTTTTACAAATATCCAATAAATAAATATTCAAATGTATTTTAAGGATATGTTTCAAGTCTATGATAAGTTGAACAAATTGGAGTGCTTTCGTTAAAACTTTAATTCAATAATAAATCGAATTTATAGAAATGATGGTATTCTGGTAAAAGACAGCATTAAATATTAATTTAAAACATACACAGAAAATCACTTTTGTTTCTTCTTTTTTTGATGATGTTTTCGCTCTTAAAACATAGTAATAAATGTTTACCATCACAGTTAAACTTGAAAAGTGTTACCACCGGGAAAATCATTTCTTGTCATCTTGGAGTTGCTGCTCCTGACAAAGAGTGCAACTCATTCCACTCCTGATTTAAGCGCACCCTTTTATAAAAGCACCGAGCACTCGTTTCGCAATAAATTGAAATATAATTCATTGATACTTTACGAGTTTTCGCAGAGGACCAAGAATCACGATGATGGGAGCAAAAATAATAATGATAATAATAATAAAAATAATAACCAGTAAGAAAGCTATATTCGGCCTGGCCGAATCTTAGATACCCTACACCTAAAAGTTTTAAAAAAAGTGCCGAAGCTAGGATGGGGCGGGGGTGGCGGTCCACTCTGGGCGGCACAATGTCGGGGGCGGTAGTTGTGGAAATCAAGTATTGACTTATTGCATTCTAGGCATTTTTGGGGCTACAAGTTGATTAACCGTACCGGGGTCCATGAGACCTAGCTACGCCTCTGTATAAATAGTAGGCGTGGTCATTACCTTTTTCAAAACAAAATAACTAGCTTAGTTGTTTTATAATTGTGTTCATTTAAACTTTATTTCCGTGGTAATAAACTTTTTTTCATACTGCTATACTGTATATGTAGTATAAAAGTGGGCGGACCGCACCCAGTTTTGATGTAATAATGTTTTTTTGTAAAACAAGTTGTTATCTAAAGTTTTATTCAGGAAGTTTATATATTTAACAATATAACCTTCTTTTGCCTGTGTAACCTAAAAGTGGGCGGATCACGCCCAATTTTGTTGTAATAGCTCAAAAACGAACGCTGATATCACATTTTTAATAAAAAATAGGCGTGGCCGTGGACCGATTTTGCCCATTTTCAATACCAACCTGCCCACCACATAAAACAATATATCTGCAAAGTTTCATCACGATATCTTCATTGGTTCTCCTGTGATCGTGATTTCAACAGACAGACAGACAGACGGACGGACAGGGTTAAATCGACTCAGGAGGTCACGCTGATCAAGAATATATATACTTTTCTATACCTATCGTCTCTAGTTCTATGCGTTACACATTTCGTTACAAAGTGAATATACCCTTACCTTAAGGTGTAGGGTATAAAAAGTGGGAAATCCAATGATAAACGGCTCCTGTCAGACGGATCATCATGATACGCGCATCACTTACGCTGATTCGGCACATTCTCATATCACTGTGCTCAATCTACCTGCTCGACATGTGGATCGAAGTGCGTAAGCTTTACTTTTGTCACATGCATATTTCGAAGGGTGGCTTAACCCTTTAAGCTACTCTACAAGAAAAACCGCCAGCCACGTGATGTGTGAAAGCGCATTATCATTCCTTCAACACATTTCCTCTAGATTTTTGCCTTTTTGTTCATTTGTGGATTGTGGCGACATTTTAAAATTGTTGAAGGTTTAGGTTTTTACCCTCTTTTTGCTGCGGGTATTGTTGTTGTTGCTGTTGGCTGGTATGCAGAATTCCTGTCACTCTCAACCACTTGAGCACTTTTCACCTGAATACGTAGAACGCTGGCACATGAAGGAGCTTTCAGCCGACTATACATTTTCCATCCGCTTTCAATTCTCTTTCAATTTGTTTAAAATATGTATGTAAATGCAAAAGCCAGCAATCGAAAAAGCAAGCAATCGCACCAGCAACCGAAACAGTAGACAGGTGATCAAGCAAACAGATACGAAGTCTGTCGTGGCTATCGTGGATTCTCCTGCTCATTTGAGATTTAGATCCGCAAGCTAAACATGCAGTAAATAAAAGCGTTCTCGAGGACTCTGCGAAGATGAACTAATTTCACCATCGGGTATCAATTTGAAGATGAGCAGAGATAACATGAACTTTGCTTTTGATAAAAAGTTGAGGTAACTAAGTTAAAATGCCACAAAAAGTCTTCCTATATAAATAGAAACAATCATTAAAATTAAAATTATAAAGTATATTCTAAACATTACTTAACTCAACTTAATTTAATGTAATAATCCAGCTCCAAATCACGGAGTCAGGCGATGTGAACTTCTTGCAGAGGACCTTTTTTCTCCATGCTCAAATCTTTTACATGTTACGAGATTTTAACATCAACTGACAGAGCACCCAGGAAATCACTGACAGGATCTCGAGCCACAGGATCTCGTTCGTTGAAGATATAAACGACACCGAAATAAAGGCATCTGTACTGAAAACGAAATAATTACTCTTGCGATGAAACAAATAAACTTATTTGTAGAATACTGTTTGATAGATCATTCTTTTTCATTATTTTCATTATTATTTAGTACTTGTGTATATTTTATTGTAAATTTATGCAACAATATCTGTGGCCACAAACCAAAACCACGAAACATGAGTTTACGACGAAATTCAGTTATTGCCACTATCAAGTTGAGATTATTCAAATCTAATTCCACTCCTTTATATTTACTATATAGCAGTTTTACTATTTGCTTACTATATTCTGTTATAATATATTTGGTGTTATATATATTTTCTTGTTTTTATTGTATTTTTGTAATTACTTTATATTACCGTCTTTTTGTCGTTTGTTTCATTATAATTATAAATGTTTTTATTATAAATTATATACTTCTATTATAGTATTATATATTTTTTTACTATTTAAAAACATTAAAATATGTTCTTGCCGTTTTTCTCTAGTTTTTAAATAAGAATTCAGTTTTGTGTATTTTTGCACTTCTTTATTTAAGGCCGATTTCGATAGTTAGTACATTTTAAAATAAACATTAAGATCGGGAAAAAAATACGTAAAAAAAAAAACAAAAAAGGAATTCATAGTGTAGACGAAACTGTTCATTGTTTGTAGTTGCACAAATAATTTATAAATTAACGTATTAATTTTTTATACTAAAAAATACTTTGTTTTTGTTTTTAAATTCATTTGAGTTTTGAAATTATTATAAGTGAAGAAGTGGTGATAAGAGTGGAGAAACTCTACTTTACTGGAAAAATTTTCTTCTTTACAGTAACTAGTTTATAGTAATTATTTAATAAAATACATTTTTAATCAACCCGCCCACATAAATGTTGCTTCCCTATAAATTGATATCAATTGATTTAATCATTTCACATCACTTGCATTCAATCATCCGACCGCCGTCCGTCCTCTCCTATCGGTCCATTTCTGTCGGCCCTACATCCCCCTTTATCGAGCAACGACCGCATGTTTTAGTTTATTAAAAAGAATTTTGAATTTTCCCCCCTTCAAGTTGATGTTCTCTCCTTCCTTTCATCTTCAATCAAATTTGCTGCATGTTTTGTTGGCTGTCCTTAGAAGCTCATGTAACCGCGCGATGTGGAACGACGGCGTGCACACAAGTAAGCTGTTAGAATGATCATAATCATAGCAGCCAAAGCAATGCCTACGGCGATGGGCACGATATCGGGGGTGTCGGAGCTATCGCAGTCGTGGGCAGCGGAGAAGACGGTCGAGTTGCTGGGAATGCGGAAGGCTTCTACTTGAACATCGTGCATGACAACAAAGCCGACAGATTCCTTTTCGGGAACTGTTTCGGTGAGATTGAAACGTTGAGCGCGAGTGCAGTGATATGACATCTGGGCAGGAATCTTAAAATCGTTGCCACGGTGCAGTAGTTGAATGGTTTGATTTTCTGCGTTTGAAAAATCGATTAGTCAGTTAAAAATTTATTTATTTTTGTTTTCGTTCTCTTACCCATGGCATTGGGGAACCTGTCTCCTTCAATAGAAATGATGAAGCGCATCATGGTCAGCTCTGCCGTCTTATTCTTGAGTTCGAACTGCAGCAACATCGAGTCCTGGGCATCAGCAGCACCCCAGTTGATTTGGATACTTTGGGTAAGGTTATCGCACAAAGCATCGTTTTCCATGGCCTTGGATGGGATGTTGTACAGTGCGGTTGCGTTGCGGTTATCTTAAAAAGAAATAATTGTTAGCAAGGAACATAAAAGGGGCAACAAAATTTTTGTCGCTGGTGACTGCGACTTCATCGATTCCACTTCGATGTACCTTTTGTTTTGTAGGTGATGTTGAGTTGAGCAGCCATCTTAACCAGAATGCAGCTGGAATTCCACTGACCAATACTTGGCTCCGGATAAGGAGTTGGTTTGGGAGCCGGTGTGCTTGGAGTGGGAGCTGTTGTAGTAGTGACAGGAGCTACGGTGGTGCTGGTAGTTGGTGGTGCTATTGTAGTGGTGGTGGTGCTGGTAGTTGGTGGGGCTACTGTAGTGGTGGTGGTGCTGGTAGTCGGTGGTGCTATTGTAGTGGTGGTGCTGCTAGTGCTGGGAGCTGTTGTTGGTGGTGCTAATGTAGTGGTGGTGGTGCTGATAGTTGGTGGTGCTACTGTAGTGGTGGTGCTGGGAGCTGTTGTTGGTGGTGCTACTGTAGTGGTGCTGATAGTTGGTGGTGCTACTGTAGTGGTGGTGCTGGGAGCTGTTGTTGGTGGTGCTACTGTAGTGGTGGTGGTGCTGGTAGTCGGTGGTGCTGGTGTAGTGACGGTAGGAGCGGCAGTTGGGGTTATAGTAGAAGAAGTTGTATCTGTTATCTCTTTGTTCCCCGGCTTTCCTACTGAACTTCCATCAGGTGCATTAGCTGTAATAAAATAATAAATATGAATTCAATCTTTGAAATTTAAATGAATTTTAAAAATATTTCTAAACTAGGATCAACAGATTTTTGTCACAAACAACAACTTTTTACAAAAGGAAAAGTAAACAACCAAAACATAACAAACAAAAATATTTCGTAAAATAAAGAAAACATTATTAAAAACACAAAGCAACAAAGTAAAGGAATATCCACAAGATGGTAAAAAAATCTTAACGTCATCATACATAAACGAGAAGAATGTGAACTTAACGAAATGAAACAAAAATAAGCAAAGACGACGACGACTTCACTGAATCAGCGGATTAAAGAAAACACGTAGAAGCCTCAATTTTTTTAACTCGTTTGAAAAAACAAAGCTTGCTTGAGTTGTGAGACCAGAGCTGTTGATAATATTATTGATGTTGTGCTTTATATTTTTATTTTTGCATTTGTTGCTGATTCGTATTATAATGATGATGATGTTATTGTTGTGAGGCCAAATGTGACCAAAAAGAAAGGGAAACTGCAACAACATATTTCGAAGAATAAAAACAGGTTCATTTTTAATTTCCGATGTGTAATCATTCCATATACAAAGTACTCAAAGTATAAATAAACAAAGCAAAATTAAGGAATACATGTATATCAAATTATACTCGCGTGTAGTATAAAGAGAAAAACAAAAAATAAAAACAACAGCCACAACATAGTCAACATCTCTGGTAACATTTTTTGTGAGCACATGCACCCAATAGAACCGACTTCATTGGTCCATGCCACAACAAGTCTCTTGAGGGCGTTTTCACTCGTGCTGATTGGTTAATTGGTGGCATGAGACATGGGTCAACCAATCAGCGTGAGTGATGATGCCGGCCACAGGAGACCTACTGCGACATGGGCCATTAAGAGGTGACTACTAATTTATTGCTCGTATAATTTAGTACAGAAAATTTCTCAGCACTGAGATAACTGAACATACCACACACTGATTTAATTTATTTCTCAATATGGACACAATTCTTCAGAAGCTGAGGACACATATAATTTGACGTTAGCGGCAACACTGTTGTCAAAGCGAGTTATTGTATAAATTTACAGCCTTATAATGTAAATAGTTTGAAAACGAAAACGAAAACACAAATGGAAACGAAAACGAAAACGAAACAAGCCAAACGAGCCATAAAGGAAGCTTTTCGTTGGTATTGCAGACTTTCGTTGTGTTGCAGAGAGAAAATGTTGCCATGTGTACAATATTTGAAGCATTTTTTAAGTAATTTTTAGAAACGCAAAGATTTCGGGTAGAATTCAGTGCAAAAGCGTGTCGGCAACACTGTACACAACACTATACACATACAAATTCGACACATACAATTCGACAACTTCCAAAACACAAACAATTTTACACTAGGCGATAGCCTTCTTGCTTTCGCTTGGTTTCTCGACTTTTTTCCTGGAAACTGCCGATCCATTATACCTCGCGTAGCTGATAAAATCTGCAAAGCATGTAAAAATACCAACAAAAAGCATTTTTTTCGTTTAGTGGATTTTACTCGAGTTTTGTTTTGCTCAATTGTCAAACAAACGAAAAATGACGAAAAGCACAAAACAAAACTCATGAAAAACATATGTTTTGTTTTCGTTTACGTCTTGAAACTTTTTACATTATAAGGCTGTTAAATTGTTATTCTCTCACTTAAATGATTAATACATTTTAATACATCCCCCCTCCATCTCGCTCTCCTCATTCTCACCGTCTTCTAATAATCCATATTATTATATATAAATATGTATGTATGAATAATATAAATATACAGTCGATGTTGATTGCTTTGCTTGCCCGTATTTTTATCAACTTCGACTATACATTATTTTTTTGTTGTTGACACAAATTTTCTCTGTAATCAATACATTTTAATAGCATCAATTTTAAACGTCTTTTAATCAATTGATTATAAAAGAATAAAGAAAATGGAAATTAGAAGTAATTTGGTAGATTTTTTTAATAAAATTAAAACTGTACTAATTTGAAATTAATTAAAATAACAACAAACAAAATTTGTAACAGCTAAAAATCATTTTGTCAGCAGAATTTCAATATTCGAGCTGAATCTTCTAAACTTCTACATACAATTAAATTCTACCCCTGTAAATACATATTCCAGCAAGGGATGGGTGAGGAAAGGGAGGAAGGACATGGCGATGACACTAAATGAAGTCAATAAGAAAGAAAATTTAAAGAATTATTATTTTGCCAGGAAAACCTAATTGTATAAACTGATAAGATTTACTTATTTTATAACAAGCAACAGAATTACTAGAACGTAGTTGTTTACACGTTGTGTGTGTGCTATTGTTGTTGCTGTTCTCCACTGCTATTAATATACAAATCGTTATTCTTCGACCGCTTATCAAGTGAATGAGTATATGTACATGAATACAAAAGAACCGAATGCAACTACAAAGACAATTTTCTCTACTATTAATTCGACGACCTTTTTTATGCGCAAGAATGACTCACTACCTTCTACGCTTCCGTATAATTTCGAAATTGTTTCTCGTCGAATACTCCAAGAAATGTTTTAAGTCTTAATATTAAGGGTACATACAAGTATTAAGTGGTCA
This sequence comes from Myopa tessellatipennis, assembly GCA_943737955.2. Taxonomy (NCBI): domain Eukaryota; kingdom Metazoa; phylum Arthropoda; class Insecta; order Diptera; family Conopidae; genus Myopa; species Myopa tessellatipennis. Next base: position 60,696,741 of record OX031316.1, read on the forward strand.
TGTAAAGCCTTCTGGTAGTTCAGCGATTACCGTACCGCATTAACGCAATGTAAATATAATGATGACAGTTTTATCGACGTACACTCGGACCGATATACTGGACAATTATTGGTACCCTACAGCTCTGGTGTGCCGTGGCTGTGCTTTTAATAGCACACAAAGAAGCATCAGATATTTTGCAAACTTTATTATATTTTAGAGATTAGAGTGTTTGTATTATTTATAAATATTTATTTCAATTACGCAAGATAATCATCAAGATAATAAGAATTTTATTTGATAGTAGATGGATAAAGTGAGTGTTGTCGCTTTCAAGAACTTTAGATTTCATAATTATTTTTCCCAATCATTAAATAAACATGTACTTATTCCCAGACACATTGGAGTGCATACAGTGCACTCTCGATAAGGTGAAATCCAATAATAAAGGTGAGAAAAGAGTATAAGATCCGGAAAATGTGAACACAATTTTCAGATAAACTTTCATTCGTTCAACATGTGTAAGTTGTGTGTATTTTAGGGTGTCCCTCGTTTATTTTCTCTTATTTCTTTTCAGTTTACTAATTTTTAAATCTGTGACGATTTTTTCATATCTGTGTCATTTTCTGTCATCTCTGTGTCGACATTTGTATTTATTTCATTTCGACTAACACGCGTTCAATGTCAAAAAAGAATGTCAGTGAACCCTGGCACACTTGTCATCACGATTTGTCGTTCATCACTCACGATGATTGGGTGGGTCCATGTCACATGCCACGAAACAACCTATTAGCGTGTGAGTGAAGCACGCGGATCGTGATGACAAGTGTGCCATGAGCCACTGAAAAACCCAGCATTTTTAACAACAAATGATAAGGCTGAGATTGTGTCTGTAGCACTTTAGTAATGGTTGCAGTGTTACAGGTTAACCTGTAAATGATTATAAAATTATAATCATGTATGTGTGTGATTATGATCATACAATCGAACTGAAAACGTATCGAGAATACGCGATTCACCGTCACCGATCTAACTCAAAGCGCGTCTAAATTAGTTTTCACTTCACAAAAATATGACTGGTCGAAATCCACAATTTTCCACAATACCAATCTTCGTAACCGTAAACATCGTGGGTTTTTATTAGATCACGGTATCGCGAGTGCACAGAATGTAGTTGTCCCGCTTCTAGTGGTTGGTGGTTGTGGTCGATGGCTTCATATACTGCTACAGTTCTAGTTCAATGCCATTTGGGAAGGTATCTTTATTTAATACCTACTTTGTTTTGTTCGAATACCTTACCGATGATCTTTAAATGCAGCTCTCGTAACAAACGTAGCTCATCAAAGAAGCTCTCGAGAGCGCAAGCAATAAAACAAAAGGAGAAAAACACGATGCAAGATTTACACACAATATTTGCATGTTTCAAGATTGCATTTAGATACAAATAATGTGTGAGGTAAGCAGCAAGCAGTGAAAACTGCAGCATGTGGAAAAAGTGATTCATTAATATTGTATATATACGAAAACTAGGAAGTGAGGCGTGTTGTTGCAGCGTGCTCTTGGAAAAGAAGAAGACCAATAACAGTTATTTTCCTAATTGGCCCATGCTCTGCTAGAAACACTATAAAATTAATTGTTACTTTCACACACATGATTATTTATTTAGTACAATTAAGCTTTGTTTATTAGTATTAAGCTTTACTTATATTAGTATTAAGCTTAACATTCTGAGCAAACGATTTCAGGTTGTAATGGTTTTTGTTTCAACGACCGCCCCCCCCTTTGTTAATACAATTTAGGCTTAAAAGTGAAAAAAGTGAAGTACGAACGATAATATAACCAAGATTAGATAACAAGAATGTCTGAACATATGCGGCTGGCTAAAATTTACATACATAGTTAATTTATTGTAAAACAAAAGTAAATTTATTGTAAAACAAAAAGCAAGTTTATCTTGTTTTTCTGTTTGTTTTGTTCTCATTCGTACACGGTCCCTTTCTCCTCCCCCTCAACAATAATACAATCAACGTTCCTTTTTATTTGTTGACTGTTTCAATAAAACATTGCTTTGTTTATACAGATTTTTTGGATATTTCCGACGACGTAATTTAAATATTTTATATCCCATTTCAAAATTTAGAATATCCCCTCCCCTTTTGTAAAGCTTAGTAGAAAGGATTAAAAATCACGTAGACTTGATTAAGAAATCAGATCATGAACCCGGCTGAGAGATATTTCAACTTCGACACTAACCATGATTTCAATTTTGAGTTTCAATTTGAGGTTAAATAATCCGTTCATATAGAACAAACATACATGGGGAATTGTGTACGCTGTTACCAAGGGCCAAAAACTAAACACGAAACACATTTTTGTAGTTTTATAAAACATCAAAATGAAGAACAAAATAATATTAACCTTTTATATAATAAAAAACCGCTCTAGAATAAGCCAAATATTATTAATATTTGATAAATTATGAAATAAGCAGGCGTTGATTTGAAAAACTTGCCAAAGTACAGTAAAAATTTAAAGTACAGTAACAACAAAACAAAAAATTCCATAATCTTCACTTTTATCATATAATGACAAAGGTTTCAATAATCGTAATTAATGAGGGCTCAATGAATATTAATAATAATTTTATAAAGAATACATTAATTCCATTGCAATTACTTGACTGCAAAAATAAAGAGGCGTTTTTCAAACTAAAATACAGCAAACTACCAAATTCAAAAGTTCCGAAAACAACGAAACAGAAAGAAATAAAAAAAATTGCGAATAGGAAGATGAAAGACGCCGATTAGCTTTCATGTTTCCAGCGCAGCAAATAAAAAACAACAACTTAGAGCATACTTCGATTTGAAATATTTGAAAATCGGTAAAGAAACAGTTTTTTCCCCTTTTTTCAGTTATAAATTCTTTTACAATTCTTGTTGGGTGTTGTTGTATTCCTATAAGCGCCATATTAATACAAAAACAACGAAGCTTCTAGTAACTTCTACTGGTAGCAACACTTGGCCAAATTGTTTCCCCTCTAAATCTGACCACGTTACTATTTAGCAATAATTAAATGAAAGTAATGAATTAAAATCCTAATTAAAAACTAATTAGAAACTTTTGGCTATTGCTATGCGATCGTTTTTTTGCCTTTGCTGTACGACGAAAGAGACGTTGGCAGAGCTGAGGCAGCGCAGCGTACTCTTTCGCAGATTGCGACACGGGCAAAAAAACTGCAGCGGAGCTCTATCAATCCTCAACATTTCATTACTACGATAATAAAGTTCTTACTCACCGCAAATGAGACTGCATCCAGTTAGCAACAATGCAATTATAACCACTTTCTTATGAAACATCTTCATAGTTTTTTTCTGCTGCAACTTTCCAATAGACTATAAATTGTCCAAAATTACAATTCTTAGTTTTCCTTTCACCTGAATAGCGTGACTATTTATTTTTTCTTCTTATAACGCTGTGGTTTTTCTTAATTGCGTTTTTGATTTTGTTATATTTCTTGCCTTTTAATTAATTTAAATATATCAGCATCAGGCGTACCACAAAAAGTCCAACGATGTAATGACGAGCAGAAAGACGAATAACGAATGTGCTAAAAAGTTCAGAAATAAAATACCAACGCCATCACAATTCAACGAACAGCTGAACGTGGTGTTGCCAATTCAGTAGTTTCCCTTTGAATTTGAGTTATTCGTTCCTATTCGTCCTATTTCTGTTTTTCTTCTTTTATTCGTTATTTTTAACACTTTTTTTCAGATTTATTATTTGTGTTTGTTTATATGAAATAATGTTGTACACTATAAGTGTATAACTTGTATATGCTTGTGGAATTGGTAAATCAATTCTATTGTGAAAAGAAAATGAGTTGAAAATGAGATAAACGTCATAAGTGTTCTCTACACATATTTTTTTCATCAGTATCGGTGAAGGAGTTTAGAAGAAAACGATCTTTGAAACATACAGAAGTATCTACGCACTCGAAACATTTGTTGTGTTTTTAGTTTTTTATGTTGATTTCAAGGCCATGCTGATATACATATACAATACAAATACAATATTAAAAAATTGGGGATAAAAATATTGAAATTTTAAAAAACAATTTTTCTCCAAAAGTAATTTCTTTTTGAAAAAAATTAATTTCTATAACTAAAAAGTATTTCAGATACCTTTATAATAGTATTCATTCTTTCCTGTTGTCTGATGTCTTTGACATTAAAGGAGATATAGTAAAAGAATTTCAATTTTCGACTGGTTATAAATCGATAAATATACGAATGCAGTCGTTGTTGTTGTATTCAGCATAAAAACTAAAACAACAACAATAAAATTGGAGTGGATCCCCAACGTTAAAGTTGTTCCAACTATTTTGTTTACTTCATAGAACCATAGAATGAATTTTTGCATTAAAAATGTTTGGCAACACCGCATATAAATTTACGTGCAAATATTTCCATAGAATTGGCAGCTCAGACAAAGACTACTCGTTAAAACTATTGCACTTGTTTTCTAGTTTCTTTTTATAAAATGCGACTAGCTCAAATAACTTTACTTGCTTCTTTAAAAAATAATTAAATTATTTCATAGATATGAAAGAGAGCTTGAGGAAAATATATTAAACAATGCAAATACTGTGTAATATATATATATATATATATTCTATATGTATTTTCCTTGTAAAAAATATTTGATAATATTTCGAACAATTTTAAGTTAAGTTTCAAACCAATGTAATTTGAGTTTGAACCAATTTCTATATGGTTGCCATTTGCGAAGTACATCTACCTGCCGCTGCAATTGAAATTTAAAATGTGGTCTTTTTTTATCTTTTTCGTGTTTGAACATTTCGAACTTTGAAGTCTCGTAACAATGCGAAAAGCATAATAAACACATTTAATCACTTTTCCTGGATAAATATATTTTTATTTTAAAAGTTAAAAGCATTTATAAATACAATTGTACATTTTATATAAATCGCATAATACAACATTTTACTCTTAAAACAAAGTGTTTGAAAACCTCACGGAGGCAAAATGATCTTATTTCTAATCTAATCTATTAATGATATTTAAATTTAAGTTTATCTTTAAGTTTAATGAAATGACTTAATGTATGTACATATTTCGAATTTGTTTTTTGTTGCTAATTTTTCTCTAAAATTAAGTTCGTTTTAATTTAGTATTATAATAATTTAGATTCTTTTTGCTTTAATATATTTATGTAGTTTTCTGTCACCAGTTTTCCATAAAGGGCCATTATGTAATATATTTAGATACATATGTACAAGTTGTAAATAGTAAAAGTATCATTATGTAAATAAAAACTATCACAGTTCTTCAGCCAACTGTTGCAGCAGCTACTTGGAGTGATATTTCCATTTTTTATGGTTTTCTTTCACCATAAAATTGAAAACAAAGTACAAAATACTATAAAATTTAAACAACCCTCAATTAACGAGTCCCTTAACCTCAAAATTACAACTATAATAAACTATAATAAAATTAAATTAAGCAATTAATTTCGTTAAATTAAGTGAATATGTTGCGTGCTTTTAGGCGATGCTGTTGATCGTGTCGCGTCACGCGCTAACGTTGTTGGTGTTGACGTCGTTGTGTTTGACTCGTAGGAAGACCAGCGCCTGTTGTTGTTGCTTTGATTTGTTGACCCGGACTTGATACTGAGAGCGGCATCGTGTGAGTCGTCGTTTATCGATGATGCCAGCCCGCTGCTGCCAAAACTGATGAAAGTCTATAAATGAATAAACAAAACAACAAAAATTATTAGGAAACTTAAAAACGCTTTAAAATAAAAAAGAGAATCAAAAAACGAAATTAAAAACAAACACAAACAGACGCAACTGGAGATTAGCATAATTCTACTATAAATGTATAAAATATAGAAACGCGGAAGTTAATAAAAATGTCGAGGCTGTCAAAACTTGTTATTTCTCGTTTTCGAATAGTAAAGATTTTGTCAATTTAATTTATTGTGGCCTCTTGTGGAATATTTTTTGAATATACATCATTAAATGGAAATGAAACGAAAAGAGAAAAAATCCGCAAAATAATTCGATTCACGCTTGGATTTGATAACGCGATTAATGACCGAAATTAAGAAGCATAACTTCACAATTTTCAATAATATTATGATTAGTTTCATTTTATTATTATCATTGTTATTATTGATATTATTATTGCTGTATTGTTATTATTATTATCATTGGTGTTCCTTTGACTATATCTCCTTAAATGTCAAAGACATCAGACAACAGGAAAGAATGAATACTATTATAAAGGTATCTGAAATACGTTTTAGTTATATAAATTCATTTTTTTCCAAAAAAAAATTACTTTTGGAGAAAAATTGTTTTTTAGAATTTGAATAATTTTATCCCCTTTTTATTAATATTGTATTTGCATTGTATATGTATATCAGCAACTTGTAATCAACATAAAAAACTAAAAGCATAACAAATGTTATTATCATTAAACGCGGACCCTTCTATAGACCTCAATCAAGAATCTTAACTGGTTTTTTCAGTTACCTACATAAACTACTATTATTATGAATGAACTATTTATTATTAAGTATGTTAAAATGGATATAAGAATAGACATAATTTGCTCAACTCCAGAGAGTTGGCCAGACAGCTTGACGACGCTATTCTCAAAGTTATTCGATCGATGTAAAGCTGACGACGAGAGTTGATTAAAAAAAACAGCCTTAATTGGCTTCAATTTCGTGTGAATCAATTTATCAATGACGTCAGTAGGTTTTCAATATTATTATTATTAACGCGTTTGCAACAATTAAAAAAGAAATTAAATCTGTAAACAATAATTATTTTTTATATTAACTCTGATGATTGAGTATATTTAATTTCTATCTCTATCGATTAGGAAAACTTTTTTATTGAAGGTGTAATAAAGATACAGGTACGTAACGTATTTAATACAACCCATTAATTTCGTGAATAATTAAAAACTAGTAGCGTTGATTACAGTTGCAATTGTGCAGCTTTATCAAGTTTAGTAAAACCGGCTTAATTTAATATTTATAATTACTTTAACCTTTTAATTGAAGTGACCTCAGCTAAACTAAATGCAGGGTTTTTAAAAGTTTGAAAGTTGGTCACTATGAACACATTTGTTCTTGTAACTCTAATAAATCTGATATATTTTCTTTGGAATATCTTCAATATTCTTATTTTATTTAAATCTAAATGCTTTGTGATGATGATAAAAAGAAACAAGACTCGAGTAACAAAAAAAGGAATGACATTAAAATAGACACGAAAAAAAGGTCATAAGTACTTCTTTCGGTCCCCCTTCTCCACCCATTCACTTGCCTTATTCTCATCCTTCGTGTGTCGCGACTGCAAAGAGTCCTCTCCATCACAATCCTGCTCATCCATGCTGTTCGATGATGTGGTTGAATTATTGCTCATGGACGCTGTATCACTTTCATTGCCTTCATCGGTGCTGTCCGACACGGTTGCCGGCTCCATTTCCAGAGCGTACTGCGGTGTCTGCGGCCGTTCGGATCTCTGATCGATTTCGGTGTAAAGCATATCCTCTACCTCCCCTCCACCACCACCGCCACCTCCGCTGCTGATCTGACGAGTGACGTGGTGGCCATGCTGACGTTGCTTTTCGTTGGTCTTCATCAGCTTCATTTCGCACGGTTTATAGACCGAGGAGGCGCCGGTGCATGCGATCAGATTGGCCTTGGAGTAAAGAAGCCCTTCAGACAGGGCAGCAGCACTGGGCGGGAAGTTGGACATGCGTAGCGTGGCTCGTGTTACAGCGTAGACCAGGAGGGCGAGACCCAACAACAAACCACCCCAAAAACCCACTGGATCCAAATACGGCAGAATGTTGAGATAAAAATTAAAACGTGTTTCAAGAGCGGGTGGTAGCTCGGGCATCATCTATAAATACAAACCAATGTTTCAAAAATTAATCAAATTTATTTTAGTAGCTTCCCCCCTCCCCAATCCGCACTCATAACAGTGCCCATACCGATAACACTTACGATTTCGAACCAGAGCATCGGAGCCGTCAGATGACTGAATTGAGTGACTTTGCGAATGGAGCTCAGATCATTGAAATGCATGTTGATCTGCACTTTAACGGAAATCGATAGCGGCAAACCGGATTCCTGAAAATGAGTAGCGGAAAACGCATTCCATTAGAGTAAAACAAACAAAATCCCATCAAAATTTACTATAGAATCTTTTCACTGTGGAAGCAACACAACAGACATTGACACAGACCAAGATCAACCTGCTGTAACGTTAAATTCGCTCAATGTAACTTTTAATTTGATTCCGATCGGTGATCACGATGATCAAGAAACGTAGCAGCGGTGGATTTTGTTAGTCAACTTAAACTCAGGCCTTATTTTTAAAACTTAAGGGCGTTAAAAGCAGATAGAGTCATATATAGAATTATCTTGGATTTTATCTGAAAAATCGTTAAAAAAGGTTAAAAAAATCTATATAAAAGGCCTTCTTTTTAAAGGTGTAGTAAAGGTTTTGATTACAAAATTTATTGCCGAAAGATTTTGCAAATAATTTCAGGTCATTCATCTTCCAATTGGTTCATTGGTAATTTCTTAAAAAGCTTAGAGTTAATGTTATAAACATTATAAGCTATGAGAACTTCAGACTCAGTTAAAGTATTTTAATTACAAGAGAAAAGGGTACTAATGGCATTTTAAGTAAAGCTAAATGGATTTAAAGAGAGTCAAAGGGTTCATAAACTAATCTCAAATTAAATGTGTTCAGTGCGAGTCGTGGAAAACTATTACATCATATTTATCACTCCTGAAAAATTAGACCCCCTTAAATCCAAGAAAAATAATAATAGTAATACGAAAACAATAAAAATGTTAATAATAAAAACTCATATCATCTTTGTTGTACAGATTAACTTGATTATATAACTAGTTCACAAATGTTTAGATACTAAATAAGTGAAATAACTTTATAAACATTGAAATCGTTTAACAGAACATCAAAGGAAGGTGAAGCAGTTTTTTCTACAACAGTACAGTAAAGACTCTTTACTACGAATGAGTAGTGTAGAGAGTTTCTTAGTATTAACCCAGTATTTTTAGTTTTTAGGAGTTTCTTAAAAGAAACTTCTTTTCTTAGAGCTTTTTTTTCACTTTTTAGACTGTGTTTTTAATACATTAAATCCTCATACTATATTTTTAATACTGTGGATATAATTATAAATTTTAGGAATATAATTGCTTTTATTTATATTGAACAAAAAAATTTGTATCTAGTGTAGAGATTGAATGCCTGAAGGAAAAATTCGAGGTTTTGATTATAACATGAAATGGCACAAAACACAAATTCTAAGAATCTTCGAATATTTCGAACAATTGCAATTATTAATAATTATTATTATTGTATTACTGATGGAAAATGAAACGTGGAAAACATTCCGATTCATTTCCAAGCAGTGGAAAAATTGTATAAAAACAAACTGCAGAGCAATTATAAGTCGCGTTTCTAAAGACAAGTTAAGTCAAGTTAATAGCTAGCTCTAAAGTGTTGCTGATGATGATTGTTATACTTATAAAAACTGATATTAAAAAATATTATTAATATGTTACTCTACGATATATCGTAGATATAAATGAAATATTTTTCTTTGTTATTGAATTATTGTAACTTAACTTCGTATAACTACCACGTAGAATCGTTCGTTCACTTTACATTTGACTCAATTAATTTGCATTAGAACTAGTTTAATTTCCTGTTACTAATTTAGTTATTATTAACTAGTTTGTTGTTATTCCAACGTGTATGTTAAGGAAAACAAATTACAACAACAGTAAATAACCACCACTAGTAACCGCCATACTAAATAGAAAAACAACAAACTAATTAATTATAAATGAAATATTATATAAAGTCAAGTCAGTTGGTTGTTATTTGAGATGGTGTCTAAGTTCTTTCAATAAAGTATTTTTTTATTGATCTTAGAAATGCTTCTAAAATGTAAAAGAATCGATATATGAGTTTTTAAGGATCTTCCATAGTATGTCTTATTATAGTTCTTTTATCTTCTTTCTTATCTGTTTCTTATCTTCCTTCTTATCTTCTATTTATTCTTACCGGTTGTATAACAAAAGCTGATGAATGTTTCTCTTTGTTAGGCGTCAAGCCGGTGATATTGTATTGCAGACCAGGATCACCCTGCATGAAATGAGGATAACTGAGAGAGATCGGGAACCCGTAATAGCAGTCGGTAACATCAATTAAACCGCTCGGTTGGCAGAGACCTGAATATGAAAACAAAAAGAAAAACATAGTAAAAATATGTAAATATAATGAAATTAAGTAAAATTGAGTCATCAATTATATTGCGTGCAATATTCAAGCCAATTGGTTGGCACATGTCACATGCGACGAATCAACCAATCAACGTGACTGATTCACGCATCATGATGATCCGTCTGACACCGGCCGATGGCCCGAGAAAGTGAAAGAAATGCAATGTGCATAAATCTGAACAGTAGCTGTACTTGATGCTTTTGTTGTTGTTGTTCTTATTTTTTTTTAATAATATAATTTAGTAACTAACGACTTTCGTATAATAAGAAAATTTTCCAGCATTACAAACCCAATAATCAGCAAACCAGTTCAACTGCTACTCGTGTGATTTTTTTGTGCGTCATTTTATAGCCGGTCTTAAGCAAAATGCGCAATGTTTTTGTTCTTGTTTTTGTTGTTGTTGTTGTGATAGCACACACGATATGTTTTTCACGGTCAAATGGAGGCACGTTTTTTTTTAAAAACCGCACGCCAAAAGTTTTGTTTATTTATTTTTAGAGAGAGAGAGAGAGAAGGGGGATAAACGAAGAGAGAGAGAGAGAGAGAAAAGGCAAAAGAAATTCAATTATTGTGGAGGGATTTAATTATTAATTTTTCCCCTTTCTTTATTTAGATACAAATTCAAGTGAAAATAATTCTGACAAAAAAAAACAGTGATTACAAAAATGCTTAAAAAAATAGTTTGCAAACTTATCACGTATGTTTCTTTGTATTTTATTTGACAAGCTCTCCCTCCCACCCGCACTTGGGAACTTTTTTTGCTCTGCCCTTCTTTTGTGGTCATTACAGAGAATCAGCGAGTGACTAAGAAATTCAGTGAGTATGTAATTCAGATTGTGTAATGATTACTATTAACATTTTCCCCCCCTTTTTTCGACATGCCTTTTGTGAACTGAGGTGACTAGAAAACGTCTATCATGCTAGAAAAAAATATATTTCCGATACATGCCGAAGAATCGAACCGGTAATTAATTTAAACAGTAGTCATGGAAAATTACAACAACAACAATTGAAGAAAAAACAAATGTGTGTTTTTTTAATTACTTCTAAGCTTTGATTATAGGTGACAGGTTAAGTAATACTTTCAGTCATACAATGGAATGGAATGAAATGGAATGGGAAGGCAAGAAAAGGGAAGGGAAACCAACAAAACGTGGTGTGAGTAGAGAGAGAGCGAGAGCGAGAAAAGAAAGACGGCACATTTAATTTTTTACAACAGGTTCCTAGGTTGTTTTTTTTTTTATTACTCATGACACTGTATATTATACAATAAAAATACAATATTATAATAGTTTAAAAACGAAATATCTTACCTTTTCTGCAGAAGCATTTGTTGTGCTCATTATAAACGCCGTTATCCAAAGCATTGTTCTCGAAAACGTATTTATAGCCACTCAAGCTGCCATAAGTTTCGGCCTCGCCCTGACGGAACTAAAAAACAAAAGCACTCAATGTAATACAAAACAACTCATATAATAACTCTGATGGGGAGGAGGGTAATTAGGGTGGTTCGGGTGGTGTTGGTGGATGGTCTTGTGAGTGTGTAGTCACCCAAACTTACCAGATTCATTGGCCTGCACATGCTTTTCCTAAAGAACTTGATGCTCTCGTTCGGTTGAATGAACGACTTGAACTTTGTACCATCGGATGCTAGCTCGATGTTGCTGCAGTAGTCTCCATCCCACTGCGGTAGATTCGGGGAGCCTCTGTAGGTGGCATATAGACCGGAAATACTGGGATCTGGTACTCCAGAGTGGAAGGTCTCAAAGTCACTGTCGAAGTCGTACATCTGTTGATTGGTTGATAGGTTGTGTTTATTATTATTTGATTATAATTGGTTAGAGAATCATATATGTACATACATATGTATGTATGTCTGTATTTTTCTTTGTCTCTCTGTCTGACTGTCTGTATGGTCTGTCCATCTGTTTGAATGGTCTACTTGTCTGTATGCCTGCAGATCGCTCGGATAATCTGTCTTGTCTGTCTGCCGCTGGTTTTTTCCTAATTTATTTAATTTATTTATTAACTTACCCGATCGATGAGTCCAACTTTTTCGAATGATATCCAGTTGGGTAGAAACGTATTACCCAAGGTGGTCAGAGACGATTGATAGCCGAACATGAACTCCTTCGCGGTCATTCGAACGATGGGCAGCGATTTGGAAGTGACGAATAACGTGTTCAACGCCATGCGGAAGAAGTACGATTTTTCAGCAGCCAAATGAGAGATAGCCTACGCAGAAGAGGTGTGAGAGAGAAAAAGAGAGAGGGGGAAGTTAGAAAACGAAGAATAAATTATAAAATTATTCGGTTTTATTGTGATTCCAATTTGATTTTGATTCCAATTAAACGTCACTGTGTATCATCTGTCAGTCTGTATCATCTGTGATTCTGTCATCTGTGTCATCTTTATCATGTGTATCATCTTTCTTATGTGTATCATTTCCAAAGAATAACTTCGTGGTGTCGATTTTGAACCCAGTGTATTTTTGTCGTCAATGCATCATAAAGTCAATCCTATGTTTTTCATCGTTCGGACGTCTTCTCGTGATAATTAATTATAATTTCATTAAAAAAAATGGTTTATTGATACAGCTCTATCATATATCAAGTGGTAATTGTTTAACAAGCTAATCATCCGCTTGTTAATCATTTCTAAAGTACAAAATCTTGATTCATTAACAATATTCATGAAATCTTGATTCATTAACAATATTATTGGAATCTTGATTCATTAACAATTTTATTGAAGTCTTGTTTCATTAACAATATTAATGAAATCTTGAATCATTAACAATATTAATGAATCGGATTTTAATTGGTACTGGTAGAAGATTCAATCACGCTTAGAAAACACTGAGGGGTGAAAAGGTCGCCGACGACTCACAACAAAACACAGTTTTGTCTCAAGTTCAATGGATGGTGGTCTTGCGAGAAGGCCGAATTTAATAACACCTCTTTTAATACCTTAATAAACAACTGACTGTATTTTATTGAACGACTTTTTTTCATATTTTAACACTTGTGTTTTAAGATCCTTTCATTTGCATCTGCTCTGTTACGGAACGGAAACGTCAAGGGTTCGATATGAGTAACAAGATCGTCACCCCTGTGCTCTTGTCCCCCTCTCCCACGATACGTCTGTCCACCTGTACCTCTGTCCCTTTGTGTTTCTATCCCTCTGTCCTTCTCTCCCCTGTCCGATGTTAGTTACGATAATTGAACGATTTCTTTGTGGCGTTGCAATAATTTGTCGGGCTCGTTTAACTTTCTAAGTGACTTATAATCGTCAATCTAGGGATCAATTAACTCAAAGTAATGAACTGTAATTAAGAGTTGATTTTCGCTTAATTAAGAGTGTTATTCTTATACTTAAATGTATTATATGAATATTTATCCTGTGCTTCGTAGTTTTAGTTTGATATATTATTTGGATTTTTATTTTAGATTATAATTTTTTATAATTATTATTTATTTTCAAGTTTGTGTTCTTTAAGAATCTTTGGAATTGCAGTTGATTGCAACATCAGCATCAGCTCAAGTTTGTTTCTTAAGTCTTTCTTTTAAGTCTTTCTTTTTATGATTATTAAACAAGTTGGCAAAAAAGTGTAGGGGATTTTTTTAAGCAGCTTTAATATCAAGATTATTGCCTTTTTATCTGCATTATATTTTAACCTGTTTAATTGCTGTACTTTAAATTGGTTATTAAATAAGAAAAGCATTGACAGACAGATTGACAGAAATGAGAAGATTGTGATACAGAGAGAAATAGACTGGCAGTGAGAGTGGAGAAGGAAAGAGCGGTAGGCGAAGAAAGAGTCGAGACTTTTGCATTCATTAGATAACATATGAAATATTATTAGAATCAATATATATTAGAAATAGAAACTGAAATAATTAAGAATAATTAAGATTTCTTTGTTGGTTTTGTTTAATAAAGAATTTAAAATCCGGTTCCAGAAGCTGATCAATTAACATTTGATGAAAAAACCCCATAAATATAAATAAACAAAATAAAAAGGAAGGATCAATTATTTTAATAAATAAAGTTAAGTAAAAGAAATAATTTAATTGAATTTAGTTTGTATTTGTTTTTAACTTGGAGCATGAATTAAAACAATCAACCGACTAGCAACAAGTAACCAATAAAATATAAAAACAAGATATGCTTTGTGTTTATTTAGAAATCGTAAAAGTTGAAAAACTCAGTTCAAATGGAAACTGCAAAAATCAAACAAAAATTAAAAACAGCATTTAAAAATAAAAAATATTTAAATAAGCGTTAAATCATAAACATGCGGCTTTTTTACGGATAATAATTTTGAAATTTGAATTGATTTAAACAAGTAACTTATTTATTTATTGTTATGGGAAAAAAAGGAATCTTTAAAAATAGTCTTTCACATGGTCTTAAATAAAGATAATTTGATGTACAGAAAAACAATCAAATTTATTGCTGTTTCTGCTTTAAATGCTTCTGAAAATGTTTCCGGTAATAAATTTGATTAATAATCGTTTATTAAACTTTTAAGGAGTCGTTAAACTAAACTTATTTGAATAGAACTGCAATTAGCTCAATCGAATTTGAAGTATTATAAAATGAGGCGAATTAAAGAATCCAGAAATGTGTAGAACTGAAAAAAAGTGAGTAGAAGTCAGCAAAAGTGATCAGAAGTGAGCTAAAATAATCACAAGTGAGGCATAAGTGATCAGAAGTGAGACAAAAGTGATCATAAATCAGCAAAAGTGATCAGAAGTGAGCTCTACAGAAGTGACTTAAATTTGAACAAAAGTCAGTTTTAACAGAGTTGAGCTTCACTGCGATTGCTCAGGATTCAAGTGTATTGAAGTGTCATATCGAAGATTATAATAAACCCTTGTAATTGTTTTTCTTTCTTTTTAAAAACGGAAGGCAAAAAATCGAAAATAAAATACGAGTAAATTGAATGGAAAATAATGTTGACGATTTATTGAAGTTTATTGAACCAACGATTGTTGTCGTTGGTGTTGTTTTTGTTGTTATTCTTAATGTTACTTTTATTGTTATTCTTATTGTTATTTTTGCCATTCTTATTATTATTATTATATGGTTATTATTAAACACTTTTCTTTTTATTTTCGAAAATGATTTTTGTTGCTTTATTTGTTTTTTTGTTATTATTGCTATTGTTGTTGTCGTTCCTCCGAAATTATTAATATTGTTGTGTTATCGTATTGCTGTTTCTTAAATTAAATTACATAAAATTTATTATTTTGTTGTTGTTGCTTGTGAATAATCGCCAGTCATCCAGCGTACGATTATTTAAACTCATGTTAAAGTCACGGGATTATATTTGCTTTTGATTTTGCTTTTGCTTTTCGTTTGTTTTACTTCATTTTTCGAATTTAATTTAATGTTTTTGTTGCTGGTAATTTTTTTATATATTTTCATACATATTTATATATATATATAATATATAATATATTTATATATATATATATAATATATTTTTCTTATTTTTATTTATTTTTCTCGTTTTTATATATTTTTCTCGTTTTTATATATTTTTCTCATTTTATTATTTTATTTATTTTTTATTCATTTTTATTTATTTTTTATTTAATTATTTACGTAATTTTGTTCTTATTTTTTGTGTTGAACTGTCACATGAGTGAGTAACTGAATCGAGTAGAGAAGAGTGATGGAAGCAGTTTTTAATGGGCGGTGGGTGGGTGTTGTTAGTTTTGCTTTCTTTGAGGTGGAATCTTCTCTTCACTTCACTCCAAAAACCGTGTCTTCTGTTGATGTCATGTAACGTGTCACGTTAGTATATCATAATGTTTTCCTTAATTATGTCCATATTCTTTTCTAAGGTTCATTTGTTTATTTTTTTCTTCATTAAATCTACTTAAATCTGTGGTTTCTTAAAAACTGCTTACCAACATCGCAATATTGAGCATCACCACTTCGTCGTCCTCGCGGTTTCCCTCCGACATGTGTTCCTGCCACACCAGCGGATGACTGGGTTTCGTCGAAATGGTGTTGTTCTCATTGAAGGAGATATTTTGGTGTGTCATGATTTCTCTGAAACGAAATGAGAAGAAATCCACGCATAAGAAGGCTTCAACGATTTTTTACTTTGTTTCTTAGAATTTCCCCCATTTGAGTTGGTTTTTTGGGTTGTTGATTATTTTAATATATTATTTATGATTTCTTTATTATTATTACATGCATTATCGACTTACTTATACGTATAGGGACCAACTTGTTGAACATTCATTCGCTCGCGTCCTGCGAGGAAAGCTTCTGCATTGGTTATGTTGAATAAATAGACTTTGATATACAAATCGACTGGCGGCTGAGTCCACAGATTAAAGATTTCACCGCCTTCGGTCATCACCAACTTCCATTTGAATATCAAATCATATGGATGAAGGATTTTCACTAGAATTGCAACGGCGAGAGCTACAACACCGGCAGCCAAGAGCACAAAAGCGCCTGCAAGGAAATCATAGAAAAAATCGCAATTAAATCACAATTTATACGCAATTTAATTCAAATCAAAATTAAACGCAATTTAATTCTTTAATTTAGGTTCAAAAATACTTCAAAAAAGGTTGAAATACATTACAAAGATATAATTTTTCTGACCTCTTCGTTTGATTAGAATTTTCACCTTGTTCTAAGTTCTTCTGAGTTTTAATTAATTTATAGTGTAGTTAAGGCTATTTACATTTATATATGTACAGATATTATAAATGACAACGTTTAATTACATACAAATACATGCAAAAAACTGCAAACGTGGACTCCAAACTAGTTTACAAGTTGCAATGTAAATTATTTCATTTAAATTATTCCAGCTTATTAATTAATCAGTTAATTAATCCCTTTGCTAATGGAAAACTATTGTATATTGTATACTTTCTAAGTTAATAATAAAGTTCACAACTTTTCCAAGATTTTGTTGAAGAAAATCGCTTCCTTACATTTTAGTAACATTGTTCAGCAACACAGCAGCAAAGACAAAGAAAACGGAAAACAAACAAACTTTTTAACTGTTTAACTGCTATAGTGATATATTTTGAAAACACACTTTAAACACAAACTCTTCAACTTAACAGTGGAGTCAATCAAACTTAAAACGGAAGACTTAAGACACGAACGCGATGCAAGCCAGCAAACGCACTGCTAGCCACGCTCCAGCTTCAACTCCCACAGCCAACTTCAAGCTGCAGACGACAGAAGAAGGGGTTCTTTTCTTCCTTCCTCCCTCGCTTCTTTCCCCCTTCCCTCTTCCTATCATTCTTCTTCCTTCAGGGCAGTAAAAATTACGCCACAGAAAACTAGTTCGCTCCTCTGACGACGAATACGACGTTGTTGGAATAAACTAGAAAAACCCTGCTGCGGTCAACGAAGAGACAGGAGCGAAAAGAACAACAACAACCACACCAAGAAACTTGTTTACAAGAACCAGGATTCCAGAAGAACAAATACAGTGAAAGAGTGAAATAAATACAATGAAACAACACAGTGAGTAATGAACAAACCACAGAAGAACACAACGACAACAACATAAAAGATTGCAGATATAAAATGTCAATAATTTTATTAGTCTCTGTGAATATAAATTGTTTAATTAAAAGTAGCAGAGACGACGACATCTAAAAATACAACCGAAACCATAAGAACTACATCAACAACTAAAAATCCCAATATAAAATCTGTTAAGAAGATCACTTAAAAGGAATTAAATGATAAAAAAATCATAAATTATAATAAAACATCATAAAAAAAATGCAATAGCAAAAAAGATGTCCAAAAGTAGGTTAGAACAAAACAGTAAAAAAGTGTACAAAAATTAGTAAAACACATAAACCAAAAAGATTACTAAAATGTTGCTTTTAATATTATTTCAGATGTGACTAAAAATGGCTATAATAAGAATAGCAAAAAAATCGACTTGAATTCGATTAAAAACTGCAAGAAAAAAATGGGAATTTTTAAAGTGACTTTGTAAGAATTTAAAAAATAATACTAAAAAAAACTGACTTAAAGTGACTTTTAAAAAATTTTAAAAATAATACTAAAAAACTGACCAAAAGTTATAAAAGCTATTGCAATAAAAAGCTATATAAAGCGACTAAAATGCGACTTCTTTTAAAGAAATAGATTAAAGGAATGACTTAAAAACCCATTAAAAAGTAGGCCTTCAGAAGAAACTTTAGGACTTTAGAACTTTATAAAAATACAATAAAAATTCAAAATAAATGCTAAAAGAATTGAATGAAGAGGTGACTAAACTAAATGACTATAATGATGACCAAAATGATGATCAAAACGATGACAGAAAAGGTAACTGAAAAGGTAACTAAAAACATCACTAAAATTATAACTAAATAAGTGATGAGACAGTTGAAATGCATTCACAATCCTCATCCTTTGTGACTTTCTTTGGAAGTTATGTAAAAGAATCCAGACGAGAAACGAACTCCTGAAGCTTGATTTAAAATATTTGACACTTGACTTAACTCTTAGCACTCTCATAGTTCATAAGCAAGATATTCATAAAAGATATCACAGAAAATCCTCCTCGAAGCCTGAAGTTAATTATGACTAACGAACCATTATAAAGTCCATAAAAAACAATAAAATGTAGCAAACGAATTAAATAAAAGTTAAAAGAAAAAAACAAAGAATAAAAAGGATTACGATGATGTTTGAAAGCAGCAAAAAAACGAGGAAAATAGTTAAAAAGTAGATTAAGAAATATGAATGAAAATTGAGTAAAAAAGCAAGCGAAAAAATATACCTATGATCGTCTAGGAATCCAATGAGATCGGAATCTGAGAAAAATTGTATGAATACAAATCAGCAACATGAGCAAAAACAATAATATTAACATGAATATCAACAGAAAGATCAGCAACAAGAACAACGGCAACAAAAATAACACCACAGCAATCACAGTGGTCGTCGACTATCGTAATTCTTTGCATGTCGTCCATGGAACTCACGTGTTTTTCGTCTGTTGTCTTGAAGTCAGTTAGTCAGTCAATCAGTTAATCGTCTGTGGGACAATCAGTCGTACACTCAGTCAGGCAGTCACTCAGTCGGTCAGTCACTCAGTCAGTCACTCAGTCGGTGGGTTAATCACTCAGTTCATCAAGTTTGATCACTTGATTGCATTTTCTTGCATGTGTGGAGTTTGATTTTTTAAAAATTCCTTTATGGTGCGTGATAATTTTAACGCTTAAAGCATATGACAACAATAATAATAACAACAACATATGAATTTTTACATGATGTATATGAATATTTACAGCATTACGTGGAAAATTTTTGCCAATATACTTAATGGTTGATTTTCATACTCTTTGTTTCGTGTTGCTTTTTTCTGATATTATGGTATGATGATGATGATAATGATAATAATGACGACGAAGATAATGATGATGAAAAAAATTATGAGGATGTTGTGAATGATGAGAATGAGGAAGTTGACGAGAATGAGGATGATGCAGATGATGAGGATGATGACAAGGATGAGCAGGTCGATGCGGATGAGGAAGAAGAAGAGGAATAAGAAGGAAGAGGAATAGGATGAGAATAAAAATGAGAAGAAAGATGAGGATGGTGATAACGACGATGAGGACGAGAATGAATATGAGGAAACAGTAAGGATGACGATGACTTGTATGATGCTGATGATTTTAATGGTAATAATAATGATGACAATAATGATGATGGTGCGTTTTTCTTGCGATTAATATTAAAGTTCTAGAAGCTGCACTTTGTACTTAAAAACCTGCTTTAATCAGATACTTTATATGCATGGTGAACATGCTGATCACAGCTACTGGTTGTTTATAGATGCCTATGAGTTTGTGTGTGTGCATCTGTACAACACAAAACACTATGACCAATAATTACAATTTCCATTTCAGTGATTTGGCTTTAAATATGATGGAAACAGCGGAACAGAGGCATCTCGCGGGGGCTACTAACATTAAATTCAAATACAGTAAAACAAAAACAGCTACACGCTTGATTACGTGGGTGGTCCCAGTGAGTGGCGCTGATGATGACTGGCGAAAAAGGGGGACGGAGAAGTGAAGTAAAGTGACCTGGTTACGTGGAGGGTGTCATATTTCCACAAATGAAACGGAAGAATGACTTCTAATATTCCTAAAAGGTATTTTTTTAAATTTCCTCCATTTTTCGATTCAGTTTTTTTTGATTTAAATTCTTTTCTTCAAAGATTTTTACAATTATTTCCGCAGTGAATTAAATTATAACGAAAATAAGTGAACCTTTTTAAAAAGTGAATAAAAAATTAAGTAAAAAAAATTAATTAAAAAATGAGCTAAAAGTGAATCCAAAAATGATTTGAAAATGAATTAAAAAATTCATCAAAAAATGATTCAAAAATTAATTAAAAAATTATTTAAAAAATTGTTGAAAAAATTTTAAAAAAATACGACAAAATAACTATAAAAAAATTATAATTTTGCTGATATATTTTTAATTTTTCTATAACTTTAACCTTTGTGCCTTTTTTTAAATCGTTCGAAAAAAATTAGTACTAAAAAAACCACTCATCATTAATCATCATCGTCGTCGTTCGAGTTTATTTCAGAATTTATAGTTTTCCACCCCTTCGCCATTATTTGAACTTAAAATAAATACAGCAGAAAGCATTCTTAGATCCACTTTTATGATTCACTTTGATGACTCCGTTCTTTTATGATTGAAAGCGATTATAAAATGCTTCAAGTGATCAACTATAACTACAACTTTTTAAACATTTATTAAGCTAATAATAAGCAGCATTATTTTTTTTTATTATTTATTTCTTTCTTTTTTTTGGATTGTGTTGTTTTCTGAATTTTGGATTATTTTTTGTAACCTAAAATTACTTAGTGAATCTGATTTACAGCCCATAAAAGTTATTCTTTGGCGTTTATATAGGATAAAAATTTAAAAAAAACAACAACAAATTAAACTACAGCAACAAATGAAACCACAAAAACAAAAACAACAACATCAATCACAAATTAATAACTTTTTTATGAGCTGTTTATTTGAACAGATTTTGAAGTTTTTGTGTAGTAAAAGCAAACAAAAGAAATATCATAAAATAATCATTCGTTTTTTTATAGCTTTCTTAATTATTATTTCAATTGTACAAAAACAACAACGACAAAACTAACAACTGTCTTTAAAAGAGTCTTAATAGATTATTTTTGTCCAATTAAATTGAATTTTTTTGCATTTCGTTAAATAAATTCTGAAAAAATATATGAATAAATTTGAATGAATAAAGCAACAAAATTTTTAACAATTTTTTTTTTAAATTTATTACTATTTAGTGACATTTTTAAAATATATTTTAATTTTGTGCAATTTTAATTTTTAACTCCTTTTTATTGTATATTTTTATTACTTTTTTCACTTTTCGCAGTTTTATTCTTGACCACATCCACCAGAGAATAACGCCGAGTGTAGAAATCCTCGAATTTTTGAGCACCAAAAATTAGAAGTTCTTTTAGAGAATTACGACGAAAAGGACGCCGAATCGTCATTTCTTTTTTTTTAAATTAAATTTATAGTGAGCAAGAAAAGAAAATTTTTAAATTGGATATTTTCTAAAATCTATTAATTTTGAATTTTTTTATTGTTTAGTTTTTTTTTATATTTTCTGAAAACTTTTCAACTTTTCTGTGCTCCGAAAACGTGTGCACGCGTTGACAGTTTGACAAATGTACTGAACGCTGAATGTTTTCACCCACACTCTCTCTGTCTCTCTTTCCATCTCTCTCTGTCACTTAAAATCTTTACGTGTTTGCAGTTTGAATAACAGACTTAATTCAGCACTTTGTATGCAGAACGACAGCAGTAAAGCTCTTCAATTTTGGCCACCACTGTAATTCTGAGGAAAGCATTTCTTTAGAAACAAAAAACAATCGGAAAAACATACAAAATCAATCCAAATGAATTGAATCAATGAAACAATAAACATTAAAAGCGTGCTTGGATAATTTAATAAAATGACTTCGGGTTAAACCAGAAAAATGTTAATAATAAAAAAGAAAAAAACAAACGACAAAAGAAAGAAGAAAACAGAAACAGAATAACAGAAAAGAGAAGAAGAAGAAGGAGAAGAAGAAGAAAGAGAAGAAAGGAGACAAAACAAAAACAACAATAGTAATAATAATAACAAAACAACAGTAGTGGCAAATAAATCGTTTCTGATATCGCAAGAGCCATAAATCAACTAAAAGAATTTCGCAGATTTTATTTATTTTTTTTTAATTTATTAAAATACCCAGCTTAAATACCCAGAAATTCAATTTTTACCAACTAAGATTTTTTTTAACTTTTTTTATTGGCTTTATTTGTTGCTGTCTCATTTTTTAACACTGTATTTAACACTTCTCTTTATTTATTATTATTGTGGGTAATTTTTATATTCTGGTTTCTTTTTATATTTTTTTTTATTTTAGAATTTTTTAGTCTTTTTTTAGTCGAAAGAAATCACGATCATTCGATAATGAATAAACATCGAAATGTGGTTAGTTTTTGCAGATGTTCTTCAAGTTTCCATTAAATTGTTAACATTTGTGCACGCTTATTTTATTGTTGTTACTGTTGTTGGTGCTATTGTTGTTGTTAACAACAGAGAATGTTAACAATAGAGAATGTTAACAACAGTGAATGTCAATAACGGTGACTGTTGGCAACAGTGATACAACAACAACAGCAGTGACTATAAACAACAGTAACTGCCATTAAGAAAGATCATGTAAAGTTGTACTTTTGACTTTCAATCAGCTTCTGTGTAAATTTTGAAACTAAATAAAATATGAAATGAATTAAATTTTAAAATAAACTGTTATATTTTTCTTGAATTTTTGTGAATCTCATGTCATTCATTTATGATTTCATCCACAAAACATTTGTTGATCATTGAAAACGATCAGCAGGTTAACGAGTCATGATTTTTGGACAATTTAAACAAATAAATTAACAGCTAATTTGTGTTAATTAACGCCATCGACATCATTACCGTCATCATCATCATCCGGATCACCTGCATCGTCATCATCATTCTTTTTATAGACCCTTCTTAGAAAAACCGGCCTTTTTGACACCTGTCATCGTGACAACACGAGAAAACAACCACAACAACAAAGAATACACACCCCAAGAATTCCAAAGCCAAATGAAGTAAAAAATTAATAAATAAATAAGCAAAAAAAAAAGATGCTCAATGAAAAAAGTCTATAAAAACGTGTTTCATGTGGATTTTCCATAAAATTCGCTTTATTTGGATACCATTTCAAGTGATGTACAAATTCATAAAAACAACAAAAACGGTTATGCCTAAACCGTAACTAACAAAAGTTATGCCTAAAAAATTCATGACGAAAACACCGAATAAATGGGTAAAAATTCCCACATTCTTCTTGTTTTGTTGTTGTTATTCTTGTTGTTGTTCTTCTCATGTCTGTTTTTGCTGTTATTATTTCTGTTGTTAACACGATGAATAAAATAAAGAAGAAATTTAATAATCCGGCCAAAAAAACCCCGGTTAAGATAACATCTCGCATGTTCGATGAGATTAAGCAACAATAACAACAACAATAGCAGCAGCAACAACAATAACAAAATTCTTCTTTTTTCATTCCTCCTCGTTTTTTAGAGGAAATAATTTACGGCAACTTTTTTAGGCATCGCACAATATTTTAAACAGCATTTATTAAGCTTCTACTAAGATTAAGATTAAGATAATTAAATAAATGAATTAATTAAGGATTACTTTTGGATTTTAAAAAACAAAATTGTTGCTTTTTATTCTCACTTTTTGTTGCATTTTATTTGTGTTTTATTCTTATTTATTTTTTCTATTAGAATAAAGAGAAGAAGAAGAAGCTAAGCTAAGTAAAGCTTAAGTAAGCTTTTTGTAATTATTTTCCGTCTTTTCTAGTAAATATTGCTGTGTATATTGCGTATATTGCGCTTCATCGTGTTGCTACAACATCCACTGACTAACAACACTACAGCAACATGTTGCAACAAAGCAAACATTTTTGGTGGGTTTTATTTTCTAATACATTTGTTACAACTTCGATGCATAAGACAATAAGAAAAACAAAAATTAAATTACAACAACAACAAATCATTACCTGTTACTATACACTTAATTAACTTCCATTAATTATTAAATAAATGTATTTAATTGTACACACATTTTTATTCGTAACTATTTTCCATTGCTTCATTGTGTTGCTGCAACACGCACTGATAATCAATAATTTTCAACATGTTGCAATAAAATAAGAAAGTTTTCTGGGGTTTTTTTGCGCTAATAAATTCGCTGCAATTTTGATGCAATAGAAATTGAAAATATGTAGAAAAAAGAAAACAAAAAACGAGAAACGAAAAAACAAACAAAAAACAACAACAAATCTTTGCTGGTGGTTAACGTGACTTAAATGAATAATAAAAGACGCCATCCACGTTTTCGATCACAAACTGAGTCATGATGAATATGGTTTTTTTTCTTCTTTCTCCTTTTTTCTTTCTATCGTTATTTGGGAAACTTTTTTAATATATTGTTGTATGTTTAATAAAAAAATTCCACATGAACAGCAGCAACAACAGCAACGCAACAGCTGATTCGTGTGAATTCTTGTCTACTCAGACTTCGAAACATCATGATTGCAGTGAAGAGAAGTGAATTGAAGTGAATAATGGATGAATGAATGAATGAATGAACTAAATGAATGGTTGGATGATTGGTTGATTGGTTGAATGGTTGAAGAATGGATGTTTTATTAATTCAAAACAACTAAATGCTGTACCGGAAGATAAAAGCACTTTGAAAGAAGACTAAAAAAAGCAACAACAACAAGAACAATAACAATAACAACAACGCAAGCAACAACAAGAACAATAAATAAAATTCACGCTAATCTGCACGCGCTGCGGTTCCGGTTTCGGAAAGACGGACGCTTTTGGAAGGATTGACCTTGACTCACTGTTGGCCAAATTATGTTCAAAGAATACAACGAAAATAAGCCGAAAAGGAAGAAGAAGAGACTATAAAATGCACCTCAATGCAGACATCGATAAGATGGCATCAATTTGCGGAACAACAACAACGCAAGTTAGTCACCGAACAGCCACGAACTTGACCAAAATGCGTTGAGCATGCGAAGAAAAACAACAAACAACAACGAGTTCACTACGAAATGCTTACAGTACCAGTGAAAAACTTGAAGTACAGTACAAAAACAAGCGCATCAAATTTTATGCGCTATATATACATATATACATTATAATTATTTATCTTTTTTTTCAAATTTTGTTGTTGTTGTTCTTGTTTATTTTTCCATTTCTTTTCTAGATTTAAATATTAAGAACTAGCTTTCACTAAACAAGGTTGGGTTAACTTGAAATGAAATTTAAACGAAATAAATATATAATATAATATAATAATATTAATAATAACGAAAGCAGCAATAATAATAATAACAACAACAACAACAACAACAAGTGAAATCGACTGCATTCGTTTATATACGATATGAAAAACAACTCATATTTTTTAAGGTCAGTCGAAGTCGACTCAGCTAAAAAAAATACAAGTCGTCTGGCGAGAAGCGAGACGAGCGAAAGAGGGGAAAAATTTATTAGGCTTAAAAATGTACTCAAAACAATTATTTAAATAAAAGAAAAGAATGTGGAAATTTCTGCACAAAAACAGTAAATTTTTTGTTTTTGCTTTCTTTCGATGAATTAATTTTAAGAATTAATGTTTTGTTTTTCAACTTTAAACAGAAACACTTTTAGTATTCACTAAAAATATTTTACCAATAATAAATAAATAACAACAATAAAAATTTAATAATTGTTTTTGTAACTTTCTAAATTTTGGGGCTTTCTTTGTTTTTAAAAATTTGTGTTGATTCTCTGACGAAGCGATTCAATAAAATTGCGGTCAACAGTTTTTCTACAACACTCGCATCTCCCCTTCCCTCCCCTGCCATCCTCCTCCTCCTCCACAACACATCAAATTAGCATCAATTTTTGTGCTAATATTTTATAAACAACAAATATTTGAATAAGAATTCGAAAAGAAGTTTCGAAGAAGAATTTGGAGAAAGAAAGCACCTTTCTCTTCTTCTTCTCTTCTTCTTTCGTCTTCTTCTTCATTTAAATCTTGCCCTCCGCTCACGACTTACATTTTGGCGATCTGGCACCTTTGCTGCCACGTCCTCGTTCATTAAAGAAGGAACTCAGAATATTCGCTGGATTCAGTGAACAACGATTCGCTTTCAAACTTTTGCGGCGCTGCTGCTTCTCGGCGAGCGAAGCAGCGTCGCACTGACGCTGACTGAGAGTGACTACAACAGGATCAGCGGCAGCAGGCGACGACTGCGTGTATCCTGCGGAGGAATTCTGCATCATGGCAGCAGCTTCATCATCGACGTCGCCATTGACGCTGCTGTAACGTCGCTGTTGGAAATACTTTGAGATTTCTTTCATTTTCAGTTATTTTATTCGGTTGTTTTTTCTTTCTTTGTTTTGTTTCTTTCACTTCGTTTTAGTTATTAACTACAAATGTTTCTTTTTTGCCTTAAAAAAATACTTAATGTTTTCTGTGTGGTGGTTTTTTTTTTACTTCTGCTGTTGCAATCACTTTTTTTTCTTTTCGTTTCAAATTTGAACGTATTTAAGTTGGTTTTTTATATATTTATTATTATTATTTATATATTTATTTTATATATTTTTTATTTTAATGTCACATTACGTTACGTTCCATTACATTTACGTTATACAAATCAACCGCAGATGCGCGTGCTTCATTTAATATTTTTATTCATATGAATGAGAAGCTTCTTCAGTCGGCGGCTGTGTTTGATTTTATTGATCGCTTTATTTGCGTTACACGCTTATGCACACGCTTACGGTTTACGTTCTTCTCTTACGTTATTCAGAGGAGCCTTTGCAAAAAGTTCGTCTGTTCACCAGCGCTGCTCGCTTATGAATGAAATCCGCAACGGACGACGGTGGGCAGTTAAGATAAACGCGATCAATCGTGCGTCCGTCCACTCGACTCGGCAGCGGATCAGCTCAGCTCGGCGCTGAGTAACGGCAGCAATCAACGCAACAACAACAACAGTGCCAGAAGAACCAGATTGAGAACAACAATAAGAACAACAACAGTTGACTTCACAACTTCGTTTCGCAGCAGTTTCAGAACAGCGCAGCAGCTCTTGCTTTGGATTCATTCAGTGCGACTTCAGTGATGATGAGCAAAAGCAACTCTTCTTCTTCTTCCAGCCGGCTTTTCTAGTTTTGTTTTGTATTGTTTTGATAATCTGTCTGTCTCACTCTCTCACACGCTCACTCGCTCACCCACTCACTCGTTCGTTCGTATTCCTTTCCAAGCAGCTTTTAATCCTTCAGAGTTCCTGGCGATTAGACGCAGATTTTAGTTGCTTTATTTTCCCAGAGTTCAGGAAGTCACAATTGATTTAATTGCTTTCGGATCAAACGAGCTTATTTTGACCAACGATTATGATTATGGGGATTTTTATTCGTATATCGTTTCTCAAAACTTTGCATAATATTGTTTTCTTGTTTTCTTTTCCAGGGCAACATTCTAAAAACTTCTCAACGTCATCATGAATCGCTCTGTTCAACGATGAACAAAACAACAACAAACGAGTGACGATGACGAGTATATAGGAAAATATTCCTCGTGTGAGAACCTTACATATACATATACATATACAAATACATATACATATACATATACATATGTGTGTTTATAGCAACATTTCTAATTCTATACCAGAGAAATATAACGAATATAATCATTCTTATCTGCGCAACGAATAACGAGTACATATTCGTACCTTGGCGCATTCGCATTCGTAAACTGAATGCACGAATCTGATCGCATTCGTGCTAAAGCGCAACGAAAACAATCGCCACGACGAGTTCGAATCAACAAAACAACCGCAAGATGACTCGAGTTTTCGAGCTTTAATTAATTCAATACGTGTATATTTTTCGGTGATTCATATTGAAATATTAAACATAGTATTAAAACTATTTATTAATTATAAATATTACATTTTTAATGACCTAATATTAATAGAAAAAGAAAAACACGCTCTAAAAAGGTGAAAATTTAAAAGCTTGACAACAACGAAATATTAACGACTCGGCGACGACATTTGAGCTGTTAGAGTGCCACCATTTTGCGGTGGTTTTATTTGTTTTTTGGATTTATTTGTTTTCTGGTTTTTCGGTTTATTTGGTTTTTCGGTTTATTTGTTTTTCGGTTTATTTGTTTTTTGGGTTTTTTGGTTGTTCTTTATTTGCTTTTGTAATGTAAACATGAGCAGCTCGCCATCATTTTCTCTGTCTTTTTCAATGTTTAGGAAGATGATTATTAATCTAGTTATCATTTGTTTCTGTTTGTCCTCAATTAGAAATTGAAATTTATTCAGTTCAAATCAGAAATAAAAATATTTACATACAAATATATAAAATATTTGAGAAGCTGCTGGCTGCGGTTGTTGTAATAAATACTACCGTGATTTGTATTATAGTTTCTTTACTCATTTAGCTCGTAGTTTCGTGGTTTGATTGGTTTCAGGGTTTTTTTAATTTGTATCCCCCCCCCCCCCTCTTAGTTTCCGCTCAGTTTTATAATGAAACAGATACCAAAGAAGAAGAAATCTTATACTTATATAATGCAAACCCGTTGGTTTTTTTAAAATGTGGATTTTTTTCAAGGATTTTTAAATTTTTTCCCATCAACATTCCATGAAAGATTAACAGTAAATTTTTACTATGAAATAATAAAGTAACAAACAAAAGGCTCAACATTGTATTTATTTTTATGGAATATTTAACGTGTTATCGAATACATATAAGTATCATTTATGTAGGTTCAAATCATAAATAATATTCTTATAAACTGCATTTCTTTATAAAAGAACTCATAAACTTTGACCTTCCGTTGGTTATTCATTTCATTCAAGAGTTCGCTTTTTTCGCTTATTTTATTTTGTTTTTTTTTTATTTTTTGAGTTTTATTTTTCTTTTTATTTGTATTTTTATTATAGTTTAACAAACGTTGAAGTTGTTACCATTATTTAAGCTATTTATGGTAGGTAATCATCAGTCATCAGCAGCAGCAACTTGATGTATGTGTGTGTGCTCTTTTTTTTATTCCCTCCTCCGCTCTCTCACGCACTCTCTTTCAAACACAATTGATTCCAATCGATGGCCAAATTTTCATGCAGATTTGTTCGTATAGAGTTGGTCTTGAAGTTGTCAAGTGTCGTTATTGTTGTTGTTATTTTTTTGGTCATTGTTGTTGTTTTATATTTTGATACATTTTATATAAATTTAACGGCTTTTCGTTTTTTGTTTGAAGAGGGTTCGAGAAATCGGAATCGATTGTGTTTTCTGTTATTCACAAATATTACTTTGAATGGTCATTCAAATCATAATGATAATATCGAATATAATGATAATGATGCTATCAATGATGATGAGTATGATGTTGATAATAAGATTCTCTGTATCTTTCTCTCTCTTACTGTCTCTCTCATATTTAAATATCTGAATGAATATGATCAGAAGTTTCTTAAAAATGTTGATGATTATCATAGTCATCTTTTTACTAATAATTATATAAATTATAATGAAATTAATAATGATAATGAGGTCGAAAGAATTTGCGATATGAACACATTTTGTTCGTTTACTATAGAATAATCGAAATTTTTCAAATGTTCAAAGTCCAAGAACTTGAATTAGAGAATTCCGAAAAAAAACAAACAGGTTTTGATTCTGTTCTAAACTTTGATCGAAATTCAAGCTGCATGAATAATAAAAATATTTTAAAAAAAGAAAAGAGTCTTATTTTTGCCATTTCATTGTGATAAACGGAATTTTCAACCTTTGTGTCTATCAATTTAACTGCTTTAGATTTTTAACTAAATAAAAAAGCGTTGCTTTAAAATTAAAAGCACCGGCTTCAAAAAATTCGCTGTTTCTTAAAATATTAACTAAATATAAATTTCTCTCCAGAGTTGATTCATTTGTAAAAATGTTCACATTATCAAAAAAATGCAACATCATAAGAAAACATCATCAAGAAAACAAACAGTTCTTCTAAATAATAATTGAATAATGATAATCATCATGATTGCATATAATAATAATTATTACACAGTATAGTATTCACAGTATAGTATTTCTTAGGTATTTACTACCTTTTAAATGCTATTTATGAAAAAAAGGAAAAGTTTCCGGTTCGATTAAACATCTCATCATCTTCCGTACTCAAGCAAATACGGTAAAAAAGCAGTTGTCATGCTTTAATTGATTACTTTTATTGAAATATGATTAAAAACTCTTCGTTGTTTCTGAAATGAAGGATATGTTGCCACTTAAGGAAGTGAAAACAAAGCAAACACAACCACAACCACAACGTGGAAGCTTCTATCGCAAGAAAGAATGACGGTGGAGATGCTTCTTGTTAGACCCTCTCCACCGTCATCTGAAAACCTTCGGATTTCGATTGGACTATCTCGAGGTCGAGTAGAGGCTTTTCATTAGCAAATTGGAACCACTTGAAGATCAATCAAAGCTCAATCATTCGGAACGTATTGAAGGAGAAAAGATGGGAATCTTTCAAGGGTTTATTAATTCCCGAAGTTCGATTAAAGTCTCTCTGTCATAAATTTGATATCTTGAAAGGATTAAATTTTTGATGAACTTATGCGATCTTCTTACGGATCAAATGAAATTCTTTGAAATTAATTGTAATCTCTTGACGATCAATTGGAGCCTCATAAGGGTATAGGGGTATCCTTGAGGGTTGGTGGAGGATCTTTCGAGAGTTGACTAGGTCCCAAGTTTTAAGTGAAACCTCTCAATGATCAGTTCGAGCCACTTGAGAACGGTTGGAATGATCTCAACAATCGACCGGAGCCGGGATTTTGAAGTCCCCTAAAGCCTCAAACGCTAAACTTAAAAACGATCGCTTTATTTTACAATCACGAACATATAATTGTAAGCTCTTAATTATAGGATATTTACCACAACAACACAAAACCTGTTTAATTATTAACACTGTAATTTCTATTTTTTTTACAAATTTTAAATGTTTACTACGAAGATCAACAACATTTAATCACACGAAACAATAACAACCACGGTGGAGAGAGAAAGAGATAGAGGCAGAGAGAGGGTGAAGTGATTAAATATGATCAAATTGGATTATAAAGGGAAGTAAGGAAGGATGGAAGGAAGGGTAGGATAGAGAAGTAGGACACAAGATAAAAAAATCGAAGATCGAGTACACCTTAAAAAATATCATACAAAATTAAGTCTCGAATGTATTGTTTAATACTTGCTGCCCTCTCACTAAATTCTTAATTCAACTAGCGATAGTTTAACTTAAAATTAAGTGTATGGAACTGATTACCAGGTAATGAGCTTGTAATTATTGCCATGTGTCGAGTTTTAATAAAGCATCAATTAATCATTGATTTATTTATTTGGTTTTATTTTTTTTATTTTATTTTATTTTATTATATTATTTATTATCTTATTTCTTAATAATTTATTGTTATTTAGTTGAATTTATTATTTCATTTAAATACGTTATGAAATGAAAGTGGAATTCATTTAATTATAGAACCAACAAAGAGTGGCCACAATTCTATCGATAATAAAAGAGGCGTGGCATAGAAATATATAAATCCGTTTCTTTGCTTTCGCCTTTAGTAGAGATTAAATTGTCCTTAATTATATTATACTTAAATCGCGATCACTTAAAAACAATTTCATTAAATAATTTTCCAACTCTGAATAAATTATTTTCAATTCCCCCCACTCCTTTATTCATCACTTTATTATACATTTTTTAACAGAAATCAATTGCTACATATTAAAATTAAATTATTGAAAAAAGGGGAAAAATAGCCGGTGAAGTGAAATTAATTCTTTAATTATAATAAACTTGCTGTGTATTTTAAAGATCTGCTGATGTTTAAAGAAATTTACAAAAGTTCAAAATCCAAATGAATTCTTTTAAATAAATCCGATTTTGAGTTTTCCCGATTTTAATGTATTTTCATTTACTTTCATTTCAATTGATTTTATTTTCATTTATTATTTAATTTTATTTCATTTAATGTAATTTCATTACATTTCATTCCATTTGGTTTTGTTTTATTTTCCTTTTAATTTAATCCGTTTTTACTAAAGTATTGTAAAATCAATTTACTTAATAATATGACGAAATTTTGTCGCATTAGTCGTTAGTCGTATCGTGTGGCATCAGTCGCATCGCTTTAGTCGTATCCACGCTGAATACAGCGTAAATCTCACTCTGATTCTAATTAATGCTGAAATGCGTCCATCGTTCATTGTTCACTTGTTTCTAATTAGCTGTTATATAATTAATCCGATTAAGGAAAAGAGTATATTTAAATCATCACTTATTTTTTTTGTATAATATTTTAAATTTTCAAAGGGCATCAAAACCACATTATTTAAAGTAATATTATTGCATAACAGATGATCTGTTACAGATCTGATCGCTGAGAGTTACATAAAAGAACTCTGAGTTCAAAGAGTTCAGTGAAGTCTGTTATAATTGATAAGTTTCCCCTGAATACATTTTAAATGCAATGTCTATAAAAAGTATAGTGTACGAGTATAGTGCCTTTCAAAGGCAATTCAATATTAAGGGTAATAAATATACTCTATAATAATAGAATAGCAAATTCTATTTTAACTCTGGAGTCCAGACAAACAGAAACGAATTGAAAGAGAGGGGAGAAAGGATGAGAGAGAGGGATACAGAGAGGGGGAGAGAGACAGGGAGAGAAGAAAACTATTTCTTTATTCATTTATTCAAGTATTTTCTATCACTTCATTTTTTTATTAATTAAATAAATACTCATATTAATAAATACTTAAGATCACTCGTATTATTAGTCACGTGTTTTTGCGGTGTTATTAATCAATTTTTATTTTTATTGAACAAGTCTCAATCACTTCAAGTTCAGATCCTTCAGCTTTCAATAGTTAGAATGTGTTTTATTGTAATAAATATTGAAATCTAATTTAAAATTGTAAAAATTATTATAAAAAAACACCGAGAAAAAAATAGTAATTATTTATAATTATAATAATCAATGCAAATATAATTATCAGCTCTACTAGAAAAAAACTCTCACGGTAAAGTGATCAGAATGACACAGAAACAGAGCCTGGAGCCAGAAAAGACAGCAATGAGCAATGACAGAAGCAATAACAGAAGCAGATGCAGAAAAATGCATGAATCAGGCTCAAACAAGTCAGACTTCTCGTAGAAGTTGCAACAACAAAGAAGACTACATGTTTTTGTATACTTTTGTATCGTCTTCAATTGAATACATGTCTAAAGAATTTTTCAAAATATTTAAAATTTAACAATAATGAATGGCTTGCATTAGAACAAAAACAATTGCTATACAAAACGAATCACAAGCCTTCATTCGTTTCGTTCTTTGTGAAATTTACAACTACAATCAATTTACTACAGCCATTTTCGAAATAAATGTGTCCATATTTAGAAATAATTGTTGTTCATAAAAACGATTGTAAAAAACTCTTAAGTAATATAAATTTTACTTACTTTATAGATTACATTTACTTTTTTATCTTTAAAATCATTATATTTATTTCCAACTTACCTCGCAATATAATCAACATGATAATGTTGATGATGCTGATGTTGATGATGTTGATTTTGATGAGCTTCTGGTTACGGAAAAAAACGTATTGATTAGAATATTAAGAAAGTTTTAGTTACAGAAAAGTTGTGGAGATGTTGGAATTTTTCACACCTTCGTCTTTGTTTTTTTTTTTTTTCTTTTATTAATTATTCAAATCACAGTTCGAATCGGAAATGTTTGTAAGATTTCGTAAACTTACTGTTGTTAAAGCTTCTAATAATATATTGTTTCTTTTATATTGTTTTTATTACAGTTTTTTTTAATATTCATTTACCTTATAATTTATTTTAATTAAACTTTAAATTTAATTTTCATTAGTTTATTTTATTTTAATTCTATTTGATTTGCTTGCTTTTATAATAATATTTATTTCTTCTATATTATTATATATATTCTATTTATAATATATTATTATATATATTCTTATCTTATTTTATTTTATTTCTCTTTTTTATATTATTTTATATTTTCTTTAACTTATATTTATATTTATTTCCTTTATAATTTTTCGAAATATTTTCATCATTTACTTTTGCCTGTATTTCTTGTTTGTTTATATTAATTTACTATTTTATTTGCTTATTTTATTTATAATAAAATTCAATATTATTTAAATAAGTCTGCTTGAAAATGTGATCAGTTTTAAACCACGTTTCGTTCACAATTGAAATCATTTCAATAAATTCAATTCACTTTTAAGATGACAGCAGAAAGAAAAACCTTAAAATGCTGCATGTGGATTTTATTCCTGTTACCACGTTGTGGTTGTTTTTATTGTGTGGTTTTTATTTTTCTGTTTTTTTTTCTGATTATTTTCATTTTTTATTGTTTTTTCTTCATTTCTTATTTTCATCAACCGAACCAAGTCTGATCTGAGTCTGAGTTTTAAGAAAAATTATTAACTGATAACAGCAGCAAAACACATGATTAAAACTCTCTTAACCAATAAAGTAAGAGAATTCTAAGAGATTTCTTGTTTTTGAGAGAAATCTAAGAACAATTAAATAAAATAACAATAATAATAAAAGTCATATAAATATAATTAATGATGCAATTAAATATGTTTTTTTTTGCTTAGAATATAGAAAGAAATCTAAAAAGATTGATTGAGAAGGTAGAATATAGATATGAAGAGAGATCGAATGCGAGAGAGAGAGAAAGAGAAACAGCGTCTTTACAGTGCATTGTGTATGTAGTATTTGTATATGTAAGTATTGTATTTACTTTCTAATTATAAGTTTTGTGGTAAGAATTCCATGGGACTGACAAAAAAGAACTCCAAAAACATACTCTTTACTCAGAGAAATGATATGTTTTCTTATCAGAAGAGAGACGGAAATAAAGTGTGACTTTATTATGACTGATTTATGAGAGCTGGCATAGTAATTGTCATAATACTCTACACTTTCAAATTTATTAGTTGCAGTTCTAAATTCCAAAAATGTAAACGAACACATAATATTATTTTTGGATTATTTTATTTATCTTAATTTATTCTATTTTATTTGCATTTATTTTATTTAATTTTATCGTATTTGCTTTGATTTTATTTTGTTTTATTTTGTTTTATTTTATTTTATTTTATTTTATATTATTTTATTTTCTTTTACTTAATTTTATATTCTTTTATTTTATTTTGTTTTATTTACTTTTAGTGTATTTGATCATATTTTATTTTATAGTATTTTCTTTTATTTTATCGTATTTTCTTTGATTTTCTTATTTTAATTTATCTAATTTAATTTACTGTTATTTTATTTGTTTGTTTTACTTGTTTTTAGTAGTATTAATACTTTAACACACCGCTTTTAGAGTCTCGTCTCGTATGGCATTTAATATTAATATTAAAATTTTTAAAGAAATAATTTGACCTATATTTCGTATTAATAATATGTATAAAATGTGATTTTTGTATGTTATTTAATTAATTATTTTTATTTTTTATTTAATTTCTTCTTTATTGTTTGTCTTTTCTGATATTCTTTTTAATATTTCATTTTATAATTTTTATTAGCTTTTTGTTGTTACTTTATAAGCAAATAGAGAGATTTTATTGTAGTGACAATGATGGATTTGTGTTAATAAGAATCACAGAAGCAAACAATATCAATAATAATAAATAACAACAACAATAATATTAACATCAACAAAGCAACAACAACAACATCAGTTCTTTAGACACTTTCGCGGAGAGAATGAAAAGTATTCAGATTGAAAATTTCTTTCAATAATTTGCAGTCAGAAATCTGAAATCCGAACAAATCTGAACTTCGAGTGGCTGGAATTCTGAATCTCTTCTGACCTCCAAGAAGATGACCAACTCATGTACTGTGTATATATGTGTGTGTATGAATGTGTCTGTGTTTATGTGTGTGTCTGAAGAGTGTAGAGTAGAGAATCGTATGCTATCAAAAGCGATAGAGTACAAGTATTATTTTCTTTGTTATATTGTATTCAATAATATTATTGTTATTATTATATATGATTCAAAAACATCTGCGGATGATTGTTAATTTAATTACCAAGAATTCAAGCAAAAGTCTCGAATTTTAAGTGGCTGTTTTGCCTTTTTTATTTTTTTTTTCCTTATCAAATGAGATCAATTTAAAGCTTTAACCTTTTATTACCACATCATTGTTAAAAATCGTATCCTTCAAAAGTTGCCTTTAGAAAGTCACCATTAAAAAAGCAACTGCGTCTGCGGTCATTACAATGGATTTCCTTCTTAACCAACATATAATTTTGCATATGATATGATTTAAAAACCTTGTGTATCGCATTCAAGGAAGTGCATAAATCATTGACGAGAGATCCACAGAAATCCTCGCTTCTTCTTTTCCTTGATTCTTTCCTTGCTTGCTGCGTTTCTGCATTATTTCTTTTCTTTCTTCCATGATTCCTTCACGCATTCCTTCATAGCTTATTTCATCATTCCTTCCTTCCTTCATTCCTTCGTTCCTTAATTCATTCCATCCTGACGGATCTGAGAGTTTAACTATGAGTTCATTTAAAGCGACTTACATAACTACGAGTGGTAAATCGTGTCTTTATCACTAACTTACAATAACTTGTGCGTTCTCATCATTAGTCTTCAATGACTTCGTTTGTTCGCTTCACTTAAAGAACAGGTGAAGCGACACGAAGCGACAAGAAGTGACGCGGCGGCAGCCTTTCAAATGAGTTCATGACTGTATTTCAGTTTCACTTGATACTCCTTGATACACTGCTTCCTCTTCTCTTCCCCCCCCTCCCTTCCTTACTATCGACAACCTGAGTGATTCAGTTAAGTTTAAGGTCCGGAAGTCAACAGTTGGTAACTCTGCCACGGTTTTTATCGCGTCGTTTCTTGGTTCTTCATTTTAATGAGCACATCTTCTGTCGCTTTCGATGCGATTTTTGGGATTTTTTCCCTACTGTTAGCGGCCGTGGAAGTTGATGATTAAGAAATTAATTTTAATCGAATCATTACGGCCAACACTTGAATCGATGATCGTGGGGTATCGATCGAGGTATCGATTGAGATATCGAATTCGTTCCGCCTGCTGTCAGCGATAAAAATCAATTTTTTTCATGTTGAATAAAAAAAACCACAGAAAATTAATAAAACTCTATTATTAAATAAAAAATGTTGAAGATTATACGTTGTTATGATATTGATGTTGTTATGATGATGTAAGCTGGTTGTTGTTGTTGTTATGTTAATTGGTTGTTTTTGTTAATATTATTATATTGTTTTTTTTATTGCTAATATCACATCCAGGGTTTGGTTTAAACTGTCTTAAAGTCATGTCAATTATTCTGATTTCAATAACAAAAAAAACTGCACCAAAAAAACTTTCATTACCACATGATTGATTTACATCTTCGATTATGTTACATTATTAAAGATTTTTTTACATTGAAGATCATATATTAAAAGTAAAGTAAAATACGAGATATTCAAATTACAATAAATTAATTGTGTTGATTTATTGTTAAGTATCGCTTCAGTAGATTTAATACATTTATCCTTTATAATTGGTTGTTGTTTTTTATAACAAATGTGTTAAGGTTTTAAAACCAAAATTAATCACAATAGAAATCACTGAAGAAAACCGAGAGACTAAACTGATGAAATTTGATTATTTGTATTTGATTATTGATTATTTGTCAATATTAATCGTTATTTTGGACATTAGTTTGTGAAAATAACTGTTGCACTTCGGGTTTCGTTCATCTGGACTCTCGTTGAGAAAACCTAACGAAACTATGATTGGCCCATATATCCGGTTTAATTACTTCGTGCTTTAAGTATCCATTGAAGCAACTACTTTGGTCGGTGAAACGTGTTTTTTCTGTTGTTCTCGTCAAAAAAATTAACTAATATATATATAAAAATTGTAAAAATATATAAAATTGTAAAACTATATAAAAATATAAAACAATAAATATAGAAATAAATGTTTAATGATCAATATAAATTAATTTATTCAACATATTTATATATAAATTATACAATATAGTATAAAAGAAGCGGAGAAAAATATTAATTACAACAACGGCTGGAGCAACAACGTGGAGCAACCAAGTAACGAAAACCCGAAAAAAAAGAAAGATTTTAAAATAATCCCAGAAATCATACGAAATAAAATTATTTCAAATTACATTACATCAAATTAATTAAAATAAAATCAAATATCATCAGACTTGGTTCATCGCTCTGTCTCTCTCACTCTCTCTTGCTCTCTGGCAAAGAGTTTCCATCATCAGCAGCATCGATTCAACCGTTCGCCGTCCTCCTCAACGCTTTAACGGCTCTTTTGCCAGAAATTCGTTTCAATCCGTTTCACATTTTCTTCTTTTATACCCAAATAAATATTCATTAAAAGTAAATTTAATGAAATGCATCAATAATACTTTTTCTTAAATTGAAAACCAGTTTTTATGTTAACAACAACAAGTGATTATTTTCAATAAATAATAAATATTTTAAATTCGACCTTTTGTAATAAAAAATAAATTTTTAAATGTCATTTAATTATTATAAATTTAATTAAATAAATAAAACAAAACAAAACCAAAATAAAAAGCATAAAAGTTAAATTTTAAATAATTTCCTTAAAAAAGTAATCGTCTTTCCAACGTCTTCAAAAGAAAGAAAAAACGAGAAACTAAAGAAAGAGCGTGCTTTGGCTATTTTTGGGTGAAACAACAACATTTTGGCGCCTTTTTTCGTATATCAACCATAAAAAATTAAGAAACGAGAAGCAATAAATCAAGTGTTGAATTCTTTCCCTCATCATGTAAGTATTATTGCACAATACATCTTCTTCTTCGTTTCAATTCCCGTTATTTGTTGTATAAGAAGGAATTATAATGTAAGAAAGAGAGTGCAAAATATCAAGAGAGAGCCGCACTCGACATGAAACTGTTTGTACAGTATTCCCTCGCGAAAATAGACTCTGTGTAATAATAATAACGAAGAAAACATTTTAGAAAAATTCAAAAGAAGAAGTGCTCAAAATTAAAAGAAACATCTTAAAGTTCAAATTAAAAACAAAAATAAAATAAAAATTTAATTTCTTTCATATTCCAGAAAAATTTCGCAGATCCTTGTTCTTCGATTCTTCAAGTACACAGAATACATATAGAATACCCAACCAACCCATATAGAACACATATACTGACAATTTTACGCACCGCAAAATGGCAGAACGTTTCTACAGGTTTGTCAAGTGTCAGTCGTGTCAGAAACAATAAATATCAACTAATTTCCATATCTTTTTTCAACATATCTTTGAACAAAATGCATTCTTTTTCAGCATTCCAGATGAGACGGTCTTTATGAATTACAATGTCGCTCAGCATCAACTTCAACAACAGCAGCAGCAGCAGCAACAACAACAACAACAACTCTGTAACCATCAGCAGCATCTCGCTGCTGTCATGGGTCAAGTTGCCAACACCAGCAGCGCCTCTGTTATCGGTGGCGGCGGCGGCAGCAGCATTGTCGCCAATCATATCGCCGCTGGCGGCGAAATGGATTATTTTTCGAATTCTGCTTACTTTACATCAACTGCTGCCACCATTGACATCAATAACAACAGCAACAAGTGCTCCACTTCTATGCCTTACTTCGGCAACAACAGCAACTTCAACAAAATGCCGCCCATGCGACTCGGTGCCACAACAACCACAACTGCAACAACCACAAACATGATAGCGAAATACTCCAACGACCCTGGTTATCTTCAGCCCGCTATTATGATGAACGACAGCACCGCCACCGCCACTTCTTATCCTGCTGTTCCCGGTTGCAGCTATGCGCTAAGCAATGGCAACACTTCGTGCTACACACGCAACCGCTACACGCCGTACAGTCACAATCGCGCCTGCGCTGCTGCAACTGCCGCTGCTGCTTCCGCCAACTCAAACAACTTATCGGCCGTTCAAGCAGCAATTAGCACAGCAGCCATGAGTTTTAACTATCAGCAGCAAACGCCACAACAACAAACGGCGCCACTGCACCAGCAACAGCAGCAACAATTTGCTTCGATTTATAAGTGCAGTGGTCTAAATGCAGCAGCTGCAGCAGCCGTAGTTAGCGCTCAACAGACCGCAGCTGCCGCAGCGGTTGCTTACGAACGGGCCGTGGCTTCTGCCGTACAGAATACATCGGGCGACCTCAGCTACGCTCATGCGGTCGCTTCTAATCTCGATGGGTCCGCCTCATCAGTTGCGGGCGATATACCGAAAACCGCTTATAGTGGTGCTTGTGAAGCGGGGGGCTCGGAAGTGTCTAGCAACTCGGGCACCTCAGGAACTGTTGTCACTTCCAGTGGCTTTAGTAGCTCAGGACACCCCTACGCCACAATAGCCGATCCCAGCCAGACGGTCACCTTGCAGATTACAAACCTAGATTATACCATGGACGAGGCCAGTCTACGCAACTTCCTAATGAATCAACTCAATCCGATTACGCCTGTGGTATCACTGGTCTTTGAAGGCAGCTCGTATGCTAAGGTTACCGTCCCGGATCTTTATGTAAGTAACACTTGTGAGTTAAAAAACTCAACAGGTGATCTGCTTTGAATCATTTGTCATATAATGATGAATGTCATAATTACAGTTCGCCAAGCAAGTTGTGTCATTTCTACACCGTAAAAAGATCGGCCACAAACGCATGTTGGTTTCGTATACGCGCGACTCTTCATTGACCGAGATCAATACGCTACGTTGTCAAGTTGCCGGACTACTCAAGGTAAGTAGATCTGTGGGCTTCATGGGACTTTAAACATTGGTATGTCAAAATGTCCTTTATGCTTCCCATGTAAATATTTAAGAAAAAGAAATATCAGGAACAAGCTTCTACTCTCTTTTTTCTCTCTCTCGTCCGTCTTCAGGACGTTCCCTACTATACACTGCCTATGTATAAATTTCGAGAGCTTTTCCAATCGCGCTTCAAAACCTCTATCAGCGTCTTGGATCTCTATAGAATGCAAGATATCTGCAACATCACCACCGACAACAATGAGGAGAAATTCATCACCCTGCAACCGGAGCTCATCAACTCTCTCGAGAACTCTCCGCTCATGGAGGGCTTACAACACAGCGTTCCCTATTGCACCATCCACTTCAAGCGTGAAAATCACAAAGGTTGGGCCGAGCAGGACATCGAACCACTGCCAAACGTCTCAATGACTATCTCCGAGATACAGAAAATAATCTATCCGCTCCTGAAAGGCCATCCTGGTGATATCCCGGTCGCTTCGTTGGTACACTGCATCGAGGGCGAGCTCAACGTTAAAGTCAAACCGAACGAGAGTGGTGTCAATCTGGAGCATCTGGTTTGCTGTGTCCAGGGTATTCAAATCCAAATGAATAACTTCGGCATCAAAATTTTGGGTTGGCTGGAGTTGGACAAAACCAACGGCGGCAACAGCAGCGCTACGAGTGCTCAGGATCGCAGCATGTACTCCAAAAACAATTCGTTGCCTGATCCTCTCTATCAGATTTCGCGCGAAGTGGTCGAACTGGTGAAGATGTCTCCAAAGTCTACCATGAAATTCAACCGTTTCATACCCGCCTACCACAATCACTTTGGCAAACAGTGCCGCGTTGCCGACTACGGCTACACCAAACTCATCGAACTCTTCGAAGCACTGTCGACGGTGGTCCAAATTATGGGCGACGGCGAGAATCGGCAAATAACTTTGACACATCGCACTCAGATTCGTCGTTTCACTTCGGATCTGCTGCGCATCCTGCGTACACACGGAAACAAGTCGGTGCTGCTCTCCGAGTTGCCCGTCATATTTGCACAGACGCAGAATCGTAGCTTTGACGTCACAGACTATGGCGTTTGCGATATTGTAGACATCCTCGATGGTCTCGTCAACTCAAACATTGTGGTGGTCACAACCGTGTCCAATGGCAAGGACATCCTAATATCCATTCCGAAACGCAAGCAGACGAACAGCGAGGTCGAGAAGACTTGCGTTTTTGCCGGGGAAATGGTGGAACTTTTCAGTAATGCACCGCAGTACACGATACTGTTTCAGAAGTTCGTGCGCTCGTATCACTACCATTTCGCTTACCAGTGTCGCCTTAGCGATTATGGATTTCTTAAGTTGGCCGACCTCATGGATGCTATTCAAGGCGTGGTCCAGATGGAGGTCGCCAACGATGAGGACAAGAAGGTATTCCTATCGCCGAAAGTGGCACGTCGGGTTTTTTCGGAACAGTGCGAGGAATTGATACGCAGTTTTTCGGGGTCCTCGAAGACACAAATGAAGCTGGACGATGTCTTGGAGCTGCATAAGAAAAAGTTCGGTTATCAAATACAACCGCAGACGCTAGGCGTAAAGGACATCCCAGAAGGGGCGGAACTGCTTCCATACGTGGAGGTAAGTGTAAATCCTTCATAACAACAATCACAGTTCCTAACGTTGTCACTGGGTTTACACTTATAGACGTTCGAGAAGGAGGGCAGCACGTTCATCATCTGCCACAATGACGATGCAATCTTTCGAACGCAGTGCTACCGGGCTTGCAAGTTATTACTGTCCCACGGGGTTACTGTTAATGGTGTTGGTGTTGACGCAGGGAAGGTCAGTGCCAGTGCTAGTGAAGGCGCCGTTACAAAGCCCGATACAAAAAGCAGTCCAGCGAAAACTGAGAAAACTAAGTCTCCTTATCTAACTCTGCAGGATTTCATTGAACAATTCAACAAAAAACATACCGAAAACATAACCGAGAACACGGTAAAGGCGATGAAGCACGCTATTGAGGTGAGCCATATAAAGATATTTAACAATCTTGCACTCACATTTTTAACTCTTTTATTTTTGTACTCTGAACGAACCAACTTTTCATCAGATCGTTACAGAGAATAAAAAAAATATCGTGCGCACCACAAAATTCATGAAGTTTCTCATGAATATCGTGCGTCTGTTGGAGCAACGCCCGTCCATGTTACTGCATGAAATAAAAAATGCTCTCGATTGTGGTATCTCGACCTGCTTCGAGTTCGGTGAGTTCGATCTATCAATGAAATAGTGTAGGACAACAAACAAACCCCTTTCTTCACAGGATATCCCAATCTCTTCACCGTTTTGGCTGCATATCCAGACATTTTTTCGGTAAATCTGGGAGTGCTCCGGGAACGTACTGAAGTGTCGCTATTACCCACGACGGAATGTAAGCTTGCATTATCATTTATATATAATTATTTTCATAATAACTCATCTATGTACCACTCTCCAGTGCGTCTATCTGCGTTCCTCAATCATCAACATCTTTTCGGTTCGCTTAAGTTACCGTCTCTCAAACAGAAACCTTTGCGTTCATCCCGAAATCCGTTGAGCGACTATAATAATCGGTCTTCGAATCAACAGCAAGGACCTCCGGCAAAGACGCGAGCCATCTCCAACGACATAACATTTCCGGGTTCAAATAGTAACTACAAAAACGCTTACAACATTAGCAGCAACAATTTCTATCATCACGCAACAATCAACAAGCAATTGTATGCTGCACAACAGCAGCAACAACTCCAGCAACAATGTTCTCTAAAGGCCATTCCTCCTAACTACAACAATAACCATAATAACAACAACAGCTTGAACAACAGCATCAATACATCATCAACTTACTCCTCCATAACTTCTCATCAATCCTCGAGCTTCTTAAATTCTTCAGCCTCAAATTTAAGTTGCAACAAAGAGAACTCGTTCAATAGTTCACTCAATATGTTTAACAACTCATTTAACTCGTCATCGTCGAACAGCTCATTCAGTGAGTTGAACTCGAGCCTCAGCAGCATGGTACCAACGGCACCATCGGTGAAATTATGGGATCGTCGTAACACTAACGCCAGCTACTATCAGGGTCAGTCCATAATTAGTGTTCCTGGAGGTTTGCCACCGCTTATTATGGCACCACCTCCGG
Source organism: Myopa tessellatipennis (assembly GCA_943737955.2). Classification (NCBI taxonomy): domain Eukaryota; kingdom Metazoa; phylum Arthropoda; class Insecta; order Diptera; family Conopidae; genus Myopa; species Myopa tessellatipennis. Next base: position 60,741,321 of record OX031316.1, read on the forward strand.
GTGTGGCAGCCCCTCACCAACTGTCGTCTTTGGGAGCCGTAGCAGCACCACCTCCGCCGATGCCGCTGCCAAATGGACCCGAGCAAAGCTCCCTCTACGAGTTGGTCAGCAACATACAGATGTGTCCCATGTATGAGCCGCCAAAACCGGATACACCACCATCGGATGTAAGTACATAGATTCCTTGGGGTTCACTAAAAAACATTTGTTCATCCTTTTCACCTGTAAAGAAGGTGAAAAGATGTAAAGTGTCTATTTCTCGTAAGTTTGTCATTTCGTTTGTGTCGCACAGAAGGGGGCGTGGCAGGCAAATATTGAAGTAATTATCTTAAAACATCAAAAGACTAATTATCTTAAAACGTCATAACTGTGATGCCAAGAATTAATTCCCGAACATCCTGTATTAAGATAAACTGTTCCTAAAAAAAGGCCTGATCCGCCCACTTTTCCATTATCTATCGTACTAAGGTTTTAAGATGGAACACGATTGGTGTGTATCAGAGTCACACCGATTTTCCTTTATATTCCCAAAACATGATCTTCGTTGAATAGATCACAGGTAACAAATATAACATATTATAGGGTGTGTGTATGAGAATATTTGAGTTTCGGTTAGAACGAAAATTCCACTCTTTAATGCTATTTTTCTCCTTCTACTTCTTCCACCTCTTCTTCATCTTACGCTTCTTCTTCTTCTTACTCTTTCCAGAATATACCCTTCTGGATCAATCCTATTTGGGCGAATACCAACGAAGCCAAAGCTGCCAACAACCATGATACCGTACGTTTAAATGAAAACGCTTTCAAAGCTCTGTAAAGTAGAAAAAGTTTTAAGTTTTTAAAAATTTGAAGTTCTTTTAGTTCTTGAAGGTTTTTTTAAGTATTTTAAAGTTTTTGTACAAATCAAATTTTCACATTTTTTCTCCCTTTCTCCAGCTCAACATAAAACTTCCCGAATTCAAAAGCTTCAACGTTTTACCCATGTTGCTTTCGCCCTACACGCTCTCGAAGACCGAGAATCTGAAGCAGCAAGTTTTCAATTTCGAAAATCATGATAGAAATATTGCATAAAATAAATTAGACGATTCTATTTTTGGCTCCGATTATTTTTTTAACTTTAAACAAATTTTGTTAAATTACGAGTATATAATAAGCAATTTATAAAAAAAATTATTTTGTTTTGTTTAAATATTTTTGTAGAATATTTGCATAGATCCGTATAAAGGATTGCTTTGAAAATTGTTACTAGTTTTTCCCTAAAAATTTATTATTTTTTTTAGTATAATAAAATATTATTTAATTGTAATTTAATGGAAAATGGAAATGTTTAAAAACAAATTTGTAAAAGAAATTGTTTAAGTCGCACAAGTTTGTGAACACCAACCAAAAAAGAGATTGAATTGTATTAAAAAGATTAAGTTTTTAATTAAATGTTAAGTTGTTGCAGTAAACATAAAATTGCAATTCAGAATATTGATCTCTTTGACATTAAATGTACTCTTATGTTTGTGAAAAAACATTTTGTTGAACAAAATGAAAGAAATACGTAAAATCTTTAAACATCTACGATCAAGAGGTTGGCACAAACTTTGCACACTTTTAAGCGTGTAAAATGATTTCTTAATTTTAATTTAAATGATAAATGTATTAAACAAATTTAGATCATTCCTATCCCACCACCCCCACTCCCCTTCACAGGTCACACTTTTTCAATTGCACAATTATATTAATATTTTTTATTATTATATTATTTTATATTAAAACATATAAGAAAATTTGTTAAAACAAATAAAATAAATAAATGCATGCTTTAAAATTTCCAAACTTAAATAGGTTTTATCAACTCTTATGATACTTTATTAGTTTCTTATTAGAATTTATCCGCTATTTTATTGAATTTTCTTATAAGATTTTATCAGCTTTGAACTCACCTCTCATACACACACACACACACACACATATTTTCCTTTGCCTGTTTCCTTGAACTGTTAGACTTATTGGAAAGCATGTCTCATGACTATCGGCACTCTTCAAAGCTCAATAGCATCCGTGAAAAGCAACTGATTCTGTGGGACTGGTTATTATGTGACCATTATAACCACTATTAACTTTTTCTATTATTAACATTCTTCTTTGTAAGTTCTTTAATATAATACATCGTTGTTACGTGTTTATATAAAAATTATTATAATTTTTTTAGCTAAAACATTAACTTTTATTAACCTCATTTAATTAGAAATGAAGGAAAGCAGTCTTATTGATGTGTTATTTATTGAAAAATAATTCATTTAAAAACAATTTATTTAAAAACAATTAACTTCAAATCAATTCATTTAAGAACAATTTATTTTAAAATTCGTCTTATTCATATTTTTTTTTTAAAGTAACAAGTTTTCCGTTTATTTACTTAATTAACTAAAAATTTGGAGTTACTTTTTTAAAGAAGGTGTTGGCCAATTCAATGCCAAAGAAACAGGCAGCATTGGCGGGAAAGGCACGTAACATTACGGGAGTCACACCACGATACAGCGCAAGGGGACCATCCTTCCACATGAGGTCTTTGAACACACTACGTACTCCATGTTTATAGGTACCCTCAGGAGCTGTTTGTTTTGTTTCCGGGGGATAAAGAAAAATTCAATTTATTAAAATACCAACTAAATCAACTAACTTTAAATACAACTTGCATATGCATCTGGTATTTCTTTCAAATAAAGAAATCAAAAATCATACCTGTTTGCAAACGACTTTTAAGGACATCAGCTGGCATGCCTAGAATCCAATAACCCATTCCAGCCATACCGCCGGCGAAGAGAGCGGACCAAACGCCCACATTATCGTTGCCCGATCTTTTCTTCACCATATCTTGCAGGAACTCATAGATTAAGAAGTACATACCATTGGATGGAACATCTGTACGTAGAGTAAAAAGAAAAAATTAAAAATAAGTCAAGTAACGATTACAGATGACAAGTAAAACAGGCGTGTTTGGAGGTTATACTGATGGCTCTACTAGTAAAGGTCTTTAAAAACCTATGTTCAGATATGATAAAGTAACTCATTTTTATAAGTTAATTAGGATTTTTGAATCCCCAAAAATCATGATAACAGAAAATAAAAAAATCCACTAAATTCACACAAAATTATAACGATATTTAAGACGATATTTAAACCCGAAAACATGAAAAGCGGCTCAAAACAACATAACAATTACAACAACAAAAATAAAAATAACTACAACAACAAAAATAAAAATAAAAACAGAAACAACAACTCTAATAACAAAATCAACAACAATAACATCAGCATTTAAGCAGATAAGCAACATCCTTTACGTCGTCACTTCCTTCTCGAGTTCGTTCATATTTTACTTACTTGTATGTGTGTATGTACAAACATATATACTAATGTATTTATGCAGTACTCACATAACTGAACCAGTACATATAGAAATTTTTTAATCTCATTAAATTGAAATGCGGGATGGATAAAATAAAAAGTTAAAATGTTCTTTTGACAACAATTTAAAAATACTCTGCTTCGACAACCAGTTGTGAAGCGGCTTTCAAAGCGAGCGACAAGCAAATCATGGATTAGTTAAATAATAACTAAAATAATATCTATAGAAGAATATATAATAATTATATAAGTTTAAAAAGCCAAAAACAATAAAAAAACATGTGCAAATAATAAATAAAGACACAATAAGGAATAAGGACTTATAAATAATTGAATTGTATATATAAATAATTGAAAGAGAACGAGAGAGAGAGGGGAAAGAAAGACTTCCGAGGTGTCCTCTGCTGTCCTGTGAAAGGACATTTAAAGTCAGTTAAAAGCAGTCAATTAAAAGAAGTCACTTCGTCAAGAAGACGAAAAACAAAATAATAAGGCGAATAGAAACATGAAGGATATACAGTGGTGCTGGTTATTGGTGTTGTTTTTGTTGTCACTCGTGAGTAAAAAAAAGATGAAGAATTTTAAAAACTTTACATCTTTTATAAAAAAATAATAATAAAAATAAGTACTAACTAAAACTAAAAATTGTATTAATAATAAAAATATTTAACATCTAAAAATAACTGTAAAAAAGCAAAGAACAATTTTATATAGAAAATTTTAGCGATAAAAAATACAGAAATACTGAAAAGTTTGTGAAAAAAAGTCTTCCGCTTCCCTAAAACCGTTTTCTGATGTCTTCAGAAGACATGAATTTAAATTGTTTTAAAAAACCAAAAGAAATTAAATACTTTTTCAGATTTAATTGTCGTAAATAAGGATCATCCATAAATTGTATTAGAAAATAGTGATAAATACGAGTACTTTTCAATAAAAAAGTTTTTTAAACTGCTTTTTTAAATAAAATAACAAACCAAATAAAGTAATAAAATCATTAAAAATAATAATAATCAATAAAAATAAAAAATTACATTTTATCAACAAAGGAAAGAAAAATTGACTCTTCTTTAAATATAGAAATATTCCCCTTCAATTTACAAAGCAAAATTGGATTTTTAAGTGTATTTCGACATGGGTTTTTTTACAATTTCTTAAAAGTCCTTCAAACTTTAAACTGAAATTTCAATTTCTAGAAAGTGAAATGCTTTTACATTTTAATATTAAAACCAAACATTTTAATATTACAAAAACAAGAACAAATTTAAAAATATTAAATTTTTTATTTAGTAAACGATCGCGTGTGTAAAAATTTGAGTAAACTATTCTATGGAAATATAATTGAGTTTAAAAGTTTAAGGATTTCTGCAACAAAGAAATACAAGAGATTTATTTGAAATTTGAGGATGAGTGGAAATTAAAAAACTACAGGAATATAAAAACTTGTAATAAACTTAAAAAACTCCATTCGAAAAGATGAACACAGTTTATTATACTATTTAATTAAAACACTGCTCTCCGTGCAAGGAGTTTAAAAACAAAATAAAAATTTCCCAATATCTTAATCTTAATAGTAAAAGCTTATTAATCCATTTTGAATAATACTTCGTAGCAAACTACAGTCGCTCGGCATGAAAAAGCGAATCACCTTGAGTCAAATCATGCCAAGTCTCGTCGTCACCCAGCCACCTCGTCGCCAAGGCAACGCAAAGGTCACGAATACCAGCACAAGCAGAGAGACTTCAACACTGCTCAACCGCACCCAATCGAACTGCAGGTGGACGACACTCTGCTACAGTGTCCGGTCGGGTGTGTGTGTCAGTATGCACACTTTATGGACCTGCCCATAGCACGATGGATCAACCACATGGAAACACGTCGTCCAGACAAGGCAACCGCTCACGTTCAGGGAGACACTAACGAAGAGGAGGAACTGATCAATGACAACGAGACTGCATACGAAGGGGATGACAGCTTCCTCTCAAATCCATACATTAAACAAGCCACCTGTTTACTGCAGGAGGACAGCGACGTGGAGGAGTTGGTGCAGAGTTTGCCACATGATTTGCATGCTTTAATTTTGCTCTACACAGGAATTGGCAGAAATAAAACTGGTAAGAAGAGAAAGCAAAGATAGAGACCGATGTATGTAAGTGAAAATAGTTACTTTGTCTTTTAATTAGTAACCACGAGCCTCCTGAAACCGCTTAATCAATTAAGTACTTTGGAAATTCGCGGTCCTCAAGACCGCTCCTTCAGATTAGTGTTTGACGAACCTTTAAGCTTCTTGCAACACGCCAATTTTGATTCCATCACTCTTCTGGGTAGTGACTCTTTTAAACGACCCAAAATCACTTCACATCCGCGCGATAGTTTCGATTATATACCCAAAATCGAGCTGGATTACTATGCTACCGAAGCAGAAAGCGATTCATCAGAATTACAACAGACAGCGGACAACAACAACAGAAACACCAAAAACAATAAAAAACATTTGGAACACGACCTTTGGGAAGAAGAAATTGAAATCCTTCCCTACGATGTCTACTTGCAGGAGGTGCGAAAAGCGCGCATTCCCACATTTTATGGTTGGCAACACTTAGAAGTGCTGCGCATTCAATCGTGTCAACTAAAAGAGTTGCACTGGGAAATGTTCGACGGCTTGGATGCTTTGCAGCATTTATCGCTCGAGCGCAATGCTATCGAAGTGGTGGCCGCATTGGCTCTGTTCGGCGCAAACAACATACGAACGCTATCGCTGGCCCACAACGCTATACAAGATTTGCACTATCGCGCTCTGGGCGGGCTGCTGCAACTGGAGCTGCTGGATTTGAGCGATAACAAGTTGACGAAGCTGAGCGAAATGAGTTTTCCGCCGTTTCCGAAATTAGCACGCGCCGACTTTCGTAATAATCCGATTAGGTACATATTTCCAGCCACCTTCGGGGTCATGAATAACACTCGTTCGTTATACTTTGGATCGCGTGAAGCTGCTTTAGAATTGTGGAACAATGAACCATTTCAGTGGCTCGATAAATTGCGCGAGTTGAGTTTGGACAATGTCAGCATCGCCAACTTGGAACACCACATTTTTCAGGTATGATGAGTTCAGGAAATTCAAATAATTATAATAATGATTAAACTGATTTTGAAGATGATTTAAAGTAACATGATTTTGTACACCTACATTTACAATAATTTAATTTCACATTTAATATTTTATAATAATTATTTTAATTTCTTTCTAGGGACTTGGTTCCCTGGAAGTCTTACGAGTCAAAGGTTCAATACGCAGACTCGAATTTGATGCTTTCGCTGGCCAAACCGAATTGCGCGAAGTTGACCTCAGCGATTGTGGGATACAGGAAATATCCATGGACGCCTTTATGGGTTGCAAAAAGTTGGAAATAGTCAACTTGGCACGAAACAATCTTTCCTATATACCGCCCGGTTTGTTTGACGATCAAAAGAATTTAGAAGAAGTCTACTTGGAAGGCAACAAGCTCCACGCTCTGCCCAACTCTTTCTTCTACCAGCCGAAGCTAAAATTGGCACGTCTTAGTGATAATCCGTGGAAGTGCAGTTGCGCGATGTACAACTGGCGGGCGAAAGTAACCAACCAGGTGCGTACAGGGGCACGCAAGGAACGCTGTATAACCGACTACGTCTCGGGTAAACGTCTCTCCTGTCGCAAAGTGACCAACTATCAATACGATCATCTCTACGCACCACGTTGTGAGAATTACAATGGACGCAGCATCTTCTATGTGATGCGTAAGAATCTGCAATGTGGACAGGGCAGGGTGGTGAACATATACAGCAGTCATAAGAGGAATAAACCTCTGTCTAGACTGGATCAACGTGCAGACAAATTGCGCGAAATGGAGGAACGACAAGGACGGTATGCAGAAAAGTTGGAACAAAAAAAGCAAAGGTACAGCGAGCACTCTGCGGAAAGGTCGAGCATTCAGTTGAATAATGCTAAGTCAGAAAATCGACGTCTAACTTGGCAAGTGCAGAGAGAAGAGAAAATCAAACGTACTCGGGCGCACGAGAATAGCATCGCTGCTGGTCTGCGGAAGAATGAACAGAAGCTTCCGGTGCAAAATTCTGCCGAGACCATCGAGAAAAATGAGGAAATTTCAAATGAAATTTAGGAAGAGAACAACATTCAATCATATGAATCACAATAATATGTACTTTCATAGTTAAGTTTTTAGTTGATATGTTAATAAGTTAGACTGAGTTTAAGCAAAATATTGGTTTATCGAGAACGCGGAAAATAAAATAAAAAATTTATTTTATAATGTGTCGTAAATGTAATTGTTTTGCTCACCTCTCAACGCGGTGGCGCAGCTACCTCTGAACACGCTGCGTATGCCGCCCTCTTTATATAATTTCGTGGCACAATCAATCATACCGTTATATTTGCGTTCACCACCCGACGCTTGCTGCACTTGCAGCAAACACTTGATACGTTCTCCAGGCGCCATGATTAGCGTGGAGAATATCCCCGAAAATGAGCCGGCAACAAAAATTTGAGGATAGGTTAGTGGTTTACTTGGATCAGTTTGTTGTAACCGCTTGCCCAGGGCGTAGCCGGCAAAACAAACGGCAAAAATAGGTGCCACTCCAGTCAAAGGCGCTGACATTCCCTTGTAAAGACCACGAACACCTTCATTCGAGACAGTTTTGCGTGCACAATCAAATGCGCCTTTGTACATGGGCTGAGCGCCATGTGCTGGGGTCGGCATGGTTTGAAGGCGAACCTGTTTATGAATTTGTGTAAAAGAAAACAAAAACCACAAATTCAATGTCAATTATGAACTGATATACATTGATATGTACCTTGATCGTGTCTAAAGGATGACCACAGAGCACATTGCAAATGCCACCGAAACCGCCGGTCAAAAAGGATTTCATAGGATTTACCTTCTTGTGTTCTTGCGATGAAGTGTCCGACATCGTTGGCCCTTAAAATACATTCACAGAGAAAAGTAGGTCATTGAAATAAATATCTTTCGCTAACTAACAAGCACATTGTACCTTTCTATTGGAACAAATAAATGTATTAAGTACAGCAAATTCTATAATACAGCAAATAAAAAATAGCCGAACTAAAAATTCAACAATTTCGTCAACGTGTAAATAAGAGTATATTGAACCTGTTTAGGCTCAAATTTTAAATGAAGAATCTTACGTTGCGCTGCTCTGTTGAATGCTGAACGACTTTCTTGCTTTAGTGCATTGATAGAATTCTATGGAATAATAAATTCAGAAATGTGTTTATATTATATATATGTAGATAGCATACTTTATTAACGTAACGTTTACCTTGGTGCTGATTTTGTACTCCTGCGGCCGGTTCAAAGTCCAAATTTAATTGTTCAATTGACTGAATGGTCGATTTATTATCAAGCAAATCTTCTAAACTTGTTGTTGTGACTTTTTTTCTTATTATAAAATCAGTATTTAGTTAGATTTATCAAGTACCGTAATAAAACAAAGAAAATAAAAATCCAAATAGAAATCTGAATAAAACAAACACAAACGACTCGAGGAAACACCAACCGATGACAGCTGTTCGCCGTTGAACAAGTACTGGAGTTTATGATTATCAGCCCTATCTACTAGTTTTTTCAGCCCAATCCAATGTAGCAAATATACAAGTTACTTTTAGTAATTTCAATAAAAACTAAGAATAATAATGATGTACGCAAAAACTATAAGAAATATATGTATTAATACTTTATTCAAAGTGATAAAGATAATGAAATGAAATGTAATAAATTGATACAGAAAAATGTGTTGATCATTTCAAATTTTGAAATTGATGGTAAACGTTTTTATGGCTGTGGCGTCTTGCGTAAATATCCTTTTCCAGATGGTACAGCAATTGTCTCAACGCCCAAAGGAAACAGTTTCGAAACATCCTGTTCCTGAACTGAAGGCAAGACCATACAAGCTTGTCCTTGCTACAAGCAAAAAATTCAACAAATTCAATTGATGATATACATATGAAGGTAATAATGATTTTTTTAAGAATTATGATACTCACCTTCCAATCAGCTGGTGTAGCTACCGACTTATTCTGTGTTAATTGCAGCGAATCAATAGCACGTAAGATTTCACTAGAAAATACACGAAATTAAATTCGAATAAATCATAAACCTTACTGCAAAATTATTTTCCTCTTACTCGAAGTTTCTTCCCGTTGTAGCTGGATATAAAATCAACAAACGTAACTTCTTTTTGTCATCAATAACAAAAACAGCACGACAAGTCAAAGGTATGCCTTCCTTATTCACTTCATCCTTGTCCAACATGTTTAACATTACAGCCAATTCACGTTTTTCATCGGCAATAATTGGATAATCAAATGAATCCAAGTCTGTTAACAGAAAAGAAAACAAGAATAATCGACCGGTTTATTTTTACATATATGCATATGTACAGGATTTCGAAGAACTTACTTCCATAACTTTTAATGTCCTCGATCCAACCCTTATGGGCCTCAGCGCTATCAATTGACAAAGCGATAGGCTTCACATTGCGTTTAACAAATTCTGGTAAAAGTTTAGCCACACATGAGAGCTCTGTTGTGCAAACTGGAGTAAAATCAGCCGGATGGGAAAACAGAACGGCCCATCTAAAGTTCGAAAATATATATACCATATAAAGATAAAACTGGGTTATATTGTATAAACATGATATTCTAGATAAAAACTTACGAGTTCTCCATCCAATCATAAAAATCAATTTTACCCAAATTTGTTTCGGCTTGAAAATTTGGGAATTGATCACCAATATTTAAAGCAGGCATAATAATGCTAGAAATAATAGTAAATTATAAAGATAATAAAAGATAAAAAAGATAATAAAAGATAACAAAAGATAAGATAATAAGAAAATAAAGATAACAAAACACAATTTAATAAATTCATGTAAAACATGCGTATATAAATTACAATATACGATTGCATTTAAACTGATTTCAAATTTTATTACTTTTGTGCCTTAATGTTCATCAATACCTTCGTAAATATATATGTATTTGCAATTGCGTTTTATTGTAACCCCACCTTATAAATTCTTTACTCAAAATCACTGGAATTTTGTTGGTTTTAATTGCAATTTGCAAAGTTTGACAACCGTGTTGATTAATTGCGCAGATTTCCCCCATAATCAATTGGTTTAATATTATTAGTGTATTATATAGTTTTTTTACGTTACCTTATTTATACGAAACAATGAAATGATTAAAATTAAAGATGATACAAACTTTGCAAAATGTTTGGACTTTAGAACTGGAGAACACTACTAAGGCTGGGATAACCGGCAAATTAATTCAACTTGGCACCCACTTGAAGATGTCAGATGAGAAGCTTTGGAAGGCACTGTAAAATTTTGCAATGTTGCAATTTTGCTTGCAATGTTGTGTTTTTAAGGGAATTTGTATAGACATTTTTTCAGATAATTTGGAAGTGTAATAATAAATTTTGAAATCAAAAGTTTAAAGATAAAGATTTAATTTGGAATAAAAAAATGCTTTACTCCTTATAGAGATAAAAAAGAAATCATAAAGGATATTTATAAAAAAGAAATAAAATAAATTAATGAAAGATTAAAAAATAAATTTAATTATTTATTACTTGAGTTCATTTATTAGTAGTTAATAATTTCTCATGAATTATTAATTAGTCCTCCTATTAAGGTTGAGTAACTGAAATATATGTATAAGTTTTTTTAAAGTAGAGTAACAGTATCCACAACTAAAGAATGAAAACATTTTTTGAATTCCGTTAATGAATCCAAAATTCTCAAAAAAACATATTTAAAAATTCTTATTTTTATTTATTTACTCGTACATATGAACATATGCATGTACTCATTATGGTATACAAAAACATTTACATTTTTAATAAAATATAATTTCATCTGTAAAAATATTTAAATAATTTTTGCAATTAATGCATTCATTTTATTTCTTTTAAAAGAAATTTGAGCTATTTATATAAAGAAATATTTAAATTATTTTAAATACATTTTATAAAATACAAATTTTTTATTTATTCTGTCAATGAGAAGGAAACAAAAAGCAAAATAATACATTAAGATATATTCAATGTGTTTAAAAAAATGTTTACACTTTAAGAAGAAAATAAAACAAAACAAAGAAACATAACTTTACAAATTTTATGCTCATAGAAATTATGAAATATTGGAAAAATTGAAAATTAATTATATGTAAATTAGTTCAAATAATCGTATCTGTTTAACACAATACTTTGGAATGAAATGTACTTTTTTTTTCATCACAAATATTTAAAATAAATGTATTCACAAAACTTTTGATAAAACTGCCTTAAAAATAAGATTAACAAACATGTAAATGAAGCTCAGTGTAAATAGTACCAAATCCACAAAGAAGATATAAAAGGGTTTTTCCTGCCCCTTTGCGTTTATTTTATAAATACATTAAATTGAAACCTCGCTGCTACAAAAAATTAATCAGTGTTGGAACTAGAAATGTATAACTTATAATTTACTAACGGAAGTCTACTAGTCTATAGTATATGGCCAAAATATTGACTCGTCAAGCACGCATTGACACTTCGAGTTAATCTAAAAGAAGTGGTTAAAACTTGACGAGACTGTTCAAAAGAATTTTCTACACATGCGTTAATAAATTTTAAGTTATTTGATCGACTGACCTTTAGTATGTTGCGCCCGCTAAGCAACTGTTCACATCTCACATATATTGCACCATCACCCACACCCTCACCTCTACCCTTAACATGGTGCATACTCCAAACTGCTTTCCTACTCTTGACTTGCTTACTTTCTTCGCTGCGGCAGAAATATCCGCGACATGCGACTCAGTACAATCGGCCAGAGAAGGAGCAACACAAACCACTGCGGAGAAATATCTCGAAATGGCCACCATTGGGGCCAACGTTGGTGACTTCTGCTTACCGCTTTGGCTGTCACCAATTTCTGTTGAACAGCAAAACGTACATCCTGTACACCTCGTTCCAACGAGGTCATACGCTGTTTTACCGAAACCAGGTCGGCGTTCATACGCAAAACGGTGGCTTGCACCTGTTTTAGCAGCTCGGAATGATGAATCATAGCGTCGGTGAAATCGTGTTGCACATCAACAGGATCGCCGTACTCATCGTCCGATGGCTCCACAGTGCTCGTGCTAACAGCATAATTTGTAGTTGCAGTTGAAGTCCTTATTTCCATAGAGTGTGTTTGTTGTGCAGAGGAACCAGCAGTCGCAACAGGATCAGTGCCTGTCCCAACACCAACATTACCATCACCAACACCCACATCATCACTACCATCATCATCATCATCATCTCCTTCGCCATCGCCATTAACGGCCTGCATTAAGTGATGACCGTTAATGGTTGCTGTTTTACTTGTCTTATCAACAACTGTCTCCGCGGCGGACGATGTCGATGGACTCTATAAGTTTGATCTGTGTAAATAAGCTGCTCATACATTTCTTTTTAATGTTGAATTTGAGGTTACCTCGTTGGCGTCCGACACTGTTGTTCCGTTAGAACTGGCGCCATGCTGTGGACTGTTGGTGCGTGAGTTAAACGGGGAATTCGGGTGCGATTCGGCCATTTCACGCATTCCCGGTGCAACCATATCTAGTTCCTCCCAATTAATATTGTCCAACCCACTAATGCTACCAACGAAATCCGCAACATTCTCCGTAAACGACATGGTCTCGATGATTTCACGCAAACTATCGACATACTCTTGCATTGCTTGGTGTCTCGTTAGTTGACCCCTTGACTTCCATGCATCCCACTTGGCTCTGCCAACAACGTCCCAAAAAGCGGGCTTCTTTTGTGTGCACGTACCCTCAGTTGCCTGTTTGTAGTAACCATAAAATTTGAGCATCATTGTGTTGCTGGGCTGATAGGGTCCATTCTTAGGAAGACCTTTGATCACATTGACAGCAGCCTTGAAGCGATCCTCTACAGAAGCCATTTTCTATTTCGAAAAGAAAATGGATGAAGACCTAAATGATGGTGATGGAAACAAAGAAACATCAATAAATTATGCGTAATACAAATATATCGTAACTTCAAAGCAAATGTTTGTTATTTTTTATTCATTTATGTAAAATTATAAAAGAAAACAGGTTTGCTGACTCAAAAAAAAAAAATAAATAAAAAGGTTGCTCACCGAAACTAAAACAATAAAAGATATTGCGACTATATACGCGACTATAATTTCCTATAGATTTTTTTCAAATAACTGAGCATGCTTATATCAGCTGCTAACTACATACGAGTATCATTAACCAGTTATTAAAATGGACAAGCAACTGAATGCACCACAACAGACGCAGTCCGATAAGCGTATTAAACATCGAGCACTCAAGGGTCTCGATTATAATGCAAGGGGCTAAGGTTCAATTGATTGTGGTTCGAGTTTGTGTTTTACTGTAAATGCAATAAAGTTTCATTTAAGCTTTATGTTTATCATTGTTTCTAGACCTTTGAAACTCGACACTTTCTAGACATATTAAACACCACATTATTGTAGTAAGACAAGCTTCATGTGGTTTCGTGATGGTGTTGGTTGGTTGATTGCTTGACTGGCTTACCTCTGGGTTTTACTTCCGGGTCTTCAGTCACACTAAATACAACTCAATAGTCGTCTATACGCAACAAACGGAGTAGATTAACGGATTAAGTTAGTCTACTTTTAGAGCCCTTCTTTAGGGCCCTTCTTTGGCCGGTTCAAAGTCTGGTTGATTTTCTTTCTTTGTTATGATGTTGGTTTTATGTTACTTAGACACGGTAGATTTGGTTTTTGGTTGTTGCTTGAAGTTACCTAGTTCGGTGGTGTGCTCGTGCCTGATTTTCGAAAAGTTGTAGTTGCCTGTAAGTAAAAAACTGTTTGTGCTCTTTCAACCAGTTATTGACTACTGTCGACGAATTCCAATCGAATTATTCTCATAACTTGTCGTTGTTGTTGTTATTTTGGTTGTGGTTGAACTGCTGTTGCATTTGCTATTTCTGGTTGGACTTGGAATCAATGGCTTTTATTTATTTGTTTATGCATCGAACTGTGTTTTTTAAATTATTTATATACTTATGTATTTAGTAATTTAATCTCTGCTCTTTTTTGCTAAAGTTTAGCTCACTTCTCTGTAATGATTCCAACCGCTCCCAATTCTCTTAACTCTAATCTTTAACTTATGTTCTTTGTTCGGATTCGTAAATTTTTCTTCAAATGACAGTTCTTTGTTTTCCTTTCCCAAGTTAGTTATATGCTGTCATGTGTGGCAGTGTTCATGCATCAGTTTAAAAGATATTAGAAATTAGAGCAATATCGAAACATTAACACGATAACATAATTATAACATAATTTATTAATTAGTTTTGACTAAAAGAATGTCTATGACCATTTTTCATTTGATATCATTTCCACAATTTCGACTGTCTAATTCTAATTTCAGTCTTATTTAAACCAATTATATCCGAATTAACAATTCAATCATATTAAATAGCCGACAGCACTGTTCTACCATTACAGAAAATTGCATGCGATATCATGGGTTTCAGGTGTGACTTTTTCGACTGGGGCTTTGAATTTGATAAGACAAATCATTAACGAAGTCATTTTCAAACAAAACTTGAAGCGGAAAACATCAGTTTTCATTACTGCATTATAAAATAAAATTTCAGCAATTTCTGTGAATAAAATTCTGTGATTTAATAATTAATTAATTCTGTGATAATTTTATTTAATTAGTTATTATTTAAAATTTTTAATCTGGCAATTTCTATAATCCATTCATACTTTCAATCATTCCCATCAGGGTGCTGATCCAGATTTTTTTTGAGAGTTGAAATTTTTTTTTATTAATTGCCGTTTTCCTAGAGCTGAAGAGTTCGGTCAGTTATATCAGAGATAATATATCTCAGTTTCTGCAGATCTCTTTTAAATATAGAAAAATAAGTTTAATTATTAATTTGTGACTATAATGAAAGTAATTTACGGTCATGTTTACTGTAGCTTTGATGTAAACTTTACACTGTAAAGTGAACTAAGCCGTTTGTTTTATTCTTAAATTCGGATTTTCTTTCCTTCCTCCTTAAGTTGGTTCAACTCAAGCATATGTTTATTTGAATTTATACTTGTTTGGTAATTTTTTTCAATTCCAAATGTCTAAATTTGAAATAATTCTATGGAAGGTTTTTACCGTAGGACAATTACTCCAACACAACAACAACTTTTGCTTTCGTATAGTTATCGAATTTTCCCCTTCGAAAATGAAATTCTTATCACCGTATCTAAGAAACCATGAAAGATATCCGGATAGGATTGGTGGTACCGATATAAAGAAATTTCAATTACTATTTATTTATGTCCATAAAATTTTATCGAAAAACCAATACTTTTGGAGAAAAACGATTTTATACAATTTTTGTTACTTTTATTAATATCATTGATTAATTATTTCCATAAAAAACAATCGTCATTCCGTCGGTAGTGGTATTTACTTTCACTGAATGTTTTTTTATGAAACGACGCTGCAATTATGAACAAGGCTTAATACCTCGAATGCCCTTGGCTTAGAAGTTACAGACATTTTTTTTTCAGCTTTGAGGAAAATGGGTGTTTTTTCTGAAGAAATTATGTATGTTGTGTTGTCACCAGATGACGAAGCAGAGTATGATCTTCCGGCAACTGCCGAAATAGGGGATACATCGATTACAAATATGCCGACAACAGCAGCCTTATGTAATCCTGGTATCCTGGATACGCCAGTTAACGCCAACACTAGGAGGCGTAAACGATTCGATTATTTATCATTACTTCGCGAACAAAATGCCAAACATACAAAATTCCTCGCAACATTAAAGCAGCAGAACGAGACTCTAAAGAAGCAGACAGCGGCACTGGAGAGAATTGCGGATGCAATAGAAGCTATTCTTCAAGGTTCCAAACGCAAACAAGCAGTGGAGGCATTGCTTGGTTCATAATGTGCACATTGTTTTCACTATACACTTTATTTTTAAACCCATTTTCATGTTAAATTATTTTTTTTTTAAATAACAGTTAATTATTTGAAATACTTTTTCTGTTTTTTTAATTCATTGCTATTTTAAGTTACTTTTGTTAACAAACCAATATAAAATGAGCTGTGATGTTTTCAGGTATTTAAAACCCATACATCATATAACAAGTATTTATAAAACAAAATATAAGTGCGAAATAAAAGTATTCTTCATAAGAACCAGACTGACCCGTATTCTATATTTTAAATGAAATCTAAATGTTTTATAGTTGTGGTTCTGGAAAGTGTCGATTGGTTGGTTCTGAAAACAAGTGATTGAAGCCATTCAGAAAAAAAATTGCTTTTTAATTTAAATTCTGTAACTCCGGCAACACTGTATGCACCACAAAATAAAATCGCATGCGATATTTTAAAAATTTGTTGAAACAAGGTGCCAGATTGTGACTTTTTTCGGTTAGGAGATTTCAATTTAATAGCTATATATATATAAAAGTTAATCGAATTCTTCACATATGATATTAAATGGACTGCAATGTAGCATTTATAAATATAAACAACAATCTTAGGAAAAATTTATATTAAAATATTTATATTTCATGAACTTTACAAGTATATTACAGGATTTTTATGGATAGGTGAAAAAAAGCATTGTGGCATTCCTGAGGCACAGCGCAAACGTGAAACAGAAACAGCTTTTTTACTATCGACCTACACAACGCTTCGTCCGTCACTTGAGAAAAATTCTTGCGTGAATCGACATCGTTTTATCGCGTGTGTCTGCAAATCGCTATTTCACAGAAATCTTGGTAAAATAGCATTGTATTTCAGCAATTTATTTAAGTTTTTAATTTTACTCCAACGACGCGGAACATCTGCGCTTTTAGCCAAACAAGCAAAGAGAATAACTCACAAAATAGATACACAAATCAATCCGTTGCAAAAATATAAAAAATTTTCCTGTACATCGCGGACGAATTGTGCGAATGTGCAATTAAAGGAGTCGAAGGAGCACCTTTTGGAAAACACATCTGCGATTAAACATGAAATTTGTTGCAACCACAGCAAACCATTCGAACGAAGAGCCAGAGCAACGCGTAAATAATTCCCTCATCAGCAAGTTCAGCGATCCAACGTCCAAGTCCAACGACACTGCAAATTTGTCGACAATTTTAAATAGAAATTCAAACACTTTCCTGAAAGGGAGAAGAAATCAAAAACAGATATCTACTCAATTGAGTGTTAAAATTTATAAAAATTGGAAAAATCAAAACTTTCGTATAGCTGCGTCTTGATTAGAAGACACGAATTTTAGATAAATACGCCAAATTAATTAGGAAAAAATACTTCGTATGAAAATTCAACAAGCATAAAAATTCTAAAAAAGTCCCAAATCAAAAGTGAAAGGAAAAACAAAAAAAAAGTGAGCGTAAGTGAAAAAAGCAATTTAAACTTAAAATTTCTTTGCACACTAATTGACTAAAATTCTGATCGTATAAATTACCAAAATCCTAAATTCACTGGCACCGCGTGGCTGTAAAGAAACCGCGTGCAACTGTCAAAGTTTTTTTTATTCTACCTGACGTCCTTGTAGCAGCGCGCAAAATCGCTCAACAAAACAGTTGCCAAGCCAAGAGTAAAGCAATTTTTTTCTCCTGCTGTTTCTAATAAAAGCAAGAAAATTAGTCGCAAAGGGGCCTCAGCGGGCAACCTCCAGAAGAACAGCAAAATGCCACGCAAAAATAAGAAGGGGGGAAAGGGAGGTACGTAAAAACTAGATATTTTCTATTCTTTCAATGTACTTTTCTTTTTTATGCACGTAATTCAATGTCATGCAACTATTTCCGTCTACTCTTTGTTTTTGGTGTCCTTGTGTGAATGTATGAATTTTTTGTTGCAGTGTTGCATTTAAAGCAGTCTCACTGCTATTATATGCAACTTAGAGAAGTTGTAATTATGCCATATGACAGAATGAGTCAAAACGGTAGGTTTTTGTAAGTGCTGTCAAATCATTTTTTGACACTTTCATATTTTTTTTAATCTTGGACACTTGATAATGCTTGGAAGGAGTTGTTGAGGTGATAATATATACACTTCTATGAAACACAAATCTATATTTTTAAATTACTATTTTCGGTTTTATTGAACTTTTTTCGAAAAAAGTTTTATTTTTTCTAATATATGCGATTTTGGTATGCGTTTTTCAATAGATATTATTTCGATTATAATAATTGAAATACAAGAAACAGAAGAAATTTAAAATGACCATTTAAATTTGTAATAAAATTTAAAAAGTACTCCTACAATTTTATTTCTTTCAACATATGTTTTTGTATGATCAAATAAAAACAACTTAAACGACCTTGTGTGTGTTTTTGCTCCGAGGAGTCTTAGATATTCTATTATAGTAGTATTTTCTTCATATATACACATATGCACTTGTGGTATAGGAAAAATAAGTGCCACGCGCACACGGGAAATTTTCGTTGTTGCTGCTGCTGTCATCGTCACCTGATGTTAATTTTGTAGTTGACTTGAAAAAATATTTCATAACAAATAACATTATTAATAGATTATTACTGATGGGGTTTATTTTAAAAGGAAATGTTGTTTACTTATAATTATAATAAATAATAATGTTTAGTAGTTTTTCTCGTAGTTTTTCTCTTAAATTTCAATACAGTAGAAAATTAACAATTGTAGAGTTCTACAATATTTTTTCATTAATAATACAATAAAAATAAGGGAAATTATAAACAATTCTATACACGCAATTCTATTTAATTTCTTATTGTTAATAATAATCAATAAATTAAATACAGAAGCTTCAATAATAGAATAATATTTAATAAACAAATTTGTTGAAATTACAAAAATTTTCCATTAAAACTTTATTTACGCTTAATATTGTATGTATTTACTTAAACTATAATTTATTTACATATAAATCCATTGCGATAATATATTGCTTCCCCCGAATATGATTATGAACGGTATAGTTAACTGTTCAGTGCTGTAAACATTCGTGCTTTTAAAACACACGTTTTTAGATAAGATAAGAAAAGTTATTTAGACGTATTTTTCTATCAGGCTGTAGATTCAAACAATTTAACGATTGAAAATATATTTGGAAAGCCAACTTTATTTATATATAAATAAATACACAGCATTCACGATAGCGTGAACTAAAACCGAGTGCGTTTTTGTTTGCGAGATTATTGGCACTTGTAGAAGATTGTAGAAAATTATAATGGAAGCCTTTTGATCTTTCCACAGAAAGAAAACTTTTCAATATAAAAACCATATTCATTATTTTGGAAACAAATTTTATTATTGAAATGATTAAATTTAATAAAAGACTAAGAAGAATTTATTTTTCCTCCAGAGTGCAAATTAAATGTCCATATCTTTTTTATAAACTTATAACACTGCAACTAAACTAAACTGAAAAGAAATTGAAAGAAACTCAAATGCGGATACAGAGATAATAGAAATTGACACAGAAGTTGCAAAAATTAGCAGATGAAAGAGAAATAAGTGAAAAGACACTGGGGATTCCCCAAATTACAAGTAAATTTATGAACGAATGAACTTTCGAACGAATGAAAGCTTCTCGGAAATTTCGTGATCTGGTCGTTTTTTCTTGTCTTGTCTTCTACACGTCCCAGCTTTTGTTGCTGCTTATGTGAATCACCCTGTATATTATTAGTAATTTAATGCTACGTGGATATGGTAATCTTTTCCTCATTTCATTATTATGTAAGAAATTTAACAATAATAAAAAGAAGAGTAAGAGTACCAAGAGGATGAAGAAGTTTAAGAGAAAAAGAAGGAAAACAACTCCTTCCATATGCTTCCGTTACTTTAATTTGTTTAACAACAACCAAAAAAGAGGGAAATAACTACTTTGTATATCTCTTGTATACCTGTTTCAAACTACACTTTTTCGCTCTCATTTCCCATTTGCTTATGATCATAAAAACAAAAGAGTTGAGAAAACTCGTGTTCCACCCACTACTTTGTCTGTTGTGTTCTTTCCCTCTCCTCGCCGCATCCCTTGTATACTTTCCACTGCTTCACAGTTTTAGACCCACTTTTCCGCATTCATTTACAATCAACATTATAAATTATGCCGGCGGCCTTTAGCACTTACTTACCACATACCTTTGTAACTCACTCTGCTTCAACTCACTACTTAATCACTTGTTCAATCTCTCACTCACTCTACAGAGGAGTTTGAGGTCTCAAAAGCAGCAGTCGTTCAATAAGTTTCCATGTTTAGTATTTTGTGAAAGGCGAAAAAGCTTTGAAAACTGGATTCAGAGACTTTTTGCACTGGTTTTTCTCTCCGATATCTCTCTGTCTCCCTCTCACTCACACTCACTGCGTTGTAATTTAACGTGGCTTGGTTGTATGTGGCACACTGAAGCGGAAATCACCTTGTCCCAAATACTATCCGTCCGTCCGTCTCTTCGCCTGTTTGTTGCGTCTTTGAATGTCTGTTGTTTGTCTGCTTATTCTTTAATTGCATTAGAAAGCCAGTCATTTAGTTTATTTTCGCTTTTTCATTTTCTATGCTTTATAGTATATATTTATTGTACTAGTTTAATTTTTTTATTGCTTACTTTATTTGAATTTGGCAAACGAGTTTTTAAGTTTTCAGTAAAACATTTTTGTTGGCCTTTCAACCTAATAAATAGAATGTTAGCTTCTGTATTTATTTCTCCCTCTCTGTCTCCATTATTCCATCTCACTCACTCTAATATTGTTGCTATCCAATTTATAATAACATTCGGATTTATTTTGGTTTTTTTTCGTATTTCATTATTTAAATTGTTTCATTAATTCTTGTTATTCTGTTGATAGCTGTTTTAAATTGAATTCTGAAGGTCAGCAGATCGACGTCGTATTATATACACAAAGCCACATGCGTATATTCGTATGCACACACACTATCTTGCATATTTTCTTTTTCCTTATCTCTGTTTTCATAGTAAAATTTTGTATTTTTTATTCTTGCGAATTTAATTTGAAATTCATTACTTTTTCCCAAGAAAATATACATACATACATACATATGTACAGTGTACATATATTACAATCTCAATGGCCAGTGTCACACGGATCATCGCGATGCGTGCATCACTCACGCTGGTTGGTTGATGACACCGGCCACAATTTCATCGCCCATCAACTTATTTACATTTCAAGTCAAGGAATCGGAATTTCTGAAATAAAATAATACCTACACATGTTTAAATCGGTTTCGCAAACACCACCCCACCCTATCCACAATGAAGGCACTCACAATGGGTCATGTCTTAATTGATCATGTCTTAATCTAATCTAACTTAATATTGTATAACGAAAGTTCAGTTATTAGTTCCTTGTATCGTAGTTTAACGATAGAAATTGTTTGCCATCGCCTGGTTTCTTTTTAAAACTGATTTTCTTTACCTTTGATTTAGTTTTTTACTTTTCCTAAAATCAGATGAAATTTTGACATCATCATTCGAAGGAAATTCGCTTTGTCATTGGATTTATCTTTGACCTCTCATTATCCTTGGCCAGTTTCTTCCTCTTCTTTTCCAAATGCACATGGCTCCAAATGGAAATTTTTCTCTGTAGGATGAACCGCATGATTATTGTACCAAAACTTCCAACCATGATATAATGTTACTCTCATCCAGATTAAAAATATATTTAGTATATACATATATATTCTTAGTACATACATGGAATAGACAGATAATCCTTATCTTATATAGTAGATTATGTAAAGTTCAAAATCTATTTGGTCACCTTTCATTGCTTGTTATGAGAGACCACCGTTTTTGTTATCCTATTGATTCTCTTCTACAAACTAAAAACTAAAATGATGATGACATATCAATAGTCAATATTTTCTTTCGGCGTCATAAAAAATGTCGTCCACTCAAAGTTTCAATGGACTTTGACGCCAACCCATTTAAACGCCAACTTAATTTTAATGGAAGATTTCATTTATACACAAGATTTATTTTGATGATTCATTCATTTATTTTTTATTTATTCTTTTCATTCATTCGTTTTGATCATAACTTGCTTTAAATTAACGAACTTCTCGCTTGTGGTTTTTGATTTTTATCTCTTGATACCATATAATTTACTGTAACTACCTTTAAGTACAGTTATTTTTCTTAGTAAACTTTAGTCGTGATTTTTGTGTCTTCCCTTTAATTCTTATTTCACATGTTCTAAAATCTTTGACCTTTTCGATTGCTGATTCATATTTATATTATATAAGTATGAATGTATTACGTATGTGGTATATGTATGTATTAAATGTGTATGTATTACGTATGTATGCATGTGTATATTTATACAAACTAAAAATATTTTATACTCATTTTACAATATTTTAGATTAGTGCTTCTCACGTTGGATGACTTTTGATGGTGACGATGATGGTGGGGTTGGTCTCATTTGAATGTAAATCAAATTTTATTGTTGTTGCGGATGCGCTTTAAGAATCGGCATCATCTACACCATAAATTATTTTTATCTCTCCACGATCCACACTCCCTTCTTTTCCACTATGTGAGGACAAGCATTCTGTTGATTTGTTCATCTCATGATTCATTCAAGAACTTTCCACATTTTCTGGATTTCTTTTTCATCGATTTGTTTTTCTATCATTTGCACAATTCATTTCAATATCAATTTACTTTTCCTATATACGATATACACGCAACACTATTTTTATGGGGGATTTTTTTTGCTACGTCCTACGTCTGGCTCTGCGATTTCTCTCGCCCTCTCTCTGTATCTCTTCTAGAGAGCATGTAGTACTCCGAAAGAGAATGAATAACTACGGACTTTGTTCCAAATTCCATTCCGTAGTATTGTATAATAGTTTCTGAGTCTCGCATCTGTTGAGCTTGAGATACAATGATGACCTGATACGTTGGCGGAGACTTCAATTGCCTGGTGGGTTCGGTGGGAGGTGGAAATGCCTCTGCTGTTACTATTGCAATATTCTTTCGCTTTGACTGAATGAATGCGTTATGTTTAAAAATAAGACTTCAGCTATTTTTTCACTTTCATGACGTTGCTCTCAGGATGTGATGTCATGCCGCTTCTATTCTCTGGGTATATGACGAGAATAACGATTAGTTATTTTTAAGAATAAGCTTTTTAGTTTTGTCATCCAAGACTATTTATGGAACAAATTCATTTATATTTTTTTCTGTTTTTAGGTCGTACAGCCGATTCGAACTCTGAAGATGACTCTTACAATGACAACGCCAGCGTTTATTCGTACCTCTCCGAAAATGAGCCATCCTCTGTCAACGACCCGGATGAGTTGTCATCAAATGACCGCTACGAGGAGAAATTCTTGCAGGCCCTCGAAAATGCCACCGAGAAATCGGCACAGACACGCGCCCTCGCTTTGCAAGCCATTTGCGAGATCCTGATGCATCGTTATATGCCAGACTTCGTCGAGGATCGCAAGGTGACTCTCATCGATTGCATTGAGAAATCGATTCGTCGGGGCAAAGGTGCTGAGCAGTTGTGGGGTGCCAAGTTGGCACCTCTGCTGGTGCTGCAACTGAGCGGCGACGGGGACATTTTGAAGGGTCTGAACCAGTTCTTGCTCACCACCGTCCAGGATAAGTCAGTGTCGTTCGATGCTCGTGCTAAGTGTTGCACGGCTCTGGGTCTGTTGAATTTCCTTTGCAGCGATGACATTGGCAACCTTTTGACGTTGATGCAATTCTTCGAGGGTATTTTTAGTGCCAGCTACTTGCGCGGCGACGACAAATCACCCGTCTCGGTGAACGCAGAAGCTGGCAATCTGCATGCAGAGGCGCTCTCATCCTGGGGACTCTTGCTGACTATGATACCAGCCGGGGATTTTGTCTCTTGGATGACCAACGGAGAGTCCATGTTGCCGTAAGTAATAATAGTAGTAGCTGGACTCAGATTGTACTCAATTTGAGGCTCTTATTAGGTCTGTAAAGAAACTGATGGGACTTTTGAAGTCACCTCACCTCGAAGTGCGCATGGCGGCCGGCGAGACATTGGCTTTGATCTTGGAATGTGGACGTTCGCATGACGACGATTTCCTCTCGGAATATTTGGATGATTTGATTGAGGCTGTCAAACAGTTGGCCACAGATTCGCATAAATACCGCGCCAAACGTGACCGCAAGGCACAGAGAGCCACGTTCCGCGATGTGCTCCGATATTTAGAGGTGAGTTCTTGTTGCTGGAGGAATAACTGTATATACAATTAATTATTCTTCGGTAAAAATATCCAAAAGAAGGTCTTCATATTCATGTTCATTTTTACATACTTATATCTCTTTATTTTTTAAGATTAATTAAGACGTATTTTTAAGTTATGAAAAAAACAAAAATTTTATTACATTTTACATTAATTACAAGTAGAAACATAACAATATTTCTAGAATTTATTTCAACACTTCAGATTTGTTATTTTGCTTGAAGAAATCAAGTTATATTGATACTTAAATTTTTAATTCACTTAAGATTTGCACACGTCTCCACCAACTTATGGAGGCAGTGCGATCCTCGGCGACACTTGCTGTGATCGTGGATGTTGTTCTTAAGGATCACGCAGCCGTTTTTGTTGATCGTGTCCATGTATTCGCTGAAGTTGGCGCGTTTGCTGAAGGCATTCGTGCGCCAGTGCGAGAAGCTGCCAGAGGCGATGAAACGCGAGCTGTCTGTGAAGGATATCTGGAAGGGTTTGTATGCCTTCTCGCAGGGATCATTGAAGCGACCCTCTCGTGGCTCCTTCTCCAGCTCTTGCATGACATTCGTGCGGAACTCTGAGCAGGGTCCTTGCACATTCAGCAATTTGCTGGTGTTCATCTTGCTGCCATCTCCCTTCGGATTAAGGCTCTCGTACACGCCCTCCGGATATTCATTGACATTACAGTAGTCGATCTGATACGTCGTGAAAGAACGTTCGCGATCGATGCGCTTGTTGATCTCGTCCTTGGGCATCAGTTTGAGGCGCTCGTAGAGGTCCGGGTAAGCGGTGCGTAAGATCTTCAAAAAATGGTTCGGTTGCTGAAACATGCAATCATCTTTTGCATCGCTTCGAGCCATACCGGCCAATTGTTCGGATGAGAACTTTGTTGGGATAAGGCGTGGCTCTACGAGTCGTCCCATCGGTGCGATGTTCGTCCATTCGACGCCGACACATTGCTTGAGCGCGTCTCTGGGCGGGTCCACTTTGAGCTCGACGGTGCACTGGCACTCGATCTCGGACTTCTTCTTATCACCTTTAGGGGACTTGAGGAAGTCGTAGCGCTTCGTGAACGGCGGCAGATAATCATGCTGATACGTTGACACTAACATGTTCCAACTTTT
This sequence comes from Myopa tessellatipennis, assembly GCA_943737955.2. Taxonomy (NCBI): domain Eukaryota; kingdom Metazoa; phylum Arthropoda; class Insecta; order Diptera; family Conopidae; genus Myopa; species Myopa tessellatipennis. The sequence goes on from OX031316.1 coordinate 60,767,155, forward strand.
GGGATTGGTGTTTTAAGGGGTTTTTTCAATTTTTTCGTTGTTTTTCAAATATTTTAAAATTTTTATTTAAGGAATTAACCTAAATTTATAACGATTGCAAAATATATATCAATTAAAATTTATTTTTAGTTTTTTAGATATGAATTTTATTGACAGCATTTTCAAGCGCAAGAAAAAATATTTTTTTTGGGGCTTTTAAAATATTGTTTTCTTCACAGCAAAAAAAAGGATATTCCAAATGAATTGCAATTGAAGGAAGATATAAAAGGAGAAGAGATAATTTTTAAAATTATTTATAGTGGGACAATCGTTAATTTGATTGAATTTAGATATTTGCGTGACTATGTTTTATTATCATCTCATCTCACATGGACATAAAAAGAGAAGCCTCTACCCCATTAAAAATTCAGGCGTCATCAAATTCTTGAAAATTTTAAATGAACTTATTTTAACTTGCAGGAGGATATTTCACCGGAAATAAATGTCCGCTTCGGCAGTGAATGCCTTGTGCTGGACTCATGGTCAATTCATCATCAATACTCGGCACTGTGCGTAGTTATGGGCCCCGGAATGACCTCTCAGCTGCAGGAGAACGATTTCATGCGTGACATCTTTCAGTTGGGCGATAAAGTGGTCGCCAATCCCGCGCTCAAAGGAGCCAAGCAGTCGAAATTGGAACGCGTAAGTGTTGAACCCACCCGGAGATACAATATATGCATCACTAATCGATTTTCTTGATCTTTTTCAGCACTTGCACAATGCGGCCGCTTTCAAGCAACGCACTTTAACACGCGGCAAGAATCGTGACAAGCGCTCTGCTGTTTTTACTTAATAACAACAACTCTAGATGGCGCCACAACAACACTCTGTGCGTCTCAAGCGTAGGTGTGGCTAGCAAGCTTATTTATTTATAGACGAGGACGAAACGAAGACAACCTCAATTTAGATTTCACCCACTCCCCTAAAAACGCACCCCCGCCCATCATCCGCCGCCGATCTCCTCAAGATTGATTTTTTTCAATTACGCTCATTTTTCTTTTTTTTCGCTAGCGCTCTTTATAATATTTGAGTGAATTTCGTATTCTTTTATTCACCACTATACCAATTTAAAAAAAAAATTACTAGTTAAAATTCTTATTTTTTTGTTATTATATAACGACATTTAGCATGAATTATTAAAATACATACAATATATACATACATAAATATATATATAGGTATATATACCATAAATATTCTCCCGGCGAGTGTGACGACATTACTACGGTAGAAGCAGTGCCACTCTCTCCTTATAAGCAATTATTCTATACTGTATTTTTTTCCAAAATCAAGTTTGTTGCAAAATGTTGAACGAAGAAATATGAACAACTCACATTTAGGTCATTTAGTGATTTGTAATAAAAGCAGTATCGAGCTTCAATTAGAAAAATTCAAAAATAAAAGAAATACTTACGTATTATATAAACAAATATTATTATTAAAAGTCATAAAGAAATTAAGTATACAAGTAGGTGCGGTGTAGGGTGGTGTACCGCATTCTAATATATAGTATAATATATCCATGCGAAAGCATTACTATAGCATGATGATGTCCAATTGAGTTTTACACAAATAATAGTTCTGTAATTTGGAGCTGTAATCATGTAATGTGAACAAAAACCATTAGAGTTCACTATGTTTAAAATCAAAGTCTTAAGTAACTAAAAATTGGTAGTATTTAAATTGGAAACTTTTAACGTCATTCGATGGACAAACAGAGAGAGAGAGAGTGATAAAGAGAGGAATAGGGAGAAAGAGGGGAAGAGAAAAGCCAAGAAGAGTCAGTAAAAATGGGCACAATTACGTCGATCGTTTAAAAAATGTAGTTACGATGTTAGAATTCACTTTTTAAATGTATTAAAAGCTCGATGCTGTCCTACAACTTCTTTCTCGAATTTTAGAAACCGTTCCTATTCCTCACCGTCTCCACCCCGTTTTGGGTGGGGTGAATTTTTATTGGTTAAGTGAGTAGGATTTCTTTTCATATTCCATTTATTGAGTGGTAACCGTTGGCTCTCAACCTCTCGATTTCTTTTTCTCTATTTTTTCCCTATTAAAAGTACTGTTTTTGCTTAACTTAGTTTCTATGTAGTTATTGTTGGTTTTTGATGTTTGGTGGTCTTAAATACTAAAATAAGTGTTACTGTTTGGTTGACCTTTACAATGATTGTGTGAACTGGGATTATTATTTTATATCTTGATTTAAGAGAATTGAAATCAATTATGTAGCAATATAAATTATTTTTTAGTTATTTTCTCTTTTAAATCTTTTGATTCGACAACCAATTCTGAGATTTCGCACATTTCTATAGATTACATAATAAGTGCCAAGTGCTAAATAACGCGCACGTGAGCGGTATTGTAGCTTTGCGTTACGGTGCGCTACGTAATCCATTATAAGCTAAGTGTATGTGGTATTATATGTTTATACCGGACAGGTAACGGAACGGCTACCGTACCGCACCGCAATGTTGTACGTTAGACAAAAAAAATAAAAATTTATGGATTAAAATTTTAGTTTCCAAACAACAATAAAAAAAACCACCATTATTTTAAAGCTTTATTATACGATTATTGTCGAACATTTAAGTTGTTTTGTTGTTTTATTAATATTGTTATTATACTATATAATATTATTATTATTATAAATAATAACTTTTATGAAAATTGCTTCAATGACTGCCGATTGCTGTAAATCTCACTGTCATTCAGGCGCTGATCTGTTCTTATATATTTAGTTATGATGAACCTTTTAATTATGTAAATTTTAATTATACAACAAAATATGTATACAATTTATTACTTTTTTTGGTCACAAAGCCACTTTAATTAGATTTGTAAGAAGAATTTCACTTTTTTTAGATTTAAAGAATTCTCTACATTATACATTAGAATATCAAGTTAGCAAAATTTGTTTAATTGAAACGTATAATTGAATAGACCCCGGAAGTTTTCATTATATTCAGCGATATGAAAGCGACTTTTCTAATAGTTTTTGTTTAAATAATGTTTCCGGGTCTGAAAAAATCCGGTTTTTTGCCTTTTGTTGAAAAAGAAATTATTAAAAAAAATTGAACCATCAATACATACACATATAAATATATATATACACACAATGTACATATACCGAAGTCTGTAACTTTTTATTAATTCTAGTTGTAGAATACTTTCAATACATTGAATTTTTAAGCTAAGTTTTAGTTTTTAATAAATAAATAAAATAAAAACAAAAAAAAATAAAAAAAGAACTGCAGGCTAAACAACAGCAAATGACGATTTTCAATTTCTTTTTATTTAAATTGAATATTTGTTAATTTTATGTTTTTCATAAACTTTATACTCCGTTGCATCATGGGCAGCTCTTTCGCCACCACCATCTTTCGGCACCAGCATCATATCGTGTGTCCAACATCTTGAATCGCTTTTGTTCAGCATCATCAACGCGTTCCTTTCGTTTCCTTTCCATCTTCAATCGCTTTTGTTCAGCATCATCATCGCATTCATTCGTTTGCATTTCTTCTGCTTCTTTTGTTTCCATGTTCCACTCGCCATCAGCAGGAGATGCAGCAGCAGCGTAGCCATTTTCGGTATCTTCAAACATCTTCCAGAGCCTTGCTTCTTCTTCTTCTATTATTGTTGGCAGCAACAATTTCGGTCTCACAATGCGTCCCATCAGCGAGATTGGACTCCATTCGCTTTTATTTAGCAACTCATTGAATTTTTTTCTGTCCTCTTCGTCTTGCTGGTCGGACTTGTTTACGATTTTTTTATCACGCTTCGGGTTTTGAGCTGCTTCCTTTGCTTTTGCCCTCTTCCCATGTTCTTCCTTCTGGAGCGTCAGTGACTCTTTCTTCAGCATATTGTAATGACGACGTCCCTTGCGTTTTAAATAATAGCTGAGGCTTTCCTCGTAATCGTGTGCCAGGGGCAGCTTAAAATCGTCCGCATACGTGGAACACATGTTCTTTGGTCACTAAAGATTTTGGGTAGAATCGAAAAAAGTTGTTTAATTAAATATAATTTATATATTTCCAAATACTACAACATCGAGTTGTCAAAATTTATTGAACTTTTTCTCACTTTTTTCAACGCCAGATAAACGCAAAGTGAACCAATTTTGCTTCAAATTTTCATAAATTTTCGAAAGTGAAATTTGAAGTTATTTAACTACAATATGTTAAACTGTCAAGTTAAGTAAGGATCCACGGAATTGTATTAAGTTCCCTGGTGAAGTATCGAAAACTACAATTCAACCATGGGTCGGATCAAGGTGTAAAAGGTACCGTGCCGAAAACTGGACTGGCTAGCTCAGAAAGTCTTAGTCATCAGACCGTGGGATAGTGCCGAGTTGCGTGTGGTGGAGGAGGATGATTTCCTGAAAGCATACGTGGCCACTGCATTCTTCGCCGGAAAGCTGAAAAACCCGGAGGAGATTCTGCGAGTTCCTTTCTTCGGCCTGTGCGTCCTTCAAATCCACTGGTGCTCTCCCCTGCAGAACAGATAGACCGGTAAAACAGCCTCAAACGACGTTCTGGAAGGAAGAGATGATGTTTTTCTGGGTGACCTGCAATCCAAGGTTGTACAAGTCAACCTTCATCATGCCAAAGCATCAACTGTGTTCTCTCGTGCTCTCGTTCTCTCGTAGCTCTCGTGCACGAAAGTGGATACTTGATCTCTCGTTGCCTGCACGTAAGTGTTTATATTCCAACTAGTAGACTAAAAACATCTGTTATTTCATCTTCTTTTCTTTGATAGAATTCCTGACGACAGATCTGACTGTGACAAGGGTAAGAAGCGGACTCTTTCGCTGGTGACAATCCCGATTACTCCGCTGACGAGGAATGAGGCTATTTCAGTATGATAGGAAACCCAATACGGACGTCTTTCTTGGCTGCGATGCAAAGGCCCATCATACAATTTGGAGCAGCTCGGACATCGACAGCAGAGGTGAGTCCCTTTGAAAGGGTGCAGAGGCTGCCCGCAAATGGCCCCGAGACTAAGTCTTTACGGACTATTTAATAATGGTTTGAACAATAGGCCGGCAATATTGAATCCAAAAAAATTTTACGTAATCACAGTTAGATCAACCACTTTTCATCAAATTAAAAACGAATTTTGTTTGGATATTTTTATAAGTTTATTTTTTTATGTATAATCTGAAGATATGCTGAGCTTATAAGTTCATAAAATATGTAATAAAATATGAAATATCTACATGTCATGTATGTATGTATGTATGCTTTCATGCAAGCAGATGTACGATGCATGATTATAGGTATGTATGGATGTAGTTCCTTGTATATGAAGCTCTTTTTAAAAGTTACATTTATTTTGAAATGTTAATACTTTATTGTTGTTTATAATATATATAAAATATATAAATTTAATTATTGTAAAACAAAACTTCTTTAAACAATTAATTAATTTCATATTTTGGATTTTAAATTAAATTTTAATTCAAACATATTGACTTCATTTAACAGGTGTGATGAAAGTGGTTTTCGAAATATTCTGGAGTTTTCTTTTTAATTTTAATACCTCACATCATTCATTTTGAAATGAAGACATTAATTCTCCGTCTTTATAAAATCTTGTTTTTGTTTATTTTTGCATTAAGTACAGTCAACTAAAAAAACATGGCGTTTTAATAATATTGCATTTTAAATAATATATGATTTAACTTCTGATTAAAACTCGTTATATATTCATATATTAAAATACAAAATGAAAGTAAATGGGAACTACTGTAAATAATTGATATATAAATACCAATTTACATATGTAGTATATATTGATGTATGTATATGATAATTTGTTAACATTAAACTAAAAGTAAAGACGATGAATAAAAAGACTTTGCTGTACTTTTATAAGGAAAGAAACAAATTAATAATAACCGAAAAAGTTTTTCTTGAAAATATGAATGTGAATTTATGAGCGATTTATGTATGTAAATATTTGTACATATGTATTTATGTATATAAAAGTGCTTATTTAATTTAGATAAATTTTGTTTATATTTTTATATTTTATGACTTTTACACATTTTCGTATCACAATCATTTATTCATTTATGTGTATATAAAGGATTAATAATAAAAATAAAAGTAACAGAAATTAAATATGGTTCTTTTTTCTTTTGATTAAATAATAAAATAAGACAAACATTAATGAAATACAACAAAACATAAAAAGCATGAGAAAATAAAAATATAAATAATATTATTACTTAAGGAATAACATACTTAGTTTAAATATTTTTTAGTTTATTTTTAAAATAGATTTAATTTTAGTATTCGTTTTGGTGATGTTGAAAAATTGCAAATTTATGTTTTTAATTCTTCAAGAATTTCTTTGTTTTTCTTGTTTTATTTTGTTGTTTTCTTTTGTTGATTTTCTTTTCTTGATTTTCTTTTATTTATTATAAAAAAATATCTTAAAAACTAGCATTTAAATTTTGGCTTAAAATTCTTTCGTGAAAAATCTTGTTTTCTTGTTTCTTTCGTTTTATGTTGTAAGTTTTTTTATGTTAAAATTCTTGCAGCAAGTTATAAAAAGATTTTGAAATTTTCAGTTTTTTTACTGCGCAATTCTTTTAACATTTTTACTGTATTCTTTAAAAATCACTGTTCCAATGTTGTTTGCATTGAGCTTTTCTATTGTGTAATGTTATCAGGATTAGTTTAGGTTTTAATTGATTTTTATAATCATAATAATAATAAGTTGTCGTCATTTTGTATGTAAAAAAACGCTTAGAATATCTTATATATAATGATATCAAATAGATAATGATATCAAGTATACATATAATATTATAGCATATATATAATGATACAATAAATAAAGTACAAACTACCACGCTTGATTACTACGCAGGTTGCTACAATTTTTCGTAAACTCATTCAATTTCCCGATTCTTGTTGCTGCTGCTTTTTTGTTACAACACTAAATGTTTTTCCTAATATGTTTACTACATCATTTAATACTCGTTCCATGTCAAAAGCCATTATTATAAAGTATAAATTGTTTTTTTATTTTAATCTCTTTTATTAATATTAGATACTGGTTTTTATTATTGCTCGATTTAATTTTTGTTTCGATTTCTGTTTTTTGGTTTTTTTGGTTTATTAGCATGTTATCTTTTTTTATACATCTCCCTTGTTTCGCTTCGCTTTTTTTTGTGTTTTTTGTTATAGAAAATTATAGCAGCTTTGATTGGATCAAATGAGAAATGAGATTGGATCGTTGAGTCTTTTCTTTTGTTTCAAGCTCTTTTTGTTGTTCTTTAAATGAATTTCTGTGTGTTTATTGAATTTATCTTAATTAAAATGATTCAAATTTATAAAAATAATTTAGCGTTTTAATTGTAGTTTAATGTTCATTGAGCTGTGATGTCTTTTCCAAAAATTACTCGAAATGCACTCAATTAGCTTTGTTTACTAAAAACATTGATAACAAACAACTCTTTACAATTGGTGTATATAAATATGTATTGTGATTTAAATAGATTTTTATAAAAGTCTTTATTAAAATGGAAGAGTGTTTTATTTTCGCTCATGGTTAATTTTTCTTATTTCTGTACGTCGTATTTATTTAAAATATAATATTGGCTCGTAGCAGACATTTTTGTGAGATCAAATATTTCATTATTTTTTGTATTTTCTCGAGTTGGTCGATGCTACGAAGTGTCATGGGAAAGAATCCACTCGTTTGGGATTAAATTTTGAATTTAATACAAGATTATATTCTAGTGAAGTCATAAAAAATATGTATTTATATCAACATCAGCATAACTGCTTCCAAAAAAATTCGAATCCTGTGTATCTCAGTGTCTAAGTTCGGTGATGATGATTGTGATGTTGTTGTCGTCGTCCGTTGATGTCGATGTTGCTTTTGGCGTTGTTAATAGTGTGTTGTTCTTCGTATTGGCATCACTTGTTTCGCTGCCTCCGTTGTTCGTGCATCCTCCTCCGTCTTCTGTTCTCCTTTAACCAATCATTGTCGCTGATTAACGTTGGTGGTGGCATCACGTTCGCTCACATCTTCGCATATCGTCTGCAGTTTTCCCTCCTCCGCATTGGTTACGATATTAATCGAGCTCACTTTGGCCCGTTGATAAGCAACCACAGTATTTTCACCCAAGCATTTAATGCAGACATAACCGATAAGTACTGCGGTGCCGACGGTGAGTACTCGAATCAATGGATCAACGTAGAGCTGGATGACCACCCACGCGCTGGCGCCTGCGATGCACATAAGCGTCATCAGGATCACAGTTTTGGACCAGTGCTGCACATTAAAACCTTTTTCCCATTCGAGTCTGTCGTCAATTGAATAGTACAATAAAAAACGCATTATTTTAATATACAATTATAAAAAATTTTCTTTTCGTTTCTTACTTTTTAGATTTTTCAATTTCGTACGGAAAACCACAAACTTTGCAGGAAAGTTGCGCGTCCGAGCTGCTGCAGCTTTCAACCAGCCATCGCTTGAGGCACTCATGATGGACAGAGCTGACGTCACCGGTGCATTTACACGGTTGGATGAGTGGCTCCGTTTTGTCGCTGTCGTAGCAGATCCAGCAGTCTTTTTTCGGGAGGAATGATTGCCCCTCTTCGGGGGACAGAGATTTGGTATCGGACGATGTGGTCGGGATGGAAGGATCGATTTGCCGGCTCAACAATTTGCGCGGATTCAGAATCCACAACTGCTCCGGAGCCATAGAGTTCCAGAGGCAGCAGGGGAACCACACCGCGACACCAACTTCGGCAATGCGAAAAACGATGTCATGCCAGTTGCGCGAGTAGACGGGCACTCTAGAGGGCGGGAAGGGGGATAGGAAAAAATTTACAATTAAAATCCTACTCTTCACTATCCTTTCATCTTGCTCACTTTGTTTTCCAGAAGTCCCCCAGCGTCTCGGAGGTGAGGAAACCCACTATAATGATCAACATGATGGCTTGACTGAGCAAACCGAGACGCGACTGATGCAGCTGTGAAGCATTGACGATAGCCTCGCTGGGTCCCAGAATTTTTCCACTCTGATCATAGACGAAGCCGCCCCGCAATTTAAAGAATACTTCAACACCGTAGATGAGGAAGAAAACAACGACGACGAGAAGGAGGGCCGCATAACAACCGTTAAAGATGTGAGCGTACATCTGACGATCGGAGATGATCAGCGAGGAGAAAACCTCGACACCGAAGAGACTGTAGAGGAAGAAATTAAAAGCGAAAAAGCCGAGGAAGCTTTTGGACAGAAACTGTGATTTCTCCCAGCGGATGTCGCGGAGGTGAAAAATCTACACCAAGATAATCAAGAAGAAGAAAAATAGTGATGAAAAGAAACGTCAATAAAAGTCTATGAGAAACATGCAATTTCTGTATATTATTGTAATTGTGAAATTTAAAATGAGTTGTACAACTTGCGGAATTTTTCGCAAATTTATATTTTTAATTTTTATATGAAAATGCCAAACATTAAATTTTAAGTAAAATAAATTCAAGGGAATTTTATATTTCATTGTTGTTTTTCTATTAATTCTCAATTATTTTCTTTATTTTATAAACCTTTATTATATTTTAAACATGCTCAATCAACATCAATTTAAATGGCTAACATCATCGCAATAAAAAACCATCCATCACCATTTTCTGTCGTCTGTTATGGCAACCGCTGTTTGTGAACTAGTCCTTTATTTGAACTGTTTATTGTTCTATTCCTCTTTATTTTTCTGTCGCACTGCAGCAGATAATTCATTGGGTGGATGTTCTACAAACCAGTAGAAACTACTTAAAAAGATAAAGATTCTCGAGGGCATGAATATGCGGAAGCACTTGTGAATACTTTAAACTGCAAGAAACGTGCAAGAAAAAAAACGAATTCTGTTTACCCTCAACAGAAGCCTTCATCATGACTGCGGTTGCCCTAGAAAGCTTCTGAGCGCAGTGATTTCGAATGGACTCAATGAATCAATTGAATGCAGCCTGCAATCTGCGTATAAAGCATAAATGAGGTCGTAGGAAATCCGTCATTAAACAAGAGTTCAACGTCGATCAACAACAAAAATAAATAAAAACTAAAAAGAAGCTATTAAAAAATCCGTGTGCTGTATGGTTTTTTCTTTGATTTTACACTAAGCTTAAACTATTAAACTAAGTTGTTTTCTTACCTCAGCCCATAGACACACCACCAACGAGGAACACGTCATCAGCAGTGGATAATAAGCAGACATCAAAGTAACCGCCCAGGAAGGTTGCAGGTCTCCCTACGAAATACCAAACAAAGAAAAAATTGAAAATCCGCCAAAAATGAACAGCAATAATAAGAAAAACAAGTCGAAGACTTACCGGTGTCGTAAAATATGCGCCACGCAAAGAGGCCGCTATGAAGACTACAAAATACAGCATTTTCTGGGTGGTTAAACGAAAGGCTCTCAGCAACGAGGGTTGTTTTAGGCGTTGATATTCGGCCACGATGCAGATAAAAAGCTGTATCAACGACACCAATGCCACAAAGTAGAAGATGCACGAGATGCCGAGATGATAAAATAGATTAAATCCATTGCATTCGTCGCCACTGTAACGGATCTCACAGAGGCAGGTTCCGTTGAGGCACTCGCCGCGTCCGGAGCATGTGGCACTGAGATCATCATCATCATTACTACGGCGGAATGAGGAGAGTTTGTTGGTGAAGCTGCCCTCGCCACGGGACGTCGGTATCGTGGCTGACTTCAATACGCTCGAAGAGCACCGCATTAAGGTATGTAAGCTGGGTAACATTCTACGACGAAATCACTAAAAAGGACGGATAGGAAAATTATCATTAAATGTTTTAAACATGATTAGTATTTAAATATTTCTTGATTATAATTGAAACCATCTGAATTGAATCTCTCTCGTATATCGTTTCATTCTTGTGTTGGTTTTTTAAAATGTAATCGAGAAACAAGTTAGAATGAAAAAAATTGTGTCTAGTACCAACCTCACGTCGTTGCAGTTAGCAAGACACCCTGTGCAACCGCTTTTGACCTCATGACAACTTAAATACTAACGTCGTCTGAAAGCTTTAGTCGAACTACAGAATTAGTTTGCATCATCTGAAATTCATTAGTTTAATTTGTCACTTTGTGATAAAATGATATCAATAAATTACACAATTTAATTGATATTCAATCGGAATCACCAAGAGAGACAATTAATAATAAAAGTTGAAGAAAATAACTTGAGAGCCCAAATATATGTAAAAGGCGAAGTTAAGAGAAAATTAATAGAAGAAAGCTTAATTGTTGTACACAAATACTTAAACAAATATTTTATTTTCGAACAAGTTCCAAGATATAAAAATTCCACGTCATTAACTCGTATTTAAAGTCATCTAATTCGTATATAATTACGAAATATTGATTGATTCATGGTCTCCATTGCGATGCAAGCTCAAATTATGGGGCCGTCACCGCTTCTTTATCTTTGATTAAATAATAATTCATTTGTTAGTTTTTGTTTTTTTTTCGCAAAAAATGCGTCGTTTTTAATTGATTAATTTAATTACAAGAGAATTTATCAAAATATATGAACGTAAATATAAATCCACAACACAATTTAAATCAAACGTACAACAAAATTACGCGTTGATAATTAAAATAAAAACAAAAAGGAATGCTTTACAATTTTTCTTACACATACAATTTCGTGCTTTACAATACTTGGGACAATTATCGGAACTGTTAAAAGTGCGGTGAAGGTGTGTCGCCATGGTAGATGTGATGGAGGCGTCGAATTGGTGGTCGTGTTACTTCCACAACTTTGTGAATGCAAATTGAAGTTCATGTTGTAACCAACCGAGGCCGGCGGTAGTTCGTTTCTTACTAATCGAACTATTCTTGCTCACGCCATTGTTTTTCTTCACGCTCCTTTTCGAGCAGGCGTGTCCATTTGCCTCTCTACAACGTGGTAGCGACTTTACTAAGGAAGGAAATTGATACAGCTTGCGGGAGTAGATTGCTGCTGGTTTAGACGATTTTCGCTTCAGCCACTTTTTTTTCCCTCCGCCGGCGACCGAAGTTGTTACGGATTCAGCATCCCGATTTCCATCACATGTAAAAGTTTTTGTTTCAACTTTTTTCAGCCAAACCAGATCGGCTAAATTAATATATCGGTTCTCATTGCGTGACATAACGGATATATGTAATTAAATTTACACTAGTTTTATTACACTACAATTGCACTACAATTTATTTAATTGGTTGTTTTCTCCAACCAATTTTATGTTCGAGCGGTAAAAATTAATATTATAAAAATTTTCTGAATTTTCAATTATAGTACATACATCGAAAAGCTATCACGATTTGATTTTTTCTTCTTTGTTGGAAAACTAAAAATATATAGTTTTCGAGTAAAGTAGAATTGAACGGTTGCATTTGAAGATATGCAAAATTTTCCGTAGTCTTGTTTGTACCAAATGTGTTATCTCGTTTACTGCTCTTTAAACAGTCATTCATAAATTAATTCCAACTGAATTTGTAGTAGGTGAAAATACAGAAATTGGTTTAGAATTGAAAATTACTGCTAAGAGATCTCTTTTTTCGGCAAATTCAGAAAATATATTGTTCGGATCTGCGGAACAATTTGGGTTTCCCAATTCCGCAATTTGGGATTTGCGGAACAATTATGGTGTTGGTGGAACAATTAACAATTTTAATAGATTGGGGGATTGATTTTTATATGTACATATATTATTAAAAATGATAAATTATATCAGATTATATGTCCTTAATAGAAACTGAAACTAGAACTGTTGTAGATTTCAGAGTTAGTATGGTTTCATAATTTAAAATTTCTATTACGTAATCTGCAATGCAGTAGTCTCGTTCTTGATCGTCTTCTTGTTGATGATCAGACCAGATGATGAGCGGAACAAATAACCAACCAGGCAGACAGAAATTTAATACTATTCTTTTAATTACCCAGCAAAAAATATAATTAATTAAACGTAATGACTTTCGTTTAGTGTAGACTAAAGTGGGTTAAAAACCATTATTCCTGAAAAAATTATAATTTTTATGTCGCTCTTAATTAAAGAATACTATTTAATATAAATAAAACCAGAAAGAGTGCTATATTCGGCCTGGCCGAATCTTAGATACCCTACACCTAAAAGTTTTGAAAAATTATCTTATTAATTATATTAATTTATTATTAATATTTAATTATATTAATTTATTATTAATATTTATTTATTAAAATTTTTAATTTATTTAGATTTCTCATTGCAGAAGAGTAGTATGTATTATAGAGTGAAATACAAACTGAAACTAGAGGAAATATGTGGTTATAAGGAAAGCTACCTTATAATCACATTTAATCACAGACGGGTATAAAGTGGCGTAAAGTGGTATATACAGTGGCGTAGCTAGGGGGGCGTGGGTCGCAGTACGACCGGGACGTCATAATTTCGGAGGCGGCCGTTTTGAAAATCAAGTATTGATTGATTGAATTCTAGGAATTTTCGGGGCTGCTAGTTGATTAACCGTCCCGGGTTCCATTAGTCCTAGCTACGCCTCTGTATAAATAGTAGGCGTGGTCGTTACCTGTTTCCAAATCAAAAAAACTAGCTTAGTTGTTTTATTATTGTGTTCATATTTAAACTTTATTTAGGTGGTAATAAATTTTTGTTTTCATGAGCTATACTCTATAAGTAGTGTAAAAGTGGGCGGACCTCGCCCAGCTAATCTATACCCAGGAATGAACGCTGATATCACATTTCTAATAAAAAATAGGCGTGGTCGTGGACCGATTTTGCCCATTTTCAATACCAACCTGCACACCACAAGAAACAATATTTCAAAATTTCATCACGATATCTTCACCGGATCTCCTGTGATCGTGATTTCAACAGACAGACAGACAGACAGACGGACGGACGGACATGGCTAAATCGACTCAGGAGGTAACGCTGATCAAGAATATATATACTTTTCTATACCTATCGCCTCTATTTCTATGCGTTACACATTTCGTGACAAAGTGAATATAGCCTTAACCTTAAGGTGTAGGGTATAAATAAGAAATAACCACGTAATAAAAATAGCATGTATAAAAACAGTATTTATTTTATAATTTTTAGATGCTCAAAACAATTAAAATTTAATGAATTGAAATAAACATCGAGTTATAAAAAATAAAAGAGCTGGATAACATTTATAAAATACTTTATGAACTCGTAGACAAACGCCTATTTAAAGCACTTAAAACTGGAAAAACTAGAAATCTTATATAATTACATTTATGAAACTAAGAGAAAAAAATATTAAACAGGTATTGATTCAATACACATAAATTGTGGTTTTTGGGTGGAACTTTTTTAGAATTAATTTTGATTATAATATCGCCCCGATTCCTTTAAATATTAACTCTCATCTACAAGAGACATGTTATCTCTTTTTTTAAAATACCTTTAAACCCTTCTATCATTCCACGGAACCCGATTTGAATTTTAGTCTACATCATGATCGAATTATACTCCACATCATGCTCAAATTCTATCTAAATTTTTAGTGTAGACTTCTAACCGACACGATAATTGTTAAACACTACCGGTGTTAAAAACAATATTTCAAGGAAACTCAAACAACCATGATGCCGTGGTCAAAGATCTCAGGAAGTGAAATGGCCGATTACGAGTTTTCCCCTTGCTTCTAAATAAGGCAATTCACTTACTCATAACTCTTTTATCTTCAAGTATATACGAATCAAGGCTATTCAAATATTATCTAAGGCCTGGCCGAAGCTGAAATACCTTGCTCATAGCCTCTGATAGTCGAGAACCTATAGAAGAAGAAAATATTATGGAGGGTGAATGTTAAGTAGGGTCCTTGGACTGGACTTTTAGTAGTGGGTTAAGAAGAGTAACCCATTCTTTGAAGAGTATACAGTATTGCTTTACTGTAGATGATGGAAGGGAAATGTTCGAATATAGAATGGAAAACAAACAATATTGTGCCGAATAAAACAACTTTGAGGAAGAAAAAAACCAGAATAAAAACGGAAAACAAAAACAAAGAAACATGTTTTCATGTAGTAAAACTAACAATCACAATAAAAACAACTATTAAGCAATATAGATTGAAACCATTCTCCGAATTTTTTCGAAGAAGTGACAACCGATAAGATATCAAAAGTGTTAATTTAAGCGATGAATTTAAGAAAAATTAAATTACAAAAAACAAGTGTTGTTGTTTATAAAAGTCGTTTCATTCCACTAACCTAAACATTTTTATGTGTTTTTAAGCTCAAAATT
The DNA here is from genome assembly GCA_943737955.2 of Myopa tessellatipennis. Taxonomy (NCBI): domain Eukaryota; kingdom Metazoa; phylum Arthropoda; class Insecta; order Diptera; family Conopidae; genus Myopa; species Myopa tessellatipennis. Next base: position 60,782,492 of record OX031316.1, read on the forward strand.
ATATAATGGCACACATTAAATTTTTTCTTCACACATTTTTTTTACCAGTTTAAATACAAACTGTATACATATGTATAAACCAAACACATATGTATGTAAATAGTCTTGGGTTTCAATGTTTTTCGTAACCCAGTTTTAACATTTTTTGTGTTTTTTTTTACGCTCAACAGAATTCTCCCGTCGATTGAATGATTCGTTCTGATCGCGTGAACCAGACTAGTCTAGCCACCAAAAACCAAAAATAATCAAGTCTGAAATGACGAAGAACAGAAACCATTTAACAAGCGACAACAAAAAAGTCGAGCAGACCAGAGAATAGAAAAGATACGAATTTCAACAAAAGAGAGAGCTGCATATTAAAGAGAGAGATGATAAGATTTTTTTAATATTTATATTAAGAAGGAGTAATAAAAAAAGCAAAAAAAGCATGCACCTAAGCAATTCCTTACAAATAAAGACGGAAATAAAGTGTGAAGACTTAAATAAAGACGTTGACTTTTAATATATTAAAAACAATGACGAAAAAATAAGAATCTTGATTGGTTTATTAAAGAATTTCCTCATTTCAATTATAAATATTTATATAAAAATTATTGCAATAAACTGCATGAGAATTGTAATGAAACAGGATTAAAAAAATCCATAGATTAGAAATAAAGAAATCTTGATTGGTTTATTAAACAATTTTCACATTTCTAATATAAATACTAAACTATTGTAATAAACTACATTAGAATTGTAATGAAACAGTATAAAAACGGATTAAAAAATCCATAGCTTAGGAAAAAAGGAATTTTGCTTTTGAATTTAAGGATATGCAAATAATTCTCAGGTCAGTGTTAAAAATCATTGACACCAAAAAGCAAAGGAATTGTTGAATGCGTGAATTAATTAACGAACGATAGAAAGGAACAAAGAAAATGAAATGAATAAATGAAGATAAGGAAATAAGAATAAATGAATGATGTACCATTGGTGAACTTTTAATTCTAAAAGAAAATGCATAAAACGACATACAAAAAAAAAACAAATCAAAATAAAAGCAATCACACAAATACAAAAATAATACTGAAAATAACAACAAAAATTATGCAATTTCTTCAAATTTTAAACAATATTTCATATACGTAATAACAAATACTTTGTAATCAGAAAATAAATAATCGGGATTCATATGCAAGAAAAATAACCCCACACCAGAAAGCTTTATTACATCGCCTACGATAACCGCACGGTGAGGTAACCGCCGGTTATTGACCAAAACGACCTCAAAAAAAAAAAAACAAAAACAGGCTAAATATTCAAGACTTCATTAAGCTGTTGGGTGCCGATTTGTAGCCAGAGTCAAGAGACGACGACGAGGTACAACTCGTTTGTATGTAAATATATACTATACTTAGGAACGCCTGAGTTTTGGATGCAATTGAAATGCAATGTGAACAATGGGAAGGGAAGAGTAGCAGCAACAGCAACAACAACATTAACAGCAACAAAAACAACAGTAAGAAAAAACCAACGGTTGATAGTCGTCGCTCAAAAAGAATCCGCGGGAGCCACACCGTTCATTGTACTTGTTTTCATATATGTTTTTATTTATAGAAGTTTGCAGCTTTGGTGGTGGTGCTACTTAACTTCACCCCATTCACTACATTCCGTGCATATGAAATGAGCGCAGCGGTGAATTCATTTTTTGATATGATGTGTTAAAGAAAAAAAAAGAAGGCTGCAAAAGCAGCAACAGCATGTAAAACACACACATCCATCAAACATGTGGGACATTCTTTCTGTTATTTACTAATAAACTGACAAATGCTGGTGTAATTTTAGAAAATTATAAGAAAACCAAAGAAAATATCCAACCACACTTCAACAAAAATATGCCATAAAACAAAAACAAAAGCAACAAAAAATACAATAAAAAATAAGAAAATACAACAAAATACGCAAAACATTCAAAATAAAAAAACAAATGGAAATAAATTATTAAATGCAATATAAAACAACATAATTTTTAAAGTATTAAAAAGTATTAAAGTATCTCCAAGCGGCTTGGAGATCCATATTTTAACAATATTGGGTATATTCAAAATATTCAAAACCTAATAAAAAGGATCTCAGATTGACATCAAAAGAAACACACAGTCCAATGCATATTTATTAATAGCTTGAGAAATGTCAACAACAACGAAAGCAAAGTTATTTAGAATCTTTTTAAATGTTAATTTTTTTAAATGTTTATTTGTGTATTTTTGTGTAGCTTCAAAATGTTTCTTATCGATTTTAAGTACCAGAATGAATGGGTTTTTAAGTGTTTCTCAAGTGAAACACTTCAAAGTATTCTATTGTATCAGAAGAGCTTTTCTGTTGAAGGTTATTAAAAAAATTGTACATGTGTATGTATACATTTAAATATTCATGTATACATATATTATAGTGGTTCAAAACAAATGTGATAACGTGAGTAGGCTGTATTTAAGCTTTAGCTGAGAGAAGCGATTTATCATGAAACTTTATTTAATTTACTTAACTTTACTAAAACATTTATTTATATACATACATACATATATACATATGTTATTCATTTTGGGTTTCTATTTTTTAGATTCTTCAATTTATTTATTTTATTTGCAACAAGTTGATTAAATTAATCAAAATAGAAGGCAGTTTATTGAAGAAAAACAATTAAAGCAGTAAAAAACAAATATGAATACATTTTAACAAATTAAAATGCAAAGCAAAAAAAAGAACAACAAATAATAAAATTAATGCTTAAAAAAAATTCCATTTTCAAAAGAAGAATTTAAACAGCTGTGAATTGGAACGAACAACAATAACAAAAAGAATACAAAGTTTCAACTGATAAGCTTATCAGTAGCCAAGAAAGAACAACAACCATCAAACGACTAAGCTAAGTATTCATAATAAAAATACATAAATGACAGCATACAATTATACGAATACTTAAAAAAAAATTACCTAAAATAAACCACAATAAAAATTATAACCAGAAAGAGTGTTAACTTCGGCCTGGCCGAAGTTCATATACCCTACACACGTTTACTTAAAAATTAGGCGTGGCAATGGTCTAATTATTTTCCTATTCAATCTCAAATAGCCTGTGATGAAAGACAATATTCGTGCCAAATTAGTTGAAAATATCTCTATTCGTTCTCCTGTAATCGAGTTTTATTTAATTAGTGGGCGGACCACGCCCATTTGTGGTAGTCTGTTTTGGTCAGAGGCAATGGACTTCTGGACAAAATTCCAACCCCAAAATCGTTCTACAAGCTGAGAAATTGAGCTATAAGCATGGATGAATTTATATTCACTATAAAAAGTAGGCGTGGTCGTGGTCCGATTTTGCCAATTTTCAATACCGATGAGTTTCTAATGATAGACTATATTCGTGCCAAGTTTGAAGAAGATATCTTTATTCGTTCTCTTGTAATCGTGATTTCCACAGACGGACAGACAGACAGACGGACGGACATGGCTAAATCGACTCAGGAGGTCACACTGATCAAGAATATATATACTTTTCTATACCTGTCACGCCTCCTTTAATGCGTTACAAACGGAAGCAGTAAGTGAATATACCCTCTCACTTCGTGTGCAGGGTATAAAAACAGAAACGTGCCTTGTTTTACTCGAAGAAAATAACAACGCAAGGCTTTTTTTGTTGAAGTTGGTATAGTTTTTAACTACTATTAAATCGAAATCGACACACTGTACATATGTTTATCTGTTATGTACATTCATGTTTACAAACATATCTATGTAAATCTATAGAAAATCTTCATGATTATTAACTGACTTCCGACCAGGTAATTTTTTCTAGTAAAAAATCACGACTACGAATGAAAACTAACGACCTTCACTCGCTGTAACTATATTAATTGAACAAATTGATGAACACTGCTCGTGTCCTCTGTTCTCCCTCATACCCCAACCGCCCCTTCCACACCAGTAACCATTGAGTTAAATTAAGTTATAGCTACTACTATTAGCTGAACTAAAAATAAATAAATAGGGTGGGTCATCAGCTGGAATAAAAATAAAAAAAGTAAAATATTAAAGAGAAACCATGAACACGTTGTTCATTCGTGGCATGTGACTTGGACCAACTAATTAAAGTGAAAGAAAAAGGCATCGTGATGAGAAGTGTGACATCGGCCAATAGCTAGAAGAGGTACAAAACAATTATGTCTAAATACGAGTACATATATACTATTAGATGACTAAAAAAAGAAAATTGCTGTCGATGCCGATTCTAGTTGTTATTATTTTTATCGCCTCTCCTGCTGCCTCTATACTACTCAGACAATCAATTGACGAACTGTTTATTTATCATTGGGTTAGTGTATTTTTTTAGGTTTTCATTGACTCACTCAGTGCATTTTAAGTACAAGTGTACTTAAAAACTTCTAAATGTTGTTATTATGGTCGGCACTGTTCGTGTTGTTGTCAGAAGTGTTTGGAACAACGTACATATACATGCGGTGTGTGTTCATGTGAGGATGTGTGAATGAAATTACAGCTGGCAAAAAATTAACTGGTTTCTTTCTACAGACGAGAAAACCGTGAACAAAAATGAGAGAACTACAAGCGACAATATTTGCAAATACAGTTATGTACGTACCAGTGTGATTTTTACAAACGATCAAAGGCCTATTAATTTATTGTGTATACGACTTTGCATAGAAAATTTCTCATTTAAGAGACAAGTTATTTTATCTAGGCCTTGGAACTTAAAAAACATCTTGATAAATGCACTGAAAACATAAGATCAGAGGCTTTTCTAATAGAAATGATAATATAATACTAATAGAAATAATAATATAATTCTAATAGAAATGATAATATAAGAGATTTATGTGAAATTTATGCAAATCTTAAAAAAATTTAATAACAATTTAATAAAATTTAATCCAATTAATAACACATTACATAATCCAATATCTGTATGCAACACAAGGAAGCAGTTTATCTGACTTAACATTTTATCACAGAAATTTTCATGTATCAACCAATTATAGCGATTACGGTCTCAAGATGCTTAGTCTGACATCGGCTAATAGGTCTTGATTCAGAGCCAAGGAAACTTCGTCAGAATATGTTTTAGTTGTTGTTTTTTCTTCGCAAAAAAGCTAATTTTTTAATATCCAAATATAATTGAGAAATTTTGCTTGGTTAACGAGTATTATTGAACTTCAGAACAGATAAAAATCAAGAATAAAATTATTGAGTCTAATGACTCAGTTCATTAAATATGTAGAAAATCGATTGTTGTTGATATGTAGAAAAACGAAGAAAGATTGTTGTTGATTTAACCTGCCTCAACTTATACAAAATAAAGCTTATGTCAACAGAGAAGAAACTTCAGTCCATCAAGTAACAATTTTAAATTTACTACAACACAAACAGAAAAGAAATGCAGTAATAATAAATTCATGAATGAAAACGAAACAACTTAAAATATTATCTACCTTTTAATAGATTTTTAATAAAATATGAAATCGTATTTGAAATCACGCCCAAGCCAAATGCAATAATTTTATGCAAAAGTAAACGCGTGCAGCTTTTTATTTGCTCCGCGAATCAATTACGATGTCGATGATTGATGCTGCTGCAAAACTTTGTTGTTTGTGTAGCACTTTATTCAGAATTTGTGATTACTGCATAAATTATCCGTGTGAATTCGTAACGAGTTGTTTTCCGTCAATGTAAAATATAAATTTTCCGAAACTCTTATTGTGCAAGGATTATTAAACTTTCTTTATTTTTGGAAAACAAATCTTATTTTGTTTTCCTTTCATTATAATTCGCGCCGTTGCTTACATATTGTTAAGCTACTTACATTTAATATTCTGGAAATATTTGAATCCAAGAATTGTGAAATAATTACGTAGTACAATTTATCATAATCACTTCTAATATAATTTTCTTTTACAACTTTTGCAAATTAACGATATTTTTTTCCTATTTTGATGTAAACGAGAACAATTTTCTCTACCAGCGATTTTCTAAGCTTGAGGGTTTTTCTTTATTTCGTAATAATATTGTTTTCACTGACTGTAAAAATTCACTGTAATTCACTGACAGCCAGTCATATTGGTCAAATTCTGTGATGTGGTGAGTATTTCGTTAACATATTAGGAAAAATCATTGCCAGCTTTAAATGTACAGGAAATTGTTTGCAAGCAAAATCATTCCAATTAAAAAATATCATGGGAGAATCAAATTGCAATTCCAGTGCTTTCTTATGCAATGTTAAATGGAAATATTATCCTATCAAACACTGAAAGGCTCAGGTCACGGCTAAGTTGTAGGCGCTCCAGTGCGTCTTAATCTACGAAGTTTTCTCCAACAACTTATATCCACCGTCGTATCTCGTGGTAATGTTATCCACTTTTTCCAAAAACTTCCGAAGTGTCAAAAAAAGCAAGGGAAACGCGAAAAATGTTTACTCAAAAGCACTGGAAATTCATTTATTAAAAATAAACTAGAATTATTTTAAATTTAAGTTTATATTAGAATTACACTATTAGATTTAATTAAATTGCTAAATTAAAAAATAACAACCCACCAAAAACCAAGCTACTTTTCCCACTAATCAACTTTTCAATTTAATGTCCGTCCATTTAATTTTTTATTTTTGATGTTCAAGGAAATTTTTCACTATTAAGTACTATTATTCCTTCAAACACTGAAATGGACAGTATTCTTCAATTGTCATTATAAGGAGCGATTTATTCTTTCGATTAATTTTTGATGAATTCAATTCATGTATAAAAACTACTTTACTTTGAGCCTTATCTGCTACATTAGCACCCTCTACATCCAAATACCTTTGAAATATACAATTTCATGAGTTTGTATTTTTTGCGATGCTATTCTTACAAAAAACCGCAAGAAAAACTCCAAATTCGAGCCAATTCAAATAAAAGAGGAGATAATAAATAATAAAAGGACAAATAATAAGAGATATTATTTAAAAATTATTTGCTAAAACTGCCAACTTTATTATGCTAAACATATTAGAAAACCCTGTAAATAAAAGCAAAATGATAAAAGTGATTATCAGAATTTGCATTTTACAGCGCAGCAACTGCTGCTCTCTTATACTCACTTGGTGGTAACGAGTCCATCCTTCTTCGCCAAACGCACGATGCAGTCATCAGATTCGCCCATACGTCTGATTTCACCACAGATGGCGTAGGTTTTCGAGCCGACGGTCATGCGTCCGGTTTCTGGATCTACATCAACGATGTTCAACTGCACGGAGGCGTGATCTTTAGCGTGAATGATTCTGTTCGAAACAGAGCTGAAGTCGCCAGGGCAAAAATAAAGAAAGAGTTGGTGAAATAAACGTAACCAATTTTAATAGAAGGTAACAAGGAGTTTGCATGCTATTTTGAGTGAAGCACCCAGTGAAGAAAAAATAACACGTGCTTCTCCGTGTAACTCACCATTTCCTGGGGCAGTACAAATCCACAGATTCTCCGGCGTCGTTCTCCATGTTTCAAAACTAAAATTGGATGAAAATACATTAGGTTGCAGTATTTATTTCGGTTGAATTTTGCATATTTTCACCAAATTTACTTACTTTTTTGTATAAATCTACAAAATTGATGACACTCGCCAATGGAGCTAATAAGAAAAGAAAGAATGTTGGCAGCATTGCAAAGATTGAAGTTGGCTACGAGCTGATTTTTTTGAACGATTGAAGGAGTGCGTTCAAGGAGGTAGTTACGAAGAAGGAAATTTAGGAATTTTAGAAAAGAAAAAATTGAAAACAATAAAATAAATATTTATTTAATATTTAAATATAAAGAATTTAATATGTCATATTTTCACACTCACAATATTAAGGAATATCTTAAATTTAGGATTCGGAGTTGCTCTTTAAAAGAGTTTCGGTTTGTCGAAACGTAAGATAACGTTATGTGGCAACTGTTCTAACTTATTTTGGTATTGATACTGTTACGATATCAATAATCATTTTCAAGCAAGACAGTTCGGAACAACTGTCACGTTACACTACGTTACGTCTCGACTAACAGATCCTTAAGGCTTGCGCAGTTAAGAATAATATTGCACAGGGAAAGATAACGATATTGTTGTTGTTTTCAAAGGATTCACAGAAGCTGAAACATTTTTATGACAGTTGGAATGCAAAACGAGGGCAGTGAAAAATTTGTTCATAGCACCGCGAGTGCATAAAAAAAAACAGTGAAGAAATCTTCAGTAGTATATATTATTTAGTGAAGAATAAATAAATATAATAATTTGATAATTATAATTTAAAGTAAAAAGTGAAAGAAAAGTTTTTTTTTTAATAAAAAACCCATAAAAAGTAAGAATGAAAACTTAAAAAAACTACGAAAAGTTAAACAAGTTTTATCGACTTTCTGAGTTCAAATGAAAATTTTTCAGTTGAAAATTGCTTCATATTTATCAGTTCTTTAAATATAATTTAAGTTTGTTCTTTAAATATAATTTAATTATGCTTTTAATATAAAAGTGACAAAAAAATAACAATGAAGCTTTTATTGATTTTATTATTATGTTGAACCCATTCACGTATGGTTCGGGGGGGGGGTGGGGAGGAGCGCAACAGAAACAGTGGCAACAACCACAACACAACACAAAAACAACAACTTTATAGAATTTGCATGTTTGTTGTTGCTCTGCTTTCTTTTGTTGTGAGTCCTGACGTTGAGGACGAGAACTTTTCTGTTGGTTGGTGACTATAAGCAACTGTGACTGTGTTTCTTGCATGCGTTGTTGCTTGCACAGTTTTCATGGTTGATGTGTTTTTGGTTGTAGCGGACGGACTTCTTTTATGAGCAAATTTAATGAACTATAACATGGAATTCAATGAACTTAAAGCGCTTAAGAGAGACAGTCACTTTTCTGCAAGAGGTATGCAAATGTTTCGAGGGGGTCGTGGAGGGAGTCATGTTGAAGAAGAGTGGTTGCTGCATTCGATAAATGAATGTCGACGGCGAATTTTTGTATAAATACAATAACAATAACAAAAAACAATAACAGGAAAGAGCATTCGCACAAATGTAGCTGTCATAATTATTATCATCATCATCATCACGTCGTTGTTGTTGTTGTTCCAAATCTTCGATTACGTTCTAGATTATGTTGTTTGTAATCAACGTAATGACGAACGCTGATTGAAGATCAGCGCTACGGTGAATAGTGCTAATTATGGTAACTAGTGTCTAGTCGTTGTTAGTGTTGTTGTTGTTATTATTGTCGTGTTATTGTTGTTGTTCGTTTTTAATCTGTTCTGCGCAACGAAGTAGAAATGGAGCAACGCATGCATTTGAAGCATCATCCAACTACGACTTCATGCATTTGTTGTTGTTGTTGCTGTTGGCATAATAAAACTACTAAAAGACAAGTTAGACAAGAGTTACAATGAGTTGAGTTGATCTGAGACTGAAAAACGTGTTGATGATGAGTTAAAAAAAAAGAAAATACAAATGTTTTAATATCAAAACTTAATTAGAATGATCATGACCCTGATAATGACAATGACTAATTTCTAAAAAAAAATTTCAGTTCCTTCTTTTAAAATGGAAAATTTTTATAAAAATTCATTTTGAATTACAAAAGAAAAGAAAAAGATTTCTTTTGAAAAACTGAGAAGAAAAAACGTAAAAGAAACATTGAGCAAAATAGCTTAATAATGAGTTCAATTAATCATTATCATCATCAATGCATTAATCAACATCATCATCTTCTTCAATGCAACAAGAAAGAATTTTATCAAGAATCGTTACAACGATAACAACAAAGAAGTTAGCTTGTTGTTGTTATTGAGTAAAGAATGCAATGCGACATGAAGAAGAAAAAAAAAATAACAACAACAAATGTTAAGTGAGGTGAATAAATGATCCGATTGAAAACGTGAACCCATAACATCGTATTCAGGATGAAAAAATGTCTAAATTGAATAACTATGCAATTTATTAGATTTACTTGTTTCATTTAAGTACATTCTGTCAAACTTCTACCCGATATTTGACAATAAAACCCACAAGGCGTCTTTTAGTTGTTGTTGTTGTAATTTCTGTTGTGGTTGCTTTCTGTTTTAAAAACAACAACAACAAGAAGAACTTTTAACACAACCAACTTTAACTTCAACAAACCTGAGACACACGATTTGGTTGCGTTGCGTTGGCCGGTGTCACACGTATCATCATGATGCGTACATCACTCTTGATCTTTGGTTGATTTAAAAAAATTTGAATTTAAACTTTTTTGTTATGTGTTCTTTTTTTCATTATTTTCTATTGTATCTCTAGCACTACATACATTTTAAAAGGCACTCCTATTAAAAAAAGGCACTAAAATAAAACAGACGCTTAGTCTGACATGGGCCAACGACTTGAGCAAACTCGAGACACGCGATTTGGTTGCGTTGCGTTGCGATCCACTTCTTTGTTGATCGGTTGGTCGGTTGCTTGGTTTGGTTGATTGATCGGTTGCCTCAGATTGAATTCGGACATCAAAACGATTGGCCGGGATTCGTCGTTGATGGCCAGTTTGGTGAAATAAAAACAGCGTGAGTCCTCCGTCTCGTCGCTGTCGTAGTGATCAGTTAATCAAGCGATAGAAGTTTATAAGCAAGAAAAGAGAAAAAAGTTTTTAAATAGAAAAATTAAAAAATCTTAAAAAAACAAAAAAAAATATAAAAAATTAAAAAAAATAAAAACAATAATAAAAAACACAAAAAATAAAAATCATAAAAACTATAAGTATAAAAAATAAATAAAATTGCAAAAATAAAAGAGCAATAGCAAAATAAAAAAAATTAAAAAATTATAATAAAAAAAAATTGTTTTTAAAGTCACAATTTAAATTGAATGCAGACTTCAATTAATTGTTTTATTTAATATTTTTAGGTAAAAAATATCATTTGATTTTATTGTATTTTTTCGATGTATTTTTTTGTGATTAATTTAGCTTTTAACAAGGCTTTTTAATGACTCTAATTTAACTGTTAACAGTGTAATGTTCATACAGGCATCTATGTATTGTGAGTGTGTGTATGACTGTGTGTATAAAAGTCTGTTATTTTAAACATACAATAAAAAAAAACGCCGGCAAAATGTAAATATTGCGGTTTCATTTATTTTTTGTTGTTGTATGTTTTTATTTCGTTTTTTATTAAGTAAACTTTTAAATATTTAAACAATTGCGTAAGGAATGAGATCATTCGAATTGAAAAAAATACGGAAAATAAATGAGCACGTATTTTAAGACCTGTTGACGAAGAATTTAAAAAAAAATGTTGAGAGTTTACAAACAAACAAAAAGAAAAATCAAAGAAGTTTTAACAATCTCAGAAAAATTAAAATTAGATTAAAAATGGACACAATTCAAAGAATTTTTCCACTTTTTTTACAATCAAGACCTAGATATTTCATTAAGTAAACAAAAGAAAAAAAAACCTGCTAATTTATTTATAATCATTGATCAGATTATCAGAAATGAGATTAAATTGACAATTAAAATTAAATGCAAATTAAAATGAAATTAAATTCATTGAAAATTAATTAAAATAGAGAGAGGAAGAGAGAAAGTGAAAGAGAGTGAGAGAGAAAGAGACAAAGATAGATGCACCTTCATGGAGTACGGTAAATAATTCAAATGGATATTAAATGGATTTTTATTCATCTACTACTACATCTACTCTAAGAACAAGAAATTAAAAAAGATTTCAGCGAAAACAAGCAATAAAAAGTATTCGTTCATATTCCCCCTTTCCCCCCTCCCCCCCGTCTCGGAAAGAACATTAAAAGTGAAATTCTAAATTTCGAATATTAAAATATTGTGCCATATGAACTGAAATGGGTTCGTGGAAGGCCAACAAATGTTTTGCGATGCCTCCCATCGATGTGGCAAGAAGCCAACAATTTTTTCTAACAAAATACAGTTTTAAATATGAACTTCAACGATGACGATGATGAAAATGATGATGATGATGGTCAACCATTGGCAAAAACTAAGAATATTAATAAAATGTGTTTTTATCATCTGTCTATAAGCATTCGTATATAAACATTTGTGTAGGAACATCTGTTTATAAACAGTTGTATATAAATATTTGTATAGAATCATATGTGTATAAACATTCGTACCTAAACATATAAAACCAACATTTAGCATTTAAATACGTGGCAAGTAAAAAAATAATGGGTTGATAAGAATACAAAACCCCCAAAAATAAGAAAATTCGATGTAATAATTTTTGAACATTTTTGATTACATAACAAAAAAAAAGAAGCACTGCAGCAGCTGTTGTGACGAATGACACGATCAACATGTTCGGAAAACCACAAAAACAACAACCAAAACAATAACAACGAAATGCCAAATGTTTTAACATCCAGATTTCGTAAACGAAAAAGAAAATCTGAAGAGAAAAACAATTAAAAACTCATTGAGAATCAAACAAGAGTCATTGAGATCAATAACAGGATTCATTAAAAAGAAGCTTTTATTGAAAAATCAAGATTTCATTTGCAAAACTAAAGATTTCATTAAAAAATTCAAGATTTTATTGAAAAGTTTGAGATTTCATTAAAAAATTTAATTGATTGAAATGTAAAATGTTGATTGATCGATGGAAATTTTAATGGTTTAAAGTTATTATGTATTTAATTTATGAACTTTTCACAAGTTTTTGCACATTAAAAATTAAAAAGAAAAAAAAAGAAATTACACATTATAGTTAAATTTAAAAAAAAGAAATATTGAATATTAAAGAAATATTAAAAAATCTTAAAATATTATAAAACTGCAATTTACTATTTTTGTTATTATTACACTAGATTTTTTAAAATATAAGAATAAAACACAACAACAACAAAATTATGGCTACAAATTTAAATGATCACAAATCTTATTTTAATGGAAATCCATTCATTATTTTGATTATGATTATTTTTATTGTTATTTTTACTTTATTTGAATTTTTTTAGATTTTTAGTTTTATTTGATTTTTGTAATGTTTTTATTTTATTTTTATTTAATTTCTTTTTTTGTGTTATTCTTATTTTTATTTTAGTTGCAGTTGTTCTTTCTTTTTATTTTTATTTGATTTTTGTTCTAATTTTTTTATATTTTAATGTTACTTTTTTTCTATTTATTTTGTTTTTTTAAAATTTATTTTTTTTATTTGTTTTTATTGAATGATGTTGAAATACTTGTTTATCTACTGAGATCATATTTAATATTGGTTCTCTTCAGAGAATTGTGACTAAACCCGTTGTTTTTGTTTTTGTTCTAGTTCGCATTTTAGTCTGAGTATTTAGTTTAAGATTCGAACTGTTTTAGATGGTTTCTTGTTTTTGTTTTCTTTCCTTTTAAAACAACTTTTAACAAGTTTTGTAAAATTTTTTATGTTTTATAGGATTTCGGAAAAGAGTTTCCCTGGTTTTAAACGAATCCTTGAGAAAAGAACTGCGAATGCTTCTGGCGGAGATACTAAAAGAACATCTTGTATATCTCGCTATCTCCCTCTATCTTCTTTGCTTCATCACCGAAGAGTTTTCTTGGCTGAAGAGTTACGAGAATTGAGATTGATTCTTCTTGAGTTTGTTAACAGAAGAAAGTAAGGAGGGAAGGAAGGAAGGAAGGAAGGAAGGAAGAATGTCGTTAAAGGTATTAAATTAACTTTATTATTACAAATATTCTGAAACTTATCGAGTATACGCGATTCAGCGTCACCGACCCGAGCGTGACGATGAGTTTCGTTTACTGTTCAGCGTAAAACGTGATGAAGTGCATTTCTTGCTCTGTTTTTCTTCTTCATCATTGATTTGGTTAATGTTAAGTAACAGAGTAAACATTGTCAACTCTTTTAATATCAGTGAATGATATCAATGACTTTTATGACACTTTATTAGACATACATTAAGTTCAATGACTTTAAATGATAAAATGAGAAAATTTATTAGACTTGTTTAAGTTAAAGTCAAATATATAGAATTTCTTATTATGTAACTATGTAAATATTTCGTGTAATGTTAGAAAACATGAAAAAGACGTTTTTAAGTCGTGCATTACTATAAATACAAATGTAATTTAATATGTGAGTCCATTCCGTCCCCCTTCCTTCGTTTAAAATTCTTTTTGTATTTATTTGTGCTTCTTCTCCACCATCTTATGTTATTACTTTTAATAGAAAGAAACACCTTCGGATGTTCTTTTACACTTGGCAGCACTGCGTGGCGATGACATCAACCTCCGACGTGTTCTCGAGAGTGGGAAGGTGCACGTTGACTGCAAGGATGAGGTGAGAAATCACGTGATGATTTGCCGTTTTTACTTGAATTCTTTAAGTTTAAGTTTTATTTTTTATTTTATTATTGGTTCTTTCATGGATGCAGAACTCCTTTTTTCGTGTGTTGCTTGTTTTTCTTCACACATTTTAGACGTGTTGATTACTTACGAAGCAAGAAGCAACACCTTCTCCCGAATTAGTGACTTAGTGATAAAAGCTTTATTATTGTTATTCACCACCTGCGCCGCTCTACTTTCATGCTTACCAAACCATAAATAAACCGAAGTTAAAAACAACTACAAACAAAACAGACTCACACACAAAAAACACACTCACACACACTCTAAAGCAAATTAAATTAATTGTTTAGCGTAAATACTACGCTAATTATTAAACAACTCACGATCATAGTAAACAAACTTTTTTTTTTGTTATTCTTTTTTATTCACCACTAGAAGTCGGTCGTTGCTTGTAGCGAATGCTATATGATGATGAAGAAGACGATGATATTTATTTCACTTCACTTAAAGTGAATGGGAAATTTTTTATAATAATAATAATAATAAATATTTGCAGTGAAATTTATTGTAATGAATATTTAACAAGTTTGCACTTAATACATATTTGTTGTGTTTGATAAAGTGCAACATTTGCTGAAATAAAAGAAAAATAAGTTGCGAGATTATTGGAAGCGTATCAAAAGCATGTTGGAAGCGTATTAAATGCGTCTTGATAGCGTGTTGTAATCGATAGCAAATTAATTTCAAATAAACTTTTCACTTGGCTGATTTTTAATTGTTGCATAACTAATGTTAACGGTACATAACAAATTTCGGTTTTTTTTAAAAAAAATTAACACGAGGTAATTTTTTTCCTTTCCCTTTTTGTAATCAATTCAATTTATTATTTTTTATTATTCAATTTATAATATTAATATATTATTATTAATTTATAAATAATAATTAGATAGATATTATTCAATTTATTATACAATTTATTCAATTTATTTATTATCAATAATCAATACAATTTATTATCTTTATTTTCTAAATTCTATTTAATTTTTTATTGATTATTTATATTTATTATTTTTTATTTATTATTTTTTATTTGTTATTTTTCATTTAATATTTTGTATTTATTCTTGTTTATTGATTTGTTTTTATTTAGAATTTCTTACATTGCATTTCTTACTTTACTTCAAAATTATGATGATGACGACCGTTTTATAGCTTTCTAAAGAACTCATTCTTTTACTCTCTTCCTTCTCTCTCTCTCTCTCTTTCTCTCTCACAGGATGGCACCACTCCGCTGATTCTCTCCGCTGCCGGTGGCCACATTCATTGTGTGGTTGAACTGCTTGAACAAGGCGCCGATCCGAATTCGCGGCGTGCCACTGGAACCACGCCTCTCTTTTTTGCCGCTCAAGGTGGGTATCTGGATGTGGTGAAAACGCTCATCAAAGCGGGCGCAAATGTGGACACACCTTCCGTGGTGAGTATGCATGAAGGGGCAGATTTTATTTAAGTCATTATATTATTATTTATTATATTTTTATTTGTATACAAAAGAAATCTTAAATAATAATGATTTTAATATATTGTATGTTTGTATATAAATTTTTCCATATATTAAGGATGGTGGCACGCCCCTCTTTGTAGCTGCACAGGGTGGACACGTGAAGTTGGTTAAGGAGTTAATCGATTCGGGTGCTAATGTAAACGCTACAATGAAGGTATGTTTGTGTGGTGAATTTTAACATAGTTCGTGGTGGATTTTCAAGAAAATGCATGGTGACACTCTTCCATTGTTTTCTTCACACACTTTTATTGTTTTTCTTTTCTCTCCATCTGCATCTCGCAACAGGATCGCGCGACACCGGTTTTCATTTCCGCTCAAAATGGTCACCGCACCGTTCTGTCGGTGCTGCTTACCGCCAGCGCTGATTCCGATACGAAGCGTATCGATGGTGCCACTCCTCTGTGGATAGCAGCGCAAATGGGCCACGATTACGCTTGCAAGTTGTTGCTGCAACATGGCGCCAACGTGGATGCCGTCCGTTGTGATGGTGCCACACCCCTTTTTAAGGCAGCGCACAAGGGTTATGCCGCAGTGGTCACTGAGCTGTTGAAATTCCGCCCGAATTTAGGATTATTGCCGGTGAGATTTAGGTCTCAATTAAAGAAAATTCCAAATAAAATGCGACTATAAAAAATCATCTCTTTTGATACCCTTTCGAATGTCGCTTGACTCTCTTTTGACAGCTCTTTGACACACTTTGATTTGACATTCTCAACTCTTTTTTACTCTCTTTTTTATTCCCATTTGTATTCTCTTCATTCTGTTTTTTGCAGAATGGCGAAACGGCCCTGCATGCAGCCGCCATGTTTGGCCATCTGACCATCGTTAAGCAGCTGATTGGCGCCGGCAGCGACATCTTGCAGAAGAACAACGAGGGTCTGACGGCGCTCCAGGTGGCCCGCGAGCAGAAATACAACACGATTTGTGACTACCTCCAGGAGCGGTTGCGCATCCTGGTGGCCCGGAATGCGGCGATTTCTTAAAGACCACAGATTCCACGGAATCCTTGACATGTAACTCATTTAAGTAGCTAGGAAAAAGTAAATAAATGAAACCACGAGAGTGGAAACAGTTTTAGTATCTAATCTCATCTTCTCTTCCTCTTTTTCTCCATTGTAGGGCGCTCGTTAATTAAAAGGGGCGGCGTTAAATCTGTTAAATAATTAATTTTTTTAAAAAGAAAAGCACAACAAATACTCAACACAAGTTAACTATTTTTTCTGCAAACTCTGAAGCTTTCCTGAAAACTCTACTGAAAAAAGCACCAAAAACCTAAAACAACAACACGGAACAAAAACAACTATATTTTTGCCTTTCTATTCGTCCAGTTTCTGGTGATGAAGATGATGAGAAGACGATGAAGCGATGATGATCATCCAGTCAATCACCGAAATAAATTGCAACTGATCAAAAACCTTGCAGCTCAGAGAGCTTTAAATCCTTTCAATAATTATTGCAATATTTATTAGATATGTAAAAACATATGAAATACTTTAAAGCGTATATCAATTTTTGAACATTGTTATGTTGTGATAGACAACAGTAAAAAAAAATTCGATAATAAATAAATCATAATAAAAGAATACAAAAATTAAAGGAGAAAATAAAATAAAAGAAACGAAATAAAATAAAAAAAAAGAAATAAAATGAAAGAAAGAAATAAAATAAAATAAAAACAGTTTAATAAATAAAATGAAAGCAAATTTTATATAAACTAAATTTTATAAATGGATAAAAAGAAATTAAAAACACATTAAAATTTAATACGAAAAATTAATATAAATTTAATAAATGAAATAAACCATAAAAATTATGAGAAAAAAAACAACTAAAAATAAAGAAATCAAAAAGGCATTAAATTAAATAAAAAATAAATAAATAAATTCAAAATGAAATATTATAAATAGTAACATTATTATATTAAAAGAAAAGAAGAAAACTAAAGAAGAATAAACAGAATTTTCATTTTCTTATAATAATACAATAAAATTTTTTAAAAATCATTTAATAAATTAAATAAATATTATTGCAAAAAATGCTGAATAATTTGCACAGTTGCATTCGTTAAATAAAGCAACAGAATACTTTTGAATTAAGTCCAAATGTATTGATATATTGAGCACATATTGAATCCCCAGAACTGATATAAGCGGAATAATAATAATAATAAGAAATTTCTATCAATAAAGTAAATAATATTTAAATATTAAACTTGCTGGATTTTATTAAAAAGGAACCATTTTTTTGGTATGTACGAAATACGGTACCTCATACGTCGCAAAATCTCACTTAGCTTAGGAGATGTCTAACTGTTATTAGTTCCATTTATTTGACATTTATTACTAATTTTTATCAGTAACATTTATTTATTCTTGACTTACGCTTACTTTTATTAACTGCTGAACAAAACAAAATGTCGTAATTGTGTTGTTTTTGTTTTCGCGAGCGGCAGGAACACGAATTTTAACACTTAAATATTAACAGTGATTTTTCTGCAGATTTTCTAAAAGAATGTCAATGCGAGAAGATGGCATTAAAATTCTTCAGTGGCGCCATCTCCTTGTGACGTATTTATTTAATACTCTAAAATCAAATTTTGTATTAGCAAAGCTTTCATCCGAACGCTGTTTGAAGCTGTTCTCACTTCCATCTGAAGATATAATAGGGGTTTGTATCTTCATTAATTGTTTCTCCTGTTGCTCAATTTATTTCAATAATCAATTTTATTCATAAAAATAAAGTAGAAAATTTCAAATTTTTTCAAAAACTCTTTAAAACCTGTAGTAATTCATCATCAATTCATTTAGAATAATTCATCTTCAATAAATCTTTATCTTCGAAAATATACATGATCTCTAACTTTTATGCTTTTAATAATTTTTTTTTCTTTTTAAAGTTGGAAGCTTAAGAGCTTCAGAAGTTCTTAAGAGCTAAAAAACAAGAATCGCTTGTGTCATTTTTATGGTACTTTTCAATTACTTTCACTGACTTGTTGTTATCGTAATCTTAATTAATTTTCTGAAACGAAAAAACGAATTTTTCAAAACTTATATTGTAACTCATGTACCTCATGGTTGTATTTGGTTCTTTTTATTCTCTTGCTCCCGTTCAGTCTTTCTTCTTCCTTTCACCATCGTGGATTATTAACCATCGATTTTTAGAAGACTACGCGCTATTATTCAATCTTTTTCATATCAGCAGGGGCAGGAAGAGTAGTTTTAATACTTTCCAAAAGCTTTTTATTATTATTCGCCAGGAGCATCCTTGTCTGATTTGCTTTGTTAAATCATCCTTCGGTGTTGAAGCATTTTAGCGTCCGTTATAATTTATTTACATTCAAGTGAAGTAAAGTTGTTTAGTAGCGGAAGTTTAAAAGTTAGAAAGAACAGGTGGCGAAAATACGGAATGGTGAGGTAGGGTAGGGTACAGTTGGGTAGGATATGGTGTGGTAGAGTAGGGTAGGGTAGGGTAGGGTTGTGTAGGGTAGAGTAGAGTGGGGTAGGGTAGTATAGGTTACGATTGGATAGGGCAGGGTAGGGTATGGTTTTTTATTATTATTAAAATAAACTTAACTTGAAAAGTTTATCTCAAAATCTTCAATATATTGTATGTAAGTACCAAAATCCCCCAAAAATAATATCCTATTCAGTAACAAAAAACGTGGACTCTTTAAAAGCAAAAGCAAAACCGTTAAAAGTAAGTCTTTCAACTGTTTTTACCGAATTGATGAATGTTCGCTATCAACACTGCTTCTGATGGGTACAACTTGGCAGTAGGAGAGACAGAGAGGGAGAGGGAGAGGGCGACAGAGTGCTATAGACGAAGTGAGTACAGAACCGAACAGAAGCCAAAAACAACCGCAACAAAACTGTGGTTTAAGTGAAAAACCAAACGAAAAACGAGAAAAAAAGCTACTTATAAAAAACCGAAACAAAAAATAAGAATAAAAATCCCAGCATCCTGCCAACCTGGCAGCCAGGCACAAAAGAATGTCCTTCATAATGAAGTCGCATTCCTTTATTGGTAGAAGAAGTTGTTGTTGTTATTGTTATTGTTTCTGCTGAGTGAAGGAACGAATCAACGAACGATGAATGAGGACATCAAGCAGCCGATTGAGCAGCACAACAACACTTCAGCTCCCTCTCCGGCTGACGTTGTGATGAATGATGTTGTGGGTGGTGATAATGATCGTCAATATAGTAATGATGATGATAATATGGTTATTGTTGTTGTTGTTGTTGCTGATAAAGCTGATGATGCTGATGAATGATGCGTCTAAGCTGTGCGTCGGGTGAGGTTTTGTTCGAAAAACGAGATCGAGTCGGCAAACTGCGCGAAAATTAAATGAAATCCTCAATTAATTAAAAGATCAGCCACAACAGCAACAACAACAAAACAAGGAAACAAACAAGACTTTTCAATTAAGTGAGCAAAATGATTTGTTTTTCCCCCGTTTGCCGCTCATTAGCTTATGTTAAATTTCGTGTATGTATGTGTGATTGTATATAGAGAGACATATGCATATATATATTATATACATATGCATAAATGAGCGGATGTGCGTGTGGATGTGTTCATGTGTGAGTGTAAGCGAGCATTTAATTTAAATAAATGTTTCGTGATGTGAATTTGGTCCCTTTTCTCATCGCACTTTCGATTACCTTTCCTCCTCCTTCCCCCCCGACCGACTCACTCTCTGTCCTTCCCTCTTGTGTTCTCTTTCCTTCCGTGTCGTCCTTCAGTAACTTCAGATGATGTTGATATTGTTTTTAAGCGTTGTGCCGTTGTTTTGAAATCATCACCAACCCGTGGCTATTCTTTGTTATCCCTGTTGTGTGTGCCCCTGTTGTATGTACATATGTGCAAAACACAGTTACACACACACACATACACAGACAGATACATACACCTACACAGATACATTGTTAATTGAGATGGATTGAGTCCTTTTTGACTCATGAAGTGAGGGAAAGTTAAGTATTTTAAGTGAAAACAGCTTCACGGCTTTTTAATAATTTAGAATCCATTATATAGTATTCATTCATTATATAGTATTCATAATATATTAGTATAGAATTCATTTAAGCAATATTGTAGTTTAATACGAAGTATTGCAAAAAAAAAAAAAAAATTAATACAATAATTTATACAGTTTACGCTATATTATGGATATTTATGCTATATTATAGATATTTATGTTATATTATGGATATTTATACTATATTATGGATATTTTTGCTATATTATGGATATTACTTATATTATGTGCGTCTGTATGTGTTTAACAACATATAAAATAAACATTAAACAAGCAAAATGATTTTTAAAGAAGAAGAATAAAAACTCCGTCTTGCTCTCTCTCTCTCAGTTAGCATAATTTATTTTCTCTCTTTTTTATTGTCAATCTAACGACTTTTTAACTTTACTACTGTTGGTAATGCTATTGATTTTAAACAACAACAACACAACAAAGGTAATACAAAAACAAAGACGAGGACGTCGACGATGAAATACACACGTTTTCTCTCTGTCTCGCTTCTACAATGTTATGTTTATTTGTGTTATTATTACTGTTGTTTTTATTGCTACAACCAGTTAAAGACACCATGTGTGTGTGAAAGAGTGGGATATGTTGTTTGTTTTGTTTTTTTGGTTCCCATGAATTGATGATTGTCACATCAGCCAGTTAAGAACAATAATAAAAATAAATAACATAAACAATAAAAACGATAACAACAACAACAAAAATAACAACAACAACATAATTTATAATCATCTCTGAGGTAAAATAAATTTTTTCTCGGATCTCTCGTTCAATGTTCCAGAAGAATGCGTTTATATTTGATTTTATGGGTGGCTGGCTGAGTTGAGGACGAGTTGGGTTCAAGATGAGCGGAAAAATTATGCGATTGAAAGAGGGAGGGAAAGAGGGAGGGAAAGAGGAGGAGTGAAAAAGGAGGAATTTGGAAAAAAAATGCTAAGCTAATAACTTTTTTTAACTTACTTTTTTACAATATTTATTCAATCCACGTAATTTGAACAATTTTGAGTATTAAAATATTTCAAGAAATAAAAAATACATATATCATGTTCATAAAACAGGGTTTTTAAAGTGTTTTTAAGTGTGTTGGTAGTTTTTAAAGTGCTATTTAAAGTGTTCTTAAAGTGATTGTAAAATATTCAATACTTTTCCGTAAATTATTTTATTTAACTTTACTTTAATTTTTAAGTTTATTATTGATTTTTTTATTAAATTTTTAACAACCCAAAAAAGGGAATTTTTTCGTCTAAATTTTTTATTTATATTATTTATTAATTTTATTTTCATTTATTATTGTTTTTCTTTTTTTATTAAGTTTATTTTTAGAGCTTATTATTTATTGTGTATTTTAAAGTTCATAGGTTTGTTTTCATTTCTTATTTTAATGAGTGCTTTATTATATCTTTGAATCTATTCATGAATTTTAGTCATTCGCCAATGAGATCGACCCTGTATACGTAACACATGTTGGCTGCACTGTGTTATGTGCGCTACGTGACGGCAATTAAATGCTTTAAATTTTATTGCATCGGCACCGACGACCATTTAAAATCTAATGACGAGATGGAGAGACAACCAGCAAACAGATGAACATTCAAACAGGCACACAAGCACACAAGCAGTCATATGCACGGACTGACAGACAGACAGACAGGCAGAAAGACAGACAACAGACTGAGAGATAAACAGGCCGACAGATAGACCGACAGCCCGACCGAACTGCCGGCACGAACGAGGCTCTGAAACAATGGCCACGGCTCACAATCGCAAACTCGCCATTTAATTTATTTAATGTGACTCGATCTTTCACGGTTCCACCCGCTTACATATTCCCCCCTCCTTCCACGCTGTCTCTTTCGTTCCTTCCTTCGTTCCTTCCATCCTTTCTTCCTTCCATCCTTCCTTCTTCCTTTCTTCTGCGCCTCTGAACTCTTCAACCGAAGGCCGAACAACCAAGAGCTCGGTCAGCGTTTATCAAGATGTGGAAATGGCAAATAAATGGAAATGTTAACGATTGCGATTGCGACGAGATGAGTAATGATTAAACGGGGAACGAAAGCATCCAAGCGTCCTCCACAGAAGCCTAAATAAATGCGAAATTAAGCAGATGATTATTAAGCTTCTTTATATAACGGAGGTTGTTTGTAAATTTATTTAAAGCCTCATTTTTTCATGAAACAAAATCGACTTTTGACTTGAACGTTGAATCTTGTTTGAAATGTTATAAAAAAGGAATGGAAAACATATGAAAATTATAAGAAAACCTGCTATACACACATTCAAACATTCTTAAGTTACACTCTAATAATTTTTTTGACGACTAAATTTAAACATTTTTATCACATTCTTACATTAAGCGCTAAAGTTTTAAAATTTGGTCTGAATATAAAAAAAGATGAAGGAAAAACGTTACCGCCGTGGCTCCAAATACAACTTTCAGAGGACAGGGGAGCATATACTTGAGATTTTTAGTTTTCTATGGAAAAAACAAAAGCTATCCAATAAAAGCGTTAATACTTTAAAAAGAAATTGAAAAGAAATTCTTGAAGCGATGATTTTCAATGAAGTCAGTTTTCGAAGAATGATCTTTGACATTAATAAAAAATAAAATTCATTCTTACACGAGGTCATAAATGAGGGTGAACTCCAGCAGAATGGCCAAAAATGTTCACGATATTTGCACGAACTAGAATCATTTCAAATTTTTACAATCGCAAGCTTAATACTTCATAAAGATATGTCAGAGTAAATACAGTAAAATTATCGGAAAGAGAGGAAAATAGAGAAAACCAATATGGCTGCCAGCAGCTGTCAAACTTCTGACAATCTTATTGAAAGCGTTGTATAATGTAACTCGAGTGAATTTAATTCAGTTAAATTGAGTTTTCATGGGATATTTTCATCTCTCTCTCTTCCTCTCTCTCTTCCCATATCTCTGTCATTTTCCCTCCTTTTTCCTCGCTCTCCCTCTCTTTTCTCTTATCAACACTAATTTTTTGTCTGTCAAAATAACTTTCTCTAACTTGTTAAGAAATTCTTTCTTCTTTTCTACACTCTGTTATAATTTTTTATATAATAGTTAGACATGCAAACTCAAAGACGACGACGAATAAGTTACGTGAAAGAAATCAGAAGCATTAGGAACAAGAAGAAGATAAATTAAACATCATCAAGATAGCACAAAAAAAGTTAAATTGATCGATGAGCTTCGATGGGTTTGAATGAAACTTGAAGAGCCTCATAATTTGTAGATCCCAGAAATGAGTATGAGACAAAGTAGTCGCTATCATTCATGTCGGTTAACTAGTGAATGAAATGCATGCGTGTGTGTATTTTAAGTATGTGTATATGTGTCTGTATTTGTAAAAGTATGCTTATTAAAACGAATGACTGCTGTTTGAACGAGTGCTCTATTCTACTCTGTAAATAAGATTGATTCTTTGAGTTCATTCCTTCGTTTAAGTAGCAAATACCGAAGAAGAAGCGAAAAAAGAAGAGAAAAAAGAAGAAGAAATGAAAAAAGAAGAAGAAGAGAAAAAAGAAGAAGAAGTGAAAAGAAAAGAAAAGAAAAAAATCGAAAATTGAAGGAATAAAAGAAAAAAAAAATAAAAGAACAATGAACACCAACAATAAACACCAATAACAAAAAAAAAATCAATGAAGAAAACTTGTCAAACAATTCCAATTAAAAGGATTCCAAGGAATGATGATAGAAATGTCAAAATAGGAAAAAAAAACATTCGAAATCTCAGCAGAATGAAATTTATTTATATCATCAATTAAAAGGGAATCAATCAAGGAAATTCTATAGAAAAGTAGAAAGAAAAGCAATGGAAATAAGAAGGCAAAAGAAAAGAACAGAAAAGGAAAAATCTTATAAAATAAGGAAAACCAATTTTTGGTCACAAAATAAATGGCGAATATTTTATCATCTGACAGATGATAACGAAAAACGAAATTTCTTTCGTTAGAAGATTGAAAGCTTCCTGAAACCTGAAACATCGCCATCTTTAGGAGTTCAGTACTCAAAATGCCACCAGCTAAGGTTACAAAGTGACACACCCACCGCCCACCAGCTGCCTGCAAAGCGTATGACGCATACAAAAGATGATAATCAAAATGATTGAAGCATGAATGATCTGTGGCAAACGATGCTTTCGAGGGCATCCGGCGGCGGAAGCGTAGAAAATCCACATGAAATGAAATGAAATGAACGATGCGTACCATAGAATGGCCTAAAGGAGGGAAGGAAGGAAGGAGAAAGGGGAAAGAAGAAGGGTAGAAGGTAGAAGGAAGTATGAAAGACTGGAAGGATGAAAGGGTGCAAAGATGGATGAACGAAGGGCAAGTGAGAGAGCGATAGAGTCACATGCGACAACGGAAACACAACCACATGACATACAACACTTTTCGCTGACATCGTTCCTCTCTCTCTCCCTATCTCCCTCTCACTCACTCTGTCTCATTGACGCTTCAGTTTAAGGTCATTCCAGCCAAACCAAACTTGGCTCCGTGGGAGAGGAGGCTTTACCGCACTCTCACTCTTCCCCCCTTCTCTTTGCCAACAAACTGTTGGCAAACGATGCTTTATTCTCCACACAACCTCGACTCACTACGGAAGGAGTATTTATTGTATGTCCTAATTAAGATCCTGCGAATCCATTCAGCCAACACAATTCGACGGAAATGGAAATTTATTGGCCCACGTAATCGGCTCTCAGAGGGTTTGATTAGTTTTCAAGTCCCTCAACAGGGTAATAAAATTTCAAAACTAAATGAAAATCCTTAGGAATTCAGAGATCAACAAATTTAAGTTAGAAAGTGTGTATGATTGTGTATGAGTATGAGTGTATGTGGGTGTGTAGTAGTGTATGTCGTGTTCGTCTCATAGTTTTTTTTTTATTTTGGCTTCAAACCAGCTGCTTTTTTACCAGCTGTTGAGCGTTTTCTTTACAAGAACAACAGCACCACAAAAGCAACATCACACAAGCAACAGCGTTTCTTAGAACAAATACAACAAAAAGAGGTAAAAAAGTTTCTTTCATCGTTTGAATTGTTTGGATCGGGGTCAAAGTGCTTGTAACACAAAACAGCTTCCGTTGCTGTTTTTCATTTGGCACCGAAACTGAAGATTATTTAACTCGGTCCCAATTCGGATTTGGAAAAAATTTCAAACTCGTTGCAAACGACGAAGCTTGTTGCTTCGGATTGCCTGACATGTTATTAAATCGTTACTTTTTGGCCTGAGTACCACGAGGTTTGGCTGTCTTGGGCTGTACTCAGGATAAATGAGATTCTTGTGAAGTCAGAAAAAAGGAACAAATGTTTCATGTCAATGTTCAATGTCAAGTCAACGAAAGCTGTTAAAAGTCCCTCCTTAAAGTCCAGAAACTTGTTTAAAGTCCCTCTTTAAAGCCCAGGATACCTTTAAAAGAACCCTTCTAAAAAACTTTCATTAGTTAAATGAAATGCCTTGAATCTAGATTTCATATTACCCAAAATCTTCTACCGAAATCCTTTCAAATTAAAGTTCTCGATCTTCTTCCTTGAGCCGGTGAAATCCTGGATTAATTGCTTGGCAGCTTTTTCTATACGACTTTGTTTAAAAAACTTAAGTTTTCTTAAGAATAGTCAGTGGGAAAAAAGCGAAAGTCTTAGAAAAAACTACAATTTTTTGTTGATGTCTTCAAAAGCAGTTCAAGAGCTTTAGTCAAGGCACAGGATAAGATTCACACACACACAACCACATAAAAACACACAAACACTGGGTGGAAAAATCCACCCACACAAACCCAACAAAAAAAGTGACATTTCAGTAACTCGTTGTTATTGTTTCCTAGTGTGTTTATTTTATCCTGTTGTATTTTCTCTCCGCTTCATGGTTTTGCGTTTTTTTACTCCTTTCTTTCGATGCTTCCTTATTTGTTTTTCCTTATGTATATATACTTAGATTTTGTATATTTTGTTCATATTGTATTCGTTGTTTTTTTGGCTTTGTCGGTTTTTGTATTGCTTCCATTGTTTTATATCCCATTTGCAAATAATTTTCCTGTGGCACGATTGAAGCAGCGCTGCTTGGACACTCAGCCGATCTGTTGTACTGCTCTGTTCTGTTCTACTCTGCTCTTTTTCATTCCAATCGGTTCTGTTCTCCTGAGGTATGCTCTGTTCTGCTATAAATCTTCTTATTTACTCATCTACTTTACACTGTACTGTGGTTGATGTTGTTGATGTTGGTTTGCGAAGAAATCAATTACAGTAAATAGAATTGCTGCTTTTTATAGTCGCCTTTTGTTGTTAGTGTTGCCAGATATTTGGTTAAGATTTCCCTTAAAATGAATTGTATTCATTTTAGTTTTCAATTTAATTTTTTTGTCAGGGTTTTTCATGGTCTTTGGGTGGTTTTCAGTGCTTTTCTCTTTGTTTTTCGGTTATTCTTTTCCTTTTCTTTTATTCTGCTTTCTTATTCATATTCTTATTCGTCTGTATTCTTCTTCTCTTCTTCTATTTGCTCCTACCTCGAGTTACAAATAAAATATTTACAACTTGATATTGTTGTTGTTTTCGTTTTTGTGTCCTGTATTTTTATTTTTTTTCCCGTTTTGTATTTCCTTCTTAATTTTAAGTTGAGGTCCATTAACTCGGTTTCCTTCCGCATTATATTCCTTCATTCCTTTCTTCTTCCCGGAATTATCCCTACTTTTTTTAAATGTCAAATCCACGCCTTGTTAAGTTTAATAGAGCAATCTTTATAATTGAAATATTAGTGAAATAGGTTGCTGTTGTTGTTATCGTTATTGTTTTTCTTGTTGTTGGTTTTTTATTGCCTGTTCTCTTTTTTGCCGTTATTATGATTTAAGAGAATAATTTAAGAAAATGAATGCTTTGTAAACTGTTTTTGAATCTTTTATAAAATCATTGAAATAGTCTGAACATTTATCATCGTAATGAATTATTTAAATTCTTGTCTTTCTTGTTTAACGTTTCGTTATCGAATTATTTTTCTAATTTTTAGTTTCTTAAGAATTTAAAATTTAATCGATTTTTAAAGATTTGGTTGTGGTTCTTGTGTTTTTAATTTTAGTATAGAAGAGCGTATACAAATAATACTACCAACAACAATAAAAGAGGTGGTCAAAAACACATTAAAGAAAACTTGTGATAAAACCATTTGATAGTAATAGAAAACAAGATAATAATAAAAAAACTTGATTATAATACGAAACCTGATAACAATACGAAACCTGATAATAATACGAAACCTGATAATAAGAAATATGATAATAATACGAAACACGATAATAATAATATAATAATATTATAAAATAAACTAATCTTATAAAAAAATTGACTTCAAAGAATCCTGCCATAAAAAGATCATGATTTTAAAGACCCGGGACCCTAAAAAAGAATAATAAAAAAAAGAATGTCTACAAAAAAATAACTAATCCTCAGAGCTTTTGTGTGCGTGTGCTTCAGCGCACGTATGAATGCCGCCGCGTGAATGCCGCATGCATGAGTGCCGCATGCATCTGAATGGAAGCCGCTTGCGTGATCCCTCGCTTGACAATAAAAACAACCAAAGTCGCTGACGATGGCGATGCGGAGGATTCTGGTGCCGGATGCGGAAGTGCGGACGCTTTTTGCAGATGATTACAGTTTGAGGCGGAACCATGTTTGGCTTAAACGCATGTATGCGATGGCAAACGACATGAATTATTGTCATTTTCAGTGCATATGCACGTCGTGGATGCCGTTAAAGCAGCTGAAGTCGTTGTTGCTCGTTGAATAAATTTTGTGAAAGAGCTTCTGTGTGAGTGTGATTATGTGTGTGTTTCTGTATGTTTGTGTTTGTGTCCTCTTTGAAAATCCTCTTCAATTCTGTGATGATGCTATTTTGGAGTATTTGTTGTGGCAGCTTTTATCGCCGTCGAGAGAAGATGCTTCGCTGATGCAGCCGCGATTTAATTTTATTTTTCATGTAATATACACAAAGCGATTGTTATTTAGTGTACATAATAAATAAATGCTTAAAATTCGATTTTAAATCCTTTTCAATAACAATAAGAAAAGAAGTACATATTAGAAAAGCACAACAAAAACAACAGCAACAGCATCAGTTTATAGTTCAGGCAACTAATTTTGCAGTTGATATGATTTCAAGGCAAACGAATTTAATTCCAAGCAAAGTGAATTCAATTAAATTTCTATACAAATGAAGCCAACGAATCTATTCTACATGAACATAGAAATCTTTATGTGAATGTGTACGTGTGTATATGTATATGTGCATATATGTATTTGTGTATTTATTCCTAAATACGTGTTTGTGTTCGTTCTTTACACATCGCTTGCTTCTATAAATAAACGATGAATTGTAATTATAAGCCACAAAAAGGAGAACCCTGAAAAGCAACAACAACAACAAGTATAATAATAATTATAATAACAACAGTTCAGGGATTAAGGAAAGATTTTCTTATTGAAAATTAATAATAAGAAAGCGAGTTCAAGTTGATTATCAGTTGAGTTGTTGATAGATTAGTTTTTAATGTCATGAAAACAGCGAGCAAATAACGGAAACCTCATCCTCATCCTCCTGATAATCACGGTCATCCTCATACTCGTCGTCATCGTCATTATGATCCCCCTTTTGCATTCATATCCTCATCAAAGGCTTCATTATCATCCCCATTTCTAACCCTCGCCCTCATCCACACCCTCATCCTCATCATCTTCATCATCGTCATCGTCATCCTTGGAATCATCATCTCCCTCACCACCGCCGTCGCACTGAATTCACCCCAAAGCACTGAATTCACAATTCCTCAACAATTTTGTTAAATTTAAAATTGTATTCAATATTTTATTCTCTTAGGATATCTTATTATATAACATGGTGTATTATTATTATAACCACATTATGATGAGTATTTTTCTTGTTGTTAATAGTTATCAGTGGAAAACCTGATGCAGTCTCATGGCAGTCATTCAGACGGCTTCGGCCACTCCGATGCGCATTTGACCCTTGTCGAATTCGGTGTAGTACCGGCCCAGGAAGATGTCGCCCAGAATCCAGATGTCGATGTCCTTATTGATGAAGCCCGCGATGCAGTAAACGTTTCCGAACTCATCCGGCTGCGTCCTGCGGATGTATTCGGCCGATCATAGTGTGAATGTGGCACCGCCCATGCTGAAAACGAAGTCGGGCATCCTTTTCACAGACTCGCAGTCGACGGTGAAGTAGGTGCCATCGGTCCATGTGGCCCACATGGCAAGGCGCAGCATGTGGAAGACGTTCGGGGGTACAACGATGAGGCTGGTGCCGGTATCGATCAGGGCGCGACACTTTTTCTCCCAACACAAATTCTGGCCTCGGAAGGTGGCGGAATCCATGTCCACCATCCACGAGTCGGTGCTGGCCACGGGTATGTACGTGAATTCACCGGAGTAGCGCCGTGGGTTAGAGCCACCAAAGGTGATTTCGCCGCCGGCACTCGACGTTCCATTGCGCCCCAAGTACACGGAGAACACTTGTCGCTCCAGCAGGCCCTGCGACCACATGTTGTCGAACGGAGGCACTACGTTGTTTGTGGACGATTCCACGAAGCCCAGGCCGAAGATGCCGTCGAATTGCGAGAACTGAGTGCTAGTAGTGGACTCAGCGAAGGTCTGGCTGGTGATGGGGAAGCCGTTCACGCCCAGGGTGTCGGTGGAGAGGAAGCCGAACGTCGACTGCGACACGTAGTGCAGGTCGATGTGGTCCCCGTTGGCTTCGTAGGTACTCGAGGCACCAGAGTAGTACAGCCGATGGCTCTCGCAGACCTCGCACTGGCCGGACGGAATCCACAGGTTGGAGGAGCCGGTGTCGAATATGACGGAGAAGGTTTGAGGCGGGGTGCCGATGGTGATGTCGCCGTAGTACTGCATGTTGTCGAAGTTGTAGAGGCCTTGAGACGTGGTAGCGCCGCGGCCCTTGTTTCGGAACACAGATGAATCGACACGTTGCTCCGGAAGCTTCTGCAGCGGGACGCTGATCGTCTGGGCGCCAACAGAGACGATGGCCAGAGATATAAACAAAGTTGCTGCGAGAGTGTACAACATGCTGGTTCCGTAGCTGTGACTGGTTACCGGGAGGCGGTGTGAATGATTCCGATTGAACCGGACCATTCGCTTTTATAGCTGTTTCGAATTCTAATCATATCGTGGTTCAGCCTTCTTAGCAATCTTATCAGGAAGAGAAGAAGGTTTCTCAGGGGTTAACCGGCCATGATTCCGGTGTCGATTATGCATTCAGGAAATATTCGACATGCAGCGGGTCAAAATTCGGAACGAGTTATCTACAACGATAGTGAGTCGTAGAGTATATCTTGCCTATCTTTATGAGCCACTTCGATAAAAGTCAGTTGATTGAAAGAGTGATTACTTTACTATTATTAAAGTGAAAAAAGTCGTTGTTAAGGAAGATAAGGTTTCTGTTTGTACGGGACGATCTCAGTTTGGCAGAGATCAGGAACTGAAATAAATTCTTGTTCATGGCTCGGTTCATGGTCATAAGTATATGTGTGTGTATGGGTATGTGTATGTGTGTGTGCTTCATTTGCATTTCCCATGCATGGCTGTAAGGCGATAATTTGAATTGGAATTGCAGTCATGTCGCAACACTAATTTTGTCGACATATTTAATTGAAACCTGAAACAGTTGACAGAGGAAATAGACGGCGGTGCGGGAGGGGGGGGGGGGGAAGAAGAAAACAGGTGAGCACAAAGACGAGGTGGCAATTCAGAATCAGCTAAGAAATTAACGTTAAGTTGATTAAATTGAAAGTGAATTAAATCGCCTACAAATTTAATTTAGGCAACAAAATTTCAGCAACGAATAAGTTACATAATATTGTATAATATTTATAAACATCCAATATATAAAATAAGTTTATATGATTGTAAAATAATAGTTTAACTTAATACTAATGTAGAAGGAGCAAGATGTAAGACTGAAAATAAAGAAAAGTAGAAATTATGAATCAAGGCTGTATATGTTTTTTCCCCAATCTTTTCAAATACAAAAAAAAAAAATACGAATACCTAAAATTGTAGAGATCCTTGATGGTCCTCTAAACACATCCTAAATATTCTAAAAGGAGAGACAGAATAAAATTAAAAGGAGAGAAGAAGGTTAACATTTTGTGTGTTGCTTCAATCAGCAATAAATTTGGAAAAGTAACAGTAAGTCGACATTGATTTTCGACACAAATATTCACACACACACACACATACACTTATACACAAACGCATACATGTTCACTTACACAGAAAGATAAAAAAGTTTTAAATGGATTCATAAAAAAAAGGAAAACGAAATCGAAATCTCGGAAACAATCCACGTTATAAAGATTTGCTGTTGTTGTTGTTATGTTTGTTGTTATTATTATGGTTGTTGTCCTTGCTAAGGTTGTTGTTGTTCCTATGTTTGTTGTTATCTAAACCAACTGTTACTCACTTAATACAGCAGAGCCTACAAAAACAACAATAAACCAAACAACAACCGCACAATGAGAACAACGGGGCTGAGAAGACCAACAACAAAAACCCCCAAAAAACAACAATAGTAAGGAGAACAGCAACAGAAAAGAAAAACAATAACCATAAAAACCCAACTAAGAAACTAAGAAGCAGAACAACAAACTAAAAAAGATACCAGAGAGATTGAAAGCGATTGAAATAGTAAAGTTATTGTAATTGAAGAGGGGACCCAAAAGGCAGAGGGTCC
The DNA here is from genome assembly GCA_943737955.2 of Myopa tessellatipennis. Lineage (NCBI taxonomy): Eukaryota > Metazoa > Arthropoda > Insecta > Diptera > Conopidae > Myopa > Myopa tessellatipennis. Next base: position 60,815,195 of record OX031316.1, read on the forward strand.
CCATTTTTTTTGCTCTAATTTTGAACACCCGGGAAAATACAATACAACAAAAAAGTAGGGTCTTTTTTCGAGAGTTGTTTTTGTATTTTTTCTGTGACCGATCGACCGACCTTTTTCGGTCCTGTTTGAGGATTCGAAGTTGAATTTAAACGATTGGGGATTTCATTTTGACGGTGATGCTTTTTCTTGCTCTCTCTTAAATCACTCTCCGGAGATTAAAAAAGAAAATCATCCGTTGACGTGTTTTAATTTATTATCCTCTATCATTTTTGCGTGAAATTGAAAGGAGAAAGAATAATAATAATAAAAGTATTAATGAAAAAATTAAAAGAAAATGAAATATGCTAAAATAAACTACAAGAATACTAACAGAAGCAATAATAATCGAAATAATAATAATAATAGTAAAGATAATAATAGTTATAATAGTAAATTTAATTATTTATAAATACTAAAAATAAAATGAGGACGAATTCAAGCAGAAACAGAAATGAAAATCAACACGTTGCTGTACGGTGATACGATATTAAAGACGAAGCGTTGAGCACAAAAACAGTAGCCGAGGCAGCTGTTGTGGTTCAAGGAAGAGGAGGGGGTGGATACACACACACATACACATAGCCATACACATACACATATGCCTGTTTATAGAAGCCTCTCCATGTACACGTGCAACTGAACTGAAATCAAACTCAGGTGAGCGACGTTTTTCAACAAGTCTGTGGGAACAATAAAACAACAACAACAACAGCAACACCAAAAACCCTCCTCAATTCGCCTTCGCTGTCAAGCTCACTGCCACTGTTGCGCTCTTCCTCTTCTTCGCATTCGAAGCGAAGGTGTTGGGGTGGCAGCCCCTCAAATCAACAACATGAGAGCGTGTGGATTCCAAGAGAAAAGAGGATGCAAGGGATCAAGAATGGAAGAAGGAGAAGGAAAGAAGGGAAGAAAGAGAGAAGGGATGGAATAATAAAACAGCACTAAAAAATACAAAAACAATAGAAGAGAGTGGCTCAGAACACGAGAGAGAGAGAGTGAGTGAGTGAGTAAGAGAGGGTAGAGAAACAGGAAGTGAGACAGAGAGCGAGGTGGAAAGAGCGAAATATACAACAACCAAGAAATTATCCTAACTCATATTTTCTAAACCTGGCAACGCTTTCTTTGTAGGCACTGTAATGGTTCTCTCAATTTCTCGTTGACCCTGTCTTTCTCTCTTCCTACCCTTCTCTCTATCAACAACTTAGTTCTTTATACGCAGACAATAACAACAACAACTACAAAGAAATACAACAATTGAACGCATGCGATTGAATTCGCCGCAACGAGGAGATGATGATGATGATACACTCGTTGTAATTTCATTGTAGTTGTTGTTGCTATTATTGTTGGTGGTGGTGGTGTTGTTTTTTCCTCGCAGCATTTTCTCAGTATTTTTGGAATTTTCCGGGGTATTTTAGCTCATGGAGAACTCATAGAAACTTCAGTTTCATCAGAGACGCGCTCCGAAGAGGTCGATAGTGTGCAAGTGAAGTGAAACGGAAAAAAGAACACCAGAAATTAAAAATCAACAAATTAACTTATATACAATGACAATGAAAGTGAAACGGAAGTGAATAGAAAGAGGAAATAATAAAAAATTACAAGAAAAAAGAAGCGACAAAGAAAGCTTCGACTATTTTTCGATTAAAGAACAATAATAATTTGATTAATAGATAAAAACAAAAATAAAATTAAAGCGTTTCCTGAATTTTTCCCTCCCCTTTCTTTTTGGTGCTTTTTTTCTTTTATTTTCTCCCCACAAACGCAATCGTCCGTATACAGAAAATTGGCTTGTGTAAGTGTGTGTGTGTGTTCGTGTGTGTGTGCGTGCGTTTGATGCGCCTGACACACATCTAAACGTATACAAAGCAAACAAAAAACATTTCCTTATACATATTGTATTAAAAAAAAACTACTTCTCGATGAATTATTAAAGAAAGGATTCGGATTCGCTGCGAAATTTAATGGAAAGTTTTTCTGTAATAAACAAAAATCCTGTATTTTTTCTGCAATTGAATTCACAAGAAAAATTTGTAGAAAACACGTATTTGCACGTAATATCATTAATTAACTTAAATTTACATAAGTTTAAATTCAAAATAATTTTCACTTAAATTCATAGTAAACCCGTAATAAACTATTAAATATCTCTCTAAAAAATTAATAAATAAAGAGTAGTAAAATAAATAACTAAACTTTGTCAACAACATTCGCAGGAATGAAGAAGCTTCCAATGCTTAAGTTGGTGAGTTTAAATTTAAAGCCACTTCAGATGCTTCACTCGATTTATTCATTGTCTTTTTGTTGTTTTTATTGGAAAAAAAGAAACACAAAAAAATATGAATTAATAGAAATATATTTTAGTTCAAAATACAGATAAAATATAATAAATGAAGACAGATAAATATGTATATACGGATAAAGTAAATAAATAAATAAATAAACTAATTAACGAATAAATAAATAAATTAATTAATAAATGTATAAATTAATAAATAAACGAACAAATGATTAAATAAATAAAAATTTATTATAGAAATTAAATAAATTAATAAATGTATAAATTAATAAATAAGCTAAGAAATAAGTAAATAAATTAATAAATTTGTGAATAAAGAATTAATTCACATACATAATAAACAGTTAATAAATGAATTAATAAATAACTAGATAAATAAACTAATTAACGAATTAATAAATACATACACTAATAAATGAACAAATAAATGAAAATAGAAATAAACAATTGAAGAAATAAATAATTAAGTAATTAAATAAATAAAGAAATAAAGAAATAAATTAATAAATAAATAAATATTTAAATAAATAAATAAATATATAATTAAGAAAAAAATTAAATAAACAAATAAAAAACTAAACAATTAATTATATAAATAAATATATAAATAAGTAAATTAATAAATAACTAAATAAAATAATAAAAGATCTTAAAAATTAATAAAAATCATCTTAAAAAATAAATATATAAATAAATTGCTTCATGAAAATTAAAGAGTTCAATTTTTTTTTTGTTTAATATAATTATTATATTTGATATATTTATATATATTAATTTTATATAATGATAAATTCAATATAATGATAAAGTGAATACAATTATTCTATGTAAGCATATTTTTTATAATTTTATTTTTTAATAATTTAAAATTTCTATTTTAATACTAATTAAACAGTAAAAGACTTATCTTATTTCTAGCTGAACACTTTTAAATTGAAGTAAAGAAATTAAATTGATTAATTAAATTTTAATTATACATATTTCGAATGCAAAGAAATGTCAATAAATTAAATAAATGAAATAGTTGTTTACAAAATTTATTGTTAAAAATTAATGTTATTTACAAGTGTACAAATAAACAAACATACATTTACCACATATGTGTATAATATATTGTATCTGTAAATATATGAAAGTTTTACATGGCGTATGATAAACAATTGATTCATATTAAAAGATAATCATACGTCGTGTGGCGAATGAATTCGTTTTAAGACCTGGAAAAAAGGCTATGATAAAATGATTATTGTTGTTGTTGTTGATATTGTTGTTGTAGTATTTTATTTAATTGTTATCGATTTGTTATTATTGCTATTGGAGTTCCTGATCTTTTTGTTGTTGTTGCACAGTTACTGTAGTTTTACTGTCACTGTTGCTCCACTGCTGCTATTGTTGTTGTTGTTGTAGATTAAGCTTTCCCACATGCGATTCTCCGTTTGCGTGTTAGTTTTATCCTTTTTGGTAAAGCAGCAACAAATTTATGAACTCATTAATATTTAAATTGTAAGCAATAAAATATCCTTTCATGTAGTAATTGTTTTGTCTGGTTTTTTTCTTCCTTCTGTTCATTAGCTGTTATTTAGTATTATATAACATAATATTAAATTGTGTTGCCACAGATTTTAAACAAACAAATTAATAAATAATGAAATATATAAATATATATAATGAAGTAAAATTGCGAGTTTAGAGAGTAATTAAAACAATGCTACAAGTAAATTCGAAAAACTTCCTATCTTGCACAAGCTTTTAAAATAACGAAAGTTTTATTTAATAACCATAAATTACAGATAAAAAATAACAGATGAAGAAAGATGATTTGCAGATTAATTTGAATCCCAATTTAATGCGCAGCAGCTCAGCTTCGACATCTTTATTTTGATGGCCTCGTTATGCTGCAGCGTCCTTAATGCTTCCTATTCTTCTGCTTCTTCTTACGCTTCCTCTTCCTTCGAAGTACTTTGAATGTGGCACAAACAGACACACAAACCACTCACTGACGTCACTTAACATCATCGAAACCTTGTGTGTTTGTTTGTTTATTTGTTTGCCTTCAATTATACTCTCTTTTCTTTTTCTTTCTCAATTAAACTTATCTTAAACTCATTAAAGATCTCGCTATTAATTCTAAAAGTAACTAGTGCTACACTGAACTGAAACTAGTTCAGGAAAAGAAGAAAAGGAAGGAAGAAAAGTGAACAGAGGGAAAAAGAAGCAAAAACGAAAGGAAAAACTTAGTTTAAAAAGAAAGAGGGATGGATAAAAATATATCCAAATGTATCCTCATATAAGATATGAGTGCATAATTAATATACATTTATTCTATATCCCATTTCATGCTTTATATCTTCATATTGCAATCTGTAAAAGTTTTGAAGAATTTGTCTCTTCTCATTTCTCTTCTGACACTTTTCCCAAAATCTATGGACGGATTTTCGAAATTATGCCCCCATCTGAAAGCTAATTTGTTTCTGCTTAAAAAGCAGTAAACTCTATCCTCGAATTTCTGCAAAGAATTTTCAGAACAGTTTAAACTAGTAAAACAAAGAAAAATATTTGCTTGCCGAATAAATCATCATATGAATGAGTGCATAGAAGTGGAACCCATTTGCAAAACCTCGAAATCGTGTTCCTTGCTGAATGTATGATTCTTTATCTTCTTTAGTCGTAAAACCAGAATACATTATTTTGCTTTTATAAAGTAAAACTGACTAAACGAATACCATTTCGTGTATTTCACGTATATGAAGCCAATTTCTAGAATGAAGTCGGAAATTTTTACAGACTTCTTACTTTGCATTTTATTTCAAACACTTTTTGGTGGACTTTTTCTCATCAGAATGAAAAACAAACAAGAGTTAAATATGCCAAAATAGTCAGCCGGGAGGAGTGCTGGGTCGAGGCCTGCGGAGCGGTTCCTGGTGTGGATGTGCGAGAGGTTGGAGAAACTGTCTGTCAAAAATTTACATATTATCTGTACGAATGCGTACGAATATTTCCACAGACACACTCGCAACATTTGAATATCAAACACGATGCATGAAACATCGTCCTGTGTCAGCTCCGGGACGTTCATTGCGCTCGTCAGATGTTTAAAGAGAGCTAAGCTCAGGGCGAAGAATCAGCGGAGCGGATTGAATGCATGGCTAATGTGAGGTATACAGTACTTCTCAGATCCTGATCTTAGTTTCTTCGACTGACTGAGAGACTGTCTGCTTTTTACTGCTGTGTTTGTTTACCTGTCTGTCTATCGCTGTATCACACACACACACACACACACGCACACACACAAACGCATTGTGACAGTTACAAGGACTTTGTTTGTTTTTGAACTTTTAACTTCGGTTATAAAATAAGAATTTCTCATCAACGTTTGTCACAGTCATGTTCCGCGAAAGAAAACGAAAGTCCTTCCTTCTTCAGGTATATTTTGATGTTTTGAAAGAATTGTTACAGCAGAGAGTCTGAATGGGATGGAAGAATGTCAGGATGTCAGGAGAACGAACACCTCGTCGATGTCCTGAAGTTTCTTTTTAATGTTGTTGCAGTATAAAAATAAATACAGTAAGAATAACAACAATAATAAGAATAACAGCAACAAAAGTAAGAATAACAACAACAAAAGTACGAATAACAACAACAAAAGTACGAATAACAGTAATCAGAGCATGTAATAAAAATTGAAATTCTATTGACATGCAATGGAAAAAACTCAAGGATAATCAAGGATTGGATATACTGTACAAGATGGTGCATTAAGGATAATCGTCTAATTTTAATGGTTTGTTGTTGTTTGTTTCCGGTTGTGTTTCGATATGATGGGAGTAATATTTTGTGAGTTTTTCATTACTTTTTTATTTCTCAATTTTTAATTATTTTCTCTTTGGCATTTTAATTTTTCAATATTTAATTCTTAATTTAAGAATTCTTAATTTAGTTTACGAAGTGAGTTCATCCCTTCCATCTTCAACCACCCGGCTATCCTCCCCTCCCCTCCTTCTTCATCACATCGTTCACAAGTTTCCGTTCGAAGCTCAGTTTAAGTTTCACTCGTGTTTCTCCGAGTGCATCCGAGTAGCTGCTGCTTCTTTTGTTTCGATTCCTTTTACTGGGATATCTTTTTACCGTGTTTACCCTTAACTGCCCATTTCAACTCAGACTCTGCTTCTGCTTTCCTCTCTACTTAAAGTCCTTGGAGCTGACTTAATATCATTTCAATTCACTTCACTTCACCATATTTATTCAGCATATTTTTGTGGTTAAATGGCCGGGTTTCAAATTTCGTCTACTTACATTTAACTTTGATGCTGGAAATAAAGAAGAACGAGGAAAAACAGATGAGAAAGAAGAAGATGAAAAAGAAGATGATGATGATGAGAATAACCGTCACATGTTCTGTAACTTAATAAGCTCTGAGTTCTGTTTTGAGTTTTCTTCTCTCGATTTCATGCATTTCTTAGATCCTTGGAAAAGTTCTTCGTACAATTTTTTTTTATAATTTTGTTTTCCTATTATTCTGGTTTTTCCTGGTGCTTTCTTCTTCTTCTCGTTCTTTCTTCTTCTCCACTTCTTGACTGCGCTTTTTTCACTTCATCAACTCATAAGCAAGTTTAAAAGTTGAAAATCGTGGCGCTTTTTGTCGTTGTGCTTCTGATCCTTTCGTTGATGATGTGGTCTGTTTTGTTGTTGCTGTGGTTGCTGATGTTTTCTCTATTATTGTGTCTTGTTGATGTCGATGCATTTCTGTGGTTGCTTTAATTCTTATTCTTCATAACCTTCTCCCTCTCTTTCACTCCCTCTCTCAATGATTTAAAGCAAGAGAATCGCTGCAAGAATATAATAAAAATTTATTATTTTCCATTTGATAGATTTTGACAAGCGACAAGCTACAAAAAACCCAAAGACAACAACAAGAAAAGCAAAACCAACAACTTCTCTCATTCACTTTCATTTCACGATCCAAAGGAAGAGAGTGTTTCTTTCACTCAAGACTTCTCTTTTCTTATTTAATTGCTGTTGTTGTTCTTGTTATTCGCTTTAACAGAGTAAAACAGTTTTTTATGAGCAATTTGTATGTATGTGTGTGTGTGTGTGTGGCAGAGTGTCTTTGTGTGTATTTGAGAGATTTTTTGTTTGCTTGGCTTTTGATTGTTATTGCTATTTTATGACTTTATTAATTTTAACATTTTCCATGTTTTCGCTTCAGTTTTTTATAGTTACAGGAAAAAAAAAACAAAATTTAATTGCCCAAAAATTATTGTCTTTTTTCCATACGATTTCAATTCTTTATTTCGGTTTTTTATTATCATTTTAGTAGAGCAAAAAAAAAAGAAAGCAAGTAAAAACTTTCCTAAAAATTCAATAAGTTTTATCGAAATCTTCAAGCAATTCGATTTCTTTAAAGAAAACCTGCTATTTTAAAATGTCTACAAAATTTTGATTTTTGTATTTTTTCCTATAATATGAATTACGATCTCTCGTAAGCTCTTGTTTATTTAATTCCTTTGAAGTTCTTATTTAATTTTTTTTAGATGCATTTTTGATGATTTTTTGAAATCTGTTGCATTAAATTGGTTGTTGTTTTGGAAAATTGAGGATTACGTTAAATGATTTGAGCGGATTTTTGACACGTTGCCAGTTGAATTGCAGCAGCATCGGTTGTGGCCGCGGCTGACCAAAGAAGCCACAACACAGGCCACAAAATACAAACAAATAAACACAAATGTATAAACAAACAGACACACACTCACATACATACTATACATAAATACTCACACAAAAATATATTAAATATTAATTTCATAGGTTGTTAAAAATATTTTAAAATCAATTGAATTTCTAGATGCTTCAATTCGAATTCGAACAGAGAGAAACGCATACATGAACATATATTTCAAGCTTCCACATGAAGTCAAATATTAACAACAACAACAACTATAAAAACAACAACAACGTAGAAAGTCTGTCTGGTGAAAAGCAGCTCACATGTTCATCAATTTTTGATTGTGTGTTCATTCGTTCGTGTTCAATCATTCCATCATACAACAATCATGCATCATGTATGATGTGCTTCAATACTTTCATCCATCCATCCAGCCATCCATCCATCCGTCCGTCTACTGCAATCAATACTGCAAACACTCAATTCAGTTATTCAATTATTTGTTATTTGGAATGAATTCCTTATAAATTTATACGATTTATTATCTTTTTCCTCATTTCTCTCATCTTTTCTTCGCTTCTCTTCAGATCTCTTATCTTTTTTTCCACTTTTCTTTTTTCTTTTCGTTTCTCTTTCATTTTTAATTTATTATTTCCTTTTTTATGAGGTATTACGGTGTTTTTTCATTGATTTTAACAAAGTTTTTTGTTCGGCTTAAAATAATCACATATACAAAAGCGTAAAAATAACAAAAACGGCAACAAAATTAATGAACCAACAAAATTAATGAACCAACATAATTAATGAACCAATAAAATTAATAAAAAACTGTGAAAAAGCAAAACTAATCGTTAGTTTTAAAGATATATAAAAAAACCAATTAAAAGATTGCGTTTTTTACTCCGACCGAAATGAATGAATGACTGAGCAACATTTTAATCGTTTCAAATACCAGTAGTTTTTTTAGTATTTATATTAAAGTAATCGCAATAAAAGGCAAACAAAAAACCGCGTTTTTATCAGTATTTTCTGAATTATAAACGCGATTTTAATGGATTATATTGCTACATACACTTCATTGCGATAATTTTGAATGTTTTTCTGTTTAGAAAAACTACCTGCAACAACAACAACAATAAACACAAATAAAAGCTTCTGATAAAATAAACAAAAAACTATAAACAAAAAAAATCTCCAAATAAATAATGAATTAAAAAACAACTAAAATGTTTGAGGGGGCCAAAATTTCAGTGGATTTTCCATTCAATGTTTTTTTTCTTAAATTTAAACAATTTTTAAATTTTTGTTTGTTTTTCTTTTTTTTGTCTTTAAATGGTTTTTTTTGGCAAAAGCGATGTTTCAAAAAAATTCGTCTCTTTCAGTTTTGAGGCTTTCTGTCGAATGATGAAGGAAGCAAAAATTTATGGACGATGTTGAAAAAATTAGTTCAGAAAAATAAAGTAAAAAGTGGAAGGAAAAAATATAGAAAATACAAAATTTACATAATCAATTAACTCGAAGCAAGTCAAAAGCTATTAATATTTTGTGGCCTCAAAAAGTACATTAAAATGTTTCTTTTCTGATGCGATTTTCTTAATATTTTTGTTGTAACTTGTAACTCACGATCTTTAGAATTATTTAATATTGTATTATATAACGACGAATAACCGATTAATTGAATTCGAATTTCGCAACTATAAAAAACATCAAACATCTGCGGCATCTAATTTTTGTTACATTAATAAATATATAGTATTTTTGTACGAGTTCCTCTTCAATCTTAACTGCATTGAAATTTATGAACGCATTCGATTTTCACTCGTAATAAATTCGGCCATCGCAAACTTTATGACGATGATTCTGTTGTCCAACGCAAGAGAAAGAAAAAAAGAGAGAGAAAGAGAGACAGAGAGAGAGAGGAAAAGAAGGAGAGTGAGAGACCGCGAGGGAGAAGACATCGACATTAAAAAGTAAACATCATTTTATCAAAATCGATGTAAAAATATTCAAAAGCATTTAAAGACTAAAGACTAAAAGCAGAGAATACTAAGAAAGGAAAGAAGAAGAAAACGTAGAAGAAGAAAATTTCGATAAGCTTTTAAATGTGGTTTCTATAATGAAGAAGGAGTTCATGGGAAAAGAAGAAGTATCAGCGAACCATGAAAATTAATTACAAAAGCGCTCAAAGATAACGCTTTCATAGAATATATTTACAAACATAACAGAATAAGCATTAATAATATTATAATGTACCATACATACACCTATCAATTCATATTAGAATATATTTTCAAATAATAATATTCGACCTGGTCTACCCTGAGCGAAGTGAACCCGAAAACCGTATGATCTCTAATGAAAAATCCTTCAATTGAAATACTTTAGAATAGAATGTTAAAGAGAGTGAATGTAAGGGTCCCAGGACGGTGGAAGAAACAAATAGAATATTATTATATGAAATTTTTTATAAATAGAATAGCTCTAGAAATTTCTCTAGCTAATTATGTTATCAAAGCTATAAAAACAATACTCTGCTATGGCTTGAAATAACCTTAACAGTTATACAATTTCGCGGAAAAATTATGACCATGAACTGAACCATGAACAAGAACTGCTTTCAGTTCCTGAACTCTGCCAAACTGAGATCGTCCCGTGGAAACAGAAACCTTATCTTCCTTAAAAACGGCTTTATTCACTTTAATCATTCCTTCAATCAATTGACTTTTATCGAAGTGGCTCATAAAGATAGGCAAGATATACTCTACGACTCACTATCGTTGTAGATAACTCGTTCCGAATTTTGACCCGCTGCATGTCGATTATTTCCTGAATGCATAATCGACACCGGAATCATGGCCGGTTAACCCCTGAGAAACCTTCTTCTCTTCCTGATAAGATTGCTAAGAAGGCTGAACCACGATATGATTAGAATTCAAAACCGCTATAAAAGCGAATGGTCCGGGTTCAATCGGAATCATTCACACCGCCTCCCGGTAACCAGTCACAGCTACGGAACCAGCATGTTGTACACTCTCGCAGCAACTTTGTTTATATCTCTGGCCATCGTCTCTGTTGGCGCCCAGACGATCAGCGTCCCGCTGCAGAAGCTTCCGGAGCAACGTGTCGATTCATCTGTGTTCCGAAACAATGGCCGCGGAGCTACCACGTCTCAAGGCCTCTACAACTTCGACAACATGCAGTACTACGGCGACATCACCATCGGCACCCCGCCCCAAACCTTCTCCGTCATATTCGACACCGGCTCCTCCAACCTGTGGATTCCGTCCGGCCAGTGCGAGGTCTGCGAGAGCCATCGGCTGTACTACTCTGGTGCCTCGAGTACCTACGAAGCCAACGGGGACCACATCGACCTGCACTACGTGTCGCAGTCGACGTTCGGCTTCCTCTCCACCGACACCCTGGGCGTGAACGGCTTCCCCATCACCAGCCAGACCTTCGCTGAGTCCACTACTAGCACTCAGTTCTCGCAATTCGACGGCATCTTCGGCCTGGGCTTCGTGGAATCGTCCACAAACAACGTAGTGCCACCGTTCGACAACATGTGGTCGCAGGGCCTGCTGGAGCGACAAGTGTTCTCCGTGTACTTGGGGCGCAATGGAACGTCGAGTGCCGGCGGCGAAATCACCTTTGGTGGCTCTAACCCACGGCGCTACTCCGGTGAATTCACGTACATACCCGTGGCCAGCACCGACTCGTGGATGGTGGACATGGATTCCGCCACCTTCCGAGGCCAGAATTTGTGTTGGGAGAAAAAGTGTCGCGCCCTGATCGATACCGGCACCAGCCTCATCGTTGTACCCCTGAACGTCTTCCACATGCTGCGCCTTGCCATGTGGGCCACATGGACCGATGGCACCTACTTCACCGTCGACTGCGAGTCTGTGAAAAGGATGCCCGACTTCGTTTTCAGCATGGGCGGTGCCACATTCACACTATCATCGGCCGAATACATCCGCAGGACGCAGCCGGATGAGTTCGGAAACGTTTACTGCATCGCGGGCTTCATCAATAAGGACATCGACATCTGGATTCTGGGCGACATCTTCCTGGGCCGTTACTACACCGAATTCGACAAGGGTCAAATGCGCATCGGAGTGGCCGAAGCCGTCTGAATGACTGCCATGAGACTGCATCAGGTTTTCCACTGATAACTATTAAACAACAAGAAAAATACTCATCATAATGTGGTTATTATAATAATACACCATGTTATATAATAAGATATCCTAAGAGAATAAAATATTGAATACAATTTTAAATTTAACAAAATTGTTGATATTTTTTACGATTCTGAAAAGTTTGTGGTGAATTCAGTGCGACGGCGGTGGTGAGGATGACGATGAGGTTAAGGATGCTTTTTTGTTGTAATATTATTTTATGTAAACTGCAGCTTGTCATCAAAAAAGTTCTTCACTTTTAAAGTACAAGGAAAATCGAAAGGTTGACTAAAATAAAAGCGTGCATAAAAAAAGAGCAACCAAAATTTTATTTTTTTTATCATTCGACATGGTTTTCCGTTTCATGCGCTGATGCGTCGTCAAACTTTATTCATGACTTCCGTTTCCTGTGAAGCATTTCAGAAAATTTTTAAAGTTTCACATTTCGGTGCTTTTTTTCAGTTTGAATATTTTTTAATGCACTCACTTTAAAGTATGGATCGTGTCCATGAATGAGTGTATGTGTTTATAAGTTTATGTTTTTATTTGTGTATGCGACTCTGACAGTTAAAAACAACTAAAGAAACACTGTTGAAGTGTATAGCTGCATATTTTTGTAGTCGCTCGTGCGTGTTTTTTGAAAACACGAGCCATTTTTACGAAACATCATTTTGCACACTTTAGCAACAGACATAAAAAAAGCACAAGATATTAGATTAGAATTAAAATAGAAATGAATAAAACATAAAAACTAAGACTAAAAATGTATTTCTTCATCTTTTTCTGCTTCAAACAGCGCCACCACGCCCCCCACACGCCCCTCATCTACATCGGCGTTCTACTTGCTTTAGTTGCCGTTTGAAAAATTAATGAAGAATGAAGGAGCAGCAGCAGCAACAACAACAACAGCAACAGAAAGCAAAACATGTGTGTTTAATAAAGCATGAGAGAAAACATTAGCGTTGCCAGAGTGAATTAAAGTCAGTCTAGCAACGAAGAAGAATAACGAAAACAACAACAAGAAGAGCAACAAAAACAAGACCAATAACAACAACAAAAAACAGCAACTCTGCTGATTACTAAAGAAAACTCAACACAACAACAAAAACCTGCATTAAATTCTGCATGTTTATAGAACAAGTTTTTTAGTTCGAGCTCATTAGCGTCAAAGCGAAGAGTATAAAAAAGGGAGAGAGCGAGACAGAAAGGCAAGAACACAAAAACGACCAACCATCAAAAGAACTTATAATAACCAACAACAACAACAACATGTTCCTAAGCTGACTCTTTTTAAAAGACGGAAAAAAGCGCCATCAAAACAACATTATGAACACAGCCAAAAAGTATTTAAACGTAACGAGGACAACAACAATAAAAGCAAAAACAACAAAAGCAACAACAACAGCAAGGATAACAACAAAAACAACCATAATATAATCAACGCATATTTAATGTCCAAAGAAGAAGTACATAATCACTAAAAACTTAGGCGAGAAAAACTAAAACACGGCAACAACAAATCTAAGAAAACGAGAGTAAGAAGGGAAATACATCAACAAAATAACAACTATAAAATTATAAATAAAACAACAACAATAACAGCAACAACAAAATCTACAATAACAACACCAAGAATAACAACTGCTAAAGAAACTCTTCAAAGCTTCTTCAATTCAAAGGAGGAACCAAAGAAGATTCCTCAAGAAACACAGGAAAAAAGCACCAAACGTCAAATAAATTAAAATTTTAATCAATTAAGGAATAAAATTGAGTGTGTTTTATAAAGAAATCGAGTGGAGAACCGATCCGAAGCGATGGCGGAGCAGGACAACTACGATGATGAGGTAAGTTTTTCTTTTTCAATTCAATAGTAATTAAATTTAATTATTAAGTATGTAATTTAAACAAAAACTTCATTATTTATTATGTGCAAATGCTTGAAAAAACAAAATCGATTTTTAATATAACACAAAAACGTGCATATTTTATCAAAAGTTTATAGAAGAAGCAGAAGCAGAGAACAACAACAAAAAATTATCCAAAATTTTGACGGAGGAAAAAGTTTAATTTTCAAGAATTCTTTAAAGAAATTTAAAATGAATAAAATTTCAAAATAGCACAATTAAAGAAAATATTAAAAAAGTCTATTGTTTTAATTTAATTGAAATTTAATTGGAAAATCAATTTAAAAGAAGGAAGTAAAGAAAGGGCATAAAAAGGCACTTGAAAAGAATTCGCTTTAAAATTAATGAGTTCCTTTGTTCCTTCGCAGTTCGTTTGTTCGTGGTATTTGTGCAGCGCTGCCACTTTTTTTGCCACTCAATTTTCGTGCCACACTCAGTTTTTGTTTGTTTGTTTGTTGCTGTTTTTGCATACGATTTAATCTTCAACACGGTACGCCGCAAGGTATGCAGTGGATTTGCATTCATTGCGGTGGATTTTAACAGGATTTCTCTCGTGGTCGTCCTTGAATTCACTCCCTTCTAAAGTGAAACGTCAAAGTTTCGAGCAACAACAACAAAGTTGAGAACAAAAGCAGACTGACTCTGATAATCTGCAAAATAATCTGATTACCAAAAAGAAAACTTAACGGATTTGGTTTTTAATTTTGAAACTTTTGAAAATTCGTCGTTTCTCAAAACGTTCCTCAAGAAATGTTCTTAAATTCGGTTAAGTTTTGAAAGTTTCGGTAAATTTTGAAAGTTTCGATAAATATTGAAGTTTTGGAAGTTTCGATAAGGTTTGAAAATTTTGTTACATTGGGAAGGTTTCGGTAAATTCGACGGGTTTCGTTAAAATCTAAGAGTTTCGTTCAATTCTGAAAGTTTCGTTAAATTTTGGAAGTTTCGTTAAATTTTGAAAGTTTTGTTAGATGTTGAAGTGTTCAACACGTATTCAAAATCTTGATAAATGTTAAAAATGTCGTTAAGTATCGAAAGATTCTTTAAATGTTCAAATTATAAAGTTTCGATAAATTTTAAATAAAGTTTCTTTAAGTTTTGAAAGTTTGGATAAATGCTGAAAGTTCCAATAAATTTTGAAATGGTGAAACTCTTCCGAAAATCACCCTTAATCTCAATTCTTACCGAAGAATTCGATAGTTTTCAAAAGCACACTCACACATGCAGGTATATTCGTTATTTTAATCTCATACTCACACATCTGTACCGATCGACTATCATAACTTCATTAAATTACCGGCTGCTCAATTAACTTTAATGCATGCGATTTATAAACCAACAACAACGACAAGAACAGCAACACCAATAATCACAACAACAACAAAGAAACAGACAGCTATTAAAATAATCCCCAACAACAACAACAACAACATTGTCGCATGTCGCATCATCTGTGCAACGAGCAACCGACGTGCAACGCTTTTAATTTGCAATTCTTTTTGTGCTGGCAGCGCTGTCTGAAGTCTGAAATCTAAAGATTCGAATAACGAAGGAGGAATGGACAAAAACACTACAACAACAACAAGAACAACAATGAAAGCACGAATAAAAAGAACAACAACGAGAGACCAACACAACGAAAAGCAAAAACAAAAACAAAGTCAACAAAGAAGTGCCTCTTTTGTAGTGCGATTTTATACAAGATTTCATACAAATCTTTGTGCGTATAAATTGATGAGTGTGTATGTGCGTGTGTATGTGTGTTTGCAGGTATCTCTATGTGTTTGTGTATAAGTGTGAGTCTGTCTGAGGATGTTTTTGCACAAAATTGAGGATAAAACAAAAACACAACCAAAGATTCACCACAAAAGCATTGAAATTGAGCCCGATTAAATTTCGTCACAAAAGAAAATGACACAAAAAAAAGTTAATAAATTGTGGGGAGAGGAGGGAGGTAACTACACCAACAACAGATGTTTAGCTTAATTTCATTTAATAAAATTTTACAAAAACTGATCGTATCAAAAAAGAAACTTAAAGCATAACATGGTACAAAAAAGAGATTTGTTCTATACTTATAACGTTTTTAATACATGAATTTTTAATTATAATCTAAGCATCTGTCTGTAAATTTGGCAGCTTGTATAATAAAATAAGGAATTCTTGCATATTTCAAGGATCTTCGTTGGTTTCTTAAAATTTTAAGCGTTTCAATAGGTTTTAATTTTAATTATAAATTTTTGTGAAGCTGATAAGACTATATTCTGTGTTTTTTTCATCAACGTTTTCCAAACAACCATAACAGAGTTCCTAAAAGCCATAATCAAAAAATCTGGCAACATGTCTGCTTGATATACCCTTTCTTTTGGCTTTAAGCCAAGTTTAGTTTTTCTTTCGCCTTCATTGCCACTTCTCTGGGTACTTTTCGGCTCTCTCTCCCTTCCCTCTTTTTCTTTCAGTTTCCTTCCGTTCTGGTCGTTTTCCCCAGTTTTTTCAAATTCTTTTCTCTTCTCTCTCATAAAAACGAACGACCTTCTTAAGTTTTCAGTCTCAAATTAGGTGGCCGGATGGTTTGCCACATTCTTTATCTCTAAATGTGGTAAAAATACATGAAAAACAACAACAACAACTCTTCTGTTTTTCTTCTTCCGCTTCGAGTGTCTGTCCTTCCTCCGTTTTTTAAGTACATCCGTTGCAGCACCTCAGACTCACGGTCCTCGTCTCACTCTCTGTCTCGCTCTCGGTTTCTGCCTCGTTCTCGGTTTCTGTCTCGCTCTTGGTTTCTGTCTCGGTCTCAGTATCATTATCGGTCTCCATCTCGCTCTAGCTCTGGGTTCTGTCTCTGTTGTTGTCCCCGTTACCATCCTCGATCTCTGTCGTGGATAAATATTGAAGCATCAAAGTGAAGGACGACGCTGAGGGCAGCAGAATCTGAGACAAGCAGCATTCTACACTCGTAATAACGGGATATTTTCATGTTAACCGTTAAGATGAATAACGCGGGGTTCTTTCTTATGTTTAAACACTTACTGACAACAACAACAACAACCAACAAATACACTTTGTTGTACAACCAAGATAAGAAAAAGCAAGAAGCTAAAAAATGAGGTGAAATATGAAACGAGCTGGAAATTATAAGAATTTCGATTGAGTGAGTGCCTAGGTGATTAATCCAACGACTTACAGACTAATTGACCGATTGATTGACTGCCTAACCAACTG
Source organism: Myopa tessellatipennis (assembly GCA_943737955.2). Lineage (NCBI taxonomy): Eukaryota > Metazoa > Arthropoda > Insecta > Diptera > Conopidae > Myopa > Myopa tessellatipennis. The sequence continues at coordinate 60,832,496 of OX031316.1, forward strand.
ACCATTTTATCAACTTTTGATGGCAACGTTTAGAATCACAAAATTACTTGATTTTTGAATAAATAATAAATTTGCTTAAGAATATGAAAAAGGAAGGAAGGAATGTCAAAATTGGACAGAATCCTGAGACGAAAGGAACTGAATTCGAATACATTTGTCACTTTGATTTCGTTGCTTATCTCTCTGTTCACGTCAATCACAAGCATTGATTAATGAAGAGAAAACAAGGTGAAAGAAGCGTTTATTTCCACGTGTACATGGAATATATCAAAGATTTGCTTCGGAAGGTACTCGAATGGTAGGTTGCTTTAAAAAGAATTTTGTTGTTCTTCGGAGCAATTTTCACAAGAATTTTCAACGAATTTCTGTCGATAAAACTACAAGTATACAATAAAACTATGTTATATAAAATTAGGATAAATAGAAGGATGTATTAGAATAAATATAAAAATCTAAGAAGTGAATGAAATTCATTCCTCAAGAACACTTAAAGGCACCCACTTAAACACACACTCAAACACTTTCCTCTTCTGTCCTTCTTGATTTTTTATATTTATACATTTTCTCATCATTCGTTTTTATTTCTATTTCATCATCTGGAAGCTTTCAGGCATCGGAAAATCCAAATGCTTACATTTAATTTAATTTATTCAGAACACGGAACAATCTTTCTGTCTGCGAATTGTTCTGTGGGAGATTGTGTGATGAAATGATTGCGTTTTTGGAAATGAATATAAAATAAACACGCAACAGCTGATGTAGCTTAAGAATTGTCCAAAGGACTAAAGATAAAAACGGAAAATTCTCTAAATTGTTTTTTGTTTCTTTTGCGAAAACACTGAAAACTTAATAAAGGTTTAAAGAATACATTTTTCCCTAATTTTGTCTTCAATTAAATTAATTTCTATTCATTTCTTTGTCTTCGGGATGTCCTGAAACTCGTCACTCGCAGTTTATTTATTTCCAATATTATTTTCGTTCATGTTATTTTTCAAATTTAATATTTTTTATACAACAGCAACAAAGAGTGTTCGATACACATGCACACGCTGCAGGGTTCATGCAATCTCGCTGCTTGCAATGTTGTGAATTAGCAAAAAAGTGGAGAGAGAGAGAGAGAGAGGGAGACCGTGAATGCAGAGACGGGAGAAAGCGAGGAGAGAAGAGGAGGTTTCATAGTTGATATGAAAGCTAAATAGTTGTTTGACTTAACTGCTTCTGCTTTTGCTTCTCCTGCTTCTCCTCATGCTGTTTCTTATTCTGCGCTTCCTCCTCTTCTACTCTTGTCGAAAGGATGCTTTAAATTTTCTTGCTTTGCAACTTTAATGTTAATTAAGTTTGCGCTGCAGAAAATGTTGTTAAACTGTTAATAAAACTGTTTGTTGTTGTTATACTGTACGTACGTGAACGAACAAGAAGAAGAGGAAGCTGGTGAGGGGAGAGCGGGTGGAGAGGACCAAACGGTGGATATCTAATAAAGCTGCTCATTATTTTAATTAAAAAAGTTCCCTGCTGTTTTATTTTTAAATTGTTGCTTTACAATGAAATAAAGCTTATTAATACAAAATTCGATACAAGATTCGAAAAAATACAAAATATAAACATTTTTAATATAAATTTTCATTAATTAAACTGTAATGGAAATTAAAATGAACTTAAAATTACAATAACTTGAAAGTAGTTTAAACTGAACTTGAACTTTACTTAAATGGAACCGAAACTGCACTCAAGCTTCACTAAACTATCTTTCCAGGAAATTTCGCCTTCAACGAAAGCTTAAATAATGGAATTTAAATTAAAATTTCAATTTTAAACCCTTTATTTGTCAACTGCTATCATCTAAACTCTTCTACCTCTCCTCCTTCCGTCTACTTTCCCCTTCCTTCCCTTGCAACAATTGAATTACTGTAAAGTTTTGAAGTCACTTCAAATTTTGAAGTGTTTTTTAACTCATACAAGAGTTTTCCTGGAATGCATAAAATTACTGGCTCTTTTCCTCTCTCTACAACTTTCTTTCTCTCTCTCTCCCACTTTTTCTCTCTCTGTCTCTCACTCATTTGGAGTCCTGCTTACATTCAGCTTACACAGTTTCAGTAATAATTAACTCTTTGCTAGGTTTTCTTAAGCATCTACAACAAGTTACTCAAAATATAACACACACATATATATACACTTCCATAATACACTCTAAAGAACACACACACACACACACACACACGTACACATGCACATGCATTCATACATTTACAACAACTACATTTACTACATGCAAAAAACCCCATCATAGAAGTTCATATAAAAACCGCTTGTGTTACGAACTATGATTGGCAGCTGAGCGTGTTGCATACACTCGGGCGCCTCAGAAGTGTTGCCAACAAAGTCAATCTTCAACTCGTTTAACATCGAAATAATAATATTTTAGCAAAGTCATTCGAGTGCCAATTCGACGGTGAGCTTCAGAAGCTTCAAAAGTGAAGCCTGTTAAAATGGCTTCAAAAGTCATGCAGCAGAAACAGCGAGGGGGAACAGTTTCTAATAAAAGGGCTGATAAGGAAGAGTGAATACGGAGGGGGGGGGGAGAAGAAAGAGATTTAGTACGCGCATGAAATATAAAAGTTTTGCTCTCTAATAATGGAAGAAATTCCATTATTTCTTTTAAAGAATGAGAACTCTTTTGGAGAAGTTTATTGAAGTGAAATAATCTATCTTCTATATATATAAAAATGAAATGGCCATGTATGTCCCACCATCAGAACGGCTGGACCGATTTGACTTATTGTTATGTTGTTGTGTTCGTAATTGTCAGGACAAGGGTTGTATGAAAGAAAATTTTGCGAAACTCGATCGGAAAACTCGAAAATTTGTATTTTTAATTTGTATGCAACTAAAACTTCATTAAAAAAATATTAGAAACAGTTTACATCAGTTGTTTGCTGTCATATCAAAGTTTAGAAAAATAAAAATGAAAAAAAATATATGAGATTAAAAAATGACAATTTTTGATATGCTATACAATAATGATAGTAATCTATCTTTCTTGCATACATAGTATGATGAAAAAAGTTGATAATATTTATTATCAGTGATCAGTGCGTACTCGAAATAATTTTAAACGTCGACAAAAACGACGGCCAACCACACACACAATCATTAACGAACGTTTGGCGTTCAGGTACAATCCAACAGTCGATTACGCAGCGGATATGGCCAACTTCGGTACAATGAGCACTGTTTGTCAATATTGCAATGCTTTGAGGTTCCGACAGGAACCACCAGGAATATGTTGTGCGATCGGAAACGTAAAATTGACACCGCCACCAGAGCCATTGGCATCATTGCTTTCTGGCGAAGATACTCGATCGAAGCATTTCTTGGACAACATACAAAAATATAATAGTTCCTTCCAAATGACTTCATTTGGGGCGAATATTATCAAAACACGAGGCTTTAACCCTGCGTTTAAGGTAATTTCTTTTTCGAATGCAAATATTACAGATTTACGAAAGAGCTTCAACGAAGGAAAACATTACACAAACTCAAGAAATTGTGTTTGATTTTATAGATTCAAGGACAAATTCACCATCGTGCAGGAGCACTGATCACAAATTTCTTCAAACTTATTTCCTTGGAAATTCTGATGATTAAATTAATCGGCGTTGTGAGTTAAGATGCATTGTATTTAATTTAATAAAGTCATGATCGTATTAAAATTTTTCAATTCAGATATTATTATAATTGGGCGAGACGAACTTCGTCGGGTCAGCTAGTAAATGAATAAAAAAGAAAAAAGCAATCGATTTCATTGTTAAATAAGTGAATAACTTAAAACATAACAAATAAGAAATAAATTAAATGTATTAAATGAGAATTGAGATTGAAAAATTGAATTTTATCCTGTAACGATTTCTTTGAGTCTGCCTAAAAGTCTGCTTCGACAATTTGCATTAATGTGAAATACATAAATCAACCTAATGGCATTTTTTTGTTCTCATTTCGGTTCCACGCACCTGCTGTGAGTTGATCAACAAAGTTTTGCAGAGAATTTCAGCCCTCCTCTTGCACCTCCTCCTCTCACCTACCATTCTCCAACCTCTCCCCCCACCGCCCCCTTCCTCGGCCGCGAAGAAGCCAAATCGGAATTTTATAGCCATCTAAACATTTCTGGGAAGTTAAAGGAATAGCAGAAGAGGAGGGCGGGGTGGATAGGAGGTGGTATAATGGCAGTGCTAATGATTGTTTTATGTCCAGAAGGTCGTAATTCACGGTATTTATGGCGATATCAATCGCTGTGTCGAAAGTTGGTAGTCCTTTTGCGTCACTAGTGGACAGGCGAATACTATATGGTCGATTCTTTCACGCCGCTTTCCACCTGGGCGACTGACATCTTCAGGGGCGTTGACATCTTTAATAACGTACTGCACACTCGTATAATAATTCCTTGTAGGTATTACCTCGCCCTGTATTCCAACCATAAATCCTCCGGTTTCAGCGAAAATACTACCTTTACTACTTATTAACCATCTGTTTGGCAGTTCTGTGTCAACGTTTTGGGCGTTAATCGTATGGAAATACTCTCCATGAAGAATTTGGGCGAGCCACTGTTCAATTTTTCGACTTTGCTAAATGTTTTTGAACTGAAAACTTCTTTACTCGCTTTTTGCACTGAACAGGAAGTCGTCACGCTCGGATCGGTGACTGTTCACGCTGGGGTCTGTAACGCTGAATCGTGGATACTTGGCTCAAGTCGTCAACGATGCGGCTGGAACCAAAGAGCACTAAAGAGAGAGGTATTTATACAACAACAAAAGCTACTACTGTTAACTAAAGAAAGAATATAGTAATAACAATACCAACAACGACAGTTTGTATATTTATCCTACCTTGCTTAATAAAAATTAACTATAAAAATTAAAAAAAAAACCTGTATGAAATTTTAAAATAAATTTTTTTATACGGAAAAATTAAATTGATTTTGCTGTCACAGAATAAATTAATATTATATATTGTGTTTTATTGAAGTCATTTGAAATTTATTTTGTGCAAACTTTTTTGAAATCTGCAAAATGGCACAAAATGAACAAAGACGGTCCTTGTTCGAAAGAGTTGGCGCATTTGTTTTAGACTATAGGATGTTGACTTTTCAACTAATTTTGTGGAATTATATCCTTGTTCTGTTGATGGCATCTGAAGGAGCTAAATCGAATAATGCATTTAAAGGTTTGTGTTCTGTGAATAATAAAATTCTGATACTGGTAATTGCGAATCTTAAAACTTTTTCCGAATTCTGTTTTCTTCTCTCAGACATAAAAACCAACACAGGCCATGGAATCGAATTATCAACAGATATTAAACCGGAATTCGGTTACAACTTTCGTTTGGCAACCATCATATTTAATACGTTGTTCTTTGGAGCCATTATCACTTCGGTAAAACTAATTACAAATACATACTTCCTCTTGTGAAGTGAATGGAAAATTCGCCTTTTTCAATTTTCAGAAACGCAGCTTCCGCAAACTGCTCCTACCTGGATTGATCTGGAACGTGTTGACCATCACCATACTTGCAAAGAACGCTATACCACCGATTTTCCAACTAATCGCCATCGGAGCGCCCTTCTCTCTGATCGGAAATCTTATTGTTGTGGTGGTTTTCGGTCTTACTTTGCAAACTAAACTCACGCTGGAGGTGCTATGCTACTACTACTCTTAATCGTATTTCAGCACCTCAATAAACGGAAGTGCATTAATGTAATGATATTTCCATAAATCAATGTTATATTATTTCGACTATGATTAATAAATTGTTCATAAAATTGCGTTATGTACACAAATGTTTTTGGATTTGTTTGGAAATATATTGACATTTTTGTTGCATTTTTATACCCTGTACACGAAGTGATAAAGGAGGCGTGTTCAGGAATATAAAGTGTATATATATTCATGATCAGCTTCACCTCCTGAGTCGATTTAATCCCTGTCTGTCCGTGGAAATCACGATTGCAGCGGAACGAATAAAGATATATTCATCAAATTTGGCACGAATATTGTCTATCCTCAGAAACTCGTCGGTATTGAAAATGGGCAAAATCAGACCATTGCCACGCCTGCTTTTTGTAGTGAATATAAATTCATCCATGCTAGTAGCTCAATTTCTCAGCTTGGAGAGCGAATTTCACGTCTTACTTTATATTCGCGAGTTCATATGGTACCTTATGGTAATAAGGTATAATATAACCTATGGTTTATAATTAATATTATAATTAATGAGTTGGATTCTTTCTTTATTCAATTTTCTTTCTGCATTCAATTTCATGCGTCACTAAAACAAAACTCAATTGAATTATATACACTTTACAGAAACTCCAACCAAACAAAGGTTGTCCTTAATCCTCTCTCTCCTTCTCTCTCTCACTTATTAGTAATAATTGTAAATGCTTCGTCACCTCATGATAACATAAAACCGCTTAAAGGCTAATTTTGCCAGCTCATTTTTAAACATTCTGCAGCGAGGCACGCTGCCGCAACCGCATCCTCATCGAGGCTCAGATCCCTATCCACGTCCACAACCGGATTCGGAGGCTTTCCGGCACCATGAACTTAATCATTGCCAGCAGCATCAATAAAATTAAGTGTTATGATGCTGCAGTTGTTGATGCTGAGTCTGTGTTGCGGTTGTTGCTGATGTTGCGGTTGAATTTGATGCTTTTAAATATAAACTCACAGCAGTCTTTCATAACTGATGAACTGTCGGATTGATGAACTGTTGGGCTGATGGACTGTTGGACTGACTGACCTTTTGGAGTACCCTCTGGTCAGTTTGTAGGCAGAGAATTAATGAAATTTTCAGCTAAATAGAGTAAAAGTTTACAAACCAATTGAAGTAAACTGAAGAGTAGCGAAAAATACAACAAAGTTGATTTAAATTCGTTTTGCACTATTCAGTTCAGATGTGGGAATTCTTTGTAAAAATATAATAATTGTAAAAATATTTATTTATGAAATCTAAATAATAAATTTATAAAATCATAACTTATATACATCGACCATACATATTTATATTTACAAAGATATAAGAAAGGGAACTTCTCCATAAAAGTCTCTAATATTAAATGATTGTTACATTATTAACTATTATTATTATAATTTAAAACTATGTATTATGAAACTATTATTATTTTAAAACTATAAAAAGCAAGGAAAAAGAAACCAACGACAACAGCGATATTAAACAGAACTATATAATTAAGACTACGATTATTATTTGAAAAGCTAAAGGAAAACCAAAGAATTAATCATTTCATTTCCGCTGAAATCATCCCAGTCCATTTCATTTTCCATTTCATTTCGTTCCTTAAAGGTTTTCATTTCATTCCTCAAAACTTTTCCCTGATGCAGTTAGATCAATCCTTTTGATGAAAGAGAAGAAAGGGAAAATACGGTAATTCTCAAGGGCAGTTCTTTGAGCTGTAGGCTATCCTATAGCTTTCTCTCTCCACTCTTCACTATCTTCTAATTTCTCACCCCTCATCACTATCGTCTCTCTTCACCCTTCCTTCGTCTCTTGTGCCTGCTCCAACGTCTTTCGACCCTGTTGGGTGCACCCACTTCCAAAAGAGGTAATAACAACAACAAAAGTATAGTATCCAAGCATATCATCTGCAAGTCAACCACGTGGACTAAGTAATTTGTTGTCGTTGTTATTGCTGGGTATTCTTATTGTTGTTGGTGTTATTGTTATTGTTATTGTTGTTGTTGTTATTGTTGTTCTTATTATTGTTGTTTCAATTCGCAGTTAAGTTGATGTAGGGCTTGGATTGCGTTGGCCGAATAATTTTCGGAATGTTTCGTCTCTCCCACTTCTTCGTCTTCATTATTGTTCGTCTTCATTATTGTTCGTCTTCTTCTTGTTCGTCTTGTTCTTCCACTACTACTCGTTCTTTTTCTTCTTCTCGTTCTTGTTCTTTGTCTCAACTTTTCGAGGGCGTTTAATGTTTACATGGTGCAGTTGTTGTTGTTGTTACTCTTATTATTATTCGTCTTCTTTTCCTTATTCGTCTTTTTGGATACATTGGGTTAAATGTACTTTTTTTGTGTTTCTTCCATTTCCACTTCAACTTTTGTATTCGTTTTTTTTTTCTGTTTTGTTAAATTTTGGTTTTGGAGGTTGTGTTGTTGTTTTCTTTTTCTTTTTGCTGTTCTTGTGTTCTTGTGTGCTTTTCTTGTTAAAAATAAATCGCTTTGCTGTTAGTTTTATTGCTCATTTTCTGGTTTTCATCTCAACGTATGATGTTGTTTTGGAACGTGGCAAAAATTGGAGCAAATTATAACACAACTTGTAAAGAATTCACAAGGGATAAATTAGCTTTATTTTTCCGAAAATTTTTTAATTATTTCACGAATGATTTATAAACGAAGTGAGACTTCAAAAATCCAACCGAGGAAGGATGAAGAAAAGATATACACATGTACTATAGATATATATGTATATGTATGTACTATATATCGTATGTATAAATGTATAAAATAAATTATTTTCATAAATTAAAAAAATCTAAAATTAGACAAATAAATTCGAACATTTCAGTTCATTTATCGTATATTTCAAATACTCGTAGAGTAAAAGATTTATTGAATTAATCGCAAGTACTCCGGTATCTTTAATTTATATGAACTATTCAATTATAAGATTCGAACTCTGCATTGCATACATTGATTCATAATAATCGACATTGTCGCAAGTGTAATTTATTAGTTTTTATAGAGCACATCAAGAAAGTGAATCATTTTCTGGTGAAATAATAAAAGTTGACAATGTAATCAATTTTTTACTTTTCCTTTTTTACACCAGTTTACTTTTTGTTGCCCTCTTCTTCTTTATTATCTTGAAACTTTACAGTTATGCAGTATTTTTTATTGTCGAAGAAAAATCGAAGCTCTCAGAAGAGCGTGTGATGAGTTTTTAGAAGAACTTACTTCCAGATGTTTTATTTAACACACAACGGAACTCTAACCCACACATAAATACATTCTAATAAACGCACACACACACACACACACACACACACTATTTCAATTGCCCGGTCATATTCTATCGCTTTGTTATCGTTTTTAGCATTCATTTTTATGCACTCATCGTCGTTAACATCTGCTTCTCCTTCTTCTCTTTATTCTTTACCTTCTTCTTCTTAGCATTCTTCTTCTTTCTATCCCTCTTCTTCTTTTTCTTATGTTAATGAATTCAATATGAAAACTTTTTCAAAGCTACTCGCGCAACATTTCACATTTCGAGTCGAAAATTGTTGTTCGAGTCTTGGTTGTTGTCGCTTGGTTGGTTGTTGTTGCTGAAGATTTCTGTTCTTACTTTTTTGTTGTTGTTCCACAAATAAAAACTTACTTTTTAACCTTGAGTAGTTTACGGAATGCAAAAAGATTTGCCAACTCACACAACAACGTGCGTTTGTCGACAATGGTTACCATGTGGCAAGGTTGTGAATCACTTCACAAGTGACGACGACATTCAGAAAGAGTCCCCACATTCGGTAAACACTTTTTTTAATGTCAATGAGTATGAGAGAGATAAAAAGAAAGACGAAAATAAGAACAAAGTAATAAGGTCATTGTTAGAATTGACATTGAAAACTTCTGAAGAGTTGTTGAAGCAGTTCAGAGACCACTCTGGCAGTGAATTGAAAATCATGGAGAAAATCACAGAGAGGGAGACAGAGCGAATGGGAGAGAGAGAGAAAGAGAGAGAGAGAGAGAGAGAGAGAGAGAGACTAAGAAAAACCACATCACCGACATCAGCAGCCGTTGTTTCCAATCAATGATTGCGTTGGATTTAAATTGAATCGACTTGAAGTGAACTGAAATCAATTCAAATCGAATTGAAGGACTTCTGAACTCTTTGTATGAAGAAGAATAGAAAGAAGATGACAGATGGAGATATAGGGAGAGTATGAGGAAGAGAAAGACAGGGAAAACGCTGTCTCTTGTTTTCGAAATAGAAAACAGGAGGATTGATTTTAATTGGAACTCTTGTTTTAAACACTTGTTCAACGTTGTGTATATTTTCACTTAGATATGAAAATCCTTTTCTTCTTCTTCTTGTTCTGACTTTTATTCATGTTTGGTTTTAAGTGGTAAACTTTTTAAAAAGGTCCCTTAATGCCCTTTTAACTCGTCATGGTCGAGGTCCAGTACCTTGATGAAAAAAGATTTCATTCGCAGAATATTATCTAAATTTTGTCTTCTTCTTCTTCTTTACAGTTGGTGTCCGGCAGCCCGAATCAACGCAACTGGCGCGGTATCCTGATCGCTTTACTGGTGATCGTCATCGTTCTGGCCCTCATAGTGACCTCAGTGGTAAGTTTGCTCGAGTCAAATGAGATCCCATCAAACGTGATACATTTTTATAAAACGTATACTCGTATGTGTGTATATCTGTTCTTGATGTATATATCTATCGCTGTATATATTTGTATACATAAATCTTTTTCTAATACATGTTTTCTAATATCTACTAATATATGTTCTCTTTTTATATATTCTGCATTTTTTCCAATACTTTTTTATGATGTAATAAATTTAATAATTTTTGCAATAATATTTAAATGCATATCTTGTGTATTTTTTCCGATTTCACCTCTTCTCCATTCTCCCCACTCATTCACTAACCCGCTGCCTCCTGCTCGATCCCCTTTAATTGCAATTCTGCTACTTTTTCTTCTACTTCTGCTCCTCTTCTTCTACTTCTACTCCTTTTCTTCTACACGTCACTTGCTGTTTGTTGTTGTCGATGTTTTTGGTCTTTTTGACGTTTTGCTCTGTGTTCTATGTTCTTTTTTCGTGTGATTTTTCTATGTATTCTTCTAGAAAACATCATATAAAATTTCTGCTTATATCAAAGGTTTTGCTAACGCCTCCCGATGAGGGTCCGCGTGTCAAAGGACAGCGCATCAAGCTGCAGGACATCGTCGATGGGTTGTTTTTGCCGCAACGTGCCAATGGTACATGGATCAATGGTGAGTTTTCCGTGAGGAGGAGGGAAGAAATGACAAAGTGACAGAATATTTGAAGAATGTTAAAGTTTCAAAGGATGTTAAAAAGTGACAGGAGAAGAGAAACAATTCAGTCATCCAGGAAAGGAAAACAGAATTTCTATTAAAATTTAACTACACGCCGCTTCTCTTTAACCTATTAACAATACTGTCATTTATTTGACAGGACATTTTTTTAGGTTAACTTTTATTATTTAAGGTTAATTTACTTTAACAACTTCTTGAATTTCATTCTTAAAAACGAATTTGTATTTCTTCTTCAAAAATATGTGCAATAATCAATACCAACAACTACAAAAACATACCAAATGAACAAATCTTCCATCTGTCGTAGCCGAGGAATTCATTTACCAAGATCACTTCGGCGGCATCAGTCTTTTAAACGTTGCCAACCGAACAGATCGGGTGCTGATGTCAAATGTGACATTTGTAAGTTGAAAGCTTAAAAAGAACTCAACTATATCATTCGCCAAATTAATTTTTGCACCTCATGATATTGAATCATCTCGAAAATTCATAATTCATTCGTTCTTCTTTCGTCTTTTCTTTGTGCGCTTTTATTTTATTTTATCCTATATTCACAGAAAACCTTGGCACCTTACGCATTTACCATATCCTCCGATAAACGGTACATTCTGTTGACTCAAAACGTCGTCAAGCTCTTCAGACATTCGTTTTTGGCCCAATACACACTGTTCGACGTTCACACAAGGTAAGTGTTAGTCGATTAAAGATTTGTGCTTCCTCGTCTTTTACTTATAGTGACCTTAATCCCTCGATATTACAACAAATCTTAATGATAAAAAAGAAATCAAGAATTTCATTTTCTAAATCGTTTTTCAATTTGAGTTCAACCCTCCGTACCTCATCCTATACTCGTTAATATGAATTCCCTGTATGTTAACCACGTTTATCTAAAGTATCTATGCAATTTTCACGATGTCTCTTTTCCTCTTTCCCCTCACCTTTAATTTTCCTTATTTTCTTCTTCTTTTCTATTATCATCATCATCATTGCTGCTTCCAGTGAAAGTATCAAATTGAAAATCGATGCCAATGACGATGAATGGCCATACTTACATTATGCGCGCTTTGTACCATCTGGCAACGCTTTGGCCCTGGTCTACAACTATGACATTTACTATAGTGAAGGACCGCGCGCTCAGCGAGTGTATCGAGTCTCGCGGGATGCGGTGCCGGGTGTCGTTTATAACGGGATACCCGATTGGCTGTACGAAGGTGAGTGCGGGTGAAAAAAACAAAATGGTAACAAGTGATGAAGGAGGAATTTTTGTAATCTTTTCCTCCCTCTCTCTTCTACTCTCATCTCTTGTTTTCTATCTCCCTCTTTTTTCTCTCCTTCTCTCTCTCTCTCTCTTTTTTAGAGGAAATACTTCAAACGAATAACGCTATTTGGATGTCCGACGATGGCCAATTGATGCTTTACGGCTCGTTCAACGATTCCCATGTGCAAGAGCAACACTTCGCCTGGTACGGAACAACGAACGGGGGGAATCTGAATGCGTATCTGTACCCGGAAATACGATCCTTGAGGTAAGTATCAGAAAGTAATGGAATTATTTGATTTGCATCAAGAGGATAAAATTAGAGTCAATTGAGAAGCAGTCTGTTGAGGTTGAGAGACAAAGATCAGGATGGAATAGTAGAGGAGCTACGTTTGAGGTTAGGAAGTCAGAAGAAGCGAATTGAAATAATTGACTATTATCTATTATTGACCTATTAATCTATTTCAATCCTACGGTGCTATAAGTTTATTGAATCCCAGAATTAAAGTAATTGGTCTTTGAAGAAACCTTCAAGAAGTATTTCACTACACAGTTAGCTTTATTTTTAATTGAGAAAATATTACCAATGCCTAAGTTATTTGTGAAAAAGGAATGCATTAGTGCTCCTTACATTTTGACCATAGCATGAGAATTGAGGTAGTAAATTACAGCGTTTTTCCTACTGGGTATTACGTTAGAAGTCATTAAATACAGATTTCAGCGTTTTTATTTATTTGGTAACCATCCAAGGGATCCGTGCCAAGAAGTGACACACGCACACACACATGCCTATGCATGTACGAGTATATATGTAAACGCTCTCTTATCTCAACCATGCATCTGACAGCTTCACAGCTGTGACCATCCCTGGAGAGTGTTGCCAACGATAGCATGGTGTCAATACCGTGATAAGCTGTGGTTTGAGGAGGAGAATGGCGACGTGTTTTCTTGTTGCATCCTGATACCAGCCCCCTCCACTTTATCACCCCAGTATCTCTTTATTTAAACATAGCTTATACTTAATTGAAACTTAAGCCATAACCTTAAATTCAACATGTCATCTATTTGCTCGTATTTGTTATTTGTTTACAGATACCCGAAGCCAGGCACACAAAATCCACTTGTCAAACTTCGTGTGGCCGACTTGACAGATCCTGGAAACATACGAATCCGTGATCTACAAGCACCTCAGTTTTTAATAAATGAGTGAGTTCCTCCAACTGAAAATCTATTCTAGTTTATTACTGGATTTATGTTATGCTTATGTAATTTTTCTTCGTTTTCTTTTCGCTTTAATAGCGATCATTATTTCACCAGCGCCAGTTGGGTCAGCCAGACCGAAATTTGTGTGGTCTGGTCAAATCGGCCGCAGAATATTTCGGTGGTCAGCCTTTGCCGCAGTCCGTCATTCGTGTGCGTTGAGGTGAGTTTGATTGAGTTATTAAGAGGCATCTAGAGTCATGCCAATTTATGACATCGCAAGCCGTCACGTAATCGGTACTAAGAGCCTTTCTCATTTCGAGGTGCTTCGAAGTCGCTTGTCATCGCAATAAGTCGGCCAATCAGATTTCCGTTTCTTCGTAACCTCGCACACTTGAACAGTGAATAAGTTATCCCATATTTTTTCCCCCTCTCTCCGTCTTTCTCGGTATATTTTTTTGTTTTTTTTTTCTTTTTCTTTTTTGTAGACTCATCGTGTCAGCGGTGACGGACGTGGCTGGGTGGACACAAACTCGGTTCCTTTGTTCGCTGCCAACGGTTCGGTGTACGTGGCCATTTCTCCACTGCGTGATGGAAACGCAGGTTTGGCGTCGCTCACCGTGAGGTGGACAGCTCTGTTAATTGAATTTCCGCTCTTTGCAGGCTACTTCCGGCATATTGTGCATGTTCACGTGTCCAAGAAGCGAGTGCTTCCGCTGACGCATGGCCAGTATGAGGTCAACCGTTTGCTGCATTGGGACCAGCTGCACAACTGGATGTAAGTAGGCGTGGCTGATGTATTTTCTCCATTATTCTCAGTCCTAATCTCCATTATTTTGTCGTAACTCCTTGTTCTGGAAAACCTCTTAATCTTAAATACATTTTTTACACTCAGTTACTTCCTGGGCACACCGGAACGTCTGCCTTCTCAGCAGCATCTTTACCGCGTTTCTGCCATCCCGCCCTATCACGGTACCCCTCATCAGATGCCGCAGTGTCTCACATGCCCGCCGCAGCACTCCGCGTTCGGGCACGACAGAAGTGATGGCCGCATCAAACCACCTCCCCGTCTAGTGACCTCCTGGGATGATGACTGGGAGGACTCACGTGAACGTCAAACGCCGCCGCCTCCCACACTGCCGACCGACAACAATCACGCAGAAGCCCCTAATAGACCAGTCCTCGAAGCAGAGGGGCACAGCAATTGTCTGTACCACACGGCGAAGTTTCCTCCAGCTTCGCGCGCCAAGTACGTCCTCATCGAGTGTCTGGGTCCTGTGGTACCCACCACCGGCATCTATGCCATCACGACGCATAATTCCGAAAGGAATCCTGCATCGCATGCCCTCGAACTACTGGTGTTGGTGCAGAACAACACGCGGCTGAAGGAGAAAATGACGCGTACCGCTTTACCACAAATCAAAACCTTCCCGGTGATGATCTCTGGCGGATACCATGCACAGGTGCGCCTATACTTGCCGCCCGTGCTGCGCGAGGATGAAATCACTCGCTACCCGACCATCCTGCACGTATACTCCGGCCCGGGCACTCAGCTGGTGACGGACAAATGGCACGTGGATTGGAACACGTACCTGGCAGGTACCAAGGACTACGTTGTCATACAGATAGATGGGCGGGGCTCGGCAGGACAGGGCTACCAACTGCTGCACGAGATCTACAAACGCCTGGGCACGGTGGAGGTGTCGGACCAGCTGGAAGTGAGCGAGTATCTCCGCGATAACCTGCACTTTATCGATGGCCGGCGCATGGGCGTGTGGGGCTGGAGTTACGGTGGCTATACGGCTGCCCTGGCGTTGGCCAGTACGCGGTCGATATTTCAGTGCGGTATCAGCGTGTCGCCGGTGACAAACTGGAAACTCTACGGTGAGTAGAAATCAAATGAAGACAGAGTTAAAATGGTTGAGAAGAGATCATAACTGATGAGAAGAATAATTTTAAGGGAAGCCACTCAGAGAAAAGAAAAAATCTGAAAATTTTGAGAGTAGCTTTATCTGTATTAAATAAAATTTGATTTATATGTACATACATACATATATATAAATAATTTAAAGATTTCCATCTGGATCTCCTTATGACTCAATAGATTCCGCCTACGCTGAACGCTATCTGAGTTTCCCGAACGTCACCGACAACTACAAAGGCTACGAGGAAGGCGACCTCTCCAAGTACGTGGACAACCTGCGCGAACGTCAGTTCCTGCTGGTGCACGGCACCGCTGACGATAATGTACACGTCCAACAGTCGATGGTGCTGTCGCGTGCTCTCACCAACCGGGGCGTTCTGTACAAGCAACAAATTTACCCGGACGAGGGTCACAACTTGTCGGGCGTCAAGCGACATTTGTACCGCTCCATGACAGGGTTCTTCGAGGACTGCTTCAAGAAACTGGTGAGCTTTGATGATCCACCTCCTCTCTCATCGGTAAAATTTCACATCCACTGACATCGTTACTCTATTCTTTACTATCCTATCTCTCTTAATTCAAGACTTATGCTATCTAATCTCTTTATAATCGAACCTTTATTGATTATTTCACTATCATATTCTTTTGATTTCATAATATTTTCTGCACCTCGTATCACCGCCAACAACAACAACAAAACCCCGATCATCAACAACGTAATTTCTGAGTAGCTCGATGAACAGCAGGAAAATCAAAGCGATGCCTCCTCCGATTTCCTGGACTTTCACAATTTCTATGCTGCTAAATAAGAACTCATGCTGATCTCTTCTGCCTCAGCATCCATCTCTGTCGCAGTAGGTTTACATAGTATCGAAGAAGAAGTGGAACAAGTAGATTTTTGACATTTCTCTACGAAGTTGTTGAGCATTCAGAAAGGTACTCAGGCCATATTTTCGGTGTGAAGCTTAAGGAAATGTTGTTGTTTCTGTTTTTGCGTTTTTGCAAACATAATTGAATGTTGATGTGTCGATTGATGTTGTGATTCTTTTGTGTTTTTTTAAATGTTGTTTAGTTTTGTGGAATAACTAAATTAGCGACGTTTTTCCGAACAAAGTCATCTTCTGCGTTGAGGCTAAATTTCGATTGACTAAATACGGAAATAAGCATTGAAAAATTGTGGAAAATGATTCCCGCATTATTTAAGATTAACCAATGCATCCATATAATCTACAGAAGTCCGAAATATCGAATGTGAATTCCAACTGAGAAGAATAAAAGTGAAGAAAGGGAAATAAATCCGAAACTTCAAATAAAAGATGTAAAATTTGAAAATTGAAATATTGAAATATTGGATGAGTAATACTTAAAAGTACAAGCAAAAGATCAACAAATTTAATCTTTCTTAAAAAACCCTAAAAATATGCAATATTTTATGCATCACAAGTAAATGAAAAGAATTTCAGATCCAAAGATATCTAAAATATGTTCGGCTAAACAGAACTTTAGTTTTACAAACAAATATTATTATTATTTCCATTATTATTCTTGCTGTTCTTGTTGTTGTATAATACTTTCTGTTTTCCGTTTGTATGTCAACAGAAAGAAATTAAAAGCTTTTCATCTTTGCTGATGTTGCTGCTGTTGTTGTTGTTGTGTTCTTGTTTTCATTTCTCGGAATATATACCTACATTACCAGAGTAAATGTTTGTGTGGGAGTCATCATCAAAATGAAAAACCCCATATCTTGGGCGAAGTTGCACCCGTTGTTGACCTCTGATGAAAGTTTACTTAGCTGAGAACCTTTCCTGACAAGGATTGGGTAGGTTATACCAAATCTGGTCAGATTAAGATTGGAAAAAGATTCCAAACATTTACTCTTCTTCACCTCGTTAACAGCTATCGTCGATCATCATTGATAATCGTTCACCTTTCCGTCAAACATCGTCTCAGTGTTTTTCTTAGTTTTATTGTTATAAAGAAAAACCAAAAATTAATCATTTTTTGTTGTTCTTCTCTTTATTTTTCTCTTCTCGTTGTTCTTTATTCTGTTGCCTACTTTCAGGTGCCACCCGAATCGAAAGCGGGTCTGGGAAATGGCGGCGGTGACATGCAGCAGCTATAAATTAAGAACTATTAAAAACTATTAAAAAGAAAAGAATGTGAAATAAAAAGTGTGTTTTAATTTGCAAAACAAAGCAACAAAAATTAAATAGAATGAAAAAAACCCACAAGAAATATGAATACATTAAAAATGGTTGTGAACACTTCAAACATGAAACATGAAAGAGTAAAAAAAGAAACAGAAAACGCACGAAAGTATGCAACAAATTTTACAAGTGTGAGCAGTGAAGAACCAAAGTTGTTGGAAAAAAAACCACATAAAGAACAAAAACAACAATAAACAAATATGAGAAAGCAAATATACGAGAAATATTAAAAAGCAAACTTAAATATATAAATAAATAAAATAATAAAGACGCCTATAAATAAAGAAACCAATAAATAAAGCAACAGAAAAATAAATCATCAGAAAAATAAAGCTAGAGAAAAATAAAGCAACAGAAGAATAAAAAAAATATGCAAAAAAAAAATGGCGACCAATATGGCGGCGGTTTGAAATGTTTTTCAATCGGAGCGCAAAGCAAATCTCTTTTATTGAATATTATTTATTGAACCAGACTTTTTTGTTCTTTTATTTGTGTTGTGTTGAATTTGGATTTATGTGGAGTTATTTTCACTTCAATAAATTAATGTTTTTCAACGATATTTATGCCAACGACGAAAGCTAACAACAAAGCAAAACAGCAAAAAAATTAATACATTGGAAAAATTAAAGCAGAATAAATAAAAAATGTGTAACTTTTAAAATACCCTCTCATTTGCAATTCAATAAAATATTAATTGAAAAAATAATACTGTCGTGTTAAAATAAATTAAAGTTCATTTAAAAATTATTTAAGCAATCATGGAAAAAAACAAAAGCAAGTGATGAAAAAAAGTAAAGCTTAAAGTGAGTTGAAATATTAAAATAATGTGGCGAAAAAACCATAAAAGCAAACAGAACAACACAACAAAATAACAACAGGATAAACAAAACAATAAAGAAGAATATATTAAAGAATTACTAAACTCGAGCGATTAAGCGACTTTTTCATGAACTCTTATAAAGATCTAACCTTTTCTTCTCAGATAATTTTTTATTCAGGTTTATATTCAGTTTTAAAAGTTTAACAAATTAACAAATATAAAGGGCCAAATACTTAGGAAAAATGCAGAATAAAAAAGAAGTCTATAATATAGGACAAAAAAGGTAGAAAGGAAAAAAGAAGGCAAAAATAGAAGAAATAGAAAATATTAATGAATTAATTGAAATCATCAGCATTACAAAAGCTTAAAATAACGAAGTAGAAGAAAAAATTTAACAGTCTTCAATAAACTAATGAAGAAAAAATATTTCTATATTCAATCGTTTGTATGTATGTAAGTATGTTCACACTGTTAATTATTAGCTTTTAATGTTTTATTTAATTTGGATATATTGTAAAAACCTTATTTCTCCTTCGTATCCATATTTTATGTATTATATTCAATGATCATCAATGCAATCGATGAAAGGAAATCTCCATACAAACCTCTTGGCGAATAATCGAATAAGTTTGGTGTTGCCACAGTGTAGTTGTTTTTATTATGGAATCTTTGATGTTGTAATCTGATCTGACATCGTTGTTGGAAAGATTTTTAGTTAAAGCCATATTTTTTGCCTATTTGGAACACAGTCTTGACAACATTACTGTTTGTGTCAATCAAAATAGGGATGAAACTGTTACTAATAACATTAAAATGAGAACTTCGATTTATTTTCACTACTTTTCACCACCCTAGTAACATTAAATTAAGAACTAAGATTTATTTTCAGCACCCTAGTAATATTATACGATTAATTTTCACCATTTTTCACCACACTTAACAATAAAAACATAATAGTATTTATTTTAACTACTTTGTATCACCACAGTACTATTAAATTGAGAAATGAAATCTATTTTCGCCATATTTACCAACAACATTCATTCTTTAAAAATATTCATCTAAAAGAATCCATATTTTATTTAAAAATGATTTAAAACGAAACTAAAATTTGACTTTAAAATTTTAAAAGTATTTAATAAATTTTAGTTGGTATTTTTTTGGTTTTACAAGAGTGTGTTGTAAACATTTATGCACACACTCTCACACATTCACAGAAATATTTAGTCCATGTCGCAACCTTTCCATTCATGCATTCATTCTTTGCTTCCATCAAATTATTTGAACAACAAAAAAAAACCATTCAAATTAAAAGTTGCGCCACCTCAAAATGTGCTTCAAATGAAAATAAAAAACGACGCTTGAATGAAAATGAATAAAAAACTTCATCCAATCTAAAAGAACAGCAACAAAACAAATACGCTGGGAATCTGTTATCGTTGCCTTTTTTTAATACCATTTCCTTTTTTTTAGAGAAAATAAAATAAATAAAATGATGATGTTTCCGTTTTTACGATGCACACGTTTATTTTGCTGGTTCTGCGTCAGAATCCTCTTCAAAACAAGAGCAAAAATGGTGGCAATTCCTATTTGACACTTTTGACACAAAAGCAAATGTAATTTTGTTTTACGTTTTTTCTCCGTTTTTATTTCCTTCTTTTATTTCTTGCTGGAATTTTTTTGATTATTTTTATTGATTATTTTTTTTGATTATTTGAAATCTTCACCTTTTATTTATTTGATCTGCTTTTTATTGTACTATTTTTCTTTTATAGATTATTTTGTCACTTTTTTTAATTGTATTTTTTATGTATGTTTCCCCATTTTTTTGTCTGTTTGTTTTCTTTTACTTTTTTCATTGATTTCATCATAAAAACAACACCATCTATAACACCATCAACAACTCTCTGTATTTTTCTAGTCATTTAATCTTTGTAGATTTTTAAAAAATAACACAACGCTGTGGCAACACGTTTTTTTGGCATTCGTTTAAAGGAAAGGCAGAAAAACATCATCATAAAATTTGAGGTTTTACAATGAA
Source organism: Myopa tessellatipennis (assembly GCA_943737955.2). NCBI lineage: Eukaryota > Metazoa > Arthropoda > Insecta > Diptera > Conopidae > Myopa > Myopa tessellatipennis. The sequence continues at coordinate 60,853,029 of OX031316.1, forward strand.
TCATTATTTTTAAACACTTTTGCAATTTGTTTAAACAACGAATTTTTTCTATATTTAATTTTTATCTTCATTTAATGGTTGCTATTAAGTTTTATTAATATTCATTCCAAAAATATTTTAGTTTAATTTAAGGAATGACGAGTTTTTATCATATCAGCTTTTTTATTATTTCCATTATCATTTTTTGTTGTAGCTCTTTAAAATTTATACTTTTATTTATCTAGTGTTCTAAGGACCAATTTTTAACACACACACAAAAATTTAACTTCATAATATCAATAGTTTATAATATACGATTATAATATAATATAATATAATATAAATATAAATAAAATTAAGCGTAATAAAAATATAAACTATATTATTGCAAACTAAAAATTTTGTTAATTATTATAGAGTTTAGAAAACTAGCTTAAAATTATATCGTAGATTCTTGTAGCGTTTGAAAGTAACTCATAAGGCATTGTTATTGTTTTATCTCTTCATTAATTTATAAGAACAAATTAAAAACTCATAGAAAAGATATGAACAACATTTAAAAGAACTTAATTTAACGATTAAAGAATATATGAAGAATATAGAAAGAATATATCTGTATATACTGTCGCATATAATAGACTTTCATTTCTAAACATTTCTCCAACACATACTAAAATGTCTTAAACATCTTCAAAGACCTCCTCAACATTTCCAAACACATTTTAAGCAGTTTCAAATATGTCTATAATATCTGTCTGTATAATAAAGTCTTAAAGACTTATCTTATGATCTAAAGCTTCATCAGTTGGAAGATTGTCATCAATTTCAACTGTCATCATTTTCAAGCCTTCATTTAATCACTTCTCTTAGAAAATGTTTGAATTTCTTCTGGTTTTTTCTGGACTGAATTTGGTATTGAAAATGTTGTTAAAATAATACAAAATAATTCAAAATATGAAAAACTGAAATTATAGACAAGACAAAAGAAAATAATAGAGGTATAAAAATCAACACATGAACTATTATTTTAAGAAATATATTAAAAAAAATCAATAAAATCATAGCCATTAAAATAATTTTAATAAAAATCCAAAACAAAAACTAAAAATAAACTAAAATAAAACTGAAATTAAGAAAACTACTAAAAAAATAATACTGCAATAAATCAGAAAAATTTAATAGAAAAAGCAATAGTATAAAATCCAAAAAATACTATAAAAAATAGTTATACAAAATATCGATAAAGAAACAACAGAAAATCATAAATAATAGAAATCGAAAATACTATAGAAAGCATAAAAAATTCATCATAAAAAGAGAGGAAAAAATTTTAATAAATATAGAATTTATTCTCATAAAATAAGTAGAAAAATATTTAGAAAAAGTTAATAAACTTGAGTTTAAAAGAGAAAGAGTAAAGAGAGAGAAACTCTCTTTATTCTGCAATAATTGGTTTATATTCTCAGAAGATGATTATTCGGAGAAAAGAATCTATACTACAAACCCATTAATAGAGTAGAAAAAGGAAGAGAATCTATTATAAAACCGTTATATTCTTGTATCGTACTCATATATTAACTTTTCTAGAAACATTGTACTAAAAAGTCTTTACTAAAGAAAGTCGAAGAAGTAGAAAAGCAACAACAAAAATTTAAGAAGAGAGTATTTTAAGAGAAAAATAAAGAAAGTAATGAAAATATAAGAGAACAAAGGAGAAAAGAGTGTAAATTCTGTTGAAAAATACTAAAAGAGAACTCGTTACTATTTTCCTACAATATATTAATGATGATGAACATAATCTAAGAGAGGCGAGGATGAAGAAGAATCTATTGAATTGAATATTATTATTATTAAGAAAGACTTAATAATGAGTATAGAATTAAGAGAGAATATAATATAATATAAATACTGGCATAACAAACATTAGGATCGAAAGAAAATCAAACAGAATCAAAAGAATCAAGAGAATTCCACTTTTTATTAAATTGTTCTTTAATCTGGTTATAATATCTAATTTAAAATTTAGTTTCTGTTTTATTGTATTTACATATATAAATTTTGGCATTCGACATTTTTTGGATCAAGGATTTTGAAACAACTAAAAGTATGCAACATATAAATTGAAAGCATTATAATTACTATTATTTTCATTTAGAAAATAGATGAAATTATTAATAAACCAAAGAAAAAAAACTGAATTAATTACTTTTAGGAGTAAGTAATAACAATAGAAAAAATAATAATAATAATAATAAAAATCTTTAAACTATCATCATATTTTTTCTGAATATCAACATCATTAATCATTAATTTGGTTCTCATTCACATCATCTCTGTTTTTTTAATCTACTTACATATAAAAATATACCTATCATGGAAACGTTTCATCTTTATCAAGAAATTAATTATTTTCTACAAATTATCATCAAATTATAATTACGTATAATTATAATCAACTCTAGAAACTCAAACAAAAACCTTTGTGATCCAATTTCTTCTCTTCAATGAAAAGAATTAAATTTAATTACAATTACAATTTAACTAGAAACTATATAAAATACTAAACAATATTAAAAAATTATTTAAATCCAAAACTAGAAATAAATTTACACAAATTTCATTAAACAAGAAATCTTAAATCAAACCAAAGAAAAAATTATTTCTTTTATTTATTTAAGTAGCTTTTATGATTTTCAGAAACCATAAAAAGAAAAAAAAAATACATACAAATTAACTGTATCTACATCGTTTGTTGAGAACATTAACGAAATAGAGTGTATTGAATAATATGAATACTGAAGTATATGGAAATATTGAATAATATGAATTCTGAGTACAATTTTAAAAACTTGAATAAAAACGCTGATACAATTTTAAAAACAATCAAACGTTGATTTTTTAAAGAACGGAAATTTTAAATGGGAGGGAGCTTGAGGGAGAGGTTGGAATTCGAAGGGAGGATGAAACACACAAGGTGGAAGTGGAAATACTTTGAAGGTTCTTTGATATTACGGATGGCTTAAAAAAGGCTTAATTAAAAAACGAACTAACGAATCAACTGAATTCTTAAAATGAACTGAATAATAAAGACCGTTACTCTATTTCTAATTTCATTTAAAATTGTTGTATTATTTTCTCATTTACATTTGTATTTCCACTTCTCAATTTACTGTCAATTCTCTATGTTCCATTTGTTTTTCATTCCCTTCACTTATGAATCAATTATTCTTCATTCATTCACTTGTTTAACTTTCACTTACGATTCACATCTTATTAATTTTTCTCTTCAATTTTTGATTTATTTCGACTATAAAAACTTATATTTACATAATGTGTGTGAGGTACACTATAATAAGTATGCTAAAAACAGTTTTACTATGATTGTAAAAATCTAGTGCTAAAAATTTATAGAATTTCTTAGGTCATGAATTGAAAAAGTTTGCTAGATTCATAAATACAAAATAATGGATAAGAAAGGTAGATGTTATGAATTTCCACTATAAAATGCATTTAATGGAGTACAATAATAACAACAACAATAATAATTGTGTGTTCCTTCCATCCTTCCTTCCTTCCTTTCGTTTGATTGTGAAAAAAGTACCACAAAACATGCAACATTTCTTTCGTGAACTCAATTTTTTTCGTATGTTTTTGATCAAACTTAATGAGTGTTTGAATTTTTAATGAGTGTAAATTAAAGCGGCGGAAAACATTTAAAGTGATTGTAAGGGATAAAGAATAAAAATGGATATTGAAAACAAAGATATATTATATTTGTACAGGAAGAGCGAAGAAGAGGATCAGGAGGAGGGGGAGAATAATATTATAGAAATAAAAACTTTTTTGATTCCTACCAAGTTATTGTTTTCGAAAATTAGACTAACTTTCAAGGGGCTAATAAATTCATAAACACACATACAATATTACTAACACAGACATCATTCAAGTCATGTGACATGGGCCACCAATCCACATGAGTGATGCACGCATCGTAATGACAAGTGTAACATCGGCCAATAAATAGAGAAATCAATAAATAGATAGAGATCATCTACAATAAATGGCTTTAAAAATGTCACACAATATAATCTTGATCATATGTATGTGTTTGTGTGTGCGTGCGTGTTGAGAGGGAGGTCAAAGAAAATCCCTTCAAGTGACAGTAAAGAAAACAGCAACGAATCCTAAACAGCTTCAATATAAAACGATTTCGAGTCACTCTGATGTTGTTACGCTCTGACTTTGTTGTTGTTGGCGTGATTACGGTTACTGAATACTGAAAATGGGTCCCTAAAACACAGCTGATTGTGCATGGCTTCAATAAAATTGTCATTATGTGTGTGAAAAACATGACAGATGGGGATGGAGTGTGTATGTGTTTCTATATGTATGTGTGTGTGCCAGTGTGTGAATATATGTACATATATGTTTAGATTGTATATTCGGTTTATACTCAATTGCATTTTACTATGTCCTGCGTTTGTTATATGAAAAGAACTTTTTGTGATGCACTGGAATATCCTCGAAAGTCTGTAAGCAAGTTTTCTTTTTTTCTTATTTTGATTTTCTTTTTTATTTAAATTGTCATTCCATATCAAGTCAACCTGAAGTCATAAGAACCTTCAGTTCATGTCCACTGCTTTGAATCGAACCACGTTTATAGCTGAGAACAGAACAGAAGAACAAATGAAAACAGTGCGTGTTTCCGTTAGAAAACTTTATTTTGTCTCAAATGTAAGCTTCTCCTTAGAAAACTTTATTTTGCCTCAAATGTAATTGCTCCTTAGAAAAGATTATTTTGATTCAAATGTAAATTGCACCAAACCGTTTTTTAAATCAGAAAAACAAAATGTCTGTGAATCTCGTTATTTCTGTTTAAGCATTTTATGAATATTTGTGAAAAAAGAACAGAAAATTCACAATACAGAGATTTATTATCAAAGGAAATTATTATATATTATAAAGGAATTTATTATCAAAAATCAAGCTGTTTAAAGGAATTCAAAAAACAAATTGCCAAAAATGAATGAAGTTTCTGGTTCGTAATGTGTTTATTCTGAAATAAGAATTGTCTATATTCATACTTTGTTTTAATTGCAGCTTTGAATCGTACTCTGATCACCGACTTAAACGATGATTGCCTTTATGATATCTTCAAAAGACTGAGCGTTAGGGATCAGTTACATTTGCTGAAAACATGCGACCGCTTTCACTTCATCATCAAGCAAATGATCTGGAAAAATCTGTTCCGTGTAACACGCACCAACGGCGCAACCTTGGATCAGCTCAACTTCGATGAATACCGGGAGGTTTTCCAGCATACGACCGAATTCATGGAGAAGCTAACCGTGGACAGAAATTCGAATCTGATCTTCCCCAGAGAACCGGGGTGCAAGCGTATTTGCGTGGAGTTGGATTTCTACTTGAGCTTCCCATTCCCCCGACTAACCAAGTTTTGTAGCAGGGACTACCGCGTGAACGACGGCCTGGTGCGTATGCTAGCCGAAAAGTGTCCTCATTTGAAAGAGCTTTCTTTGCACTCCGATTTCATCACTGGTGCCCATATCAAAGATATGAAAGAGCTGCAAATGCTCCATTTGCCGTATTGTTCAACCCTAAAAACAGAGCATGTAAATGATATTCTTGAGCGTTGTGTGAATATAACACATTTGGATTTATCCGGTTATGTAAATGTTTGGGATGCTTTACGCAAAAGGAAACCTCCAAAACTCCGTGACATACAGGTATCAAAAGAAGAATTCCATCAAATGATAGCCAATTTGGAAATGAACACAGGGTTCAGGGCGAAAATCATGCCTGGCCAATTGCAAAGAAACTGAAATTGTTTTAAAGTTTTTGACTGGTTTGGTGTCACCCTCTTCATTTCGGAAATTGAAAGTTGCTAAAGCACTCATAAATTGTTGTTGAAAAGCTGCAGCGTCCATGCTATTTGGTGAATATAATTCCAGGATTTAAAAACAGCAAAAAATCACAAGTTTAAAAATTAATCTTTTATATATGTTACACAAAATTAAAGTTTAAAAAATCTTATGATAAATAATAAATAACAATTAAATCATGTGTAGTAAAAAGAATGTGTGTAGTGCATTGGTTAGACATCAACTCTTCCTCTTGTTCAATACAGTTGCTCACGGTGAATATGTTGAACGGTACTGCGAACTACTTGGTGTACGCGCGTGATTAAAATATTACGGTTTTGCGGTATACCGTGTATTCGACAGCCACTGAAACTGCTACCGTACCGAGCCGGCGTAGCCATATCCACAAGGATCGGTGATCTTTGCTGTACCGAGCCAGCTGTGGCCAATTCAAACGGTTTGAACACCTGAGCTCTACCCCAGATTAAGGCAAAAACTCACTGCAATGAAAAATTCTGATCGATAACTAATTGTTGTATCTGCTTCCCTACACTGTCGATGGGCTTGGTGTTGTCGTTGTTGTGTTTAACGGTAATTCCAACAACAGTTTAAGTTCGTCAGAGCTCATCTGTGTTCGGAGTTATAGACTCTCGACACTCGGAAGTTGAGGGTTTATATCTCCTAAACCATTTTATTATAATCACTATGCAGCTTATAATCCCTAACAGATTACAGATAGCTTTCAACACCACTGTAATATTTAAGAAAGTACTGTATTATTCAAAGAAGAGGTTTTCAATTACGTGATTATAAGCTTTAAAATGTATATTCACCTAACCCCTGCCACCAATTGTGATAATAATATTTGCTTAGAAAGCCAAGAGATCCTACTTTCTTAAAAGTAAGACAAATATTCATTAATTACAGATTTTGCTTAGAAAAAGTCTACAATGGAAAAAATTTTCTTTAAAATATAAACTTTAATTTTTCTTTAAAATTAAACGATTTTGAGTAAAATGTTATTTTCAAAAAAGAAAGATAATTTGGATACCTTTCCAACAATATCAATAACATTTATTCATCTCGTATGGTTTGAAAGATATACACCCAACATTTTTTAATTACGTGGGGCTATAACTTCGAAACCAGATGTGCTGGGGTAAAACCTTCATTGCTGGAGTTTAACTGTAAATGTTACAGTAAGAACGAACACCTCTATCGAGAACAACAACAAAATCGGAGCATTTGTGCTAGTGTACTTCTTCTTTATGTGAATGCCTCGCTTTGACTTGACGCGACTGATTATAATGTTACATGTAATAACTTTTTTCGCATCTTGGGACACGACCGTAAAACTACACGGATAACCATCGGAGTTACGGATGATGTTGCTTTTTAGCTTTGAAATAACGAAAGCTTTTGTTTTTAACATTTTGCGTACAAAAAAAGCAGATCTGTAAGCCAGCAACCCACTACCTTCGGATATATCGGCGGATGACTAAATATGTAGGTCACCCGCGACTTCAGATATTCTGCCTCAGAGCCAACCTGAGCCAAACTTGCACTTGTACGCATACTTAATATACTCCATTGTAACCTCCCCAGCGTGCAATCATATCACTACGGAAGGCACAATAATTGTGTAGCGTTACCACGGAATCCATTAGTTCTGACTTCTGGTTTAGGAAAACGGAACTTTAAAACATCATTTAATCAGTATTTTAAAATTCTCAATCACGTAATCCTACTGCTCTGTTGTAGAAATAGCATTTAAGAAAATGTTTATATTCTTTTATTACATAGTATGTACAATAAATAGAAAAAGTTATGAACTTCTCAAATATTTTCAGTTTCAAATATTTTTATTTTAATTTTTTACTGCAGGAGACAATTCTGCAAGGCGTTGGAGATGTTGTCGATTTCATGTTTTGTGATCCTGTTGAGAGAATCAATGCATTCACGTTTATCCCGTTGAATATTTTCGCTGGCTTCATTCAGATAAGTGTAAGAATCCGTTGCATTCTTTTTTATTTCTGAGAGAGCTGCTTGATTCGCATAGAACTACAAACAACAGCAACAAGAAGTAGGGAAATAAAGGCAAAGGTTTTTTACTAGTGTTTTCTTTTTTTTTTTTGCTTGAAAACTTACTCCTTTCATTAAACAGACGAGATAGTTAATGATATCATTCTCAGCTGTACATTCAGTCAATGAATTCTGAATGCTCTGCACCTGTTCCTCGAACTCGGGGCGTTGCTTCTGCGCCTTCTTCAGTTCCACATCTCGTTCGGCTTCCGCATTCGTGTTACAAAGTTTCAATTCTCTTTTAGCTTGTTCCGCTGAATCGGTTGTTTTTGCTGCATAAATTTCATAGCAACGCACCTGATTTGTTCCGCCACGCATCATGCGAAAACTGCGGACACGTTGGCGCCCGTAGGCCAACATTTCGGCGAACACTTCATCCGGTTCGATTCGAGACGAAAGCGTGAACTGAAAAATGAAGACAAACATGGTTATTCTCTTTTTCTGACTTCATCGCCATTTTTTAATTACCTCCAAGAGTGCGATCAAGGATCACAAAAGATGGACGCTCTTCATGTTTTCTTCTTCTTTTTGAATTTGTTCAAATGTTTGAATCAAAATAGGAAAACCTTTCTTTCTCACCACAACTCATCAACTCTTTCACAATAATAAACTTTTAATTTTAAGGCAGTTCTTTTTATACTTCAACAGAGTCAATGAATTCAGTTTTCTTTGTTTCTGGTTTTGTTTTTTATTTACGACAATTGATAACAAAAAGGAGCATATTTATGAAATATCAATTTTATTGGAGGAAAAAAATTAATGTTTCGACTTATTGAGGCTTATTTTATTAAATATTATTGACTATTCGATTTGAACCAAATGGTGCCACGACAATGGTCTTAAAATAAAGAGGTTAAATTTCACATCTATGCTATTTGCTCTCGGTGAGGTTATATAGAGGCCCATGTTATAACCGCATGTTATAACCGCATGGGGCACATTGCCTTATACTAAGTAACTTTATTAAACTAAGCGTTAAAGTAATGAATTTACCGGATAGGATAACAAAGGGGAAAAGCACCTCTCTGGGTATGTTTTCTGTTTTTCTTTCGCCGATAAATCTCGATCGGAGCAACAGACCTCTATTTCACCCTCTGCCTAATATATTGCAGAACATGTTGAACCTAATCTGACAAAGTTATCTGCTATTCGGTGACTTTCTATACTTGTGTCCAAGTCCAAAAAAGGGCACATTTAGGAATTTTCAACTTTATAACACCGCTCGGCGATTTCTGGCACTGGATTCATATTGAACTCGAACCAGGCTGCTATGTTTAACTAGAGCAGAATGAAACCAATATTTAACTGAGTCTTCCTCTACTACTAAACCTTTGGCAAGAGGCAAGAAATTGCTTAGCACAACTGTAACTGTTTCCGAGTTGCCAATCTGATCGAATTGTTAAACTTTCTGATTATAAACTTTTTCAGCTCGCCAAAAGCTCGTACATTGAAACTACAACCAGCCAGAGATAAGAGTCGATCAGCCAGTTGCATTTCAGTGGCTAAGTGAGAACAAACGATAGCCATGTCGCTGCTATTTTATAAGTTTCGCTTGTTTAATTGTTTATAATTGCTTAAATAGTAGTTTATTTTCATAACAATTAAAGAGTTGGATTCATTCATTAGATACGACAATAATAAACTATTAACTACATTTCTGAACTATTAAACAAAAACATTTTTACACAAGTGTACGCCGGAAAAAGCTGATTCACTCAATGAGTTGTGAATAGAAGTGGCTCAGAGAAAACGAGAGAGAGAGAGTTTTAGTTACTCAGGTCTAGTAGAATAGAGTAGAGAGAGAAGAGTGTTTGTGAACAAAAGCAAAATATAAACGATACGGAAGAGAAAAATTATAAAAAGCAAATTAGCTGTTGAGGAAATGAATGAAGTTTATGGTTCGTAATGAATCACAGATTCAGCTTTAATTCACTCATATTTTGTTTGTCTTAATCTCAGCTTTTAATCGGCTTCTCATCACCGACCTAAACGACGATTGCCTTTACAACATCTTCAAGAGATTAAGTGTCAGAGATCAGTTACATTTGGTGAAAACATGCGTCCGTTTTCGCTTTATCGTCAAGCGAATGATTTGGCGAATGGAGTTCCGTGAAACACGCACCAACAGCGCAGAGACGGATGACCTGAACAACGCCGAGTATCAGGACCTCTTCCGACATACGGCCAAATTCATGGAGAACCTCACCATCGCCGACAATAGACACCTGATCTTTGCCAGCTATCTGGGGCGCTATACCCGGCGCCCGGAGTTGGCATTCTATTGGAGCATTCATTTCCCACGTCTGACCTCGTTCGAGTGCTACGACGGCCGCTTGCACGACGGGCTGCTGCGATTGCTTGCCGAGAAGTGTCCTCAGTTGCAACGGTTTCGTGCTAGCACCGACTTCATCACCGGGGCTCACCTCAAGGATATGCGAAACTTGCAAGAGCTCTACCTGCCCTACTGTTCCCTGAGAGCAGAGCATCTACGGGATATTTTTGAGTGTTGTCTAAATTTAACACATTTGGATGTATCCGGTTGTAGAAATTTCATGAGCGCTTTAACCACAAAGAAGCTTCCAAAACTTCGTCACTTGAAGCTGTCCGAATATGCTATAGACGCCGATTTTGTGAAAAGTTTCGAAGAGTATAAACTCTCCGAGTTGACCACTCTCACTGTGGTTGATCTCCTGCATGAACCAGTTGTAAACAATTATTGGAAAGATTTCCTCGAATGTGCTGATGCCCGAATCGTAGCTTTAAATGTGTTCAGTGGCAAACATGTCTCATTCTCTGCCATGGACGTGTTCGCACGGCATGCTTCTAAATTAAGAGCGCTGCACACTCTTTGTGGGCGAGCACTTTCAAGGAGTCGTCTTTTAGAGTCCTTTGTTCAATTGCCAGCCTTAAAGCACCTGCAGTTGTACGTAGACCCGGAGTTCGAGAGTTATTCGGCCCTTATTAATATCATTGATCAATCCGAGTATCTGCAGCGTGTTGATCTGCTTGTCAGCGAGCCTTGTGAGGTGAACCTGCTCTGGTTGTTAGAGACCATTGAAGGGATGAAGTTAAGAAAGCGTCAAAAGCCGCTGAATTTGAATGTGGCTCGACCTCAGCTGAACAATGAAGAAACCGTAAGGAATGAAGAGGTAATGATTCGGCTTTATATTGTAATTAAAATAATATGTTGCAAACATTGTTTTATTCACGATTCATCATTTCTTCATTAGGATTTAATCACCAAAAATCAATCAATGCTGAAAATTACTTTCGATACGTCGCCGTTGGTGTATACCGTCGATACGACATGTTTGTCTGATACGTTGTTGTTTAAGATGAAGATCACGTAAATGCTACAAGTGATGATTCCCAACTGAATTCCATTTTCAGATGAAGCTCAAATGAAGTGCAATAAAAATTCAAATTAATTGCAATGCAAAATGAATTCTGATGGCTATTTGTTTCTGCGATTTCGATGTAATAATGTTTTTCATGTAATTAAACTTCAGATACAATATCAATATGATTCACCGGCATTATGATTCGAGATAAAGTACATATATATTGTAATTAAAGTGGTTGGTATTATTATTGGTACATATATTGGAAGTGAATAGTCAATAAGAACAATGAGCTCATGAATGTAATGGAAGATACGCTTCAACTTGTAAATAGAATTCCAATTCCTTCAATTTTCGATTCCTTTAATTTGTAAACATGTTTTTATCTTGCTTTTGCCCAATTTATGCACATTTATCACAGCCTCTGTTTTCTAATAAAGGGATTTTAAAAATATTGACGCGTCTAATTGAATTTAGTTAACTATAACTTTCTTACTTCGACTTATTCGACTTCTTAATAGATTTTTCCCAGTCAAGAACTTTTACCTCAAAGGAGGAGGATGTCCTTGGCGCACATTTCAGCCGAGTTTGCTATTCTGTAGATAGGTTTGGCATTTCAAGCTTATTTAAAAACTCCTTCGGTCATAACATAGAAAACTTTTCCCAAACATAGGAATACAACAACGTATTTCAACAGAACTACTAGGACGCACCTTGGCTAAAATTGTTTCAGAGATGTGAACTCCTATGAAATTATAGTATAAAAACGATCCAATTCGGTTTCTTTTATTTTACAAACTGATCAGAAAAATTGTTTACAAATGGCTTTTGAATAATATACAAACAGAAAACATGGAATTGACAGATACACGCTACTATTATCTCCGAAAGTAATCTTATCTCCGGCCAATAATGACTATAAATCGTAATCTGACGATATGTTCCAAGGTTTTATCATATTTGCTGATGCTGATGCAGTCGACTTCAAGAGAAGGTCAAGACACCGGCATATTATTATAATAAATATCGAAAAGGGTTCGGTTTTTTTATTTCTTTAATTATGTAGTTACTCAGCAGATTATCTGCTAAACTAACAAAATTTTTACGAAAAATTTACGAGAAATTTTTGCGATGATTTCTTATAAATATTTTTAAAGGCAAGCAATTTTTTTACTACGTGTTTGAATTTCTAGAACCATGAATGTAAACAAATTTAAGCAAATAAACAATGGTGGATATATGAAACAAGAACAACAACATGGTAGTTCTCACTTTTACTATAGTCATGTATCATGAATTTAACACATCATAAAAATAGGCGTCAACCGATCGACTTCTGAAGCAGCGAAAGTAATGAAGCTCCTGTTATCTCCTGATTTAAGTCGCTGAGTGAGGACGTATATTTTGCTTCTTTAATTGCCTATAATTGTTTAAATATTGTTTGTATTTCCATAAAAATTAAGAATCAAATCAGATAAGACATTAACTATTACTATTTTAAATTTATTAAATATTATTCACTATTGAAGTATCAACAAGTGTTTTAAGTGTGCACCGAAAAAATCTGATTCAGCCAAGTAGATAACTAAAGTGTATTTGTGAATAAAAAGAAAATATAAACAATAATTCTAAAAGCCTACGTGCGAAACTTCAAAAACGTAGCAAGAAGCCAAAAAGAAGCTGCTTTTAACGAAACCAAAAATAATTAAGTAGTTGAACTTGACTGAAGGAAAATGACTGAAGATTGTGGTTCGTAATGCGTTTATTTTTCAAGCATGATAGAAAAGAAGTTTACGCCCTCAGGCAAAAAATGTTTGAATCTACTGAGCAGGTTTCATGAGAATCTTCGTAATCAAAACGATCCTATTAGCTGAAAATATGAAACAAAAAATATAAAAAATGGTGAGAAAAATTCGGTAGCAAAACAGTGGGGTAAACAAATTTTCTTAAAACTTCAAAACTTCTTAATTTTTCTCTATTTTGAAAGAAATTTGAAATTTTTAAAAGTTTCAACTCTTTTAACTTCTCATCTCTTAGGAAATTACAAACCACAAGTTTTCAAATACTTTACTGGTCTATTGCATCTTTCAATGCGATTTAATATCAGGAGCACTCTTAGAAAGTACTACGAACAGAGCTAAATGTCTGAATTTCTGTTATCGACTCACTGCTATCATTTTCTCTCAGTATTCTTCGACAATTTTGTCCAAGTTCTTGTGGAGATGGATTCTATCCACAATATTGTATAATTCCAGGACATGTCGCATTTTCTTTTCTATCATTCTTGATTATTTTCAAATGAGAATTGTGAGAAACTTATATTTTATTTGTTTGTTTTAATCTCAGCTTTTAATCCTTCTTTGATCACCGACCTAAACGACGATTGCCTTTACAACATCTTCAAGAGATTAAGTGTTAGAGATCAGTTACATTTGGTGAAAACATGCATCCGCTTTCGCTTTATCGTCAAGCAAATGATCTGGCGAAATTCGTTCCGTGAAACATGCACCAACAGCGCAGACATGGATGAGCTCAACTACGGCGAATATCAGGACGTCTTCCGGCACACCACCGAATTCATGGAAAAGCTCACCGTCGCCACAAATAGACACCTGGTCTTCCAGAATCCCCTAATTCCCCAACTGTGTTTCGAATTCCCCCGACTGACCTCGTTCAAAAGCAATGACGGCCGCCTGCACGACGACCTGATGCGTTTGCTAGCCGAAAAGTGTCCTCAGTTGCAACGGCTTGATGTGTGCTCGCGGTGCATCACCGGTGCTCACATCAAGAATATGCGAAACCTGCAAGAGCTCTACTTACCCTATTGTTCCCTGACAACAGAGCATCTGAGCGACATTATTGAGTGTTGTGTAAATTTAACACGTTTGAATGTATCCGGTTTTAGAAATTTTAGGAGCGCCTTAGGCACCAAAAAGCTACCAAAACTACGTTACTTGCAGCTGTCCGAAGAAGCTGCTTTAGGTGGCAGTTTTAGAGACAATTTCGAATATGAACATTTTGAAACCTGTGTGTGTGACCTCAAGCTTTGGAGGGATTATTAAGCCTCCCTTTTGCACCATGACCCACCGTAATGCGACACTAGCTCATTGATATTTGGTAGTTCGAGGGAGACAAAATAACTTCCGGACCCAGTCGGAGGTACTACAAGAACTTAAATAGCTTCCCTCATCTTATCGCCACTCCTCTTCCTAACCGCCCCGACTTACTAATAAGCTATTCTTATATAACAAAGGTTTTCTTTTTTTATACATATAATCACTTATTTGTAGTATTTGGTAATATTTTATATGTAATAATAAAATAATAATATCTGGTAATAATACATGTTTGGTTATTTATAGACGTCTGGGACAGGGTAAGGGTATATAATCTATATCGATATAATTTTGAAATTGAAACTTTGGCGATGTCCAAATCGAAAGCACAACCTCATATAGTGCTGCCATATGTTCAATAGAATTCAAGAACGGATAAGATAATAATGCAATAGAATGTCTAAATATTGTTTTCTGGATTCATTTACTGAATATTCTGGTGTAGCAGTTGGTACATTGTGGGGTTCTGAACCTCAGGTTGTCGTCGCAGAACTGCACTCGAAACAAACACTGCAGCCGACGTCAAATGAGAAAAACAAATGCAAGCTCTATCTTAAGATAAAGACTTTTTTATTGGGTCTGGGAAAAAGTTCGTGGCGTTTTGTTAGTAAAATTCAACTGGTTTTCCTATAGTCTGAAAATTAATTTATTTAAACCAAATATAGATTGTTTTACAATTAAGATTACCTTTTTAATAGCTAATGATTTAGTTTCCAATGGTTTATAACATTTGATTTTCTGGAACGTTTTGAGCAAATTAATTCAAAAATTTTGAGCAAATTATATTTTTGTCTGAGGCGGTCGAGACGAGAATTACACAGGTCTAGAAAGATAGAAAGATAGAATGGCGTGGTAGTGGTTTTCGAAGGTATCCTATAGCCTATATTGGAATGAGAGCACAATGTGAGCTATGTACCAAATTTCATACAAATTTCTCCAGACGTTTAAGCGTGAAGGAGTATAGGCCGATTTTGTGCTTTAGCAACCGAATTCGAAAAAATGCCGAAATCAAATTCTAGTTATTTGTAATATAAACTTTTTCAAACAAAAAATATATTCGCAAGTCAGTTCTTTTGGGACATATTTAATTATAAACATTGCAATTTTTAACAAATGTTGTTCTTGTTGGGACCTTTGGAGGATGAATTTTGAAAAATCCTGAAAATGGTTTTTAGGCATTAGTACACGAGATGTTTTCGTGGAAAAAGAAAATCGATATTTAATGGCTAGCAAAGGATAAAGACTTTTTAAATCCTTAGCAGTTTATTTTTTATTTATCCTTCGGTATTCCTTGTATACACCATATACATACATACATAAGAGATGTCTGTGCAAAATTTCATGGCTCTTTGGTTTAGCCTGGGCGTTGATGAGAAATGATTCAGGCCTTTCATTTTTATATATAAAAAAAATTATAGTTTGCTCTGACAATACTTTAATATACGAACACCTGTCAAACGGTATTTTTTTTACAAATCAATTTTTTTTTCTTTTCTACATATATGTATGTAAATTGCGTAATTATAAGTACCGTTACCACCAAATTTTGGGTTAAAATACAATTAGGAAGAACTGATAAAGGAAGAGCAAACTCCAAGGAAGCGCTTGAAGAAATAATTTTTTCGCATAGAGGATGGCGGATATCGAAGAAAAACAACAAATTGAAATTGCTAAAATGCCAACTCGAGTAACCAATTTGCCTAAACCAACTGCATACGAAAATCTTTTTTTCGTCGAAGATCAAGTCTATATTATGGATAAAAATGGCCGCCCAAAGTTTGGTGTAGTTATCGAGACATTCAATACGCGCTCTAGTGATGGGGAAGATGATTCGTATGACAGACATGCCAAGAAGGACATACGTGTGGCCTGGTATCCAGACGGCAAGGAAGAGAATCATTCTGAACTAGAGGTATGTCTTTTCTCGTCTCTTCGTACCACACGGTTATCATATCATCCCCTATGCATGTACAATAGGTTGGTCTGGCGGATCGCCAAATATTGCCAGCAGATGTGGTAAGACGCTTAGTGCCGGGCAAGGATCCGCAACGTGGTTACGTTCGTGAATTAAAAAGGCGAGCCGACGTTCAAATTGTTGGCACCAATTATGTGGTTCCAAACGTTGATGCGGAACGCCTTCGTTCGATTACCAATTGGCACCTGGATACAGATGTTTGCCTCGACTCTTGGGTAGGCAAGATATCCCCAAAAGGTGGTGTTGAGGAAATTGTTGTTTTAAGGTGAGCATTTAAGGAAGTTCTCAAATTAATGTGAAATATAAATATCGAAATACATGTTTTCATAGATCTACTTACGATGCACTATTTGAAGTTTTCAGCAGTGCATTGTACAACTTCAGAGATGTTAATTCTCGACCTTGGCGTGGAATATTTGAGAGTCCAACGTTTTTTCCAGGCCAAGTAATATCCGGACGTCTGCATTCGTCAGAACCCGTAGTACTTTTGACGCCCGATATACCATTAAAGAAAAATAAAAAAGGCAAACTGCGACGAGGCAGGGTAAGTTTCGATTGTATTGCATAATATAAGCAGTTCTTTTAAATCATATTTATATATTGTGTAACTCAGTATACTGTGGAATCTATAAGAACCGATTCTATTTTGGTACGCTGGCAAGGCAAGGCTCTCTCTGAGGATTATGATATAAGGGATTATGACCAACAGAATCCGGAATCATACGTTATGGACAAAGATTTGGAACGTTTGAAGCGTTTAAATCTATTCGAATCATGTATGCAACAGATCAGCGCTCGTAACTTTTTTAAAATATTAGAATCTGATTCAATTATGGAGAAATCGGAATGGGATAAAGAAAATGGTGCTTTGACATAAATTTATTTTGAATATTTAATAAATATATATCCATCAACTTCATAGCTATAAAGTTTAAGTTATTGCAAAAGCAACAGAAACTGGAAGCTTCCAACGCTGATAGTGATCAAATTGAACGTTCGAAACAAGAAAAGCAAATCAAGAAATTGTTGGAGAAGGTTGAACATTGGAAAACTACTGTCCTCTCTGCTGAAAAGCGACCGGACATTGGATCCGAAGTCGTGACCGAGGCGTTGCTTTTATACAGCACTGCTACAGTGGTTTGGCAAGACGGCTCCATAGAAACGGATATACCAGCAAGACAACTTTATCCCATGCATAACCTGGATAAACATGTTAGTAGCGGTTACTTTAATGTATATATATTCAAGAATCATGCGTTTAAATGGGTTTTCTTGCAGGAATTTTTTCCCGGTGATTTTGTTATTTCCCGTAAAAAGGACTCTGGCATTTCTTCCCGTGACTATGGTGTGGTACAGTCCGTTGATCACCAGGGTAGAATCGCGCGTGTGAAATGGTTCATTACTTACACATCGGCTGAAGAGGCAAAGTAAGAGAATAGATTAACTTATGTTTATGTATTTTTTAACTCCTCTCTATCCCAGGCCGCAATACAATGGTGAAAGTGAGATGAGTGTCTACGATTTAAAGGATCATCGCGACTTTCAGGCCTGGCATCATGGTTACACTCATCCTGGCATCACGGTTATACGCATTGCCAATTTCGTGGGCGAGGATGCCACATGCACTGCAGGTCAAATAATTGATAGCTACACTGATGGTCGCGTAAAAGTGTGGTGGGTTGACGGCCATGTCAGCATGTGTTGGCCGCAAGAGATTTTCGAGATCAGCCAGTACGACCACATGAATGACGATCTAGCCAGCAACGAATCGGATGACCCTTGGGACATATATGTTTTAAATGTTCAGGCGATGCGTAGACTTGTGGGTGTTCATAAACGTTGTCGCTCCTTGGACCGTCTGCTTAATACTAACTTCTTTAGCGAGGATAAGTTCATGGCAAGTACCTGTAGGAATTTGCAATGCCTTCTTTTTCTATGAATTAAATACTTTCAGGGCTTGCTTGATGTAATGCGGACTGGGGGTACAGAAACAATTTTAGAGCAGGCCCAAAATCGTAAAAACCGGATATTTAATGAAAACACACAAAGAATGCCTGCTTCAAATCGACAGCATAAGCAACAAGTGCAAGGTTGTAATTCCTGTGAAACCATAGTTGCCGTTAATGTTGAAAGTAACACTGCAGTTGACAGTCCTACCATGGATGTCGATGATCCAAACGATCTATTTAATCACTCTTCAAACAATACCTCGCCAGCAACAGCCCATGTAGACGATAATCACGCAGATGGTCCACATCTTGCGGAATCTGAGCCGCCACACAATCTGCAAACTACTCAGAGTGCAACCAACTTAAATTCTACTTCGGTTTGTCCCTCCATCCCTTCGCGAAGTTCGTCACCGACGGAACTAGACATCATTACTTTAATTAAAGACAAATATGCAAAAAGGATTGAACGCATTTCCGCCGCTATACAGAATATAAAAGAAGTGTGCATCAAAACTAGTGAGCAAAAATTGTCAATTAATGACGATGATTTATCGGAAGTAAGTACAAAATTCACAGTACATAGTAGAATGTTTATAAACGTAGTTCTAAAATGAGTTCTCCATGCGATCTATGATATTTGGTTTGTTTACTTGCAGGATGATTCTGGCAACGATTCGCAAAATGAAAATGACGATGGTATTGCAAAGAGTTACGCAGATGAAGCTTCAGATTTAACCAGTATCGAAGCTAATAACTTATTGCCGTACAAACCCAATGAGTCAAGTTTTTACATTGAACTTGCATCGGACTGGGAGCCTGAATACATTTGTATCCGTCTTTGTTGTTTGTTCGAAGCTCAGATAAAAAAATGTGCCCGTGAAATCAGTCATAAGTACTATAAAGGAATCGTAGATGTAATCGATTTCGTTGACTATGATAGTGAAGAGGAGAAAGTGGAAGATGTGAAGGATGTGGGCGAGGGGGACAAAGAAGGGAAGGAGGAATATAAAATACTTGTGGCTGAAGAACCCGAAAAAGTTGATGAAGCGATTAATTCCATGAGCAAAAAAGAATCGGCGCTAATTAAATCCACAGATTGTCAGAACGATAAAGACAACGCAAGCGTTGAAACGCCACCTCAGTGTGTCCCTGTCACTTCACAGTTATGTGAATCATCCGAATACTTTCAAGTATTTCCATCGGCGCCTAAAACACATAAGTGCTATTCAGCTATTTTCGATCCAAGTAATACACAACAATATTACAAAGCTGTGCGTCGTGAACTTCGCCTGCTGAGGACCTCGTTGCCACCGGGTGTATGGGTGCGGTAAGTCACATTTTGATTGATTAGAGCTTTGCACATAACGTGCTATTAAATTATATTATTTCCATCAAATTATGTATTTCTTTTTATGCAGAGTTTTCGAAGATCGCATGGACTTGGTGAGTGTTATGATTCAAGGACCGAGGAAGACTCCCTACGAAGACGGGATGTTCCTCTTCGATATGCAAATGGGTCGCAAATACCCGAAGTATCCTCCGCTCTGCCAATACATTAGTTATTCTAAGGAACGTTACAATCCAAACTTGTACAAGAATGGCAAAGTGTGTGTGTCACTCCTGGGCACCTGGACTGGACGGGATTCCGAAGTTTGGGGCCGGGATAGTACGCTGCTGCAGGTTATCGTGTCGATACAAGGTTTGATTTTGGTGCCTGAGCCTTATTTCAACGAAGCTGGCTACGAGAAACAAAAAGGTTAGTTTTGAGAAGTGGGAGAAGTGGGATTTTGCTTGGGAGGAATTATTTTGTATCAAATTATTTATTAGGTACTCTAAAAGGCGTTGAAAACTCACGCATGTACAATGAAATGGTGATCATTGAAATGGTGAAGGCTACTACTAAATTGCTACAGTCACCTCGGGATAGGTTTCGCAAGGAGATACTGGAACACTACAAATTGAATGGCGTGTCGATGTACCAACGTTTACAGGGTTGGATGGAGCTGTCGAAAGCAAAAGAAGAGACGTTAGGTGTTGAAGTAGCGGATAGTGATTTGGGTAATAGTCAAGATCGAAATTATGCATGGAATTATGTGTCTATGATAAATATTTCTTGTTCTTCTTTCTTCACAGCCGCTTCAGATTACGCGCAGCCGGGCTTCCCGCTGGTGCCTGTCAGCCGCGGTTTCTGTCTATCGCTGGCAGATGTTTTGGGCCCTTTTAAAGACCAGATAGCTGCTCTTAATTCTGTGAACACTGATGATGGCGCCGCTAAAACGGACCAAGCTGAGCAGTAGCGCAATATTTTTGCACTCCCCTCCACTTGCCTCTCTCTGTCAAAATTATTTATGAATACATTGAGCCTTTAGGTACAATTTTTGAGAAATATGTAATATTTGTGTAAGGTTGCATGAATTGTTCTGAAATCGCACCACCGTACCATGAGCTGTCGTGGAAAATTTATGTTTGGTATGGCTAAATTATAGTAGGTTAAAAAAAATTATTACTTAATACAAAAAAAAAATATAAATAATAATAACGGAATTTATGCTGTTTTTTTAAATGTATGTTTGTATGTTTTATAAGTATGTGTTTTGCTTTGAATCATTTAACGTTTTTTAATCATTTCACTTTCCAGTTAATTTCTTGTTTCAGTTAACTCTTTTTATTTAAGCTTTAATCTGCAAATTAATGTATATGCAATAAATAAAATGTTGTATTAATTCCAATTACTATACAGCAACACAAGTAAAGTGAAATATAAATCAATCAATCAATCGATATCAAACAGGCTATAAAATTCCCGCGCCTCAATTAAAGTTTTCTTTTAATGAACCCACAGCGCAACAGTGGAGTGACCTATTAAGGAAGAATATTTAAAAACTTTACACAACTCAAACATACGCCAAAAGGTGACAAAATATTCAAATATTCATTTCAAAGAAGGTCCTCTCGATGTCGAGTACTACAAGTAAATAAAACAGTGCTAGTTTTTAATAGCTATAAAGTATACAATTTAAGAGTACGTGATTATATATGTGTGTGTGTGTGTTCCATACACATATGTATATGTATTTATGGGTGTGTAATCCCACTCAGATTTTAGTGCACAGAGATTGGTTAGTTACTTTGCTGAGGTTTTATTTCAAAATCAAATTGATTTCAGTGTGTTACTTGAAGTGAACAAAAATTGAGAAGAATCGAGTGTATCTGTGTAATGTTTAAAGATCACATTCCGATCTATAAAAAGAAACTCCTAAAAAAGGATTTTAATTTAAATTAAATTTTTTCTAATAAAAATGTGTAAAAAAAATCGCACACTTTGTATCATTTAAACTTTTAAATGCATTGGAAAACTTACAATCACGTAAGTAAAAACTGTAGTACGTAATATGGCAGTGCTTCTACGTAAGTATGAATTACATTTTTAAATATTCCAGTGATTTTTCATGAGAATTTATGAGAATCGCCGTGAAAGTCTCAAAATGGGTCCAAATTTATTTTACTATACATACTGTATATTTAAATTTAAATTAAAATGGATTAAGCAAATCTATCTTATTGGTGGATTATGTCCACCTAATACTAATAATAATAACTAATAAATTAGTAAACCTAATAATAAATAACTAATTTCCGTAACCGCGACGTTCCTCATGTTTTAATATATTCTTTGAAATAAAGATATCAATTTTTCATACGTTTCATTTAGTTTTTTATATAAATAATTTTATAACCAAGTAATTAAAAAACGCAGCACATGTTATTTTAAATTAAAACTACGTTTTTTAATTTTGACGTTTAATTTGACAACAGAATTGTTTGGTAGTGGTTACGCTATCGTGCATGCTTGGCAAGTGACTTGACTTTTTATTGTTGTTTTGTAGGTATGCCATTCTTTCTTTTATAGACAAATCAACAACAAAACAGATGGTAGAGTAAAATTCTCACCGAGTTTGCATGGTAGCGTAATTACGGCCTTAAGTTTCTTCTCCGCATTACTTTATTGTAGTAAAAATTCCCTATTTTTCGCACTCACTTTCTAAAAAAATAAGTTCAGTTGGCAACACTGTCCACCCTGACATCGCAGGCAGCGCTTCTTTGACAAACAACACATCTATCCAAACAACATTAACGCCGTCGACGACCACGAAGAAGAGCGTGGGAAAAAGTTGGTTGTGAGGCGAATAAAAGAAGTTTGTTTTCCGTCATTTCACGCAGTCGGTGTTTAAATTTTCCGCAGTAAATAACAAAACAAATGAGTCTCCTCATAAAACAAAAACCCGTAATTTAAAGTTTTTCGTTTGTATTAAAAGGACTTCGCGATATGAGACTTTCGTGTCTGCAAAGTGAACGCCGCTTTGTGTGAACGATGACAGCTGCTGCTGTCATTCCCTGAATTGTGCAGCCGTCGCTTGGGCTGTTGTTGTTGTGCGTGACGTTTTGATTGGTTTGGTTTGGTTTGTTTTTTTTCCAAAAAGTGGTAGAAGGACAAAGAAAACACGCAGCGAAGCAGAGTAAAAAAACAAAACCGTGCACAACGGAAGCGGAATTTTCGGATACAATTCTTTTTTAAATAAGGTTCATGTTTTCAAAAAATAGTGCAAGTTCTCACCAAAAAAAGACATCCTTTCAAGTGCCAAAAACAACAAAAGCATACAAACACAAATTTACATTCGCCAAATTTTTAACGCAAGATATTAGCAACAAATTAATACTTTAGTAATACGAAACAAGATGTTGCTCTGCCAATTCACCGCAACGCCTCTGCACTAAATGAAGAGTCTCAATCAGTATTCCGGCGCGTTGGATCATCTGGACGACGACACGTTCGCGTCAACATCAGCAGCAGCTCCCACATCGCTGATTATCGCCTCTGCCACCGGCACGCAGCTGCTGCAGCCGCACCACTTGGACTCCAACGATTCCCTGCAGCTGCATTCCTCACCTCTGCACACTGCCGTCTCCTTGATGCCACACTTTGGCGGCTTGGCTGGCAACGGTGGCGGTTACGCTCAAACGCCGCCGAGTCCGCCAACTCATCACGGCGGTCTGCTGCCTCCTAGTCCTCCACAGCATCAACAACAACAACAGCAGCAACAACAACAGCAGCATCAGCAACACCATCACCCCCAGCATCAACAGCAGCAGCATCACATGGCCATGATACCGCGAGGCATGGGAGGTCCTGGTAATGGTGGTGGTGGCGGCGGCGTGGTTGGCCAGCTAATGTCCTCCGGCCTCTCTATATACCGTCCACACATCGAGGATAAGAAGCTGACGCGTGATGCAATGGAACGATATATGCGCGAGCGCAACGATATGGTTATCGTCATCCTGCATGCTAAGGTTCGTAATATAGACATTTTTTCTTTTAAAAATTTCAAACACTATAAAATTAGTGTATTGAAACTAATTTAGGAATTCTTTTGAATCGGAAAATTACACATAAAGTTAAGCTTATAGTTTAATCATAAATCCTGAGTGTGGAATGGTTTTAAAAAAACCACAGAGACCATCACCGAACCTCCTCCACCGCTCCTTTAACATCACCGCTCTACCCTGTGCATCATTTCTGCATCAATATTAGGATTCTTCCGACCATGCAAGAAAATGTGACCCTAATCTTTTGTCATCTTATCGAAAGGAACAACAGTTCGTGGTCCAGCAGCAATAACAACCACTACTGGCAGGTCCAAATCGTCATCACAGGTGCCTAGTGAATTTTCAATGGAACAACAACAAAAACAACAGCAAAATCATCGCATCTCAGGTTTCCTAACCAGCGGTCAGTCAGTCAATCAATTTCCGTGGTTTTCTTGCCAACCTGCAGCAAATTAGAACACCAACAAAATTCTCAATTCTCGATTTTTGCTCCCAGAGCAAAATAATAAATAAATTATTTAATTTTCAATCATAACCAAAAGAGAATGCGATATAATTATTCGGAAAAATTTGTTCCTACGAATCGATGTTGTTTTTCTTTTTTTTTGTTGTTAATTTATTTCATTTGCGGTTTTTACTGTAGTCCGTTTGAAGCGCATTTAAATTTGAGTTGCTGCTTTGAAAAGGTTTTCAATTAAATACGTTGATGCGATGAGAAGCCGCAGTCGCAGTCACTGAAAGAATTGCCGACCGTCCAGCGATTGGGTCGGCTTTGGTATCCTTCACACTTGGATGCGTACAAATTATCACCAGAGTGTTGTCGCTTATGTTGTTGTCGTTGTCATTGTTGTTGTTGTCGTTGTCATTGTTGTTGTTGTCGTTGTTGTCGTCACTCTGCCTTACGGCGTAACAATAAAATAATTGTATTTAATTAAAGAATATTTATTAAAGAAAGGCTTCGATGCGTTTTGGTGTGTTTTTATCTCGCTATCTTTGATTGATTTGCATCGAATTAAATTCACGTTGCTGTTGGTTTTTTAATTACTGCTGCCACTGAAGATTGCTTGGAACTGATTTTGCATGCCTTCCACGCTTGAGATGGCAACGTGTGAAATCTTGGTTGATTAATTTAAGTGGTTTTTATCATTCATCGTTCGTCATCGCAATCATAGAAATTTAGAAATATTTTTCTATCATCTAGTTTTTTAGCAGCATTAAAAGTACTTCATAAGCAAGAAGGCGGATGTCTTTAAATTGATTTGCTTATCCTCCTTCAAAAGATCATCTTTTTCTCATTACCCTCTTCCAGGTCGCTCAAAAATCCTACGGCAACGAGAAGCGTTTCTTCTGTCCACCCCCCTGTATTTATCTCTTCGGCAGCGGTTGGCGGCGACGCTACGAGGAGATGCTGCAGAAGGGCGAAGGCGAGCAGGGTGCTCAGCTGTGCGCCTTCATTGGCATCGGCAGCTCCGACCAGGACATGCAGCAGCTCGATCTGAATGGCAAACAATATTGTGCCGCGAAGACGCTCTTCATTTCGGACTCGGACAAACGCAAGCACTTCATGCTCTCGGTGAAGATGTTCTACGGCAACGGACACGACATCGGCGTCTTTAACTCCAAACGCATTAAAGTCATCTCGAAGCCCTCCAAGAAGAAGCAATCCCTTAAGAATGCCGATTTGTGCATCGCCAGCGGTACGAATGTGGCGCTTTTTAATCGCCTACGCTCACAAACGGTATCGACAAGATATCTGCACGTGGAGAACGGACACTTCCACGCCTCCTCGACTCAGTGGGGTGCCTTCACGATACATCTTCTGGACGACAACGAGTCCGAATCGGAAGAATTTCAGGTGAAGATAAAAAAAGAGACAAAAAAGAAGATAAAAAAGAGCCAAAACAAAAGAAATTCAGTTCTATCAAAAAGCATTTTATAATGATTCTTTCTGTTTCCTTTCTTCGCTTAAGGTACGTGATGGTTACATCCACTACGGCGCCACCGTGAAGCTTGTGTGTTCGGTCACGGGTATGGCTCTGCCACGTCTCATCATCCGTAAGGTGGACAAGCAAATGGCGCTGCTGGAAGCCGATGACCCCGTCTCGCAGCTGCACAAGTGCGCTTTCTACATGAAGGACACGGATCGCATGTATCTCTGCCTGTCGCAGGAGAAGATCATCCAGTTCCAGGCGACGCCCTGCCCCAAGGAGCCCAACAAGGAGATGATCAACGACGGCGCCTGCTGGACGATCATCTCGACGGACAAAGCCGAATACCAGTTCTACGAGGGCATGGGTCCCGTCTCGTAAGTAGTCATTGGTCATTCTCAGACCTCCTTGAACTCGCTCCTTGATTATTCTCGTCTTTCTCCTTGATTGAAGCTCCCCTGTGACGCCGGTGCCGATTGTTAACTCGCTCAACTTGAACGGTGGCGGTGACGTGGCCATGTTGGAGCTCAGCGGAGACAACTTCACACCGCATCTACAGGTGTGGTTTGGCGACGTGGAGGCCGAGACCATGTACCGTTGTACGGAGACGCTGCTCTGCGTGGTGCCGGAGATTTCGCAGTTCCGGGGTGAATGGCTGTGGGTAGGTGTTCTTCACTCCTCTATCTTCATCATCTTCTTCGTCTTTGCCATGATTGGTATTCCTTTAACTGACCTTTCGTTCAGGTTCGTCAGCCAACTCAAGTGCCTATTTGTTTGGTGCGAAACGATGGCATCATCTACGCAACCGGCCTCACCTTCACGTACACTCCGGAGCCGGGTCCTCGGCCGCACTGCACACAGGCCGAGGATGTGATGCGGACGAGACACAACAACAACAACATAAGCACGATGAGCAATAATAATAATTCGGGCAGCAGCGCGCATTCCCCCGGCGACGGCACTGGCAATGGAAGTGGTATGAATGCCAACCTCCAACTTCACCAGCAACAACAGCAGACGTTGCCCTCGATGTCCGAGGTGCAATGGAGCAGTCACGGCGGCGGCGGCCTGTCCTGAGTGCGTTGGCGCAGCAGCCACAAGTTTCGGTGGCTACTACTTTGATAGCTTTTATATAAAGGTGGGGGAGGGGTGGGAGGAAGGTGGGATGGGAAGTTGGATGTACATGGCTTGAATTTGCTGCCCGCTAGCAATTTGCTTGGTTTTTCATTTTCTCTTTTTTTCACGTCATTTATTTACGTTTATATTTAAAGCAAAAACAAATTGGATTCTGCAAAATTATATGAATTGCTTTTTAACAAATTCTTGTCAAATGATCAATGAAAATTCCAATAATCAATTTAATTCTAATTAATTAATACACTATTTTAATGATTGATTATAGTGCTAAAAACGTTTAAGTAATTTTGAATGCACAAAATATATAACTAAATTTATTTTATTTTCGAATTTGCAACTTTTTTAGAATATAGAGTTATTTATAAAGTTTCTAAAGTGAGCGTAAAATTTTTTCAGATGATCAAAAGATTCATTTGAAATTATAATTATTATATTAATTGTAATATTAACAGTAATAATTTTGTGCAAACTGAGTATTTTTAAAGGCGAAACAAAGATTTTATTTTTTACTAAGAATAAAAGGGAACTTTAAACCTTTTTCTTATAGTTTTAAGTGATCTCTAGCGTTTTAAGCTAAATTTTTGTACATAGAATTTTATACGTAAAAAGACGATATATTGTAATGTAATTCATAATGTCAACTTATACAAATGTAACACATACACTATAGACGAAGATGAAGATAAAGAACATTATTTATATACAAAGTATGCGCAACACAAGAAAAAGTTGTAAGATTGTTTTTGAAGTAGTACTCAAAAATATTGAAAGCTATTTATACACGCCGGCACACACACATCCTGCATACACATACACTACTATATACGATATGTGTGTGTGTATATATATATTTTATACCATGAACCATCATGTTAGAATTAAGAGCGAAGTAAAGACAAAAACGTTGTAAATGTATTTAATGTCCAACGTTCGACTGTTAGATGAGTTTAAAAGAAAGAAAGAGCGATAGATAAGAATAGAGCGATAAGAAAGAAATAAGCTAGAGAGAAGCTTTAAGAATCTTCATATCGCTCGCTTATATCCTCTAATGTCAAAATGTTGGGCTCTTAAGATGTCAAATAATGAATAATAAATTATTTTATATTAAAAATTTTAAAAAATTATATTCTAACATCTTTGTAATCATTGAAATTCAATTGAACTTCTTTGTTTTTGAAATTGTTGAGTTGAATTGGAGTGATTTGAGTTGGGTTATGTTTTTGAGCCTGTGTTGTGTTTTGTATTGTGTTGAATTGTCTTGAGCAGAGTTCAGTTGTCATGAGTTGAGTTGATTTGTATTCAAAATGATTTCAATGAAATTACAACGGAACTGAACTCGAACCTTTCGTGTTTGAGATAAGAAAATGGAAAAAACAGCAACTTTATAAATATGCAAAAAATTAGAGCTGATTTCTCAAGCAATGACGTTTGTTATAACGCTTTTTTTTGTCTCATCCTGTTTTAAGAGGCTGTGTGAAATGTTAGAACAATGAGAATGAGTGCCATTGGCGATGGTGGCGTGGGGAAGGAGATGAGGAGGAGGATTTTAAAACCTGGCGTTGGAACTGCTGACTTATTCAGGTACCTTCGCTTACATGCGCGTTTCTACGCTTAAGTATGTTGTTTTTGTATTAAAAAAAGCAGCGCAACAAAAATAAAAATTAAAAACTGTATTTTTTGCATTAATTACGTTGTTAGAGTGACTATAATTAACGCGTGAGAGAATCTCGGGGTTTTATTGCAGCGTTCCTCTTTTTTTTCTTAGCATCAACATTATTTTTCCCATCATAATCTAGATTATAGCCATTGTTTCGTTGTTTTTTTTCTTTTCTTTTCTAATGAATACTAGGATTTGCTTGCATTTATATTCCATGTTTTTTTTGCAACTAAATATTCGCTCGTTGAATTTTCAGCTGTAGAGCTGAAAATGTTCATTAATCGTAAAAAGGTTGTTCATGACACGAAAATCGCCATATTCAACAGTTGTTGTTGTTGCTATGGTTTTTGTTGTTGTTGTTGTTTTATAGTGCATCCTCTGTTGTGGGAAAAGCGCTGTAATTGTTACATTAATTATTTGTAATTGCAATTTTCTTAACTGTAATTAAATGTCAAACTGCTCAAGAAGTAACAGCAGTAAAAATGAGTTTTCCTGTTCGGTTTTAAAATTCAATTTTTTTTCAATTTTATTTTTTTATTCATTTCTTCTTTTACATTTTTTTTATTTTAAATTTTATTTTATTCTTATTTTTCCATTAATTGAACATTTTAACCTTGAGCATATCATAAATCAAATTCTTATCAGATGTCAACGGAATCACTCACTTTATAATTTTCTCAATTACTCGTATACATACATTTATACGGTGATGTGGAAAAAAAGGATCATTCTAATTATGCGTCCCCCCCACAAAAGACTGCATTGAAATCTTATCAGATTCTTATAGGCAAGAAAAAAAAACTAACCCATCAACAACAAGCAATAAACAGTTCACCCCACAAAAGTTATTGTAACAAAAAACAACCCAAAGACGAAACCAAACGAAATGAGACGGAATGAAGCCAAAGACTTAAGACAGCAACGTGTCGTCTTGCGACGGTTTTTGTGAGAAACAAAAAAAATATCGGGTGTTTTTCCTTCGCTGTGGTCACTTTGGTGGGTAAAAATGATTGTGTGTTGTGTTTGTTTCTCCTTCCCCTCTTCGTATTTTCTTAAGATTTCTTGCAGTTCGCGTGATTTCTTAGATTTCGTTACTTGCTCTTGTAATTAGAATTTTAAATGAAAGACCAGGTAAAAGTTTCTTATAAGAAAAAAGGGTGAGTGAGTGCAGGTGTTGTTTTTGTTGCTGCTCTGGTTGTTCCTGTAGTTGAAATACAACCGATGTTTAGCTACACTTAAATGAAATCTTGGGTTTTTTATTTTGGTTTTCTTCGTTGATAATTGAGGTGTTATTGTTGTTGTTGTGGTGGTGGTGGTGGGTTTTCATCTATCCAATGATGATGATGTTGATAATATTTGCATTTAGTGCTTTATTGTTTTTGTAAATAATTAAGTGCGGCTTTAACGAAAAATGGAAGAAAACGAAAAGAAAAGAATGAAGTTTTTCAAGTTGGTTGCTCCAAATTTTTCACACGCTGCACTCTGCTCTGTTTTGTTTTAAAAAAAACTTTTATTTGCGTGGGAAAATTTCGCAAAATATCGTAGAGTTCTTTAAGTGTGCGTGTGCCGGGGAGGGGAGGGGGAGAAGACGAAAGGAATATAAATTCCACTGTAAGGTTTTTTGTTGCCCTAAAAGTGTGTGTTGGTGAGGGAGAGAGAGGGAGACAGATGATCTCTCTGCATTCACTCTAGAAATTGTACAGTAGCAGTGTTGTTGTTGTTGTTGTTGTATTTTATGATAATTTCTTGCTGTTGTTGTTGGTCTTGTTTTCTTAAGATATCTCTTCTGTGATTATATACGATATTTTAATACATTTCTTGATGGAAGATGAACTGAACTTCGTTAGATTTGTTGTTGTTTTTTTATTTGTTACCATCACGTCATGGGAATGAATTTTTAAATGTGGAAAACTTCGCTCTCTGAAGCTCAGAGGGCGATGGCGAGGGTGGTGGGGGTCATCTCGAGAAATGAAGAAATCTTCTTGGGAAATCGTGGGAAGAAGCGTTCATGAGGTCAGGGGTGTCATTTTGTATAATTTGATAAGCATATCATAAGTTTGCATATTTAGGTTAACGTTTTGTTAGTTTTCAGTTAAAAGAGTTTATTAAAAACTCTGGATTTACTACTTCGCGTCAAGAAAATCCAAGAAACTTGAATAATGTTGAGTTATTATCACTATACAAAAAAAACGAGATCCATCCCAGTGCTAAAATACAACGATTTCATGGATGGACCACTTGAAGATAGCAGCCGAACTCAACAAGAGGCAAACGACTACATTTATACTGAGTTCCGGGACAAGGAAATGAAAACCCGGACATCGTAACAAGGACAGGATCCACACTAGCAATATAACGGATGGTAGAAGCCTCTCCAGACCATTAGATACACGTGCAACCTCGAAACAATGACGGAGGCCGAAAAACTCCAAAGCTTTGCATGCATGCAAAATTAATTAAGAAAGTGGCTTAAGTGCATTTATTGCCATCGAAATCATATTGTTGTTTAAATACTGGAACTCGATTATACGGACCTCCATCAACAGGGTACATCTTTTAACCGGTATGCTGACAGGTGACTTTATACCTCTATTAACCATGACTTCTCTTTATTATCCTTGAACCAGATGTGTACAGGTGTTTGTTTTATATGAAATACAAGTGAATCGCTTACAAACTCATTTACTCCAAGATCAATCAATAGCTTAAGAGAAAAGAGTATATACGAATGTTTATAGATGCAATTCAGATGTTTTTGTTAAAAATATATGCAAAGAATAACTATTTGTACGTTTATAGATCGTATAACCGGTTATAAGCGGGATTTCCGTAATAATAATGGATTTTCCGCAATGATAATAGTCCTGAGCAACTCGGATAATCGAGGAACAACTGTCGACTTACTAATAATCCTAATAAGGTTGATAACTAACGCAAGAGTTCCACAAATGGTGGATTTACCCACAGCATTCTTTGTTGCTATACCTGTGACACTACGTAAATGCTCCACAATGTCTGCTTTTTTATTATTATTTTAGGTGGGGTGAGCTTATGCAGCTCTGGTACTGCGACTTTCTGAAGACAGCCCATTTTACCAGGACCCCATGTACATAATTGGAGTAGTTGTTCCACTCTAGTCTTACTTATGAAGTTCCTAAGTTGTGTATAACTTAGTTTATTTAACTCGGTATGCTTAAGTATTCCTTTTCGGAAGATTAACCTTCTAGTACCACGAAAAACTGAGAATTCAGAAATTAAATGCAGACATTATAAATAGTCTTTAGAGACTCCATGCATAATCTACAGCGGGTTTCATCTGAAAGTCTCATTTCTTAAATTATGAAACCACATTACTTTCTTTTATTTTTATTTGTTTATTATTCTTATTTCTTATTCGAAATGATTTTAAAACTTTCTGAATATTTTTTGATCCTTCTTCTCCATCTTTTCAACTCTTTCATGTTCATGGTTTTAAACTGAATCCAATTGGGAACAATTGAAACTTTTTCCTTCCTCCTCCTTCGTGTCACTATCATGTAATTCTTATTAAGTACGTTTTAAAAAATTGTAATTTAAACATTTTTGTATTTTACAGTGAAAAACTATAAAACAAACTTTGTTTTAGTTCCGAGTTTCTGTCATCAATTTTATTGAAAAAAATAATGTTAATATATACACATCAAACTGTTTTTGGCCAGTTTTCCTTCATTCTATTCGATTTTCATTGGTTAGCCTATCAAATTGCAGCACTCTTTCCTGTGACCAATAAAAAAGCATCAGCAACTAAATAAAACCACAAACAACGGTTGCTTTTGCTGTTTTTATTCCTTTTGTTGCTGTTTAGTTTCTCTACTGTTGAATGCGTTGGCCATTTTTATTGTTTGGTGCTCTTTCTTTCCCATGGAGTTAGTTATACGTTAACGAAGCTTTAAAAAAGCATACAAAAAGGAAAAATAAAAGAAGCTGAATAAAGGTTAGTCTTTTAATTTCTCAGCAGTTGAATGACTGCTTTAAATGTATGTACAATATTTGCTTATTTATTCATTCATTTTGCAAGGTTATAGCTCTTTCTGATTTAGTGGATTCATATTGAAATGTTTAAAATATAAATAAAATATAAATATTTGCTTATTACTTCATCTTTTGCATTTTTAAAACGGTCCAAAGTAGGAAAAGTTCAATATTAGGCACGATAAAGATTTAGATGAGTCTTCTCGGCGATTCTCAAGTAACTTGGATGGTACATAGCAAAAAGTACAGGATGTATCCAATCGGTTTATTACTGTCAAAGTTGAGAAAGCGCTGTAATCCAATCCGCTGTAATTTTTAACTGGTTGGGTTCCTGGCTAAAAACATCAGTTGTAGTAGTGGTTGAAGTTACATAAATATAAATGGTTCACTTAATAATTTGTAAATATGTTTTTGAGAAAAGGATTTAAAATTAAATTTTACATATAAATATACAAATGTTTATGTACATATACCGATTTTACATGAAAGCAAATTCAATATTTTCCATCGGAGAATAAAAGTTTCAAGAAATCCAGAATACTATTATATTTTTTTATAGAGTGTATATTTGTTATGTATGGTATATAAATTAATTTATTAAAAACATTATAAATATTCTTTTTTAATGCTTTCGGAACTACGCATGTATAAAATTCTTGTATATATTCTATGTGTAGGCGTGTATAAAATATATATAAGTCACTTTTGATATGGTAGATAATTAAAATTGTAACTCGTCCCTTTTAACTGTATTATTACTAATAATAATAATAATAATAATTATTCATACATAATTATGAGTTATTAATAATTCTTTTATTACTTTTGTTCTTGTTATTAAGTACAAATCTCACTGTCAGCGATAATTTTTCGAAATCTTTCAGCAAGTTTGTGATTTCTGTTGTCGAATTAACGAGTTTCCAAAAAAGAAATAAAAAACTTAATACTATAACAAGTGATATTGATACAAAACTACTTATTTTTTAATTGTTATCAATAAATCTAAATCAGAAAAAAACTGACCACGAATATAGATTCTTTTTATACTCTTACAAATTGGATTTAAATATTGGTTTGGTTGCTCGGTCTTCTCTGCGATTACTAATTAATCTTAAATAATTAAGAGAAAAATTGTGCAAATAGCAAACAATCGATGCAAGTTTTTCTTAAATTTGCAGACTCTCAGACTAAAGATTGATGCTGGTTGATGTCGTGCCGCTGTTCGGCTGTGAAAGCGACTTCAAGTGATGCTTTGGACAGCCCCCGATTAGTTGGCCCGGATGGTGCGATTCTTATTCATGTTCGTCAGCATCAGCGAGATGTACGAGGTCAGCAGGTCGTCCATTTTGTAGCCCAACGAGGTCTCGCAGAGCAGCTTCGAACCGCGCACCAAGTTGCCAATTGTCATGTGGAAGTATGTGTTGCCTGAGGACCAGTTCGAGATGCGCGTAAACGGGTGAGTGATTAGAATGTCCTGTTTAAAAGCACAAAAAAGAGAAAATATTAAAATTTAGACAAAATAAAAAATGTCTAAAAATTTAAGTAAATAGTGAAGATTATTTATGATTTTTTCGATTTTCAGAGGATCAAAAACTCCACTAACGACGGCTCAAACCTTTCCTCTTCGGGGGGGAACAGAATCTCTGTTTACTTCCTTCTTCAAATGTTTCCTTTAATCTCTCACTTGCTTCACTTACCTTTGTTACGGGGTGTATCAGACTAACTCCATGTTTATTTATAGCAATTAGCAGCATTTCCGGATAGTTTGGTTCTGTAGTCTGTTTGACCTCAAAGAAGGCTGACCCGAATGTTGGCCATCTGAAATTTTAACAAATTATCAAACGTTTCCTTCAGATATCCTTCATTTGTCTTGGTGTTCAAACTGACCTGTAAACGATTTTCAAGAAAGCCACCTTAGCGTCCTCTGAACTCATGCCGCCATCTTGGTTGTAAGAGGCCACAATAGCACGCTTCCATTCGTTGGTGCTCTGCATCTTCATAATGTCCGAGGGAATCAACTCGCGCAACATTTGACTGAAAGAAAGAAACACGTCATGATCGTCCACTATGAGATGCGGTACCTGGTCATTATTGCAGGCCTACTTACGGTATCGCCTGCAGCTCCTGCTTGTTCTCGCCGTAACGCACGCGGTACACCAGTGCGGCGAGTTTTGCCGCCTCCTCCCGTGAACACTTGTGGTAGCCACGCAACAGTTTCGGCAGTTCCTGATGATAGTGGAATATCAGGTCGGCGTGTCGATCCTTGCCCGGTACCGTGTTCGTCCATAGCTTCTTCATGAAGAACACCTGGTAGGTGAATTGCGGATTCGAGCCGTCACGTATCGGACGCGCCTTCTTGATCCAGTCCGTCAGGTGGCGCACAAAATCGAAGAAGAAGTCGCCCTCGGGCACAGAAATCACCTTGTCGGCGATCTTTACGAAGAGGGAGAAGCCCTCACTGGTGCGCAGTGATAAGCGCTGCGAAATGTTGTGGCAGAAGTCCTTGGCGCGTGTGGACGAATCCACTTCGAAGGCTTCGTCCGTGTCGTCGGGGAAGTAGACCTTGTGGAAGATTTGCGTCGTCTTGTGCTGTATGGCCTCGACCTCCACTTGATGCGGCGGATACTTGCGTTGTCCGTTGCGAATGGTTTTCTGTAGCCGATGCATGGAGTCCTGCGAGATGGGATGGCGCCGGGTGCGTAGGAAGATCATCAGTTCCTTGAGCAGACTCTGAGAACATGCAAAGAGTCCCGTGGCCAGCCACATTACCTCCCAGCCGCGCTCCTCCGAGATGCGATTGCGGTTGTCCGTGAGCTGTTTCATGATTTGGCAATAGATCTCGTCGCGCAGTATTTCGAACTTCAGCGGGCCGTCGAAAATGTGGTCGGTGATTTCATTGCCCATGCGGGGTCGCTTCGATGGCAGATCACCCATGTATTTCAGTATGGCGGCGAAGGCGAAACAGGCCTCCTCAGCGAGCTCTTCTTTGGCCTGCAGTTTTCGTAGCAGCGGAGCCTTGATGGGATCGCGCGAGTAGCGCCAAATCTCATCGGAGCGCTTGGAGCTCAGGGTGAGGGTTTTGGAAATGGTGCGCTTCGGGGGCAGCCGGAAGTGGTCCAGTGCGTACTCCATGAGCGTGTGCGGGCGATCCCGAGGCTCGGCGATTCCATTGGATACCATGCTAAGGCGGCGGCCATGATGAGCTTCTTCGATATTGAAGAGCGCGAGAATGTCTTGCGGTGGCTTGGTTAGGGTAGGTAACACGTACACCGTCTCGGCTGGGAAGTCGCCGCGTTCCTGTGTGCGTTCACAGCGACCGATGCACCAGCCATTGTTGAGTACCGATTCGCCGCACGACTCATCTTCTAGTATGATGAGGTCCCCCTTAAGGAATGAAAGGAAACTGCTACCATCCGACGGCGCCCGATAGTCTTGTATAGCAATCACGTTCTTAGAACTGTCATGGAAAGAGGAAGAGAGGTTAACTTCCGCTTGCCAAAACTTCCAACACCAACAACTTACCGCTTCTTAAGACCATCCAGGAAATAGACGACCAAGTCTCTGATGTCCTCCGCGTTGGGACTCTGGAACGTAAACTCTTCGCCCCGCACGGTTGACAGGCTGAAGGTCTGCGTGAACACTTTGTTGGTCTTCTGGCTCGATACCGCAGTTATCTCCGGGAAACTCAATTCGAGCAGTACTTGCTCCTGGTCGTCCACTACATAGACACCTGTCCAGTTCACAGCGATGATGACATCGTTCTTGGGTAAATTAGGACCGGAATTTCTGTGAATGAAAAAATATGGAACCGTTAAGTGATTCGTTGCAATATTGCAAACTTCGGGAAAATTAATTCTAGGATTTGCTCGTAACTCACCTGTAAGCTTCGTAGAAGCGCGAGAATAATAGTGGCCACTTATACTTCGCATAGCTGACGATGTCTTCCTTGATTTTCAGCGACGCTACTTTCTCCTTGACGTAGTAGGACTTCTTGTACGCCTGCAGGACCAAAGCCGCCCAACGCTCGATCGCCTTCTCCACGCCCGTCAGGCAGAAGTCGGGAATAAAGTTCGGCAGCAGCGTGAACAAGCGCTCCATGGACATGTCGGTGCCGTACTCGATGAAGTACTGCTGTGCCGCAATCATTGCCAGGTCCTCTTCCTTATCGCAGCGGTATTCACCGAACTTCACGCCGCGCACCACCTGCTGATAAATGAGATTCGTTGCGACCTGATCCTGGGTCGGCTCGTGCCAGGGCGCAAAGATTTCCTTGCGGAAGAAGAGCCTCCAGGGCGCGTTACGTTCTTGGGCGCCCTGCTCCTTTGCGTACTGCTCACACTGGGAGATGGCATCCATGACGTGGTCACCGCCACTACCGAGCGACGAGACTTTGTCGAAGAGCGCGATATAGAGTGAGAACCCAAACTGGTCCTTCAACGCGATCTTCTCCGACAGCTGGTTGCACAGTTCGCGAGCAGTAGTGGCGGAGTCGGCCAGCAGCGTTTTCGTGTTACCATCCATGAAGGTGATCGGCAGCATTATGGGCTTCTTCGACTTGGTCGCCTGCAGCTCGAGCCACGAAGGAGGCTGGTTGCGGGTGCCATTGTTGAAAGTGCGTTTCAGCCGCTCTTCACAGTAGGGCGCATACCCGGGCGGTCCTTCGCGTATGAAAGCGCGCAAATAGTTGACGAACTTCTCGGATGGCGCAAAGCAGCCAACGCAGAGGGAGAGCAGGATCCAGCCGCGAGCGTGCGATGACTTCAGCGGATTATTCGTCAGCTGTTTGCAGATTTGGCAATAGATCTCATCGCGTAGCTCGGCACGCAAAATGCCGTGGCCGATGATGAAGTGCAACTTCTCCAAATTCGAAGTTGGACGCGACTGTAGCCAGGACTGGTAGCTGTCGGCTGTGTATTCTTCATCTTGCAGACGTCGCCTGACATCCTCGCCGAGTTTGTTCTTGCGTTTGAGCGTTAGGGAGACCAGTTTGTGACGTATGGAGCGCGGCTTCTGCTTGAGGAAGGCATCGGGGTCAAGACCCATGAGTTGAGCCTCTTGGAATTCCTAGGGTAGAAAGAGTTTAGAGAATATTTCGCACATGAACAACATGTATGCCCTACTTTGCTGCGAATAAAATTGCGACCTAATGTTGCTGTGACTTTGGACATGACCGAGGTCGTGTCCATGCGATCCATGGTATGGTATTTCGGTTCCGGCATGTCGCCGGTGAAGCGCAGTATGGTAATCCACAAGGCTTGAGCCGCCAACTGGTCGCCCTGCGTGTGCAGCGGCAGGAGCGGATGCTTCAGTGCCTTCTTCGAATACTGGTGCGTCACGTTGCCCTGGAAGTAGGTGGCTGCGAACTTCTGGAACTTGAACTCGGACAGATCCTCTTCGTCCTCGGATATGTGCATGGGCCCAATGATATCCTGCAAGTTATGGAAACCTTTGGAGTAAAAGTAGGAAAAGATCTCAAAGTCTTACCTCTTGGTTCATGGAATTGCCATGCGGCAAGTCGTTGAATACGGATGTTTCCCGGCCTCCATGCGGCGTCGGCGCTTCACTACTGGAGTCCGGCAGGAAGTCGAACATGGCCTCGACCAGCTTACTGTCGTCTACGGGCTCGTCTTGCTTCCGTGCCGCGTCATTGATGATGTTCTTCTTCACCTCCACACGACGTCGCTCCTCGATTTCCTTCTCCATTTCACGTCGCTCCATTTCGTGCAGTCGGTCGCGGTAGTGCTGCTCGGCGATCTCCCGAGCGTGTTTGTTGCCTTTGTGCATCAGCTCCTGCTCCTCAATTTTGCGAAGGTGCAGAACCTCCGCGAATTGTTTATATTCTTGACGCAGCTTCTTGTACCGACGCATCGCAATCATGCGTCGCGCGTGCGACTGGATCTTGATGATGGCCCACATCTTGTGGCCGTACTCGCGTCGCACCAGGTACCCACGCGCGTGTGCCTGCAGACCGACGATGTGACCGCGCAAGTGACGGAAGCGATGGGAGAGCACGCGCGAGCGTATTAAAGCCTGCAGACGCATGTAGCCCACGCGCATATGATGGTAGCGTTTGCGTTGCGCGTAACCCTTCCAGACACGCTGAATGCTGATGGCTGCAGCCCGCTTGCGTAAGAATCGTCGTCGGTACACCCAGCCGCGTATGGTTCGCTGTAGTATTAGGATTTTGCGCGTGAGAACACGATCGCGTTCCTGCTCGAGGAACAGATCGTGCGCGTCCTTGAGGAACACCTTCGTATGTCCCAGTTGGTAGTCAGACTTGCCTAGAACTATCGCACAGATGCGCGCCGTAGCCAGCTGGCAGTCCGTGCGATGCGCTGGAGGTACGCCAGGGATGAGGAAGCGGTAGCGCTCCACAAACTCACGAAAGCCGTGCCGAATCGGGTAGCCGGCGCGGCGAATGCGTATCGTTTCCATCATTCCCGAGTAGCGTAGCTGGCGACAGCAGAGACCGCGGTCAAACAACATCGGCCTCTTGAGTTCGTTCGGCTTGATGCAGCGTATGAAAAACGGCTGGCACGTGCTCAGCGTCTTCATGAGGGAGTCTAGACTCTTCTTGAACTGCGTCGACAAAGTGGGCGTGCGCTTGCGTGTCTCCGCTCCCATCTCAATGTCCTGGCTGAAGATCTGGCGCAGAAACTTGTTCGCCGACTGACTCACCAAATGCAACAGATCGGGGCTGAAGGTGTCGCGGTTCTTCTCCAGGAACCCAATC
Source organism: Myopa tessellatipennis (assembly GCA_943737955.2). Lineage (NCBI taxonomy): Eukaryota > Metazoa > Arthropoda > Insecta > Diptera > Conopidae > Myopa > Myopa tessellatipennis. The sequence goes on from OX031316.1 coordinate 60,892,201, forward strand.
GTGTCGTAGAATACGACGCCGGCAAAATGGTTCAAGCCGAAGCTGGTGTTGATGTCCGACTTGGGTTTTAGGTAGTTCTTGTGCACTCCGTGAGTTTTATGCAGCTTGGCCAACATCGTCTGGTCGGTGCCCTTTGGAAAGCGAGCCTCTTCGTCGATCAGCGCCATGATGTTCAGCTGCTTTATGGCGATCAAATCCAACGCGTCCTGGTTGTCGACGAACTCGATGTGTTGCCAGTTGATGGCCTCATGGTTGTACTCTTCCTGCTCCAACTTGAAGATGTGCTGCACGAAGAACTGCTGGAGGTTCTCGTTCGCGTAGTTGATGCAGAACTGCTCGAAGCTATTCTCATCGAAGTTCTCGAAGCCAAAGATGTCCAGCACGCCAATGGCATTGCGCGAAGTTGCACGCGGCTTGTAGATGGCAGAGTTTATCTTGCGAACGATGTGCACAAAGAGTCGCCCGTAGATGCCCTTTACAAAGGCGTCGCGCACGTCCACGGACTGGTCCCGCGACAGTGTAGACACAACGGTCTCGCCGTGTGCGAACAACGTGCGTCGTGTCAGAGCGTTGATGAGCGGTTTGATCGGAAGGCCGAGTAACGAGGCTACGCGCTCGACGTTGATGTTCTCGGTTATCTCGGTGGCGTCCAGATTGTCAACCACAGTGGCTTTGTATTTGATGTTGCCGCAGTGCAACAGAGCAGCTAGCAATTTGATGATCTCCCAGATTTCCTGGTCGGAGAAGAGCAACACCTTCATGGCAGACCGAATGTCCGAAAACTCGGCGGTGTCATCTCGTCCTTCGCAGGTGATGCAGTCACCACCAGTTAAGTATCTGGAAGGGGATAAAAGCACTCTTAGCGTCAAATTTGTTTTGTTATTACCACGAAAATCGATTGGTATCCTTCCAACCTTTGGATATATCTACCTATAGTCGGCAGCGTTGCCCAATTCCAAGCGGCGCTTCTCGTCCATGGACAAGCCCGCTAAGATGCAGTAGAAAACGTGATAATTGCGTTCACTGTGGTTCTGGGAAACTATTCGGGATTTTTCCAGCAGATACTGTTCGATCTTGGCGCCCTCTATGACGCCATTAGCGCTAAAATGGATGTCGATGTATTTGCCAAAGCTGTAAAATAGATGAAAGTGCGATAAATGAAATAAGTTAGAGCACTGAAGCACTCACCGCGATGAATTATCGTTGCGTATCGTTTTCGCGTTACCGAAGGCTTCCAGAATCGGATTGGCTTCGAGTATTTGTTGCTCGATCCAGGAATGTTTTCCGCTTATCGCTGCCAAGTATTGTAAAATCAGCTTCGTGCTCTCAGTTTTACCAGCGCCCGATTCGCCAGATATAACGATGCACTGATCCTGACGATAGCGTTTCATGTGCGCATACGCATTGTCGCCGATGGCGAAAATATGCGGCGGAAGTTCGCCAATTTTGCGCTCTTTGTAGAGTTTTATCTGATCACCGGTGTAGATGGGCAGAATCTGGTATGGATTCACGGCTACCAAAATGGAACCGGTGTAGGTCTGGTCAAAGGAAATGTTTTTTGGTAATATTAAAATTATAGTTGATCGGCAAAAAGTCCAAACTTACATAAATTAAATTTTCCTTGTAACGAATGAGCAAATTTCTCAGAATTCCGGCTTCGTGTAAATCGCCCAGCGATATCATGTCCTCAACTCCCTGCACCGAGGACGCATGCATCGCTTTGATGCGTCGCTCAGGCGCCAACCACAACTCATCACCGTCGTCATCGCGAACTTGTATACGTCGTCCCTCGGCCGAGATAACACGAGCTCCAATGGCTACATCGAATTCCCTACCCGATGCGGGCTCTATCCAGATGTAGTCACCCTGAAGATATTATAATAGTCATAACTACACAAATTTACCAAGTAATCAATTTCATAAACATCTCTTAACACAATCAGTTGGTGCTTCGAGCTGGATTGCGTAGCTTACTTCTACATATTAAATTCAGCTCGACGGACCAAGAAATACAATTATTTGAATTTTTCACAAAATAGCTTATACAGTCGTAGAAATGAAATGTGCTCATATTTTTTACGCAACTGAACGATGCTTTAAATACCTTTAAGAGTTGAAATACTCTAGGAATATCTTATATGGTACGTGGTATGCTTATCACGTTCTCTACTTAATGTATGTATGTATATATATTTGATGCAGCCAGTGGTGCCAATCATGTCAGACAAAATTGTTACATTCACTTTATTTATTGTATTAAAAAAAATCGATTGTAATAAATTTGTTTTCCTTTCATTAAAATTTCCTTCTTCTGAAAACAAAATCAAAACAACAAAAAGTAGAAAAAACCAAAAGTTATGCAAGTTTTTCCAGCGCGTTAATTTTTAGTTTCTGAATAGATAATAAAAAGTGATGCCAATTTTCGGTCTGCTGACGTTTCCTCAGATTATACACGTACATAGTGTATGTATGTGTAGATTATGTAACATTTCTCAGCTTGGCGCTCAATCAAAAATTCAAAACATGCAAATCCATGTTATTGCTTGTTAATGGTTTTGCAAGGAAATAAGCATGCAAATAAAAATGCACGCGGTTGGAAGAACAAAAAAAAGGAGAAAAAAACAACCATAACTGCGGTAAACTACTTTACAGACAGTAGACGGACAAATGATTTAATTTATTGAAATGTGTGTTATCAATCAATTAAAAGAAATTATAATCGTAATGACAACAGCAACAACAATAATTGGTATCATGAAACGGCTAGCCAGACGCTATTTTGACAATAAAGGGACCTCAAATTGATGTCTATTCAAGTTCTAAGACATACAAGTATTTAATGGCGTGAAAAAAGGGTAGGAAGGGGACAGGGAGTGGGAAAAGATCAAGGGGAAAAAGACAAGCAGGGGTACAGGCATAGAAATAGCAAATATAGGGACTTGATAGAGGAACAGAGCGGGGCAAGGACTACAAACAAATAGAATCGATTTGTTTGAACAGACGATTACTGGTCTAAGCATATATTATGGTCTGGAACCTAAAGGGATCCCATTTTACTGAAATATTATAGAAAAGATCACATGATCACATGCGATTCATGATGGCAACGATTGTACTCATATTTATCACTGTATATGCAAACTTTAAATTATTTAAGATTTTTCACACGCCAATTTTTTTCTGGAGCATATACGAGATCATATATCTGATCAATGAAAATCTATTGTGACTCACATATGACACAATTTTTGGTGGTTTTTTCTGTCTTCTGAAATAATTTTATTTTAAACCAATTTTTATATTGTGATGTGTTTTTTTTATTGTTATTTTTTTGTAGTTGAATGTTTCTTTTGTAGTGTAATTGTTGTTGTTCTTTTCTGTTATTGTTGTTGTTGCTGTAGACGTCATAATCATTATTGTAGTTGGACATCTAAATCATTTAAGCATAACAGCAACAATGACAAAAACAAAAACAACCGTTCGCTCCCATTTTTTCGTTCAGAGTGGCAACATTGTAGCATGATTTGTTTGCTTTTCTTTGTTAAGTGGCAACACTTCTTTGCTTTGTTTTGTTGTTACTTTTTATATTTACATGTTGGTTTTTTTCTAAATGTTTTCTTTAATTGTTTTGCAATTTTTTTTTTATATCTTCGAAATGCCTTTTTTACTAAAATATGTCAGTGGTTAAGTTTTGCATGTAAGCTGAACTTATGTGTTTTTTGGTTGTTTGTTTTTTTAGTTGTTATTATTTGGTGGTTTCTTTTCTTAGCTCCTTTCTATCCCCGAAACATTTTTAAGTCGCTTAGCTTTAGAGTTATTTTTATAATATTACGATTATATAATCATCATGACCTGAATCTGATTTCAAGTGTAACGTATTTAGTTGTGGTTGGTTGGCAACACTGGTTGGCCAACCACAGCGCTGGCATTCAAATTATGTGTAGGCTTTTTTTTGTTTATTTTCATCTCCTGTCATTTCTTAGACGTTATTTTTAGTTTATCGACAGAAATGGAAACTTTGATTGATTTATGTATAAAGTTGAATGAATGCATTTTTATTGAGGTACATTTTGCATATTTTTAAAAACGTTTAACGACCCATCATCATCATCTTATTTTATAATAACTTTCTCGCAATCTAATCTGGCAACATCACTGTTGCTGCGTTTTTTCGCATTTTTTATCACTGTGATTATAATCACTCAAAAGAATAGCTTCTAATAAAAGATAAACTCTGGCAATCTTTTAATCATTAAACGCGAAAGACTGCTGCTATTTCTTCTTCTTCTTCTCCTTCTTAATTTATACTTCCTCATGCTCCTCCTCTTCTTCTTTTTCTTTTTATTCCTCTCTGTTTCTTTTAACTACAATACAATGTTTTTTGGTCTTTCTTAATTAAGTGCTCTCTGTGTGCCAAATAAACGTTGATAACTTGTTACAATGCTTCGTGAATGAAGAAGATGACGAAAGGAGAAGAAGAAAGACGAAGAGAAAAATAAGAAGAAGAAAAAGCACCAAGAAAAAGCCATTTTTAATGACATGGAAGTCGAGACCATTTAATGGCTCAAGAAAGAATTTGATGCAACAGCAATGGAAGCACCAACTCGCAGAACAATAAAAACAATAACAACAACAAAGACAAAGGCAACAACAGCAATAACAGCAACAACAGTTGCAGTATTTTATGACGTTATGATTGTAGATTATAACACTGAATTTCCGCTCAAGATTCTTTGATAAAGTTTATTAATCGACTTGTTGTAATAATTCTTCTTCTTGTTCTTCTTCAACTTCTTCTTCTTTTCGCTTTTTGTGCAACTGCAAATTGTTGTTGTTGTCTTGTAACTTGTAATTTGTTTCTATAGTTTGAAAAGAAGTGGAATATTTTTTCTTAAATTCATTTGTATTTATTTTATGTATAAATAAAAAATCTTTTAACATTATAAATTATATTTATTTAATTTTTTATTTTGAATTTTTTTAAAAAAAGCTTTTTTTCATACTCACTCGTGTTACGATCACCATTTTTGACCTTCATTGACTTTTTTTGAACGAAATGAAACGAAGAGGTTGATGATGACAAAAGAAGAGATGAATCAAAAAACTGTAAAAATAAAAGAAATATAAAATAAAATTAGCACAAACAAATTTATTAAAAAAACATGTACTTAAAAAAGTCTTAAAAACGATTTCTAAAGAATTCAGAATTAAAATAATCAGATCTCAAATGTTCATGTTTAAACTTCCAAATGAGTTGATTAAGTGTACCTATTTTTTAAAAATGGCAACGCTGGCTAGCGAACAAAAAAAAAACAGCTGAATGACAGTAACAGTAACAGCAAAAACAACAACAACAAAACCGGCCAAGAATTAAGGTGAAGTTGAAGTTTACGGTAAATTAACAGCAAATTCTGAATGTTGAAATGTGTTGGCTGGCTCAGGTTGTTGTTGTTGTAGTTGCAATTGTGCAAAGCACAAGAACACACACACACACAAGCACGCACATACACACACTAATATAAAACACTAGCCAATCCTTCTTAACACAGCAATTTAACACACTTAAAGAACTCCCAGCGAAGTGAATGGAACGAATAATCTTCACTCTTCTCTTTTCATTTGGTTTCTTCCGTTTGATATCCCCCCCACCCCTCCCTCTTCCTTTAAAGACCCATTACTCAATCATATAAAAATTAAAAAGAGGAAGAGAAAACACTGTGGTAGTTGATGTTGTTGTTCTTTAAATACTCGTACACGTTTTTATAAGCTTTTAAGTGATTCCGTAGCAAGAATAAAAAAGTAAAAATATAGACGATATTCATTAATGCAGACAGTCATTTGTTCAATCATTCAGTCAGTCATTAAGTCAGTCAGTCAGTCATTAAATCAGTCACTCAGTGAGCCTTTCAGTCAGTCAACTCAGTCCATCGGTAGTGTGATATTTTCAAGTGCAACGAATGGCTGCACGACATGCGAATAATGCTACTTTGTTCGTTATTTGGCAGCATTGGCAACACATACGAGATGCACGTGAAATTGTGTAATAATGAGAAAAAAGAATGGAGGGAAACAGGAATGAATTAGAAGAGCAAAAAGTAAAAATGTGAAAAATAAAGAGGAAATCGGAAACCGAAATTAAAACGCCAATCGAAAAATCGAATATTAAAAGCTATTCAAAGTTATTGATAGTAATATTAAATAGAAAGATTGATATTGAATCTGATATACTCTACAACCTTTGATGGCCTCTCGGAAAGGATCCGTAGGACGCCGCCAGAAGAAAAAGTAAAAGAGACGAACTTTAATAGGGTATGATCCCAGATCCCGGGCAGTTCCGGGGACTAACAGGAGACACATTCAATATTCGTTATAATGTTCAAATCTTTTTCATGATTTTTTTTTCACATTTGTTGTTCTTCTTATTATTATTATTCTTCCTTCTCTTCTTTTGAATTACCTACTCACTTTCAAACCGATTGCAAAGAATTCCAACGAAGTTCATGGACAGAGTGGACATGAAATATTGTTGTTGTTTTGTTTTCTTTTTTAAACGAATGGCCCGGCGAGGTGCCATTTAATGAGGGATTTCTTCTGTAATTACAATTAAATGAAAACTAAAATGAAACACCACAATCTCAAAATCGTGAGAATAATTTTATTTTTATTGTAATACATACTTTTATACGGTCGAAATGCTTTTAATTTCTTGTGAAATACCACGAAAAGTGTTTCCAAAACAAGAAAAAGAAAGAAAAACTGAGAAATTGAGAAGTTTATTATTATGTATACAATGTAATAAATTTGTATATAAGTATGTCTGTTTATATATAATAATAATAAAAGAAGAACACGTATTTTTATCCATTAATACAGCTCTATAAATTAATAAAAGTTTACATTGTATTTAAAGCTTTCTTTCACTCGAGATGCCAGAATAATCATGGTCAGCAATAATTTTCACAGTTTTGAACCAATTAATTTGGAAAAATATTATCCTCTGCTCTCCGTCTTTCATCCCATACCCCCCACCCGCACCATCTCCTGAGTTCCAATCATCAGGATCCTCAGGATCTGATTCGTCCCACTTCGAGTGCTCCAATTCGACTGCGAATGCAGAATCCGATTTGATTCTAAACGTCAACGCCGACAACTAAATTTATGAAGCGGCGGATTTTTTGTTCTCTCTTCTCTCATCTTCTCTTCCATTCTCTTTAAAAAAGAACCGGTTACTCGTCGTCTTGACAGTTTGATTACTTGGTTTGCGTGTTGGTTAGAAGCGAGGAAAAAATCGTGTAAATCTTTTCAGCTGGGAGAAATGCGAACGATGAGATGAGATGGAAGAAAACTGAATTGAAGCCAAGAAAAAGAAGAGGAAAAAGAAGAAGAGGAAGAAGAGAAGAAATCCGGTCAAGAAGAATTCAAATCAAAAAGAAAAGGAATACAATAAAAGTTGAAGTCAATCAGACGATGAGAAGAACTGACGTCAAGATGAAGTGACAAAAATTGTCACTCGTTGAGCTCACTTCAAAATGGTTGCCATTTTTTATTTTCTTCTCATTTCTACAAACAGCCGTTTAATGAGACTTTATAACCGGCGACCAAATAACGGTACTCAGACAACAGACAGAGCGCACTGAAGCCAAGAATTGCACCCGAGTTCGTGGAAAATCCAGTGAAGAAGTGACGTTGTAGGAAGGGGGCCGGGGTAGCAATGGGAGGGGGGGGGCGGTGCGAAGAGGACGAAGTTGGCGATAAATGAGGCGCATTTTTATTACGCTGTCAAAACAACACGCTTCAGCCTCAGCTTCAACTTGTTTCAGACACATTTTTAAAAGTTGTTGTTAGTTGTTGTTTAGTTTTTTTAGTTTTAATTGCATAACATTAAAAATGCACGAAAAACTTGGCAGCATTTTTCTTTAAATAAAACCCATTAAACAGCATTTTTGTGAATTTTTTTCACTACTTCAAATTGGCTTTGTTACGGAGTTTTTTGTTGTTGTTATTGTGTTTTAATTTGAAATTGAAAAACATTCCTCTAATCTTATTAACGAGTACATAGTACCAAATCGTTTTTATTTTGATCATTCATTTATTCATTAATTAATTTGCAATTTTAATTGTAGCTTTTTGCGAATTTTTTTGTTGTTGTTGTCTTTGCCGGTTGGATGCAACGCTTGGCTGGGAACATGACATGTAGTTAGCTTGGTCTACACACACACACAGACGCACTCACATGTATATAAACGCTTGCTTCGGTTTCCCATGCAATCTTCAAATAAGTAAAAACTTAAGTGTAAAAAATGCATGAAATATGAGGAAGAAAAGATAACCAAGAAAATTAATACAATAATAAACACAACAACAAGAGCAACAGCATTAATAAATAAATAATGTGTTTCGTTAATAGAGTTTCGTTGAATTTTGTTCGTAAATATGGTAGACTTTTCGTAGAATCGTGTAAAAACTATGAAAAAATTCAACGAAACTATTAGGGAAACACATTATTTATTTATTTATGTCGTTGTTGTTTTTATTTTTGTATTAATTTTATTGAGCTTTTTAAATGTAGACAAAAAAATTTAATTAATTATGCTTCAAATGAAGAAATATCGTAGAATTTATGAAATTTCAGTTAATCGTTGAACTTTTAAAATCTCATTAAATATTTGAAACTTCGTCAAATATTTATTGTCTTACTTTTTTAGATTATCTTAACTTTTTCCGCTAAATTAATGATTTTTTTAAAATTATTGACATTCTGTTATATTCTTTAATATTTGTTATAGTTTTGAATTTCGTTAAGTTTGGGAATTTAGTTAAGTTTTGAAATTGCGTTAAGTTTTGGAGTTTTTAAACCTTGGAAGGTTTAAAATGTTTTTAAATATTTAAAAGTTTGTTGAACATTTCGTTAAATTTTATTTTTATTTTCTTTTTAAATTGAATTTCCGATAAAATATTATAACAACCGTTAATAACATGTCATGTTTTATTATAATAAAATAGAAATTTCTTTTTTATGGCATTCTTCCGGGGGCCAAGTTTTCCAAACCGAGTCCAAATTAAGACCACATTTGAAACTTCACCGAGCTGAATGGTACAAGAATTTAATTTCACCGCGCTTTTGCTAATTTGGTTGACATTGATTTCAAGCTACAATACGTTTCATGACCGAGCTGAGTCGCTGTGGTGTGGAGGGCCACGCTTTTACTAGAAAGCGTACTCCCCGCAGCTCTGGCCTGCACTCTGCTCGGTGAGTTTTGCTTGTTTAAATATGCGAGACATGTTCTCGAAGCCGAAAACTTTTCCAAGTCTTCTTCCATCAGCAACGCTGTATTGTTATGTTTCGGAGCAGCAGAGAGACTAAATTCTTCAACCAAAATAAGACTCACTTTCATTGCCATGGGACGAACTCGAGACTAGAAAAATAACTGATGAGCTGACGCTATAGGTTTTCATGGCTGAAAGTGTGCCGAAAAGTACAATAAATGCATAGATTATGGACTTGGTTCCTTTAGTGAATTCTTCTTCTTTTCAATTGCTTTTCGATTGCCGTCCGATTTGAATGCGCTCTCACTCAGAGTGTCCCATTTTTTCACCCCGTTTTTGGACGTATTATAAACTTTCATTTCTTAAAAAACGAATTAAAAAGCATTTTTTAATATTACACGTATCAATATTTTCAATATCATATCAATATTTCTATACTCTACATCCGGGTATATTAAGCATTTCCTTACGTTTGTCATTCAGAGAAGGAGGCGTGGCAGATAAAGAAAAGAATGTACTCCTATATAGTGGAAAGGTATAACCTCGTGTATCCGTGAGTGGTTTTAGGCATGTCTGCCTCACTGCATCTCTGCTTGTCTACCTTCTTGTCTGTCTGTCTGTCTGTTTGCATTCCTGATTGTCCGCCTGTATGCTTGCCTGTCTGTCTGCAATCAACGCGGCAATCAACATCGGCCATAGCCTGCCTGTCTATGGCCGATGTCACAATATGTTTCTTGAGGCCAGCATCATTCACGCTGATTGGTTGGTCCACGTCACGAATCAACCATTCATCGCCAGTGAGTCCGACCTCAAGGGGCTTAGTCTGTCATCGGCCCATCTCAGCGTCCGTCTGTCTGACTGTGGAAATCCCGATTGAGAGGAAACGAATGAGTAATGAGTATACACCCAATCAATAACTAAAATAATATTAACCAGAAGGAGTGCTATCTTCCCCTATACTCTCTACATCACATCTTTCCAACAATTTTACAAATTTGTAGATCTTCTTTATTTTTGTTCTAAACTTTTGCTTAGTTTTTGTCACTTTTCACGCTTTTAATTAACTAAACCCACCAACAACGATGCCAGCCAGATCCCGTGGCATCGTTATTAACGTTTTAAGTTAACATTACGTTTTGGTTTTGACTTGCTGCTGTTGTTGTTGTTGCTCATGAAATATAAACTTGTGAGCCTTTAAAATGTCGTTACGCTTTGGCGAACAGTATTTAATACATTATTACCTACACACGTATATATAATATATTGTATACATAGTCTATCATGTCTATAGTAACACATTATGTACATATATAAAACATGCCGCTTGTTACATTATATTTTATAGTCTTCCGAAAGCTGTCGGTGGTTGCAACCTGTTGTTGTTGATGGCGATTTTAGCTGCTGCCGCTTTTGTTGTTGTTGATGTTGTTGTTGCAGATGGTGTTGGTATTGTCGATGTTGCATGCACTGATAGAGCTGTATTTTCTGGTAATTTGGACTCTGACTCATAGCTTGTATTTGAAAAAGTGTGGGGCAAAAATTGCTTTCCTTCTCACTCGCGTTTAAAATGTGTTCGTACAGAATATTGGGTTTGTGTGTGCCCTTCTCTCCCTCTCCCCCTCCCTTTATGTGTCTACCTTTTTTTACGTCCATTTGACGGTTTATCGGTCTGTTTTTCGATGTGTTTGTCGGTCTGTCTGTCTCTCTGTTTGCTTTCCAATCGTTTTTCTTCCATTCGTAGGTCTGTCATGTCGACCGCCTTTTTTATTTGTTCAAATACCGGAAATATAGAGGTTTTTTGTTAAAAGTGCAGAGTTGTCTGTAAACTTGTCTTTAATTAAGGGCAGACTTGTTGAGGTACACTAGAGGAATGCAACGCGTGCGTCATGAAGAGGAAGTAAGAAGCTTTTGTGACCTGCGTTGGTGAAATTTCATATTTTAGACTGCTTATTCCAACCGATCCACTTTTCCCCCTCCCCCCTTTCCAATTGCATCATACTGCAACTTAGAGTATAGTTAACAAGAAAAATTGCATTACGTCAAATCGTTACGTTACGTTATTTTTATAACTTTATTTTTATCTATTTTTTAAGATTTAATTTCGCTTTTTTCCACTGAACTGTAATCGTATATAATTAAAGTGCTTTTGTATATATTTTTATATATTTTCTTCAAGAATCGATTCACTTCATGATTAAATTGCATTTTAAGTGTCTTTCTAACTGCTCTTTTATTGTTATTATTATTTTGTTATTATTATTTAGACTTTTGTTATTTTATTTTCATATTATTTTGCTCATTCAAAAGAAGAACCAATTGCTTAGTTTATGAAAAATAAAGGTTATCATCTTTTAAAAGCTTGGTTTGAAAGACATTAAGAAACAATTTATTAAATAATAATTAAAATCACTTGAAAATTGTTATCAGTTTTGTTGACTTTTGGTTTTATTTTTATTCCCATTTTTTTCTGGATTTCTAAAATGTTATCAGTTTTTTTTCGATTTTTAGGTAACAACAACATAATTCTTACATGTAACATGTGAAAATATGATTGATACTATTGTACAAGACAAGACTCATGTTTGACATTCTGTTTTACATTCTTGTTCTTTCGTTTTTGTGATATCATTGAAAAAACAACGTTAGACTCAACGAATAATCAACACTTCCTCCACTCAATATTTCCTTCATTCCTTCAATAGTTTTTCTTTTTTTAAAGTGATACAAAGAATGATAGGAAACCACAATAGCGTTGTATTCAGTTCTTATAAAACCTTGTAGATTTTGTTGTTAACATGAGAGAGAGAGGGAATAAGAGACTGAGAGAGAGAGAGAGAAGCAGGAGAGATAAAAAAATACGCGAAGAGTATTCTACATAATGTTAACATGACAGAAGTCACATCTGTCGGTGTTTTTGCTGTTCTTGTGACTAAATTTTTAAACTCTTATCAATCAAACTCAATGAACACAAATTAAATTTAATAAAAGTGAAATCGCAAGTATTTGTTGTCAAACAGAGTAAAAAATAGTGGAACTTATGTATTAAAAGGAAAAGCAATTTTAAGTAAAAAATTAAATTCAAGGCACAGAATTCAAAGAAAGAAAACAAACATTTTAACAAACAAAACTCATAAAAACGTGCTAAAAATGTTGGTAGCAGTGTTACGTCGTCGTCTTCATAATCATCATCATCATCATAATCTGTTTCTTCTTCTAGTTTTTTTGTCTTAGATCCCGATTTAAATTCATCAACATGAACTGAGGCGCATTGAAGCGATGGCGCATGTTTCTCATGCGTTCTGAATGATAAAGAAACAATCAAGTCATGTGATTTGATGTGATGATAATGTAGATGATGATGATGATGATGTTGACGATGATGTTGACGATGATGACAAGCTATGACTTTCAAACACGTTTTAGAGATTAGAAAAGTGATAATTGAAGGAGGACTGACTGCATATGTAATTCCACAAACACACAAAGAACTACACTTAGACTCACAACAACATTAATAACAACAATAACAATAATAATAACAACAACAATAATAATAATAACAAGTAGTAATAACTTTAATAATAGCAATTCAATAAAGCAATAATAATAACTTCATTTAACTGAAGCTCATCATTGCACATAAAAGCTTATATGTATATTATATTACAGTAAATTCCTTTCCACGCCCCTTCCTTCCCCCCTTTTCACTTTCAATCACCAACTTAGATAGCACAGCCGACAACAACAACAATAATGAGACATCTACAATAACAACAACAGAAAACAATCCGGTTTACATATTAACTCATCACATGATGAGAGTCTGTACGGAGCTCGTAAATGATTCAAATAACTTAAACAAACGCAATTAACAAAAATAATATAAAATTTAATCAAATAAAATAATAAATAATAAGAAAAAAAAAAATGTTAAAAAACACAAATTTTACTCAAAAAATAAAGTTTATTTAAAAATTGCTAAATAACAAAAATTTTAAAAAATTTAAAATACAATAAAATGTAGAAATATTTACAATAAATAGAATAAAATAAAATAAAGAGAATATCCAAAATCTTCTTATGTTCCTGTTGTTGTTGTTTTTAATGAATTTTTTAATTTTAAAAACGTGTCAAGTTTTAAAATTTTTCTTTAACCAAAATAATGGCATTCAAAATGTAAAACAAAAGTAACAACAACAATAGCAGCAACATTGAAGATATACAGTAGTGAAAGTTAAAGCTCGTTGTTGTTGTGGTTGTTGTTGCTCTGCTGTTGACAGCCGGTGACAGTGAAATAAAAAAACAACAAAACAGAAATAAAGAAGTCAACCCAACCCAAGTGTCTAAGATGATCACTGAAGACCATCATAATGCTGATCACGATTATGATCACTATGATGATGAACTGAAGGTGGAGATGACGATAATTATTATGATGTAGATGACGTGTAGCCATCTTTTTTTAAACCTACACGTTTTTCTTGACACTTTTATTTTTTTTTAGAAATTTCTTTTTAAGTATGCATTTTTTATGAAAATTAAAGCGAATATTTTAGTTATGCGGTTATATTAAAATTAATCTAAGCTTAAAAAATGAAAGACAACAATTTTAGTTAATGTTTTAATAAACAGTTTGTTAAATAATTAGATTTAGACACATAAAATATTGTACACTTTATACACTTTAATAACAATATCGAAATACTTTTATCTCTTGCGTTTAGTCTCTCCTTTACTCAGTCTCTCTGTTGTTTTCTTTTAAAATGATGTATAAAATGATATTTTTCCGAGGGCATAAAAATCATCTGTTAAAAATGTACAGTTTGTTGTTAATAATTTTCAGGGATTTTTTTGTGTAAATAAAAAAATAAAATAAAAAAAAATTAAAGCGTGCGTCCGCAAAAAATCAAAGTATTAAAAAAAGGTTACTATCAATAATTAACAGCAATTAGCAAGAGTCTATAACAACCAAACAACAACAATATTAAATTTAACAAGCTTATGAATCACATGACAAGCAAAAAAATACTAAAAAACGTCAGGAAAACGTAAAAAATTGTTCATGTTCAGATTCTTTTTAACAACTCTATAAAAATAAAAAAGAAGCAGAAAACAGAACACAGCAAAAACAACGATATAAGCAATCATCAGAACATTAATAATAATAACAATAATAATAATAACAGTAATACTAACAATAATAATGCTAAGAATATCAATAATAATAATAATTATACTAAGAATATCAATAATAATAAAAGTAATAAAAAGAAGAGGTGGAAAATTAACATCACTTGAAGCAACAATTCTCAGAAAATATTTGCATCATTTGAAGCTTACAATTAATAATTAGAGATCAGCATATTAAAAGTTTATTAAAAATAGAATTAAAACAGTTGAAATAGTAAAAAAAGAATAAAAAACTTGATTAGAAAAAGAATAAAAAAGTTGATTAAAGCAAGATTAAAATAATCCGATAAAAATAGAAAATATTGAAGTATAATATACATAGAAAAATATACAATATTATAAAAAAGGTAGAGAAAATAAGAAAAATAACAAAAAAAGGCAGATAAAAGTAAAAACAAAGTGTGAAAAAGTGTGGTCAAAAGTGTTTGTTAAAAATATTTTAAAAGCAGCTTTCAAAGAACTAACAAATATTTAATATTAATATATTATATTTATTTAATATTTGAAAATACATAAAAGATATAAAAAACTAATTAGAAGGTCCATAAGAAGAAAAGAAACACTTGAAACCTCAAAAAAACACTGGAATGTCTTTGAAGTCTGAAAAACTACTTTTTTTTATCTAATCGTTAAAATTTTAATTAAAATAAATACACAGAAAAAGTTATTTAAAGTAATTAAAAACCAAATAAAAGAAAGCAAAAAAAAATAACACTAAACAAGTTTTAACTCAATTTCATAGCTTTAAAAATACCAAATATACTGTCTTTTCACTTAATATACTCTCTATCTATCATACATTAACTCTATTTCACTTCTCTCACCCCTCTCACCACCCTCTCACCCCACCGATCACTCTACTAAACGATGAGGTAATTTGAATCCATATAACACTTGTCAAAAAGTGACAAGTTGAGGTTGACCCTGTTTACGAAGATCAACGACGATGACTGATATTTCGATAATATTTCATATTAATTAAAGTTACAAAGTTTAACATTTTAAAAGTTGATTAAAGTACTAAGACAACAATACAGAGGATGGTACAGTGGATTAAATATGAATTACTACCGTTAATTAAATGAGTAACTTTTTAATGATGATGATATAATGATGTAAACTAACATCATTACATATTTACAAATGAATATTTACGTCAAATTATAAATATAATTCGATATTAATTACGAAATAATAATAATCCGTAACAATTATAATTACCCGAGGAACTCGTATAATAAAATGTATTCTTATGCAAGTCATGGTTCATAATTAACATCATCACCGTTATGACAGATGGTTCAGATCAGATTCAGATGTAATATTAGATGTAGAAGCTAAAAGTACCAATGATATGCCTGGGTTAGTGAAGTTAGTTAAGTCCTCATCACTTTGGTGGGGCGAGAAGCCCAGAGTACCCCATATTTTTAGAAAACACGAACCTCGGATCCATTCCGAAAAACCCATCTAACACTATAGGACCCGAGACACTAGAATTCAGTATCTGGTATATGGTAACCGTTAACAGTTGATGACCCTTTGATTCAACGATCTTTTATTATACTCCCAGAGGGGACTCCCTTAGAACCAGCAAAGCCCGTTGTGGTACCACATGTTCTCATGATTTCATGGCTCTTTGGTATAAAAAAGGGAGAAAATGGGACCACTGTCACAATGTTTCGGTTTTTATACCAATTTTTTTCCCAATTCAAGATCAGAACCTTCAGAGATTATATTATAGAGTAACAAAAATTATAAAAACATAAAAAATGAAATAATAATAGTATGTAAATGGAAAAAATTAAGTGTTGACTTTTCGAAACCAACGTTTTTTTAGGTTAACTTGTCACTGATCTTTTCTGCGATCTTTTCTGTATTATAACTCGGCAGCACTGTCAATCAAACGACTTGATATTGTGGTTGGGTTTATTTAAAGTGGGTCACTTGTACAATCAATCTTTTGTCTCTTATTTCATCTCATCAAATATTCAATGCAACTGAAGAGCCATCAGAATTGAATACACTTGAGAAAATAGTAATAAAAACTTACTTAATCCTCTCCCTTTACTGTTTTCTTTCTTTGCTGGAGGTTTTTTTTTGTTTTTCTTTCAATGCAATGCAAATGAAATTCTGAAATTCGTTGTTGTCCAATTAACTTGTATCCTTGGTATTTTTACTGCCGTTGCTGTTGCTACTGTAACAACAACAACAGCTAATAAGCAATAAAAAGATTAAACAATAAAAGAATAAGAAATCAAGGCAGAACAACCGGCCACAAAAAGCAATACACAGAAAGTAACCGGTTTCGGAGGCAGTAAAAGAATTTCACAAGCGACACAACAACAATAAAACTATGCAAAGAATATCCCGTTGCGCATGCGTATAAGCAGAGCAGCCAGCCAGCTTCAGTCAGTGGTCAGCAGAAACTAAAAAAAAACAACACGTAGCAAAAAAAAAAACAAAAAAAGAAAACATTACACATAAAAAACCATTGAAAACTCAATTCAACTTGTTGTAGAGTGGACAACAACAACAAGAACGACGGCGGCGACGTTGGCAGCAGCAGGTTGGTTGCTCGATGCGCTGCACCTGATGATGATGCTTCCCGTGAATCAACCGCGACGACAACGTTTTAAATTCTAGGTTTAGCACTTTAGTTAAATTGTTGTTTTTCAGTTAGTATTTTTTTCTATTTTTTTGCTGTTGTTTGGTTAGTTTCTTTTATCTCTACATTTTTGCTGTATTTACTTGTTTTCTTTTCTAAGTTGTTTTTTTGTAGTGCTTTTTTTTCCTCCAACGATTGTTACTTATTGTTGTTGGTGTTGTTCTTGCTTTATTTTTTTTAACTGTTGTTTTTGCAACTGGAATAACTCGCTACACCTGGAGTACACCGACGAATACCTGACTGACTGACCATGGACGGCAGCAACAACTAGCTTTCTTGTTGTTGTAAGAAAATTCAAGCAAACAAAAAAAAAAAACAGAAATGAAAGAAGGAAGGAAGACGCTGCAAAAGAATCACATAAAAAGAGCCAAGAACGAGCTCAAGTTGTCGGTTTTTCTTTCTACTCCGCTCACTTGTTTCGTCTATTAACTGACTTCACTACACGGTTTTTTCTTTCCTTTTCTTTTTTACTTAGCAAGGTGAATGCACTCGTCTCACTCTTCTTCTTCGATTTTCCTCATTTTCTGCAGTTATTTCGTACAACAAATACTGTTTTATTGTAGTGTTTTTTATTGTTATAGCACTATTTTTTAGCTAACCAAAATTTCACCTTCCATCAATTTTTTTTTCATTGGTACACATTTCTTAAAGAAACTAAACCGAAAAAACATCAACGCAACGGTTCTTACAGCCATCCGACAACAACAACAACAACAACAACGAGAATAATGATGATAAGAACAGGTTATATAAATAGGTCACAACAACAGCAGGATGCTTTTTTCTAGCTTTCACACTTTAGTAAATGATTTTGAATAAATTTCTTAATGGGAAAAATCTTGCAAATTTCACTAGAGGAATTTTTCTTATTATTCTATAGCAAATGAACAAAAATTCCACCAACCACGGCTTTGTATTATTTTTTTGCATTTTTACCTTGTTTCTTTGTTTTTATTTGAATTAAAACAGGTAACAACGCCGCTTATAACACGTATCGAACGTCTTCTTCTTTTCCCTACAAAATATTACCACTTTCTGTAGAGCGACCGTTTCACGAAACGCACACTTTCTTGTAGATTTAAAACCGACTTAATTCGCCAACAGGTAAGAGAAAACTGAATACTTGAAAATGTTGCCACTATTGCATACCTAGTGGAATAAATGGAAAGTGCCTTTCCAGCTTTACTAAAGCTGTTCTCTATTTCTCTCATTCTTCTCTCATTAAATCACTTCGGAACAGCCGAATGAATGATTTTACTGGCCGGCAAGCTTGGCAAGTTACTGGCCAAGCTTGCCGGCCAGTAAATTCCTATAGAAATTGTATGGCGACTGGTTGGTAATGTTGTCCATTCTTTTACTTGCCGGCAAGTAGCTGCCGAAGCCACCCGAGTGCATTTAATGAGAGAAGAATGAGAGAGGTTAAGAGGGAGAGAGGGGTGGCTTCGGCAGCTACTTGCCGGCAAGTAATTTGTTAGACCACATTACCAGCCAGCTCCATACAATTTCTATAGGAATTTACTAATTCATTCGGCTGTTCTGAAGTGATTTCGAAGTGATTTTACTTCGAGGAGTAGAATATCATATGAATGATAGAATGAATGAGAATGAAGCAAACAAGATTACGCCGAACGACGCAAAATAGTGGTTTCGTCCTGAGCATTACGTCACGTCTGCAATGAAAAAGCATTAGGGCCACGACACACGAAAACAGATGAATTCAGACGTAACGAATGAGTACGAATACGTCCGTACGATAAGAATTGTGGAAGACTACCCAAAACATTCTGACAAACGTAGGCTTCCGTAAGAACCGTACAGCATACGTCATCTGCTGTTCTTGTTCGATGTTTTGTATACGAAATCTACTAGTATGCTTGAGAAAAGTCGGTGCTCGGTTTAAAGTTGAACCTGTTAGAAATTAACTGGTTAGTGATTTCTTTCGAGATATTCTATTGATAGAGGGCACACTGTATAAAATTGATATGCAGCTAGGTTCCGAGAAAATGCCATGTGGTGTTATATGAGACCCAGATCCAGTACAAAAAAACCAGGTGGTGCTCACATTACGAAAACTTATTAAAAACAAACAGCTTTTTTAACTCCGCAGAAGCAACTTAATATTAATGAAAAATACTGATACAGGTGTTCCTCGAATAGCACGGTTTATTGGTTTAGTGTTATTCGAAACTGTGTTATTCGAGGCTTTATTGCCAATATATGCCATGCCATAGATGACATAACCATCTATCACTTTACTCAAAAACAGTCAGTTTTCCTTGTAAGACGATGATATGCATATGCACTGTAGGATTGAGTTAATTTTTATCAATAATATTCGCACCTTCTATT
This sequence comes from Myopa tessellatipennis, assembly GCA_943737955.2. NCBI lineage: Eukaryota > Metazoa > Arthropoda > Insecta > Diptera > Conopidae > Myopa > Myopa tessellatipennis. Next base: position 60,911,672 of record OX031316.1, read on the forward strand.
CTGTTTAAAAAACTTGCAGTAGAATTAATTTTTATAAACAACGAATGTCTTTTAAAACTTGTGAAATACTCGCACAAATACGGCTTTTATTTATCTAAATTTGGTCTCTTTACGCACTCATCAGCGAAAAATCGGTTATTAGAAAAACGACATTCTGCTGACGAAACGAAAAACTGAGAGGAGTTTAAGTAAAAAACCGTTGATATGACTTTCACTTAAAAAAATTACATCACCATCGCCGAAATCTGCCGGAGTTTTTCACGATGCAGTGTTGCATTTCGTCAGTTACCATTAAGTCGAATTTTTTGTTTTTAAATACTTTTTATTAAACTTTAATAAACTTGCATTGATTTTAAAATAATCTTAAAACATTAGAATTCTTTTGATTGTGTCGTTTCTACGTTTATCTATAATTTTCCTTCACTAGTTTTCATGATTAAAATTAGGAAGGAATTCTTAGGGGGAGAGGCAGCGTAAGTGTGTCCGTTTCTACGTGAACAAACATATTTTTCGAAACACTTTATTGATTTCTTTCTCTTACAACTACAAAAGAAACAGAAATTATTGACACTATTAAACTTATACAATGTTAACACATTGAGTTCTAAATTTGAAAATTATAATCGGTAACTTCATTCACTCAATAATCGTGTAAGTTTGTATATTTTCCTCGCAATAATCGTCTTATTTTCAAATACAAAGAATTTAGAAGTCGGTCGGCAATCCTCTTTAAACTGATACTAATTCTTGACTTAGTTTAAATTAAACAAAAAATAAATGTAATCGCATAGCATACAATGCATTTGGTAATCGGTAACGGGGGAACCGGGTGGGGAGGTAAGGAAATAAGCAACTAGCCACAACAACCCCGCGTGAACGTTGAAACAACACAATTCCGGATGATTATTGTAATGAAGAACAGAACCGGAAGAATGCAAGTGCAACATCTGAAGAACCGTGAATGGTCCGTTACTCATCATGAAATTATTCAGCAATCCATCCGTCATCATCGCCTCCATGTCGCTGTACAGTAATTTAACAGAACTTCCAACGATTGCCGCACTCATTACACATAACGAATGTTGTCATCGGCTCGTCGGCGGAACGCGTTTGTAGCTGGTTGTAGGTGCAGTTGCGTTTTTTGCATTTGCCGCACTTGAGCAGATCCGTTTTGGTGCCCTGTACGGTCGCCAGTTGGGCGTCGTTGATCGCCTCCTTAACGAACTTCTCGCGCAACTTCTTCATTTCGTCGCTGGCCATCTCTTCGGGTGTCATTCGAGCCAACTGTTGCGCTGTGACGGCGCCGCACATAAAGTTGCCACGTAGCGTCGGATTCTTGGGATCCTTGAGATTGGCAACGCGTGATCGCACGCGGTTCTTGTATTTCATGTCTGTGTTCTTGAACTCCACGTAGATGGCTTCCTCCAGCTCAATGGCCATCTCTTCGGGTTCGGGGCAGCCTTCAAGCGGGTCGCCAGCCTTCAGTGCGTTGCAAAGTAGTTCGCGGCACTTAAGGCGTACGGCATCAGTCATGCCCGAAGCGGAGGCGGGGAAGGTGGACTGTGATTTGCGTTCATCTTTGGGAACGCTAGCAGTCTTCTTCTCTTCATCTTTCTTTTTGTCTTTCGAAGAAGTCGACGTCGATGAGGATTTATCCTTGTCCTTATTGGAAGAGGAGCTGGAACTCGTTTTGCTAGTCGATTTGGTCGAGTTGGTGTGCCCGCCACTGGCGCCATCTTTGCCGGAAGCATTGGTTGTACTGGGCGTGGCCAAAAACCGCTTCCAGTTCTTGATGAGGGTCTTCGCCAGTGAAATAACCTCCTCGTCCTTGCTGCTCTTTCGGAGCTCGTTGACCGTCATGCCGATGCGTGTCTTCGTGAGGATTTCCAGATTGATGTTTAATGTCTGCAAAGCTTTCAGCAGATCCAACGCCTGATCCTGCCCCTGCAAAAACACCGATTAGCAAAGTATTGGCACTGAATCGGCGCCGGTTGCGGTGTGACGTAAACTAAAAACAATCAGCGCGTTTTCCAAGTTGCTTTACTTTTCGGTCACAAGCATAAAGCAAACCAACCATTCCACTTACCGCTCCATCATTTGTTGTGATTTTGCTCATCTTCTTTTGTATTTTGAATACTTCCTCCTCTACGCTCATGATTACTATTGCACGAAATTCAAATAAATTAATTCGTTAAAACTAGTTTAGCTTTTCTGATATTTTATTTAACTTCTATTTGTTAAACTTTTATATTAATAGTTAACTGGCGTAATATTTACCAATGTTTGTTTTATAATGCCTTTACTTCTGTAAACTGATAAATGCCGCCGACACAACGCTGATGCAAAAATTTGTATTCACGTATTTCGTTTGACATACAAGAATGCTCTGAAGTTGGGTGCGAATTTTAGTTATACACAGTATAACGACATTCTACAATAAGCATTTCTCTGTAGACAATTTTCGCCATGATGTTTGTTGCGTTTGAGGAAAACAGAGAATAATTGGAGAGACAGAGTTGCCAACTGTAGATATTAGTTTGCTTATTAACGCGAGACTATAGTTTATTAATGCTTTATTGCACGTTTTTATATTTGATTATACACCTAATTCTCTTTTTACACACCAATTACGTTCCCGAAAAATTCGTGTAAAAAGAGATATTGACCTTTGGATATTTGTAAATATAAGTTTATTAGTTTGAAAAAAATACTAGTTGAGATTAGTTATGAGAAAAATATTCATAAAGAAAGTTCATATCATATTGAAAATCGTGTTAAAATTAAACAAGCCGTGTAAAAAGAGAATTTTTCCCTCTTTAGTATTACTTTTATAACATTGTAGCGTTGTGTTTACATATACAAAAGGATATAAACATATCATTAAATGCATGTTAAAATGCTTCGCAATTGTTACTCTTGTTGTTATTGTATCATATGCTCACTCCAATAACAACTATTAACGTATTACTATTTAACGTATCGATCTGGTTTTCTAGTTATAACTCTTTGAAGTTTTTAAATTTCAGGCCTACATCCCTTTTCTTTTGATACATTTTTTGCTAATAAATTATATTATGCAGCTATTCACTTATCTAAACATTAAGAAAGCAAAATGCCATTAACCTTTTTTTTCTTAAAGTTACGACGAAACATTATTAAAAAAATCAATCGAGAAAATTTCAGAAATTTCAAACTTTTTTCAACAACAAAATGGAAACAAATGTGCCACAGCTGATCTCTTCCCATTGATACTAGTGATCACATTTTTATTCACCTTGTGATTAAAGATTTTCCAAATTGAGTTTTTAATTCTCCGCTGGCAATGCTGTGTACATTTTTAGACTTTCCTACTCCCCACGATGGATCATGTGCCACTGTGTTTGTCAGTTTTGACATTTCTAAATGCAAATTTAATGCAATTGGTAATTTTCTGTATGAGATATTTTAATTTAAAAACTATAAAAGAAAATAAAAAGGAACAACATGCAGAGTGCATTCAAAGCACTTACGAAGCACTTCTTCAGCTATTCTCAAGTAACAACGGCGTTGACAAAGCGTTTCTATGGTAAGAAATATTGAAATTAAAAGCTGCTAGGCCATTGACCCATTGTTATGTACATAAATTGTCTGATTTGAACTACAGCATTGCCACCCAAACGTTTTTACAAGGAAACATCGGTGCTCTACAACGATGGCTTGTACGAAGTGACGCTGGACAATAGGAAGCTGAAGACGCCGAAAGGTGCACCGTTTACCGTTAAGAGCGAGCCGCTGGCGATTGCAGTGGCCACAGAATTCGATCAGCAGCGCGAGTATATCCAGCGTTCTCAGATGCACCTGTCCGCGTTGTGCTTTACCGCCATAGACAACCCTAACAACCACACGAAGACAGACATGGTTAATTATTTGCTGAATTTTCTACCAACGGACACGGTGCTGTTTCAATACGATGTATGAGTGTTGCTGAAACTTACGTATATTTTTAATCTCTATGACGTTAACCTATTTCCTTACGTAATCTACAGAACGAAAAGGATCTTAGCGATTTGCAGCGCAATGAATGGGATCCTTTGATCGAGTGGTTTAATGAACGCTTTGAAACTAGTTTGCAGAAGACTATGGATATCACTCCGCCGCATATTTCGGAGGAAGACAAAATGAAGATATCTAAACATTTTCTATCGTACAGAGAGGATGTGCTGCATGGTTAGTGATCCGACTGTTCGATGATCACGATTGAAAATTCATCGTTTATCGTTTTCTCATCAGGTTTCATCTTTGCGGTGGATACTTTAAAATCAATTGTGCTCGCTTGTGCTACTATCGACCGGCGCATTTCTGTTGAGAAGGCGGTGTCGTTGGCTCATCTGGAGGAGGAGTATCAGCTGAAATTCTGGGGGCGTGTCGAGTGGGCTCATGATTTGAGCCAACTTGACTCACAGGCTCGTCTTGCGGCGGCTGTCCTTTTTGTGCACCTAAATTGTTCGGAATATTTTATTAAAAAAAAACTCCTTATTTAAATATTAACAATTTTTAAATCTAGTTGTTATAATTATTTTATTATGACAAAAGTGCTTAGTTCTGGAAATAATAGAAACTATTTTCTATTAAATTACTATTTATGAAATATTAGTTAGCTTTGAAAAGTGATAAACAATGCTAATTGATTTATAAAAAAATGTTGATTTCATTTTTTAATGAAAAGATTTGTTAATATTTAGTAAAACTTCAAGTGATTTGAATGTGTTAACAGTTATACTTTAGTGACTTAAATTGAATTGTTAATTTATTTTTTCCCATCCCCTGTAAAATACTTTCTAATGGAAAAACTTCTTTAATATGCATAAAGAACGTTCGCAATGATAATACAAAATTGTTGAATTTTAATTATAATATTATACAACAACAACAACAACAATTAACAATAACTATCAACAACAGCTTCCAAAAAATTCGTGGTACCGCGTTGAAAAGTTTTAATCTCGGTGTACAAACAGTTTTTTGTTGTTGTTCAAATGTTATTCTTAGTTATTCAATTGTTTGCTTTTGTTGCTGTTGTTGGAGATTCTCCTCTATTTTTTTTTCTTCGTTTTTTTCATGTATGAGTAAAATGATATGATAAAAATTAAATGAATGCTAAACTAAGAAACAAAATAAAGTGATAAAGAAGGAAAAAACGTTTTCCTTTTGATAGAAAGTTGTTTGTAGTTCTTCATGCATTCATTGCGTTTGTAGTTGTTGTTTTTGTGGTTGTTGTTTGTGTAGTTGTTGTTTTTGTGGTTGTTGTTTTTGTAGTTGTTGTGTTGTTGTTTTTTTTTTATTAACCTTCGTTTATCTGAAGCGTTTATCTTATGTAAAGCAGAAAAGTGGCGAGCTCAAGTAAAATTAGTGATGTAAAAGAATAGAAAAGAGAACCATATATGTACGTACTTGAAGTCTATTTTGAAGAAGACGAAACTTTTCGAGAAGGAGCAGCATCCCATGAAAGGAGTCTCTTATAGGATTTATTGTTATACGTCTTTTGATGGACTTTAATATTTCAATTAAATTTTTGCCTTTCAATTTTTAGGGATCTTGATTTTCAGGATGTTTAGAAAAATGGGTCCATTTCGAGCTGATGGAGTTCTCTATGGATGTGGTGTAGTAATGCATGTTGTGTTGATCTATCGAGAGCTGATTGATATCTATAATCATCGATGTTGAGGGTGTCTACTTTTTGATGTCTACTGAGGGTGCTATTTATTTTTTGTATGGCTTGCTATCTGTGCAGTGAAGTGAACCGGTTACTCGTGTCCACGTCTCACAGCAACATCAGCCAGATCTTTGAGACACTGGACCCATTTAAAGTACAGTAACAATGATGGAAACAAAGCGAAATACAACAACGATTTGTAGTCTGTGTTCACCTGTTTGATCAGCGTTATCTTCACATCCCTCCCTTTCTCTTCCTCCTGGTCTTCTGTTTCTCTCCCACTCTCCCATGCACACTCAGTTGTTCTCTCTCACTCACTCTTTCTCTCACTCACTCTTTCTTTCTCACTCTCTCTCTGCTATTTTGATCATTTATTGTCGCTTATCTGTTTTCTTAAAAGCATGCTTGCTTGTTTTCCCCTCCCATCCCCTCCCTCTCTTCTTCCACATCTCCATCCTTTCCTTTTAATCACTGGAGCGGACGACTTCCTTAAGTTTCTTGTCTTTTGTGTGGATTTGGAAAAAACTCTGCACTTTCAAAGTACTAAAAGTGAATATTCAATTAAATTCAGTTGTATTTGAATTCAGTTGTTCGTCACTTCGACTCTGCAACACGATTTCTTGAGGTCGTTTTTTTGCTATTCGAACTCTTGTCAACTACGCTGTGTTTGTTGTCGGGCGAGGAGAGGAGATAAAAAACAACAACAACAACAACTTTTTCCATTTTGTCAGATTTTCTCAACTGACTTTCGACGTTTTCAACTACAATCTCGTTGCCTTTGCTACTGAAGTGCGTGTTTTTTGAGGTGTCAAAATTTCGAGCTTTCGAGAAGAAAACAGAAGAACACTTCAACGTGGCCGAAGTTGGACAAGTTTAAAGTGTACTTTTTTTTGTGAATCCTTCAGCCAGCGTAAACTGCGCAGTGAAACTGGAAAACGTTTGTCGCATGTCGATCGTCGTTGAGTTCTTCGCTTTTCTAGACAAGAAAAATATTATTTATCGCTCTTGAGTGAACGTCATGGACAACAGAGAGGACACGCCTTTTAGTATGTAAGTGAACACAGAAATCAGAAAATATTTTGCTTTTTATGCGATCAAATTTTGACATAAAAAAACTAACTACTGGCGAATCTTTCAGTAAAACTGACAGAGTAGCTGAAGAAATCTTGTTTAATAAGAAACCCTCCTTCGACTAAATTCACCCCCTCCCTCCATCACACAGCAGTAATCATTTTCAATGAAACAGAATCTTTTTCCTTTTTTGGTTCTTCTTCCTTGTGTTCACATCGTGGTCCTTATTTTCCAACTTTTGCTTCTAGTTTTTGGCCTCCTTTTTCTCGTCCTTCTCCTCCTCCTTCTCCACGATTTCTTCTCTGTATTTATTCCTTTTTTTTGTTACACAAACAAATTATTACAACGTTCGAAATAAAATGGAGAGACTCTCAGGAATCTAAACATCAACAACAAAAGCAACAACAGTAAAGACAACAACAACAACAGCAACAAACAACACACATTTTTCAAGAAATGCATACGAGGAAATCTCTATTCCAAAAAAAAGTAAAAAAAGTGAAAAGAATCGTCAGAAAACTTGGAAAAATCTGTCCAAATTTGAAAACTCTGAAAATTCACAAACATCAGAAAGTGTCCAACATCATTGTTGTAGTTGTTGTTGTCTGTTTTCGTTATTGCTCGTATTCTTGTTGGCTTTTGCGAAGTGTGAATATACACTATAAGAACGAAACATGTTGCTGCAACATCGACTTTGGCTTATCTTTGGATGCATGTGGAAATTCGCTGCAGTAAATCAAAGCATGCTTTGAGGCGCGTTGAGGCTTTGGAGTGGATGCATCATTGAGACCGAGCGACTCCTACGTCCCTCCTCCATCCTTCTTCAGGGAGCAGCAGCAGCAGTTGTGTTCTGGCAAGCAAATTATTTGGACAAAAAGAAAAGCACAAAAAACAAAAAGAATAAAGAAAATAAGATTTTGTAGTTTTCAAGGCGGCTCCATAAAAATCAGCAAACGCATACGTTGTTGTTGCTATTTTATTTATCATAAGTTGCAATTTGCATTATTTTATTTTATTTTATATCAGCTTCAGACTTTTCACTCTTGAACCCTTCACGATACATCCTCCGCCCACTACCATCCTACTTCTACGTTTCCATTACCCGATTTTAATGGAAAAGTTGTACGAATGAAAGGAATGACATCGGCTCTGGGAGCGAAACTTTATTTTGTGATGGCCCGACGATGGAATGAAAGAAAAAGAATCTTCAAAATAGCATTGCATACTTTTAGGTTAATAAAGGAAGAAGTTAACAAGACGAAGAAGAAGAAAGTCGACAACGACGACGGCAGCAAAGATGTGTGCCATCTGGTAACAAGTTCTTCGCGTGTATTTTCAAGGGAATCTACAAAAGAATAACAACAAAAAGAAGATTGCTTCATAAATATTGCTTTTCTGCTTATGCACGAAAAAGTGGTATAAGAGAAAAAGGATACATAAGAAGAAAAAAGAATACATGATATGAAAAAGGAAACATAAGAAAAAGAAAAACATAAAAAGAAAAGCATACATAAGAAAAAAAAAAGAATATATAAGAAAAAAAAGAATACTTAAGAAAAAAAGCAGAAGAAAAGACAAGAAAAAAGTGCTAGAAAATCAAATTTTTTTCCTCTCTGCCATTAAAGTTGTTATTTTATTTTGTTTTTGAAAACAATTGAAAATTATTAATTGAATTTAGAGAGTTTCTTTGAAGAATTACTTTACTTTGAGAATTACTTTGAACTTAATTGTGATTAAGTGAGTATAACAAACATGGTTGTACTTTTAAAAGAATATGAAAAACCTTCAAATAGTTTAAGAATGGAAGAAGTGAGGTGTGTGCGAATAAAGTACAAAAAAAGACATTTAGGGGAGGGGATGGGGGCGGATAAACTAGTGAAACTTAACCAGTCAAAGTCGATTTTCTCTTTTTAAAGGACTCCTTTTTTTTGGAAACTCTCTCTTCTGTCAGCGCTCAGTAATGCCTTTTTAAAAAGTGCTACTCTCTCTGCTATCATATTTTTTTAGATAAAAATAACACTTGGACCAGGAGGAAGGATTCAGATCACCATCTGGCTCATCAATCATGCCACCAAAATGTGTTTTGAAGTATTGATTGCGATTCGTTCCGAATCGAGGTTCTTTTTTTTGGACAAAAATTCAAACTTTTCCTGGAATTATTGCACTATAAAATGTTAACTTAATCAAAAACTAAAGTTTTAAATAATAGAATAGACAAATAAACTACTTAAGAAAACAAGTTACACGCTGTTATCAACATTATTGTCATCATCAACATTGTTGTCATAAACTTCTCTCATCTCAAAAATCTGCACTATACAGTCATATCATAATCATCGTTATAGTCAACATAATCATCATAATAATCAACATAATCACCATTGTTTTCCTAGTTATTATTCTTATTATTGTCCTTTTCATTATCATCTTCATCATAACCGTCATTAGCATCATAATCTACAAGAATTGAGCTGTTCGGCAACCTCATCGAATGAGCAATAAATGCAAATTTTTCTTTTGTTTTTCTTACTATTTTTTTATGGTTTTTTTGTTTTCCTTTATCATCAATACATCAACGATTATGATGCACTTTTCCGAAAGGAAAAAAGTGAATAAAAAACCAACCAACCGTAACATGAACGTTGACGCTACTTGAGGTTAGAGACGACACTATGAAGCCAGAAATGCGACGTTGATGCCAGCGATGTTGCTGACGATGATGTTGACGTCGTTGGTTTTTTGTACGGGTGCATGATGCTTCGTAGATGCTTCTGTTGTTACTAAACTTCGATCAACTCTTGATGACGCTGGCGCTTGGCGTTGACGATGATGTTGACGATAACGGTAACGGTAACGATAACGTGTCGAAAAGAGCTGCTGCATTCGTGATGGTGACGGTGGAGTTGTTGTTTGATTACCGTCGAATTGATTGCATCGATTGGTTGCTTGAGTTTACTTTTGACTTTAATAGATAATCTTTCACTCCTTCTCGCTCTCTTTCACTCTCTCTTTCTGTCTCTTTCACTCTCTCTGTCTGTCTCTATTGAATTTGTTTCTTGCTTAACTTAATTTTTCTATAGAAAAACTCGGAGGACAAAAAAAACCGAAATCTTCTCTAATCAATTAGCAGTATAAAGACTTTTTCGCTGTTTCGTTGGTTGTTGTTTTTCTTTTTTTAATTGAAACTTCTGGCGGATGGAAGCGCTCCTTAAAGCGCTCTTCATGGCTCTTTCACACGCGCGCTGTCATCTTAGCCAACAAGATTATGCCAATCAAGAGAAGAGAGCTTAGAAAACTTGTTCAGAGAATCAGTGCAGAGCAGGGAATCGGCGGGGATCAGGAGGAAGGAGAGATGGAGAGAGAGAGAGAGGGAGAGAGAGAGAGCGAGAGCGAGCGTATGAATAAAGCGCTAAAAATTAAAACTGCTAAGCCAACGAAGCGCATCATGAGGCCGAACCTTCAGCAGCATCACGTGGCTTTTCTCACGCAACTTCTGCTCAACGCAAGCAGCAGTTATTGACGCTTTATATATCTATAAAGTGCGAATGTGTGTGTGTGTGTGTGTATGTGTATATGTGTCTGTGTTTAAGTTTGTGTTTGAATGTGTTTAAGTTTAAGTATAAGTTAATCTTAAAGCAAAGTTTTGTGCTTTTCTCCGTCTTCGTCCATGACTTGAGCTCTCTGATTTGAGATTCGCATACAAAAATGCTCTCTCTCGGCAGAAAAACAGCGCTCTCTGCAGGCAGAGCAACAGCGTCGACGTCGACAGCGTTGATGAGGCACAGCGTTGATGATGACGACCAGCGAAAAGGATTAAAAGTAACTTGAATGAGATGCCAAAAAAAAGGAAGGAAGAAGGGGAAGAAGAAAGAAGTAAAGGAAGAGGGGAAGGAAGGAGAGAAGGAGGGAGAGAAGGAAGCAGAGTAGGAGGGAAAAGGACCGGGAGAAGAGGAGGGCACCGAGTTTTATGAGTGAATCTGTGATGTGGTGGGTGTTGAACTTTGATTGGTTTCGGATGGTTTTTTTTGGTCCTCCTCGACTTTGCTGCAACATAATTTTGAATCTCATTTGAAAAACTAATTTAAACTTTGCATTAATTGCAAAGCAATGAGTGCAACGACGACAACAGCAACAGCGAAAATAACAACAACGGTAACAACAACAACTTTAATATCCATGAGCATAGAAATTAAAAATTCACATGAGAAAAAATTTAGAAAACTGGATTAAAATCAGAATTCTTGGTTGATTTCTTCTTCTTGGTTGATTTTCTTCTGTGCTGGGTTGTTTAGTGTGTATAAACAACAGAGTTTTGAACTCATAATTACAGCAATTTTATCAAAACCCACCATCCCCCCCACAATAAAAGATGACTAATACAATTTTCCGGTGAATTTCTGACGCTTTTCTAACAAATTTTCGAGCTAATTGAACAACAACAAGAAAAGGACCACAATAATGCCGTAATGGCAGGAATAACAACAACAATAATGGCAGGAATAACAACAACAATAATGGCAGGAATAACAACAACAATAACAACAGCAAGAATAACAATAGCAATAGTAACAACAACAATGAAAAACTTCAAACAATTGACGCAAACGTTTCTGAAGAATGTTAAAAATTTGCAAATAAAACTTTTAAGCTAATATTTTTGTGTTTCCCGTTCCGTTTTCTTCTTCATAATCTTCATCGTCTTGTTCTTCTTTTTTAGTTTTTTCTTTTTTTGGTTTTTTTCTTTCTTTTTTTAGTTTTTGAACAAAAATTGGTCTTTGCACATTTTAAACGTTCTCTTCTCTCGCATTTTCATTCGTTTCTTGATTGTGAAATTAGCAAATAGCAACAACATGAAGAAGAAGAAGAAGTACAAAAGCAACGACAGCAACAAACACAGAGAAAGACGAACACGAAATTTATACCGAAAACTTTAAAGTTGTAGTAAAGTTTTGAATATACTCTGCATTATAACGGTTTCACTGGAGACAGACGGCATCTTTTGAAACTTTAGATTCTTTTTTCTTTGTTGCTGTAGAATATTTGAATGTATAGAAACATGTTGCAATGCGTTTTCTACACGGTAAGTCAATGAAAATCATGAGTCATATGTGAACAAAATGTCTGACGAAGATGGTGAAAAATTGCAATGAAAAACGTCCATTCAAACATTCGTTGCATACATTTACGACTAATTTTATGAAGAATTAAACACCAAACTGAATGCAATTCCTAAAAGTATGCAATTATTTTTATTACAAGAGCAGTGACGATTTTATAGTTGGCCTTCTTTGTTGTTACTTTTGTTGTTGCTGCTTTTGTTGTTGTTGCTCTTGTTGTTTTCTTCCTTCGTTTGGTTATACACTTCATTCACACGCTTCATTCTTTCTTCTCTTCCAGTGAATTCAAGGAACGCAAGCAAAATAATTACGGGACTGCGATGACGTCCTCCGAAGTGAATCGGCCACGCGGCAGCAGCAGCAGCAGCAGCACTGCACCTGGCATAAGTGGCGTCTACAACAACAACAACAGCCCAAGCGGCGGCGGTGTCGGCGGTGCTGGTAGCCATGAGTCACCGGCGATTCTTTATTGTTTGCATGGCAAATCACACATCGAAGGTGAGCATTGCTAGCGATTCTACAGACTTTACTAGAAAGCGAAAGAAAGAGCAAGAGAGAGAGAAAAAGATGAAGAAAGAGAGAGAGAGAGAGAGGGAAAACATTGGGTGAGAGATTGAAATTTAATTGGAATTTAAAGCCTTTAAGCGTATGACTTTTTGATTTTTTGTTTGGGTCACAATTAATACTTTGATTGCACTTTGAAAGGAGTCAATGTTGCAGGGATTCAAGGATATGATGAAGTCATCTAAGAATGAGCAGGGGTTGAGCTCTCCGCTTCCCATACTTGACTTAAGTCTCACTCACTGCAGTGTTATGTTGGGTTACTTTTCTCTCTCTCTCTCTCTTTGAAAGATTCAGTTTTTGTTTCTGTGCTTTATTAAGGCTTTTTCTTTCACTCATTCATATTTATTGTATTCCTTTCTTTTACACTCCTTTTTTATACTATCCATTTTTGGTTTTATTCTATTCTGGTATTAACTATTTTTAATTAAAAACGAATGCATAGTTTTAAGGGCGGATTTATTTATCTAACTTGATGAACTTCGTCGTCCTGTTCTATCGTTTCGTCCTCGTTGATATCCAGACAGCTTTCCTGAATGTCGTCCTAGCATCCAGTGACCACTCAGTAATGCAATTAATTTGGCAGCGTCATTCCTGGCCAGTCTAGAGACTTGGAAGGGTCCTGGAGAGGATAGAGACGGGATTAGAATCCCGACTTGAAGCCTTACGAGCGAGTTCATCAGCTATCTCATTACTGTATATGTTCCTATGCCCTATGCTATGTACAATATAGTGATAGCCGCCCTTTTAGACAGACGTATCAGGGTATCTCCGCACTACTGAACCATCTTGTGTTTATTCTCCACACCCAGTAGAGACTTAATGGTAGCTTGAGTACCGGAGATGATTCCTATCCTCTGCTTCTGGGTAATGCTAGCGTTAACGATGACTTTACAGGCTTCCATCATAGCCGTAACCTCAGCCAGGAATACACACAATCCGGTATCCGGAAGCAATGCGATGGTTCCAGGTTCTTCCTCCATTCCTCCATTTTAAAGCCATCTGTTTTCTTTCTTACTTTTTCTCTCTTTGTTTTTGGTTAATAGCACGGAATCGCATAACTAAAAATGACATCCAAAATTACATTGAAAATTTATTGCTTTATACTTTTATCTCTGTTTTTAACCACAGAGAATCATTGGTAACATTTTTCCCAGCCTCATTAAGAGTCCAGCGAAAACTTGTCATTTATGAGGTGTGTTTTTTTTTTTCTTTTTTTGTTTGTGGAGATGGTTTTCGTTATTTATTATGCACGAGTTGGACGGTTGGGCGAATTTAAGCTATTCGAACCATTTGGGTGTATTTTGGAACTTATTCCTTCTTTTCTCTCTTTGATGTAATTATTTCTCAATCTCAAAATCTTGAGCTTAGTACTTATCATAGAAACCGTTATTGGCTGCATGCTAATTTATTCGATTCGCTCCATTCGTTTTCGCTGAAAAGTTTCTCGGCCTTCGATTCCTCCAAATTTATAGCCACCACGGAAAAAGTTCACCGATCTAAAGGATTTATTGTTACACGAGTATTTTTCTTATTATTATGAGTTGCTACGAGTTTTGACGATTATTATTATAAGTTGCTACGAGTTACGAGAGTGAGAGGGAAAGAGACAGACAGAGAAAGAGAGAGAGAGAGAGATAGGGAGAGACAGAGAGAGAGAAAAATAATAATAGTTAACTATTATTATGGAATGAATTAATAAATAAACTATTAAATGGAATAAATTAATTATTTTTATTAAACTATTAAATAATTATTGTTATTAAATAATTAACTCTCATCAGCTGCATGATGATTAATATTCATATTAAAAACTAACGACAGAAATAACGACAACAAGCGTTCGCAACTTTTCGCTGATGCTAGAAAAGAATAGCAACAAAAATCTTTCAACTTGTTTAAGAAAATTGTTGCAATCATTAGCATTTGCATTAAGTTAAAGTAGATACTGAATATAGACTGAGAAAAATTTATTCATAGGAATTGATAATTTATTAGATCAAATTGCAGCTCACATATGAACAGAGACTCATTTATACACATCAGAATGTGGAATATAATTTAATTAAGTGAACCTTCATTCAGTTTACATTTCGTCGAGAAAACAAATTAAATTTAATAGCAATTGCATAATGTGTAATAAACGAAGCTTTAAATATATTTGCTGTAAGTTTACACAACTAAAGATTAGCATAAATTAAATCGAACAACAACAACAACGAAAAGAACACTAACAAAATGATTTCCCGATTTTCACTGCTGTCAATAATTGAGTGGGTGTTTTTTTTCTCAACTTTTTTCTCAATTTTATTCTGTTTGCTCGAATTTTTATATTTGTTATTGCGGTGTTTTATATTGTTGTTGTTGTTGTTATTGTTAATGGGTGTGTCCAAACTTAATCCCAACTACAACAACAATAAATGTTTAAATGTGGTGATGTTGAATGATGTTTGATTTTAATGCAATTTTAATGCTTGCAAAATTCATGTATTAAAACTAAGAATTCCCCAACTTCTTCCTCTCCTTCTTCTTAATTTTTGAATTTTCGCTAAACTGTAATTTAATAAATATTGAAGTTAGTTATAATATCAACATCCCCAAGTTCAACAAAATGCTTAGCAACATTTTATAGCTCATTCTTGTGTCGAAGTACAAATCATGTTGTCAACATGTTTTTTAACATTATAAATTGTTTTAAATCTATTAGTGGCAATTATTATGACACTCGAAATTATTTTCAATTTCAACCCAAAAAAAGAAACAACAAAAAATAACAATAGCAGCATCCTTCTCTGATGCTATTACAAAAACAACGTACTTTTATTACACTGGCAACAGTTGATTTACAGAAAGCGGCTGGCTGTTTGGTTCATGAGCTGGTCTGCAATCTGGTTTGTGAGCTGGTTGGTGCGCTGATCGAGCGGGCTGACTTGTGGGCTGAGTTGTGCTCTGATTTACACCCTGCTTGATATGAGTGAATAAATTATTTCAACCAGCAGCATCATTTTCGCCCGCGTAGTTTTGCACACGTTGCACATGCGACGTTGCTAAATGAAAGTTTTTATACCAATCGCAATAAAAAAATTAAAAAAAAAAATACAATAACAACAGAGTGTGAGTAGAGGGGTAATGATAAAGATAATAACTGCAATAACTACAACAAAGAATAAATAATTCTTTTTCTACTCAGAATTAACTTCATTAGTTAAACGCGGGAAGGAGCGATGACAGCGATTCTGCGTGAACTTAAATAAAACAAACAAAACATTATAAATTGCGTAAAAAATCATCATATCACAAATCATCGGTCACACGTGGTGTTGATGATGCTCGCTGCAGAGTCGTCTAGAAGCTTGTCCACCCGCCTGAGTGTCTGTCTGATTCCCTGCCTGCCTGTCTGTCCGCCAGCCTACCTGATGATTTTCATTATATGGCTTTTTCTGAACTTCGGCTTTCATGGCTCTATGAAATAATTGCTGCCATACAAGCACACTAAATAACGAGGGCCCATAATATATCACAACATTCCAGGGCCCACCTACATCACCTCTCTGCTCTCATATCCTATGTGACCTCGTCCCTCTATCTCCCTATTGTCTTCCTCTCCCTCCTCTTTCTCCTCTTTCGCTCCTTCTCTTCCTCCTCCTCCCGTTCCGCCCACTTAATGGCTTGTTAATCGTGTTCAATGTAAGCTTATCGTCCATTCGTTCGGTTTGCTGTTCAACTTTAATCGCTGGTGAACTATTTAATATCACTTCTGTTGACGTTGTTGTTGTTGTATCTACAGATAGTATTCTTCTTGTTATTGTTGTTGTAACTGTTATATTTACTATATTTATTATAGTACAATATTTATTATATTCACTATACTCACTTGTGTACATTTTTACTCACCATCATCGCGGAGAAATGAAAATCATGGATGTTTACCGTCTCTCAACGATAAAATTCTTCAACGGCGTACAACTCTTCACCGTTTAATCATAATTCTAAATAAGAAGATTTAACTTAGGAAAGAGAGATAGAGAGAGAGAGAGGGAGAGAGACAGAGAGAGAGAGAGAGAGAGAGAGGAAAGGAGTATTTTGGACGGGAAGATCAAGATTTTCCTTGGGAAAGAATAGATAATATAATGGGACTATAAAATAAGTTGATAGAAGTGAAGTTCGTCACTTTAGGAATAAAATAAATTCAGCTAGAATAAAAAAAAATAAGGAAAACTTTATGAATAAAGAACTCTAAACTACTATAAATGAGGTTAGAGATGATTTCTTTTTCATGATAAGATATCGGTTGATAGCTAAGTCAATAAACGCTCATGTGTACCACGATAACAACATTTGATCGTGTTTCTTTCTTTGTAATCGCAAGAAAACTTGATCGCTTTTGTATAAGCAACTACTCAACTACTTAGTTATAATATTTTAATCATAACCTGTTTATTATTTATGATTTGATTTCAGTATACTCGATTGTATATTTTGTTAAGTAAATCGATAGTGTTCTGCATGGAAAACGTTATTATAATAAATCTTTAAGTAATAAAAAAGAAACTGTAATTAAAAACCCATTGAAACACTGAAATCAAGAACACCGTAGAAGAAAGGTTCTTAGAAGATTTATGACCCACTCACAACCCGGTAAGAATTTCTTTCTGATCCACTAGATTTCTTTTTGATTCTATTAAGACGTCTTCATTTCCACTTAAGACCCCTTCTGACCCACTTAAGACAAGATATTCCAATTAGTACTCCTTATAAATCATTTAAGTCCTTTATAACGCTGTTGAGATACCATCTACCCACTTGAGACTTCTTCTGAGTTACTTTAGTCTCCATATGACCCATTTAATACCTTTCGACAAATTGAAATCCATTTCTGCCACATTTAAGACCATTTCTAACCTATTTAGGACTCATTCGAGCTACTTGAGACCCCTTCGGCAAACTAAAGATCTCCGAATCGATTAAAGAGAAGTTATCTCAAGAATAATTAAAGAAAACTATTGCAAGCAAATCTCTACTAAACGAAAAGAGAGTAAAGAGAGAAAAGAGAGAAGAGAATCTTTTCATGTTCCTTCTTTTCTTTGAGGAATATAAAAGGGTTTTTAATAGTCTTTTTTGATCAGTATTCGTTTTAAACTTTATCCATACCCGAATACTTTTTCACGAGAGACTTCTTTTTCCAAATCCTCATCTTACCCTTTTATTACTATCCTCTTACTCTCCCTCTCGCTCGCTCTCTCTCACTATTTATTTCTCTCGTTTTCCCAGGTATTTTAAATTAAATAAGAATTTTCTTTCAATTTTATGAGAATCGCTTTTGTGTGCTTTGTTTACTTTATTGAAAAGCGATGACTTTCAATTTATAACATTAGATGAATAGAATGTTGGAGTGAGAGATACAGAGAGATAAATAGAGAGGGGGAGAGAGGTAGAAAGATAGAGAGCAATAGAGAAGGTGAAATAGAGAAGGTAAGATAAAGAGCAGGAGAGCGAGTGCCGGAGATCAGTGGAGATGGACGGCATGGGACAGCTACGGAAACCGATTGATATAGTGATTGAGTTATACTGAGTTGAGTATGTTGTGAAAAGAGAGAACGGGGAGAGAGAATAGAGAAAGAGACAATGATGTGAGAATGACGATAGAGATAGCGAAGTACAACGAGAGTGACATAGAAGGAAAGAGAGAAATAGGAGTGTAGAGAGAGGAAGGGGGAGAGAGAAAGGTAGACAGAGGTAAGGAATCAAACCATCTCTAGCATCCCTGAAATCGATTTTAGCGGCTTCCTCTTAAACTCGCAGAGATGGAGTAGAAACACAACAACAAGAGACTCTTTCGTTCACTTATAAATCCAGCCCACACATTCACCCATCCTTACAAAAACCAAAGAATGTCACTAGCTTCCGTTTCCGTTAATGAAATGAATGCTTTTTCAATGCTTAAAAATATGTTTATTTATGTTTTTTCTGTAATGAATAACTTTTGTGAGTTGTGAGGGTATGTAGCATAGTATTAAACATTCCATGTAAGTGTGTTTGCACTTGCGTCTGTGTGTGCGTCTGTGAGTGTCGGTGTGTGCGTGCGCCTGTGGGTCTTTCTGAATATCTCCTCTTCCGCATTCTGCATTGATTTCTAATAGCAATCGACGGTCAAATAAAATGAAATGATAAAAAACTCACAAACGAATGATTACAGAGAGAGGAAGGGACGAGAGAGATATTCGAGGTAGGAGGTGGGGCAAAACTGCTCTGTTCTCGGCTCCATGATGTCATCCATCCATCTTCGAACAGCTGATCATAAATTAAAAATTGCACCCCGTCTATTCTTTGAAACGACGTTTTATTGTCTGCTGTTTTGCTGGCTGGCTGTCTCGATGACTCTGTCTGTCTGCCTGGAAAACGGGACAACTGAATGTCTTCAACATTCTTTTCGATTCGTTTCGTTTGTTTAATTAAATTTTGATATCTTTCTTTTGAGTTTTATTTCTCTATGATGTTGATTCAATAATCTTTGCCATTCTATTGATGTTCCACTGATATTCTATTTATATTTTAGTGCTATTCTATTGATATTCCATTGTTATGCTATTGATTGTTAAGTGCTAGAAAGCTTGTAATGAAATTTCATAAAATAAGTTGATTTCTTTCTTTGATTTTTAATCTTCTTCATTACAAGTTTTGTTGGTTTCGGTTAATTTAATTAAATTTGATTGGAAAAGAATTGTGTTTTGTTTAAATAATTGACTCCATTCAAATATTTTTAAAGTACTTAAACATTGTTGTTAAACATTCCGAATGTTGAGCAACATTTAAATCCTTAATAGACACTCTGCAACAAGTATGGATTTATGTATACTCTTTAAAACTGTGTTTATCAGATAGCGACTACATTCGAATGCTAATCGAGCTTGAGTAATCGTTATACGTTGAAGTTTTCCTTTTATCTTCGCTCCCTTCTTCCACCAGTACTTCATCTTCCTCTTACTCTCGATCTTTCCACTCACATCCTCTCTCTCCTCACTTCTCTCTCTCCGCACTTCCCTTTCTCCCTCCGAGGTAATGAGGAAATCATTCAACACTCAATTTCCAAGCGATTACATTTAATGAGCTCGCCAGCAACTCGTCGCAGTCACCGTCGCCGTCGCTGCTGCTGCTATCATCGTTTCTATCAGTCAGTGGCGCTGATTGAAAGAGCCAACGGACTCAAGACGAAGTCCGAAGAAGCAGTCGTTGCAGTAGCAGCAGCAGAAGCAGCGGCGGTGGCAGCAGCGATAAACACAGCTTCTAACAAGCGTTGCTTTGGTTGCTGCTGCTGTTCCTTTCGAAGTCAGTTTCGCTTCTATTCTAGACGGTGATAAGTCGATGAGCAATAGTAACATCAGTAGTAACAACAACAACATAAACGCTATCTTTGAATAGAAACTCACAATTGAAGCGTTATTTAAGTGAAACGCGCCGAAAGCACCGGATACGGAAAGAGTAAAGCGTGAATTCAATTCTTCAAAAATTGAGCATTTCAGTGCGTTGCCAAAAGTGGGCGGCGGGTGCAAATAGTTGTGTGGGTGTGTGCTAGTAACGGTTTCATTTATATACTAAAAACCCTCCAAAGAAGCTGCAGATGTGAATATATCGGAGTTGGAATCGGTTTCCGGTGCATGTGTGCGTCTGTAATTAAATTCAGCAGAATTTATTGCACTACAAAAAAAGCAACGAAGATTTCGCTACGCATCGACTTTTATTGAATTCGGCTGCAGCTGCTGCTGTTGCTAACATTTAATTTGCCGAGATAACAGATTGGATTTTCATATTCATCAGCTACGGAATTGCGATGGAGCTGCAAATAGATTTAAACACATACACAGGCACGTTGGCTCTTCTTTTTTTTTTAGAAAATCTGGGTTTTAAAATAGTTTAAATCACATTTTATGCGATTCTGAAATCATGAACTTAAATAATTTCGCTTTTTTACTTTAGTTTTTCAACTTTTTCTTTCTTAATCAAGCATCGAAATTTTAAAACGATCTCCACATGAAATAAATTAATGATTGAGCCATAAAAAAGAAAAATTAAACACAAAAAACGCGATATTAAATTAAACAAACATTTAAATTTAATCGTTCTTTGAACGAATGAAAGAAGAGTCGCTCGAAACTTGAGATTTCTGAGTGACGACTTTTTTTATGCACTCCTTTTCAGTTGCCTTGTTTTCTCTCTCAGATTATAGAAAAGCATTAAAAATAATAACAAGAACAACATGCGTAACAAGAACAATAATAACAACAACAACAATAAACAAACAACATCATAATAAAAATAAATAATAAACAATGCAATCATAAGAACAACAAAGACATCAAGCAGCGTGCAAACTCCAATACAATCGTCATTCATTTCATTATGTTCTTTATTGGTTGTTCTTTTTGTTCATTTTCTTCCACTTCTTCCTTTTCTTCCTCTTCTTTCTCTTGTAATTTCATTATATTTACTACTTTAGAAGTATTATTATATTGACTATTATTATTATTACTTTTATTATAAATGTTATTATCATTATAATTATAATTGTTATAATTACTACAATATTATAATTATTATTACGATTATTTTAATAAAATAAATAAAAAACATTATAATTTATGAAAAATACTTAAAACTTGAATAACAGTAAAAACCAAAACAATGGTTGAATATAAGGAACCCATTTCATCAATAATAAAAACCATAATAACAACAATTAAAATAAAATAATTAGCCAAATAAAAGAGACCCCAAAATAAGTACTGTTGAAAAATAGAATAAACTAAATAAGGGGCAATTTTTAAGGCAGGTCTTTAAAAGAACCCTAAAGCCAACAACAATAACAGCAACAACAAAATTAATGTACCACCTCCAGAATTCAGTGCGTGCAGCACTCGAGCTACAAGTTCTCTCTGTGTCCTTTCTTTTTGCCTTCTTTTGCCCTTTCTGCTCTGTTCTTTCTTTGTTTTTGATTTTATGCGAAGTATTTTTAAAGGAACAGAAAAAAATAAACGACGCACGAGAAACACGGTAATAAATACATAAATACAAAAAATACAAAATAAAAACAAAGAATAAACGAAAAGCTACTTCAATTTATTTCATTCTTTCACACGCAATATAATTTTTAAATGAATTTTTATATTTTTCACATTTAATTAAAATTGAAAGAATACCTGATTTTTTTGCGGTGCTTTTCTTTTGTATTAAAATAAACGATTGCGGAAAAACTTGGGGAAAAGCATGTTATTCCACTGAAGTGCGGAACCATTAATTAAAAAACATACAGAAAAGAGAGGAAAAAAAGACCACGGCAATAAAACACGCAAACTTATCAGGAAAAAAAATAAAATATATTAATACAAAAAATAAAAAGTGTATAAATAAGGATAAAATATAAAATAAAAATAACGAACAAAAAAAAATAAAAGCAAATAATTAAAAACAAAAATTAAAAATAAAAAAATAAGGAATAAAAATAAAATATAAAATGTATTATATAAAATATAAAAGTAAAAAATAAGAATCTAAAAATTAAAAACAAAAGATTGAAAATTAAGTATTCATATAATGTTGTTATATTATTATTATATCACTATTAAAATATAAAAGTAAACAAATTATATGGCAATATTGACCTGATTTAATATCCAGTTGAACCCTCTTGTGATTAATTTTATTGTTGCTATTGCAGTTGTTGTTATTGTAATAGACTAGTTTCGGAACGCATTCCTTTTGAATAGTTGAATTGCATAGAATTAAAATGAATTGAGTTGGCGTTACTTTTCAGATCTATAAAAGCAAATTCCAGAGCAAAGAAAAGAAAAAGTATTGTGAGAGCGTGTGATATTTATTCAGTCATTTATCAATTTATGGACGACAATATTGTTGATAAACTGATTTATTCAATAGAATGCAAACAGAATTAATATAAATACAACCGGAGTCGAATGAGGAAGTAATCGAGTCGCATGCAACAGGAGTGGGTTGTGATTATACTGGTTCGGGGGCGTGGGTAGGCGTACCTTCTGAATTTTAAATGAATGAATTAAATGTATTTCAATTTTAAAGACTCTTTAATGAGTTGAAAAAAAATTGTACACATTCAAAATGTTCCTCATTATTTTTAAATCTCAAGGATTTAATTTTAAAATATCGTTGTTGTTACATGATACATTTTCTGTCAGTGTTTAAGTATTGTTTAAGAAAATTCCTTTTAATGATCCTTTAATGATGTCGGAAATTTTTAATTTTTATTCTTATATGTTTTCCCTGTTCTTCTTCTTTGATTTCAGTGCGGGATCATTGTCATCGTCAGAGAAGCGAAGGCGTCGATGTCACAGCCAGAAAGAAACTTATTATAGCCAGCGTATTGTGCTTGTTCTTTATGATATGCGAGATTATTGGTGAGTTCGTGAAAAATTAATTCGGCATAGCAACAGAAATAATAAAGAAAATCCCTTGAAAAAGAAGACGAAAAAACGAAAAAATCATCATAAAAAGTTTTGCAACAAAAAAACACAAAAAGAATGCGAAAAATTACCACAAAAAGCGAGAAAGAAAGGAATTTTTTTGAACCATAAAATGAAAGTCATACTTTTGAAGAAAATAAACTTTTGTTGTTTCTTTTATCCACTTTTATTATTAATGAAGTGAAGTATTAATTATCAAGAGAAAAGTTCCCTGAAACTGAATTCGTTTGAAGTGGTGGATATTCTTTAAATTTAAGAAATTCGATCAAAGTTCTTGATTTTTTAGACGATTCCGTTATTTTTGTCATAGAAAAAGTTAATTATGAGATTTGGAAAATTTCTCTAAAATTTCCTTAATTTGGGAAAATTTCTCTTATTTTGGAAGTTTGTGTTTGACCTTAAAACAGGTCTATAATACATAATATGAATACTAATAATTGATTTTTTGCTTAAATAATAATTTTCCTGATTTGTGAAAATTTCCCTAAAATTTCACTATTTTGGAAAATTTTTATTTGACCTCAAAACAACTTTATAAAGCATAATATGAAAACTAGCAATTGCTTTCTTGCTTAAAAAAGAATTTCCCTCATTTGGGAAAAGTTCCCTAATAATTGATTTTTTGCTTAAATAATAATTTTCCTGATTTGTGAAAATTTCCCTAAAATTTCACTATTTTGGGAAATTTTTATTTGACCTCAAAACAACTTTATAAAGCATAATATGAAAACTAGCAATTGCTTTCTTGCTTAAAAAAGAATTTCCCTCATTTGGGAAAATTTCCCTTTTTTGGGAAATTTTCTTTTTACTTCAAAATAACGCTAAAACAACTTTATAAATAAAAATTATTGCATTCAATGACATTTGTATGATTTTTCTTACGAAATAAAAATTTTGACAAGGGAAGTTTACTTTAAATTTAGAAATTTTAAAGTTTTTACATTTCACTATAAATATTTTTCATACATTATAACTAACTTCTTTAAATTAAATTCCGTCCTATTTTATTAGCAGATAAAATGTTCCCTTTTATATTATTACTTCAAATGAAATTTGGGAATTTTCGGCAACTATTTTTTTTTGCAAACTTCTCAATTATTTGCATGACCAAAGAAGGAGAATCAGAAATAGAAGTTGTATCGTTTTACACGTTTTGCACATTCCCGGAAGGTTTGTTTTTGGCCCCCTTCACGTCCACCCTCTAAATTTCCCTTAAAATAACTTTGGGAATAATATTCGGACGTAATGTTTGAATGTATTTATTGTTGTTGCACTTTCAAATATTCTGCCGTCAGAAACAAGAACTCAACAAATTAATTTAAACCAGAGAGGAATGAAAACTTCTTCAATTTTCAACTTTAGACCACAAAATAATAGAAAAATATCCTCTGGGCGATGAGGGGGAGGTGGAATAGAATGGGGTAGAGGAGGGTGGGTCGGATTGGAGAGTGAGATCGCCGACAAGCCTGCAGCAAATATGACTGAGATTTTTGGTGTAGGAATGACCAAACATTTCACCAGTTTCTCGATGGTCGGATGAGAAGAATAGAAAGACATTTAAAAAGGGTTAAAAACGTGTGAAAACGGAGGGGAAAAAGATGGGGAAAAGGAGGGGTGGAAAAGGAGGTGAGGGGAGGAAAACGGGGAAATAATAGATAACTTCGAATATAATTTATTTTGTCGATTCATAGGGTTACATTCAAATGGGAGGGAAGAAGAAATTATGAAAGATCAAAATTGAGCTTTTTATGTAATGATTTTAAAGCTTTTACATACTAGAGCAGTTATAAAAATTTTCCTCTTACGGGAAATTCCATTCCATTACATTCTGAGGAATAACTTTCATTAGTTTCATTATTTTATATTCATTATTTTTATTTTATTTCTGCGAAATGTCCCTGTAAATTTAATTAATTTTTTTATATTTCTTTTATTTAAGATGTTGCTGAATTATTTTTGTTTGGTTTTTTGTTTACTGAAAGCCACTTCAAATTGAAGTCCTCGCATTCCTAACATTTGTACTAATTTCCCTATATTTTTCTCTTCTTTCTTCTCTTTTTTCTCTTCTTTCTTCTCTTTTTTCTCTTCTTCTTTCTTTTGCATGTACATGGATTTGGACCTGATGGACTCGCCGCTGTTGTTGTCGTTGTTGTTGTGGTTTGTATCTTCATTTCGGCTACGGCTGCGTTTTTTTTTCTTTTTCACCGGCTAACAACACTTTTCACTTCGCTGCACATCAAACGATCCAACGGCAACAAATGTTGTTCGCTGCAACTCCTCCTTTTCGATGTCCTTCGATGTGACGGTGATGCTGTTGCTGCTGCTGGTGTCATTCTCATCCCGGTTTTCGTCTTGATGCCGTTCGTAAACGAAATGATTTTGCTGCGCTACGATTTTCTATCCACACTGCGACAATGAAAAAACTACAAATAAAAAACAACGACAACCTTTTCCATTTCTGGACAAATTTTACTGGCGCTTTTATGATGTTCCTGCTGAATGATGATGCATTTGCTACCGCTATTTTGCCCACCCCCCGCCCCCGCGGAATGCGCAGGTGGCATTCTGTCGAATAGCTTGGCGATTGCAACAGACGCTGCTCATTTGCTCACAGATTTCGCCAGTTTCATGATTTCCTTGTTCGCCATCTGGATCGCAGGACGACCGTCGACTCAACGGTGAGTTACTTTTAATGCACTACGCTCTCAAAAACAGTATGCGAGTTTATTGTAAGTGAACCCAATGTATGAGGCTTTGAGTGTATTCACGTGTGTGTGTGTGTGGATAAGTGCGTGTGTGGATAAGTGTATATGTATAACTGTACACATGTTTATGTGCATAAAAACAGCACTCAACTCAACCTGCTTCGGCTTTAAATTACTTGCTGATGACATCAAACTTCATCTGCAGAAGTTGAAATTCTCCTCGCAAAATGGAGGGTTTTTATTTTAATGCTTGGACTTAAATGTTAACCTTGATTTAGTGCCAACTGATGTCACATTACAAGTTAAGGAGCAGCAGTTGGTTGTGATCTCTATAATTAAAGGAAGCTGCACCTGGTTTGAGTGGCGTTGAAATGAAGTCTTTTGGAATTTCACTTAAAAACGGACTGAAAAAGGACTGCTACAGAGGAGTTAATGGATTGGAAAAGATTCTCTGATTGAATCGCAACGAGTTTTGAGTGAATGGAAAAAAAATCGAAAATAAAAAACATTGACTTAACTTAAACGCCCACCTCATCATTCTACCGACGTCGACCACGCCCCCTCCCCACCATTAATCACATGCCACTCTCCTTCCTCCTCCACACCACTCACTCTCACATCATCCACTTAAGTAAATTTTTCCGATTTTGGATTTATTCGAAAACAAAAAAAAAATATCAATGGATTCGAAAAGTGAATAACAACAAGAACAACAACAACACGTGCTTTGATAAAAACTCATAGTTTAAAACCCGAAAAAGGGTTACAAAAAAAAAAGCTAAACCTGCCCATCATCAGCTGTGAAGTTGTTGTTGTGTGTGTGTGTGTTGCTTGTTTTTAGGCGCTCCAAACGATTCAAACGCAGCAGCGAGCAACCAACAAGCTAAAAAAATCACAAGCAACTCACAAAATAACTGCAAATGCACACAACTTCTAAACCAGCTGAGCGAAAGAACTGAAGCGAAGCGAAAAACGAAAGGTAACAAAATTTAAAAAAAAAACCACAAACGAAAATAAAAGGAATGAGTAGAGAGCAGGAAGGAAAAAGAGTTGCAGAGCAAACGACCGAGCGCACGAAAGCGGAAGGAAATGCAATTTTTCGGCAAAAAGCAACAACAACTACTACGAAAATACTAACAACAACAATAACGACTTCGCAAAGTGCCTCTGAATATTTCATGAAAATAAGATTGGTTTTTGAAGCAGCGACCGCGACGTTGATGGCGTTGGTGACGAGGGCAGCGACGGCGACCGCATCAGCGTCGACATCGAATTTTGACGCCGCTGCTTCAAAGTCCTCGTCCGGATTTTTAGGTCGTTTATTTACCGTTTCTAGTCTAATTTTTGAGTTGAAATGGAGGAGGCCGAGTGTTTTCTGTTGTTGTTGCTGTTGGGCTTTAGTTGCTCTCATTCTTGTTCGTGCTATAAAAAGCAGAGACACAAACCAAAAATTTATTTTGCATTAAAAATTGAAAATAATAAACTTTTAACAATTTTTCTTATATGAAAAAAGATTGTTCTCTTTTTGAAATTCTTTGGATTTTTAAAAGTTTGTATAAAGCAAATCTAAAAGTTTAGAAACATTTTTATTAAATGCGTTCATATTTAAAATGTTGCTAAATACAATAAATTCAATTAAATTTGTTTATAAACTTTTGTATAAACTTGCTTATAAACTTTTTCATGGACTTGTTTATAAACATGTTACAGTTTTAAATATTTGAGAACATTTTCTCTAAGGATTTGCATTACATTAAATAGTTTTTTTTCTGGAAATGGAAACACGCAGCCCTCAAGCAGAGCAACAACAACATTTTTGGCTATTTTAAAAAAAAAACAAAAAGAAAATCAAAAAGAAAAACCAAAATCAACGAATGACAAACAAAGTTTAGATTGCATTTTACATTAGCTACCAAATCGCATTCAGGGAACTTTATTTTCTGAGGCCGAAAAGTAGACAGCAACAGCAGCAGCAGCAACAGCAACGACAATAACAACAACAGCAACAACATCGACAGAAGCAACAACATCAGAAGCGCAGTTGGCAAAATTACACTTCAGGAAAGAGTTCAAAAAACAAGTAAAACGATATCAGAAAAAGCAACAACAACAATATCAATACCACCACTAACAACAGCAACACCAGTAACAACAACAACAACAACATCGCCACCACTGCCACTAGTAACAACAACAAGGATCAAGCAGAAGTCAAGCCGAACCGAACCGAAGTGAAGCCATTCGCTTGCGTTCTCTATGAGAAAATTTCACAAATTTTCCCTAATGTCTGACCAACCATCTAATTTGGGGAAATTTTTGCACATTTCCGGTTCCCGCCTCGTTGCTGTTTGCTCGCCTCATTCGCTCACCTGTCCGCCCACCTTCGTGGCCCCTCTTCGGCTCCGACCCTGGCTCTGGTTGCACATTTTCAGTGGTTACAAGAATTTTTTTCTTTCCCAACTTTGAATATTTTGCCGGTTGCCTTATTTTATGTTTCACTTCATTTTGTTTGTGTATTTTAATTTGTGTTTCTTTTATTTGTTGTTGTATATGCTGTTGGTGTAGAATATGTTGCTGTTGTATTTGTTGTTCTCATATTTGTTGCTGTTGTATTTGTTATTCCTCTTGTATTTGTTGTTGCTTGTTTGCTTTTGCCACAACAGCCGCAAAGTGAACTGAATGCAAAAGTTTTGCAATTTATGCCACAGAAAACTGTTCACTTTATGAATGCGGATGTATATAGTGTGTGTGTGTTTGTTTGTCTGTATTTGTGCTTTTCTAAAAGGTAAGGAATTATCCTGTCGTTGTTGTTGTTGTCATTCTCCTCATTCAACTGGCATCAGAATCGGCAGCGGCCCAAAAACCGTAAGACGTCGAGCCTAATTTATCATAGACACGAACCAACATTCATTCATTCACACTTGTACTGTTATAGATACATACATAAGGCTCTCTCTGTCTCTGTCTCTTTTTTTCTGTCTTTCTCCCTCTTCATCTCTCTATCTATCCTCTCTCTCTCTCTCTCTTAAAAAGACCAACAACTCTGTAAAGTTGCTTAAAAGTGTTGCTGGTTGCTGTCGCTGCTGGTTGCTGTCGCCGCTGTTTGCTGGCTCCTTTTAACGTTGTTTGCACAAAATAACTGAATGTGTTGGTAGGTGTGAGGTGTTAGTGTGTATGAGTGTGTCCTTCTGAGAAACTTTTGCTTCCCATTGAAATGCAAACATTTTGCCGCTTTCGTTCTGAGTGCCGTGTAAAAGTGGATTTTCGTTTGCTTACTCGTTCGTACATTCATTCATTCATTCATTCATTTATTATTGCATACTTCTGGGCTCTGCTGACAAACCTGGTCGGTAAGGTGCTGGTAATGAACAGCAGCAGCAAAACGATTTCCATTTTCAGAGTCACAGCAACAGCTCGAGGCAAGGTAAAGCTGAAGATGAGCAACGCGATGATGAGGAGGGATGGAGAGATGTGACATCCGGGATGCCATGTGAGGGGTGCGATGTGCGGTTATGCAGCACAACAGACAGTTAAATGCAACTAAACAAAGAAAAACCCAAAAAATGCTGCATATTTTTATTTAGGTTTTACGGTGAAGTTTCTTCTTTATGAAATTCTTACAACCAAAAAATATTTCTGACGATTAGTCTTTTTGCTCATGTATTGAAATGCAAAGTTTTTGAAATTTTATTATAATTTTCTTTTAATTTAAAATTTCATTTTTTTTAAAATACTTTTTCCTGCTTTCAAAAAGTTGCGCTCAAATTTAAAGCGTTATCATTTTAAATGAAAGGGAAGAGGAATGAAAGAGAGAAGGGTGGATGAAGAAGATGTGGAGGAGGATGATGAGGAGAAGGAGCAGAAACAAGCATGGGAAGAGGAAAATAAGGAGTTAAACTAAATAACGCACCTGCGGTTTTATTTCAGTGGTCTTTCGTTGGTGTGCGATTTCTAGTTCAAGCTTAGGGCTGGGTAAGGCTCTAGCCACGCCCAAAATTCACTAACCACCACCATCACCCCCCCCCCCCCTTCACGTAGCCAAGCGGTTGCTTTCCCTGAAAAATTCATACAAAAAAACTTGAAAAAGAAACAAGGAATGTGGCAACATTTATTTAAAGAAGTAATCAACTTAGTTTGCAGTTTGTATGAGTGTAAGATGGAGAAGAGGGGCAAGATGAGGAGGAACTACAACAACACGAAAAACAGGAACAACCACATTAAGGAAAAACATCAAAGAGGATGAGAGTGAGCAGAAAAGAGAAACCATTGAATACATGTGAGCAGCTCTTCGGCAGTAAGTCAGTCAGTCAGTCTCACGTCCTCCGCCTGAAGAAATGCATGAAAAAATGGAGCAGCGCACAGAGTTGAGCCACGAAATAATAACAACAACAACAACAACAACAACAACAACAACAACAACAACAACAACAACAACAACAACAACAACAACAACAACATCAACTACAACAACAAATTTTAAGTGAAATTTGAATGAAATTTAAATGAAATGAAATGCAATGAAGATTCTTTCATTTAATTTTTTATTCTGTTCCTACTTCATCTCAACTTCTGTCTCTCTCTCTCTCTCTCTCTCTCGCTACCTCTCACCCTCTTTCAGCCTCCTTGATAGTCTCTTGAGCGAACATGTGTGAGCTTTCCACGAAGAGAAGACTTCACATTCCGAATTACGAGGATGGGTAAGAATTATCATTGTTTTTGTAGAGGGAGGGAAATAGAAGGGGAGAGGATGGGGCTTGTAGATAGGGAAAGAGAGGGGGAGGGAGTGAGAAAGAGGGGGGGGATTGAATGATAATTATTATTTTAGAACTTTTAAGCTATCGTTTTATAATGAAACTTAAAATTGTTAGTGGTTGGGGATACTGTATTATTGTTGTTTTGGGTTATTATGCCCCCTAAGGTCTCCTTTCACTTTCCTCTATCTCCCTGTTCTTTTTCCCCTATTTTCAACCTCTTTTTCAGCCAATTTCACCCTCCTTTTCCCCTCTTTTCGTCCTCCTTTTCACAATTCCCTATTTTTCCCCTCCTCTTTCTCACTCCTTTTTCTTGTATTCTGATATAAGAAATACAAAGACGTCTTCATAAATCAGAACTTATTCCATCACCTTCGGGTTTTCTAATAGATTCACGATGCCCTCCTCCCCCTGACCACCATCACCGCCCATCATAGCACCTCCATGTGACACTTCGAAGCCATGACTGACACAAGCAGCATAAATTAGCGCGTGACACCATAAATAATTAATCGTGCCTTAATTGATTTCGTTTTTAATTAGAGCAACGCTCAGAGCAAAGACAATCAAAGCCTTAATTAGTTTTGCGATATCCTTCCTTCCTTCCTTTCTTCCTGTTCCTCGGCGCTGCCAGCGGCTGCTGAGCTACTATTATTATTATTATTACGATGTTATTCTTTTATAAACTCAAAGAGTCTGAGTTGTTAACATGCAACATAATTACGAGGACCGCCGCAGCGCGTCCGCTCTCTCCTTATTGCCCTGTGATGCCTCTTCGATCTCGGCTCCAGCTTCCTGTATTATTATTATACTTTCTTGTATTATTACTTTCTTGTTTTATTGCTTTATTAAAGAAACTAAACAAAAAATCTACTCTTAACTTTGTACTATTTTAAAATTATAATTTGTGCTCATTTCAATTATGCTTTTCCCTCTCCTTCTTTTTCATTTCCTTTGCAGGATGTCCTTTGGCTGGTATCGAGCGGAAGTCATCGGCGCCTTGGCTTCCGTGGTAATGATTTGGTTCATCACCGCCATCCTGGTTTGGTTGGCCATTCAGCGCGTGATAAATCGGGACTTTGAAGTGGATGCGAAAATTATGTTGATCACATCGGGGTTGGCCATTCTTGTCAATTTAATGTAAGTACCGTTAAAATATCGTATTTTACAGAGATTTCAAGGAATGGTGAGGGGGATCGGGTGGTTGCTTGGGGTAAAAGAATTGCAAAGAATCCAATTAATAAGCGGAAGCTGAAGCGGATGCGGAAGTGGACGTTGCAAATCGCAGTGTGATTAATAAAAACTCGCAGGCGATCAAAAAGCAAAAAATACCTCCCGTTGCTTCGTCAACCTTCAACAACAACAACAACAACATGCGACATTCCCCTATCTGTCCCTCTCTACATGTGTTTGCGTTTGTCTCGCTTGCTTTTTTCCTTCATCTGCTCTTGCAAAATGTTGCACACTCATTTGAACCACAAAAAAGTCGCCGCAGAGCGACTCGAAAAGTTGGAAAATAAAAATAATACAAGCAAAAAAAAAAAAAATGAAAGAGAAACATAAAAATTAGATTTCGTCCAAGAATCGGCGAAACGAGCGCAATCAAGCGAAATGTTTTGACGTTTCGCTGACGTGAGTGTTTTTAACGGTCGCTCGTCGCTACGAATAACGACCGCAGAATAAAGCGACGGAAACGACGACGACGTTGTTGCTGATGATGCCAACGACGAGGATGACGATCACGACAACAACAAAAACCACAGAGACGATATAGTAAACAAGCCAGTTGATGTTGATGAGCACGTGTGTATGCGTTCATTCGTTGTTGTTGCAGTTCTTTCATAGTTTTTTGTCTTTGGTCCTCGTCTACGTTTTACTGGCTGTTGTTTCACTGCTCACATTTTTTCGCTGAGTTTCGCTGACGTTTTTACGAGGCATTGTTTTAGGCAGACGTCCAGCTGGACGAGAATCAAGACTCAACAGCAGCATGTAGCAACAAAGGACAACAGCTACATGCTGCTGTAAGAGTAAAATGTTTATTTAGAGGGGGAAGGCGGAGAAGAGGAGAGGAGTATAGAGTGACAGAAGGGGGGAGAAGGTGTAGAAGTAGAAGGAAGAGATGAGCCGTCAAGTTGGTCATGCATCTTCGACTGTCAACGCGTTTCGCTGGTTGTGACAACGTGTGGCTGCTATTGTTTGTTACTTCGCCTAGCTTTTGGACCCTTTAAACAACGCCCTAAGAACAGAAATGGTAAAAAATTAACTTTAAAATACATTAAAAACCTCTTAAATATTAAATCAATTCGAAAAAATAAGTCGCATTTCTGAATTTTGATTGACTTGTTCTCTTTGTACTCGTATACCTCGTATTAAAATTGATGGGTATATTCTAAAGTTTGTTGTTCTCTTTGATTAGTTTAATCAACATTATTTCGGTGGGGTTTTTAATAAAATGCCAGGCAAAAATTAGTTGCTTATTTTAACGTGCGAAAGATTCATGAGCATACGAGCTGCATACGAATTTCTCCAAAAATGTGGCATCGCTGTTCTTCTAATTGAATTTATTTGCTGTTGCTGCTTTTAATTGCTCTACACACACACACACACACCATTCATTATGAATTCTGACACGTTTGCCAAATAAATATCACTCAAACAACCGGACAGGATTTAATTTTAGAGATCCTGCTCAAAGAGGTGAAAAGAAACCGAAAAAAACAGGTGAAATTGGGTGAAGATGGGAGAAAAAAGGAAAGGGAACAGAATAGAATAGGGAAGGGGATAGGAGAGGTGAAAAGAACGGAAGATAGGGGAAGAGCGGAGAGAAAAGAATAGTGAAAAAATACATATATAAAAAATCTCGTCATTCACACGGATGTGATTCATTTTTCACCGTCAAACCGTGATTCTTGTGGTTCTTTTTATTGTTGTTGTGGTTTCTGTTGCTGTTGTTGTTTCTCTTGTTGTTGGTGTTTTTTTGGGCGAAGACGAATTAAGATTTATTTAACAGGAGCTTCGTGGTTCTCGTGGTCCTGCTGCTGATGCGGATTCAGTGGAAGAACTGGTAAAGTTTACATTACGTGTGAATGTGATGCAGTGTTTAAGTCCCGAAGGAAACAAAAAATGCAAACAAATGTCTCTAAAAACAGAAAGAAAAAGCAGAAAAAAGTCGGGAATAATTTGGCAACGTGTGGTTGGTCTAATAAATGGGGCAAAGTGGCCAACAACGCCATCAGCAACAACGACAACAACAACAACAACATCGATGACGAGCTGCTTTTATCGATTCATCTTTTTATCATGCGGCGACAACTGAAAGTCTTTCCTTTGTTTATTATGCTGTCTGTCTCGCGCTCCCCCCTCTCACTCCTATTTGTCTCTCACCACACCCCTCTTTCTCTCACGCCACACTCCTTAACCCCCCTTCCCTTACTTTCCCCTCTCTCTTTACTTCGCTCTCTCTTTCAGTGCCTGTCAAAATCTATATTTGTCAAAAGCTACATAGAATTGTTGCACTATTTTGAACGCTTCCTTCTCTCTCCTCTACGTTTTTCTCTCCTCTCCTTCCCCCCACAAACTCTTTTACACTCATCGCACTCTTGAGGTATGACTTGAATGCACTTTTTTTTGTGGATAACTTTTTTTGGCGCATAAATCGTTAGCATTCATGTTTTTCACTGACGTTGCCAGATTTTTGTGTTTGCCACTTGAATTGTTTGATTACGTGTTTGGATTGAGCAAACTTTGAAGCAATTGAAGAAATGATGACAAGAAGAGCATCAACCAAAACGAGGGAACAAATCAAAAAGAGGAGGAAACCGAAAAAAAGTGGAAGCAAGAAAAAGAAAAATCATTATCACAGAGTTGCACAAAGGCAATAACTCAAGAAAAGAGTGATAGAGAAGTTGGAGAGAGGGACATCGGTGTAAGGAAGAGTGTAAGGAAGGGATGAAGAGAGGAAAATAGGGTGGAAGAGAGGAAAAAATGGTGCTAGAAACCCTGTCAAAGAGTATTTTTGTATATAAACGATTTTTGCATATAAACAAGTGTCTAATAATTAGACACTCCTAAAGGTATGCAACAAAAGTTTTTATATAATTTCGAAGAAGAAGAACCTAGAAGAGAGTTAAAAAAATTAGTGGATTAATCATTAAGTTGAAAGATTAAAGGTAAATAAATCTATATTTATAAATATTATTATAGAAGATATTTTATGTGAATATTTATCTTAAAATAATTGAATAAATACCCAAAGTTGAATTTCCTCTCTGTCTATCTATCCAACTTACTTCCCCCTTCTCTCCTCCACCCACTTGATCTTATCCCCTACGTCTGCCCTCTTCCTGGAACTCGGACACTTCCTTGCTCTCTCCTTTCCACTCTTTCCTAATCTATCGTATTTGACTTCCTCTCACCACTTCTTCCATCCCTCTCTGCATCTCTTCTCTCTCTTC
Organism: Myopa tessellatipennis; assembly: GCA_943737955.2. Taxonomy (NCBI): domain Eukaryota; kingdom Metazoa; phylum Arthropoda; class Insecta; order Diptera; family Conopidae; genus Myopa; species Myopa tessellatipennis. The sequence continues at coordinate 60,946,513 of OX031316.1, forward strand.
CGTTCCCTCTCCTCCACTCACTGTATACTCCTCTTCTTTTCCTTCTCCCTGCCACTCTTTCCTACCCTCTCTGACTCTCTCTCACTTTTCCACTCTGTAAAAAACTTTTTCACACTACCTCTGCTCAAATTTCCATCCCCCTCTCCTCTTTATCTTGCCTTCTTTCTCTATTTAGTGACATCGTTAAAACGCATTTTTATCGTCTGCAAAATTGTTGTTGCTGCTTCGTATTTCTTTTTATGCATGTTTTTCCCATCGTTACTTCAAACTCAAGTTTGACAAATAACAGTGAAGAATCACATGAGAAAAGCAGAGCAAAGAAAAAAACGTGAAAAAAATATGATACAGGAACAAACTAAGGAAGAAAGAAACAACAACAACAAAACAATATTAAAAGAAAAAACGTAACACACACAAAACTTTCGTCCTTAAAAAAAACCTTCATAAACTAAAAATTTTGCAGTCTAAATTTTGTGGCAGTCTCTCTGGTGTCCTTGAAGGTGTGGGTGCTAAGCGGTGACAGAGTTGTTGTTGTCGTGCCCGTTGTTGTAGCTGTTGTTGTTGTAGGTGTTGTAGTAGTTGTTATTGTAGCTGTTCCTGTTGTACTTCCTGTTGTTGATGTGTCATGTTTTTTGCCGCACTTCAACACGTGTTTTATTGCTGTTACGTGTACCACTGTGTGTGAGTTTGAATGTGTGTGTGTATGTGTGTGTGTATGTGTGCCTGTACTTGTTCTTGAGTTTGTGAGTGTGTGTACGTGTGTGGTTGATTGCAGTTTAACGAGTTACCTTTCTAGTTTAGTTTTGCTTTAGTTTTACTGTGTTTCTCTTTTGTTTCCTTACTTTAAAAAAAAATGCTATGAATTCTATTGCAAAAGAGTTTTTCAAGGAAATCAAATTGTAATAATGCAAAGGTTTTATTTAAATAAACTATATGAAAACTATTAAAGTTATTTAAAAAGTTTATTTGATGGATTGAGTTTTTATACCCACAAATAATGGGGTACCTTTGATCATCATATTGAGACCTCTTTTCCACACATTCATGCATTATAATAAATAATATAAATACTGTATATATGTATATAATAAGGTTTTCTTTAAAAATTCTTATCCACAATCCTTTAAAATACTCAATCAATAGTTTACTTAGTGAAATGTTAAAAACTGTTATAAGCAAAAACAATAAATAAACACGGCACAAAACCCTTTTTTAACGCTTTAATAATTTTGCAGAAGAAGAAAAAAATGGATGGTTTGATGGATATTCAAGGAAATTGTTTTTGAAACCGCGCTCAGCGGAGTTCTTCGTTAAGTTTTCTTGTTCCTTTTTAAATCGCAACGAACAGAATCGCATCGTTTCGAATGGAATTGAAACGAATCAACTAGAACTGAGCTGGGACGCGATGAGTTGAGTTCAGTTCAGCGAAGTCGAGTCTTGGCGTGGCGCTCTTCCGCTTGTAGTCGTAACAATTTTCCGTTAGAACGGTCGACTGGCTGATTGAACAATGATGTGGTGTTTATATGTGTGTGTGTGGGTTTATGAGTGCGTGCGTGTGTGTGTTTATATGTGCACGTGCGTGATCTTGTGTCCCTGTTTACACGCTCATCACATTCGTCAAAACGTGAACGCGCGGAGGTCGTGACTTTTGTGCTTCGCTGTGTGTGCAACGATAGTAATCACTTGGAGGAAATGTGAGGAAATACACACGCACATGTACACACACACAGAGATACTCTAATATCTCACTCACATGATGTACAAATACATCGTCCACATCCGACGACTCGAAGAAGAAATTTTGAAGAAGAACCATTTATCGATTATTGACCACATTTGTTAGGAGTTGAAACAACAACAACAACAACAATAAAATAACAAAAACAAAACAACAACAAAAAAGTTGAAAACGAGACAATTTGGCGCGCGTCTTTTGGACACACGGAAAAATACATTCAACTGAACAACAGTAGAGAGAAAACTACACACATATACAAATACACACACACACACACACACACTCCCTTACGTATGCGACAATTTGCACTACGAGTCAGTGGATAGGTTCGAGGTTTTGCTAACGATTTTGTTGTCCATGCTTCACGTCGTCGTCGTCATCGTCTCCGCTTACAGTCGCTAAACGATGACCGTTATTTGGATGCTGTTGTTGTTCTTCTCTTATTAGGATGTTGTTGTTATTGTCCTTTGTTGTTCTTCTTCCTTCTTTAGTGATGGTATTTTTTATATCTCCTCGAATGTGGCATCATCTCCTCCTTGAGTCCAGAGCCAGGATCCAAGGACGTGGTCCACGATGGCTCTGTTATGTGGTGATTTAATTGACAGCATCATAAATTTTAGCGAATGGCTTCGTTAAGACGCGACTGTTGATCGTTAAATTTTTGCACTCAGCATCACGAATTCTTCTCTGGATTTTTTTATTTCTCTCTTTCGTCCCCTTTGAAATGTTATTAAATTTTTAAAGCTTCGTATTTCAAGTTTCGTTAAATTTTTGAGAGTAAGTTAAATTTTTAAAGTATCGTTAAATTTTTAAAGATTCGTTAAATTTTTAAAGTTTCTTTAAATTTGTAAGTGTTAAATTTTTGTTAAATTTTGTTAAATTTTCAAGTTTTATTCAATTTTGTAATTTTCTATAATTTTTTAAATATTTTAAGTGTTTGCGTTTTGAGAGATTTCGTTAGGTTTTTAAAGATTCCTACAATTTTTTCAATTTAATGATCATAGAAGAACATCACAAAACCAAACCGACGAAGCGTCAAACTGCTAACTGCATCCATTTTGTCGAGCTCATGTCCTGTTTTTCATGAGTCCTTTTTTCACGTCCCGCATGTTGCATTATAAATGCAGAACTTTGTTTGTGGTGATTTCCGTTGAGTGAGCGGCGGGGAGGAGAAGAGGGAGGGATCTCCCAGTAAAAGGGCAGAAAAAACGGGAACCTTTTTCGCACAGTGCATAGAAAGCAGGATGCTTCTGGCCTCAAGGGCCCGCAAGGAGTGAAGGACAGCGGCTGTATGTTGGTCTTTGTGCCTGTCAGTTACAACGAACTGGTTGCGGTTTTTTAAAGCCACTCTGAATACTTTGGGTGGCAACACTTTTTTGGAACAAATCTGATGAAAAAAGAGGAAAATTCTATACAAAGTGAATCCAATAAAAATAAAACAAGAATTGCTGAGGGAGAAAGGATCGTCCTTTTTTGACTTCGTTACTTTCTTCATGTTTTTTTGCAATCCGATACATCGTGAATGAGTTGATACGAGTAGAAAAGTTGTTGCATAATTTCCAGTGCTCAGGTTTGTGTCGTGGCTAAAGGAAGATGTGCTGGATTTGGCAAAGTGTTGTACGTACTAAAACCTATTTTATGCAGGAAAGAGAATGCAAAATGTTGTCTTTAAGCAACATCGTGGATTGGGGGATCATGGTGGATGCTCGGGAAGTGTTTGTCACTATTATATCATTAAAAAAGTGTCCTCCACTCGATCTTAACTTTTTTCTCCTTTTTCCTTCTTTTCGCTCTTCTTATGGGCTTATTTAAGGTTCATTCGAAGAGGCTGCTTAGAAGGAGAGAAGCAGATAGAAGAGGGAGTCCAAGAGAGGCAATGAGAGACGCAGAAAGAGAGGGAGAGAGAGAGAGAGAAGAGGGAAACACATATACAGAGTGATAAAAATAGTAGCTGCAAGAATTTGAGACCAATTTTAGCAACTTTTAAAATGTTGTTTCTCATCGTCTGCTTATCAAAAAGTCAGTAAACACAAAAACGAATTTCAGAAAAACAGACAGACACAAAAGAGAAAAACAAAAGCACAAAGAAACTTTGAAGTTCGAAAGATTTATTGCAGTTTTCAGTTTCAACGACAAGTTTTGTTGGTCCTCCCGGAACTCTTCAGTTGCTTCCTTTTCATACCCTTTTTTCTTTCCCCTCTCTTTCGCACCCCCTCTCGCATCTCTCACTCCCTCTCAATCCCTCTCTCGCACTCGATTTGCACTTCACACGAAAGGACTATCTCTTGTTTCGTTTCATTTCATGTGTCAATTTTTGGGATGCAATTTTTTCTCTTTTCACTTTTCTTCCCTCTGGCAACACACTCTCACCTGCTCGCTATTTCTCTCTCTCTCTCTCTATCTCTCTCTTTTTTTCTCCCTTTTCTCGACTCTTGTTTTCACCACATTCCTTTCCATTTATTTTCATGTCCTCTTCCCAAGATATTTTTTGCCAGTGTCTCATTTTAGTGGTTGTCTTCTTCTTCTGTTGTTCTTTCTTCTTGAGTTTTTTATTGTTTGTTCATGTCGTGGGTGAAATTTTGAAATTCGTTGCTCTTCTTCTTGTTCTTTTTATTTCGTCCTTTCATGCTGAATGTGAATATTTTTTATCGTCACTTAAAAAACTTTCCTGCTTCTGTTGATGATTCTTCTGTTTTGCTTTTATTGTTACGGTTTTTGTTGTTGTTGTCGATGTTGTTCTTGCTGACAGTATTGGTCATGATTTCTTTGTGTGTTTTATTGGTCCAAATTTATGCTATCGAAATAATTTGTTGACATACGATGTCTGAAACAAGTGGAGAGAATCCCATTCGTTGTTCCTCTTAAGATTTATGAGTGCCTGAATGAATGAATGAATGAATACTTGACTGAATGGTGGGTGAATGAATAAATGTATGAGTTAATCTTGTGTCTTGAATCTAGGGAACTTCATCTCGTAAAATCATGAGATCGAAAATCGAGTGACATCGAGATCGTAAATTCAAGATCAGTGAACAGAGAAACCTTCCATCCAGAGTCTATAAGATGAACATAGGTTAAGATCGACCTCCGTGCGATTATAAGTAAGAATGCGAATAAATACTTGAAATGGATCGAGCCGAGTTCTGAATCGAGAAAATGTTCGTATAATTGAAGATCGAAGCGGTCGATTGTTTAACTTTTTTTTTTTATTATAATATTACTTTTAAGAAATGAAATTAAGAGGATTTAATTTTCGTTCAGTTGCATTAACCACGGGAGTCATTTCATTAACTCATCTCTTCTTCTTGCTGATGTGAAGCTTCATAATTCTTCTTAAGAAGTACGCGCCGCTGCACAAAAGTTCCTTCCAATCAGCGTGCTTTTCTCTCCAGAGCATCTCTGAAAGAATCAAGAAGTGGTAGAGGGGGAGGTGGAGGGGGGGGGGGAGAGGAGGTAAAGCCTTTTCAATTAATTCTAATTAATTCTTGCGTTTTGTTCTTTCGTCCCTCTTTAGAATGGGCTGCCAGCTGCAACATGGACACACTCATGGTGGTGGCCAAGGACACAGTCATGGCTCCACTCAGAAGAAGAACAAGAAAAAGCAACCCGCAGCACAGCCGAACATTCAACAGCCCACTGCAGATAAACTATCCGGGACACTTGCTCTGGATACTGCAAGGACCTGCGATTTGGATGGCTTCTGCGCACCCAACACACCCACTGCACCCGACACACCGTCTCGTCCTCTTGGAAATGGCGGCGGCGAGGTGACTTCTAGCAATGGCCAAATTCCCGCCCTCGGCTTGCAGACGTATTCGTATCAGAATTCGCAACCCAGCACCGAGCTGCACGCCGACATTGCCGCTGTGATGGCGGAAACCGCGCCGGGCACTCATCATCATGGAGGCGCGGCGGCGAAGGATGCTGAGAACATGAACGTGCGAGCCGCTTATATTCACGTCATCGGCGACATGGTGCAAAGTGTGGGTGTCTTCATGGCGGCGTTGGTGATTTATTTCCGACCCGATTGGGCGATCGTGGATCCAATCTGTACGTTCATTTTTTCGGTGATCGTCTTGTTCACCACGTTCAACATAATGAAGGACGCGTTGCTGGTGAGTTTGGAGGAGGATGAAGAAGAAGAGAGACAGAGAGAGAGGGAGAGGCATAGATTGTGTAAAATTGAGTGATAATGAGAGGAGGAAGTCATGAGAAAATCGACAAACGACGAACAATTTAATGAAATTTTGAAAACTTAACGAAATTTTGAAACCTTAACGAAACTTTAAGAAGTTGACGAAGTTTTAAAAACTGAACGAACATTTTAAAACCAAACGATATGTTAAAAAGTAACCATATTCCAGTAATTTAGTTACAGTCCGAACAAAATAAGGAACAGTCAAAAATTAAAGTAATTTCAGTTATTTGACTTGAAGAAATATTAAAAATCTAACGAACTTTCTTAAAATGTATGGACTTTAATTTTTTGGTGTTCATCATATTAAAGTACCTCATTATTTGAATAAGCCGAATAAACGACCGACCGGCCATCAACAGGCGAACCTTCCATCGACAAGACGTGGACAGACCGCCTGCTGTCGACGTTCCTAATCGCATTGGTACACACAACTATGCATTTGCCTTGGCTGGAGTACCAATTCTTTGGCATCCCCTCCCCACACCCTTACATTTCTCTTCGACCAGACTCTCTTCTCTGCGCCGTCTCTAGTCTTCGGCATGCAGTCTCCAGAACAAGTATAATTTATCATTTTATTCCTTCGTTTTGCTTCCAAATATTTCCGGATTTCCGCCTTCCCTCCTCTACTTTGGTCTCTCTCTCACGGTCTTCCTTATCTCCGTTCTCCTTTCTTCTTCTATCTTCTCCTATCTTCTCCTCTTTTCTCTTCTCTTTTCATGTCCCTTCTGTTCCTTCCATGTCCCTCCTTTCCTGTTCCCTCCTTCTCTGCCCTTCAATATTATTCTCCATAGCTTCTACATTTTCCATTATTTATTTTGCACTCATTCGCATTAATTTGTGGAATGTTTTTATTGTTGTGTAGTTTTTCTTATTATCTGATATTTCTTTTCATTATTTTTTCTTTTACTGCTTTATTCAATGTTTTCAATGTTTTCTCCATTTTTGTTGTTTGTTGTTCGTTGCTTGTTTAGTTATTTACCATCTGACTGTTTGTTTTACGTTTTATTGTTGCTTTTATTATCATTATTATTATCATTTCAGTGTTGTTGTTGTTTCTGTATTTCTTGTGTCTTAAATTTGATTACTTTGTTAACATTTTTTGATTTCTTTCTCATCTCTTCTTTTCGTTTTCTCTTTTTCAAAAACAATACTAACTGCGATACAATAACAACTGCCATACAATAACAACACGATGATGGATGAACAACAGGTCCTAATGGAGGGCACCCCAAACTACATGCACTACGCGGAGGTACTCGACATTTTCCAGCGAATCGAGGGCGTGCAGCGGGTTCACAATTTGCGCATCTGGGCGCTGAGCATTAATAAAATTGCTTTATCTGTTCACTTGGCAATCGGTGAGTACGATAAGGAACTGTATGTATGCGTGCGTGTGTGATTTTGTAGATGTCTGAGTGTGCTATTGTTAGGATATGGTTGAAACGTCCATTTTTGGAAAAAGGGAGAGAGATGGAGACAAACCTAGATTTGGGGAAGACATGGATGAAGGATGGAGTGGCGAAGGGAGGAGATACTATACTATACAGGTTGGGTAGAGTTGTGAAAATTGCAGTTCATTTGTATTAAATGTACACATTTTGAATGCATGGGAATTAAAATAAACACATACACGCAAACACTCCAGCAGACACTCTCACACGATACTATACAGACCCCAACATATTTTTGCAAACATCAGCCATCCCTCCGGCAGGAAAATCGGTCAAATATTCAACTTTAAGACTCCTGACATGCTGAGAATCCCGTCACGTCGTCGGATTGGAATTCAGGACGTCCAGCAGTTGAAGTGTTTTGGCAGCAGATTGCTGCTGCAGCTTTCTGTGCCATGAAATTTTAGTGGCGCGCATGCAAAATTCTAAGCTCTTTAAAATTTATTAAGAATTTGATGAGTCTTGCGGTTGACTGCAACAAAAAACCTCTGGTACTCTGTATTCGCATATATAAAAATAGAAAGAAAAAATTAACAAAAAAATAGGAAAAAAAACAAAATTGGAAAAAAGAAAACAACAATAAAATTTGCCGCAACTAAACTTTAGGGGCTCTAAAATCTGCTGACGTGCTTATTAAGCCATTAAAATTGTTGTTTTCATGGGTTTTTTCCCCAAAAGAGTGGGTGGACTGGTTTTCCCATGCAACTGCAATTAATTCCGAAAAAGTGAAGAAACAGAAAGACGCGTTGTGTTGCGATGCGATGGGATGTGCGGGTGATGCGATGAGATGGAATACGACCCGCTGTCACTCGATTGTGTTGTGAGGGAGCGAGAGGTGGAGGGGAGAATGGGTCTATATGATGTGTAAAAGAGTGTATATAGCAACAATGTTTGTGTTTTGTTCTTGTCATTTGTTTTGTGGCTTTCAAGTAAAAACCTTTAACGTCTATTATAAAAGTTAATAAAACGGTTCAAGGTTAGAAAATGTAAACCAGAGAAAACACCGTAAAAAGCAACAAAAACAACAACAAAGTGTTCTCCATCTCAATTTTGACTCAAATATTATTTAGTGTGTCTTTTTGTGGTTCTTTGTTCTCTGTTCTTTTATTATTTATTTTTCTTTTTATTTCGGTGAATATTTTTGTGTAATAAAAACGATATTTTTTATTGCAATCAATAAAGTTGATTGATGACATGTCAAATGAAGAACTTTCCGTGTAACCTTGATTTTTATAGCTTTTTTGACAAATTTTACGAAATGTTTGATGTGTGGACTTTAAAAATAATCAGCAATTCTTTTGCGATATTTTTATTATATTTTTTTAATTTTGATTAGAACTTTTAAGGATTTTTTTGTTCAAAAAAAGCTTGACTAATGCAGGAGTCGATTTTTCCCGATTTCTCTGCGTCGATTAAAGTTAGGTATTAATTAATGTTTGTTTAACGAGTTTTTTAAAAATTGAGAATACTAAAGAATTGCTTTATTATTTTATAATGCCGTTACGAATTTTCAAAAATAAAAATCAAAAACAACCAAAAAACCAATCAAAATTAGACAGAGAAGAGAATCCCAAAAAGTTGACATCGAGTTGACTTTGTTGTTATACTGGCTCTTTTTCTAACTTTCGTGGTCTCTCGTTCTCGCTCTCCCTTTTTTGTATCTCACTTTCTCTCCCTCTCTCACACTTTAATTCAGTAAATCACAGCGACTGATAAAACTTTTCGTTTACAGCTCACAGAAGAACTGCCCTTTATTTCGGTTTATATACCACGCAACTCATCTGCGGTTGGCAGGCATCTCATTTTCCCTCCCTCTTTTATTCTCCTTCCCGTAGTTCCCTTAAACCCTTCCAAACCAGGCCAAAAGTTTTACAAAAGAATTCGCTGCCGTAATTTTTGTCAATTAGGATTTTCTGCATTTTAACACTTTCAACATTATTAGCAGAAAAAGCGAGTAAAAGCAACTTTAAACGAGAAAGTTTTCTATTTAAAACAGACCTGTTGTCTACAGAGAGAGAAAGAAAGAGAAACAGAGAGAGAGATAGAGAGAGAGAGAGAGAGGAAGAATGTGACAGATAATCAACCGGCCACTAAAAGATGCACATGGTTTGCGATTTTAAAAAAGGATGAATGGCAACATGCGAAGTGTAGGGTTGGTAGAGACTTTGGAAGGAGAGAGCAGGGAGAGAGGAGAAAATGGAGAGAAAGAGTGAGAGAGATGGAGAGGAGAGAAAGAATGACAGCGGAGCGGAAAAGAGCTCGTGGAGAAGATGGTCAGTCATGAAGTAAGGCGGGTAGGAGGGGGGACATAAGAGGGACAAATAAAAAATTTATTTGTTTCGCGTGTTGAAGCGTGCAGTGAACGTTAAAAAATGCAGACATTAAAAATGCTTGCATATGCAATAAAATGGTTTTTAAAAGTTCTTTAATTCAATATCATAAACCAATCTCACCGCCCGACCTCCCTTCGTCCCTCCACGGATTTTCAGTGCCTTTTGAAATTTAATAGCTTTTTAATTTTCACATTTTTTATGCATTTTTTTTAATAATTTCTGAAGGTTCCCATATTTTTTTCCCATATTTATTGCTTTCAGAACCTTAATAGTTGTGCGTTTCTGCGAAAGATCAAATATTTTTGTTCTTCTGCTTTTTATTCTCTTTATTGTTCTCCTTTTTTTCCTTTTCTAATTTTTCTTCTTTTTCTTCTTAACTTCATAATTTCAGTTCCCTAAATAAAAATTAAACAAACAAAAAATACATTTTTCAAGAGTGTCAAAAGTTTCCGCTTTTCGGTTATCGCTTTTTGCTTCCTCGCTCTCTGTCTCCCTTTCTTTCTCTCTCTTTCTCACTCTCTCTCTCACTCCCTAGCACACTCTCTCACCCCCACCCTCTCCCTCTGTCTTTCCTACTCCTCAGGACGTTTAATGATGGCTTTTTCACTTTTTTAAAGTCTCGTAAAAAACAGTTATTGACAGTCGTAAAAAAGAGTTGCCAACTTTGTTTGTTTCTGTGTCCAATTAAAAAAATATTCTGCGTTTTTTATTATTGTTTCTCTTTGTTTTTGCTCTCTGTTTTGTGTTCTTACTTTTTAGAGCTTTTAAAACGTTCACGTAAAAATGCATCGGTAAGGGGAGGGGAGGGGGAAAGCTTCTGCCTCTGCCACAGTCTGCCAAAAAAGTAAAAATTATTTAAAAAAAAAATGGAAATTATTATAAAAAACTAAAAGAAAGTAAATAAGCGTCCTTAAAAGATCTCTAAATTTTATGCTTCCTTTTTTAATGATTTTAATTTTTATTGATAGGTATTTAAGAGATATGCAAAGAGAGGAAAAGAGAGAGATATACAGATAGAGATCATGAAGGGAATGGAGGTATGGAGAGATCATGAGAGAGATGAATGTAGGGAGAAAGAGAGACAGAAGAAGGGAGAGAGCATGTGAGTAATGAAGACAGAGCGTGATCGAGATGGAAGAGCCAAGAGCTTGGGAGAGAAAAAGGGGGCGTGACAGACAGCGATAGGGAGGGAGAGAGATGGAGACAGTGAGGGTGAGAGTGGTAGCGCGTGGGGGGGGGGGGTTAGACACAGACAGTGTGTGGAGTTTGCTTTTTTCTGTTGATAGTTTTTATTGTATAGTAAATTTTTAAAGAGTTGTCTCGACCTTTTTTCGAAACTCTTATTTTGGTAAGCTTCGAAATCTCTTCGTTTTTGGCATCGTTGATCGACTTTCTTGGCAAACCAATGAAACTGCTTATCAACGTTATTTGCCTTGATTTGATTACAATTTCACATCCTATCGTTTCTTACCTCTCTCTTTACCTTTGTCTCTCTCTCTTGTTTTTATATATTATTTATTTTTATGTCTGTATTTTTGTATGAATGCTTTTGATATCCCTTGCATCCTGTCATTTCGTTTCTCTTGATTTAACCTCAAAAATAACTTGGCTAAAAAATTGCTTCATTTCAGGTCCGGGGGCCAATCCGAAGAAGATTCTGCAAGATGCCACTACCGCGGTACACTTGAGGTACAACTTCTTCGAGACAACCATACAAATCGAGGACTTTACGCCGAATATGGAGAACTGCCAGCAGTGTACAGTACCGCAAACGTAGAGAGGACGAACCGAGGGAGAGCCGTGGAGAGAGGAGTCCACGGAGTCAAAGAAATCAAAGAAGAGGAAGTCAGAGAAGGACGAGCCGGAAGAGTCGAAGTATGGAACGCAAAGTCTACAAGAGCAGAAGTCTTACTACTCAAACCGCCATCGTCACAATAACAACAACAACAACCACTTAAATAACACTAGCTTAAACCACAGCAACAACGTAAAGAACAACAACAAATCATGGGCCTCATTATCCCAAGAATAAAAAAAGGTTGTTTTCCTTAATTTTCCTTAGTTTTCGGGCCGTTTTTTGTTTAGTTCCTTTTGTGTCTTCTCTAAAAAGAAACTACAGCCTAAGAGAGCAACACAGAAAGAGCGATATAAAGAGAGACAGAGAGAGAATTAGGAGTATTTTTCTATTCTCAATAAATTATTCCCATAACTTTTTCTAATGTGTATCTTGATTTCACAAAACAACAACAGCAAGAAGAACAACAAAAAAATGTCCATTTAAATTAAGTTAAACTCATTCAATGTTTAATTTTTTCTTAGATTACGTAAGCATCATTAATTCAATAAAAAGCGAAGATGAATAAATAACAACACAAACTCTTCCGTGTTTTTTTAAGTTCCCTCAAGTTGTTAAATTTAAAGGATTTCCGTTTCCGCCTTCGTTTAAGGTTTGACATTTTGATGTTGTAACTGACAGCTTTTTCGTTGTTAAGATTTTGTTACTTTTTAACGATTGTTTCATAAACAGAACTTTTATTGTTTTAAACCTCTCTGAGAGAATGTAAGGAGGAGGGAGGAAAGAATGAGGAGAGAATGAAACTCGTAAAATAAATGAAGGAATGAAGAACGCCAACAACAACCAACGAGTTGACTCCTTCAAAAGCCATCAGTGAGTATTTTTGTTGCATTTTTCGTTGCTGTCTTACACGCCTTTTTGTTGATTTTCTTATACTTATAGATTTTTCAGTTTCTTATTTCGAACATCTGTTTCTTTTGAATCTTTTAATATCATTTAATGTGACTGTTGCATTAAACATAGTGTGAATTATGTATGTAAAGCGCAAGAGGAAAACTTCTTTTTACAAATAGTACAACGTCAACACTTTAATGATTATTAGGGAAGTATGCATCCATGATTACGATTATTATTAAATGTACTCATGCTCATGTAGGTATGAGTGATAAGTATGTACTCATACAACATGCATAGTTTGTCATGCATGAAGGTTGCAATGTTTGCCGTTGTAACTTAATTACGAGTTGACTTGATTTATTTCGAAAATTAATAGCATGTCATAAAAGTGCCGCGATGAATTTGGAAATGGAAACATTTCAGACTCTCCACATATCGCAAGCCAAATCGCAAACATCTGGCAACCATAACAAACTTCAAACGTCCGAGATGTGAGAGAAAAAAAGAACTAAACAGAAAAAAGAAATCCAAAATCCTCTAAAATCCAAGTCTGTCCGAATGTAAGCCTCTTTTAATGTTTCACACTCACCGCCACACCCACTCGTCGTATCCTGTTATCCCGCCTTTAGCTTCGTTAGAAAACACCTTCGCGTGCCCAACGCTTTCACAGAGTTGCCACCCCCCGCCACAGTTAATATGGATGGGTTGCTCAGAAAATGCGCGCAACTTGTTTTCATATTCGCCGCATTCATAAATCAAAAATTTATATTGAGTCCAAGTGCGGCGGAATCCTGATGGCGGAATGTATTAGTCAAGCGATGTCGGTGGGGGGCGGGGCGGGGCGCTGACGAGGGCGACGGAGAGGTCGCCCGCCACAACTGAGTTGTTCATCCTTCAAAATTGCGTGTCGGCGGCGGCGGCGGCTGTCAGCCTGCAGGATTCCATTCGTTTCCTTTGCTTGTTGGCGCTGTTTATTTGCGTAAACGATGCATGTTCGCTGGCTCATGGGTTGCTGTGTTATTCTGATGCTTCGGTGCTCTTTTTTTGTAGTTTTATACTACGAGTACGTTTTTTCCTACTTTTTGGCAACTGAAATTATATGAATTCGTATTGAGGAATCAGAGACAACGAGAGCGACAGAATGTTTGGAATTCTAGGTCAAAGTGAAAAATAATATAAATAGAAGAGAAAAATGGTTTGTTTCGAAATTGAGTGAAAATTGTTTTGTAATTTTGAAAATAAGTGAGAAATATTTTTATTATTAGTTTAAAATATAAAATACACATTCTAGGTAATTTTCGAAAATTCGAACTTAATTCGAACTTAATTTCTAATTTTCTAACTTACTGTTTTTAAGCAGGATTTTCAATTTTATTCACGAAAAATAAGTGCTTAAGGTTTTTAAGGGTTTAAAATTAAGTATAAAACAAATTCGAATATGTATTATTATTCAGTGTCATGTTTAAAAGGATCTCCGCTAATTTGGTATTTAATTTGTTATTTTTTACGTATCTCTTGGTCATTGAAATTTACGATATTCCCGCGTTTGAAAAGTTTTAAAGTCTAATTCACTTTGTTTGTCCTTTTTCGAATATGATTTTGTAATACAACCTGTAGTAAAATTTTTGATAAAATTATTATATTTTTCGAAGAACTGAAGCTATGTCTATGCTGTTTGTGGGTATGTCTCTTTTGTTCACTCTCTCCGTTTCCCTCTCTTTCTGTTTTCGAACTTCAATCAAATCTTGAATTTAGTAATTCAACTCTCTTGATATTCTTCTTAACTCTCTTGATATTCTTCCTAATTCTGTTGTTACTCTTCACTCTGAGAACTAAAGCAATACTCTATGATTTCGAAGCGCATGTCAGACGCTCTTCGAAATCGCGAGAGTCTTTTTACACAATCTCTCGTAGTTCGAAATATTCGAATATACAATATTTGCATTTAGAACATTTTTTATGTTTACGTTTCTGTTTTTGCTTCCATGCTGTTGTTATTCTCACTCACTCATTCATTCATTATTATTATCATCAATGATTTTTTCCCTGATGCGGAGGTTCTCTGAATGGTACTCTTAAAAATATGCAATATTTTTTACTGATACATGTATTTTTTTATTTATTGTTTACTTTATACATTTTTTGTATCATTCCATCATATCACGTTTATGTGACAGCGAGGTTCATGTATAAAATACGACGCATAATTTATTATTTATGAGCTGAGCTGAGCGGAGCTTTTGTTGAATTTCCAGGACAACGACGAGGACGATGCTTCTTTTTCAACTGTACCTGTAACGGTAAAGGAACCAGCACCGTACTGTTTTGTTGTTGGCCTGATATTTGCATGTGAATTTGAATTGCTGCATGAATTCAGAAGAAAGACTTTAAAATAAACAAAAAAACGTAATCAGAAACAGAAATTATAAGTAAATCATAAGGAAAGAACAGAAAAGAAAAGAGGAGAAGAGTAGAGAAAAGTTGAGAAGAGAACAGAAGATTGGAGAAGAGTGGAAAAGAATGGAGAAGATTGGAGAAAAGTAAAGAAGAGCGGCGAGTGCCAAAGAGTGAAAAAGCGAAAAAGAATAAATAAATTAATTTTGTTATTTAATTTATAATAAGTTCTCTCTTTATCATGAGTATCCATCCATCATCCTTTGACCTTCATCCGTTTCAGTCAGTTCCTTGCTCTGAAAATTTGTACAAACTTCGGTGCATACATTTAGGCGTCGCCATCAAAAAGCCATCATCAGAACACGCCAGTGACTACAAAGTGACCGCAATAAATTCAACAATTTAAGCATTTGTCAAACCGTCAACGAACCCGCAAACCATCCCGCTTTCCTCTCGGCACTCTTGCCAACCATCCATCCATCCGTCCATATTTGGCGCATTCATCCCCTTCCCCCGGCACCCGATTCGCTTCCATTGCCTTGCATGTCGCTCCGCTATATTATTAGCCAAACTTTTGGGCGAACTCTCAACTTGCAGCCACATAAAATTCTGTCCCGCTCGCTGTTCTGTCAATATTTTTGTTATTTATTCGCGAACGCTTTGCATGTATGAAGTCGTTTTTCGGCTGGCACAAAATGTTTGTAAATGCGTTGTTGCTCGTTAGACGCGTAACGCAACTCAATTATTTCGCTTGCGAAATTCTGTTCTGTCAAAAATGCGTATGCAAATATGTAGATTGCATGTTATGAGAGAGTGGGATGAAGGGAGAAAGAGAGAGTGAGAGGGAGTGTGGATTTATTTAAAGCAAGCTCGTGTGTGACATGTCAGCGTAGATCAACGCAAACGTAACACACAAGCAGCCGTTCGTGTAACGCAAAATATTATTGCATACTTTTAGGGTTTTACGCTTTACAGTAATGCGTATGCTGCTGCCGCAAAAGCTTATAATTGAATAAAAAACCGAAGAATATTAGAAAGAAAAGTTTTTTTATTGAAGGAAAACTTCCTATAGTCTATTTTGGTTAGCCTTGTAGTTTTCCTGGCTTCTTTTTTTTTTGTTTTTGTTCTTATTATATTTACTTTTACTTCAATGACAAGAGCAACGGTTCTTTTTCTGTTCTTGTTTAAGGTATTTTTCACCTCGAGTTTTTTCCATTCATCTTTCAGTTTGTTACTGTTTTATTTTAAGTTTTTAAGTCCTCTTTTTTGTACTTAAATTGACTTTACTTAAGATATTATCGACTGTTAAATACTAAAGACATTATCGACTTCGATTCAACATTATTTCACTTAAATTCGATTACTTGTGTGTTGATTATTTGTGTGTTGTTTCTTGCTGTATATATTGGGTTTTATTGTTTTCTTCTGGTTGCTTTTACTGTGCGGAGCAAAATATGTCGCATTGTCGAAATTAGAATGAAATAATTTATGAGCATGAACAATAACATGGAATAATAAATGGCACAAAAGTGTGCCGGCATATTTTGTTGCATTCTTTTGGAGATGCCTTGTTTAGGTGGTGGTTGAGAGTGTTGACCGTCGTTGTATGAACACGAAAGGAGAAAATATTTGTCACCAA
The DNA here is from genome assembly GCA_943737955.2 of Myopa tessellatipennis. Taxonomy (NCBI): domain Eukaryota; kingdom Metazoa; phylum Arthropoda; class Insecta; order Diptera; family Conopidae; genus Myopa; species Myopa tessellatipennis. Next base: position 60,962,958 of record OX031316.1, read on the forward strand.
AATTAAAATGAAAATCCAAGCTGAACTAATTTCATTTAATGCTGCATACTTTTTGGTGTTAACGAAATCATAAGAAATGATGACGTGTGATGATGTTGTTTTAGGAATTTTGCTTTAATTTTCGTTTCTGTTTTTCGTGTGTGTTCGTAACGAGAGACTTTTTGATGGACCAACACATGATTATGTTCCGAAATAATGTTGGATAGTTAAAGGACTTTTCGCTGGTTCGGCGCCATCTGTTGGGGCTTTTGTGTGAGTGTGTGTGCCCTTGTGTGTGTGCGTGTTTTGTACGCGAGTTCATTTTCAGGCCGCCTGGTGATTATAAATGTTAGGCGCCGTGGCTGGTTAACAAAAACTGACACAACAGGAAAAGCTTCCAACGAAAACCCATTTCCTAACTTCCTTTCTGTCTCTCTTTCTGTTTTTCGCTGTTTCTCTGTTTGTCGCTTTGTCTCTCGTTGTATCTCTATGGCTCACTCTATCTATCCTTCTCTTTCCTTCTCTTTCCTTTGCTTCCCTTCAATGCATCTTCTCGTTCATATCTAAATTAAAGCGTCTGAAAAGCCTGAGTCTATGAAAGCGCCTGCAGCAACAGCTTGACTATGAATAAGCCACGCATTATAAATCCGCTTCCGCTCACCCCCTCGCCCCCCCCCCCCTGCCAATGGGTGCGTACTTCTCTAAAGGAACCTCAGAGAACAGGTCGGTAGATGGCAGGTAGCTTGGTTGGTCGGCAGAGAAGCCGCAGATCCTTTTGATAAACAAAAACTTGTCCACAGCCACACAAGGAAACACACACACGCATGCACTCATATACACACATGCACATTTTCGCATAATAGCCAGTGTCTAGAGTTGCCAACGAAGGAGAGTGCACCCGCTTTTGTGAACAGTGTTTTGTTGTTCTTCTCTTCGGTGTTCGTCTTCTGTTGACAACAGCTGATGCTGAAGCTTTGACAGCAGCGGTTGTTGCTGGCTGTTTTGTTAATATTTCGAATGTTGTTGTTGTTGTTGTTGTTGCTATTGTGGACAAGGAGTTTCTGTTGCTTGTCATGTTGTTGTTGCTGTTGTTAGTTACTTTTTTCTTAATTTCCTTCTTGTTTTTATTATTATGCATCTTCTACTCTGGTTGTTGTTGTTGTTATTCGTATTTATGCTGTTGTTCTTTCTGTGGCTCTTCTTTCTGTTGTTTTTGTTGTTGCTTCCTTTGTTGTTGTTGTCGGTAAACAAAATTTAGAAAAGTTCATCAACGTGTCAACAAAGACGTCAACTTTGGGGCTTCAAGCTTCATTTTCCTAAGCATGTCCATGTCTCCGATTTAACACCAACAACAACAACGACAGAAACCAAACAAAAAACACCAACTCTGGCAACCCTTAAATTTTTGTCAATAGTTTGTCGTTTGGTTTGCCGTTTGGTTCTTTTAGTTGTTGTTGTTGTTGTTCTTGTTGTTGTTATTTTTTGTGAAACTCTTTTTTAATTTTTGTAAAAGAAAAAAAGAATCACTTTGAGATGAAGTGACGGGAAAAAAGCGTTACTTTTTTGTGGTTGTTTTTGTTGTTTTCGGTGTCTCTGCTTTCGTGAAGCTGCTCTTTGTTTTGGTTTCTGTGTCTTCATGGTTGTTGTTGTTGCTGTTTTCTTTTAGAAAACACCTCCAATGGCGTTAAAGTGTTAATGAAGGTCTCTGAAGACACACACAAACACACACTTTTTGTCTCAGCAGGGGGGGGGGGGGGCGGGGGGGTGATGGGGACCATGTGTCCACATAAAAACTCTGTTTTGGTCTTTCTTGTGTGTGTCAACATTTTTTTGATTTTTACCACCTTCTAAATATTTGCATAGAGAATGAATGAAAGGAGAGCGAGACAGTGAGAGAAAGATAGCAGGGACGGGGGGAGAGAAGAGAAAAAGAAGAAGAGAGAGCAGGGGAGAAACTGTTGGAAAACCCTGCAAGTGAATGAGACATTTTAATCCTTGAGGGCACTTTGAGCAAAATTTATGGTGATGAGGTTACATAATTCGGTTTTTCTCCTCCTGTTTTGGATAACTACTTAATAATTTCTTTCTTTATTTATTTATTTTTAACCCGTTGTTTTTAGTTGATTTATTTCACAACGAATTTTTGACAGAAATGTAAATTTTGGTCACAGCGTCATTTTTTTATATTTAAATGAAAGAGTATATACTGTAATCGTGATTGCACTTGCTGTTGTTGTCCTTAGTGTTGTTGTTGTTATTGTTGTTGTTGTTGTTGCTGTTGTTATTATTGTTGTTGTTGTTATCGCTATTTTCATTTACGAACATCGAAGTGGAATCGATATTGGAATTCAAATGAGCCAAAAAACCTCAAAATATTCAAACACGAGGTCGAATATATAGAACATGCATATGTACATATAGTGTAGTATACATATATACTTAATATAGTGTAGTATATGCACATACCTGTATCTGGGTGGGAATGAACACCATCCGGTATACAATCAGTCAGCACATCGTGACACACATCAGTTACGTTGATGTCACCGGAAAATAATGCAGCTGCTGAATTCGGTCATCGAAACCCGGGCTCAGGAGGGGCTCAGAAGAGGCTCAGGAGGGGCTCAGAAGAGGCTCAGAAGGGGCTCAGATGAGGCTCGAAAAAATAACAAACACCTCTCTGATAATTAATACCGTGGGGCGATCTATTAATCAGTCCCTTAACGGTAGTTGCGGCAGTCAGTTGTTAGTAAGAACTCGTCCTTCACTCCTCCCTCCTTCCTTCCTCCACCGATCCCTCCTCTTCTCCTTCTACGACCGCATCCACTCTCCCTCAGAACGAAAGCTCGTCATTTTGAGCCATGCGACATGCGTTTAACTTTTGTTGTTGCTGTTGTTTTATGGTTGTTGTTTTATTGTTGGTGTTTCATTATTGTTCTTCTTATTTTCACTGTTAGTTTTGTAATTTCTTCATATGGACACTCTTTTCCCTTCCGAAAATTTGTTCGCTTGTTATTTTAACGACTTTTTAATCTAGAACCATGAGAGCCAAACGTCAAAAATATCAAAAAATGAACCATGTCATTGTGCTTCTAATACTATTAAAAATTGTCGAACATTTCTTGTTGTTTCTTTCGCAAATGAAATCAAGGTCTCAAGACTTTTAAGAACCTTTAAGAAAGTCCGTCGGCTTTCAGAACGAAACACAAAATGTACTAAAAATCTAGAGAATAGATCAACATGTCTGTTGGATTACAGTTAGTCACTTAAATCTGTCAGTCAGCGGTTCAATGTGTTTGTCTATCTGGTTGTCTTTGTTCTTTTTTGTCCTTGTGGTTGTTTATTCTGATTTACATTGTTATTTAAATGGATATAAAAAACTAGGCCCACCACATGAAAATCACATTCCACCACAGAATCCTCTCAGACAAGCAACAAATCGCATGTCAACTTAACAGCAATGAAAAATGATAGCAACAACAATGGCAACAAGGCACTAGAATGAAACCGCAACAACAACAACAACAAATGCCCTTTTCCATTGTAGTCTCTGATCTTATTAGGCATGATTAAAGAGAATTAAAGAAGTGAGAACAATGCGAGAGGAGAACCTGAGCCATTAATGCTTGGAACAACAACAATAACAATAACCATGACAGCCTATGGAATTGTTTCTCGACTTGTTGTTGTTCTTATTATTGTTGCATTCAGATGATTCCGGGAGCTAAACAAGCTCCTGACGCCAACGCATGGGTGAGTTACACAACAAAACGTTTCGATTACATGTTACGAGTTTGCTTTTAGGCGTTTTATAAAAGCAGAAGAAGAAAGAGAAGAAGAAGAAGAATAAAACCAACAACAACAACGGTAACAGCGTCAAAACAGACCTTTATCAGGATTTATTAGAAAACAAGTTCATGTGTAGAAATGTGAGTGTATGAACACAGGTGAATGCGTTTATAGGTATGAGTGAGTCGTTAATGTGTTTGTGTGAGTGTGAAAGTGTGTTTATGAGTGTGTGTATGTGTGTGAGACTATGTGCGTGTATTATGTGCCTGTGTTTAGGTTTGTATCAATATCAACGCTGTATAAAATGGAAATTGATAAAACTCTTAAAAAAAAATCGCAAAAACTGAACTTCAACAAGCAGCATTTTTTTTACTTTTAATTTAATTCACTTCAGTTTGTTTTGTCTTCTTTTTTGTGTATTTTTGTTTTCCTTTTCTTTGTTTTTCCTTTTTTCCGACGCATCACTGAGAATAATAAACAATCGAGTGTGACAACATCAAAAATGCAACAACAGGAAAACAATAGAAAAGTTCACGAAAAAACGTTTTAAAATATATAAAAATATTTTAAAAAAATCGTTGAAAATGTGGAAAAAAACCAGCGCCGTTGTTGGTTTGATGTGAAGAATAGAGTACACTCCCTGAAAGTATGCTTATTGCGATGCGCACCGACAAATGGTTGGCTCTGTTGGCTGCACAATCGGTTGGTTATCATCAATAGTTTTTATATACACGCAGCAAAAAACTAGAAAAAATATAAACAAGGGGATTCACTACAGAGAAAAGGAATACACTTAAAAAAATTAGAAACTCTGACAGGTCGGATATGTTTTCGGTTGTGTTCGGTCGTTCTTTGTCAAGTGTTGGTTTTTCAGTACTTTTTTAGTCCCTATTTTTTGAGTCGCCTTTTTATGAGTCACAGTTTTTTAATATTTCGTTGCCTATTTTTTGTGGTCCATTTTTTTGTGGTCTATTTTTTGTGGTCCATTTTTTTGTAGTCTATTTTTTGTGATCCATTTTTTTGTGGTCTATTTTTTGTGATCCATTTTTTTGTGGTCTATTTTTTATGGTCCATTTGTTGTTGGCCGCATTCACAGTTGCTTTGTGTCCAAGGCTGACATTTTGGCCAACTACGGCTGTTTGTTTAACTGTTTGTTTTGGCCGCAGCTGTCAAAGAATCACAGACAGAACAATAGTAAAACCAACAAAAATACTTCTATAAAAATTAGCCCCAACAAAATGGATTTTTTCTGACACGCAAAAGTTGTTTTCATTCATCGAAACAGTCATTCAGTTTGGCGGTCTGTGTGTCCATATGTCTGTCAGTCAATCAGTCAGTCATTGAGTCAGCACCGAGTCAGTCCCCGAGTCAGTCATCGAGTCACTCACCGAGCCCGTCAATTATTCAGCCAGATTTTAACCACAGTGGTTTCAAGAGTTGATCTCAGATCTAAGTATTTATTTTCCACTAAAACGCTAGCAACATAAAAAAGCAGCAATTAAAATTGCAACGAAACCACTACTAAAAACAACAACAACAACGCTAGTAGCAACAACAACAGCAACAACAACAGTAACAACAAGAACAGCAATAACAGCAATGATATAAGAACGACAATAATTTGCTGTTGCAACGCAATTCCAGAATTTTTTTATTTTATTTTGTTTTTTAATTTTTTTTTATTTATTTATTAAAATATAAACTAAGCGCGGTAGTTTTTAAGTAATGAAATGAAATACAGAGAATTATAGTTAATTAAAAGAATTGTTTTATTTATTTATGGTTTTTTATTGAACTTTTTAGTTTTCTTTATAAATTTTATGTTTTTTTGTTAACATTTTTATTTTATTACCTTTGTTGTGGTTTAGTTTTTGAATTTCAATGGCTGTTAATTTTTTTTGTTGTTACTTTAACGGTTTACGCCTTTAAAACTTCATAAAGCTGTCTACACTTTTTAAAAAAAAAAATCATACTCGTACATTTAAGAGTATTTTTCTCTACATTTTTTGTAGTATTCTTCTATCGCGTGTTTTTAGTGTAGTTTGTTTTTTTCGATTGCATTTGCAAGTACTTTAATTTGTTCAAATAATTGTAATGTTCATTAGAGAATAGAGAACAAAAACAACTACTACTCCTATTTAAAGCGAAACAATTTGTGTTTTACATAAATTTGCACTTTATTTGTGTAAACTTCTGTTTGTCCGATTAAATTCCTGATAATTCTGTTCCGATAAACATGTCGAGAGCATGCAACGTTAGCAAGGTTCAGCAATTAAAATGTGAATCATTTCGAATAAATAATGAAAAACAATGCAATGAAAAAAGAAATGCAACACAATTTTAGGAGCGATAATTTTTTATTTGCTTATTTAACTTATTTTATTGAAAGAATATCAAAATCATTGTTTTTTCCGCACTCATTTTTATTGTTTATAACGTTTGTGTCTTTTTCACCTAATTTTGTATTCACCACTTATCGAATACACAAACCTTTCAGCGTTGCAAAAGCATTTTGGAATGATTACTGATGTGATTGAGTTACTGATGTGATTAAATTACTGATGTGATTAAATTACTGATGGATTAAACAATTTAAACAATGATTAGTGAAGAGATCAACGTTTGTGTGCGTAATCTTCAATATTAAGCTCGATAATCTCGCGGATTCGATATGTAGTAAAAGTATACCACATACTCTTAGGCCACAACCACTTTATAAGTCGTATCGTTCAGTATTGTTATTGACTCTTCATCAATTTTGTTCAGGCATATTAAATTCCATGATAATTAAAGTATTCATTATTTTAGTCATTATTGGGTATCAGTTATAATTAGCACACATGAATACAAACCCATTGAACTTCGGGTAATAATATTACTGCCCTGCGGTATGCAACATATTTTTAGTGACGACTACTCTGACTAGCTTTAAGTTGTCAGAATAGCGATAGAATATGTGTATGTATATGTGAACACACACAGTAACAACAACAACAACAACAACAAAGATAAATACCACAGTGTAAACTATTAATACTGCTTCTTCGTCCTCTTCCTCTTCTTCTGCTGTTGCTGCTGTGACTTCTTGCCCTTCAGCGATTAAATGTTGAATCAGAGATCTGATAGCATATCATCTGGCGAAGTGTAACAGAATTAATGGTGGTTAGGCGGGGAGAAAAAAGGAGACAAGAGGAGAGCGAGGATAGGATAGCAGTGAAGAACGAAGAGAAGAGTAGAGTTGATAATAGAGGAGTCACACACAGAAATGCTCACTGACCAGAACCATAACATACACACACAAAGCTACGCACACACTTTAACAAGCATCTAGATATACTTAAAGTAAAAATATACTCACAACCTCGAGTGAGAAAGAAAAATAATGGAGTTTGTTGCAGAAACAAGTAGAAAAAGGGTAAAAAACAAGGAAACACTGTAAAGTTAGGAGAGTGGACAGAGCGGACATACAATCAGGAAAATTGTCAACGAGACAGATTTGTAGATAGTTAAATAGTTCGACAAAATTGACAGCTCCGGACAGTTCAAAGTAAAGTTATCCGTAGGGCAAAAGATGGTTATACTATAAACATGACAGCAGAACCACGAGATTGATTTCGCAAACTCGGATACATTAAGGGAGAGACTAAGAGAGAGAGAGAGAAAGGGAGAGATGGTGAGAGAAAGAGAAATAGACAAGGAAATATAGATAGAGAGGGTGTAAAAAAGAAAAGTACGTATGGGATAAAAATATAGAATTACAACGAAAGTATTGCATACTTTTGGACCAATCGATTTCCTTCGTTCACACTTCGAAGCTGTATCATGATTAAAATTAAATTAGAAAAAGAAGTATTATAGAATCAAGAAAAGTTACATTAAAGGAGTTACAAGGGTCTAGAAAAAGCAGATCAAGGAAAAGAAGGGCAAGAAAAAGAATACGAAGAAAATAAGATTAAGAAAAGGAAGATTAAGAAAAGGAATACCAAGAAAAAGAAGACATGATTGAGTAACAAACATTCAAGTAGCCACACCATCAGCAGTACCAGCTGTTGTCTGTCTCTGCCCTGCGGTCAAATCACCACTCTGATGGGATTCGAACCCGAAAGTTTTCAAAACCAAAAACATTACCAGTCGTTGCAGTTGTTGTTGCTTTTCTCTCGAGCACTTAAAGCTGAGAAAGAGAGAAAAAGTTGACCGAGTTGCCTGTTTGTGAAATTTTGTTGTGAAACCTTTTAAAGCATTTCCCGGAAAATTCTTAAAATATTCCCTGGAAAACATCAAAATCAGACATCAAATCTTTAAAAATGAATATAAATTACATTAAGAAAAACAAAAGAAAAGAGAATAAACTCAGAGAACATGGCAAAAATTAAAGAAACATTTATTAAGACTAAAAATAAATGGTTCTGATCTCAGGCTGATTTAAGATAACCTTTGAAAACGATGTTTCTGCTGTTGCTGCTGCTTGTTCTCCTACTGTACTTTTGTTGTTGGTTGTCTTTCTTTTTTATTAATTTAAATATTTTCCAAGCATTAGAATTTAAAGAGCCATCGATTTATATATTTGCTGAGTTGAATGAGTGGAAATCAAGCCTCAACGCGTTGCTGAAGTGCTTTCGAAAAGTTGTAGAAAACTAGAACAGACCAGAGACTGACAGGGAGATAGAGAGACAGACAGGCAGGGAGGTAGACAGACAGACAAATGATACATACGTATATAAAAAAAAGTTAGAGAGAGTGAATGAAAACTACAACTAAACTCGAAACTGAAACCGAATTAAATGCTTCAGAGTTACAAAAGAGTTAAAAAAATAGATAGAAATAAAAACAATAACAATGAAAACAAGAACAACTCCATCAAAACCAACAACCAAATGAAGACTTTTACTCAGTTCTCATTAAAACAAAAACAACAGAAAGCTGGCAAGCTTACGAAGAGTGACCATTCAAGCCGACCAAAATAAAAAACACCAAATAATTTTAGTAATTTTACACACGCAGCGCAGGACTGGAGGGGATCATTTAATAGCGAAGAAGAAGAAGAAGCAGAAAGAGTAAGAAGAAGCAGTAGAAGTAGTAGCAGACGAAGAAGAACAACAACGACGTCGTTGCAACACGCGGAGGCTGCTGTGACCGAAGCAACTTTAGACGATTTGCCAAGCGGCGAGAATAACGACTCCTACAAATGATGGCGATGATGATGATGAGCAACACGATGATTATGATATTTTCAGCGTTTTCAAAACAGTGTCTCGCATAGTTTTAAGCACACAAACACAAGCATGAAGCATGGCGACTGGCTGTTTGGCGGACTGGCTGACTGGCTGACTGGCTGTTTAGCCTGCGAGCTGGTTGCCTATGTTTCTGCCTGTCTGCCCGTCTGTCTGTCTGTTTGCCAGACGCCGTGTGTTTGCGTAAAATTAACATATAGTAAAAGTTTGCAAATGAAGCTGATGCAAAAGTTTTGAGCTGGAATTTTGTGTTTTCTCCTTTTTTGGCTCCTTTTGCATTTTCACGCCATTCGTTCCCCTTTTTTTTCAAGATTGTCTGCTAATATTTGCAAAAAGAAAGACGCGAAATGCTATTCAAATACTAAATTATGAATGCAAGCGTTTGTATATATGTATGTATATATGTGTCTGTGTGTGTGTGTTAGAGAGTGTGTTTGTGTGTGTGTATTTCTTGTGTCTATATGTTGGTGTGTCTTCCTGTGTGTCTGAATAAGTTTGAGTTTGTTTTTTCTGTGTGTCTGATGAGTCGAGACTTCGCTGTGTTCATTACAATAAAAACACCGTCAGTGTGGAAGAGAGTGCATGTAGGTGAGTGTGAGTATGTGTAGGTGTATGAGTGTGTGTATCTGTGTCCTTGTATGTTTGAGTGTCTTGATGTTTGGGTCTCCAGTTTATATCTCTGTTGAGAGCACATGTTGTCGTTGTCGTCATACATGATCGTCGTAGTTAGGAAATGTATGATGTTGGTGTTGTTGTTGTTCTTCACGTTGTTGTTGTTTTCTTATTACTTCTCCTTTTACCTCCAGCAAATGAATGAATAAAGTTTTTCTTATTTAGTTTTTCATTTCTATCTTTTTTTGATCCTTACAGCTTCTACTTTAAAAATAAGTTCTGCATACTTCCAGGATAAACATCGTTAAAGTTTACATCATTTAAAATTGTTGCGAGACGGGAAGATTTTTAAATTAAAGCAGAGGAAAGGAGAAAAACAGGGAAATAAGAGAATAGATAGGAAAGAGAAGAGAGCGAGAAGAAAGAAATATAAAAAAAAACAGAAAAAAGTAACGAAGAGAAAACAAGTGACACGCTTTAATATCGCGCTCATTATAAAGCGTAATGATATTTAAATATTGGATCAAAGTGCAGAAAACGTAGGAAGACACCAACACAGTCACAGTCAGACACGCACACATACATATACATACACTCTTTAACACAAGTTAGTTTTCTTAACAAAGGCGAACTTAACAAAGGATCCTCTTCAGTCAGAGAAGCAACAAGAATGTCAACAACATCAGCAGCAGCTCCGGCCATTTTAACTTGTAGCCAGGAGCTTAGCTGTAGTACCCTCCCCGGACGTTTCATACCTCATGCCTCATGACGCATCCGTCTCAGACGTCAAATCCGTTAACGCGTCCACAATACGACTGCTCAAGCGACAGAAGCGACAAAAGCGACTCCGCTGGTCAGAGTTTAGATGGAAGCGTAACAAAGAAGAGGACGCATACTGAGCCCTCCATTTTCAACCCCGCTCTCCCTCTCCTCCTCTCTGTCACTCACCCATTTCTTTGTATTATTTTTTCCTACTTATTTCTGGTTTTTTAACTTTATTCTGTTTGCTTTTTCTTTGTTTATTTTGCGTGTATTGTGCGGCACTCTCTGTTTACACAGCTAATAAAATTATGTTTGCGTGGAGCAGAGAGCGGGTGAGAGAGAGACAAAAAGAGAGGGAGAGGAAGTGATGGAGAGGGTGAGCGAGAGATGCGGATAAAGAAGAAGAGGTGGGAAGAGAGACACAGTTTCTCCCTGGAAAGATTTTTGAGTGGCAGATTTCTATAAACATCGTTTCTTATTACTTTGGTTTTAATTTCGTTTCTTTTATGTTTTCCTTTTTGCCTTTCTTTCTATCTTTTTTCTCTTCCTTTTTTGTTTTCTGACGTTGACATGTTGTTTGAACAGCGTGCTTTATTGGCTAAACAATTCTTGAAGTGGGAAAAATTACTCTTAAACTTTTTAGATTCTGCAAGTAATTTTATTTTAAACATTTTTAAATTTTATATATTGTACTATTCTATGGCATTTTATTGATTTTAATATAAGTTTTATTTATTAATATTTGTATATAAATTATTTTATTTTTTTTAAACTTTTTAATTTCGTCGTTATTTGGTCCTTCGAGCTGGATTCTTCTTGTTTTCTTCCTCTTAAATTATTTCCTACTTCTCTGGGACATTTAAAATGTATAGATTAAAATTCGATATTATAAAAACAAAAACATTTCTCTAAAACAATGCAATCTTTCATTAGTGCAATAATAATAGCTTTAATGTTAATAAAATTATGTTTAGTTCCATCTGAATGAATTCAAGTTTACTTCTCTGAGTATGTATTCAATAAGTTTCGTAATATGCTAAATTATTTGTTCTTTCCTGAGCATTGCATACATAATAATATTCACACATGATTTCATCGTTATCATTCATCGTTATCATTTCTGCAATGAAATCATATTGAGTTTTGTGTAAGCCAAATTTTACAGAAGCTCAACAGAATCTTAACTTAACTTAATTCGAAACAAATGTCCTTAGAATAACTTCTAATTTTCGGAGTCCTTTATGCGCATCGTACAGTATACAGAGTACAAAGTATAGAGTAGACAGCCGAGTAGAATATATTAGAGAGTAAAATAGACTAGAAAGTAGAGTAGTGATTCGATTAGAGTGTCGGGAGTCGAGTAGAGAGAAATGATTACAGGGCAGAGTAGATAACAAAAGATAGCTTGAGAAGGGTAGATAAATATTAAAAATATGATCATTCATATAACAACAAACTCCAGAAGAGTGGGAGAGGTCGTTAAGGAGCAACACCGGGAATAAGAATTTCTAAGGATCATTACTAACGACTGAAAGATGCAATGATAACAAAAGCAATAACAACAACATTGTATCTGTTGGATTTGAAGCTATACAAAAAAAGTTGCAACCATTTCTTAGTGGAAGTTGACTAAAAAAGGAAGGATTTTTAAACACGGAAGGACTAAAAAAGGAGGATGGCGGATGTCAACGCGAGCAACACTTTTCATTAAACTTTCAAATCTTTAATCGTTTTGTTGTTCTTATTAATGTTATTATTGTTTTTGTTGTCATCATCGTTGTTGTTGCTATCATTATCATTGTTGCTGTTGTGATCATTATTGTTATTGTTGCTGCTCTGTTGTTGATGATTCTCGAACTTCTTCGAGTTTGCATGTCGACGTAGTTCGAAGTTGCTGCTGCTGTTGTTGATACTTTTTATTGCAGTTGTTGTTGTCGCTGTCGTTGATGTTGTTTTTGCTACTGCTAGCGAACTTTTTATTATGATTACAGTTCAGAGATTGCAAAATAAAGCGTTCATATTTCTTTCTTCTTTGCTCTCACTTCTCTCGTATATCCGCTATGAACCACTCTCTGCCTCTCGCTCTCTTCTTTTTTACTATCAATGTGACATCAATAATTCCAAGTAACTAAAAATGTTACCATATTAAAAACTGAGAAACTCAGTGACCTGAACTGTGCCCAAAGGGTCAAAAGTGTGAAGGGAGCAAACTCAGAGCATCCAAAATTGAGATCTTTGGGTCCAAGAAATATTCGAAAGCTTTATGAATTTTTTAAACTTGATTTAAAACGCCAGGGAAGGGAGAGAGAGAGAGACCCCTGATGCAAATACCTCTACCGTCTCTTAACGAGAAGAAGACGGCGAAGAGAACATCAGCGAGGACGGGGTAAAAAGTTCGAAACCTCTATTGAACTCAATTTCAAGCGCTCATCGCGACTTTCTCGGCACTCAACTCGACTGAGCGACTCATCAACTTAACGATGATCATTATTAATGCAGAGAAAATAACCGTCGATGAGTAGCAGAGCCGTCGCAGAGCGCAGAGAGCAGAGTATCGGGAGCAGCAGGAGTTCAGCTGCAGAGTTTCTGCTGCTCGGAAAACTCTAAAAATTATTTTTAACTGGCGACTCGTGTTTCGGAAACTTTTTCACTCAAACGCAGACCTCCCTTTTTTTCTTTTTTACTACGCGAAATTATGTTAAACTAGAACAACAACAACAACAACAACAACAACAACAATACTCGCAACTACAAGTAAAATGAATTCATAATAAAATGAAAAGAAAAACTGAACAAATAATAAAAATGAAGGAGGAAAAAAATTAACAAGAGTGATGAGGAATGCGGAGAGAATTTGAATTGACGGAGCTAAAGCAACAACAATAATAACAACAAAAACAACACCAACAACACCAACAAGTGATTGTTGCTTAATAAAAAGAGCCGAAAAGTTCGTCCGCGAGAAGCTTCAAAATATATTTAAAAAATAGGATACAAAAAAATATGCCAAATAAAAAAGAGGGAAAAAAAATAAATAAAAGCGGTTCAAGTAATAATAATAACAACAGCAACTACAACAACAACATGAACAGCGGATGATGGCATCATTTTGTGGGTTGGACGGATGCGGAAGGGGAATCCTGGGGCAGGGCGGGAGGGGTTTCTGATTAGTGTTGAATAAAGTGTAAGTTTTTAAAGTAGCTCGGTTCCTCGGCGAACGATCGACAATTAAAAGTTTTCCGTTTCGATTTTGCAGCAAATATTTAAAGTTTATTAGTGAGGATTCTGATGGATGATGAAGGAATAGAAGAGAAACGTCGGAAAGGAAGGGAGCTGAGAAGAGGAGAAAAGGGAGGAAAGAGAGACGGAGAGAGAGAGAGAGAGAGAGGAAGAGAGAGGCAGAGGCAGAGGCAGAGGCAGAGGCACCAAATTAAATGGCTTTCAATGAGCTCGTTAGTAAAATAAAACTAATGAAGCATTCAGTGTGACGAGGAGGGGTGATGATGATGCTAATGATGACGATAGTGATGACGCTAATGATGATGACAATCATAATTATAATGATGATTAAAATATTGTGAATAATAATGGTGATAATATAATATTTAGGTTTGGAGGGAAGATTTTAAAGAGTTAAAAATCAATATTTGAAGAATTTAAGCCAGGATAACTTAAGTGAGTTTCGAGCACTGGAGCACTAACACCAACACTAACACAAGCACAGAAACCCACACATATTCACCGTCTTCCACACACCCACACAAACCACAGCCATCAAATGCATTAATTTGGACAACAGAAGTTTTGTGAAACGACGCGTCGAGAAGAAATTCGACATGAATAAAATAAAAACGATAAAAACAACAACAAAAAATGCACGCTCGTAAGATCTGCACACACACACACACACACACACACACACCACCCACACACACAGACATCTAAACGCATCTTCCTTTATATAGCAACGGAAATTCAGGACTTTCCACAGGAACAAACAAAACTAACAGATGGAGAAGAGAAACGATAAAGTGAAGGAATCGACGAAGTGCAGAGAAACTGTTTAAAACGAAATCCACAAGAATAAACGTAAACAAACTCTAAAAATTCTAAAATTTAATCTAAAAATTCTAAAACTAAATCTGAAAATTCTAGAACGAAAAATTAATAAACTGAAAACTTGAAATTGAAAAAGGAAAACAAATGAGAAAAAACGGAAAGTGAATAAAAACAGAAATTAAATTAAGAAATGTAGAAATAAAATCAACATAACAACATAATATAATATAGAATAATATAAAATAACTTAAAATTACATAAAATAACATAAGATAGCACAAAATAGCACAAAATAACATGATATAATATAAAAGAACATAAGATACCATAAGATAACATGATATAACATAAAATCACATAAATAACTTAAAGTAATATAAAATAAAAATAACTATAATAATAACAACAACAATAACAATATTATTTATACCATAATAATAGCAATAAAAATAAAAATAAAAAAGTTAATAAAATCAAGAAAGAAAAGTAAAGGACAAAAATAACAGCAAAAAATATGAAAATTACGACTTTGAAAGAAGCAAAAATATTAAGAGGAAAGGATGCTACATTCGTTTGGGCGACTGAGTCACTCAGCATCTCGAAGCTTTTTTCAATTTTATTCATTAAATAGCGAGCACGTTGCATAGTTTTGGGAGCTACCTTTATAAAAAAAACAGACGTAAAACTAACTGTGAATGAGTGAATATACGTATGAGAGTGTATGTATGAGTGTGTGTATACTATATGAGGATGTGTTTATGTATATAAATGTGAATGAGTTGGTATAAAGAACAAACAATTCTTAGCGAAAAATGTATGCATGAATACTTTTGCTGTGGCTCTGCAGCTACACAAGCAACAACATCGTAAAGAATGTAAAAGAACTACAAAATAAAAAAGAAAATTGAATAAAGAAAAAGTAGAAGAAGAGAATATAGCATAAAGAAAAAACTATGAAAAAGAATTATTGAATAAATAAAGAATTTCGCAGAAAACCATCCAAAAATATGGAGAAACAGAAAAATTCGTTTATTTCAAAACAAAAGCGCAACAAAAACACGGAGCAACAACAACAACGACAACAGCGACGGCAGTACAAAGAAACCACCTGCGACGCTCCTCGCAACTCTGATCCACTCCGCTCTACTCTCACCTACTCTACTCTTATCCTCTGCTGCACTCTCATATCCTCTCTTCTGCTCTCTTCTCCTCTCCTTCCCCTACTCTCATCTATGGTCAGCGGATATGTTAAAAAAAGGCATTTATTTTCATTTTTATATTCTCGTTCATTGAGAACAAAAATGGACGCCCGTTCAAGCAAGCATCCGCTCCGCCATCACTGCTTAAACTTGCAGTTTCCGGTTGGTCTTAGTTAAAACTAGAGCCAAAGCTAGATCCAGACCCGGAGCCGGAACCAGAACCAGAGCCGAAAGCCAAACAATTTTGCCAAAAAACAAGGGAAACGAAAAAAGCCAAATAAGAAGGAGTGGCTTTTGACAGCAGGAGGCGGGTCTCCCTCTCCTGCACTTCTAAGTCTCTCTATCTCTCTCTCTCTCTCTCTCTCTCTCTCTCTTTCTGTCTTTCTCACTCCTCCAAGCACACGGCCGGTAACGCTTTTTGTGTGGCTTTGTTTTGTTTTCCTTTTTTTATAACTTTCATTGCTTTCAAGCCGGATGTAAGCTTGAATGTGTTTGTGTGTGTATAAGTGTGGATACGTGTGTGTTTTTGTGTTTGTCTTTATGTTTGTTTATTTGTTTGCTGCCTATATTTGTAGAGCTCGTATATATATTATTTATGATCTGAATATGAACTGGCCAAATATATTTGTTCGCTTTGGATGTATGTAAGTATATGTATACATATGTACGTATATGTGTGAGTACTAGAGTACGTTTGTGTATGTATGTGTTTGAGTGCCCCCATGGAGTTCTGCCTCTTAATAAATTAGAACATGAACTCATCCTGAACCTCATCTTCGACCTCCTCGTGAGCATCATCCTTGAACTCGTCCTCGTTCTCATCCTCGTCCTTATCCTTGTTCTCATCCTCATCCTACATGCTCACGCTTCGTCTCTTCCTTATCCTCCTCCGTCCATATTCTCGAATTTACCAAAGCCGAACTTTTTAATATCGCACGAATGTTTACGGAATTTTTTAATTTACTTCTAGCTCTGCACCTCTGTATATTTTTCTTTATTTTTGGTTTTTGTATTTTTGCTCTATTTTCTGTACTTTTTCTTTAATTTTTGGTTTTTGCCTCTTTTCTCTATTTTTTCTTTCTTGTATATCATCTCTATTTTCTGTTTTTTTGTATTGTTTCTTTATTTTTTGCTTTGTTTTTTGTATTTTTTTTGGTACATTTTTTCTTTTTTGGGCTGCATGTGAGTCTTTTACTCTGCTTTTTATTAATATTATTAAAATATGCATTCAAGTCGTAGAGTCCGACTTCCAAGAGCACAAAATCGCCTTTCGAATTCAACGCAGAGGAAAACGACGGATGAAAGAAAAATAGTGAGTCCATAAAGAGGCTGTTTTAAAGATTTCAATTTTATGGTATTATTATAAAAATTTACTCCAAGCCTTTTCGACTTTCAAGAGTTGGAAAAGTTTTCTGTTTTCTTGCGTTCCATAAAAAATAATTCCCTTTTAAGATTTTTATTTGAATTTCGAAAATTAGTTTAAAAACAACATAAAAAATATAAATAAAAATGATATATTAAATAATATTTAAATAAAAATAAATTTTTTAATTATGAGTCCCGTAAACTTTTACAAATCTCATAAATATATAAAATTCTTGTGAGCAGTTTTTGTTTTCTTCCCCTGAATATTAATCAGGTTTCCAGGAGTTCGAGTTTTCAAATATAATCGAAACATCGTTTGCATTTTAGTGAAATTCTAATATTTTCAGAAACTACAAACATGTTCGAAAATTCGTAAAACTATCTGACGCATCTCGTAAAAGTTTACGAGACTCGTAAAGATGTCTGATCGAATCTTCAGCTTCGCATCATCATCAAGGTTTACGTACTACAACAGAACTGCGACGAAAGTTCTTCTCAAAGAGTTTATTGGTATTTAAAGCATTCTTGTTGTTTCTTTGAACTCAGGAGCCTTTCCCCCTCGGCTCCACCATTTATTCATCTCATGGTTAGCTTCTTCTTCTTCTTCTTCTTTAACCAGCGTGACGCGGTCGTAACTTCTTCCATTTCGTCGAAGTGTTTCAAATTCATTCAGTCCACCGAAAAACCTAATCAAGGTTGCTTTAATGAAATCCGTACACAATTCTGTCACCGACGTAGAAGTAGCGGGGAAACGAAGAAGAAGAAAAGGAAGCAGAATAAGAGGAAGAAGAGGATAAAAGGGGCGAAAAGAAGCAGGGAAAAGACTCAGAAGAAGAAATCTAAATATCTAAACAAGAAGAAAACCTCGTCATTGGTTTTGGTCTCTTTGCTTTGCCCCCTCTCTCTCCTCCTCTCCCTCTCCCTCTTCCTCTCCCTCTCTCTCTCCCCTTTGATGAAGTTTTCCCTGTGCAAACACATGCAAAAAGCGAGCAAACATTTTCACCAAGTTTTTCCAAGTTTAACGAAGTCAACTCGTATAGTTTTTGAGATTCGTGTTTAGGGGGAACTTTTTGCGTAGGGGGAACTCGAACGTTTGTACGTTCATCGTGTCGAAGGAAGTTGAAAATACAATAAGAAGTTGTTGTTGTTGCTATTTTAAAAGGTGTGCTACAGCTGTGGCTGTTGTTGTTACCGGTTCGTGTTGCTGGTCTCGTGGGCTGTCTGAGGTATGGTTGTATATGTGTGTGTATGTGTGTGTATCTGTGTATGTGTGTGTGTGTGTTTGTGTCTTGTTACAGGTCGTGTTCGCTGCTGCACTTTTAATTGGCTTTAATTGATGTGTGTTCGATGTACTTAGTGTTAACTTGTTTGCAGCTAGTGTGTTACTTCAGTACTTCAAACTGACGGGAAGGAGGAGGAAGGAGGGGGTAGTGTGCGCGTCGAGAAAGAATGGAGGCTCTCCTGGCCAGTCGAAACACTTTAAATCAATTGAGAGTTTGTTCAGTTTCTTAGTCAAAATGTTACTCATACGTCACGTTGTCCACGTTTTCTTCCTCTCTGCTTCTTTAGGATTTTGGAAGGAAACGCAAGAAGAAAATACAGCAGAAAATGCAGCAGAGAAAACGCAAAAGAAAACACAGAATATAACGCAACGGAAAACAGGCAATACATGGATAAAAATTAACAATATTGGAATAAATTAAAGCAGTGACTGTAGCTAAAAGCGACAAATACAGAGAAAGAGAGAGAGAGAGAGACAGTACAAGTATGCCATCTCAGGTGTGTGTTGTAAGTTTATTTGTGAGCGTGTCTTTCTATCGTTGAGTACAAATGAGTGTCTGTTGTTCATCGTGAGCTGCTAAACTGCGGTTGTTGTTGTTGCTCGTCTACAGTTTGGCTTCTTTTAAGGATCTTATATTGTTTGTCTTTGAGACTGTTCCATACTGTTTTTGTTGTTGTTGTTGTTGTCTTTCTATTTCATGTTTGTTCCATTGGTGGCTGCTTTCTTCGTGTCACCTGCAGCAGAGCAGCTGTTGTTCTCATTCAGCGTAGTTTCGAATGGTTTTGCTTTTAGGTTGATGTATTTGCTAAATATGTCACATGTAGTGTCTGTGTTCTCTCTTTCCTCCCTGCGATTGTGGTTTGTCTCAAGTTTTCGTGTCTTACTTTCTTATTGTTGGTTTAATAATTAGTTTTAACGCTCCACCGAAAGCACGAAACATGGCAGGTTGCAGTAGAGTGCACACACACATATACATGCACACACACACATACACACACACCCAGCTACAAACACTGATACCCTTCCACACTCGAGCAACTTAACAACCACATCAGCAAACTCGCGAATTTATGCACCGCATTCAGTGTCACAGAGTGTAACATAATAAGCTGAACTTTATTATAACTGTTTGTTGTTGTTGCTTCAAGTGTTGCTTGTTTGTTGTTGCTTCTTGTTACTTCATGTGGTTGTTTGTTTGTTTTTATAGTTTCTCTTCCTTCTCTCGTTTTTTTAGATTTGCAAATTCTTCGTAATGCGAAAAGTTAAAAGATTCACCTCGGAAAACTTTCTGGGTTCAGCTTCTGTTGGTGTCTGGTGGCTGCTGAGAGCGAAAGAGAGAGGGAGAGAGAGAGGAGAGAGAGAGAGAGAGAGGAGAGAGAGTGTGTGGGCGTGAGTTGTGTGTGTATTTATGTGTGGAAGTGTCTATATCCGTATTTCTGTGGATTTAAAATGTCACGTTTTTGATGTCTTCCTCGGATTTTCGTATAATGGAAAACAGCATGGTTGTGCTGCTTAAGAAAAGATCGAAAAATCGAGCGAATTTAAATTTTGATATCTTTTTCAGTTATCCTTTTGGTTCTGATAGGAATATTTTAGTGTAGCACAATATTTTGATACTCGTAGATGCTTTGATACTCATTGATATTCTCACAGATAGAATTTTTAACTTCTTCCTCTGACTTGTTTTTTTACGTTTTTTTAAATTTTCCTAAACTTGTGTTTGATTTGTCGTGTTTTTCCAATGTGAGCGATTGAAGCTTATCTTCGAATTACACGCAGCTTAAATTTAAGTGCCCCCGAGGGACCACTTAACCATATTGGCGTGGTAATGAATACACAAGCCGACGCAAAGGACGCGTTATCAGTGGAATGTGTCACCCCAGGCACAGGCAACCTCCCAATCCTCCAACCCTCCCATTCCACTGTTCTATTTTAACGCGACTCCCCACATTTCCCCCTCCCCGCCTTTCGGTTCTTCTAAATGAACGCCTTCCTGCATTAAAACGGTTCAGCAGCAGCAGCAACATTTTGAAAATTCGAAAATATTAGCAGCTTTTTTGTTGCTCCTTTTTCGGCGCTCTAATGACCTGAACGCTTAACACTGAACGCGGAACGATGGAGAGCGAGACCCTCCTGTGCTCCTCCTCTCCTTCTCCTCCTCTTCTCCTCTTCTACAGTCTCTTCTCAGCCTGTTTTTCAGTTAATGAGTATGGCCGAAGCAGGGAACGGTTAAGCAACAGCAAATATTAAGCGGCCGATAATAGCAACAGAGTAGAGCAGAGTCAAATCATGTTCGTGCTGCGTCGGTTGCTTATTTAGTGACCGAAGGCGGTGTGGCGGAGGAAGAGGGGGGTGGGGAGAGGGCGGGGGGGGGGAGGACCAGATTTAACAGAAACAGATTTAGCTAGAGACTGTGTTATTTGTTGCTTGGCAGCTGTGTTGTTTCTGTGTGTGTATCGATGGGAGTGAGTGTGTGAGTGAGTGTGAGCGTGTGAGTGAGTGTGTAAGTGAGTGTGAGTGTGTGAGTGAGTGTGTGAGTGAGTGTGTGAGTGAGTGTGTGAGTGAGTGTGTGAGTGAGTGTGAGTGTGTGAGCGTGTGTGTGAGTGAGTGTGTTAATTTATTCTCCAGTTAATAGCGGTTAAAAACTAATAGAAGAGAAGTTATTCAAACCATCGATAAGGAGGGCAAAAAATGCTACGCTTGTGTCACGTTAAAAGCTTTAAAACACCGCATACAGCGCTCGGTACTCCGCAACCAACGCCACCCTCTTTTTAATGGTTTTTATTTAAAGCCTAAATATACACTCTATTATTTAGGTTGCAGTTTTCATCTGAAGCCTAATAATAGACTCTGTTCTTTTTGTTCTTGGCATTTTTTATTGCCTTACAAATATCAAGCGTCTTTTTCAGAAGTTCATCGTTACGTCGTGTTGGTGGAAGAGAGAGAGAGAGAGAGGAAGAAAGAGAACAATTTTAATCTGCGAAATTATTCCGAAATAACTGTTGTTCATATTTTTCGCATAACTCAAGAAACGTCTTCGGAAGATTTTAACGAAGCTTTTAACATAATTTAGGCCAAAACAATCATCAAACAGAAGGCAAACTCGTATATCTCGTGAACCACTCTGCATACTTGATGGCATTTAAGAGGAGAATTTTATGTAATCTGTACAGAGACCGAGAGAGAGAGAGAGAGAGAGAGAGAGAAAGAGAGAGAAAGAGTGTCCCTTAAAGAGTGTGCCTGAGCGAGAGAAACACAAACAGAAGGACTGTTGAACAAATAAACAGCATATAAAATTGACAAAAATCTAAATAAATCTCTGGTTTTAACGAGCCACAAATAAACCAACCACACACACACACACACACACACACACACACACACACACACACAGAATCATATATAGACACACATAAAAACACCGAAAATTCACAGAAGGACCGGCAGCTATTCTCACACATGCACTAAACTCACACAATCTCTCGCCGTTACTTTATCTCCCTCTCTCTCTCTCCCCCCCTCTTTATCTCTCTATCCATTTTTATATCTCTCACCCTCTCACTCTTCCTTTCTCCCTCTCTATCTTATTTATAGATACGAGTTGTACTTGAAGACATACTTTTGCGAACAATTTTCATTCAAACTTCTGCTGAGCCACTTAAATGACAGAAAATTGCTTTAGTTATGTACGGACAACAACAACAACAACAAGAGCAACAATACTAAAACAACAACAATGAAAACAACAGCAACATCATCAACTGGAACCAAAATCACTATAATTTGTAGTCGTAAGCTCAAGCGTTCTGTAGACATAAAAATATGCTGCTCGGTAGATCACTGAGATCCTGAAGCAGTTACGAATTTATGCAGAACAACAACAACAATAATAACAACAACAATAACAACAACAACAACAGCCACAATATAGACAACAACAATAAAATATACAGCATCTACTATAGTAACAACGAACCAACAGCTATAGTAACAACTCAAGTGACAACGAGCCACTTAAATCAATGATTCGAGTGCTTGATTTTTGCCTAAAAGTTTGCTTAATTTTTCTAAAAATGAATAAAGAAAGAATAATAATCTGCATTGAAAGCGTGAACATTTTGTTTCTTTTATTTTGCGACATTTTTGTTTAGTTTCTTTTATTTTTTCGTCTCCTTTTTATTTTTTAATGCGATTTTCGTCTTTTTAAGGCTGATTTTCGATTTCGGCTCGACAAGAAAGTCAAAAAAGAAAATTACAACCATCGCCCTAAAACGAAATGCAATCGAAAAAGTAACGAAGCAATCACAAAAAATTGAGAACTGGGTTAAATGCTCGAAAGGGTCAAAAAGTGATGCTTCTTCTTCATGCAGCATCGTCGCTGGCGGCAGTCAAAAAGTCGCACCTCTCGTCGAGTCCAGAGCCCGGAGTTGTTTGTTCATTCTGTGGTGAAGCTTGTATTTCATGTACTTTTGTGATTGAGTTTGTGTGTGTGTGTGAGTGAGTTTATACGTGTGTGTGTGTGTGTGTGTGTATGTGAGTGAGTGTATGAGTGTGTGTGTTTTTCGAAAAGTTGCCTTTTTGAAGTTTGTCCTGTTTTATGAAGCCTCGTTTTTTGCATTTCAGACCAGCTTCTCGTTTCTCAGGTGTATTGTTGTTGTTGTTGTTTTTGGTGTTTCATTGGTTGGTTGGTTTTTCGCTACTGTTGTTGTTATTATTGTTGTTGTGGTTCTTGTTGTTGTTGTGTCCTCTTTCGTTGTCAGGCGTGTTTTATTGTTGTTGTGGTTTTTAATCTGTAGCTTAATCTTGGAGTCATGCATAAAATGGGAAAATAAGTAAGTGACCCTTATAGGGCATCGGTCCATAGGTCTCTCATTTGCTAAGCTTACGAGTACGCATTCATAGTGTCTCTACTTTTTCAGGATTTTAATGCGAGCTGAATTTCTTTGTTTTATCAGTATTAAATTTAAATTTCACTTTGATCTTAAACAAGAGCACAATTTTTGCAATTGTTTGAAAATATTTCTTATTAGAAAAGGAACAAATACAAATATTTGCCATAATTAATGGCAAAGAATAGTCGTTAATGGAGAGTTAAAATTTTGAACTTCGATTCCATACTTTTTACATAATTTCGGTTTTAATTTCTAACGCAGTTATTGAAATACTAACTTATCATTGAATAAGCAGGTGCTTAATGAAAAGCGAAGAAGAAGAGAATCGAATTTAGAATGAGTATCTACTTGGAACAAATTGAAAGGACGTTTTGTGATTTTTTTGGGGTCCCCCTTTCTCTCTCTTTTCATTATGTTCTCGAGTTTTTTCTCCTCTAGACTTTGAGAAAGACTTCTGTACGGCAGATGTTTTTTTTTTGGTATGTGTATTGAAGCACATACTCACACATACACGTTTTTAGAGATATTGCGACTTTCTGCGTGTACGAGTGTCTGTAAAGTGACGTTTCTGAGCTCAGTGAAGCGAGATATTTGCAATTTTTCAGAAGAGTTGTTTTTAGTCTCTTTCAATCCTTTGACACATATGACATCACATACACACACACACACTAATAAACATATATCACAAAGACACTTACAAAGGCAGAGGCACATGGCACACTTTACCCTCCTCCTCTCTCCTTACTCTCTCCTCTCTCTGCTACATTTTAGAAAAGCAGAGAGATTTCACATTTCTCTCAACTAAAAGATTCTTAATTTCGAGATTCGTCTTCGTCTTCTTCTGCATCCACTGTCACTATTATTGTATTTTATAATATTGTTGTTTCCTTTGCCGCATCCTTCGTTCACTTATTTTGTCTACGCTGCTTGTTTATCACTCGTTCCGTGTGGCGTCATTCGCTCAACGAAGCGTGAAACACTCTAATAACTCAGTGAGTTTCGGAGATCTCTCAATGGATCAGCATCCATGTTTTTATTTATATTGTATTTTTAACAGGAAAATCCAACAGACTAGGAGAAAAGATAAAGGGAAAAACAACAATCAAAATCAAAGCTACTGTGTTTGCTCAAGGATACAAAATCGTTTGTTTAAATCTTTCCGAGTCTTCCTCAAAACCCCGGAACTCGTTGGTTCCGAAGTGAAGCAGTGAAAAGAAAGAGAAAGGGAGGGAAAGAGCGTGAGGGAGAGCCAGTGAGAATGGCGAGAGTGAAGCAGGCGAAGAGTATCCAGGATCCTCTGAGTCCTCTGTAAACGTTACTGGAATTTATCTCAACAGCAAACGGGTAACGGAAATTCCTAAAACTTCTGGTGTAGTTGTAGTAGTTGTTGTTGTCATTTCAGTTGCAGTTCTTCTTCGACGCTCAGGTGTTTCTGAAGAGGTTGTTATTGTTATTATATTTTTATTAGTTCCTTTTTAAGAGCTCTTTGCAGTGTTTTTTGCAAGAATTTTTTGCTTGCGTTCGTATTACGTTGTAATTTTTTTCCTTTTGCGATTGTTTGCCATTCAATAAATAATCGTACCATCCATAATAACAGCAAAAATAAAAGCAATAACAGCAGGATCCACCACTGGGAAATATAATAGCAACAACAGCACTAATATTACAACAACAACACTAACAGCATCACATCTCTACAAGAATTCATTCATCGATGATACTCTCGAAGGTAAACACACTAGATAACCGCTGGCGGCTGACAGAGAGAGAGATGGAGAGAGATAGAGAGAGAGAGATAGAGAAAGCGGCAGAGTGAGAGAGGAATACCGACCTTGTTTGGTTTGTGGGAATCTTTTACAACAACAACAATCGACACAACAATAACAACAATCGAAATAACAACACACTTGAAATTGAGTATGAAAATGAAATCGAAGCGTTTGCGTTCGCTTATTATTGTCGCTGTTTGGTGAGTATTGTTGTTGTAATTTATTGCTCTTGTTGTTGTTACTGTTGTTGCTCATTGTTTGCACGTTTATTCTTGCTCACGCTAAGCGAACGTTTTTAGTCAACAGCCAGGATAATGAATATAAATGTTTTGCATTGAAAAAACTTAGTTCCATCAAAGGTAATAATAAAATACAACAACAACAGGAACACCAGCAAAAGTAGCAAAGGATTAATTTTAATAGCCTTCATTGCTAACATCGCAGCGAACATTGTTTACCCCGCCCACGCCTCCTTTCACATCCCTCTTCTGCCCCCCTTTTTTTAAACTTCTTTGAAGGGTAGCGCAAAAATTTTACGGCTGCGTGCGTTTTTACGGAAAGAAAAGGATCAACGGAGCAAATTAAAATCCTGATGCGTGTAGACGACGTCGACAGCGTGGATGACGACGATAAAGACGACAATAGCAACAACAGCGACGACAAAGGATACGACAACAACAACAACAGCGACGACAAAGGATACGACAACAACAACAACAGCGACGATTAAGTAGACGTCGACGACGACAAAGGATACGAAGTTTTGAAAAAGGCGTAGAAAATCGTTGAGCCTTTTTGGGGGTCACGGATCAAAAGGAGCGATAAAAACAGAACAACAAAAACAATAATCAAACAAGGAGAAAGGAAACAATAAACAAGAAACGATAAAAACGCTCAATTTTATGACGTTTAACACTTTGAATAAGGATAGCAAAGGAACAACATCAAGAAAACAATAAAAACGACAGCAAAAACATCCGAAGAAGTTGCACGAGCGAAGAAACGATAAAAGCAATAGCAATAAATTCACGATAACAACAACAGAAACAACAACAATCACAACGTGGCAAAACGTAGAAAAAACAACTATAATCGCTCTTCAAAATCAGCTTCAAATAAACGACACACTAGCAATTAATTGTTGCTGTTCTGTGATTTGTTTCTGATTTGTTCTGTTGTTTGTTGATGCTATTATTGTAGTTAACCTCTTTGTAGTTACAACAACAATAATAGTAACAGCAACAACAATGCAAAAAAAACAACAATCTTTCATTTGACGACTTTTCGACCGGAAATTGAAGACTTTAGAAAGCGTTCGTTGACGAAACCGACTGCGGTCACATTTTTTAATGTCTTAATTTTGAAAGCAGAAAAAAAACTCAAAAACAAACAATGTTGCTAACTGTTTAGTTCCCATTTGTTCTTGTTGTTTTTTGTTATATTTTCTCTGTTTTCTCTCGTTTTCTTGGGTTTTTTGTAATCAAAACCGCGGTTTATGACCCGGCTAAAGTTTGCTCACTCAAATCAGCCTCAACAATTTCCAAGTTCGCTATTCTAAGCTAATAAAATGCTGCTGCCCCGCATTCCTCAACTCTTCCCTTCTCTCTTCTCCAGCTTACTAGACGCTTCCTTACCGCTGACTCAAAAGCATTCAGAATTGTTGAATGGTCGAAGCTGAGTTATAACAAAATAGTACAGAAGTTTTTTACGACACGACATTAAAAATATCTGTTGATTTATGATTCACGACAACAAATTTTTCACGGCGACTTTGAAGAGAGAGGGTTTGAGAGGAAAAGAGAGGGAGAGAGATATAGAGAGAGAGACCGAGAGAGGACTGAATAATGACGGACTGTATATAGTCTAAAAACTAATAGAAACTCACTTTAATTCAGATTAAATTCAGAGAAATTCAAAAATTATGAAAATTATAAACTGTTCATGCCAAAAAAGGGAGGAGGAAGAAGGATCTTCGACCTGACCACAGCTGAGGTACCCCACACCATCTGGTGACCTCTAATGAAGGATTGAGCATCTTTAATTGAGGGCGTTTAGAAGAAAATACGTTCTGTGCATTGCAAACGATAGGACAAGCTTAATATACCCTTTCATCTAGTGAGTGTAGGGTATAAAAGCCATGCGCTACAAAAACTTATCCACTTAAGTTGCATGCGTTCCAGTACATTTGCCACAATCGTAAATTACAACTCCTTTTTCACTCATTCTCTAACATACTCGTACTATCTGACTCTCTCTCTCTCTCTCTATCTCTCTATCTCCTCTCTCCCCCGCTCTCTCACTCTGTCGCTCCCTCTCTCTCGCTCGCTCACCATTCTCCCACTCTATTCCTCACTTTTTCTGTGTTACCCGCTATTCTAATCTTTCCTCTTCCGCTCTCCTTATCTTTATGTTTCCCTATTATTCTCTTCCTCTTGTTTGCACCGCAGATTTCTAGATCATTCTTGAAAATGCTGTTGGGGCAAAATTTTTCCGTAACTCTGCTCATAGAGCAAAAAAACCCGGTTCGAAAACTTGTTTTGGGTTTCAGGTTTACGAGTTATTCTGTTGATTATGCGTTACGTTCATTTATTTTTTTCTTTCTTTTGGCTTCGTCATCATCATCATCTCTTCAACTTTTCCTCGACTTCTTTTATCATCCATCTTCTTGTTTGCCTCACATGAGTCCACATGGAACTAAAAAAACATAAAAAACTAAAAGAATATAAGATAGAAAAGAAAAAACATCCTTAAAGTATGCAGCAAAAATTGCAGATGCGAAAATATGCGTTGTGTTGCGTTGGCTTTTATAAAGACACGAGTTTCTCTATAAAAGTGTAGTGTACTAGTATCTGTGTGTGTTGTGTGTATGTGTGTGTGTGTGTGTGGTGTGATAGTGTGTGTGTTTCTCTGTGCATCTACGCGAGTGCGTTCTTCATTCTTGAGGTATGTGTACCAAAGACCTTGAAGTTTTGAAGCTTCTTGCGTAATTGAAGGCTACACGTTTGCTTTCTACTTGTTGGTCGTTGTTGTTGTTGTTGTTGTTCACAAGAATGTGAGAACACGTTATGAAAAAAGAACAACAAACTATAAATTCTTCGAAACTCTTGTAGAAAATAGAGAAATTAAACATTTAATGGAGTTGTAGAAAGTTGAGACAGAAAAATGTTCTGAAGAATGATGAATATTTTTTGTAAAATTGCAGAATTTCTGCTGGAAGAAAAATGAGAATGAAAATTCTACTAAAAAAGATAACTTAAAAAATAACGCAAAAAATAAACAACAATAAGTAAAATTTAAAGAAAATCAAGGAAATTATTTAAAATTTCTGGAGTTTAAATAAAAGTTTATTAAAAATTTATAGAAAACCAGAAAAAAATCCACAGATTTCTTAGAAATCGAAATTAATTTATTATAATAATGAGTGTGTAAATAATCTCAAGAAATAATAATGACAAAAAGGAATCGACAAACAACACATGGACATGAATATACGTGCTCCATTCAGACAACCGCACAAGGACACACGAATACAAATAAAAAATACACACATAAAAAAAAGGGACTAATAAATCCATCCTAAAGAAATCACGACTCGCAGCAGTAAATAAAAATCTCGATAATAATAATAAAGTTTGTCTACAGCAAAGTTTACGACACTTGTCCAAAACATTTGCACGATAAACACATAAAATGAAATAAAATTAAAATGGAAATAAAAACAAAATCAAATGAAAATGAAAACTGAAATAAAATGGAAATAAAAACATAAAAATGCAAATAAAAACAGAAATAAAACGAAAATAAATAAAGAAATATAATGGAAACAAATAAAGGAATAAAAATAGAGATAAAAACAAATAAAAATAGAAGAAAAACAAATATAAATAGAAATAAAAGCAAATGAGAATCGAACATCAAACAATCATAAAACTTATCCGACTTTAGACGAGTTTATTTCTTGTTTGTGGCTCCCTTCAGTCTTCATCTTCACTCTCATCTTCATCTCAGTCTCTTGCACATCCACTGTCTCCACTTTTGTTGTATTTCCATTTGCCTCTTCAATTGCTTCTTCCTGGGATTGGGTCCGTCCCATTGGGACTCTAAAATTCCATTCATTTTTAACATCTCAACAAGATTTTAAATCGCAATTTGAACCCTTTTAATGTCGCCAGTTTTTCAGTCACCCACCCAACAACAGCTATTCAACGGTTTCATCCACCCAATCATTCATCCATCCACTCATTCACCCATCCACCCACCCCCCTCCCCCCCATCCACCCATAAACCCATCCTGTCTCGACCTGATTAGATGACCCTCTGCTCTGTCGTTTGCGCTCGATATTCAAAGATTTATGAGGGGAAAAAGCCGGCTCGCAGCATCAGGTGATTTAAAACTTTTGCTTATTTGCAGGACAACAACAACAAGGATTATTTACGGTCTGTCTTCATAGGATTCAGCTAAAGGTTGAAAACAAGACCGAAATCCGAAGTCCTTGAAGTAAAATGAGAACAAAAGGAGTAGAATTTGATTTCGCCCTGTTTTCTGCTCCTCTTTTTATGATCTTTTTATATTCTTAGCTGCCGAGAACGATTGCATTATAAAATCTCATTAATTTAAGGAACGAGAGGGTGAAACAAAGAAACAAACTCAAATAAACAATGAAGCAAATAAGAAAAAAATAAATAAATTCGTATAATTATTGAAATTTCATACAATTTTTGAGGATTTGTTAAAACTTGAAATTTTTTAAAAGTGCGTCAGGGTTTCTAAAATTTCCTCTAAAGCTTCGGTAGTTTTCAACTTTTATCAATATACATTGATTGATTGATTGAATTCATACAAATTCTTGATTTTTTTTATTTAATTTTTTATAAAATTTCTTCAAATTATTAAAGTAATTCAAAGTCTTAGAAGCTAAACTTTCTAAACTTTCACTTTTCAAACCGTAGCTTATCCCCAAGTAATTTAAACTGAATAAAGTTGAATGATTCTTGATTAGAAAATCGAGAGAAATTTCGATTGAGTTGAAGAAAGAGAAACAATTGAACCCCCTTCATCTCTCTCCCTTCTCATCCATCCAGCTAAGGAAGGAAGAAGGCGATGTTGCCGACGACGACTGCATAGCATCGTGCTTGGAATTCAAGGCTCACATCCTGCAAGCAAGAAATTTCAGTGCAGCAGCGAGAAATGTGCATTAATCAGTGGCCAAATCAATTGAATTCGTTTCGCTGTCCAGTCGAAGAGGTCACGAGCAACAACAACAATAGCAACAACAACAACAACGATGGCAACAATAGCCACATAAATAAATCGATCGTTTTGCGCAGAAGCCACGAAAATCCTTCGCAAGTGAAATTCTTCGGAGAGTCTCTACAATCTTAACAATGGAAGGGATGTAAAAAGAATCGAGTGACTTTTGTTCTTCTTCTACTTCTTCTTCGTCTTATTTTTCATCTTTTTTTGCTTCTTTTTCTTCTTGCTATTCTTATTATTCTTGTTATTCTTGTTATTGTCACGATTGTGACTACTGATTGTTCTTGTTGTTCAACTGTATTCAATAATAAGCGTAGCAACCAACTTATATTTCAATTGGAACAAAGAACAACAAGAAAAACAATAACAACAACAACAATAACAACAACAACATCATGCATACAAAATTTGAGACTACAATCAAGAATTATAGAAGACTACAAAAAACCATCCATTAGAATGAAACGATGAGAAAAAAGACCAGTCACAACAACAGCAACAACACAATTATACAAGGACACGAACGAGAATTAAGAAATCCTCGAGGAAGTAGTAAAAAACTTGAATTTTATTATTTATTTTTAGTTCAGCAAGGACGAAAGGAGAATAATAAGAAGCAAATGAATGGGAAAAACGAACGAACGAACGTTTAGTGGGCAAAAATTCAATGAAATCTCAACGAGCAGCAGAAAGGAAGAAAATAACGAATAACTTGGGGAACAACAACAGCAATAAGAGCAACAACAACAACCAGTACCATAACTAAGCTGACAGTGTAACTTTTTGAACTCCGCAGAATTTCTTCTTCGCATGCAATCGGTGACAATGAAGGCGAAGTTGCAATATTTTTCCGATTTTATGTGCCTTGTTGTTGCTGTTATTTATTTATTGTTGTCGTCTTTGTTGTTGGTTTTTTTGTTATTTTTGTTGTTGTTCCAGTTGCCCGAAAGCGATCAACAGGGAATAAGCGCGTCGTTTTGAAAGACGACTACAACAAGAAAGAGTGAAGAGAGGGACGATCATTGAAGGACGAAAAGGCAAGAGCGAAAGAGGTGCGAGAGGAAGGGACGAGAGAGGAAAAGCAAACAATTCCGATATAAAAAAGGACTAACAACAGCTTCAAAAAAGATAACAAAAGGACGATATAAAGCCGTTCAAATCGCAAGCTCCAAATCGGTTGGATTAAAAAGTGGAGAGAGGAGTGCAAGGGAAGCCAAAAGGTGAAGAATAGAAGAAGCTAAGAGGGGAAGAATAGCAGAAGCTAAGAGGGGAGAATATAGAAGAGAAGTGAAATTGCTTGGTTAAGGATGGAGATGTTAGAGAAGAGGTGAAGAAAAGGTTACTACATAAGAAAATCCGAAGCTTATAGAGATTTCAATCCCACCAGAAACGAAAAGAATGGAAAAGTTTAACAGTGTCTGGAACATTCATAGGTGGGGGGGGGGGGTTGCTGTAAGGGTAGAAAAAATACCCTGAAGAACTCCCTGAAGACGAGGATGTAATTCCGGGGAAATGTTTTACGATGTTCAACATCCGATTCTCTTTGCTTTTTATCAGAACCTCCTTTTTATATCCGAAATCAATTGATTTCAAACGTTTTTATATACAATTTCTGTCCACTTGAATTTACTTCATTGCATTTTAATTCATTTGAATTTGTTTTTGGATTAATTTTCATTCATTTCTGGTTTTTTCGCAGAGCATTATGTGAGTTTATTATTATTTGAGTGACTTTAAAGTGGCTGTAAAACTTGTAAGAAATTCAAGATTTTAAAGCACATTTTTCGGTGCCTAGTATTTGCATTAGGAGTGAATATTAACTTTTATTAATAAAGGTTCTCTTCCCTTCTCTTTATTACCATAGAAAGCCTATGAATTTATAGCATACGCTGCGCTTTTTCACAAATTGCATAAAACCTTTTTTATTTCATTCTTATAATAATTGCTAAAGAAAAAATTATATCAAAAACCGTATCCACCGAATAAAGTTATATTGAAAAAATATGCAAGATTTGCGTGAATTTTTTATGATATTCAGCAAATTTTAGTAGAAGGTTGATGAATAAAACGAATTAAAAGAAGAAATGAAAGAATTATTGTGTATTATTTATTGGAATCGCAGTCATAAAATATTACTGCTAAAGTATTAATCTCCCTTCTCTCACTTCTGCTCCCCTCTTCTGATCCTATCCTGAGCCTTTACGTTGTTACGACCAAATTATATTTTTTATATCATTTAATTGTATTTTTTATGCTGTTACTACTGCGGATCATAAGAATCCGTTAATAATACGCCGTTATGTTGGACAGCTGTCATTTGTTCCTAATTGGCTTAAGATATATGAATTGATGTGTATTGAATACAGTTATTTATACACACACACACGCTACAGTAGCTTTGAAAATATGGTGAATCAGCTGCAGCTGCTTAAAAGTGACTTAATAAAGTAATTTATTTACTTGTTATCGATGAAGAGATGATTTAAACTCGCCAATGGAGTTGTTTGTTTGCTTTCAGACATACAATCATTAATTCAGTCACTTATTCAGTCATGCAGTCTTTCATTCAGTCACTCATTCATTCATTTATTCTCTCAGTAATTCAGTTATTTCACTCAACATTGTGATATTTAATATTTTGTATGAAATCTGATGAGCTCTTTGTTAACCTATTTTAACTCTTTCATAATTCATGTTAGTTTCAATATACAATATTTTTTTTAATTAATTAATTTCATGCATGTGATTTCGAATGGTTTTAGTTTTCGTTTTAATATTTCATTTATACTCAGTGTACTTTAGTTTTCGAATCATAACTAAGAAAAGCACTAAAAATCAATAACATCCGCTTTAAGTCATGTTTCCGCTTCAGCTTTTTACATCAAAAAATCAAACAATTTTTGGAGTAAGAAGAAAGAAAAAAACCGACTTACAAAATCAGCGTCTGCAGGAAAAAAAAACAAATCCAAAAAAACCCCCAAAAAAAAAAAAAAAATAAAAGGAATAAGAATGGAAAGCAAAACAGAAACAACAACAGAATCCCAAAAAACAAAAACAGAAAAGAAAACAGCACAGAAAAATCAAAACAAACCAGAAAGAATGGAGAAGAGTGAAGAAAGCAAAGTTTTGAAGTGTTTCGCAAGCTATACACGGCACTCAAGCGGCACGCGGTACGCACACACAGACACATGAAGACACACACACACACTTTCATGTTTCATGTCTGTGGTGCTGATCCAGTTCAACGACGATGATGATAATGACGGCGATGATGATGATGGCAACTCTTCACTGAAGTGTCTAAAAAGCTCTTCGTTCGTTGAATTCATTGAGTTTTTTTTCGACAAATGCACCAGGGCAAGGGGAAAATGGGACAAGGAGGGTAGGGGTGGTTTTGGAAATCAATAGACACGAGACAGCACTTTGTGGTTGCCCGCGGTAGGAATACTCGGAACTCACTGTGGACAGCAACAGATGAAAGCTACCAACGATCGTGATAATGACGAAGATGATAATGACGATGAAGAAGATGATGAAGAAGATGATGCTGAAGAATATGATAAGGAAGAAGACGATGACCACAAGGAATAAAATACACAAACCGAACAACGAATAATAAAGGAAAAATACATTAATAGAAGCATAAAATATGAAAGGAATATTAATAATAGTAAATAACAAATAAACAATAAATAGAAACAATAAAAAACCAATAATGAAAATAAGGAAAAAGAGAGAAGAGAGAGAAAATAGAGGGAAGAGAAAGAAAAAAGTTAGTTAAAATAATTGAATATCTTTACATCTAGGATCAATTCTCATTCTTCATGATTATAGTCAATTCTCAGTCTCATATTCAATTTAAACTTCGGCCAGGCTGAATATAGCTCTCTTGATGGACTCTTTTTATAATCTTCTACTCTTTACATCGTAACAAGTTAAAGTTCTTTGACGATTTGATCAAAAAACTTCCGCTGCAAAAACATCAAAGCACTGGGACAAAACAGAACTCAAAGAGGTCTCAAAAAAGAGACTCAGAGGCACTCAGGAAGAATCTAGGAAGGACATGATTATGGCTGTGATAAAGGATTTTCTCCGTTTACGCGAAACAAGCGACAATAACAAGTTTTTGCTGACCAACTCCAAGTAACAGCGAAGTTTATTTGGTGGCATCTCTTCTGCAGTGCATTCTATTGTAAAAATAATTGCATTTTGTTGCACTTTGAGTTCTTCCTCGCCGTTCCTTGCCGTTTCCGTCTCTTCTTTTTCCTTAAATGGTCCTTCATAAAAGGACGATTGTTGTTGTTGTCGTGAGTACCACAAAAGAATTTTTTAAAACTTGTGCTATAAACAAAGTTTTGTTAGTTTTTTCTTTACAAATTGAAATTGGTGATGGTTTTTTTGTTCTTGAATGGGGGAGTGGGTTGTAGGGTGGAAAGGGGTGAGTGGGGTTGATTGAGGAAGGGGATGGATGATTTGCGGGACGAAGGAGGCCTGAAATAAAGGTAATGATTATTTTTTATAGAATATAAACAAAAACAATACAAAGAAACCCCAAAATAAAAACCGAACCAAATAAAGTTTGCCGAAGAGCCGAAAAAGAAATGAAAGCGTTGCCATTTTGTTTGTTTTCTTTTTAGTCGTTGTTTTTCTGTTTTCGTTGTTGTTCTTTTTCAAACTTGTTTTCTTTTCTTTAGAAAACTCTTTTAATGCGTTTCTTCGGCGCAATCGACGGTTGGTCGAAGTTGCGAAGTGGTTCAGTTTTCTTATTAAATCTGACTTTAAATTTGAAGAATCTACGAAATTTCAAGATTCGAACAATTCTAAAAACGTATTGAATTTGAATCCAATTGAATTTCAGAAACAACGGCCGATTTTCAGTAACTGGGACGACTTTCGGTGGGCTTAATTTAATGGAAAACAATTCAATCGCTATTATTGAATAAATACATCATTATAATCATTGTAATCGGCTGACAATATATTATTCAATTCATTTGTGAGTAGATGTTGTTACTGTTGTTACTATTGTTGCTACTGTTGTTGTTACTTTTTTTTATAGGAAAACTAATGATGACCGCAAATTGAAACGACTGTCAGGCTTTTGAAAGGATACCAATTTCCAGAAACCGACCAAACTCAACGCTTTGATCGAGCTGTCAACCGCAGACTTGGTTGTGTTTGGATTTATTTGGGTTGCAGTTGGAGTTGTTGCTGTATAATTGTTGTTGTTGTTTAATTGTTGTTGTTCTGATACACGTTTGTCGGTGTAGAAATCGTTGTTGTTGTTATTGATTCTATTATTATTGCTGCTACAATTTTTAGTCATTATTATTAAGGTTCCTTTTATAATTCTGACTGGTGTAATGTAAATGTTGTTTTCGTTGCAGTTGTTGTTGTCACTATAGTTATTGTTGTTCTTTCATATTTTTTCCTAATTTTGTTGTCATCTGATGGAGGTGCAGGAGATCTTAAAGTACAAGAAAAAGGTACCCAAAATGTACCGAAAGAGTAGTCATCAGCATAAAGAAGATATTCGAAGGTTTTTCTTGATGATTCTAATGCGAATCTTTGTTGTCGTTGTTGTTGTTATTTCAAGAGTGAATTGCAGTTTATTATTTCTACAAGAAACGGTTTTTGTATGCAATTATAAAAGATCTCCCATTTAAGTGCTTTTCTTTGCTGGTCACGGTTGCAAAATTGAGTTCTCTCTCGGTTACCAGACTGATTTTTCACTTCTCTCTTCTTTTCTCTCATCTGCGGGTTCTTCCGCTTTTCTACTCTATAAATCTTCTCTCTCTTTTCTTGTCTTCCTCTGGCGCTTTGTTAAAAGCTGAACGAAAACATGATTTTGGCGGAAAACCTTTGAATGGCCCACTAAAAACTCATCACTGAATGAAGTGAACTGAAGCTCAGCTCGGC
Organism: Myopa tessellatipennis; assembly: GCA_943737955.2. Classification (NCBI taxonomy): domain Eukaryota; kingdom Metazoa; phylum Arthropoda; class Insecta; order Diptera; family Conopidae; genus Myopa; species Myopa tessellatipennis. The sequence goes on from OX031316.1 coordinate 60,999,070, forward strand.
TCTGTTTCTGCTCTAGTAAATTCACAATAGAGGGCGTTGTTGTTGTTGTTGTTGCATTTGCTTTTGTACTCATGCAAAAATGTTCTCTTTCGGTTGTATTGTTTTAATTGCTGATTGCAGAGCTCAGGCGTTGGTCAGGTGAGTCTTGTTTCGCTGTTAAGTTACTGTTAACAACACTATTCATCAACTAACAGAGCTCTGTTAAAAGAACGGTTCGTTGCTTCGCCTCGTGTTAACTTTACACAAGTGTTCAAATGATTTATTCACAAGAATTCATTCATTAATTCATTTTGTCCTTTGTTGTTGTCTTTTTTGTTGTTATTATTACACAACAATATTAATTGTTGCTGTTTTTGTTAAACATACGATTAAACAGATCAGTTTTCGTTCTACAGAATGTTATTAATTCTTAATTTAGGCAGAAATGTTGCACTTTTGTATTTGTTGTTATTGTTGTTGATTATATAAGTATAGTTTTTGTAATTGTTGTTGTTGTAGCCGTGCATAAATTATAAATTTTAATCAAAAATGCAAACACTAACACACTGAATGGCGCATATGTTGCGCTTGACGCACACTAACACACAAACACCCATCTAAAACATCTACACACATTCATACACATCTACACACATTCATACACATCTACACACATTCACACACACACACACACACACCACCGAAACCGCTTTTCCGCAGCAGCTGGTTCGCTTTACGCTTGTCACTTGTGCTCAATTAAAATTTAATTTTGCACTTAATTCAAAATACTAACGAATGGAAATGAGTTGGCTTGAGTGAGTGTTTGTGTGTCTATGTACAATAGTATGATAGTATGTGTGTATATGTGTACGTGTCTGCGTATTCGTTCACCGTGCACTCGTGTGCTTAATTAATTAAGCAAAATTATCATTTAAACTAATTTCCATGCAATTTGTTGTAGTTTCGCTTTCCCTGCATGTTGTTGTTGTTGTTGTTTTTTATATTTTCGCAAATAAACTAATTTATTGCAGTTATTCTATTTTTTGTTTCGTTGTATTTGCTGAAAATCACTCAAAATTTAATTGCGATTAGAAATAATTTTACTTCTGCGGCAAATGAATTTAAATATTTGAATAGAATCGCTCTTTCTCACTCTATCTCACTCGGTCTCGTTTCCTCTCTCTCGTTTTTCTCTCTCTGTTCTATTATCTGATATATTTGTTTATTATTTATTTATTTATTTTTTTATTTACCTGTCATTTGATTTATTTGTATTATTTGATCATTTAATGTAAATCTAAATAAAATGTCCTTCAAATTTATAAATAATCAGAGCGAATGCGCTATATTCGGTCTACCAGAAGTTGACGTTGCCTAGTATACACTTTCTGGAGACCTCTGATGGAAGATCCACTAACTGAGATCCCACAGAAGGAGTTTCTTAAGTTGCTTCCTTGTTTCTGTGTTTCCCTGGTATAAAAACTGGGCGTATCTGTGTTTTCTATGAGTTTCCTCTCTATCATGATTTCTGGAAACCTGCCACACCTCCTTCCATGTGTTACAAACCGAAGGATAGTAATAACATACCCTTTCATCTTCAGGTGTAGAGTATAAAAGCTATATAAAAGCTATCTATAAACAACAACGACAACAAATTATGAATGACACCATCGAGTGCGAACACAACGAACTCGTTACTCCATAAATCAATCAATCAATCAATCAATCTCGATGCTTCTGTTAATCTTAATCGGTAGTCATCCGTTCGACGTACCCGATGTGTCCCATAGACACTCACACACACACTCACGTAGACGCGTCTAACGATTTGCCCGGCTTTTAGTTAGTTTGCATGCTTTTATTTTGCATACTTTCAGGGGCTTAAGCAGCGTTGGCCGCACGAACACGTTAAGTTGTTTCATTACCGCAACTAATACAAGATTTATTATCCTTGCATGGTTGAGCTTTAAACTGGTCGTCGCTGTTGTTGTTATTCTCATGGTTGTCGTTGCTGTTGTTGTTATTCTCATGGTTGTCGTTGCTGTTGTTGTCGTTGCTATTGCTGTAGTTGTTGTTGTTGCTGCCTTTGTTCTTCTCTGTTTCCCTTTGGTCTTTGTTGATGTTCGTTTGTGGTTGTTGGACGCTTTAAAACTGTTGTTGTTTTTTTTAGTGGTGGTTCTATTTTTGTCATTTATTGTGTTTGTTGTTGTCGTTGTGGTTTTTCTGTTGCCTTTCGTGTCAAAAGTGATTTTCTCAGTTAAAATGAAAGGTAATCAAAATAAATAAAGGAGCGAACATGGGAAGAAAATGTAAAGAAAAAAGGGAACCATGTAGAAAACTAAAGTGAGGAAAGTAGAAGCGGAAAAAGAAGAAAAAAAGAAGAAAAGAGGAAGAAAAAAATTAGAAAGAATGTGTTCTGCATATTAAGAAATCAGACATATAGAGAGAGAAAACAAGTTAAGAAAGTACAGAAAACTATCCGGGAAGATTATTCGCTATTATGGCTTTTTTAAGGATACTTTTAGTCGTTTGCATTCAGGTACTCATTCACTTTGCTCTCTGTGTGTATGTATTTATGTGTATATGTCTGTGTATCTTATAGACGTATATATGCTATGTAATCATGTGTTGTATATTGAAACATATGTATTATATATATTTTAATCCAATATAAAATCAATTTCGGTACCGGATCGAGAGATCATCTTTTCTCATAAATTATGCTTTGAACTTTTATCTTGATTTGGCTTCCGGAAATCTGCATTCGATGGTTGGTTGGCTTTGTTTTTTTTTTTGCCATTTCATTTCGATTGCAGAAGAGTGATGAAATCCTGAGAACTGAACTCAACTCATCTAAACTAAAAATATATTTGCGGATGAGCTTAGCATACATACATACACACATACATGCATACATACACACATACATGCATACATACACACATACATAGATGCATACATACAGAAATACAAACATACATACATACACACTTATTTACATACACGCATGTAATCAATGTTGCAAATATATTTCAATTTTGTGGGCGAAGAACCGCAACGACTGAAAATCTGTGTAAATTGAGAAATCTGTTAAAAAATTTTAAATAAATTTTGTTTATCGAGAGTTGATGTTCATGCAATTGAAATGCAAGAGGGAAAGAGAAAGAGCGATACAAGGAAAGAGACAGGGAGAGAGTAACTTACAGTAACTAATAGTGGCTATCTATCACATCCCATCTATCATTTCCTCTCTCCCTCACGCCCTCTCTCCCCTCACCCTCCCTCCCTCCCTCTCTCTCTCTCTCCGCCTTTTCCTCTCACTCTCCCTCTCTCTCTATCTCTCTTTCTCCATCCAAATATTTGCATTTTACAGCCAAACCATTCAATTGATTTTCATTTATTTATTTATTGATTGTTTGATTGGAACTTTCTCTGCATGAGTTTATTTTGATTTAACCAAAATGTGGTAAATACATATATGAGTGTGTGTGTGTGTGTGTGTGTGTATATTCTCTGTGTTCGTGTGTGTTTGCTTGTATAGCTTTATATAAATATCCCTAATATTTTTATACTTCTAATGTTTTAAAGATATAAAATTACGCTATTTTGTTGATTTTGTAATTTTTTTCATTGCATTCAGTAAATAAAACAAAAAACGCTGAACGAAAAATAAAACTTCTTGAGTTACTTTTTATTTTAGATTATTTTAGATTATTTTATAATATTATTTTAATGAAAGACCGACAAATGCAGACCAAAACATGTTAATTAGGATATCACTTAAAAATCCGGAAAACAAATTGGCCAGAAAAAACAAACAAAATAAAAATTAAAGGAAAGAAAATCGTAATTTTAATCACTCACTCAAGGATTAAATAAAAACTGAAAATCGTAGAGATCCATATAAGAATCTTAGGTTTTATATTTTTCCATACCGTTTTCATTCATTAAAGTTCCTTTTATTAAAATTTGAAATCTTCTTTGCTCCCAGAAATGACCATACAGGATTTTGGGAAATTTTCAATTTCATTGGAAGCTTAAAAATCCTCGCAACAACGTCAATAAAATTAAAAAATAGAAATCTACGAGTAGAAACATAAAAAAAGAGACACGCTCCGCTACACACACACAAACACATGCATACGCGAAGAGCTGCACTCAGAGCCTCGAGATCTGCACACATACGTTGACAGGATCCAATCACGTGGTGTGCTTTGAGGCGCTTTAAGCTGGATACTCGAACTGAAGCGCTCGTTCTGCTGCTGCTGCTGCTGCGGCTGCTCGTCTCCTTCATCGGATTCTGTACGCTAGAGCGAGCAGAACGTGCTGCTCCGAACGCCTAAAACTATGCTGCTACTTTTTGTGTGAAGCCGCCGCAAAAAGAAGCGCAGCAACGACACCGAAAACTAAGCCGAAACTAAGTAATGAATGCAGCGACGGCAACAACAGCAATAAAAACAACACAGAAACACCATCAGAAACAACAACAGAAACACCAACAGAAACAACAACAGAAACACCAACAGAAACAACAACAAAAACAACAACAGAAACAGCTGCTGGCGAGCTCACGATCCGCATAAGTGCTTGTGTCTGGAGCGCCGTGAGTGTTTATGTGTATGTGTGCCTATGAGTCTGTCCATGTGTGTGTCCATGTGTGTGTCCATATGTGTGTGTCCATATGTGTGTGTCCATATGTGAGTGTCTATTTGTGTGTATTCCTTAGCTGAGTGTTTGATTTGATGATGGGTGGCTTTGGTTTTATTATTCTTTCTTTCTTTTTTGCTGTTGATTTGCTTGACCCTTAAATGTGATGTTTGCCGAGCTATAAATAAATTAAAATACAATCCCATTTCATTTGAAGAAGTGCACATTCAAAATAAAGCAAGACGGGTATAGAAACCAAAGAAAAGAAGAGATTAGGCAACACATTTTGAGGGATTGTTTTAAAAGCGGTGACTTCATTAAAAGTTGCTTTAAAATGCTGCTGCCATTTTTATCATTTTCTGTCTCTTTAAAATTGTTTGACATATTATACACAAATACACACATACAAATAAACACCCTACGACCGGTAATAACAGCTCTAACTTAAGCTTATTATTTGTCAACATAAAAGCATAAAATCTTCATTAATTTTGATGTAAAACATGTCACTGTGAGTCTTTTCGTCGTACTATTTGTCTCTCTCTCTCTTTATATCTTAGTCACATACTCTCCCTCTCTCTCTCTCTCTTTCTCTCTCTTTCTCTCTGTCTCTCTCTCACTTTCTCTCTCTCATGTAACGTATATTAAGGGGCAGCATAGAGGACTGTCTGCGATTTTGTTCCAGCTGTTGTTGTTGTTGTTTGTTTTGCAGTTACCCAAAAGGAGTGTATGATGGATGTTGTTGTTGTTGTTATTGCTGTTTTTATAGCTAACACATCATATTTACAAATTTAGTAGAGTTGTTGTTTTTTTTTTTGTTGAACTTATAGTATTATCATCATCAGCATTGTCAGGAGTAACATTGAAATGCGCCCAAAAATATGCTAATATGTGTATCGTGTGTTTCCATAACAACAACAACAACAACAACAAAAACAACAACAACTACAACAACATTTTGACATGATTTAACGAGCAACTCAACTCATCTGAACTCAATTCAGCTCCATACAAAAATTTGCAGCTGAATTAACGTGCTTTTTTATGAGGCAACTTTTTATGGCGAAACGATTTAATAAATGAGCACACATTTAATAATAATTGTTGTTGTCGTTAGTGGTACCACTTGCTTTTGTTGTTGTTTCTGTAGTTGTTTTTGTGGTTGTTTTCATGATTGTTTTTGTGTTAGTTTCCATGGTAATTTTTATTGTTGTTTCCATCGCCGTTGTTGTTGATTACTTTTATTAGCATGATTTATGGAAGTGACGCTGATGTGGTTCGATTAATGATTGATTTGCAGGTTATTCGCAGGATTAATACGATTTTCTTACTTGTGTTTAAATGATGCAGAAATTCGACCTTCAGCTGTGACCTTTCACCAGCTGTGGTTCACTGTGCCATTCACTTGTGATCGATTTTCATTCAATTACTAAGAATAAGGAACCGAAAGAAGAATATAAGTAAAAGAAATTAGGCGATAATAAAAAATATATATATAAATAGTATATCAAATGTATATATATCATAATTCTTTTTATAGTTATCGAAAAATTCTATTATCCATTCAATTATTCTTGTTTCATGCCTTCTTTGCATGTTTTCGACGCTTTCTTGTATACAGTCTTCACCCGATTTACAAATCCGGATTCGCTTTTTAATTTAGCACTTTTTTCAACCGATTTCAGTTTAAATTGCTTCTGTTCAGCCATGAAATCCTCAGCATCTGCCCAGGATACGTTTTATAAAGTCAGTGTTGAAATTATTTCCTGATCCTTTGTTATTAAATTCACAATCGAATGGTTTTGTGTCAGCTTAAAGTCAATCTGCTGTCGCTGTTTCCGTTCCACTTCCTGCTCTTTCTGTTCCTCCTTCTACTCTTTCTGTTCCTCCTTCTGCTCCTGAAAGAGCTTATCTGCTGTAGTTTCTATAAAATCAATTCTTTTACTTTCCGCATTCCTTATTTTAAGGAGGATATTTGCAGAATAAAAGAAAAAACTGCAGAAAGGATGATTAATATTTTTCTCAAGCTGTTGCTAAGTACTGCTTCGCTTTTATTAAACGACAAACTGTAAAACTGTAATTTTTTGTTTGTCACTTACCCAACGCGGATTCTTAGAGTTTCTTTGAAAATCACTTGAATATCCTTTTTTGGGATTAATGCAAAGAATTAATATTTGTAGCACGTATTTTATTTAAGTGTTAGAAGTGTTTTCAACTCGTTTATCATTCACATTCATTTGTAGACAATTTTCAGTGTGCTTTTTTTACTATTTAACATTTTAATGTCTTCACTAATTTTGTTGATAATATTTTTAAAGGTTTGAAGTGACGCCTCCTATTTTTGATTGATTTTAGAGACTTGCTTGTATGATTTACACTAACAAAAGTCCATTTGTTCAGAAGTAAATTAATTGTTACTCATACGACACGATGTTCAAGGGAAATCAAGCGAAAAGCGATGATTGCACTCTACGAACGGTAATTAAAAGCAATGGACAGGGTGAAAAAGTAGTGCCATAAAATACACCCACAAGAAAAGTTAATTCATTTCTTTAAGTAACGATATAATACATTTAAATAAAGAGAAATAATAAGAAGACGCATTTTACATTTAAATTCAATTTAAATTTCAATTTTCAATTTAAATTTCTTTCTTAATCTCTGCCCTTCGAATTCGGCTGAGTTTCGTTTACATGAATGAATTCATACATGAAGTCATACATGAATTCATAATGAAACTTAGTAAAAGTGGAAAAATTAAGTGTTTGATTGATGAATGAATGATTAATCGACTTTCAAAAGAATTGCATGGAACGTGACGCAACTCTTTAATATACAATCAACAAAAAAACTATTAAAAATGTATGTATCTACAATTAAAAATAAACTAAATATATGTATATACAATTATTTTTCCATTTCAGTGCGTAGCAATTGTTTGGTCAAATTAAGTGTCCACACAAATAATGTAGCCAGATGCTCGCTGTGTATGAATGTGTACCTGTGATGTGTGTGCGTGTGGGTGTGCGTGTGTGTCTCTGGTTGCGAGTGTGTATGTGTGTGTCTCATGGTTAAACTCAGCGGTTCGACCAACAACCAACGCTTCTCTCGCCATTGTGTCAAAGTGTTTGTGTTTTAAAGCACCACTCAATACTCAACGTTGTCTACGCTCAGCTGCGTGAGAAGTGGTCATGAAAAGCCACCGCGGGGGGGGTGGGGTGGAAAGGAGGTGGCGGTCCGGTGGACTTCTAGTAGTTGCAAGTGTCTTTCTATTCAATTAACATCGAATATGTTTGAAAGACTACGAATTTTATTATTTTTATTATAAAAATTATTAAAACAACTCACTGAAACTTAAAGTGATAGATTTTTAGTGTAAAAACAGCTTTAAAAGTGCATTATTTTTTTTCTCTTTATTTCTCCTTTTTTATCCACAGAAATTCGGGATTTTTTATTTCTTTTTGCCTTAAATTCGTTTTTTTTGGGTTTTTCCAAAAATATTTTTATAACTTCATTTATTGTAACGTTTTTCTTCCTTTTCTGAGTTCCTATTTTTTGTCTGGGTTTTTATTTTGGCTCTTGTTTTGGTTCTTGTTTCGGTTTTTTGTTTTATTTTTTTCTTTTTATATCCTGTTTTTGTTTTTATTTGTTTATTTATTTGAACTTACAGCACGTTAACCACCGACACGATGGCCAACAAACACGTACCCATCGGCGAACTTCAAGTGACGCCATCGACTCGAACTCCGCATGGTTGCATGTAGTGCATCCGCTTCCGGTTGCTCTGGCTGGACATTTAAATTGGTTTCCCCTTGGAGCGGAATGAAAAACTTACGGATATCGATTACATGACCAAGCATTGAATGCATTCAGATGAGAACAAAAAGAGGAAAAGTACAAAAGATGGGTACCCAAAAAAGGAACAAAGCCAAAAGGATAAAGGAACCGATAACAAAACAAGAAGAAGAGCAACAAGAAGAGGAAGAACAAGCAAGAAGAATAATAAAAACATCAACAACAGTAGCAGGGGATAACACATCGAAGAATAAAGTAAGAATCCATCATAGACCATTGACACCGACGGCATCAGAAACACTGGGGGAAAAAGCAACAACAAGGCGAAGAAGAGGAAGATGGCAAGAGATGAGAGAAGAGAGAATACAAAGGCTGCCCGAAGAAGGATGCGGATAAAAATGTCGAAATTCGAGTACGATGGATGGCTGACAAGCGAACGAACGAGTTCGACCCCGAGTCCGAGTCATCCCCGTAATAAAGTACAGTAATACACGCACACATACAGAAACATGTTCTCTCACTCTTCCACACTCTCGCCCTCTCATTCGCCGCAGAGAGCAGACAAGTGACGGGAACCATGTTGAGCATAAATTAAAAAGCGATGCCTACTGATTCATGCTTAAAAACTGATCCTTATTTCGGGGGAGCAGGCAGAGCGAGGGGCGGGATGATAGGGACATGGAGACAGAAGGAAGGCGGAGGTCGTGACACGTCAGCTTACAATAGTATCTCCTTTCTGGCTGCCTGTCTTCCCGTCAGGTTGACTGTATCGCTGTTTCTATTTGTTTCTTTTTTGCTTTTGTTGTAGTTCTTTTGTTGTTGTTTTTATAATTGGTGTTGTTCTTTTTTATTGCTTTTGTTGTTGTTATTGTCGTTGCTATTGTTGCTGTCTTTATTGTGAAATTATACAATTTTGTATAATTTTTGTGGCCTTCCTTGTTCCGGTTTCCGAGATTCAATTCTACTTCAATATTTTCTTCACTTCTTCTGTTTTATTTACTGCATTCTTATCCGGACTGATTTTTCAATTTCGTTGAATATCCTTTCCTGCCGCAACGTATTCCTTGGTGATCAATAAACACTGATTGTAATTTGGGGCTCCCCGCTCGAAGGGGGGGAGCTTTCTTCTTCTTCTTCTACTACCATATTGAATAGAAAAAGAGGACAACGGCGACGATAGAGGGTTGGCGGAGAGTGTGGGGGGGGAGGGAAGAGAACAAGGAGAAATGGAAAGAAATATTTGAAAGCTTGAAGATGCATTTAAAAAGAATTGTTTTTTTTTTATTTGGATTGATTTTTGATAGGCTGATAAACGAAGAATCGTTTTCTGAAAATTATGCTTCTGGGAGATGAGAGTGACATGAGAGTTACGGTCAATAAATCAATCCATTTTAACTTAAAAAAAAATCTAATGAAAAACTAAACAAATTTTTAAATATTAAAAAAATGAGTTTTTAAATAAACGAAAAGAAATATGTATTAAACAAAATTTTATTCATTATAAAATTGTATTTGATTTTAAAAATGTTATTTAATGAAAGTTATACAGAAAATTTTACAGAAAGTTTTGAAAAATGATAAAAAAATGATATTTTTATTCACTATTTTTAAATAAAATGAATTTCTAGGAGAGAAGAGTTGCCAATTCGATGTTTCACAAATCTTCGATATCGAATTATTTCAATTCTCTTCTCTTTTCTCTTTTCTTCTGTTTTTTACTGCTTCTCTTTTCTCTTCTTTTTAAATACGAATACGAATCAAGCGTTTTTCTTCTCTTCATTCTCGTTTGTATCTACTCACGTGGCTCAAATCTCTCTTTCGTTGTTTCGAAATTCGCTCAACCATTCTCTGTCTCTCTCTCTATTTTTGCGCACTCCCCCTCTCTTAGCCCCCTGCTGGGGAGTGCCGACATCATGGTAGCTGATGCTACCGCAACACGTTTTATTTTTGCTCTCAAGCAACTGAAAGGACTACGACAACATTTTTATTGTTGAATGAATGAATGCGTTGTTTTTTTCGCCCGATCATCTTCGAATCGTGTGCTCCGAAGTGTGTACTAAAAGCCGAAGTGCGATTTGTACTCGCCGAATAAAATGCGACAAATGTCGACGAGCGATTTCAGTACTCGTACGTTATTCGTTGCTGAAGCATCGAGCGAGCGCTTGCGATGTGTTGTTCGGCCGACAGCGAAGGCAGAAGAAACAAGGATATAATCAAACAATCGAAATGAAGAGAAGCGAAGTAGAGTGGAAAGGAGAAGAGGAAGAAGAAGAAGTGGAAGTATTAATAAGAAATTCATAAATGAAAGCAAGGATAACAAATGAGTGATCAACAAAGCAAATTATAGAGAAACAGAAATGAGACCAAATTAATTTCGTTATAAATTAAAACCGAATTAATCTTTAAAGTGATCCATTTAGAGTGGTCCATAGTTAAGTGATCCATTGAGAGTGATCCAGAATCCTTGCAGGATACGCGGCGTGGAGGGGTGAATTGTGCGATTCGTCGTGGGTCACGTTGCCGGTGAGCTCTGAGTTTAAAACACGTTCGCGAAAAGTTGAAAAACGCGAGTTTTAGTGAAATTTTAGTCGCAAGAGTTTTGAAAATTATAAATTCGGTGATTTTTTAATTCGGTGAAAAAGAAAGAATACTCTGTGAAAATGGACAGCTTCGGAATGATGATTAATGAGTTCTTACAAGTGTTTGCAGCACAACTGTTGCGGTTTTTATAGAACAAAGGGAAAATTTATAAAAATTAGTATAAATAAAATATGTGTTAAGTAAACAAGTTATTATAAATTCATAAAAAAAATCCAAAAAAACCGAGTTTTTGCATTCACAATGAGATAAAAATTCCTTAAAAAAAGGAATTCACAATAAATCACAAAATAATTTGAAAGAAACTCTTCGCAAAAGAGTTCAGTAAATCGCAGGAGATTTTCTAAACATCTTCGTTGTTGCTGCAAGGTACGGATCTAAGGATATGATTGGTTTTGTTATAAAGTTAGTAAGGATACGTAAAAAAAATTCATGCTAAAAGCATTTACATTTTAAAAAATGTAAATAAAGCCATTTTATGTTTTCCAGAAAAGCTTGAAATTGTTTCATTGAAAGAATAAAACCAATTTTTATTAACAGTTCTGTTTCCGGTCAAATTTCTAATTACTTGTGTTCTTACCAAATTCAGTGGTGCCTGAAAAGATTTATTTACCATTTGAAGCCCATTTGAGGCCTCAATCATATGAAGCTTCCAAGCACTTTATATTGCACCATACTTTCTTAAGCTCTTAAAGTTTCTTTCTCTAAATCTCGAAGCCTTTCTTGAACACATGAAACATTCCTTGAAGTTGGAGAATATTTTTGATAACTTATTAATACGGAATAGAGAGGGATAATATCACTTTAAGGATTTAAACAGTGTTCATTGTGATATTTTGAAGTCTAAAGCTATGCATGTAATATAATTCAGAGTTAAAGTTGTTCTATTATGGTGGACAGTGTATTGTATTCAACTATTTTCCAATTTCCGCCAACCCCACCCGTCTAATGGTTCCCTTCTTTCTACTTAATGTTCATGTCTCTTTTATTTTCCCTTCTCGCGTATCCAACATTAATTTCTCTTCTACTTGTTTAGAAGCTATATTTTTGAATATGTATTTAATTTTCTTTCTCCTTTCCTTCCCCTTCCTTTCCTTTGACCTCCATTATTTGCATACCGGAAGTGCTCATCAGTGGCCACCATCAACGCTTGCCATCGCTTTAAGTCAGAGAGAGAGAGAGAGAGAGACATTTCCGTTTTTCGTACTTCGCATTAGATTAACAAATTGTCAGTGGCTAAGTTGCTACAACAAATACATCAACAACAATAGCAACAACAGCTGCACTCACAGTCATTGCCAGGTCAGTGCTCTTTATAACGGTGAAATGTGATGCTCTGTCGTTGTCGCTTTTCTTCTGCGTTTTCCGCTTTGTTTTGACCGACTGCCGAGCTTTTATTTGCATTTTCTTAGCTGCTTAAATATACGACTTAGCGATTGGTTTATTTTAGGAGACACTAAGAGAGGGGGCAGTAGTGGAAGGGAGAGGGAGAGGAGAGAAGGGAGACAGAGAGAGCGAGACGAATCGGAAGAAAGCTGAATGTTTTGCCGCAAAGTTTCCGCTCAAGCCGACGACGACAACGAAAACTTTCGCCGCTCCTTCGATGAGTTGTTTCATGCTTCAGTTGTTGTTGTTTTTTTGTGACACTCAGACCGAATGACATTCAGACGTAGTGACATTCCAACGAAGTGACATTCAGACGAAGTGGCATTCAGATGGAGTGACATTCCAACGAAGTGACTTTCAAATGAAGTGGCATTCCAATGCGAGTAGAGTGACAGTCAGTGAGTTAGTTTTGACTGAGTTCAAGTCACTCTGAGAGTCGGTTGCTTTGTTGCTCTGCTTAGCTTATAAACGAGGTCATATTTTGTAGAGTTTTTTACATCTGTTTTGTGCCACTGTCCCGGGAAAGGGAACTCCAACCTGAGAGCCCACACGAGTGCCCTTAAGATTTGTTTGTGTTTGTGTCTGATTCTTCATCATCTTCTCCTTTCCTTTCCTTCTGGTTTACGTTTTATTGTTGTCAACCTCTCAACAAACTTAAACACGAACCTTGAAGTCTTGGTTGGGTTCAAATCACTTTTATGGTTATTATTATATACTTTATTGTGAACAATATTTTAATTCATCTCGAATTTTTGTCTGTTCATTTCTTTGTTGTTTATGTTTTTTTGTTTTTTATTTGTATTTTTGTTGCTTATCTTCTTCCATTGTATAGCGTCATCATCATCGAAAACGTATCAAATAAATAACGATCATAACACAGAGAAAAGAAACACGCCGAAATCGTAGACGTAGTTAGTTAAGTCGCAGTTAGTAACCTGAAATTGTTACCCACTCTTAGAATAGGCGACGAATTGCGTGTTGGCACCACTGGCTCCAAGCAGGTGACGAGGGGGGCAGGGGGGGGGGCATATTTGGTGTTTTCTAAATACAACGACATTTCATTGCTCTGGCCTCATTCATGCCTCATAGAGCGTTAATACAGCTGATAAAATCAGCTTCCTTTCGTTTTTATGGTATATGTTAGCACTCGACTTTTACCTCATGTATGATTGATTTTTAATGGCTACTCTGAAAGAGAGAGGAGGAAAAGATGGTGAGGCGGAGGTCGATTCAGATGGAGAAGAGTGTGAGTATGCATGTTCGGTGTACATAACATATGCAGCTATTTGAACAGCGCCAATTTATCGACACAACAACAAAAATGTTGTTGTTGTTTAAGTTACTCCCAGGCATTCAATGTAGTTGTTGTGATAAAGTATCGTTACATTTTTTAACACAAAATCCTGATCATGATTCGGTTGGAAAAGTATTTTATACCTTTTGGTATATTTAATCTTCCACTTAACTTATCTTTAATTAATTCATATTTAGTTATCTTATCGTAAGTAACTCGAACTATATTTGCGTTCACCCTCTCCTAATTTTATCATTGATTCCTTTCGTTGCTTTCGATTTAAAAACTAAAGTAATAAAACCGAAGATACTTTAATCTCTTCTTTATCTCCTCCTTCTTCTTCCTCTTCCTCTGCTCCTTCCTATTTGTCTTCTCCTTCTTCCACTCAACCAGACGTCCACAGAGATTTAAAAATATCTCTATTTATCAATTCATTCACGTCAAGCACCGTAAAATGTTCTCACTCAGCAAAAAGCATATCGTTTACATTTCGCTTCGCTTCAGAATTGAATCCACCGAAGTTAGCAATTCGTTTTTTCAATATTTTTCACTTTCCGTAAACATTCTTTTTCGCTTCCTGCTTCTCGCTTCTCTTTTCGATAAAATCCTTTAAGCCAGTGAAATGAAGGATATTCAACAAGCCAGCAATCAGAATAGCAACAAGAAAAAACAACAAACAGTTGGCTCTATTCTTAGGAAACTTTGAATGGGAAAATAGATGGAGTAAAAGGAATCAATGAAATGATGATGACGATAGAGATGAGGATGAAAAAATAAATTACACCAGGCCATCGATGAGAGGCGCTGAAGTATGAATCCGATAAAAAAATCACCTCCACTTAAATCCGGAAATGTTTTGATGGGTCGAAACACATTTCGAATAAGAGTGGGAGAAGAGAATGAAGGAAGCATAGAGAATAGGAGGAATAGAGTGAAAAAAGGACGGAATTAATAGAAAGAATAACAATAATCAAAAAAGGTTTTCGAAATGGGATTTTAGTCTTTTAATAAATGATAATAATAAAAAAAAGGCTACAAACTCGTGTGAAATGATAGTAAAAATATAGAAAGGTAAGGTATTGATAAGACATATCAATAAATTTTCCTGTAGAATAGCTTTTAATAAAAATAACCTAAATTCTTTTCAGTAAAATCATCAACCAGGGTCTCAAAATATGCAACAATTATGCGAAATATATTTACATCACAATTTCAAGCCATGAATTTTCAGTTCTTAAAATCACTTTACATTTAATGGAATAAATAAATCCGGCTTTTATAGAAACATGTTTTTTGGTTCTACATTTTTTATATTCAACATTTTTTTTCGAATATTTTATAATACAATAAAATACAATATAGCACTTTAATGAATCATATTGCAGATTATAATTAGCGAATGTGAGAAACGTTTATTAAGCAAAATAGCACCAACGAATAAATAAATAAAAATCCCACAAGTGCGCAGCAGTGGCAACTGTAAATCTCTGTATGCAAATATTTTTAATACAATCGCAAGGATAAACAATAAAATCAAAGTGAACAAATCAGGTTTATTGTTTTGGTATTCATTGCTTTAATTACACGACAATATTTTTTATTAGCACAGCAATTATTGTGGCGATAAAATTAACCACAACAGAAAAAAAAATTAAAAAAAGTAAACAGATAAAAATTGAAATTAAAGTGCAAAAAATAAAAAAGCAACAAAAATATAACACAAACATGTGCCATATGTAGAGGGTGTTGCAGATGTGTGTGTATGTGTTAATAAAGGAATATGATGATCCTTTTCAAAATGCAAAAATGCAAAATTGAACAAAACTTTATACTGTAACATATAAAATAAAAATACCATCGGATTTGCATTGCCAACAAAAAAATCGCAATAGTAAAAATAAAATAAAAATTTGAATAAAATTATTAATTATAGACGTATTCATTACACGATGTGTGTTCTGCTGGCGATTTTTTCCTTCTTATTAATTTTTGTACAGTAGAAAGAGCAATAAATGAATCAAATTAATGCGGCTGAAAGAGCGAATCAAATTAAAAATAACGGCTTTATTTATTTTAATCTTAGATTATTTGTTATCTTATTAAAATCTCTTATCAATTAATTAACAAAAAGTATGACTTTTGTAAATTTAAATCCTTAAATACATTTAAGATTTCTGTTCTCTTTTTTCTGTTTTCAGCAAAGCAAAGTAAGGAAGAACTCATTTTAAAACCACGGACTTAAGTTAGTAAAGAATAAAAGTTAAAAACTAGAATAAAGTAAAAGAAAAGGGAATACCAAAAAATCCTATTAGGGAAAACCTAAAATAATCAAAGCACTAAAGAGTGTGTTTAACTTTAATTGGACTTCGTGCGCCAAAGAGTAGGCAACAGAAATCGACAACCATCACCAGTGAACCAGTTTTTCTCACTGCTTCAACACCGATGAAAGTATTCAACATCATGGAGGTGTTTCTGGTGGCAAATCATATGATGTGAGTATATACTATATACAATAAAATATACAGATTTTCAAAATGAATCAAATTCGAAATGAATTATTACCGAAGTTAATTAATATCGCATTTAATATTGAAAAAACATATTAAAAGTTTTGATTAAAACACCATAAAAGTTCTGCATATCCTCAGGGGAGCTCGTTAGTTGGGTTTTCCCCCTAAGATTTTCAATCTCCTTGAAAAGTTTTCTTAAAATGTATAAAAAAAGGAAATGAAGAAGTATTAGAATCTCTTACAAAAACAATAACAGCAACAAAAACAATAACAAAAATAATAATAACATCAAGGACAACAAAAAGGTACCACTTTAACTTAATATCCTTTAGTAGGTGTCTCTAGATTTCACATCAGTAACCTTAAAGGCTCTGTTATATAAGGGGGAAGTTTTGCCAACACTAAAGGATAAATAAGTAAAAAAACTAAAACTTTAGCAAACATTCTATTCGAAACGATAAGATTATACGATAAGCTAAAATAACTGAAAAAGTTTTCAGAATAATATAAGATAAAAATGAAGTCAATAATAACAATAATAATAACAAAGTCGAAGCACAAAACTAAGACGTGAGTTAAATACGTTGAAGAAGGGGGGGAAAAAAGGAAAATAAACAAAAGAAAAGAGAAGAAGAAATAAAGAAACATAAACTAAAAGGGTTTTCTTTTCGTTCGATTAGTTAAATAAAAATTCTACACCTGTCATATTCATACACCTGTCATATTGTCATACACATTGTCATATTGATGAATGATTGATTCAATAAACTAGAAAGTTTTCAATTTAATTAGTAAAGAAATTTAAAATAGAATATGCAATAAATAAGTAATGGTGGAAAACTCTGATACACTAATTATGCATTTAATAATCAAAGTAAAAGACAGTAAAATCCTCAAAAGCTTGGATAATTAAACTCCAATAGAACGGAAAATACAACTGACAATAAAACGGACTATAAAACTGATAATAAAGGTCCCAATAAAACTGATAATAAATCAGACAATTTTATTGACAATTATATCAATATTAATGCTGAATGAATACTGACAACAATAGATTAATAATGGCGATAATATTGAAAAAATCGTATGTGTTACACTTTGAAGGTAACTAAATTGTCTGTATTTATTACAGTAGGTACGAGTATGTTTTTGTTTTAATTGACTTTGTTTTTATTATTTCTTTATTTTTTTTATTATATATTTATTCTTACCATTATTATTATTATTTTCTTTTCGCTATTAGTTTTGTTATTATTGTTGTTGTTTTCATATATTGCATGTCGTTCTGTCATCTCAACGGTCGCAACATGACGACGTTGCTAGTTGTGAGCTAGATTTACAGTCAGTTTTTTTTTCGCTTTTCTTTGCTTTTAAATTTTGTGGCATTAGGAGCGAAGAGAAAGAAAAAAAAGTGTTGTTGTTTACTCGGTATAACAAAAAAATTCCACATTCAAAGGCGAGAGTATAATTAGTTGCTTTTGTTGTTGTTATTGTTGTTCTAGTTGTTGCTATTATTAGCATTTGCAACAGTTGTTGCTCTTGTTCTCATTGCTGCTGCTTCTGCTGCTGGTCTTATTATTGCTGTTATTGTTCTTGCTTTCATAATAATGATGGCGACGTATTCGCCGGGTCGGTTGCCTTTAAAATGTTGCTCACGTAATCAACGTGATATGTTGCTGCATTTTATTATTGCACAGTTTCCTGTGTTGTTTGTGCGATTTTTCTCCCTTCTTCGTTTTTCCAAAGTATACTTTGTGACGTTCAGCTTCGGTGTGCAACTGCTTCCGGCTGTTTTAAAGTACTTCTTCTTCTTCTTCTTCTTTTCCCTTTTTCCGTCTTCAGCTCTTATTTCTTATTGTAACTCTTCTTTAATTCTTGTTTGCCTTCTTTTTTCCAATTATTTTTTTTTACTATTATTATTATTATTATTATTATTATTATTATTATTATTTTTTTACTATTATAATATTATATATTAATTACTATACTCATTATTGTTATGATTATTATTATGATTCTTATTATTTTTATTATTATTGTTATTATTATTATGATTATGATTTTTATTACTAGTATCTAATATTATTGTTTAATTATTATTCTTAATATTATTGTTCTGATTATTATTGCTCTCATTATATTATTGTATAAATATTATTATTATGTTTATTATTCTTCTCATTATAATATGTTATTATTATGTTATTATTATTGTTAATTACTCTTATTATAATTATAAGTCCTTTGTTCAGGGGCCAAGAAAGGGATAGGACAGGTTCAAAGAAAGGTTCAAGGAAGCTTTCGAGAAGCGTTCATTAGCTCAAGAATAATTAACTCGGGGGTCGGTGGGTCAGCTGAAAGAAGTTCTTATTTATTGCATACATTTAGGAGCGCAGTGAGTTCAGGTTCCAAGGCATCGTGTATCCGGATGCAGTTAATCATGCAACGCAACATGTGTTCAAGACATTAGTCACTGTATACGAGAAGCGTTGGTGGGGGGTATAGCGTTATTGGTGTTAGGAAACGGAGCAGAAGAGGTTTTTAATCGAAAGTGAAGTAAATAAAAGTGAATCGTCTAAATATTATCGCTCGTTTAGAAACGCACTCAGCTTAAACTTTAAAACTTAAAAAGCCCTAAAATGTTACTATTTATTTAAAAAATATTTTTTTTATAAGAAATGTAATCATTTAAATCATAATTGAAATGTTTTTTCTATTCCTTTTTTTACTTAACATTTAATGTGCTCAGTCGAAATTCGTTCTATGATTGAAATTGAAAGCACGTACTTTATACTTCTCAAAGAAAAGAGCACAAATAAAATTTAAATTTAAAATTTCACATCCCCTGCAGAGGGGGGTGGGCCCTCTTCAACTCATTGTGCGATACTGTATTCGGGGTTTTATTTCAATCTGTATTTGTATTTTTCCGAAACAGTTATTTATAATATGAGTTATAAATGCAAGAATGTTAGTCTTCTTCTTATTTCGCATATACTTCAAATGTAGGAATTGATAAAATTGGAAAGGGACCGAAAAATAGAGAGAAAGAGAGAAAGAGAGAGAGAGACAGAGAGAGAGAGAGAGAGAGAGAGAGAGAGAAAGTAGACCAGGGATGCAGAGGGTAGAGAAGCTTTTCAAAGGAACTTAAAGAATGACCTTTTCTCCATTATGTATTCCTTTTTTCTTAGTTCAGTGATTCAATTCAATTGAATAAAACGTAGTTTTTCCTAAAAAGATATGCAAAATAATCTTGAGAGTGTGTGAGTCATGTGTGAGTCGAGTGTGTGTGTGTCTGTGTGTGTCTTTATGTGTCCTAAAATGGGATTTTCTGTTGAAAGACATGTCAATTTCATGTCACAAATGTTGGCGCTTGTCTGCAAGCATAAATAAGTATATCAGTATGGATGCATGTGTGTGTATTTGCACAAGCATGTAAGCATGTGAGTGTGTCTGTGCTTTCTTATTTATCAATAAATTCAATAAATTCATAATAAAAAATCGTCCCTGTGTTTTGTGCCTGTGGAAAAGAAAATTAAATGCATGATAAAAGAGGCATAGACGAGAGAGAGAGAGAGAGAGAAATAGATTGAGAAAGAGAGAGAAAGAGAGAGGTAGTGAAACTATAGCCGCAGCAGGAAATGTAACGAAAATTGGAATTACAAATGGCTTTACAGCTACTTTCAATTCAAATTTAAATCCACGTGGAGCGTATGAATGTGTGTCTATCTGTGTGTGTGTGTGTTGTTGTGTCTCTGTATGTACGTTACTATTGCAAATAAATCCCAGATCGTCGTATTGATAAATTAGAATTTGATTCATTCGAATAGAAGTTGACGACAGTCCTTGCAATCGTCCTGAATCGTTATTTGAATTCTTTCAAAAGTTTTGCGTGACGAACACAGTTTTGACGAGGACATTTTGACAGTTAACAGGATATATTAGCTTTGAATTAATTCATAAATTTTGTGGTTGAAATCCACATACATTTATTCATACATCATGCAACTGAGCTCTCCAGTGGTTTTTTTATGTTTGCGGAGAAGGAACAACAATTTTAACCCAATTGTTTTCAATATCTGACAATCTTTTAATAATAATGGTAGTAATCTTTGTCGATAGTTAATAATAATAGAATAAATAATCTAAAAACAACAACAACAACTAAGTAATTGTTATAAATTAAGCACTCTTAGGTTATTTCAAGTGCTTCCGTGTTATGAAAACCATCAGCTTGATAGTCAATCAATTAATCAATCCGCCAATCAGTCAGTCCAGTCAGTCAGTTACTCAGGCACGTGTTATAATAACTCATATTAACTAAAGCGACAGTAATTTTTTTGTGAATGTCGTGTCTTTTTTTATACAATACAATACACTCGAACGAGCAGGATTCACTTGTTTCTTTCGTTTGTAAGGCGGTAAAGAAGGCGTCATACGTACAGAAAGGTATACGTTCTTCATCAGGGTCACCTCCTGAGTGGATTAACCCCTGTCCATCCACTTATCTATCTGTCTGTCCGTCTATCTGATTGCCTGCCTCTCTTTGACATTGAAAATAGAGCCTATCGGAACACTATCATGACTACTTTTTCAATAAATATTAATGCATCCGAAATTTTAACTAAAAAATTAAATCAACAAATTTTACATATGAACAGAACTGGTTATGAATTTAATTTTCTTTTTTATTTAAAAATATTGATTAAATAAAAACGAGACTTTTTTCAGTTTCGTAACATTTTGTAATAATTTTGTACTTTGATTTTTGATGAGTGATGATTAGTATTTATAATTAAATTTTTCCATATACATATTTTTTTATGTTTCTCTTGTTTTTCTGTGTGGTATTAAATAAAAAATTCCACACACTACAAGTTGAGGATCTGTTTTAAATGAGTAACTAAAAATACGTGATTGGATTTTAATATATTAACAACAGCAACAATAACAAATACTACCACTACTACTACTGTTACTAATAATAATAATAATAATAAAATAACAAGAACAACAAAAAGTTACTCATCACAGTCTGTATTGTATCTTTTGAAATATTAAAAAAGATGAAAATATACGAGTATAAAAAAACTGTCAACTGCAACACAAAATCAATTGTGTGCATGTGTTAGCTTTTCAATTATTCAGAATTCAGTTTTCACCCCGACACTGAAACAAATACACACACGCTATGCACACATATACATACATACATATACATACATACATAAATACATATACTTACTAATATACGCTCACATATTTTATTTAGCTTCGTGTTGTTCTTCTATTTGTCCTTGATGGTTGATTGCATGTTTAATTTAATGTTGAAATTGTACACGTGCAACTACGCAAATAAATTATTAATAAGCAAAGAAAAAAAATGCATTTGTTGAAATGTTCACAATTGCTTGTAGTTGTTGTTGTTGTCTTTATTGGCTTTGTTATTAATGACAACAACGACGACAGAACATTCGGCAGGTGATTGAAAATCTTCATTCCCCTGAATAGTTAATCAATCGTGTTTTCGGACAAAAGATAAAAAAATCCTTAATTTACAGTTAGTTAATAAAGTATACTGCATACGGTCGTTAAAACTCCCTCCCCCGCAATGCTGCTTGTTTAATACAAAATTCAGCATTTTAAACACAGTAAAAACCCAGGTTTTTCATAAAACTCAAAGCGATATACACTGAATATTATTAGCAGATGTTTAACCTCTCTGAAACCGCAAAAACCAGCTGTTACTATGAACCATCAGACCGAACTGATATATACTCCTCATAAAATATAATTCGTTCTATTTATTTACTTATTAAATCCTTTTAAATCCTACTTAAAAATCCTTTAAAAAAGGCTTAAATTCTGGTTGAAATATTGGAAAGTGGGGGAGAAACGTCTGCTGTCAACTCTGAAACTGTTTGGAGAACTTCTTCATCTATGAGGAGTTTGAGAAGGATGCTGGAATCAAGGAATACTCAACTTAAGCGCGCACATTTTCTAATCATTCGCTTCGCTTCGGCGAGTGAGAGATGAAGAAACAACCGACAGCGTGTTACCCTTTTTTCTTATCTCGTTTTTCCATCTTTGCTTTCCGACGTCGTTTTCATGTCGAGCTTTAAAGGTTACTTTATTGGAACTTGTATTTTGTTGCTAGTGTTTTTCTTCATCTTGAATTTCGATTGACGTGAGAGGAATTTTTTAGAATATCCTTTTGTTTTTGTATGCTTCATAGTTTTCTTTTTTATTGTTCTTTTGCATTCATTCACAGCACCCTCACCAATTATAATTATTGAAAAGCAGATCACAAATTTTAGAACCTCAAGCAGAGAGCTAAACTAATTTATTGTGAGTAACGTTTTGGATTTCTGTTTCCAATTTATCGAAATAAAATTAAATTAATCAATAAATAAGCCTCAATTGAATTCTGAGATTAATTTTTATTGCTAAATCTTTGTTATCTTCCTTTTTGTGATACACTTCGATTATCTTTTTTTCACAATAATAAAAATAAATCTCTTCTCATGTAATCTTTATGTTTAAGACACACATATACGTGTATTCCAACACATAAACACGTATGAAAATCAGCTCTATAATAATACATAACTCACGTTGGAGTCGATGGAAAGGAAAACAAATTTTTGTGGAGCAAACAAACTGATGGAAACAAACCGAGTAAACTTAAATCAAATGGCAACAGTTTATGGACATCATTCAGAATAAATTGAACTATTGTTGCTAGTGTTGTTATTATCATTATTATTATTGTTATTGTGTTTGTTTTTGTTCCTGGTGAGAACTTATAACCCAAGAATATCATACAGAGGTATTGAGTCCCTTCTCTTCGATTCGCAATGGGTTCAAGGTTCTTTTTTTTGTACGTGACAGAAAAAATGTTCAACCCTCTCTTATCGTATCCCAGCTTCTCCTTCACCACTCCACGTGAAGCAACAGTCTCACCGAATACAATTACCACAGTTGAAATCTCCATTTTAAAGCCGTCAAATCCTCGAGGTCGATCTCAGAAGCGCAGAAAAGCCGCAGAAGGAATGACATAAGTAAAAGCATTAGCAAAAGCCAATAACAAGGAAGCTCAGCTCAACAGCTTCAACGTGGCGCACTTAGCGAGCATCGCGTCGCATCGCTAAACAGCATGAGTTATGATTGCACTAAAGCCAAAGACTAACGAGGGCGGCAGCTGATGACGGTAAACCGAACGACAACGGAAATAGCAGAAAATCAAGAATGAGACACAACAACTACAACGAGAAGAATCAACAAGAAGATAGGAATAGAATCAAGATAACAGAAATACAATCAACAGAATAGAAATATAACAAAAAACAACAATGAAATCAATGCTGAAACAATAATAATTTTAAGAATGTTCAAAAATGCAGAACATGTTTTGAATTTATGCCGCTGTAACGAAAACTGATTACGAATCATTTATTTATGATGTTTTCGATGGATGTCTTTTAGCGGAGTCAAAATGTTTAGAAACTTTAATCGATGTGCGATAAAAATGTGATAACATTAAAAATAGATCGTGGATTAAGTAAAAAAGCATATGAATAAAAACTTCATATGAATAGAAAGCAACCTAAACATATTCCAGTAAATTAATAATCAAAAATGAGTAATAAAAGACTAAATGAAATGTAGACTAGAATGATATGATTAGTATTTATACTTAACTCAACACTATTCGCCATTACAGTCAAATTAAGGATAAGGAAGTATTTATTAATTAAATTCACTTCACAAATTATATTCGAATTATAATAAGAAAAGGAAGGAGGAAAAGGAAGTTGAAGGAGGGGTTTCAGGGACTACAAAAATATCAATGATAGCACCAATAATAGTAAAATTAATAATACTATCAACAATAATAATCATTCGGCTAAAATTTATATTCGATTTATAAAAAGAAACGTTAAATGCCTGGTTGTAGGGACAACAGTAATAACATCAACTACAATAACAATAATAACAATGATAATAACAACACTAACAACAATAATTATCAATCTGAATAATGATCATTAGGTATTCATGATTCAAATCTAATTAAATGTTGACAAATAAGCAGGCTCAATAATGAGGTACCTTAGACCAACAAAAACACACACATTTTTACGAGCACACACATGAATTGAAGCTCATATTCACTCTTCTATACAAGCAATCAGACAGACAGATAGAAAGACAGACAGATGCTCATAGATAGATAAGGATGCTGTAATTCAACAAGCAACTCAACCAACCGGAAGTGTTAAGGGGAAATCATCATATGATATCTCGGGATATCATCGGACAAACTTACCAGCTGCTTAATCTCTGCGTGTCTATGAGTTCATCTACAGTATATGAAATCATCTACAGTGTATGAGTTCATCTACAGTGTAGGAGTTAATATATTCTGTGTAGATGTGAATGGCTTTGTGTGTGTAGTGCTTTTGTGATCTGTTTTAATTATGTTTTGCTTATCGAACTGCCAGTTATTCAAATTTTCAGTTGTTAGTTAGTTAAGAGTGAGGAGATGAACGAAGCAGCTAAATAACTATGCAATACAATAATAAAACCTATAACAACAATAACAAAAGTAACAATAAACATTTTACAATAGCATTAAATGATCATGAACAAAGACAGCAAGAACAAGAAAACTTCCACAATCAAACACCAAACAAAACCATCGTTTTCTAGTATAGATACAAATATAAAATTTCAAATGTTAGGATATCGATTTACTTTGAATTTGTTATCTTTTAGAAACGAATGAAGAAATAAATGAAGATCATGGATGCTATAACTAAACTCCAAAACTTCACTTTAAAGTTTACAAATGAAATGGAATTAGTTCCGGAATGATTATGATCTAAATTAATTGAATGAAGTATTTGCGTAAAGGAAAAAGTAATGACCTTAAATTTGAGGAGAAAATATTTGACTTTAAGGTTCAAAATCATATGAGAAATATTTTTCCTTGAGTTTTATGAAAAAAGAAGTTTAATGAAAAGAAGAATATTTTAAGAATATAAATACTAAAAATATTCCCTTAAGATTTAAAAACTATTTTATAATAAATATTGTGCCTTGACATTGAAGAGAAAATATTTGGATGTAAAAATTCAGCTGAGAAATATTTACGCATGATATAAAAATATATTTGAAATTTTAAGGCTCACAAGTTTAGGTTGTTTAAATTATTAAATTTATATTTATTGGTTGTTGTTGTACTTTATAAAGAAAGACAGGCTCAGTAGCTGCTAATGAGATGTATTTGCAGAAAGCAAAATTGTTAGCTTAATTTAAATGCAAAAGCAACAGAAACAAAATCAACAGAAAGTGAACTTTTCTCTAAAGAACCAAAAAAGTTAATGAATAAAGAGTTGTGTTATG
Organism: Myopa tessellatipennis; assembly: GCA_943737955.2. Classification (NCBI taxonomy): domain Eukaryota; kingdom Metazoa; phylum Arthropoda; class Insecta; order Diptera; family Conopidae; genus Myopa; species Myopa tessellatipennis. The sequence continues at coordinate 61,024,687 of OX031316.1, forward strand.
TTGAAAAAGCCAAGAATTCTTTGTAATTAGGTCAATCTAGTTAGTAGATATTTACTACTGTACTGTTAAACACATGATACGCAGCAATGGCAACGGCAACAGCAACAGCAACAGCAACAACAACAACAACAACAACTAGGACAACAACGTTGACAATAGAAGAGCTGCAGCAAGAAGTTGGCAAGAGTTCATTCAAGTTTGCTGGATAAAATAACAAACATTCCAACAGGAAATTCAACTCAACATTCCATGAAATTCCAAGGTTTGTCCTCTAAGGTTTCGACCACGTTAAACTCTCGAAGTTGTGTCTTGTTAAGGATAAGAGAAGAAGAACAAGTTTGGAGAAGCACACGGTCATACATTCACACATGAACACATGCAATACAAACATATGAACCGGTAACCGGAAACGCAACTTAAGCTAAAACATAGCGCAAGTGTAGTGAAATTGTTGCCATCAGAAGCAGTAACAAAAGAAAGAGCGGAGCGACAAATACACGAAATACTCACACATGTACAACTTTTATAGACATTTTACACGTTTACGGTTATAAAGAGGAATATTATTACAACAAATAAAGCGAAAATGAGGTGAAAAACTTGCTCAGGAACTGAACTGTAAGTACACACATATACAAAGAAAAAAAAACACACACACACACACACAGAAACAAACGCACATACATACAGCAAAAACAGTGCATATTTGAAGGCTCAACAGAAGTTTAAGGACAACTTAAGAAAAAGAAAAATTAATAAAGAAACCACAATCATAAAGAATAAAAATGCATTTCGTTTAGTTGGAGGTTTCTGAAGAGGGAGGAGACATGAGATTAATGGGGAAGAGGGAACAGAGGAACAGAGGAAGAGGGACAGAGGAACCCGGGAAAGAGAGATACCAAAGAAAGAGGTGACCAGTTGAATGGTGTTAGTTATTGTTTCTGTTATTTTATAGTATGGCTTTTTCCCTCGTTCAACACATAAATATTATCAAATGGTTTATTGTTTTTACGCCCCGGCTCTACCATTCCTCATACTCCCCTTTCTGTTCCCCTTCTCCTTCTTTAACTCGCACCCTCTTTCCGTCTCTGTCTTTCTCCTAACTTTCTTCCTTTTTCTGCTCTCTTTTCACAATGATTTTAAATTCTTCTCGTTACTTAGACTTCCTTTTATCACTCTGTCTGTCAGTCTTTGGTCTCATCCCTCCCTATTTCTCTGTCTCTCTCACTCCCTCTATCTTTCTCTTTTTCTCTTCTGTTTTCTCTGCCTCTATCTTTCCAATATTGTTAAATTTTTTTTGTTGTTTCTTCTCTTGATTTTTGCCTTTTTTGTTGTTTGTCGCCGTTTAGGGAATCGTAGAAATTAATTTCGAAAAGTATTCCGTTGCCGTCATGTTGCAAAATATATCGCCGCATTTTTCAGCCGTCGTTGTCGAATATTTATTGCTTTCGCCGCAACACTATTTTTTCGCCGATATTTTATTTTAATGCTAAATTCGCAGTTTCACGCTGTTCAATAAAATTTGACGTTTATCGTTTTTATGCTAATACTCAAAAAAAAAGTTATGTGTTCTATTCAATTCACAAAAATATATCAATACTTTTTTAGACGAAATAATTTTACTAAAATGAGCAATATTAAAACAGCCCGAAGAACTTCTGTGTTTTAATAAGAAAGAGAATTAAACCCGAATCAAATAATATAGAATAGAATTCGGAATAAAAAACGTAGGCAAAACTATTTCAATTTCACTTAAGTGAAATATAGCTCAAAAACTTATGAAACTCAGTGAAATATAAGTATAAATGTACTCAAGCTTATGAAAAAAGTCATTAAAGTTGTTCGTCACGCTCTACGAAGGAAACTATAAACAACAAAATAAAAATATAAAAATAAAAAGAGGATAAAGAAAAAAAAACAAATTATAAAAAAATTTACTATGCGTAGAATTGTGTCGTTATGGGTGGGGAGGGTAGGGAGGAGGGGAAGGGAGTGGGTTGGTCATTAATGGCAACGGTTTAAAGCATGCAAATTATAATTAATTTCATAGTATTTAGCATTTTGTTGCATACTTTTAGGCACGCAGAAAAAATAATGTATGCCACACATACACGCACACATAATTGCGTTGATAACAAGTACAGGAAGGGCGGTGAGAGGAGAGGTGGTAAGAGGGATGAGAGAGAGTGGAGTGGGGTACGATTTTGCAGCTGTCGAACGGAGCTTTTGTTGGTTGCATAGTTTTAGGCGGACAAGAGTATGTTGGAAGAATAGAACCAACAATTTTTAAACGATTCTTTTTCTCTCTCTCGCTCCTCTCTCTTTCTCTCTCTGGAAACTATCACTCTCTCCATCCCTCTGCGGTGACACATTCCTGTTAGAATTTTCGTTAGTTTTTAGAGCACGTTTTAGATTTTTTTAACGTTATTGCTTTAGAGGGTTCGATGCTTCGACGTAATTTAATTTATCTCTATTAAGTATTTAATTCAACTTAATGATGCGCTTTCAAATGTAATGCTTTTAATAAACTTTCATAAATCATCCGAGGATTCATGTTCACCATGGTGCTGTAACGTTTTATTTGATAACAATTATAATAATAATGATTATTATAATAACTGAAATGAGAACAGTAATAATAGGTATAAAATAAAAAGAGTAATTAAGGTTGCTCATTAATACAAATGAGTTTATAAAATTTTAACACTAATTAAATGTACTCATTAATTGAACACAAAACAAAAGCAAACAGTAATCTAAATGAAAATAAAACAAATACCAAATGGAAGCCTAAACACACGTTGACTTATATACACATATACATACATAAATACACACACACACATAGAAGTACTTATTACATGAAGGACATCATTTCTCTCATGTGAGTCATTGACACAGTTTCAACTCTGCAGGGACAACAACTGAAACATCAAAACACTATCATGTGTCATCTGTACAGTCAGAGAGGCAAACATGCAAGCAGACAACGAGAGAAAGAGAGAGAGAGAGAACGGGGGAGAGAGAGATATTAATACCAACATTAAAAGATATCATCATCATAGTCAGTAAAAGAGGCCAAACACTAACAAAATTAAGAGGAGCAAAAAACAAGCCGTCCAAGTGACTATGAAACAAACAAGTTGACAGACCGAAAGACAGGCAGGCAAACAGATGAATATACTGACAGTTCAAAAGCTCTTGTGTCTTTTTACTTCAGTCGTCTTTTTCTTATAGAGCATCAAAAACACTTCAAAAACAAGACAAAGAATAACCGGAAATGGATAAATCGACACGGTGCCGTTGAACAAGCATATATACGATATACGATACATTCCTCTCCCAGCCACGCCTTCTTCCGTAGGGTGCAAATGAAAGGAGAACCTTCCGTTTCAGTATAGTTTCCATTTTTCCATATTTTTTAATTTATTTTCCTTCTGCCCTTCCCTCCCTTTAAATTCCTCGCTGAGTCCATTTCTCAGTGCGATTAAAAAAGAAAAATTAATTCACTCGTTAAAAATTTTTCGGTTGCATTTTTTTTGCTGATTGACTGACAGGTGACTGATTTTTACAGAGCTATTAACTGACTGAAAATGTTTGCAAATATTGTATACATGTGAAGAATTTTATATTAAAATTGTAAAAGAGAGAGCATGGAATAAATAAAAACATCGCAATAATTAAATATCTCAAACAAAAGAGAAAAATGCAATCAAAATGAAGGAAGAAAGAATTTTTAAATTTATGAATATTATTTGGAATTTAATTTACACAGGATTTATACTATATCAATATTTATGAGTGGTTTATTGGGAGATTAAGTGGAAGAATATTGCCAGTGTCCGAAAATTTCATACGAAACTCAGAAACAGTTCGGCCTGACCGAACCTGAGATACCCCACACTCCCTAGTGACCTGTGATAGAAGATCTTCCCTCTCCTTCTTCTCTTCCCTCGTGTTCTCTTCCCCCACCCCTTCCACTCTCACACTTTCTTCTGTGTCTTATTTATTTTATTTTATCAGATTTGTGAATTCTTTTAAACTCACTCATGAAAAATTATACAAGCTGGGTTATTTTGTTGGTTTTTCTTTTACCGCAGAACTAGCTTTTGCCGGTGTTTTGTTACTGCTGTTGCTACCATCAGAAAGCAGCTTGCAGCAAAACAGGCAGCCATTATTTTTGTTTTCTTACTCTTATTATTTGAGGTACCTTCTGTGGAGTATTTTTTTTCATGTTCTTTTTTAAACCATTTTACTCCTTGTGGTCTTTGTCTTTGTATTTTTTGTCTTTTGCTTTGCTTTGTGTTTCTTTATAATGCATTTTTCTGGGTGTTTTTTTATGATTCATCCTGAAAAAATGTGTTTTTCTGTGGTTGCAACTGAAACTAAAGCAACGACGTTAATCTGCTCAGCTTCGGAGTTAAAATTGTGAGTTACTTGAAGTGAAAATCGAGAAATAAACTTGAGTGCGAAGAGTACATTGAAATAGAGTTTAGAAATCTCGTTTTAAAAATCTTTGAGAATTGTTTCTAGAAAGGCTTCAAAGGAAACAAAGAATAGTTATTATAAAAATTTCAATCATGATAAAAAAGTAGCATGAATTTCAATTGGTAATATTTTTTAGAAATATTTTTCTCAAACTTTTCTCTGTTATTTCCTGAAATTTTTTTGTTTGTTTGTTCTTCAGTGACATACTTTTGTGGAACCTCTTATTTTGTGCTGTTTCCTTCGTTCTTCTTTCGTTTTCATATTCAATGCAGATTTGAATACCTGAAGCTTTAAAATTTTGTAGCTTTTATTTTTCGATGTTCGACTTCATTTTACAGAATTTTTTTATCAAAGATCTTTCGTTTCCTTTTATTCATTTATTACTCAATGTTTTGTGGCCTACACTTAATACTGGGTCATCGTCATTTTCTAAGCCTTTAGGTTATCCACAGATCCGGCTCAGCTTCCGATGTTTTCTTTACCTGTTTCTGGTCCACTTCTGGTCCTTAGATCTGCAGCTGAAGTAGTTTCAGTTCAGTTCCACTTTCAAATTTCTTTTCTTCGTTTTACTAGCACAAAACAGAGCAGCCAAGAAGAAGCAGCAGAATCTCATAATTCAGGTTCTCGCACAACTCGAAACTCTCGGATAAAATAAATTACAAAAGCCAAGTAAAGAAGCAGAAGCTTTTGAGCACAAGTCTCTAGCAAGCAAGTAAAAAATTTGGTCTATAAAATGGAGCAAAAAAAAAAACTCTGTCAGCAGCAGACGATGTTTAACGACTTTAATTCTAAGTCAGAATATTTAAATTTATGACACATTTTTTTTTTTATATTCTCTTGTTAATTTTTTGTATTTATTTTTGCTCTCATAACTTAAAAAGTTTAAATGAGATCGTGGTTTAAAGATTTGAGAGTTTTCGAAGATTCTGCTTATCTATAAAATATGGTTTCTAGGGGCCACGTAGGAGTTATAAAAAAACTAAAATAAAATGAAATTAAATACGATAAATTCAAGTAAAGTGAAGTAGAATGAAAAAAAATAAATTAAAATTAAATAAAACAGAATTACGACGATTACTTTTCTTACAATTATTTATTTATTTCATTCTAAAGTTAATAGAAATATAATAAGAATAAGAATGAAAAAATAAAAGTAGAAGAAAGCAAAATAAAGTAAATAAAAGAAAATAAA